>OX422213.1:214818659-216068659 GCA_949130495.1 Sambucus nigra
TTGTGAAAATGGGAAAAAAGATGAATTTGGAAATAGAGAGGTAAAATGATAATTATACGTAAAGTGGGACATTTTTATGAAATAAAAATGTTTGAAAAGGTGTTGCACAAATGATCTTAAATGAAAGTGATTTTAGGGATAAAATCAATACAAGTGTGTAAAGGAGAAGAAATGGTGATTTTCAAAGTGTAACACAAGGTAGGGTGAAATCCCCGAATTTTTTGCTTCGGCCGATAATAGTGGAATAATGTGGACATTTGAAAAATATTAAACACATCAATATGGACTCGGATAAGACCAGAAAATAATTAATAAGGGCCCGGAGTCCTGGGGTGAAAGACCCAAAACATTGGCCAGAGCATATGGTAGCGTAGCCGGTAATGAGGAGCACGTGAAGTACGCTATTATTTGGAGGATTCTGAGAAGAAGATAATGGAACATAGTAAATAAAGGAGTTGTGTTATGAATATAAAAAAAAGGCAACCTATCATGAAATGAAATTAGTAAATGTTTTGGTTGAAAGGATAATATGGACATGAAATATGAGAATTGGTTAATATCTATATGAAGCGATTAAATGTTTAATTAAGAAACCTAAGGAGGTTTTAACTCATAATTAACACAAGTATATGATTGCGAAAGGTTTTGAATAGAAAACAAGTATTTTCTAACATGGAGCGTGCGTGTGCTGAAAGGTTATTTTCAAGAAAAATACTAAGGTAAATTCGTTGTGAGTAAATGAGTGGTTTCAATAAAATAAGTACTCTCACTAAACAAATGGTATGTTTTTCTAAGTATTTAACCAGGTGCGTTAAGTCGGGAAATTTGTTAAGTTAAGCAAAAAGGGTCTCTTCATAGGATTAATGTGATTTAATCGGAACAAGTAACGTTTTTGGAATAAAAACGATTTCATGCATTGATGTATGTATATGTATATATATGAGAAAATTGCATGTGCATGTATGTATAACATGTTAGAGTCTCTTTTTGGTCGTTCGGTTTTACATTGCCTTGTTGTATTTCTGACTTGGTATTCAGCTCATTCTCTCTTTTTTATTACGGCAGGTTGTGTGAGGTTCCATATTTTAAGGGCGTTGTACAGGTAAGTATTCTTTTTTATTTTACATTAGTAGCTCTGAATGCTCAGACTCCGGGGATGCTTTCCATAGCCCACGGTCCCATGCGTAGCTTGATATGAATTGGAATTGCATGATAAACAAGTGAAAAGTTAATTAGATAAAATTGGACTACTAACATTATTTAGGTTATCTCATTATACTTCACACCTAACGCTCAGGCCGGACTGAGTTTCTAGGTTTAAGGTTCCTTTGGGGAGTGACGTGGTGAGGTTGATAGTGGCTCTTTCGATGTCGGTGTTGGTTTTGGGCCAGTCACACAACACAAGTGACGATTTCAATTGGTGTTATCGACGATGGAGTCAACGAGACTTGCATGACTAGCAAGTTATTGCTAAGTAGCAAGCGGCCAACTTAGTTTCCATTAATAGTTCTCGGCGTGTCTGATTTGGACTTTTTAGTAACTTGCAAGTGTATGTGCAATCCATTAGTGGCGACACCACAGTCTTTAGTGTGAGGTGCACTTGTGTCAACTTTTGATGCTGTGAAAAGCCTTTTGGGGGTGTTAATAACATAATGTATATTGCTTTAGAGATGGACATTATTTAGAAGTCAACCATGGAGATTAAGTGACTAGAGTGGCACGTATATAAATATTTTCTCTCTAAGGACGCATTAGGTTACTTAGTCAAGAACTCGTGGATAAGTAAAAGTGATGCTGCAATTAAGCAAACTTGATCCTTAGGGTATTGTCGTGTCATAGGTAACTGACAACTCGGTAGGCATGCAAAACCGTATTGGTCATTACTCGAGGATGTGCACTCATAGCTTAGTTGATAGGATGCTATCGTTGTAGGTAGTATCCTTAGTAATTGTCAATTGATGGATGTATATCGTAAGCAGATACGTTAGTTACGATCCATTGATGGTAAGATTGTTATGTGAGTAATAACAATGAATTGAAATAATGTTGGAGGAAACCTATATAGTCTTCAATGATGTGATTTTGGATAACACGAAGTGGCATTTTGGAATAGGATCCCTTGTGATGTCGGTAGTGTGTACTTAAAGGCTTGTAGGTTAAACACGACATCCTATATCCTTCCAGAACCCTTAGTAGTGTCCAATTTTGATCGATACGTAGTGTATGGCACCCAATTGATTGGAATGGAGTTTTTGGGCCCTTTCATTAGGTCCCAATGATAGGGAAATATATTGAATCAGTACCAAGGTTTCAAATAAAAGGAAGTAAAATTTTCATTCAAATGCAGTATCTCATTTATTGGAGACTTATAGGTTAGTGTTTGTGCGATCATATAATAGTCGTCTGAGATGAATGCTAGGAGGCCGGTAGGGCATAGCTACTATGATAGAATCGTGGGGATTAAATCTTGTTAGGTTTGGGTGACATTTATATTGAGGTGTGCTCAGTGTCTTCAGGGACCCAATCGCGTCTAGTGTTATGGAGTGAAAATTTTATATTGACGATTGTTATAAGGTCGCGTGATGACCTAAGTTTGTTAACTAAGTTTAGAGGGGTTAAATCATGTAGTCTATGGTAACACCGTCTGATGTGGTACAGAGAGGTGATGTAACCTTCCAAAGGAAAGTGGAGATTTTTATCGTGATGGGAGGTAACCCTCATGGTTATAGGATAACTAAGTAAGGAAAATGTTGTACTCTATTTTGTGAAGCACTAGGAGATGCATTGGACACTTAGATTGTTAATATCGGGTCGAGAACTTGAGAATAGCACCTCAAGATGGAGTGTTGGAGTATGATTAAGGTATCGACATGTGTCATTGGTACAAGTTGAATAACCCTAGTAGGCAAAGGATTAGCTCTTGGCATGTCTTTTCAGACTTATACGAATTAGGAGGTGTAGACATGTGTAGTACTCGTTATTCTTATAGAGGTAATGATGATCGACATGGCCGTCGTGTAAATTCGATTGGGTAGAATTTAGAGATAGGTACAGTGACGACCCTGTACCAATAATGGCTATTACGAGGTGAGTGGTCGCCTATTTGGACATTACCTAAGTATATGATGGGATACAATCATTGTACGATTAAGTAAATGGTAACATAGGTGTGTTAGGTTGGACACAAAATCACGTTGATTCAAAAGGTCGACACGGTCAGCATTGGCAAGTGTGTTTAGCACTCGCTGACTAGAGCAGTTTGTATTTATCAAGTATAAAAAGGGGAAGCATCAGTCCTAAGGAGGGAAGTTCAGCATTGACTTCCTAAAGTACAATAAGTCCATATGTTACTTTTGTCTCATGGAGGTGAATGGTTCGTGATCTGATTGTCACGGTTGGTGACCCAATCCAGGTTGTATGGATAGGATACGATCTGGTGAGAATGTCTAGGATGAGTCATAGGCTTCAAAGAGCATGGTATATATTTTCCTTTCATAAACCATAGTCCGTTGTATGCGGATGGGACTCTATCGAAATAGTCCTTCGTCCATTTTGATTCATTATATTTTTTGATTCCGATGCTCGAGGATTATGTTCCATCGATTGCGGTAGCCTGGAATTATTTTACATTATTGTTTCGATTACGGCACAACTTTACTTAGTATGAGTGAAGATGTACCTGGTGAGGTTATTGCGGCTCGACAACTGAGTAGGCTCTTGTGAAAAATATTCCTTTATTCTACATAAGTTTCGTGTACGCGTGGCTACGTGTTTTATCACATGATTTGCTCGTAGTGTCGGTTTTATTTAGATTAACTGTTTCGTAAGTCAACTGGTGTGGTGATTTGTGGATCTGATTGCAAGGACTAGGTGAGTTAGACATTATGGCGGATAGTGGCTCTAGTTGTAAGAATAAGATTATAATTTGAGAATGTCATAAGTGTTAGAACTCGAGAAAACTTGACACGTGGTGTTATTTTATCCCTATGAGTGTAAGTGGGTTGGAGTAAAACTCGGTAAGAGCTCCATATTTGGGAGACCTAGAGTGTTCCTTAGTTCATAGAAAAACCTTGTGGGAGTACCGATTGGTCGTACGATTTGTGACTTAGTTAGTATGTCGCTCCTCGGAGTGAGCGACCAACGATGTGAGGTGAGCGTCAAGTTTAAATGAATTTTGTGGTCAAGATGACCCGAGAACTCTAGGAGACACAGGACGTGTGGTCGCAAGTATTGATATACCTCATGGTTATGGATTGGTTGTTAGTTGCATATCGTTTTGCTCTTGGGTTACTGCCAATCACTAGAGAGTGTTACTCCGATAATGTGTCGGGTATGCCTTAGGTATTAGCAATGAAGCGTTAGCACTTGATTGAGTATGACCACCGAGAAAATAAGACTCGAGGATTTTTATTCTATTTGATGATGAGCCTAATGGTAAGCATTACAACCTGCCCCGTGTTGAGTTCTTTGGTGACTGCTCTTGTAAAAGGAAGTATGATGACTTCCTAGTGGTTTAGGATTTTGATAACATCCACGAACTCCGAGGAATTAATAGATTAAAATTTCAAGGATGAAATTCCCTAAGGATGGAAGAATGTGACACCCGTTCCTAGGATTTTGACCGTACTCTTGTGATTTGGTAACTCAATATAACCCATTTGAGATTTAAACTTGGTAAGATGGATCACGAGCCAAATTTGGGTAATGTAGTGACCCTGGTGCGATTGAATTGGATTTGTATGGATTAAAGTTTGTATATGGTATTAGTGTGATCATTTAAATGAATTGGCATGTCATTCAAACGAGGAAGGTCATGTTGTTAGAATGAGGTTCGAATGAACTTTCGACAAGAAATACATGTTCATTTTCCATCGCTCTCTAGAATCTTGTTGGAACTTCCTCGTTCAAATGAGGTGCGTTATCGTTCGAATGAAGGGTGCATTACTATTCAAACAAACAAAGATTTTACCCTACTTTTAAACGTCGTTTGTCTCTCGTTGGAACTCTCGTTCGAACGAAAAGGGATGTCATTCGAACAAGATGGGAAGTCGTTTGAATGAACTAATGGAAATCTGAATTTTACGCACATTTTAATATGATGTCATGACGTGGATCGTCAAATTAGATGAGATGTCGAGCTCTCAGCGATTCAGATCAAAACGTGGGTTAAAGTCTTAATGGACCAACTGATAAAGGGTTGAGTTTAGGGACATTTTAGGGATTTAACCCTTAGGATTTGGGGAGTATTTAAATATGGTTTTGGCCCAATTGGTTCATTCTCAGTCAGATTTGGTCTCTTTCTCTCTCGTTCTTGGACCTCCTCCAATCGTCACCACCGTAACACCATCATTCCTCAACCCGAAATCACTATAGATCAACCATTTTATTCCATATTTCAGCTTATAAAGCCCATGTACACCACACTTTTGAGCAAGATGGGATTTCATAGAGATATTATTGGGGATTTTTAGAGAAGAAGAAGAAGAAGAAGAAGAAGAAGAAGAAGAAGAAGAAGAAGGGAGCTAGAAGGGGTTTTACTAGAGACTTTGTAAATCACAATTTTATGGATCTAGGCAACCTCCTTAAGGCCACCTTCGGAGGTGGGAGGTTTCCATCGCCATATTCTTCATCCTACTATTATTGGAGCTTCTTTGATGTGGGAAAGTCTACTTTTTAGCTTAAGAACTCTATTTTCCATAGTATTGGTCTTGTAGTTAGAGTTTGTAAGAGTAAAATGCATATACGATTTAAGAATGGTATTTCTTATTATTTTGTTTAAAAGGGTTTATAAATTATTTCAAGAGTTTTGAGTAAAATGATATATTTCAAGAAAACTTGGTATTTAAACATTTTAGGGAATAAAATATTTGAAATAATATTTATCTTGTTAAAAATGTTTTATGAATAAATGTCTCAAATATTTCTTGTAAAAATTGGGATTTTTATGAAGATGGACATTATTCACATTTTGAAGAAAAAAAATGTCTTTTGGTCTTTAAAAGCATGTTTTTACAAATATTATGAAATTGTTAGAATGAATCATTTGGTAAACTCGTTTAATGGGATTTTTCGACTTAAAATCACTATTCCTATGTATATGAACTTGTAGTAATTTAGTAATGAGCATATAGACAAGTTTAATATAGGTTTTGGGGGGTTGAACGCGAATCAAAGAAAATAGAAATCTCGTCCCTTAAATTGTGTGAATAAGTGTAGAAAATGTGATGAGTGGGTATTTCAAGACTACATGTGGAAATAAAGGAAAATGGTGTTTTCTTGCAAAGTAGTCTTCAAAATGTCAAATGGTTTCCTTAGTAAAGAAAGTAATGAAATAAAGAGATTTCCATCTTGAAAAGTGGATTAACACCAACGAGTTCAATGAGTGTTAATAAGTAAAAACATTCAAGAAGTTAGTGTATATAACTTAATAATATTTTGAAAATAAAGGGGTAAAATGATAATTTTACGTAAAGTGGGACATTTTTATGAAATAAAAATATTTGAAAAGGTGCTGCACAAATATTCCTAAATGAAAGTGATTTTTCGAATAAAATCAACGCAATTATGTAAAGGACAAGAAATGGTGATTTTTAAAGTGTAACACAAGGTGGGTTGAAATCCTCGAGTTTTTAGCTTCGACCGGTAAAGATAGAATAATGTGGACATTTGAAAAATATTAAAACACATTAATATGGACTCGAATGAGACTCAGAAAGAATTAAGAAGGGACCGATCCCTAGGGTGAAAGATCCAAAACACTGGCCAGTGCATATGGTAGCGTAGCCGGTGGTGAGGAGCCAGTGAAGTACGCGATTATATGAAGGATTCAAGGATAAAGATAATGGAACATGGTAAACAAATGGGTTGTGTGATGAATATAATAAAATATGACCTAACCTGAAACGAAGTTCATAAATGTTTCGGTTAAAAGGATAATATGGATAAGAAATATAAAAAATTGGCTAATATCCGTGCGAAGAGGCTAAATGGGTAATTAAGCAACCTAATGAGATTTTAACTCATAATTAACACAAGTGTATGATTGGGAAATATTTTCAACGAAAAACAAGTGTTTTCTCACACGGAGCATGCGTGTGATGAAATATTATTTTCAAGGAAAATACTCAGGTAAATTCGGTGTGAGTAAATGGGTGATTTTGATAAAACATTATTGTCTCTAAACAAACGGTATTTTGTTTAAGTATTTAACCGAATGCGTTAAGTCAAAAAATTTAATAAGTTAAGCAAAAGGATATCTTCATAGGATTAATGTGATTTAATAGGAACAAGTAACATTTTTGGAATAAAAACGGTTTCATGCATTAATGTATGTATATGTACATATATGAGGTAATTGCATGTGCATGTAGGTATAACATGTTAGAGTCTTTTTTCTGTTGTTCAGTTCTATATTGCATTATTGTATTTTCAACTGGGCATTCAGTTCATTCCCTATTCTTGGTTATGGCAGGTTGTGTGTGGTTCCATATTTTAAGCGTTGTATAGGTAAGTACCATTTTTTATTTTATAATAGTATCTCTGAATGCTCAGACTCCATAGATGCTTTGCACAGGTCCCACGTGTAGCTTGATATGAATCGGAATTGCATGATATACAAGTGAAAAGTTAATTAAATAAAATTGGACTAAAAAGATTATTTAGGTTATCTCATTTCACTTCACACCTAACGTATGGGCAGGATCGAGTTAACCTAAAGTAACCCATATATTCGGGTCAGTATGTTACAGTAGCATTGCTGCACGATCCAGTGTACGGTCTATATATACCTAGTGAAGTACCGAAGTGGTGCCATCACATGACCTAACATAAATTATGTCTCTATCTACCGGGATACCTAAGTTGCATTGTCACTGACCCAGGGTAGAACCCAACAATACAAAACATAATACTATAATAAAGATCATCGCTTGATTCATAAATATATAGCAGCTGGTACGTATATCCCGAGCATGCATTTTTTATGTTTAACACATAAATTAATTAATTATATCCATGTAAAATAACAAGTCTTAGTATAACCAACCTAAATGTTAACTAACCTATACTTAAGCCCCAAATTCCAATCAACCAATTACAACATAAAGAACAAACCAAAATCACTAGCCTATAATTTCATCTTTGGGCACTCTTGATAAAATATTCATAATAAATTAAAAAAAAACAAGAGCCCACGCTTTCATAATTCAAATATCTATAACTTCATGTTTTCAAAGTCATTTGAATGTCATGCGAATGATATTTTAATGGTCCTTTGAACGAGATCCATAATGTCATTTGACCAACATGTTCAAACGAGATTGACGTACATCTTCTTCTTCGACTTCCCAAATCTGCCATTAACAACCCCAAAACTTCACTTTCGAGCCTCTAATTAATCTTTAACCTAAATACCTTCATACCTAATTGTCCCAACATTAATTCCGACCTATAACTAACGTTTTTACACAATTCATACATGATTTAAAGGGATAAATTTTACTTTCACTCAAGAACCCTAGTTTTCTATATTTGATCAATTATACTCATATTTATTGTCAATTCAATTAATTATCAAGGGGCTTTTGAGAAAAACATTTTAGCAATTCTAGTTCAATACCAATCCATTTACATGAAGAATTTTCCTAATTTTATCTTAAATCATTAAGATGACTAATAACCTCATTAATTGGTTAATTTATTTCAAAATTTTATATTAGTACATTTAGGTTTAGAATCCAACACCTAGTTATATTATAACATAAATCAATTATAAAATTATACTAATCAAAACTGCGTTTGGATTGAAGTAGGTAGAAATCTCAATTGAAACCCCATAATTCTACTCTTCTCCCACTAGATTCCTCTCTCTAACTCTAGAGTTCTCCCTTAAAGTGTGAAAATTGATTTAACTAAACCCTAATCTTCATTTCAAATTTAGAGTTAGGTCCCATATGGTCCTTGACCCATTAACTTCAAAATTATATCCAAATCGTCAAAGGTCTTGCCCAAACCATATACTAGCCTATGGGGTTTAAAACCCAACTTTTTAAAGTAAAACGGACATTCTAATTCTCCACACATCATCCGAACTTACCCATCAACATTTTAGCATTACCACTTGTTTGAGTTTAAAAATTTTTATTATATTTAATGTATTATGTTCACTTTAAACAATTATCAATATACACATAGGTACACACACTATATAAAATGATTTAGTGATGTCCCTAGTCACTACAAGATAAATAACATTTCATCCTATAAAATAAATTTAAATAATGCATTAAAATTATGGGGTATTACATTCTTCCCCCTAAGATAAGGAATTCCTTCCTCAAAATTGAAATTTGTATCGATGGAATAACTCTGGATTTCTCATTTATGATGTCCTCTCCCATGTTGCCTTCGCCTCGCTATGGTGTCCCTACTTAACTTAGACTAACATTATGACCTTCGATCGCAAGGTTTGCTATTTTTGTTCAAGTATGCATTATAGTCTCTCCTCGTAACTTGCATCGGGTTGCAACTCAATTCCGTCGACATCGATATGCTGGTAGGTGTACTCCTCCCTTAGAAATTTCCTGAGCAGTTATACATGGAAAATGTCATATTCTTGCTAAAGATGATTGAGTAAAGCCAATCGATACGCCATCGGGCCTATCCTGTCCAAAATTGTGAAGGGACCGATGTAGCTGTGTGCCATCTTCCTCTTGGACCCAAACTTGACAACTCATTTAATCAAGGAGACTTGCAAAAGAACCTGATACCCCTCCTAAAAGTCAAGTGTTGTCCTTTGCTTATCGGCATAACTCTTTTATCGATCATGTGTGGTCCTTATCCGTGATCGAATGAGTGACACCTTCTCGAAGGTGTCTCTAATAATATTTAGTCCGAATATTTTGTCCCCTAACTCCAACCACCAACTCAGTGACTGTCACGATCGTCCACATAGTGACTTAGAGGGTTTCATACCGATAGTTTGCTGATGACTATTGGCAAACTCTACGAGAGAAAAATGTTTATCTCATCCACCTTTGAAATTTAATACACATGCCCTAAGAATATCCTCCAAAATTTGGTTCACCCCCTCAGTTTGGCCGTCAGACTAAGGGTGAAATATTGTACTCAAACTCAGTTATACCCCCATAGCCTCCTAAAAACCTCCCCATAATCTAGTTATGAAAATATTATCCCAGTTGAATACAATGTCTCTTGGTACACCATGAAGTCATATAATCTTTGCAATAAATATTTTCTCATATTGCTCTTCAATGATATAGGCCGTTACCAAAAGTAAATGGGACGCTTTTATCAGTCTATCAACTATGACCCAAATCAAATCATAACCTCTAAGGGAGATTAACAATATAACTATGAAGTCCATGGAGATACCCTCCCACTTCCACTCGAGAATCTATGGTGGTTGTAACTCTTATGCCTATATTTGGTGTTCCACTTTTACTAGCTTACTGGTGGGACACTTAATAACATCCTTCTTCATCCCGGACCACCAATATTCCCTATTCATATCCTGGTAATTTTTCCCCTCCCGGATGTACCATGAATCATAAACCATGCGCCTCTACTAAAATATCCTTCCTCAATACGGAATTCACTAGCACTACAAACAGTCCATTAAATCTCAATCCGCTATCTGAATTGATCGAGAAGGAAGGAACTCCACCTGACACCAGTTGTTATACCTTCTCCTGATATAAGGCATCTGAAGCCTATGCTTGTATCACCCTCCTAACCATGACGAGAGTAACAATCACTAATCCTAAAAATTCGTCCGACTAATCTAAGTCCCAAGTAGCATTCCATTGTGTTGCCCAAATTTTCAATAGATCATCTTCATGTTTGGCTCATAATACTGCCAACATAACAGTTGGTCTCCGACTCAACGCATCAGCTATGACATTCGCCTTCCTCGAATGGTACTGGATCAAAAAGTGGTAATACTTCACAAACTATATTCATCTCCTATGTCTAATATTCAACTCTTTCTGTGATCAGAGTATAAACTAAACCTCTCAACCAATAAATAGTGTCTCCAAATACGACGGTCAAAGACTACTGTGACCAACTCTAAATCATGAATGGGGCACTCACAAGGCTTCAGATTTCAGGAAGCATAAGCTATAGGTCTTTCCTCCTGCATCAACACATCTCTTAGTCCCAATAATGATGCAATTGTATGTACCTTGTACTCTATCCTGTCTCGTGGTAATGAAAGGAATAGCACGATGGTAAACTTCTACTTAAGCTCTTCAAATGTTCTATGGCAATATACACTCCAAACAACGATATCCCCTCTCGGGTGAGATGAGTCAGTATTTAAGCCATCTTTAAGAACCCTTGAATGAACCTCCTGTATTACCCCGCTAAACCCAAGAAACTCCTAACTTCTATAGGCATTATAGTTTGTCCCCAATATGCAACTGTAGAAACTTGGCTAGGATCTACTGAAACTCTTGATGTTGATATAACATGGCACAAGAACTCTACTTCTTAAAGACCAAAAACTATAGTTAAGGAACTTATTGTAAAACTTATGTACCTATATTATCTGCAAACCTAATATTAAATGTTCCATGTGTTCCTCGTCTGACCAAGAATTCACTAAAATGTTATCGATAAATATTATGACGAACTAATCTAGGAACGGTAAAAAAACCTAATTCATTATATTCATGACTGCTAATTCCTTACCCTATGCCAGTAGCACTCAAGCAACCCTATTGACCCTGCCTCCATAGTCATCACTACTAACACTTGCCTCAATGGGTCTGCCTTCATTGTCCGTGACCTCATCGATCATAATTTCCTTAGATCTATTGGATATAACAGACAATATTGTCTAATCTTGGAACCTTTTGGGCTCTTCTCCCCTATGAGATTTCTTTTGCTGGTGTGGTCTTCCCTACTTGGGCCCACGTAACACCGTCTCTAGTAATTGGGCCTACTTTCTCCCCGTGTTTCAAAATATTAGAAACTATATTCTTAAGATAGTTGTGGTGGTCCTATTGATGTATTAAGGTAACTCCCACCATTTGAACATAAGTGATGACTAACGATTTTTCCGATAAAACTCACCAAACGTCCTCGTAAGGTATGTTCCAACTCAAAATAAATTATGTTACCGGTTATCACGCGATCGCACGAATTAGGTCTTCGAAACTATACTTCTAATGTTGTTATGAAAGGTGAGTAAAAGTAATTTCCCTCGAACCATACACTAATCACTTGTTGAAGGTCTCATGCCCCCAAGTTTGTAACTATTGACCGAGGTTGAGATAATGCGTGGGACATCTCACAAAGAAAATCCAAACTAGGAACCCTCCCAATACACTCGGTCTTATTCGAATCATTATTCTAGAACAATGGGGCGAAAATCCCTAAGTGGTCGTCATTATACAAAGTATAAATCCTAAACGATAACGCTACAAAGTAATCAAAAAAACAACGTGAAAATGCAATGGAATCACTCAAGATCTCTAGGATACATGAACCAAGAATGCTCTGATACTATAATACCCGCATAGGAACGAAACCCTAGAAATGATCAAACAACGATGACTTTAACCATATATTACCCTATATTCCCCTTATACCTTGGTCAAATTCAAAAACACCCTAAAAAGTTAAAACTACTCATGAAACCCTACAACTTTGATTAATTACATAAGTACCCCCTAAGCTTATAAAATGACCAAAATGCCCCTATAAACCTTTGAAGAAGCATAACTTGACCTATAATT
Source organism: Sambucus nigra (assembly GCA_949130495.1). Taxonomy (NCBI): domain Eukaryota; kingdom Viridiplantae; phylum Streptophyta; class Magnoliopsida; order Dipsacales; family Adoxaceae; genus Sambucus; species Sambucus nigra. Next base: position 214,831,421 of record OX422213.1, read on the forward strand.
CACCTCAAGAACCAAACTTTATATTAAATTGAACCTCTAGACTTTAACTAATTTAATTTTACACCCCAACCCTTGAAACTTCATGAAATTACACAAATGACCCTTAAGTATGGAAATTAATCAAAATAAATACAAAATAAATACTAAACACACTCCTCAAGGACCAAAATCATATAAAATTGATTAAATTTTACCCCTATCAAAAATGTATCCAAATGAGCACATAAGGACAAAAATCACATATAAACCACCCCCACACGTGTGACCTCCTTATGCCAACTTGTTTATCTTATTGGATAATTTAATAATCCACTTATTTTCACCTCTAATCAACTTTCTCTGGACCTCCCTATAAAAACTCCACAAATACCTGAAGTAAAACCCATTATTTTAGTGGTAAAAAAACTTATCTTTTTTCTTTCAATTCTGGTATCTCATTATTTTATGCACCATTTTTTTTTATTAAAAATAATTTTTGCACCATTACAAACCTCAAACCACTCAAAAGAACCAAGTTCTTACGCGTATCATAGCCTGTATAAGACAAACCCTTGACAAACTCCACTAAAGATTGGGCTTTAATAGCGAAACTCCATTATTTGACTTTGATCCTATTTCAAAGTTAGGTATGAGTTTCTTAGAAGACCAAGAGCTCGAAAGCAATGCCCTTTTTAAAAATTAATGGAGTTTTGACACCCAATTTCCCAAAAGTATTTTCGGGGTTCAGAATTTTCAAATTTAAAATTCTCCCAAACTAGTACACCTTAATCCCTCATACCAAAGCTAAACTCTTCCATTGGATATCAGAAACCTAACCATAAGCTTTTAATCCATTTCCATACTCTGAAACTTCACGAAAAGTTTGGTCATATTTTTTGAAAAAACACAGTTATCATAACTTGAACATTTCTTAACCTCAATCTATGAAACTTATATATCTGGATTCCTTGTGAAAAATTAGGATGGATTTGTTTAGAAAACATCTCAAATGGTATAGTATATTAGGAGTAATTTGAGATTAAAGTTTGTACCCAACCCTAGTCAATTGTCACTAGGAAGAAGATGAACCTTTGGACCTGATTCATTGACGTAGATCGTGAGGGCGCGTGACCAATCAGAATTTTTTATTTTTTTTTGAAAATTTTTATTTAATTTTTCTTGTCAAATTGGTATATGATAAGGAAGTGTTTCGTCAAACATAGCTCAAATTATAGAAAAACAAAGGTTTGGTTTAAAAAGTATTTTTTTAAATTATAAATTGGCCCCTCATACTTTTTCGTATTTTGAGTCTTTACCCCAACTTTTTACCACATATTCTTTGATAAAATTTATGTCAAAAAGTATTCTACACCCTTTTTCAAATATGACTTTAATACCTTCATTTTAAGCTTATAAAAATAATTACAAAATAACCCCTAAACTTTAAAATTATAGTTTTGACATTTTCTCTTTCATATATAATCTTGTCTTGATAATATACGCTTACAAGGATGATAATTAATAGATAATCAAGAACCTGGCCTTCCCAATCTCGCCTCAAATAAAACCGACAAGTAGGTTTTTCCTTTTCGATAATAATTTCAGCATATTTGATATGATTTCTATTAATATTATTCTTAGTATGTGCATGCTACGATAATCCCATGTTATATATGCTTGTTAAAAATCATTGGTATCTGAATATGGATCATTTGAATCAAATTAAACCCTTATCTCTAATAATTGATTTCATGAGGTTACTGCAAATGATTGAATCAGTTCACCCAAGCATTTATGTGCTAATAAATGTCTTTATTAAAAGCATACTTATAACCTAGGAAGTATAATGCCGTGTTATCCCGAGGAACTTCTCTACTTTGCCTATAGGTATCAAGACGTTTTGAGACCCTATTTATACAACATACATATAAATGTTGTTCCTGTAAAACGCGAGTAGCCTAGTTACTTAAAATCCAAAGGTTTTGGATTATTATTTGATTATACTGATATGCTTAATTCTTCTATACTTTCTAGTAAACTGATAATTATGGGATTCTTTGTTTAAAACTCCTTAGTTTTCTTCTCTATCTATAAAAATTGTTGTTAACGTTCTGCACTAAACATTTAAATCCATATTCTCCTCAAACCTCTATATAAATATATTCATTAGAGTTAGTAAAAATATACTTAGCATACTCGTGTTAATTCCAATTTACCTACAGATGTACCAGGATAAAGAAGAAGCACCCCCCCTGGTGATAAGCACTAACCACTTTTATGCTATAATATATATATGGAAGGAAGTTAAAGAAGACGAAAGTGGAGAACGGCGTTACTCGATGACCATTGTCATTTTCTATTTTTGGATAAAAATGTAGTACCTATAATTCACCCTCGTGTTTAGTGATACATATATGTAAAATGATGATACTTATCGATATAATGAATTAAGTTCAGTTATTTTTACCTTAACTTTAGTTTCATTGCATTGTTACTATCTTATACATTCATATCAAAAACAGGGTGTGAAAAATTAGTATCAGGGTGCCATTCTAAAATGCACCAGGTTAGACACCTATATGGGAATAATATAGGATATTAGTTATTTTACACTTTTCATAACTTGTTTACTCTCGCCATATACTAAATATGTTTTACAGCATGAACATTTAGGATTCCCAACTATTTAATCTCGACCTAGTTCCGACCAATTATTGGGAAAATACTGTCAAATAACAAGCATTCCTCAAGCTTAGCACTATGGTTAGTGAAGTGGATGGTGACCGGAGAAGTTCAATTATCGTTGTAAAGCACCATGTGTTAACAAACTGTATATCTGATGAGGAGCAGACTATGAGGAAACTGAAAGAATATGACGATGATCCAATTATACTCCAAGAAACCATTCATCTTGACTAGATCGACCTCTACTCTCCGTCCTCGTCCCGAAATGAAGCCACGTCAAATGGATATATTTTCATCGAAGTTCCCTCCAAATCTTTAAGTAGATCAACTAACTCCTATCCGTCTGAAGCCAATGACATTGTCCCCGAATGAAGAAAAGATTGATATTCCCACCCCTTATTAGTAGTATAATTAAATAATTAGCCTGCAGATATTGTGGTATTGCTACAAGCATAGTGAAGTTCTAACAACTAGTGTGATGGGTTATTGCATAATAGTAGTGTGCCTATTGTGTTAATTTGCTTCGTGTGATAGTGTGTTAGAGTATTAATGTAACATAACTTCTAGTTGTAATAGCTTTTGGTATAATATGATCTCGTTAGAAGTTGATTTCTATATGCTTTATCTATAGAACCTTACTCTTATACATCATAGTGATTCAAATATTATAACTCATTATGCTTTAGGATGGTTAACACTCGCACTACTTATAATAAACATGAACTAAGCAGACTTACATCGAAAGAATCATAAAATGCCTATAATAATTAACATCTCGCATGATTTTATAATTATCGTGTAAGGACATGATTTTATAAATATCCGTATAGAATCTTGGAATTTCTAAGTTGTCCGAGATCATTGTTAATATGTTGTATACCGTTACATTTGGCACATCTTCACGCGTTCAACCTTGACGTCTATCATCCAAATATCTAGCATCACGCATTATCAACACACACACACACACCATATTCAACGTGCGTCGTGCATATTCAACCGATCTCCACTAACTCCACTCCATTAAAGGTATAATGTTTAATTGGAGTTAATAATGTTCACATACATATTTGGGAGATCTTTTAAATATTTTTTATAACTGTTCGTCTTTAATAAAAACAAGGCTGGCTATTTAAAAAATAAAAAAATAACTTTTTTTGTTTAAGTCGTTCAAACGACATGACAGTGTCATTCAAACGATATTCGTAGGTTGTTCTAATGACTGATCAAACAACATCTCTTGTCGTTTCTTCAATGCATCAAACGACCACATATTGTTTTGGTTTTTGATACATCGCTTCTATGGTCGTTACTTGAGGTATATAAAGACATCTAATGTCATTCAAAAGACATACTATATGTCGTCCGAACAACATTGCGCCGCCTTTGTTATTTTTGCTGCTATAAATATCTAATCTAAAATTAGATTTTTGTAAGTCTTTTAGAACTCCGTTTTCTGTAGAACTGCTTCATTTTTAGACTTCATCTTTTTTATGTTAAAACCTATTTTGATTCACCCAAACCTCCCAAATCATATATGTGAATCACTATTAAAACCATTTACTCATAATACCCATTCTTGGAGTAAATCTTGTGGAAAAGAAAGGTTGTCTCCATTACTGACTATTGCAGATCTCGAGGGATCTCTTGCTGACTCTTGGAGTTCTTAAGGGAACTCTTGCTGAAGATAACGAACCAAGGCCTACAGGTATTCTTCTGTCAAACACGTTGTATTTCTCTATGTATATGTAAATCGAGGTTTAAAAAATATAGTGAAATAAATGGTTTTGCCCCTTTTTGGGGAATTTTTCTGAATCTGTGTTTGTGATTGCTTGAAATGCATACTAGATAGATTTTATTACTTTCAATCACTTTAGATGTATGTTTAGGGTTTGATTAAAACTGGAGATAAAATTGGAATTTAATTAAATAAGTTTAGACATTGAACGGAAGCACACTCTCAAATTGGTGTCAGACCAATTACACAATTATACCATGTAATTTTTTCGTAAATTTTTCTGAAGATCAATTTTTTGAAAGAAAATTTGATTTTTGAAAAAGCTTAAGTTCAATGGAAAACTTATGTAATCGGATGCCAGTTTTTTACGGGACAAACTATGTTTATTGGAAATCCCACATGAAATCTACTCTAAAGGCTATAAATGAACGTCTCTGGCTAATTTATGAAAGAGGGTGGACTCCTCCCAATATCACCGTAGAAAATGTGACCAATCTTAAACATGCGTCTAATTAGACCGAGGATGAATTTAAATGGGGCACGTAATTCACATGGCCTTAGTGCAATTTTTGGAGTCGTCTCACCCGACGAGTTTCGACGTATCATGATGTGTATCATGTCAAAAGAGGCATGGGACATCCTGCAGCTTACACACAAGGGCACAAATGCCGTTAAGGCATCTAAACTACAAAATTTAACTACTCAATTTGAAACAATAGCCATGCTTGAATCTGAAATGTTTGATGAGTTTTATGCACGTTTTTCAAATATTGTCAATACTAGTTTTAATCTTGGTGAAAAAATACCTGACACAAGAGTAGTCAAAAATATTTTAAGGTCACTCCCTAAGCGTTTCATCCCTAAAGTCGTTGTGTTGAATTCATTAGGAATGTTAGACTCTCTTAGGTTAGAAGAACTTGTAAGAGACCTCCAGACATGTGAAATTGATATGTTTCCTCAAACAGTTAAACTTAAAGATAAAGGGATAGCACTTAAAGCCCAGGCTAGAAAAGGTGAGGAGTCATCCAGAAAGAGAAAAGAGTCGTCTAAAAGGAGAAAGGAAGAAACGTTAGATTCTGAATATGATTTTGATTTAGGCGATTTAGCCCTATTTGCTAAAAATTTCAAGAAGTTTCTCAAACTAAAAAATAATGGCAATTTTAAAGATAAAAAGAGTTTTGAGAAAAATAAATCTGCAAAGAAACTTGATGGAGATAATAAGGACAACCCTAAGATAGAGGAAGAGATCTGTTACGAGTGCGATGGGAGAGGTCATAAAGCTATTGAGTGTGCAACTAGATTAAATCATCATGGCAAAGCCAAAGCTACCTTAAATTCCACCCTTAGTGACAGCAGTGAAGTCGGGTCGGTGGATTCAGAAGATAAATCACTGTATGAATGTAACTTCATCGAATCCATGGCTAGTCATATGAGTAAGTCTATTACACCTCACGACGATGAAGAATCTACTTCATAATAACACCTCGATAATGAAAACGATGTGAGAGAGGGTGAGGATGCTGAAAATGAGAGCGAGTGTGACCTACAATGCGTGTACGCCGACTTATATGCTAAGTCCTTTAAAACTAAAAAGCAAAATAAAGGGTTAGCTCTTAGAATCATCGCGTTAGATAAAGATTTAAGAGAGATGAGAGAGAGAGAGAGAGAGAGAGAGAGACCATAGTTAGCATGACTTTGAGAGAGAGAGAGAGAGAGAGAGAGAGAAATAGTTTGTTTATAGAGAGAGAGATTTTGGGGACAGAGAGTAGTTTTGAGAAAGAGAAAGGAGATTTGACCAAATAAGTGGCTAGTCTTACGAGTGAGCTCCTTACATTCGTGGAGTCTCGAAAGAATCATGAAGCCCTTGTAACCCAACTCACTAATGATCTTGAGAGAGAACGGGAGGTCAAGGTAAAGATTGAGGACAGATCTGGAAAGGATAAAAAGATGCTCCTCGGCCCCACTTTAGGATTTGGTGAAAGGCAGGGAATAGGTTTTGACGGTGCTTCCACGTCTCATATCACATCGGAATCGGTTCCTAATTTTTCAATGAATCCATATGGCCATCAACCGAAACCCAAAAGAAGATTTTGACCAAGCAAAGCAAACCAAGGTCGGCCTAAGACCATGTAATTTGTACTTATTGCAAGAGAAAAGGACACCTTAGGGAGTATTGTTATATTTTGGGTCGGACTCGACGTACGCATGCTCCGTCATGCCACACTAGTAATCTTTTTAGTCTTAGAGAGCAAGTTGAGTTTCTAGTCACCATTTCTCACAATTTAATGGAAGAGTTCCAACGGATGTCTTTGCCGTTAGTGGGTACTTCTAATGTCCCATTTAGAACCAATAACACCAAGGGTAATCAAAAGGTTACCACTTCTTGGGTGCCTAAGCATAAAGTAAAAGCCCTTGTTGTTCATATTGCTCTTTAAGTTCATAATACCAAACTATGTTATTTTGATAGTGGGTGCTCCAGGCACATGACAAGTGATGTCTCCTTTTTCACCTACCTTGAGGATCGCAAGGAAGGTAAAGTCGCCTTTGGAGATGGGAGAAAATCTATCATAGTAGGACGAGGTATAAGATAGATACATGGGTTTCCTAATCTAGATTACATTTTTTACGTCAAAGGTTTGAAAGCAAACCTACTTAGCATTAGCCAGCTATGCGACGCGGATATTGTGGTTAAGCTTGATCAGAACGAGTGTAACGTCTATAATCAAGATGGTAAACTTCTATTGCAAAGGTTGAGGATAAAAGAAAACTGTAATAGGATTATGCCTAAGTCCTCATTTGTCTTCATTAGTGCCACGATCCTTTTTATGGATATGTGGCATCAACGTCTAGGTCACGTTAATTTTAGAGATTTGAAGCGTTTAGAAAAAAAGAACCTATTATGTGGCTTGCCATCACTTGGGAAGCCACTTCATCTATTTGTGGACCCTGTCAGGTGGGAAAACAAGTTTTTGGTCCCCATCAAAAGTTGAATTCCATTACCAATACACGCATGCTTGAGTTGATTCACATGGATCTTATGGGTCCTACTCGCACTGAGAGTTTGGGTGCTAAGAGGTATATCCTCGTGATGGTAGATAATTTTTCTCATTATTCCATAGTAGGTTTTCTGAGAGAGAAATTAGATGTTGTAGAGGTTCTTACGACCAAGTGTCTTATCCTGCATATTCAATACGGTGTCACTATCAATAATATGCATAGTGACAACAACATTGAATTTAAGGATGCAAAAGTGGATATTTACTGTGATAGCCTTGTAATCAAATATGAATTTTTGGTCGTGAAAACTCCTTAGTAAAATGGGATTGTTGAGAGGAAAATCGGATAATTCAAGAGATAGCTAGGTCCATGCTTCTCGGTCGTTGAGTGCCTAGGAGATTTTGGCAGAGGCGGCGTCTATCGCGTGCCATACAATGAGTAGGGTATATATTTGTCCACACACACTTCAGATGCCATATGAGTTGTGGGTAGGGAAGAATGCTAACCTTTTGTATTTTCATGTCTTTGGGAGTAAAAGATAAATTCTTAGGGATAGAGAGCAATTAGGAAAGTTGACTCCCGGAGAGACGAGGGAATTCTGTTAGGATATTCATCGACAAGTAGAAAATACCGGGTCTTTAACCTGAGCAGCTCTAAGGTTATGGAGTCAATAAATATCATCGTGCAAGATGACGAATCGTCGACGTTTGTTGATCTTATCCTTTTGTGTGAGGATTACGAACTTCCATGTGATGATCCCATTGTCCCTCACACACCCCGGGTAGACCTACTCCTGATTTAGGGGACACACCTGCTTGGGTTCACAAGAGTCATGACCCTTTCGCCATTCTAGGAGATCCGATTATAGGGGTTAAGGCTCGCACTCAACTAGAGAATTTGGTTGGATTTCTGTGATACACATCCAAAGTCGAGCCCAAGAACGTTAAAGAAGCACTCAAAGATGAATAGTGAATATCCACTATACAGGATGAGTTACTTATGTTTAGAAAAAATAATGTTTGGGAACGTGTCCCCTGACCAAGTGAGAAGAATGTAATTGGTACTAAGTGGATTTTTAAGAATAAGATGGGTGATAATGGTACCAATATACGTAATAAGGTTAGGTTAGTCGCTCAGGACTACACACAGATTGAGAGTGTAGAGTTTGAGGACATTTGCTCCTGTTGCGAGGCTCGAGTTCGTCCGTTTACTACTTGCACTCGCATGTCATATGCGCTTCAAGTTATATCAGATATATGTCAAGAGTGCCTTTCTAAAAGAAATTATACAGGAGGAGGTTTACGTGGAACAAATGATAGGGTTTGAGGACCCTAAGTACCCTGAACACGTCTATTATCTATGAAAAATTCTATATGGTTTGAAGCAAGCACCCCGTGCTTGGTACCAGAGGTTTACTTCCTATTTATTGGTCCGTGGCTTCAGGGGAGGGGGAGTAGATAAGACGTTGTTTGTTAAGAGAGGAAAAGGTTCTATTTTGGTTGCTCGGGTATGTGTGGATGATATAGTCTTTGAATCCGCGTGCTCCCACCATGATCACAACTTTAAGGAGAATATTAAGAGTGAGTTCAAAATGAGCATGGTTGGTGGCTTACATTCTTCCTTGATCTCCAGGTTCTTCTGCTAAAGGATGGTTTATTCATCTCCCAATCCAAGTATGCAAGAGACCTTGTGAAGAAATTTAGTTTAGACTCCGCTAAGCACGCACGTACCCGATGAGTACCTCAACTAAGCTTAGCAAGGACACTTCAGGAAAGGACATAAGTCAAACCTTGTATCAGAGTATGATAGGTACTCTTCTCTACTTGACTGCCAATCGTCCTGACATCCCCTTTAGTGTTGAGTCTGTGCGTAATATTAGGCATCCTCAAAAGAGTCGCACTTGCTCACTCTTAAACGTATTATCAAATATGCGAGTGGGACTCTCTCATATGGCATTTGGTATTCCTTTGATGTCTATAACTGTTTATATGCCTATTCGAATGTCGATTGGGTCGGGAATATAGATGGATGTTGGAGCACTTCTGGTAGGAGTTTCTATTTTAGTTCTACTCTTGTCTCTTGGTTGAGCAAGAAGGAAAACTTCATCTTTTTGTCCATTGCGGAGACTGAATACATAGTCGTCGGGAGTTTGTAACACCCCGCGCAATCTGACAAGTGATGTGGCCATCCGCCGCCGTCAAACTACATCGGGTGTCACTAAATAAAATATCATTTTTAGCATGTCACGGACGTGAGACATAAAAATTCATTCCACGAGATAATAATTAAATCAATCCCAAGAAGAATATTCATTCATACAAATATAAAATCCATCAGCATGCTAATCTCCGAATAAAACCAATCTCCAATAATATAAATCCTAATAAAAGATTCAACTATGAATATCTAAATAAAACTGTAAACAACTACGAAACCGAATGGCCCACTAATCCATAATGTATAAGTCTCATAAAAAAAATGTGACGGGAAGGAAATAAGTCTACACTACCAAGAGACTAGTGAATAAACTCCAGTTGCACCTTCAAAAGATCTCCAATAACTCCTATGCAGCTACTCCAGTGTTAAACCAGAAATGTTAGTCAATACAATGGATCAGAGCCCACTGCATGAATCCAAGCTACTCTCCCCAATTAGGGCCTGTGGACCCAGACATAAGCATTATACATAATCAATATCACAACAAGATATTTTAATTTAAAAGATATATATTAATGTGTGAATAAAATAAAAAAAGAACACCTAATCACAAAATTATGCTACCCCAAGTCTAATTTCCAATTATATGACATTATGAAAAGTTATCCATCTAATTTAATTCAATCAACCTGATTATTATTTTTCCCAAAATTAATATCAGTTGCGGACCTCCCGCATAAAGTTTCTTTATTTAAATTGATTTATCACATTATCATTTTCATTATTGTGGTGTCGTCATAGCCAGCCACCCTACTGTATGCCCTGCACTTATTCGGGCCCTTCTCAAGTTTTACACCACACACATCCCCCCCCCCCCCCCCCCGTAATAGCCAGCCAACCCGTATTCTGTTAACCCTGCACTTATTTCTGAGGTTCCGCACATGACACGTCATAATAGCAAGTCAGCCCATTTAACTGTCAGCCCGTCACTTTTTACACCGTCACACACCCACCGTCACTTTTTACACCGTCACACACCCATTTAACTGTCAGCCCTGCAGTTATTAACGACGCCAATTCTTTTTAATACCCGTTTATTATCTTAGGCATTAATTCTCAATTTGTTATTTTCTCATCATCTCAATTCCTCTTCATTTTACTTTAGTCCCTCCCTATTATAGATCATAAACCTCAAACCTACCCTTAGCCACATACCTATAGGTCTCCAAAACACAATCGCGTCATATCCTATTTCATAGGATGAATTTATGTATTTAATCTCTCCCCACAACCGCGTCCTATCCAATTTCATAAGATGAATTTATATATTTAATCTTTCCCTAGTTCCGCGCCTATGCTAACCAAATCAACGGAATAACACCAAAATTACCGCCACCCCGGAATATCCCATCCATAAAAATCTACATTAACTAGTCTCCTACCTAGAAAGTGTTAACCGCAACTAAGACCTACCTACTAGTCCCATACCTAGAAAGTATTCCTAAAATTTAGGTGGGAGCATAATACCAAAAATCCCGTCGTCCCCGCGATGATAAAAATAAATAACACAATAATTCACACATTCCAATATATCAATAATCACACAAATTTCACATGCGGTTACAATTAATTTTAATTTAATTAGTTCAAGTCGTCGACCTGATTAACACAATTTATTTTATTTGACAATTACGATTTTAAATCAACATGCGAGTTTATGGCGCACCCAACAATATTTACTTTTAACAAACCTACACAATTCTATGTGATTTACCAAGTTTCGTTTATATAAAAATATAATTTTTATGGTTTCTACATGCAAACCTACACTCATATTACCCAAATTCCAACCTCTACCCTAAGCACACAAGGGTTATAAGTATTAAATCAAATTAAGATTTTCAAGAAAAATAGTCCCGAATTAGTTTTCACTTTTCCTAATTGGGTTACTAATTTATTTTAACAAAAACACAATTAAGGCTTAGGCGACACTTAAAACACATAATACTAAAGAGAGAGAATAGAAGCATTCATGCGTGATGAAAAGTAGGTTGAAAAGTCTTATTAGATGGTTGTGTTCCTCTCGAAAAAAATTGATAAAGACTCATTCTTGAACAATCTTAAGAAAACTTTATTTAGATCTCCAAAACTTCGGTTCAAAGTTGTGTGTACTGGGGTTTAGGTTTTGTAGATGAAAGAGAATGAAATTATGGGAGGATAATTATTTTTGAGAAGGTTAAAATGTGCTTTAAAAGTCCTAAACTCGTCACTTTATGTTTATATACAAAAAAGAATTAGAGTCCTAATGAGATACAAACAATTAAAAAAATATTTCGGACGATCGAACCGTTGTAATTGGTTGAAATTTGTAGGAATGGTAGCTTAAGGCGAGAGGAAGTGGCACAAAAAATTTCAGCTGGATCGGACAATCAAATATTTTTATTTTTATTTTTATTTTTTTCTCCTTAAGTCGGGTCCTCCCCCGATTTTTATATAAAAGGTTATAATTTTCAAATTTTAATCCCGATTTAAATTTCACTTAAAACCTTATTTTTATATCTAAAAACTAATTTTTTTTCATACCAAAATGAAATATATTCCCGAAATTTATTCTCCCGAAATTTTTAATTTATCAAATATTTTTACAGCTAAAAAATCTCAAGGTGTTACAGAGTTGTTGCACGCAACTCTTGTGGATGAAGCAGATGCTGGAGGATTATGGGATTTCACAGGACACCGTGACTATTTCCTTTTATAACACGAGCACGATATACATATCCCGCAATCCAGTCCAACATTTGCGCATGAAGTACATTAGGATATGCAAGCACTTTATCCAAGAGTTAGGAGAAGAGAAAGTCATGACCTTGAGTTTTATGTCCATCGACCTCCGATTAGCCAATATTTTCACGAAGCCATTAGATGCCCTTAGATTCGAGAATATTAGGAAGCCTTTAGGAACCTGCATAGTTGAATGGGGGGTGGTTACCTTGTCTAGTATAGGATTCAGTGTTCATGTTCATATCATATGGTTTCTATTACTAGACTGTATCATTTGTACTAGTTTTGTGTATTATATTACATTTTTTTCTTTTTCATATTTTTTGAAAAATACAAAAAAGATTTTTTTTTGGAAAAGAGAAAAATACAAAAATAATTTTGGTTTTTAAGAAAATAAAAAAGACAAAAAGATTTTGTTTCCATAAAATTTTTGAAAAATACAAAAAGATTTTATTGTTTGTTTACACCTTTTATGGATGGACATTTCGGATGACCAAAGTCACAACATCATTTCCATATCCTATGTGACTTTTTTATAGTGATTTGAGACCCTACATCATTTCATCCTTGTGTTACATAATTTATTGGAGTCATTGAGATGCGATTACTGATATCTTTCTACATGTTTGGCTCCTTATCTCATTTAATGCACACATGCATGAATTTATTTTTTAATATTGCACTATTCTGTCACATGTTGGCTTAGGTGTTTTCATCTCAATTATGCCTATAAAATGAAATAAATGCGATAAAACGAGAATAATGAAAGTAGTGCTCGTAAGACCCGTTGCCCGTGAGGAATTTTTTAGGAATTAAAAATTTTGAGTGACCACGGGAAAGGGCTGCGAGAGAATAATAATATATTCGTGAAAGACACCGTTTGAAAAGAGCCTTAGAAAAAATTAAGGCATTAAAAGAGCATATTTGACAAAACTGGGCTAATAGGAAATCTCTAAAAGCGATATTAGTACCTCATTAGATAAAGAAAAATCATTATTATATATGAAGGAGTTTGAATGGAACTAAATCAACGGGTTTGAACGTCCTTAAAAATCTCGAAAAAACATTATATAGTTTTGGGCGTTATTGTTGTGAAAATCTTTTTTAAACTTCGATTTGTCGATTAGATCGAGTGAATTTAATATAAATTCATCTTTTTACACATAATGACGATTTTGAGTTCATTCGTTAGGAGTATCCTAAATTCATCGTGCACATAAATTATGAATGTTTGCATTGATTTTTCTACCGAATTTATTCACACCCCTATACTTATGCTATCATCGACTTGGTTATCTTAGTGTTCTTTCACGGTCTGATTCTTTGTTGTATATTTTTGTAAGAAAAATTTTGAAAAAGAGAAGTTTATTTATTTATGAAACTCTCAGTATACATTGCTATGTTTCTTTTTATTTGTCTATTTGGGGATATCATAAAAAGGGGGAGAACGAATTATGGGGGAGTAGATTTGTTGTTTGTTTGATTTAATGATTTGATTATGCTTAATTTATATTGACTTTATGCTTATCATTATATTTCAAACTTTTGCGCGTCAGGGGTAATTGTTTCTTGTCTCATGTGTGTAGATACGAATTGAGGATTATTCATTTGGCACACCTTGATGATGACAAATAAAAGTTGGAAAATTAAAGCTTTGAAGATGTTAAAGATTTTGAAGACATGTACTTTTATATTTCCATTTATGGGTTTTGGGGTATATTAGATTGTACGTCTTAGTTTTTTTTTTGGATGCATAATTTGGATTTTTTATGTATGTACCGGCATAGACATAATGGGAGATTTGTAAGAACATAATTTTATATATGTCCGTCTAAAATCTAGGAATTTCTAAGTTGTCCTAGATCATTGTTAATGTGTCGTACACCGTTACATTTGGCACGTCTTCACACGGTCAACCTTGAAGTCCATAATCCGAATCTCTAGCATCACGCATCATTAACACCCGCCATAATCTTCAACGTGCGTCGTGCATCTTAAACCGGTATCCACTAACTCCATTTCGTTAAAGGTATAATATTTAATTGGAGTTAATAATATTCATGCACATATTTGGGTTTTTTCGTGTCCCAATTAGGTTATTATATTTCTGATCCGACACATATGATTACGTGGCACGAAATATTTGTTCAACCAAAGCATGAGTTTAAAGAGCTTACCATCAGGTCAAAGTTCTTAGATGAAAAGAAGTTCCTTTAGTGAAAGTACTCTGGGAGCACCAGAATCAGCAAGAAGCTACCTCGGAACCAAAGGAAGATATGAAGAAACAATATTCTGGGCTTCTTACAAGTAAATTCGAGGATGTCATTTTTATTAGGTAGGTAGAATGTAGTACCCGCATAGCAACGAAACCCTAGAATGATCAAACGACGACAAGTTTAACCATATATTACCCTATAGTCCCCTTATACCTTAGCCAAAATGAAAAACACTCTAATAAAGTTTAAACCACTCATAAAGGCCTATAACTTTAATTAATTACATAAGTACCCCTAAGGTTATCAAATGACCAAAATGCACCTACGAACATTTAAAGAAGCATAACTTGACTTACATTTCACCCCAAGAACCAAACTTTATATCAAAATCGACCTCTAGACCTCAACTATTTTAATTTTACAACCCCAACCCTTGAAATTTTATAAAATTATATAAATGCCCCATAAAATGGAAATTAATCAAATAAAATACAAAATAAATACTAAACACATTCCTTAATGACCAAAATCGAAATAAAATTGATTAGACTTCTCCCCCTGCCAACAATGCATCCAAATAAGCACATACGGAAAAAAAATAACCACCCCCACACATGTGACCCCCTCGTGCCACCATGTTTATCTACTTAGATAATGGAAGAATCCACTTCTTTTCTCCTCCAATCAACTCTCCCTAGACCATCTTATAAAACCCCATGAATATCTGAAGTTAAACCCACCATTTCAGTGGTAAAAAAACATACTTTTTCCTCTCAAATCTGTTAACCCATTATTGTATGTACCATCTTCTATTTTGTTTATCTAAAATAATTTACGCACCATCACAAACCTTAAATCAATCAAAAGAACAAAGTTCTTACATGTACCATAGCCTGTATAAGCCAAGCCCCTAAAAAACTCAATTAAAGCTTGAGCTTTATGAAACTCAATTTTTTGACTTTGAACCTATTTCAAAGTGAGGGATGAGTTTCTTAAAATGCCAAGAGCTCAAATGCAATGCCCTTTTTAAAAATACTCAAGTTTTAACCCCTAATTTCCCAAAAGTGTTTTTGAGGTTCAGAATTTTCAAATTCAAAATTCTCCAAAACTAATACACCTCAATCCCTCAAACCAAAGCCAAACTTTTCCCTAGGATAGCAGAAACCTAAATATAAGCTTAGAATCCATTGCAATACTCTGAAAATTCACGAATAATTTGGTCAAATTTTCTGAAAAACACAATTGTCATAAATTGATCATTTTTTTAAACGCAATCCATGAAACTTATATATTTGGATTCCTTGTAAAAAAATAGATTGGATTGGTTCACAAATCTTATCAAATGGTATAGTAATTAGGAGTAATTTGAGGTCAAAGTTTGGACCCAACTCTAATCAACTGTATCGAGGAAGAAGATGGACTTTTTGACTAGGTTTGTTTATCTAGCGGGTAAGGGCGCGTGACCAATCAGAAATTTCTGATTTTTTTTTCATAATTTTTATTTAATTTTTTAGTCAAAATGGTATATGGTAAGATAGTGTTTGCTCAAACCTATCTTGAATTACAGAAAAGCAAAGGTTTGGTTTAAAAATTATATTCAAAAATTACAAATTGACTACCTCAACTTTTTACCATATATTCTTTGATGAAATTTATGCCAAAAAGTCTTCCACGCCCTTTTTCAAATATTACTTTAAGATCTTCATTTTAAATTTATAAAAATAATTACAAAACAACCTCTAAACTTTAAAATTATAGTTTTCCATTTCTTTTCTTACATATTGAACCTTGTCCCGGTAACATACGCTTACAAGGATTATGATTGGCACATAATCAAGCACTTGACCATTCCGATCCACCTTGAATCAGCTTTAAATACCGTTATCAACAATCGACGGGTAGGTTTTTCCCTTTTAATCATAATTTCAGCGTATTTGATAGAATTGCTATTGATATCACACAATGATAGCCATAAAGTATTTATAGTATGTACATGTTACTATACTACCACGCTATATGTGCTTGTTAAATATCATTAGTACCTGAATATAGATGATTTGGATCAAATTAATCCTTTCTCTCTAATAACTGATTTCATGAGATTACTACAAATGATTGAATTAGTTCACCCAAGCATTTATGTCCTTATAAATGTCTTTGTTAATAGCATACTTCTAACTTAAGGAGTAGAAAGTTGAAATATTCCATGAAACTTTTCTATTTTGCCTATAGGTCTCAAAATGTTTTGAGGGCCTAGTTATGCTACATATATTTGAATGTTGTTCCTGCATAACATACGCGACTTGGTTATTTAAAATCCAAAAGTTTTGGATTATTATTTGGTTATACTTATATGCTTAATTCTTCTATACCCGCTAGTAAATTGATAACTATGGGATTATCTGTTTAAAACTCATTGGTTTTCTTCTCTATCTATAATAACTGTTGATAAAAAGAAAAATTGTCTCTAATGTAGATTTTTGTGTCGTTGTGCAACATCTCTATCCATCAAAAATTCCCTTGAACCTACAAAATTATAACAAAACTAGTGTAGAGGGTAAGTAAGGGAGTCAATCCATATCTAAGGGTGAAACACAAAATTGGTGAGGATATATATATATAGATTCATTTGCATTTTATTATATTTTTCTATTTTTACTTTTTCTATTTTTTATGGATTTTTCAAGGGAATATTAATTAACTAACTATATACTAATTTTTAAAGTACTACTACGATGTAAAAGCTAATAAAAATGAGGTAAATAAAATTGTGCTAAAAAGTAAACTAACTAAATTGGATTCATGAGGGCTTCAAAATTTCATCCCATGAATGGGATATTAGTCCTCAATAATCATCATCCACAAATATAAGATAAACAAATAAAATCCAAAGAAGATTAAACTAAAAGTAATAAGAGGAGGAGATCAAACCCATTTAAGCCTTGAATTGACATGAAATATTCAATTACATCAACAATCTTTCAATTACAATTCCTCACTCATGTATTTATTGAATCTAAACTAAAAATTACAAAATAAAAATAAAAAGGATAGTGGATGAATTAATAATGGATAATTAAATAATAAAAGAGATTTGCTAAAAATGCAAATCCTAAAATTATAAAATTGTACATTATAATTCACCCAAAGAAATAAATTCTAGATCATTAATTTATATTGAGATAATTGCTAAAAATGCAAAATCTCAATATAAAGGAATGGATTAGAATTTACCTCCCATAAGGGATAAATTTCACTACATAAATCTATAATGAATTAATGACTAAAAATGCCAAGATTCATTATAGATGGGTGGGGTGGAATTCATCCTAGAGATAAATTTCACTACACACCTCTATATTGAGGTATTTGCTAAAAATGCAAATACTCAACATAGAGGGGTGGAGAGAATTTTATCACACCTAAGCTTAAAACTAAATTTGAGATCTCTTCCAAATGGGGTATTCATCTTCATTTATAATAGGCATGGAGCTAGGGATACTGTGGGAATTTAAAGTGCATGTAGGCATGGAAATGATGAGGTGAGGGTTAAAATGTGAATGGGGTATTTTTGGGATTGGGCACACATGTGTTTTAAATGGTGGTGTGATGTGATGTGAGTAGTGAGGTGAGGGAATAAAATCAAATTTAGGCTATGGGGTATTATGGGTATTAAGGTTAAAGGTGGTAGTTGAGGGTATTTGGGTAAAAAGAGGGTTAAGTGGGGTTTATGGCATGTGGGGAATTAAGTTTCATTTTTGGCTTTGGTTGTTGAGATTGGCTTTTGGCAGGTGAATGTCGTGACTTCGGAGGGAAATGGGTTGAAGTTGGCTTGGGTCACAATCTGGGTTTGATAGTGAGTTGTCCGCTGACGGTCGATTTTGTGGATCAGTAGGAGGCCTGGAGCACCGGTGAAGGGAGGGGGTTGCGATCCCCACTGGCGTTGGTAAGGGGAGACGACGCCGGGAGGGTTAGGCTACCGGCTTGGGGGAAGGACAGGTAGGGTTGTCCGTCGGAGGGTGAGAGGTAGGTCGCCATGGGTTTGAACGGCGGCGAGGAGTTCTGGCCATGGGCGCGGGTGAGTGTGCCGGAGGGGGGGATGGATTTTGGAGGGATGCGCTGGAGTTGGAATTGGGTATGGGGGGTGAGTCAGAGGGGTTTAGAAGGTGGGTGATGGGTATTGGGTTTTGAGGTGTATGGTTATGGTGGGTAGGAGAGAGAGTGTGGTGTGGGTTAGGAAGATGAAGGTGGGTATGGTTGTGTGGGTGAGGGTATAGGATAATAGGGTGTAGGTGAGGATGAGGGTTTGGTATTAGTTTAGGGGGTATGTGTGAGTTTATGTATGTGTTTAATTTAGACCCTTAAAAAAATAATATTAACTAATAAAAATAAAACTCTAAAAAATAAAAATCTATAAAATAAAAATACTACTTCTAATAAAAATAAAGACTCAATTAAAAATGAAACTAAAAAGAGAAATAAAATAAAAATAAAATCTAATAAACTAAAACTAAAATCCTAAATAAATGTAAAATCAAATAAATTTAAAAATAAACAAATGAAATCCTAAAAATTCTAATTCTAAAATAAATAACTAATAAAAATAAAATAAAAATACAAATTACACTAATAAAATAAAAATTAAACCTAGAAGTCAAAAATAAATCCTAAAAATAAAAATGACTCAAACTAAAAATCTAAAAAATAATAAAAGGGACAAGTTAGACGCACACGGGGTTCGAGGTAGGTTTAGGCTAGGTCTAGGGTAGGTTAGGGTACGAGAGAGGGAATTAGCTCCATTTTAACTGCAAATTGCCTGAAAATATAGCTTTTGACACCGCAACTGCAATTAAGCCTGCATATTGAACAATTAAGCGCATAAGACCCATATTATCGAGAATTAGCAACTAAAGTACGTCTATTTGGGGTATAAATTGTAAAGTTTTGGGTGCTTATCAACTGTTGTTTATGCTTAATTCATAACGTTCTCCATTAAATAGTTAAATCCGTACACACCTCAAACCTCTATCTAAATATATTCATTATAGAATTGGTTAAAATATGCTTAATTCTTATTTACCTCCAGACGTATCGACATAGAGAAGCAGTACCCCATCCCCTTTGGTGATAAGCATGGACCACTTTTATGCTATTATAACTATCTTGAAAGAAGTTAAAGAAGATGGAAGCGGGGAATGGCATTACTCGAGGACCTTTGTCATTTTCTATTTTGGATAAAAATGTAGTACTTATAATTTACCCCCATGTTTGGTGATACCGATATGTAACATGATGGTAGTTATCGATATAATGAATAAAGTTCTGTTATTTTTGCTTAATTTTAGTTTCATTGCTTTGTTACTATTTTGTACATTCATACCAAAAAAATAGTGTGAAAGATACTAACTATGACACCATATAAAATTTAATAATAAATTGATCAGGTGTAAGGCAAACTCATGGGAATCAAACAATTGAGTATCATTCTAAGCATGAATGTAATGAAACTAAATGAATAAAATAAATAGCTGAAACATACCATAGGCCAACCACATAAGTCTGATTCCTAACTGACCAACAGTTCAAATACCATCGCATAATTATAATCGTATCAACGTAAATCCAATTACTTAAATGATCTTAGGGCAAAGGCTAAACAATTGTCTATGTCCTGAAACTGTTAATAGGAGACGTTAACAACAAGACTTTAATATAACCATATAATTGATATAATTTTGTATTTTTAACTTGTCTTTAGTGTCTTTAAAACTATCCCAATCCAACACTCCTAGACATCACATGCATCTAACTCCAGACCAAAGTGTACCCCATCATTACATATTATCCATGTCATTTGAATATTCACAAATTATCGGTCGATACATCTAAAATATATATCAAATTAATGAACAAATTTCTATGTGTATATCCATATAAGTACAACTCATATCAAGTATACCATAACTAACTATCGGAGTATTGAAGTGTTGTCATCGCATGGACTAGAGTATATCCTCGGTAATATACTAGGATACCGAAGTGGCGCTTTCGCAAGACTCAGTGTATAGTCTATCTCAGGGAAGTACCTAAGTGGCGCCTTCACATGGCCTAGGATAAAGTTCGTTTTAATCTACCAGGATACCAAAGTGGCGACGTCACCCGGCTCAGGATATAACCCACACTACTAACCATAATACTTTAGTAATCATCATCACACGATTCATAAATATATACCAACTAGTACGTATATCCCGAGCACGGATATCTGATGTTTCGCAAATAAATTAAATAATTTTGCGCGTGTAAAATTCCAAGTCTTCGTGTAACTAACCTAGATGTAAACTAACCTAGCCCTAAGCCCCAAATTTCAATCAACCAATCACAACACAAAGCCTAAACGATAATCACCAACTTATAATTTCAGCTTTGCGCACTCTTGGTAAAATATTCATAATAAATTCAAAAAATAAAAATAAAATAAAAAATAAGCGCCCACGCGTTTGTAATTCAAATCTCTACAATTTCGTGTTTCAAATTAGTTCGATGAGATTGTTATGGTCATTCGAAAGAGATCCATAATATCATTTGAATGACCTATTCAAACAAGATTGACGTGAATCTTCTTTTCCAACTCCCAAAATCCACCATCAACAATCCTAAAACTTCACTTCCAAGCCTCTAATTAATCCTTAACCCAAATATCTTCATATATAATTGTCCTAACATTGATTTCAACCTATAACTAAGGTTTCTACATGAATATAACATTATTTAATGGTATAAATTTCATGTTTACCCAAGAACCCTCATTTTCTATATTTGATCAATCAAACTCAAATTAGTTTTCAATTCATTCAATTATCGAGGTTTTTTTTTATTGATTTATAGTATCGAACAACATCTTAATAATTCTAGTTCAATACCAATCCATTGGCATGAAGAATTTTCCCGATTTCATCTTCAATCATTAACATGACTTATAACCTTATTAGTTGGTTAATTTATTCCAAATTTTAAGATTAATCAATTTAGGTTTAAAATCCAATACCTAACTATATTATAACACAAATCATTTATATAATTATACTAACTAAACTTGCCTTTAGATTGTAGGTAAAAATCCAAATTAAAAAGCTCCCAAGTCTCCTCTTCTCCCACTAGCTTCCTCTCTCTATCTCTGGAGTTCTCCTCTAAAGTATCAAAATTAATCTAATGAAACCCTAGTATTCATTATATATTTCTAATCACTAATTTTGAGTTATACCACATATGGGCCTTGACCTATTAACCCCAAAATCATATCCAAATAGTCCAAACTTTAGGCCAAAACATATACTAGATTATATGGCTTAAAACCCAACTTTTTAAAGTAAAAACGGACATTCTAATTGTCCCCCAAGTCACCCGAACTTACCCATCAACATTTTAATATTCCCACTTGTTCGAGTTTAAAAAATAATTTATTAAATAATTATTAATTCATTTTCGTGTATTATGTTCATTTTAAATAATTACAAACATACACATACAGTATAAAATGATTTAGTGAATTCCCCAGTTACTACAAAATAAACAAAATTTCATCCTATAAAATAAATTTAAATAATGAATTAAAATTATAGGGTGCTCTCCATTGTGTAGTCTCTTGTAGGTGGCATTGTGGGGGTTGGTATCTGGGTTATGTTCTCATATATGTAGTTAGATACATCTCAGTAGCATTTGATTAGTAGTTGCTTACGTATCAGTCTAGATATAGAGACTTTTATTATAACTTAGGCTTTGGGTTAGAACTTGCTCGTAGTATTTCACTTAGGTGAGAGAAAAGGTATTTATTGCATGTGAGTGTTGACGGGTTGTCATGTATATTGTAAATGAGTTGCGTGATTATTTGTTATTGATAGTGAAGATATTTCTTTCAACTTTCAAGCTCTGACACAAATTATGTAAAAATGTTTTCTAGGCATTCTTAGACTAGATCAGTAAGGATCAAAAGATTCATACTTGCGGATCTACTCATTTACAACGTTTAGTTCTTTTACTCTAGCATGGGTTAATACTTTATTTTCATTCAATCTAGTTTTATTTTAGATATTTGTGTGGACCTTCAGTCCCAGTCATTTATTCAGTTAGTTGGGTTTTAGTGGAGTTGTTTAGATCATTTTATTATTGGATGCTTTTGAGATATTATTTATTCATAGTTATTTATGAGTTAGTTATCACGTGTTGTGAATGATTTTAAATTCACTCAGATTTATTCATCGTTTGATGCTGAGAATTACATAAATTGTTTGACAAGCCATATCTTCGGTATATTAGCTTGGTCGACTGTTATGTGGAAAATAGGGGTTATTATAGTTGGTATCGAAGCATTCGGGTTCTAGTGTCCTTAGAATTTGTGTTGCGCCCATTACGTAACGTATTGAGTTCTTTGATATATAGAGCCATGTGAATACGATTCGTTGTATTCTTTTGAGAATCTTTTACTTATACGAACTTTATTTTCTTTTAGATAGAAAATACTCGATGTACTAGAGCACGAAAAGCTACAGAGGTGGACGCTTAGAAGGAGCAACAACCACAGTCGTAGCATGCAACTCCAGTAGCATCAATGGAAGATCTAGTTGCATTGTGATCTAGCAAATCACCACAGCAATGGGCTCCATGTTACAACACTACTAATTGTAGCCACAGTAGCAGGTGATCCACTTCAGCAACAGAGTTCAATGTGAGAGGGAGCTCGCAGGGCCTTTACAAAGCGCCACCCACCAAAGTTTGTTGGGAGTAAAAACATCATTATTTCATGTCTATGGAGGAAGGACATCCATAGGCACTTGAGGATAGTGGAGTTCTTAGAGGTCCATAGCACATTCACGTTGGTAAAAAATACCTTGTAGTGGTGCAATTATTCATCATAGTTAAAGAGGGGGACATGATTCCCATTACAGAGTTCAAGATTACGTTCGATGATTAGTTCTTCCCACCAGGAGTTATGGGTGAGAAGAAGTGACAGTTGCTGAGCCTTAAGCAGAAGGTTCCTATTATGGCAGTGTATGAGCAGCAGTTTGCCACTATTTCTTTATTCACACTAAAGGAGGTAGACATTAAGGATAACAAGATGGAGAAGTCCATCTTTGGTTTGACTTGTCACATCAGGCAGTCCATTTTGGGAAATCTGTCTTTACCATTTACACACGGGTAGTGAATGCCGCTTTACTACATTATCAAGACCACGGGGAATTTAACAACAATAAAGGAAATAAGAGGCCGAGTTCAGATGCATCTTTCTAAAAAGGCAAGATTAATGGGGGTGGCACTTAGGGGGACCAGTAGGCAAAGGGGTCTTAGTCAGGGGAGGAACACCACAAGAAACACAATTGCATGAAAGCAAGAGAGGTGCCATTTTAACAACACATGGTGATGGTGACCACATATCTAGGGGGTTCCCTAAGGACAATCAGAGGGGATAAGAGCCAGGAGGACAGTGTAGGTATTAGGCACCTTAAGGGTAGTGCCAGTAGTTTTCATCCCCACTAGTTACTGTAGTGCCAGTGATACTAACACCACCAACCGAGCCTTAAGGGTAGTAGTAGATCCCGCATGATTTTGTGTACCTCATCGCACTTAGGGAGTTATGAAAAATAGTCGAAGCGATTGAGGGTATGTTTCCTACTTTTGGGTATGAAGGACACATTTTATTTTATATTGGTGCATCATATTTTTTTTGTGAGTAGTAGTTTTTCTCAGTCATCGGGGATGGTAGACTTAGCATCTTATATTTTATTATATGTTGATTCACCTACGGGTAGAGGGGAATATATTCGTTCCATGTGTAAATGGATAGGGGTGTACATTAGTAAATCTCGTTTAATAGTCGACCTATTATTGTTAGATATGTCCTAGTATGTCCTCATCCTGAGGATGTATTGGCTAGCTACGTACCATGCATGTGCTGATTTTTTGGGGAGATCCATCGTCTTTGCAATTCTAGGATAAGATATGTATTTGGCTATGATTCCCCACCCGAAGGGAGGGTCGAGCACGCATTTGTATTATATTGAGGAGGACACTTATGAGGGAGTCACAGTGTCTTTCGATTCTATACTGGTGGTTAAGGAGTTTTTGAATGTGTTTCAAGAGATTCTAGGGTTACTGTCTAGTAGAAAGAATGAGTTCCTAATTGATTTTGCTTTAGGCACGAGGACCATTGTCCGAGAACCTTACTGTATGGTGTCACACCCCGTAAAATCCAACAGACGGGGTGGCCAGCCGCCATCGCCGAACTATGTCGGGCGTGAACTAAATAAATACCATTTTTAGCATAAGACAGATATGAGGCATAAATAAATCAGTCCATAAGATAAATAATTGAATCAATCTCAAATGATCATAAACAACTAAGAGATAAAAGATCCATCACATGCTAACTCCGAATAAATCCAATCTCCAATAATGATTAAATAAAATCTGAATAATAAAGATATGAATAATCCAACAGAAATCCTCTAAACAACTGTGGAATCGAATGGACTAATAAAACTCAAATGAAGTCTCCTAATTAAATACGACTGTAAAGTGAAAGTCTAACTAAACTATGCCATAAAATGAATAACTCCAGCTCCACCTCCAAATGATAACTTTGATAATCCTATGCAGCTTCTCTAAAAATTATCCTGAAAAGTTAGTCAACGCACGTGGTCAAAGCCCTGAGTATGAATACACACTACTCCCCTCAAATAGGATCCTTGAATCCAGACAATAGCAGTATAGGCAATAAATATCACAATAGAATATTTTAAATTAAACGGGATAATTAAACGCGATAAATATAAATTAATAACTACCCGTAGAGATCTCCATTTATAAAGGCACACCAATATGATTTTAAATTCTCAAGTCCAACGAAGTTAATCTCTTATTAACTTAACTCAACTTTTATTTTTGTTCTCACTTTTTATTATGACGGTCCTCCCGTCCCGGGTGGTAATCCACCAAAGTGTCACACTTCCCCTTGTCAATCGTCCTCTGATCCATTTAAACTGTCAGCCCCAGCACATTATGTCGCCACAAATTTTAATACCAGTTTTTCTCTTAGGCATTAATCACTACACCAAAATGGGTAAATTGACACCCTTCCAGCGGCTACCCTTGTCACGGTCATTGACCGTGATAATTCGCATAATATTATCACGGTCAAGGACCGTGACACGTCCGTGACAAATTTCCCATCAAAAAACCCTTTCCCCTCCCTTTGTCCCCCCACCGATTTCTTCCCTCCTTTTTCTCTCTCTCTCTTCCATTTATATATATGTGTGTGTGTATATATGTGTGTGTGTGTGTATATATGTGCATGTGTATGTGTATGTGTATGTGTATGTGTGTGTGTGTGCATATGTGTGGTGGGTGGTGGGTTGGGGGGAGGGGTGGGGTTGTGTGTGTGTGTGTGTGGTGGGGGAAGGGGGTGGGGCGGGGCGGGGGGGGGAGGGGGAAGGGATGGGTGGGTGGTGGTAGGGTAGGGGACTGCGTGTGTGTGTGTGTGTGTGCGCGTGTGTGTATATATGTGTGTAGTGTGCGTGTTTGTGCGTAGTGTCCCTTGTAAACGAATTGATTAATTATTAATTTTTTTAGTAAATTAATATATGATTGCCCCTCATTGTAAATTAGTAAATTAATAATTGTATACTTTAATTGTTAGTTTAATTGATGAAAATAATTAATTTAGTAGATGAATTAGAAGGAGTACGGGATACACATTTGTTGTTGATGTTGCTGTTGGAATATAGTGGATCAATGTTGGGTTGGTTAATTTTAAAAGTGGCATGACCACTGGATTATTGTCCATATGGGGGTGGGATTTTTCAACTTTTTTTGAAAATTACTTTGTATATCGAACAATATATATATAGTATGATAATTAAATGAAAATACTTGAAATTACATATAGTGCGCATACATAATAGCCTTCTAGTTCTTATGCGTACGCATTCAATAACCCTTAGACCCGTTCGAGAGTCATTACCCCTGTAATGAGATCTCTCGAATTATCCCATCTGGACAGTTTGGGACTGCATAATTTTTATATAATATTCTTAGTGGCTTAAAGTTGTTACTTTTGGAGGAAGTTCTGCAGTCGTATCCTAATGTTCTCTGGGTACATACTAGATTGACAAGTGTGACTGTTATTTCAATTGAGCAATTGAAATAACACTCACACTTGCTAATCTACGTCGTGTACTTGGAGAACTACTGGGATATGCTGTCGATTTTTTCTCAAATCGTAACAATGTGCATGAGTTGTTAAGCATATTACAGAAAAATGCGGTCTTGAATGGGATAAGACCACTCACCCTTTAGAAGAGATGGAGAAAATAGAAATTTTTATTATAAATTGAATTTGAATTTGAAATTTAAAAATTGAATATAAATAAGACATAATTAAATGAAACATGCTATAAATCTAAGTTTTGTTTACCTTTAATAGGTAATTAGTTGTGGTAGATGTGATGGGATATCCGAAATACAAAGAGTGGATGAGTGAGACAAATAGAATGGGGGATGTGTTTCGCAGAGGTGCTAACGAATTTGTGAAATACGCAAAGAGATGTCATAATGATGCAGAGTTTTCGTGTCCGTGTGCTAGGTGTAAAAATGGTAAGGTGTTTGAGTGGAAAACAGTTGAACTACATTTGTTAAGATCGAGTATGCAAGATAGTTATCGATTTTGAAGTTTTCGCGGTGAATTAAAAGTTTCTTTTGTCCCTTACCCACCTTCACAACAACTTTCAACAAGTAGGATAGATGTAAAAGGGGACGACGTAGATCATAATATGTTAGAGGATTTAGGTGATGATGCATACGGAGTTTATGAAGCAGAGGAGAATGAGGTTACTGATAATATAGAAGGTTCAAGTCCTCGTGAAGATATCACGATAAAAGTTGACGATGACTACCAAAGTTTAAAATTTAAGGCGACCCAACCATTATACTCTAGCTGTGAGAAAAATAAAAAAAAATTACATGCCATGGTTGGTCTGCATAGTTTGAAGACGCAGTACGGTTTGTCTGGCAATAGCGTGACAGAAATTCTGAAATGGGTGAAGGGCTTATTACCCAAGGAGAATAAACTTCTAAATAGCTATCCTGTTATGAAGAATAGTTTGTAAGGTTTGGAAATGAAGTATAAATCGATTCATGCTTGTGTGTATGACTGCATACTATACCAAAAGGAGTATGAAAATCTCGATCGTTGTACGGTATGCAATGAACCTAGATATGTCCAATCTACTAGTATGGAAGGCACAAGCTCAAAAGTGCCTCAAAAAGTATTGAAATATTTTCCATTGGGCCTAGATTAAATCAATTTTTCGCAGTACCATGGATAGCGGAGGCTATGACTTCGCATGCTAGGGCTATATCAACAGATGGTTTCAATCCATTTGAAAATCTAAGCACCAATCAGAGTGTATGGCCAGTGATCCTAGCCCCACTCAACCTCCCTCCTTTACAGTGTATGAGGACTGAATTTTCAATGATGGCTTTGTTGATACCTGGGCCAAAGGCACCAAGTGATGACATCAACGTCTACCTGGCTCCTTTGGTAGAAGAATTAAATGAGTTGTGGGAAGATTGTGTGCAATCATTTAACTATTTTAGAAAAGAAGAGTTTACGCTGAAAGCTATGTTGATGTGGGCAATTCATGATTTTCCATCTTATGGGACATTATCCGGTTGTGTAGTACATGGTTATTTGGGGTGTCCTATTTGTGGAGAGGAGACTAAATCTCTTCATCTATCCTTTAGCTCAAAAAATGTATACCATTACCACAGGAGGTTTTTACCCCCGGCTCATAGTTTTAGATTTGAGAAAGGTTCTAATTTTTATTGGACGGGGTTGAACATAGGCTACTTCCAAGACCACTTTCGGGTTCAAAAATTAAAAGTAAATCTTCTGAATATGGCCCTAATATCCAGGTAAGAATCCTAAATTTAATAATGTCAAGCATAAGAAGACCCCAACTGGGAATGAAACTGAGACAAGAAAGGCATGGTCTAGGAGGTCAATTTTATTTGACTTGCCTTATTGGAAGAATAACCCGGTGCGCCATGTATTGAATGTGATGCATGCAGAGAAGAACTTCGATGAACATATTATGGGCACTTACCTTGGGGGGAGTCATTCAAAGGATGGAGAAAATGCACGAAAAGACCTTAAATCGTTGAAACTTAAGCCACAACTATGGTTGAAAGAAGATAGTAGGGGAAGGACAATAATTCCCCCTGGTGAGTTTACTTTGACGAGTGGGGAAAGGAAGGTTCTTTTAGACACAATATATAATTTGAAGGGCCCATCTAATTTTGCGCCCAACTTGCAAAGGATTGTGAATTATGCTACTCATGATTTACATAAGTGTTAGTCCCACGATTGGCATGTGATCATACAATTGGTTCCTTTATTGTTTAAGCACTTCTTCTCCAAGCACAAGGATTTGCGAAGGGCTATTATGCAAATTAGTATTACCTTCTCATTCTTGTGTGAGAAGGTAGTCAATCGAGAACACATAGTGGACGCAAAATTGGCGGTGACCGAAGCTATTTGTGTGTTAGATAAGTACTTTCCCCCAGCATTCTTTGACATAAGTGTTCACTTGTTGGTACACCTATGCGACGAGGCACTTCTTTGTGGTTCAGTTAGATATCGGTGGATGTATCCGTTTGAAAGATTGATGAAAGTTTTTAAAGATTGCGTCAAGAATACGCGATACATTGCAGGATCAATTGCAAAGGAATACATCACCGTGGAGTCATAAATATATACTCGGGAATATATGCCAGACTCGACCAGCATTGATGACAGTGATGAATTTGTCGATGATGGTGGTCATGTGATGGGAAAATGAGTGAAATTAACGATTTTTCAACATGAACAAGTAGCTCGTTATCTATTTGACACACATGAAGATGTCAAGAATGGAAAAAGTAAGTTTCGATTATTATAATGTTTAACATTATTTTAGATTATTTTATACATGATTAATTTTGTAATATGCAAAAAATATGAAGCCTGTGAGAACAATAAAAGACGAAAAATAATGGTACAATCAGACACCGAATTTAGGTTGTGGTTGACACAATAGGTAATTATAATGAAAATGGTCGTTATATAACATTACATTACACTCAAATTGTACAAATAATATAATTAATTTATCTATATTCTCAGCTCTTAAAGACGGGTGATGCAACATCAAGGCTTGCTCGTCTAGCCACTGGACCCTTGTTCGTGGCAAAAGAGTACAAAAAGTATCGATTGAACGATTACGTTTTTGGCGCTAAAGTGTACGAGGCTCTTACTTTCTTTCGAGCGAGCGAGCGCAAAAGATAAAAGCCTCGTTGAATCTGAAATGACTTACTATGGTGTAATTCGAAATATATTTGAATTGTATTATATAAGCTTCAAAGAGGTTGTATTTTACTGTGACTGGGTAAGAGATGAGGATAAAAATGCTTGTAAAGTTGATCCTGTCACAATTTGATTATGGTTGACTTGTCCAAGTTGAAGAGCAACGACCACGTGAGCGATGATCCGTTTGTTTGTGCATTTCAAAAGTTTAACCAAGTGTTTACTCAGAGTATATCAACAACGAGCCGTGGTCAATTGTCCAACAAGTGCCAAAGCATCTAAATAGTAATGTGGATGACTTAGCTGCTCCTACCGAATATCAATCCATTTTTTATGATAACCCAAATTTTATACAATTCTTCAATTTGTAATAAATATTCCAATTTGTACCGAAAAATCCATTTTTAATGCTTTTAATTGATTTTCACTTTATCATTTTCACTCTTGTGTAGTGTGAGTGTGTGTGGGCATTAGGGGTGGGGGTGGGGATATTTCGGATTTTTAGTAATTGTGCATATTATGATCTAGATGCTCTTGTTTTGGAATTCAGAATTGAGGTGTTTAACAGTAACAATTCATTTCTATTTGTAGCAATTGTACATATTTGCATGTCTTCTTCTAATTCATTTTGATTTGTACTAATAATAATTTTTTACAGCAAATGTCTCCTTCAGGTATTAAGGCGAGGATGATGATGCTGGTTATGATGATGTCGTCTGGGCTCGATGGTAGCGGAGGCGACGAAGGCTCCTCGGCCCCTAGGCTCCCCAAATATGGCAAATTGGGGATGGACATCGAGAACAAGTCGGGGCTATTAGCCAGATCCCTCGAGCTGGTAAAGACGATCATCGGACCGGGGTACATTAGTTGGAAGGAGGTGCCATATGAGCTCAAGTTAGCTGTTTGGGTGGCACTACAGGTAATGTATTTATATTTATATTTATATTTATATTTATATTTATATGAATAATTCAATTTCAATTTCAATTTCGATGTCAATTTCAATTTCATTTTATATTTATTCGCAACTAACATTGTATTTGTTGGTCAGGAACAATTCAGCCTGGATCCAAAGCTACGTGATTCCGTCTTGGAGCAGTTGAGGGAGCAACACAAGACGTGGAAGAAAAATATGTGGACCCGATACTTTGAGAAGACACGAGATCCCGTTATCCGAATGTGTGAATACGTCCCGCCGAAGGAGTCGATCTCATTGGAAAAATGGCAACAGTTCGTTGACAATGAGATCGGGGAGCGACAATTGGCATCTCGCCAATCGGGGAGGGAAAACCGATCAAAAAAGACGGATGTGCACTACTCCGGTCGGACGTCTTATGCCGAGGTGGAGCATAGGATGATGGTAAGATTTAATTTTTCTATAACTACAGAAATATATTATTCTTCATTATTTTACTTTGCGGGGCCGATACTAATTTTACTTTATTTTATTTCAGAGGACAGGGAGTGGCCCTGGGGGTAGGCCACATAGTTTCGATACTTATGTAGCTCTTCGGATGAAGAAGGGGAAGGACAAGGAGGTGTCCCCGAGCGTCATGGCCATGATTATAAGTAATCTAATAGTTTACTTTTTGTTAATTACGTTATAATTTTTTAATTTACTTATTTTACTAATAATGTACTTTTTTTCATTTCAGGCAAAGCTTAAGGAAGTGCATGAGTCGCAATCTGATGTCCATAAGGAAGTGCATGAGTCGCAGTCTGATGCCGACAAGGCAGCTTTGTCCACAGACGCACTCAGCCAAGTGCTTAGCTCTGATCGCAAGGGGAGGACAAGGGGGTGAGCTCGCGGGTGGCCAAATGTAGGATCATCGAATTGGAGACAAGCAACACCGGTTTGGCTCGAACGGTGGACTCGCATGACGTAAAGTTGTCCCATTTGGAGGTGACGATCCAAGATATGTTCTCATTCATGAAGTGTTCGTAGAGCGAAAAACGCAAGGGGGAAGGGAAGGAGAAGGTGGTGGAGGAGGAGGTGCGGGAGGACGAAGTGCAGGATGACAAGGATGTGGACCTCGCTGCTTCATCGCCGACACGTGCAGACTTTGATGATCCACTTCCCTATTTGTCTCCCTTCAACCGACCGATGTCGACCCTTGGTTGGTCGAGCTTGTTTATATTGGACGTATTTGATGGCCAACGAATAGGGCGGGGGTTGAGGGATCCGAATATCGTCCAGGGTGGACTAGTTCATGGACGTGAGCTTCAAGACATCGAGTTCAAGGTGCTCGTCACGCATGTGATACTCGAGAAGGAGAACTCTCCATTGTGGTTGTGCGAATAATTTAACACGATGTATATCAGTGGGTGTGTCAATTCGTATATCGTTTGGCCTACTCACCTCCTCAGATTTAACCTTACCCAAGATATGTAGTGACATTATTTGAATTGAATTGTTTTTAAGTTGGTACATTTGAATTATATTTGGATTATATCGTGATGCATATTGTCTCTATTTTGAATGTATATTTGCATTGTCTCTATTTATTTGGATATATGATGCTTGAACATGTACAATGTTGCTATAACAGGTAAAAATATACTGCTGGGCAGTGGCAGTGGCCAAACTACCCAGCAGATTTTTTTTCAATTCTGTCCAGAATTATCACGGTCATTGACCGTGACAAGCCCGTGACAAAGGATTGTTGTCACGGACTTGTCCCGTGACAAAGGATTGTTGTCACGGACTTGTCACGGTCAATGATCGTGATAATTTTCTTAACATTATCACGGGTTTGTCACAGTCCTTAATCTTAATAAAACTTATTAAGGTCAACGACCGTGACATGAATGTGACAAGTCTAACGAACATGTCACGGTCAATGACCGTGACAAGTTCGTGACAACAAAAGTTGTCACCCCCAGAATTATCACGATCATTGACCTTTATCGATGTGAGATCCTAAAAATATCGCCTAGTCCCATACCTAAGGGTACCCAAGTTATCAATCCGTCCTACCCTATGTATATGATGAATTTCTAACCTAAACCTCGACCTAGTCTCATGCCTAGGCTAGCATAACGATGATAAAGTATCAAAAATCAGCCCACCCCCGACATAATAAAGTTGTAATAATCTACCCTCACTAGTCCCATACCTAGAAGGCGTAAATCATCAAAAGGCCTACCCACTAGTCCCATACCTAGAAAGCATCCTAAAATATAAGAAGAGAAAAATTACCCAACAACCCGTCATCACAAAGGCAATATAATAATACCAACAATTCACACAAAGAATCATCATTAATCAACGTATAAAACTACGCATGATAGTCCAATTCAATTAAATCTTAATTTTATTATCACAACGTCAAAATACCCAATTAATCACATTTAATTATTTTAAATTAAATATTCTCAGTTTTCATCATTTATACATCAAAAACCAAATTTCATTATCTCTACACAAATTACATGAGTTATACGCCCCCAACTTCATTTATTTTAAAACTAGGATTTTTCTACATGCAACCTACACAACAAAACCCAAAATTCACTCATGAATCCTACGTACCCAAAGGTTATAAATATTAATTATATTAAAAAAATTCATAAAAACAGCCCCAAGTTTTATGTGTCCACTTTCTCTAATTAGATTGCTAATTGATTTTAGAAAACATTAAATTAAGGTTTAGGCAACACTCAAAACGCATAATACTAAAGGAAAAGAATAAAGTATTCATGCCTTAATAAAAGTTAGTTTAGAAACCTGATCTTGAATGTGTATTCATCTCAAAAAATTGACAAAGATTCGTTCTTGACGCGTCTTGACAAAATCCAGTTCATCTTGACAAAACATGAGTTGAAAGTTATGTATAATGGCGCTAGGGTTTAGAGATTGAAGAAGATGAGAGGTTTCTGATTTTTGAGGAGGCTAAAATGTGTTTTAAAAGATATAAACTCATCACTTTATGTTTATATACCAAAAAGAATTAGAGTCATAATCAAATACAAAGACTCAAAAAATCATTATGGACGATCGGACAATCAGAATCGCTTGAAATTTTAGTATGTTGTAGCGAACAGTGAGACATGACTGCTATGAAAAATTCAAATCAATCGGCGATCGAATTTCTCAAAATATTATTTTTATCCTCCTTAGCTCGGATCCTCCCCCCATTTTTATACAAAAAGTTATAATTTCCAAATTTTTAATCCCTATTTAAATTCCAATTAAAATCTTATTTTTATACATAAAAACCAACATATTTAATTACTAAAAATAATCAAATCCAAAATTTATTTATCCTCTATATTTTGAAAATACCTCAAAAACTACACGGCGTGTTACACTTTCCCACTAACAATGGAATTTCACCCTCGAAATTCGCCGAATGCCTAACTGTAAAAAATTAGGCCACTACAACTATCTCCAAAAATAATCTCGTCTCCAAAAACTCCAATATATCACATCTAATCTAGATGCCTAACACGAAATGATCATCTAAAATTTCTATCTCCAAATATGCGAC
The DNA here is from genome assembly GCA_949130495.1 of Sambucus nigra. Lineage (NCBI taxonomy): Eukaryota > Viridiplantae > Streptophyta > Magnoliopsida > Dipsacales > Adoxaceae > Sambucus > Sambucus nigra. The sequence goes on from OX422213.1 coordinate 214,865,861, forward strand.
ACAAAAACACAACAGGCCCAAAACCCAAGACCCGAGGGTGGTCGTATACCTAAGCTCTGATACCATTCTGTAACACCCCGCCCGGAGGGAGCGGAGCGATACTCGATAAAACTAATCAAATCCACAAATAACAAGGTATAGAGAATCTAAATAAATCCCACAATATAACAAAAGAATCCACCAATCTAAATTCTTCAAATTAAATACAACCAAGTCTCTCGAAATAAATACAACTATCTATCTCGAAATAAAATGCTCTATACGAAAGAAATAAATACAAATCTTCCAAATTGTATTCTCGAATATTCTTCCCAAACTAATCCACGTCAAATATCATCTCAATTGGTCCATAGCACTCAAATCCATGCTCACCTGCCAACTAAGAAAAAAGATGGGGAAGTGCACAATACGACAGGAAAGATGCTCAACAGATATATTAGCGGTGAATAAAATGTAACAATACGAGTACGAATATTCAAATCAAATGCGAATCTCATAAGCATTTTTATCAATATAATTTCTCAACAACCCATTAACCGGGTCACCAGGCCTCACCACCATACCGCTCCTATTCATTCTTAAGGATATCCGAAAAAAGAAATATTAGCGTGTACCCAACCTCGGTGCCATATTAAAATATCATGACAACATGCCCAACGCAATAATAATACCATATGGATCAACTTTAGATTCCAACAATAATTTCCAGATTTTCAAAAGAATTTAGTAATTCAAATATGAGTCAATAATCACATGAAATCAAAGGTAATAACACTCACGAGATTAAGGAGCATATTGTGCAAAACCCCATACCTTAAACTACCAAAAAGAACCAACATAAATCTTCCCAGAAAAGTCCTATTACACCATCAAAATCATCTCCCAATAATCATCAAATCATCTCCAAGATTCAACACCAAAACAACCCCAAGACCACCTCTAAAAACCTAAGGTTGAATGCATAAATTAAAGGGTCTAAGTGTATATAAAAAGGAGAGGAATTAAAATATGTTTGCTGCCAAAAAGTTGTACCTCAAAGGGTCACCCACGACCTTAATTTATAAGGCAAAAACAAAAGAAGTTAAATCCAACTCAAACACTTAACAAAGCTTTGCTACGCACGATTTCTGCTGGGGTCGATCGATCGACCCCCTGGCATCTATCGATCAATCACCCAAGAAATCTCGCAGTTCAGCCAAAAAAAAATTATAAGGGTTAAACTTTAAAAAAATCATATAAAATCCGTTTTAACTCCGATTTCAAAATCGTTTGAAATTATCATCTTTAAAAATAAAATCCAACATATTCGAGCAAGAAAAATAATTTTATCAAAAACTTTATTTTTCCTCTATATTTTGAAAATACCCCAAAAATTACGCGGGTTGCCCACCCGGAGAGAGCGGAGCGGTACTCGATAAAACTAATCAAATCCACAAATAACAATGTATAGAACATCTAAATAAATTACACAATATAACAAAAGAATCCACTAATCTCAATTCTTCACATTAAATACAATCGAGTCTCTCAAAATAAATATAACTATCTATCTCGAAATAAAATGCTCTATATAACAAAAATAAATACAAATCTTCCAAATTGTATTCTCAAATATTCTTCCCAAAATAATCCCTGCTAAATATCATCCCAATTGGTCCATAGCACTCAAATCCGTGCTCACCTGCCAACTAAGAAAAAAGATGGAGAAGTACACAATACGACAGGAAAGATGCTCAACAGATATATTAGCGGTGAATAAAACGTAACAATACGAGTACGAATATTCAAATCAAATGTTAATCTCATAAGCATTTTTATCAATATAATTTCTCAATAACACATTAACTGGGACACTAGGCCTCACCACCATACCGCGTCTATGCATTCTTAAGCATATCCGGAAAAAAGAATATTGGCGGGTGCCCAACCTCCGTGCCATATAAAAATCTCATGACAACATGCCCAACACAATAATAATACCACATGAGTCAAAATTAGATTCTAACAATAATTTCCAGATTTCCAAAAGAATTTAGTAATTCAAATATGAGTCAATAATCACATAAAATCAAAGGGAATAACATTTGCAAGATTAAGGAGCATATTGTGTAAAACCCCATACCTTAAACCACCAAAAAGAACCAACATAAATCTGCCCAGAAAAGTCAAATTACACCATCAAAATCATCTCCCAAGAATCATCAAATCATCTCCAAGATCAAACACCAAAAGATCCCCAAGAATACCTCCAAAAACCTAAGGTTAAATGCATTAATTAAAGGGGCTAAGTTTATATAAAAAGGAGAGGAATTAAAATACGTTTGTTGCCAAAAAGTTGTACCTCAAAGGGTCACCCACGACCTAAATTAATAAGTCAGAAATAAAAGAAGTTAAATCCAACTCAAACTCTTAACAAAGCCTTGTTGCGCATGATTTTTGTTGGGGTCAATCAATCGACCCCCTGGCATCGATCGATCGATCGCCCAGGAAATCTGGCAATTCGGCCAAAAAAAATTTATAAGGGATAAACTTTAAAAAAAATCACATAAAATCGATTTTAACTCCGATTTCGAAACCGTATGAAATTATCATCTTCAAAAATAAAATCCAAGATATTCGAGCAAGAAAAATAATTTTATCAAAAACTTTATTTTTCCTCTATATTTTTAAAATACCCCCAAAATTACACTGGTTGTTACATATGGCTCCTTTAGAGATGAGTGAACTTAGAAAGCAATTACAGCACCTTTTGGGACAAGGTTTTATTTTGAAGAGTACTTCATCTATGGGAGAACCGGTCCTATTCATGAAGAAGAAGGATGGATCATTAAGATCGGTATCAATTATCAAGTGTTGAACAAGGTCACCATAAGAAAAAAGTATTTGTTACCAGTAACACCCCGCCCAATTAAATATCGACGGATCAGTCCTTTATAAAATTTATAACAGAATGTTTGGTTGGTTCATTCTTAGCATCACTGTCGAAAACTTAAATCTAATTAATTACCTAACATTTAATTGAGCTAGTGTCAAAACATTTCCCAATTTAATTTGAAACTAATTAATTCAATTAATTTCTGAACATTGAATTATAAACCACACAAAAGAATGAATATTGATTGAATTAAATACTGAATAATTAAGACTGGATAAAACCTTCCAGTTCAAAGTCATAAACAAAACCAAAATAAATACTCAATCCAACAGAAAAGAATTACAAAGGAACTGAGTACAATCCCGCTAATGAGGATGGGCGACACATGCCTGAACTGAAGTATCTGAACTAGGAACTGAATAAAATGAAAGAAGCGTCTAATCTCAATGACCCGCAACTTCCATAACAGCTGCAGCTCGGCAAACCATCCAAGTATCTAGAACCGATGTCCCTGTGGCTAGGCACCTGTACTAATACACACACACACACACACACACACACACAGATATATATATATATATATATATATATAGCAAAAGAAAGGAGAAATACAAGAAATGGGTCAGAGCCCGAGGTGTAAAAATGATTTAGCAAGTATTTAAAATTGGTTCTTAAAACAAGTCTTATACGCATGTTAGTTATCGAACTCTCACATGAGTTTCTCACATCTCGTCTATTGTGCACGCCTAACGTACATCTAATCTCCCCCTAGTTATACCTCCTAGTCTAGCTAGTCAGAAACCATACTAATACTAACTATGCTCACTAATAGTATCCCCGTATCGCCCATACAATACGTTATTCAGATAGTTTATCTCGCATACTAAGTTTCATTATTCACCGTTTGAATTGTTAATCTTTTATCCATGAAGATTATTTTATTTCTCATTTTCATTTTATCTACTAGTTTCACAAAGTAGAAAGTTACACAAGTACACTTATAAATATATATAGGCTCATCATCCCTATATATATACACTAATCCTGCACCCTTAGGTTAAGACCACTCGGTGCAAAGTAATGATTATTATTATTACCAAGTCTACTAATTTCACACAGTAGAAATATTCACAAGTTCATATATATATATATATTTATATAGTCACTTCATCCCTATACATATATATACTAATCCTGCACCCCCAGGCTAAGACCCATTAGTGCATCTATTAAGAAAATCTTGCATCCCCGGGTTAGCACCCATTAATGCACCTATCAATAATAATCCAGCACCCTCGGGTTATCACCCATTAGTGCGCCTAACAATAATCATCCTTGTACCCCCGGGTTATCACCCATTAGTACACTTAACAATAGAATTTTTGCACCCCCCGAGTTATCACTCATTAGTGCGCTTAACTATAAGATTCTTGCACCCCCGGGTTATCACCCATTAATGCTCTTAATAATAATTTCACATAATAGGCATACACACATCCTATTATAATTTATAGGTATTTCTCCAACCTACATATATACTCCTCATACGTATTTTAATCTCGTCTCTATGTATAGTACAAATATTTAGATTACTATCTCTCTCGTAATCTCCAAGGTATATTCTCTCTATACTGTAATAATTAAAGTATTTATTCTCACATACTTTCTCGAAATTGCGTCTTATTTAAATTTACTATTTGGAAGTTTCTCTCACTCCAATAAGCCGGTAAACTCAAAACTGGACTCTAAGAAAAATCCCAAAAATTCCTTCTGTCGCTAGAACCAGATGACATGTCGTTTGAACCAGAATGACATGTCATTCGAACCACTTCCACATGTCGTTCGAACCACTTCGCACAAGATCCCCATCTCATTTGAACCACTTCCACATGTCGTTCGAACCACTTCGCGCGAGATCCCCATCTCGTTTGAACCACTTCGCGCGACTTCGCGCGAGACTCACTGTTTCGTCTTCTTCACCAAATTTCAGCGTTTTCTACCATTTTTGGACCAAAAAACCTCTCAAATTCAACACCCAATGCCTCATCATTAATACCCATCAACACCTAATGGATTATAAATCATTCCCAACATCCTAGGATAATTAATTCGTCATTAAACATCATAATTATTTAAAATCCCCAAATTAATTCTTATGAACCCTAGTTTCCAAATTTTCATTTAAAGAACCTAATCAACCCAGATTCGTTCATCAATATTTAATCAAATTCCGTGATTAATCCTCTACATACATGAAGGAATTTCAACAACTAATTAAACCAATCCTTAATCATAATTTAAATCTCCAATTTTCACCCAAATTATACATAAATCATGATTAATTTCACCTACACTAACATGAGCATGATTATTGCTAAAAGAAAGCAAGTAATAAACACTTGCCACAAATATGATGGTCGGATCCATTGGTTATATTGGTATCTGATCCGTTGGTGATATTGGTATGGGTGTATTCCCCTTGTCCCGATCTACACGGTGGTGGTGGTGATTGTGCAAGGTGGTGTTATCTTGGCCTTTTTCTCTTGGAATTAGCTCTCCCTCACACCTCCTATAGCCGTTCTTAACTTCCTGTAACTTCTTAACCCTAATGGACTTTCTTTGGTTGATATAGTTACTCTTAATTTTCGTCCATTAATTTAGCCCAAAAATACCATTTACCATAATGCCCTCTCGGGGTGCCGGTTAGGCTTAAAATCGCCCCGGGACCCAAACTAAATAACCGGGTATACTATTTTGACTATCTCGACCCTTCCGGACTCAACGGCGCACTCAAAATGATCATACGAGCTAATAAAAACAAATTCTCTTTTTATTCTATTCAATTAGTCCCGACACGACTCACACGTGTGTCAGACTTAAATTACCAAACTGTCGTATTTCTCACTTTCGAAAATATATCAAGTATTATAATTCCATATTACATATCACACAATAATATTCAATAATTCTCAACAATAAGTATTAACCCTTGGCACTCTAGTTAATAATTATTTTAATCCGGATTAATAATAAATTAATATCTCACATTTTAATTTAATTAATCCAACAACAATAATTAATCGCATACTTATTCTCATAATAATAATTAATCACATAATTATTTAAATCGTCAAAAATACGGGGTGTTACATACTTCCCTCCTTACAATGGAATTTCGTCCCGAAATTCGGAAAAAGTATACCAGGTACAGACAACGCTGTAAAAATATTGTGCATCGCATCCCGGCGCTCACAAGTAAGCTACTCCGTACCACCCATATAGTACGCTATCGAATACCCTTAATAATGAACACTTCACATGTGTTTGCTTTAAACTCCAGGTTACAATGTCATATAGGCTCTTGCCCAAGCCTTTCTGCTTAAGTTTCACTACTTCAACTTTATTTTAGATATTCACTATCTAGCCTTCTACTATTTACACCTTAGTATATTTATCCTCTTTTCATATACATATGACTTCGTCTCGTGTCGTTCATACAAGTAAATTGGTTGTGCAATATATATTTCACACAGAATATATACGATAATATCGATTCGTCTCCGACATTTGTAATCATGACTGGTCCCCCGCCTCTAACTCTCAAGTAGGACAACAACAAAGTTTATCGTGCCATACTTCTACTGGCACTCTGCCTGAACGTGAACTTATAGGAGTTATTTGGACACAATCTCCACTAGTGGAAGGTACTACTCTCGTCCTCCCCTAAGATCTCAGGGTCCACATAAAAATTTATCTCCCACATTCGATTAGACCGCTTGTCCTGCCCATCCCTCTGTGGGTATTAGACCGTACTCAATCGCATCTTAGTACCTATAATCTTACTATCTCAGCTACATGAGAAGATCCTTGGGGATACTCTTCCATTCTCTAGTGGAAGGAGCCCCTACTAGTTTCGAATTGTCCGCCTTTTTTTTTCAAACAGTCAGCTGACCCACTGCAAGACTAACTTTGAAAATTACTCTACATTAAACCCATTACCATTGTTATTTGTATCCTGATTCCTTTTATACTCTTTTGAATGTACTTCTAATCGTGATACATTTGACTTTGTCGTATCGTGTGACACAAGTCTCTTTTCCCGCTCAAAAATCTCAGTTTATTTTGAAACGTAAGTCTCTAACAAATCTTACGGAGTAATCTTCGACTTACCCGAATACATGTTATCGAATTCACGAGATAATCATTATCCACCATTTGATTCAATCCCCTAGGGCGCCCATACACCCTATGCCTCGCGCATCATTATACAAAAGATATAAAATTTTCTTACTTCAATTCTTGCACACTCGGTATGCTGATGTGGTAGAGGTGCACTCAACCACCCCACTAGTCAAAATTTAATCAATCCTTCAACAGTATCATTGCTCTATTCAGAATGATACTAAGACTAGGAGACTCTATTGGCCTTAAGCCATAAAAGAATTATTAACTCTCAATTATATTCCTTTAGAGGTATAATAACCAACATACAAAACTTATGTACTATCGACCAAACTTCTCTCCAACTCCCGACATTCGCTAGTTTCATGCATGGGATGTCTCACAAAGCGAAATCCAAATAAGGACCCCCCCGATACACTACTATCTAATCTAGCCGGTTGTCGAGGTTCGTAAGGCCTTCAGGACATACTATGTACTTTCTCACAATCTACGTATTATGACATAAGAGTTTACTCGTCCACTCTCATGTCCCTAAAAGTGTAACATGAAGCATGGCGCCCTCACTACCCCAAGTACTTGGCGCTATAAATATATAACGAGCTATATTTTGCCGCTCGATAATAACACAATGTATTCTAAGTCTTAACAGACAAATAAATTCCTATGCTCGGGAATCACATATAATTAGACACTATACTCGTTGAGGTCTATAATACCATGAAAGTTTCATATATACTCATATCTGGGACCAACCCTATTTCAGGTGGTGCCGAACGAAACTAAGATCACTCCTCCCGGAGTATCCGACACGACAGTCATATCACTACATTTTTACTATCGTTTAACCATGCGGAAATTAATCACTCCACATTACCATAATAAAATCTACTAAAGCTAACTCAATGAAGTAGTAAATTATAATAACAAAACATATTCTCAGGTCCCACCTGGTTCACTCACGGGAAATCATTAAAATGCCCTGCTAACAACGAGAAATACGTTTGTAATAAGACTGTTAAAACTAATGTCCCACAAAACTCGACCCGCGCGCGAAGTTTAGGGTTTCCAATTTACATAAAAGTTGTGCCATATCCATGTCACTAGAATCTATCCTTTACTCACAAGGAAGAAGCAAAACCTCGTCGGTCTCGCCAAATCACAGGGTCTTAGCACGTGGTTAACATCACGACCCATGAACATCTGCAATCGTCATACATTCTAGGATTTCATCCTATAGTTGTCCTCTTTCATCATGGACAATTTATTTCATCATGTGGATTTCGCGCCCACTATTGAAATGTTGGCCCAAACTCTCTAGGCCTCAATTATAGCTTTATTGAACTCTCGTTTACATCTCGGGCCCCATAGACCCTGACATACTGTTTGTACTATTAACGAGGACTCTACTGGTCCAGCCTGAACCCATAATTCTCGGGTTATAAATTTCCTGGGCCTAATTCTTTTGACCCCAATTTCTTTCGCTGGAAGTCTCGCTCCTCCAATTGTTAGGCCTAACTGGCATGGTTTACCATTTCTAATCTCTTCAGTCTCACTTCTCAATTGTGGACACCTTCAATACTTGTAGTTATACTTCCTTCACATAAGGAAAACTTCATGAACCATTTTCCCGTCACTGGTCCCACTAACCATTTTGGGAATGTCCTTCTCTCGGACTGAGTAGCCTTAACTTGCTGGCTACACTTGCCTTTTGGAACTATGGTTGGCCTCCACGGCCCTGATTGACTTCATCGTCACTTTGTAGGAAATTAATCAACTTAAAATCATCTAACTGTGTTCCCTATTGGGTATACTCTCATGTGGTGTTTCACTAACACTGTTAAGTTTAGTTTTGCTTTTTGGTCAGATTCTCTAACCTTTTTGGCTTGCTTCTTCTGGAAAGAACGCAAGAACTAGTCACCGTATAACCTTGACGACATAAATATTAGTCATCCTAGCTGGATTTCTCATTTATGCTTGTATTCAACTCATGGCTCCTTTATCAACTATAAACCCTTTGGATAATTTATGCCCCTCCGTCAGGTACGAAGTTCATTATACAATTCAACCTTTCTCTCACGATCGGTTTCTATCTTACCCATTGTGCTAAACATCAAAATTTCACTTGCATTTTGTTACCACATCGAATGGAATACCTCACGATCAAATCATACCCAATTTCTCTCTAAATTTCAAACACACTTCTTTATATATGGTGATTGCCTCTAATCACTACATGATGCTCCTAAGAGCTCTAGATTTTAACTCCAAATTTAATTCTGAGTGTCGTCACACCCCACTCTACACCATTGCCTTCGGATTTTTTACTTCCGCTGGTGTATTACATTTTCTCGTTTTCTTCTCTGCATCTTCACCGATTGGTTTTCAAAAGAGTCCCTCTGACTTCCCCTTTATCGACTATGCTAGGTGTTCCTAAAATCACTCCACTGTTATCTACGACTGTGTCCTGGGAACCCACAGTTCCCGAGTGACGATTTTACTATCTCTTGCTTAAGTAATCCTCATGGTGATTTTTGTCCCGATTGCTCTATGTCTTCTGTTGAGATTCTTCTCCCGCAGTTCTTCTTACGGCCCTCGCTGGTCGTCCTAAAATGTTCGGTGTTCGAATCGCACAGAAATTCATATAATGAGTCACATCCATTATAATTCATAGCAGGAGAACTTAAGTCGCATACGTAAGGGAACACAACAACCCTATCATAAGGCTCTACATCAAACAACGATGCGCTGAAATGTAATAAGCCGCACAGATCCTAAGGACACTAGAACCTGATGCTCTGATACCACCTGTCACACCCCACCCAATTAAATATCGGGTGATCGGCCCTTTATAAAATTTATAATAGAATGTTCGGTTGGTTCATTCTTAGCATCACTGTCGAAAACTTAAATCCAATTAATTACCTAACATTTAATTGAGCTAGTGTCAAAACATTTCCCAATTTAATTTGAAACCAATTAATTCAATTAATTTCTGAACATTGAATTATAAACCACACACATGAATGAATACTGATTGAATTAAATACTAAATAATTAAGACTGGATAAAACCTTCTAGTTCAAAATCACAAATAAAACCAAAATAAATACTCAATCCAACAGAAAAGAATTACAAAGGAACTGAGTACAATCCCGCTAATGAGGATGGGCGACACATGCTCGAACTGAAGTATCTGAACTAGGAACTGAATAAAATGAGAGAAGCATCTAATCTAGATGACCCACAACTTTCACAACAGCTGCAGCTCGGCAAACCATCCAAGTATCTAGAACCGGTGTCCCTGTGGCTAGGCACCTATATATATATATATATATATATATATATAGAAAAAGATAGGAGAAATACAAGAAACGGGTCAGAGCCCGAGGTGTAAAAATGATTTAGCAAGTATTTAAAACTGGCTCTTAAAACAAGTCTTATACGCATGTTAGTTATCGAACTCTCACATGAGTTTCTCACCTCTCGTCTATTGTGCACGCCTAACGTACATCTAATCTCCCCTAGTTATACCTCCCAGTCTAACTAGTCAGAAACCATACTAATACTAACTATGCTCACTAGTAGTATCCCCGTATCGCCCATACAATACGTTATTCAGATAGTTTATCTCACATACTAAGTTTCATTATTCACTGTTTGAATTGTTAATCTTTTATCCACGAAGATTATTTTATTTCTCGTTTCCATTTTATCTACTAGTTTCACAAAGTAGAAAGTTATACAAGTACACTTATAAATATATATAATCTCATCATCCCTATATATATACATTAATCATGCACCCTTAGGTTAAGACCACTAGGTGCAAAGTAATGATTATTATTATTACCAAGTCTACTAATTTCACACAGTAGAAATATTCACAAGTTCATATATATATATATATATATATATATATATATATAGTCACATCATCCCTATACATATATATAATAATCCGGCACCCCCGAGCTAAGACCCATTAGTGCACCTATTAAGAAAATCCTGCATCCCCGGGTTAGCACCCATTAATGCACCTATCAATAATAATCCAGCACCCCCGGGTTATCACCCATTAGTGCGCCTAACAATAATCATCCTTGTACCCCCGGGTTATCACCCATTAGTACACTTAACAATAGAATTTTTGCACCCCCGAGTTATCACTCATTAGTGCGCTTAACTATAAGATTCTTGCACCCCCGGGTTATCACCCATTAGTGCTCTTAATAATAATTTCACATAATAGGCATACACACATCCTATTATAATTTATAGGTATTTCTCCAACCTACATATATACTCCTCATACGTATTTTAATCTCGTCTCTACGTATAGTATAAATATTTAGATTACTATCTCTCTCGTAATCTCCAAGGTATATTCTCTCTATACCGTAATAATTAAAGTATTTATTCTCACATACTTTCCCGAAATTGAGTCTTATTTAAATTTACTATTTGGAAGTTTCTCTCACTCTAATAAGCCGGTAAACTCAAAACTGGACTCTAAGAAAATTCCAAAAAATTCCTTTTGTCGCTCGAACCAGATGACATGTCGTTCGAACCAGAATGACATGTCGTTCGAACCACTTCCACATGTCGTTCGAACCACTTCGCGCAAGATCCCCATCTTATTTGAACCAATTCCACATGTCGTTCGAACCACTTCGCGCGAGATCCCCATCTCGTTTGAACCAGTTCGCGCGACTTCGCGCGAGACTCACTGTTTCGTCTTCTTCACCAAATATTAGCGTTTTCTACCATTTTTGGACCTAAAAAACTCTAAGATTCAACACCCAACGCCTCATCATCAATACCCATCAACACCTAATGGATTATAAATCATTCCCAACATCCTAGGATCATTAATTCGTCATTAAACATCATAATTATTTAAAATCCCCAAATTAATTCATATGAACCCTAGTTTCCAAATTTTCATTTAAAGAACCTAATCAACCTAGATTCGTTCATCGATATATAATTCAATTTCGTGATTAATCCTCTACATACATGAAGGAATTTCAACCACTAATTAAACCAATCCTTAATCATAATTTAAATCTCCAATTTCACCCAATTCATATATAAATTATGATTAATTTCACCTACACTAAAATGAGCATGATTATTGCTAAAAGAAAGCAAGTAATAAACACTTACCTCGAATATGATGGTCTGATCCATTGGTGATATTGGTATGGATGTGTTCCCCTTGTCCCGATCTACACGGTGGTGGTGGTGATTGTGCAAGGTGGTGTTATCTTGGCCCTTTTCTCTTGGAATTAGCTCTCCCTCACACCTCCTATAGTCGTTCTTAACTTCCTGTAACTTCTTAACCCTAATGGACTTTCTTTGGCTGATATAATTACTCTTAATTTTCGTCCATTAATTTAGCCCAAAAATACCATTTACCATAATGCCCTCTCGGGGTGCCGGTTAGGCCTAAATTCGCCCCGAGACCCAAACTAAACACCCGGGTATACTATTTTGACTATCTCGAACCTTTCGAACTCAACGGCGCACTCGAAATGATCATACAAGTTAATAAAAATAAATTCTCTTTTTATTCTATTCAATTAGTCCCGACACGACTCACACGCGTGTCAGACTTAAATTACCAAACTGTCATATTTCTCACTTTCGATAATTTATCAAGTATTATAATTCCATATTACATATCACACAGTAATATTCAATAATTCTCATCAATAATTATTAACCCTTGGCACACTAGTTAATAATTATTTTAATTCGGATTAATAATAAATTAATTTCTCGCATTTTAATTTAATTAATCCAACAACAATAATTAACCGCATACTTATTCCCATAATAATAATTAATCACATAATTATTTAAATCGTCAAAAAATACGGGGTGTTACATTACCCCGTATTGATTACTTTTTCAACCGGTTGAGGGGTGCTTCATACTTTTGACAGATTGATTTCAGGTTGGGGTACCAGCAGTTGGGGATTTCAGAGCAGGCTGCGATTGAGTACAGCATATCACCCGCAGACAGATGGGCAGACTAAGCATACTAATCAGATGCTGGAGGATATGCTACGCATGTGTGTCCTTGATTGTGGAGGAGGATGGGAGCAGTACCTTCCTCTGGTGGAATTCGCTTATAATAACTCCTACATGTTTACGATTGGCATGGCCCCTTTCGAGGCGTAGTACGGCAAACCTTATCGTTCTCTCACTTATTGGCTAGAGGTGGGGGACAACAAGCTACTTGGGCCATAGGTGATTTAAAAGACGTCATCCAGGATTGAGTTGATCAGGAGTCGCATTTGGGTAGCCCAAGACAGGTAGAAAATCTACGCCGATGCAAAGAGGTTTTTCAGGGAGTTTAACGTGAGGGACCAAGTTTAACGGAAATAAAGAGAAATTGGCTTCGAGGTACGTAGGACCATTTCCCATTATCGAGAGGATTGGACCGGTGGCATACAGACTTGGGTTGCCGGAGCACTTGCACCGTATTCATGATGTGTTCCACATTTCATCCTTGAGGCGGTATCTTTGGGATGATTTGGCCCACACTCATATTGCGATTGATGAGATTGATTTGTAGCCCAACAGTTTTTATGAGGAGAGACCAGCGGTTATCCTAGACCATAGTGAGAGGAGATTGAGGTCGAAGGTAGTCCCATTTATGCGGGTTCAGTGGGAGCATCATAATATAAAGGAGTCCACTTGGGAGCGCGAGGCAGATATGCGTAAAAAATATCCGAAATTGTTTTTACCAGGTATGCCTTACTTTTTGAATTTCGGGACGAAATTCCGTTATTAGGGGGAAAGTATGTAATACCCCGTATTTTTATGGCATTTAATTTTGGGATTAATTAAATTAAATTGGGATAAATTAATTTAATATTAATCTGAATTTTAAAATAACTATTTACTACAGTGATGAGAGTTAGTAATTATTGGTAATAATTATGTTGAATATTACTAGATGAGTAAAGTAATATATGAGATTAAATTTATTAAAATTATCGCGAGTGAATAACACGACAATTATAGAAATTAAGTCGGGACGTGCATGTGTTGTGTCGGAACTAAATTAATGGAACCGTATGGTCATTTTGAGTACGCCAATGTGTCTGGAAGGGTTGAGATAGTCAAAAAAGTGTACTCGGAGGTTTAGTTTGGGTCTCGGGACGTTTTTAGGCCTAATTGGTAACCCGAGAGGGCATTTAGGTAATTTTCAATTTTATGCCTTAATTATGAATGAAAATTGAAGGGTTATATTTGATGGGAGTTAGAGTCCTTAAGGGTTAGAAACTTTGGAGTTGCAGAGAGGCTAAGGAAAAGAGAAGGCTTTCAAGGAGGAGAGCCACCAACCCTACACCACTCTCACAAATTCCACCACCAACGTGTAGATCGAGGAACGGGGAGCGAGATCATACCCATCATTCTCTACGATTCAGACTTTGATTTCCAGGAAAGTATCTAACTTGCTGTTCTTTAGTTAATAACACATCCATTTTAGTGTAAGAATTAATTAATTATGTCTTCATGAAAATATAATGATGTTGGGAGATTATTATTGCAATTTTGGAGTAGAAACCATGTTAGGATGAATATCTTGTTATATGTAGTATATTATCCACAAAATTTGATGCCCAGTAGAGATAGAAATCTGGAAATTAAATAAATTCTTGAGAAAATTTAATGAACTAGGGTTAAATGATAATTTCTTGAATTAACCCATTTGATGACGAATCTTGAGGAATTAATGAATGTTTTACGTTAGAAATCATCCATATTGGTTTATATAACGTTCTTGAGAGTTTGGGACATGTTAATGGAGTTTTTATGATTTAAGTTGGAAGAAACCTGTAGGCTTAATATGCAAAATTATGGGCAAGAACTACTTGGTCGATCGGTCGACTCAAGAATGTCGATCCATCGACTAGATTGATTGATCGACTCCCTTTCATCAATCGATCGACTCCTCCTGGAAATGGAAACTTTTTCCCCTTTTAAATGTTAATCCAATCCCAATATGTAAGGACCTTTGGGCGTAATTTAAATATTATAATGGGACTTGAGGAGGACCAGTAGGGTATAAGTAGGGTCCAGGAAAGATGATTTTATATGGTATTTAACCGTGGGATTTCAGGGGTATAAATTGAATGGGAAATCGTGCGTACGTCAAATTAGGTCTTGCGAGAATTAAGAAGGACTTAGACCTAGGTTACTGAGTGTCCACCTACTGATTTTATACTTATCAAGAGGATACACTTCGAGAGTCGAGAAGTACTTAAGGATTTGAAGTAATTGATAAAATAAAAAGAATGATTTAATTACTCGTAAAACTCGAGCGTTACGTGCCACGCATGGTTCGAATGTATTATGGGTCGTGGGTGTACCTAACCGAATAACGTGAATATATATATATATTTGTGTGTAATCATACCCGCGCTACTTGCTATCACGGAGGTTCCGCGCCGAGACAGTCTTATCTCGATTGGACCTTTATGGGGGAATATTGACTGGTACCATAGAACATAGCATCCTTGGTACAGGATATTTGAGAATGATAGTCAAACGGTCCTAAGAAACGTGAGGGTATGTGTTGACCTGTTAGTGACTCAGAACTATGCTTCGCCTCCAAAATGTGTGTTTTGTGTTAATACAATTCGAGAGTTATTTTGAAGTAGTATTTCCCTTTTTGTACGAGAGATACGGGGACTTGATAGCAAAGTATGACAGCACCATAGATTTATGTCGGGTTCCCTATTAGTGTATATATTATGAGTGATACATATATGTACCTGTGATTAATCTACTGTGCTTGTAAGTAGATAAAATGGAATAATTAATATAAAATGAATTAAGTGGCTGAGAACTTAAGTCTTTATTGAGATGAACATAACTAGCTTAATATATTCATAAGAAAAGGTTATCAGATACAAACTATGGTTATGCGATTACTTGAACATATTTTGGTGAAGAGAAATTGGGTTAGACTAGTGAATCGGGTTAAACTAGTGAGTTGGGTTAGCTTCATCTAGAGTAGTTTAGTAGTACGTTAGGCGTGCACACTGGTTAAGGGGTGAGAGTGTCGAAGTACTAACATGTATGTAATATCAATCGGTAAGCATTTTAAATACTTGTTAAACTATTTTTAAAGTTGTTTTACAGTCGGGATCTAACCCGTTTCCTGTCATCTCTTCCTTCTCTTGTATATATATATATGTATTACAGGTGGCCAGCCACAGGGGTGTCGGGCTTAGATCTTTGGACTATTGACGTGCTGCAGCTAGTGTGGGAGTTGTAGGTCCTTGCAGTAGGCGACTTCATCGTTGTCTTCTCATTATCCTATTAAGTCATTTTTAGACAGGGCATGTGTCGCCCATTTCCATATTTCATTTAGTTCAGAGAGAGATTTGTACGCTTTATTATTTCAGTATTCAGCTATTTTTGGGATTGTTTTAATCATTTATTTTTTCGGCGATTTGGGATATTATTTTGGATTGGTTAATCTAGCTTGGTTACTTCATTGGGGTGGTTTGGTTTTTAATATTATTATCTGTGTTTATAAAAATGGTTTCGTATATTAAATCATAACAATAGAACTTAATCTATAAAATTAAATGTTTTGATACTTCGCTTAATTATTTATTAGGTGATTAATAAAGAAAATTATTTTACGACGGTGATGCTAACCAACCAGACACTTTGATTTGATTTAATAAAGTACTAATCACCTGGTATTTAATTAGGCGGGGTGTCACATCAAGGACTTGGAAAGTTGTTAACCTTAATTGGCTTGATACTTCTGCTCGCAGATTAATTCATGCGATCACTAAGAAAGTGATTAAATCTAAATCCTTTATGTGAGCTAAGGTCGAGTGGCAATAGTCTGAGGCTGATAGTATTCGTGGGTGGATTCAAGATATAGAAGCAAAACTATCGAAAGTCTTATCTAGGGAAGCAAACGAACCTGCTCGGCTATCTAAGCTCTAAGAAGACGTTATTCGAGAGATTGGCCTCTCGTTTGAAGACTTATACTCGCAGCAGAACATTATAAGGATAAATTTCCAATCGAGTCTATTGGTATATAACTGGCATAATTTCGGACAAAACATTTGAGTCATAGAATAGCCTTTGCGTTGTCGATCCCATGAGCCTATGACAAGTTTGATGAAGACATAGTGGCCAAGTTTTAAAGTTAGATATACATTGTGTCGAGTTTATCATGTCGAGTTCATTTTCACATTTACCGAAGATCTTCCAGGCATGAATGTATGTTGAATATGTGTCCTTAGATATTTGTTAAGGGTGTTTGATTCTGTGCAAAATCGTTTGGAAGTATTTTTAAATGTTTTTTTAATAAAAATATTTTTTTGGTTTTGATATCGTTAGAACGAGAATTGAACCTTGTTAGAACGAAATTGAGTTTTCGTTCGAATGACTGATGATCTCGTCAGAACGAAATAAGAATTTTGTTAGAACGACCATCTAATGAACATCGAATGAAAAATCTTTGTCTCGCGGTGCCACTCTCATTAGAAGCTCGTTACAAGGATGATCAAAAGGCAAAGCTTATCATTCGAACAAACCGTAGTTCAATAAAAATGAAAAGCTAATCTCATTCGAACGACCTTGTGTTTTTGTTCGAACGAATTCGTCACCTCAAAATTCGTATTTTTGCTATTTAAGGCGTGTTGGACTCATATTTTTTAGAACTTTTGGCAAAAAACTTTTTCATCTCTGTTTACCAAAGTTCCAAAACCTTTGTTTCACCCTTTGAGTTTAAAGATCCAAGTTCGTCATATTCATATGTTTTGAGTTCTTTAGTTTAGGTACTAAGGTTTGATTCTCTACATCTAAAGAGAACCTATTTCGTGCCATGGATTTCGTACTTGATGTTTACACACGGTTGACTCCGTATTTGTGGTGTTGCGGTGAAGAAGAGATAGATTTCGTATTTCAATCTATAGATGATTATTGAGTCTCATCGGTGAATATCGAGATGTGCATGGACTTGTACATTGTGGCAACTTGCATGGGTGGGCTCCTGCATTGCATTGTAGAGGATCTTTCGAAGATTGAAGAGCATCAAGGCTTGTGGGCATAGAGTCATTGAGTAAGTCTACTATCAACATTTGCAAATCCATATCATAGTGATCTGTTTAGCTAGGTCATCCGAGATTTTTTCCTTTTTGGTTTTCCTCGTACATCGGCGTGTTGTTTATGGTTTATTTATTTTATCTTCTTATCACCTAGATGCATGTTATAGGTTAGAAAGATAAAATTAGATAAATTAATTTTTCACAACAAAATGTTTAAAATTAGTGCAAAGTCTTTATAGGGTTAAATTGTTTAAAGTTTTAATCTTAAAATTTAAAAAATACAAAAATAGATGTTTAGTTTATTCGGACCATCCTTGCCTAAGAACACACTATCGAGTACTTGCATTCACAAATTGGTATAAGAGTGTAGACACCCCCATTCTGTTACCCCCTAACTCTCCTTAGGTCCCTAGTACCTCCCTTCATCACCATAAACCCAGGTCATGTCCCGAGCACTGACCTAGAGGCCATCGGGCATTCCCCAGCTCAGTTTGACCCAAAAGTCAAACTCTTCATCTCGACCGAGACTGAATGAATCTTTGAAGGTCATTGAATACCCTTTCCAATGGTCCACCCCGTGCGCAATTCCGACTTACCATGCGGACAAACGATCCGTTTGCATTCGAAACTTAACCCAAAGGCCACTGGGAGCTCTCGGGCTCTATTTGACCTAAGTCAACTCTTCAGCTCAACTGACATTGAATGAATCTTTGAAGGGCACTGAATATCCTTTCCAACGGTACGTCCCGTACGCGATTCCAAATTTCCATGCGGACGAACGATCCGTTTGACTCTGGGAGGTAACCGAATGCTTCCGGGGCCCGGTTGACCAAAGTCAACTCCCCAAATTGGGTCAAACTCTTTGGAATATCTAATTACATATCCTAACATTATTAATGGTCCACCCCGTGCGCGATTCGGACTTACCATGCGGATAAACGATCTGTTTGCGTCCGAATGATTCCCCGTCCAATGGACCGACAAATACTTCCGAGCCATATTTGAACCAAAGTCAACTCCCGAACCCGAGAGCGGTCCAAAGGACTTTATAAGATCTCTGAATTACCTTTCCAACGGTATGCCCCGTACGCGATTCTGACCGACGATTTTCCCTCGAAGACCGATTTTCAGAAAAAGCCTGAAGCGCACTGCCAAATGGCAGGTTCCAGACCCTGTCTATCGGCACCTGGCGATAGGCAGGAACAGATATATGCCAATCGGCAGATGCCGGGGCCTATAAAACGAGTCCTTCACCTCATTTTCAAGGAGAGCCCAAATCTGATAAAAATCTCTCTGAACGAATCCCAGAAACCTCTCTCGAAGGCAGCGTGATTTCAACTTCCAAATCCCTTTTTTACTTCCACTTTTCATCACCCTTTTCATAAAACTTGGTGAATTATCCACTCTCCATCATCATCCAAGTGCAAGGTGTGCTCTCCTACATTCAAGATCAAGCTCAAGATCTTCAAGAAGGTTCAACTATCTCAAACTCTCTCTTAAATTCTCTTAAAATTTCCAATAACTTGTTTTCTTATTTAGCACTTTTCTTATCTCATCTCACACATCCTAATATACTTTTTATCTATTATTATTGCACATCTCCTATTTTCATATAAATAAAACCCAAAAAACAAGAAAAAAAGGGTTTGCTCATAAATTCCAAGTAGGGATTCTCACACTTTTTCCACACTTTTCTCACAATCAAAACACTTTTTCTACACACACACACACTTACAAATAAGAGACACCCCTCGTTTTGTATGCGAACTACGTGGACTTTGATGCCTTTATAGGCTATGTTGGCATTTCGGGGTAAGACTCGAGACTCGAGTCCTTTTTCTCACTTTTTCTCTCATTTTCTATCTTCTCTAAATCCATTTTCCTTATATTCTATATACTTGCCCTTAGTGACGCATTACTCCATATGCGTTATCGTTCCATTATAACGATCAACGTAGGGGTAATCGCGTAAATCTTATTTTTCTAATATTATTCTTATATCTTCCTACGGATGACTCGCTTTATCTTTTCCATGATACAAGTCGAGGATTCCTACCTCCATTCTATATATACACATGCACACATATCACGGGGGAAACAAAAGGAAAATAGCAAATATTCTTGAGAGACCGAAAGGGCGGAATGGGTGCCTAACACCTTTCCATTTCGTAACTAAGCCTCTGAACCCTTCTCGAATCGTCTTGGTTTCGCACGCACCAGTATTTCTTTGGATTCCATCCTTCGGGGTGGCTTCCCCTTTTTCTTTTGTCTGTATTGAGTAAAATAGACTGGCAACTCTGAATCTCTCTACATTTTTACACCACATCTCAAACGACGCCGGCCGAAGCTCTCCTGAGAGGGACTCGCGGGACCCGAAGGATCCTTTCCTCCGCCCCCGCCCGCACGGCGAGGATCGGGGATGGCCACAGTGGCGACTCCGCTGGGGACATGTATTTTTTTGTGGGCTTGACTATATTTACATGAATGCTATATTTGCTTATGTTTCCCCCCATATATGCATGTTCCCCTTTCTCATATGTATCCCATGATTATGCTTATGTTCACACACTTGTAGAAAATTCCCCATGTACACTTCACACCACGTGCACCTAGGATCACATATATATCCCCATGTTGCACGCATCACCTATCCATACTTGGTGTACCTTTTGGGGTACTTATACTTTGCTCCCTGTTTGGCATAATCAAGAAAGGCATTCTCATCATAAGATACTAATGAGAGAATCATGCATGATTCACACGACATCACCAAAGAGCATTGATATTGATCAAATTTTACCCAGTAACTGGAGGGTCACTTCGTGATGGGCGCTGGTCCGACAAGTCGCAGTTAGCCTAAGCGATATGACTCTCACCTTCCATTGGCCAAGTACTTTCGACATATATCGAACGGTCACCTCGCATCGTACCGCTTGACCGAAGTCATGACAGGAGGTATATCGTAGGGAATTCGTTCACGTACGTCGAGTATATCGAATTCGCTCTCACACGTACCGTCCCCACGAGGTATATGGTGAGACAATTCACGTACACTCAGGTATATCAAATGGCTTGTCCACACGTACCGATTGCTCGCAAGAGCAAGACGTATATCGTGGAAGTCACGCCAAAGGGGGGAACCCATGCCGATTCACCCAACCAATTGTATACCCGTATATAGGTGTCAAACCTAGGACACGCACTTTAGATTGTCGATTTCGACCCGAAACTCTGCCGAAATTTCGGGTCAGCCTGCTGCCCAATTTTCGGGCATTTTTAAAATGGGTCCCTGTCCGTGAGCCTGGTTACAAGTTCAAATCGTAGCGTTGCATATATTAAAACCCCCACTTTTCCAGGCCCGGGTCCCATCCGGCATTGCATTTAGGAGAATTAAATACAAGTGAAAACATAATAATCATGCTGAGTTCCGTCTCCAAAAATATTTCTCCCTTTTTTATCAAAAATCCAAAAACATTTCTCCCTTCTTTATCGAAAATCCAAAAATAGTTCTTCCTTTTTTCTCAAAAATAAATCTCATCCTACTCCTTCTCAGGTCGATTGTAAGTCCTTGGCCTGGCGCCTGGCTCCCTATTGGCTTCGGTCTTCAGTCAAATCACCCCGGAGTTTCATCCGTTCTTCTACTATTTCTTCCGATTCCGGAATCCATCCATCTTTCATGGAGAATACAGATCAAGCACCAGTCATACAGCCGGATCTGACGATAGTCCTAGCTGAGCTCGTGTCCAAGATCGACAACCTCTAAACCGAGGTCCGAGAGATGCAACAAAACCAGGTTCCTATTCCTCAAGAGCCTGAGGCCCTGTTCCCTCGTGCTATGGGTCCACCTGAGCCTATCTGGGTTCCGAAAGAATATCAGCATGCTCCACGTGCCCCTCCTGCCAATGGGTCGCCGCCTGCCTTGCTTCCAATGCCAAACATTGCCCAGCCTATGGCTAACCTGCCTGTGGTCGCTGATCCAAAGGAGGAGGAGTTGAATAAAGTCAAAAAGGATCTCAAGATACTCACCAAGAAGTTTGACCAAGTCAGGATCTCTGGTAATTACATGGACTACACCCACGTGTCTCCTTATCCTAAAGTAAGATTACCCGAGAAGTTCAAGATGCCAAATATCGAGAAGTTCGGAGGGAGTGGACCCCCAATTGTTCATCTTCGCAGTTATCATCGTGCCATGACTCTACTAGGGGCTTCTGAAGAGGTGATGGCCCAATTGTTTCAACAAACTTTGAAGGATAGTGCCCTTCGATGGTTTTTATCTCTTGAGGAATCCAGAATCCGTAGCTGGGAGGATGTAGCCCGAGAATTAATATTGCAGTATAAATACAACGAAGAGCTTGAGGTCACCCGTCGTGATTTAGAGCTGCTCAAACAGAATCCAGGAGAATCAGTCAGTAACTTCATAACCCAGTGGAGGGAGCGAGCAGCTACCATGACCAATCGGCCATGTGAAGAAGAAGAGGTCAATATAGTGAAGAAAAACTTCTTGCCCCATGTTCGAACGACGATGGGAGGACAATACTATCCTCACTTTCGAGCTCTTAGAGAGCCTGGAGTGGAAATCAAGGAAAGCCTCGTTAAAATAGGGGTTGAACCAGAGAAGGTGTCCGGACAATTCACCCCTAGAAAGTATGACAAGCCTGCCAGTGCTACCGTTTCGACCATCAACAACATCTCTCAACCAACCACATCATGGGCACCAGAAAGTCGCCCTGCCCCCACCCGAAGGGAATACACTGAGATCCATGCTCCCCTCTCCAAAGTTTACCAAGCCCTGTTGAGTCGAAACCTCATCAAACCCTTGGATCCTCGTCCATTGTCAAATCCACTCCCAAGAAACTTCAAGGCCGATGCTCATTGCGCCTTCCACCAAACTGCCGGCCATACCACCGACCAATGCTTTTACCTCCAGAACATAATCCAAGATCTCATTGACCGGGGTACCATCGCCCCACCAGCCAGTCCTAAGCCAAACACTACTCATAATCCACTTCCGAATCACACCAATGCCATCTTCTTAGAAGAAAACCCAGATTTCGATCCCTCAACTCAAATCACACCCATATACTCTCTTGAGCCTCTTCAAATTTACCCATATTTCCTCCTACACCTTATTAGCCTCGCTGATCAGGCACTGTCACTCCTTACCAGAGCATGCATCGCTGTCCGTACCCGTTCTGAAGATGGAAGTATGGAATTATCAGAGGTGTTAAACCAACTCCTAGAGTTCGAGCTGAAATTGCCCTCACAGATAGTCATCGATTGCCAGAAGTTTAGCACACTGTTCTTGGAGGCGCGGAAATGGGTCCGAGATTCAGACAAGTGGGTGGTACCAACCGACGAAGTCAACCTAGATGATGTTGTCCAGACTATGGCAGAATTATTCGGGCAAACCAACAGCAATTGCAGTATCACCGGGTTACTTGACACTTTGAAGCTATAAGGGAGCTTGGTCCCTTCAATCACACATATCCCCATAGAAGGGGAGAACTTGTATGAAGAAGCCGTTAAAGTTGTGGAATGCATCGACTTCACAGGGAAAGACAGAATTTTTACCACCGGATAGGGGGAAGAATTCGAAGATTCGAGTGAAGAACAAGCTTCAGGGAGAGCTGGCCCAGTAGCCAACATATGTGGGATGATATCATTTGAAGAACTCCTTAGATAAATAAATAGGGTGGCAGCACAACCTGAGATTGACGAGGAAACGGGATTCATGTTCTTTCCTTCTTCAGTAAATCACATGACCAGATCAGGGAGACATTACCAGGTTCCAAGCTCACTACCAGCAAATGACAAAGGGAAGGGCGTTGAAAACCTTCATATGCCAGAGATGACCATCGAGGAGAGCAAGATCCTCGATCAACTGAAGAAAACCCAAGCTAACATCACTTTATGGGGGATTTTCATGTCTTCCCAGCTGCACAGAAATGCTTTAATCAAATTACTCACTGGTCCCATAGTTCCTGCCTCTACCACACCAGAAGAAGCGGTAAATCTGGTCGGATCCTTGACCTCTACCCGAATGCTATCATTTTCTAAAAAAGAAATCCCCGGAATTGGGCCGAATCACAATCATGCACTCAATATCTCCATCGAAGTAATGGTAAAGGTCGTGCCACTCTCCCTTATCGATAACGGATCCACCTTGAACGTTTGCCCTCTGAGAACTTTCAAGTGTTTAGGCCTGAAAGAAAGCGACCTCGCTCCAACCTCCGTCGTTGTGCGTGCCTACAATAATACATGTCGTGAGGTGATGGGATCCATAAAACTTGCAATAGGGGTTGGCCCTATAAACCCTGTCGTTGAATTCCAAGTCATAGACATCCCAGCTTGTTTTAACCTATTGCTCGGACGCCCCTGGCTCCACAATATCAAGGGTGTGTCTTCCTCACTCCATCATAAATTGAAGTTTTTCACCGACGGGTGAGTCATCACCATTTTGGGCGACGACGAAAATGTCGGGGGTGCAAGCATCAGCAGTCCAATTCTCGAGATACAGCACGGGTCAAATGATATGCTTCTATCAGGATTCCGAGTTGAACCACTCCTACTCCCGGCAGGGGACGGTTTCAAAGAAAGGGTTTGTCTAGAATATGACCCTCATGGCAATGTCAATGTGATTCAGATGTTCAGAAACATGCACTTCATGCTCAGACTGGGGCTAGGGCAAAGGCAACAAGGGATACTCGAGACCATTAAACTGAAGAAAGATTTCCCTCCTTGTGGCTTGGGGTATCAACCATCAGAACAAGAGCTCCGAATGATCCGCCAGTCTCGACCAAAGAGAAGATCAGACTGTATCTGAACTATCTCAGGAGACTCCTTAAATGGACGATTCATCAAAGAAGGCGAGGACTTCCCCTTTTGCGGTTTTCCAGAACCATGGTATGACCACACAGACAAGAAGATGAAGTCGGGAGTGGAGATTTTTCCAAGACAGCTACCTAGGGGCCGAAAGTTTCCCACACCAAGTACAACCACTCATCAAAGATACCAAAGAGACTGAGGAAAACGATTCTGAAGATTCCTTCAACTTACAGATGTTGGGGCTGGCACTCTGCATGGTTCATTTAGGCACTACATCAATGGACCCATCCCATCTGATTAAAGCTACTGATACTCCTCTCCTCAACTGGCATGTCGCGCCAGTTCTACCCCTTGAAATCTCCCCTAACCTCATTGTTTACCCTATTTCTTCTTTTGTTATCTATCCTTGCTCAAATGTAATCGAGACCTCTTTTGATGAGGTTCTCAATGTTGTTTTTCCTATCAATGAAATAAATGAAAATTTTGAGTATCTTGTTGTGCCTTACATTAATTGTTTAGATTCTAATCAAACTTTTGATGATGATGATTTTACAAATGAACAATTCTTAACTGATCTAAATAAGGTTAATAACAAACAACATAATCGCGTTCAAGTTAATAAAGAAGAGATCGTTGTTATTAATCTCGGCTCTAGTAGCCAACTGCGCGAGATTAGGATAGGGGCTACCCTTGACGGGCATGGGTGCGCATAACTCGAAGAATTGCTGAAGGAGTTCATAGATATCTTTGCATGGTCGTATGATGATATGCCCAACATCGATCTTGAAACAGCTCAGCACGAGATCCCCACTCTCCCAGATTACAAGCCAGTTAAACAAAAATTGAGAAAACTCTGCACCGAATGGTCGCTCAAGGTCAAAGAAGAGGTGGTCAAACAGTTAAATGTGGGTTTCATTCGGGTGATCGAACATCCCATATGGCTAGCCAATATTGTACCTATGCCGAAATCAGGAGGGAAGGTTCGAATGTGTATAGATTATCGAGATTAAACAAAGCTTCTCCAAAGGATGATTATCCTCTACCCAATATCGACATGATCGTGGACAACACAACCAGTCATGCTCTTAAGTCATTTGTCGACGGGTTTGCCGGATACGACCAAATCAAGATGCACCCCGACCACCAAGAAAAAACCGCATTCATCACCCCATGAGGAACCTTTTGCTACACCGTTATGCCATTCGGTCTCACGAATGTTGGGGCTACCTACCAAAGGGCTGCCACAACTATTCTGCATGATCTGATAAACAAGGAGGTCGAGGTTTATGTGGATGATATGATTATCAAGTCCAAAACTAGAGAAGGTCATGTTCCCGCTCTCCGAAAGTTCTTCGAATGACTGCGACGGTATCAGATGCGACTTAATCCACAGAAGTGTGTCTTCGGCATTATAAAGGGAAAACTCTTGGGATTCATGGTCAGCGAAAAGGGGATAGAAGCAGATCCTGCAAAGCTGAAGGCCATACTTGAGATGCCACCGCCCCGAACAGAGAAAGAAGTCCGAGGTTTCCTCGTGAAATTATAATATATCAGTCGGTTTATCAGCCATCTAACCTCTATCTATGAACCGATCTTCAAGATCCTCCGAAAGGATTAAACCAAGGTTTGGAATGAGGCCTGCCAAGAAGATTTTGACCGATTCAAATGATACCAGACCCAACCTCCAGTCCTCATGCCACCACGGTCTGGTCTCCCTTTACTCCTATACCTAACCATAACCGACACTGCAGCCGGGGATTTTTTAGCCCAATACCTTGAAGACTCCCACAAAGAAAGAGTTATTTATTACGCCAGTCGCAAATTGGCTAAGTACGAGGTCAACTACACTGCCTTGGAAAAAGCATGTGTCGCACTTGTCTGGGTCACCCAAAAGTTATGACACTACATGCTCGCCTTCCCCATCAAACTTGTATCCCGAATGGATCCCATCAAATACCTGCTTGAGAAACCCTCCTTATCCAGTCGAATGGCTCGATGGTTGATGCTCCTAATCGAGTTCGATATCGTGTAAATCACACAGAAATCCATTAAAGGAAGAGACATCTCTGAATACCCCGTCGATTCCCCGATAGACGAAGCAGATGTCCAGATCTCCGAATTCCCAGATGAAAATATCCTCTGCACCACTCAAGACCGCCTTTGATGGAAATGTTCTTTGACGGAACTGCCAATAAAAAGGGATATGGCATTGGGATACTTCTGATCGCCCCAGATGACTCCCACACTCCCATCGCCATTAAATTGGATTTCCCTTGCACCAACAACATGACGGAATGTGAGGCATGCACAGTGGGCCTCAAAGTTGCTCTCAAGAAAGGTATTCAATACCTTGATGTCTATGGGGATTCTGCCCTTATCATCGGTCAAGTGCTCAGAAAGTGGAAAGTCAAGGACGAAAAGCTCCAACCCTTTTATGCCCAATTAGAAGAGTTAGCCTCCCAATTCTGAGATATCACCTTCCATTACCTACCCCGAGCAAAGAATAACCTAGTCGATGCTCTCGCCACCTTGGCCTCCATGGTCGACATGCTCGAAGGAATAACAATGATCCCCTTCCTAGTTCAAAAGCGAGACAAACCGACCCATTGCTACCATATTGAGCTTGTCTCCACTGAAGATCCCGAACTAGCCGATTGCTAGTACTATGATATCTGGTGCCTCTTCAAATATGGTAGGTATCCCGAAGGTTCCAACAAGAAAGATCGAACAACCCTCTGAAGACTGGTCGCCCAGTACATTATCTGTCATAAAGCTCTACCCAAGAGGAATTTTGATGGAACTCATCTACACTGCATCGCAGGGGCTGAGATTGAGAAAATAATGCAGAAAATCCATAGTGGGGAATGCGAACCCCACATGAATGGTCACATGCTCGCCAAGAAGATCATCCGACAGGGCTACTACTGGACCACCATGATCCAGGATTGCACCTCCTATGTCTGGAGGTGCCTCAAATGCCAACAATTCTCCAACCTTCAACACTTGCCTCCGCGAGAATTATACAACATGACCTCTCCCTGGCTGTTCTCCACCTGGGGTGTCGACATCATAAGGAAGGTTACACCAAAGGCTTCAAACGGACATGAGTTCATCCTGGTTGCCATCGATTACTTCACCAAATGGGTCGAGGCCGAGTCATATGCAGTATTGAATACCAAGAAAGTGGCCAAATTCCTCAAGAAAAATATCATCTACCGATATGGGGTCCCGCACGAGCTGGTATCAGATAACGGGTTGCATTTCGAAGAAGAAGTCACAGAAGTAGTCAATGAGTACGGGATTCTGAGACACAAATCTTCTCCCTACCGACCTCAGACCAATGGTGCAGTTGAAGCCGCCAACAAGAACCTCAAAGCTATCATCAGCAAGATGATCGAAAGTTGTAGGGATTGGGCCGACTGGATCCCGTACGCCCTCTGGGGCTATCGAACCTCAATCCGAACCTCTACTGGGGCTACCCCTTACTCCCTGGTCTACGGCATGGAAGCATTCCTACCTGTGGAGCTGGAAATACCCTCGCTATGCGTCATGCTCGAAAGCAAGGTTAGTGAAGAAGACAGGTGCCAAAGCCGTCTTGATGAGCTAGCCCTCCTAGATGAAAGAAGATTAAAATCTCTTTACCACATACAGGGGTACCATCACCGAATAGCACGATCATTCAATAAAAAAGTCAAGGACTGCGGTGTCCGGGAGGGGGATTTAGCCCTCAAAGAGATAATAGAACCCATCTGGGACCCCAGAGGGAAATTCAAGCCTAATTGGAGTGGCCCCTACATTATGAAGAAAATCTTATCCGGCGGTGCCACCATGCTCACTGACCTAGATGGGGAGTAGATGGCTCGTCCACTCAACCTGGACCGTCTCAAGAAATTCTACCCCTAGTCCGAAATCTCGGCGCGCTACGACTCTTCTCGTCCCCCTTCTATTCTCTAAAAAAAACTCTTCATTTCCCTCTAACCAGAACTACGTGGGCCTGATCCTCTATAAAAACTATTTTAAAACATTTTCAAAAAACCCCAGAGGTACGTAGGCAGCTCATGCACCTCACATGAGTGCAGCCCCTTTCTTTTTCACACAATACTATTCTTTTCTTACTTCCGAGAATGGCGGTTCATTCTAAAATTATTTGAACAAAAGGATTATGTATGCCTTAGAGATCAGTATAGATAATTCAAAATACAAAAACTCATCGAAAGGCACAGGTGGATGATCAGAAACTTGTTCATTTCATTAATAAGAAATTACAGTACGGATTACATAAGAAAAAGTAAAGGATAACTCCCTTCCCCACTACCATAAAAAGCCAAATAAAATCCCCACATACATTCCCTATTACATAAATAAACTCTCTAAGAGTCCCACCCACAGCTACCAGAGGAGCCTGCACCCTCATCATCTACATCCTGAGGTCCCTAAGTTTCCCCTGCCTGAATAGAGTGCCGTAAACATTCCATGGATCGATGATCCTTAACCATCTTCGAAAACACCACAACACCCCCTTCCATGGTGTCAGATAAGACAAACCATCTTTGTCCAGTCTCTACTGCCAACATCTTGCTGACCACTTTCCTCCACAATCACTTCATATAATCTTTGGGGACATGCCAAACCTTCCCGACAGACTGAGAGGGACGGGTCGACGGACGCCGATTTTCCCATAAAGACCCAAGCAACAGACGCAGGCGCTCAGTCAAATCTTCTACCGGAAAGAAATTTGAGGTCCGAGGGGGCACGACCTGCGCCCAGCCGAATTGGCACAAAAGCCACCAAGGGAAGTAAAAAGAGGTCTATCTGAGACCAACCAGCCGCACATATGAATACTCTCCTAGATCCAGAATGGGCTGTAATGGCCCCGACCAAGGCACTGACCAATACAGCCCACGAGCTCCATATTCCACAAGCCAATTCCCCCAGTTCTCTACATACAGGCCAACGTTGATGAAGTAGCGTGAAAAGAAGTTGGGTACGGCCGATAAGGGATATTCTGGAGGAGTCACCAAGTGTAATCTTTCAGACAGTCACATGAAAAGCATCACAGGGCTACCCCTCAAAAAGTCAGAACGACTTTCTCTCCAGGCATCCAGGCCATTCAGGGTCTCCGTCAGTATCACCGCCGCAGGATTACGACGATATGGCATTCATGAGGTAATGGCTACAAGTTGTGGGTCCACTTGCACCTCCCCAGTCACCAGCAGTAATTTGGAAACTAGGCCCAGAACCACGACTCCAGCATAGCCAGTATCACCTACTTCCCGCAAATGCACAGACCGCAGCACCGTCGGGAGGGAGATCATTCCTCCAGCAACCAATGATCTGGCCGTCGAAGGCGAAATATGAAGAAGCCCTGCCAACAAATCCCTAGGAGAACGGGAAAATTCGGGCAAAGCCGCAGTAACACTGGGATTTACACCCAGTATGGCAGAAAATTCCACGTAGGTAGGACAAACTTCTTCCAACCCAAAGCAGAATACATGGTCTTCAGGGTACCAGAATTGTACCGCCGCCACCAGCATATTCCACTCAATAGGCCGATTGCGCCACAAGGAGACCCGACGCATGTTGAAAGCATCATAGTCGACATTATAAGAGCACATAGCTTCCAAGGCTTCGAGATAGTTGGCAAACTCGGTGCTACCAGGGAGAGCCATCTTACAAGGCTAAGAAATAGTGGGTAAGTAGATAAGAATGCAAAGGTGTGATGAAAACACTCCACCCTTACCCCTTTTTATACTTGAAAATCCTCACAAGGGACATAATCCCTGCAGAAATCAGAGGGAATCCTACCCCACAAGGTACCAAAGGCTGAAGAGGGTACCATTCAAAGCTTTGAATTGATGGGACTGGACTGAACTGCCGATAGGTAGGTCAGGGTGCTTGTCGATCGGCAACCCCTTCATTTTTAGAAATTTCCCTTTTTCCTCTTTTGTCAAATCAGAAAACTCAACAAAACTAAATTGATATTCTCGACATAATTTCAAAATCCCTTTAAATTTCCCCTTTTTAATCAAAAACTTTCCTTCAAAAAATTTCAAAAATATTCCTTTTTACGATCTCAGCAGAAAAGTAAAAAGCGCATGTGCATGCATTCATTCATCGTTAATAAAAGATAATAAAAAAACTCCATTGCATTGCATATATCTTTCTTCTGTCTTACATCATCCTTGCAGGAAATAGAAAGAAAAAGAAAAAACAACGGGACTCAGCCCGAACCCATATTCTTTCTCTCTCTCTCTCTCAAGAGCTTCCACCCCTGCAGCGTGTTCTCTTCCCCCTACGGCGAGATGATGCACCACCACTACCCGAACCAGAGTCCTCTCCGGATGAGGAAGACGGCACCAAGAAAGAAGGAACGGGAACCGCATTCCGAATATGGGCAGTCGTCGAAGATATCCAGTCTCTAATGTCCCTGAGCCAAGTGGTCGACACCCGGACTTGCTGAAAGAAAAGGTAAAATCAGTATCAAAGCAGAAATGACCAAAACAGAAAAGAAAGAAGAGAAGAACATAAAGGTATACCGCGGATCGAATGACCTCCTTTGTCAAACCCAACTCCTTCGAATCCATCGCATAAGGATGGTGCAACATAGGCACCATCCCTCCATCAGCCCGCCGAATTTTATATGAAAGGGTATGCAGCCGTACAAAAGGGACCTCCGAGGTCGCCACTGCCGTAGATGCCGACGGACCACCACCGCTGTGGGAAGATCCCACCGCCTGACTCGAACCCGTAGGAAGGAAAGGCAATGCATCATATATGTTGGGCGCCATCAACTAGCTAATCACAAAGTCCATATAATCATATGGCGCAGCCGTATCGGTGTACAACAAGTAGGACTCGCCAATCATCGTCACGATCCTCTCATCCTCCAACATCAGTCGCTCCTGCCTCATAGACATAGGAGGCTGCACAGGTGGCACCACCACCTCATCCTCGGCAATCTGACGAACCACCCTCTCCCCAAGGTACCGAGAATGGCCGAACTCATGCGCCAGCAAATGCCTCATCTGCGCGTTCACCCCGGTCGCCCCCGCATCCTGAATGGTTGTCCCACAGGGATAAAAGGTCACCTAAAAATCTCCGAGTGAGAATAAATCAATACAAGATCAGAAGGAGAAAAAACCAAGATTAAAATGGAAAGAGTCTTACCCTACCACTGGTCAGGTAATTCAAGACCTGACACACCGCCTCCAGGGAGAGAGATCCCTTCGACTGTCGATTGGTCTTATGCCATCGATACAATCGACAGAAGTCCCCAACAGTGTCATCCTTCAAAGAAATCAACGGGGTATTGCACCCAATCACCTCATAGAACTATGTTTGAATTTACAAGCTAAAAGAGACGCATAAGGAAAATGCGAATGCATTAAAAGAAATGCACAAACTGAAGAATACCTCAAGAAGGTACGTGGCCCCAGTAAAGGTCTGCCGGCAGCATC
Source organism: Sambucus nigra (assembly GCA_949130495.1). Lineage (NCBI taxonomy): Eukaryota > Viridiplantae > Streptophyta > Magnoliopsida > Dipsacales > Adoxaceae > Sambucus > Sambucus nigra. The sequence goes on from OX422213.1 coordinate 214,898,296, forward strand.
GGCTGAATGCCTCCAGAGAAAAGTAAAGGGTCGCTAAGGTAAGACTCCTCCAATCATAAAAAGGGATGTTCGAAAACATCCTCAAGTACGGCAGAAACCACAAATGAACGACGTCGCCGCTCAACGCCACCATGAAACCTCACAATACCAGCAAAATGAATAACCGGGCCATCTGCCTCACTTACAGCCCGTCCTCCACATCGATCTCCCTACCCAACAGAACATCCTTCAGTAAGGACACCCGGATAGAATCCCTAGAGACTATCCTCCCAACATCACCAAGTGTCGCACGCACTGCCTCTGGTCTCACCCGTAAAGAGCGATCCACCTTTATCTGCTCTCCATATCAATCCAGCCCCAGCAGATGCTGCACGTCTGTGGGAGTCACAGTCATCTCCCCGAAGCCGAAATGAAAGGTATGGGTTGTGTCCCACCACCTCTCTCCCAAAGCGCACAAGACCGCTGTCGAACGAGGCGTCTCATCCAACGCCGATGCCAACCGCCCAAAACCCGCTGATGAGACCATCCAATGCACCACAGGTGGGAGATGCTCCCAGAAATCCTTAAGCCCCGTTGTCCCACGGGTACGCATGTTCTTCAAAGAGATATCAGACTGGCAAAAAGAAAAGTCTCATCAAAGGTCAAGAAAGAAAGAAAAACCACCAAAAAGAGAAGAATGCCAAAGGTCGGGTTACTTACATAACCATCGGGGATCACTCTCGAAGAGCGATGATGCAATGGCTCCCACAATAAGGTCCGCTCATCCGCAATAGGCTCAAACGCATCAAAGGAGTTCTCACTCCCCAAAGCAAGAGGCGCCCTAGCCTTCCACTCCACATTCACCCAATCATCAATGGTCAACCACTCCCGGTGGACTGTAGTGCTCACACAAGCGGCCATTTCTTGAATATCGAAATCATAGAGCGGTTTGCAGAAGAATCGCAAAGAGAGAGAAAGAAAAAGAAGCTGTGAAAACATGAGGGGATTCGCCCCCTTTATATAGGATGCCAAGCGCCATGCCGATCGGCATCTCCCCCTACCATATCGATAGGCACTGACCCCTTGCCTTCCCGAGGTAGCCCAAAAGTTCGTGCCACTGCCGAATGGCACCCTTCATACTATACCGACCGGCACCCCCCTTAAATTTCGTACAGAAATTCTCAGAAAATACCAGAAAACCTCAAAAAATCCCCGAAAAATTCTAAAATATCCCAGGAAGGATTTAAAGCCTTTTTACCAAGAAAATTTTGCGTTCCCTCGAGCGGAACCCCTCTTCCCTAGTGGAATCCTCAAAAACCAAGTGAAAACTCCTCCCGGCAAAGCTCCAGAGGATCCTTAAGGATCACCTAATCACTTCCGCAGCGAAATTCTCTTACAGCACCCAAAATAGGTTATTCCCCCTGAGAGGTCTCCTAAAAGCTTCCCCAGCTATCAGCTCCCCATCTCATATCAAAATCACAAAGCTCTTTCTCCAGCAGAATCAAAATTCAACCTTTATCCACTCTTGGGTTAGAATTGACCCCGATCTTGGATCGTCACCTGAATTAGGTCAGAATTGACCTCTGTCCTCGATCGTCACCACTCTTGGGTCAGAATTGACCCCGGTCTTGAATCGTCACCTGAGTTAGGTAAGAATTGACCTCGGTCCTCAGTCGTCACCACTCTTGGGTCAGAATTGACTCCGGTCTTGGATCGTCACCTGAGTTAGGTCAGAATTGACCTCGGTCCTTGGTCGTCACCACTCTTGGGTCAGAATTGACCCCGATCTTGGATCGTCACCTGAATTAGGTCAGAATTGACCTCGATCCTCGGTCGTCACCACTCTTGGGTCAGAATTGATCCCGGTCTTAGATCGTCACCTGAGTTAGGTCAGAATTGACATCGGTCCTCGGTCGTCACCACTCTTGGGTCAGAATTGACCCCGGTCTTGAATTGTCACCTGAGTTAGGTCAGAATTGACCTCGGTCCTCGATCGTCACCACTCTTGGGTCAGAATTGGCCCCGGTCTTGGATCGTCACCTGAGTTAGGTCAGAATTGACCTCGGTCCTCGGTCGTCACCACTTTTGGGTCAGAATTGGCCCCGATCTTGGATCGTCACCAGAGTTAGGTCAGAATTGACCTTGGTCCTTGGTTGTCACCACTCTTGGTTCAAAATTTACCCCGGTCTTAGATCGTCACCTGAGTTAGGTCAGAATTGACCTCAGTCCTCGATCGTCACCACTCTTGGGTTAGAATTGGCCCCGGTCTTAGATCATCACCTGAGTTAGGTCAGAATTGACCTCGGTCCTCGATCGTCACCACTCTTAGATCAGAATTGACCTCGATTATTAAATCTTCACCCTAAGCCCACAGAATTGGCTTTGACTCGCATAATCGGTCACTCTCATCACTTAAGCCCGTATATTTGGCTTTGACCCGCAGAATTGGTCACCCTTCCCAACACCACTTCAGGTCCACAGAATTGACCTAAACTTCCGATCATCATTCATCCCCAGCACACTCCTTAGGCCCGCATAATCAGCCTCGACCTTCTGAATCGATTATACTCCCTCAAAAGCATCATATGGTGTATATTCGACGGTCATCATTTGTTCCAAACTCACCCGTTGAGGGGCTCTATAGACACCCCAATCTGTTACCCCCTAACTCTCCTTAGGTCCCTAGTACCTCCCTTCATCACCATAAACCCAGGTCATATCCCGAGTACTGACCTGGAGGCCATCGGGCACTCCCCAGCTCAGTTTGACCGAAAAGTTAAACTATTCATCTCAAGTGAGACTAAATGAATCTTCGAAGGGCACTGAATACCCTTTCCAATGGTCTGCCCCGTGCGCGATTCCGACTAACCATGCGGACGAACAATTCGTTTGAGTCCGAAACTTTACCTAGAGGCCATCGGGCGCTCTCGAGCTCTATTTGACCTAAGTCAACTCTTCATCTCAATCGAGGCTAAATGAATCTTCGAAGGGCACTGAATACCCTTTCCAACGGTCCATCCCGTGCGCGATTCTGACTTTCCATGCGGACGAACGATCCGTTTGACTCCGGGAGGTCACTGAATGCTTCTCGGGCCTGGTTGACCAAAGCTAACTCCCCAAATTAGGTCAAACTCTTTGGAATGTCGAAGTACATCTCCTAACCTTTCCAACGGTCCACCCCATGCAATATTCGGACTTACCATGCGGACGAACGATTCGTCTGCGTCCGAACGATTACCCGTCCAATGGACCGACAAATGCTTCCGAGACATATTTGACCCAAAGTCAACTCTTGAACCTGGGAGCGGTCCAAAGGACTTTCAAAGATCTCTGAATTACCTTTCCAACGGTATGCCCCATGCGCGATTCTCACCGATGGTTTGCCCTCGGTGGCCGATTTTTCGAAAAAGTCGAAAGCGCACTACCAAATGGCAGGTTCCAGACCCTGCCTATCGGCACCTGCCGATAGGCAGGACCATGTATATGCCGATCGGCAGTTACCTGGGCCTATAAAAGGAGGCCTTCACCTTATTTTCAAGGGGACCCCAAATCTGATAAAAATCTCTCTAAACGAATCCCAGAAATCTCTCTCGAAGGCAGCGTGATTTCATCTTCCAAATCCCTTTTTTACTTCCACTTTTCATCAAACTTGTTGAATTATCCACTCTCCATCATCATCCAAGTGCAAGGGATGCTCTCCTACATTCAAGATCAAGCTCAAGATCTTCAAGAAGGTCCAACTTTCTCAAACTCTCTCTTAAATTCTCTTAAAATTCCCAATAACTTGTTTTCTTATTTAGCACTTTTCTTATATCATCTCACACATCCTAATATACTTTTTATCTATTATTATTTCACATCTCCTATTTTCATATAAATAAAACCCAAAAAACAAGAAAAAAGAGGGTTTGCCCATAAATTCCAAGTAGGGTCACACTTTTTCCACACTTTTCTCACAATCAAAACACTTTTTCTACACACACACACACACTTACAAATAAGAGATTACCCATTTGGATTTATGGGATAAACCCCACCCCTCGTTTTGTATGCGAACTACGTGGACTTTGATGCCTTTATAGGCTACGTAGGCGTATGGGGGTAAAACCCGAGACTCGAGTCCTTTTTCTCACTTTTTCTCTCATTTTCTATCTTCTCTAAATCCATTTTCCTTATATTCTATATACTTGCCCTTAGTGACGCATTACTCCATATGCGTTATCGTTCCATTATAACGATCAACGTAGGGGTAATCACGTAAATCTTATTTTTCTAATATTATTCTTATATCTTCCTACGGATGACTCGCTTTATCTTTTCCATGATACAAGTCGAGGATTCCTACCTCCATTCTATATATACACATGCACACATATCACGTGGGGAAACAAAAGGAAAATAACAAATATTCATGAGAGACCGAAAGGGGGAAATGGGTGCCTAACACCTTCCCATTTCATAACTAAGCCTCCGAACCCTTCTCGAATCGTCTTGGTTTTTCACGCACCAGTATGTCTTTGGATGCCATCCTTCGGGGTGGCTTCCCCTTTTTCTTTTGTCTGTTTTGAGTAAAATAGACTGGCGACTCTGAATCTCTCTACATTTTTACACCACATCTCAAACGACGTCGGCCGAAGCGCTCCCGAGAGGGACGCGCGGGACCCTAAGGATCCTTTCCTCTGTGTGCCCGCCCGCACGGCGAGGATCGGGAATGGCCACAAATAGATTGAACACTAAGTTGTCGTGTTTACATCACTTTTTTTTAGACATGAATTTCAAAGGATTTTATGGTATTAGAACTTCCATGTTTGATGAGTCGAACTACACATACTGGAAAATGCGTATGAATTTAGCACTTAAAGTTATAGATGAACGGGTTTGGTTAGCAGTAGTTAAAGGGTGGTCACCACCTGTGACTAGAAATGGAGAAGCAATTCATTTAAAACCCGTAGAGTCATGGAGTAAGGCTTAGAATAGGTTAGAAACTTTTAATTCTCGATGTTTAAATGCTTTACTTTGTCCTATAACCCCGAAGGAATTCCGTCGTATTATGACTTGTGAGACATCTAAAGAGGCTTGGGGGACACTTTAAATCACTTGTGAAGGTTCTAGTGTTATTGAGGCTTTAAAGCTCCAAAACCTCACCACTCAGTTTGAAACCATTAAATGTTGGAGAGTGAGTCCTTTGATGAGTTCTACTCTATATTATCCGACATAATTAACTCGCCAGTCAACTTGGGAGAGAAGATACCCGATAATCGAGTAATTAATAAAAATTTCAGGTCGTTGCCTGAAAGATTTAATCTAATAGTTACAATTTTTAATTCTTTGGGTACTCTAGATTCTACGAAACCTGAAGATATTGTAGGTGACTTACAAACTTATGAGCTTGACATGTTTACTTCCAAGATTGTGATGAAGAATAAAAAGGGAATTGCTTTGAAAGCCTAGGAGGAGTAAAAACTTATTTCGGATGATGATTCTAACATCGAGTCTGAGAATTTGGCCTTGATGAATGAGAAATTCAAGAAATTTCTCAGATTTCAAAAGCAATCAAAAGATACAAAAAGGTTTGAGAAAATATGCATAACAAGATCTATCACATCCTTAGGAACTGAAATAAGAACATTAAGAGGGATGAGTCAGAAAGATGTTATGGTTGTAAGGGTTATGGCCATAGGGTAGCTAAGTGCCCCCCTAAACTAAGGAATGGGGGGAAAAATCAATATCATATAATGCCACCCTTAGTGATAGTGATCCATAAGAGGGATGCAATTTCCTCATTGAGTGCAACTTTACCACGTTCATGTTTCGTCATGTGATCTTTGACGAAAAAAATTCCCACGAAAATATTTCTTTGCATGACACTTTTGAGCCCATAGTTTTTGGATCCCATGTGAGTGATGTTCGAGTGAGTGGAGATGAGATAAAGAATGATGAAGAGGAGGAGGAGGAGGAGGAGAGTGAATTCAAGGTTTCCTTTCATGAGTTTAATGCAGAAACTTTGAAGGAAAAGAAGGTTAACTTGAAGTTTGAAGCTAAGTTGAAATGAGTCATTGTAAATGATGATAGTGTTTTAATTGAGGATCTTAGGGCATGTGAGAGGACTCTTAGAGAGAAGATAAAGTATGTTGAGGGTGAGAGAGATAGACTTGGTGGTTTTATGGAGGTTATAAAGAAAGAGCTTCTAGAGTTTAAGGAGTCTAGGTATTTACTCAAGTTGAGAATAGCTGAGCTTAAAGAGAGATTGAGAGATTTGAGTCGTGTGAAAAATGATTTGGAGTCTAGGTCAGAAAAGTTGGATAAAATGTTAGGCCCCATTCAAATCAAAGATGATAAGTGTGTAATTGGCTTCAATGATCATAATGCTTCCTCTACCAATGCCAAGTCCATGCGTTTCAAAGAATCGACTAGGAACATTAGAAAAGGTCAAACCTTAAGTAACACTCCTCGCCGTATTCACACTTGCACTCATTGTAGTGGTAAAGGTCACCTTAGGAGGTTTTGATTTGATCTTAGGAACAATCCTAGAAAGTCTAAGATTAGAGTCACCAAAGTGACCAAAACTCGAGAGTGTCACATTACATTTATGTGTGTTAAGAGATCAGATTTGAAGGCTTTACATGATAGACTTCTCGATTCTTGTTTGCTTGCATATGATATTTCCCATGCTACATCTAATGGTTAATTCTGTTAGCTTGTTGTCATACTCTAGTTTGTGTTTGATGATATATGTTTGTTAGTGTTATGACATGTTTATCTCTTGTATTTTTATTTTTATTTTATTGAGTCATATTGAAAAATACAAAGAGATTGTGTTTGTCTTTTAAGTAAAAGTTTGTTTTCAAAAATTGGTATTTTATTTTGGAAATTTTTAGAAAACTCAAAAAGATTTTTAGTTTTTATGTATTTTAGTCTTACAAAATTTGTATAGCATATTGGTGTGTTTGAATTTATTTCATTACGTGCTTTTCATGTGACTAAAACATTTGGTTATGATTGTTAATACCTAGATTGTTCTTAATCTTGCTTGCATGGAGTTATTTCGAACTTGATTTGCTTGATGGATTCGACTTTTGATATGCCTTCGCACGCACATGCACGAGATTTTTAAACATTTAACTTCACATGTGTATTTGAGTTTTATGAGATGTTCTCCCATTAATCTTATCATCTACATATTTTGTGACTATGGGGGACTTGTGTATGTAAGAACCGTTGCCTGTGAGCATACTTGTTTAGTATTGAAAAAATAAATAAGGGTGCATGGGAAAGGGACACGAAAGGATAAAATCTCCTTTGCAGGAGAGAAACCGTTAGCAAAAGCCAAATGAAAATATTGAAGGTAATAAAAATAAAAAAATTGCCAAAGGCCGACATGCTTTGTTTATTTGATCTTTCAAAAGCAATAGCTTCAAAGGAATTGCGAAAAGAAAAGAAAATGTGACATATTTATCTTTTGAGGGTTTATAGTTGAAGATCAACGGGTTTACATAATAAATCCTAGTTATGCTTATTTTTTTACAACGCTATTGATTTAAAGAATCATCAATATTCTCGGTTTGTGTGCATTGTGTTTGGTTGTTCATAGAGTTCACTTTATCTTGTCACTTGAGTCTAAATCTTAGCTTGATAAAGTTTTACGATTAATTAGAACTTCTTTAAGATATTTGAGTGTTTGAGTGATAATTCATTTGTATCTAGTTCACACCCATTCATTACATTCCACATGTTTAGACACGTCGATATTATGCTAGCGTGTAAAACTTATGTATTTTGTGTCGAGTTTTATGGTTACTTATACCTATATATGTGTGTTGGGATATCATTGATATATTTTTCATATCTTATATATGGTATTTTTTATTTTGAATATTTGCAGTTTACATTTAGTCCATGTTTACCATATTATTTATGATTGAATTTTATTTGGCATGTTTTATGATCATATTGATGACTCTCATTATTTGCTTTCAAAATCCTTATCTCAATTTGGTAATTTCAAATCAGTATCATCTTCATTGCTTATTCATATTGGAACTTTATGCATTGATTTTGATATTGATTGATCATAGTTTGGAATATTAGTGCTTGAGTCTCCATGTTGTGTGTTTGTATCACTTTACACCGTGGCATGATTTATTCCCTTCTCCCTATGTTTAAAATTGGTATCTTATGATCACATATTTAGGGAGAGACTTAGTTTTAGATGGAGTAATTGTTTTATATTGTCTTGTTTTGTGCATTCCTGAATAAAATGGGGGAGAAATAGTATATTTCCTTGCATGATTACAAAATCTTTATCTTTGGGGGAGACGTCTTACCTAGGTTGAGATTGGTTTAAACATTGTTTGATGTTTATTCATATGCGGATTTATACTCGTTATATTCTCTTTGCACTTGAAGGTGTGCTTAAGTGTGCATGTTTACAACACTGCGATAAAGTTTTCAACAAAAGCAAAGCTACTCAGAGTTTATGTATTTGTCTAGCATTTGTACTCTTTTTGTTTTCTGGGCTTGGGGAATGATCCTTTTAGAAAGCTTGACGGCCCATAGGATTTTTGTTTTGGTTTTGTCCCGGAATAGCCAAAGGGGGAAATTTCTAAGAACAAATCTCCAATTGAGTCAATTTATATGTAATTATCGTAATTCTGAACAAAACAATTGAGTTATATATTAAGCTTTGTGTCGTCGATCCCATAAGCCTATGGCATGTTTGATAAAGACGTATCGGCTAAGTTTCAAAGTTATATACATCATGCAAAGTTTATCGTGTCGAGTTTGTCTTCACATGTATCGAGGATCTCATAGGCATGAATGCACGTTGAATATGGATCCTTGGATATTTGTTAAGAGTGTTTATTTTTGTGCAAAATCATTTGGAACTATTTTTTAGGAATTTTTTTTTTTTGTTAGAATGAGAATTGAACCTCGTTAAAAAAAAAGATTTTTTGTTCGAACGACTTCTGATCTTATTGGAACGAAATTAGAATCTCGTTAGAGCAACCATATAATGAACATCGAACTAGAAAGCTCTGTCTAGTAGTGCCACTCTCGTTAGAAGCTTGTTGGAAGGACGATTGAATGCGAAAGCTTGTTCGTTCAAACGAAATGGAGTTTTGTTAGAAAGAAAAGGTTATCTCGTTCAAATGACCTTGTGTTTTCATTCGAACGAGTTTGCCACCTCGAAATTCGTATTTTTGCTATTTAAGGCGTGTTGGACTCATATTTTTTAAGAACTTTTGGTGAAAAAAAATTCTTATCTATTTACCAAAGTTCTAAAACCCTTGTTTCATCCTTTGAGTTTAAACATCCAAGTTGCATATTCATATGTTTTGAGATCTTTAGTTTAGGCACCAAGGTTTGATACATCTAAAGAGAACCTGTTTTGTGGTATGGATTTCGTACTTGTTGTTTACATGCACTGGATTACGTGTTTGTGGTGTTGTGATGAAGAAGTATACTGTCAACTTTTGTAAATCAGTATCATAGTGATCTATTTAGCTGGGTCGTCCAAGGTTTTTCCCATTGTCATTTTCCTTGTACATCGTCGTGTTGTGGATGGTTTATTTATTTTATCTGCTTATCACTTAAATGCATGTTTTAGATTAAAATGATAAAATTGGGTAAGTTGATTTTTGGCGACAAAATGTTTGACATTGATGCAAAGTTTTTATTCTTAAAATTTGAAAAATACAAACATAGAAGTTTTGTTTGTCCATACTATCCTTGTCTAAGCACACACTGTAGGGGACTTGCATTCATAAACACTTATCTTCTTTTGGCTGATTAATGTAAATATTTTCTCTATGGTGTCTGTAATATTACTATCTGGTCTTATTTCGAGCAGGTCGTTTATATATATGAAGAAAATCTTTTAATATCAATTTTGTACTTTACATTCTTCCTTTATTTTTTAATTTCATACTTGAATACCCCTTATTATGGGGAAGCATTTGTTCGTAAATTGATACCGTTCCCTTTTTCTATAGGAGTGTTTACTTTTAATTGGGCGAGTAATACATGTAGCTTTCCCATATTCTGTCAGATATTTATTCTATGTTTTTTTTAGAAAATAGAATTTGGGAACAACCCCTTCTATTATTATGAATAATCATACGAATTATTTAAATAACTTTCTAAAATGTTCTTCTATTTCTCATTTTGAATTTGTTAATAAAACGGTGTACCCCATATTCTGTCGGGTACTCTTTTCTGGGAGGTTATCCCTCCAAGTGTTGCATGTAAAGGTGTTTTCCTCATTATATTTTCTCATTGGGAAATATATATCCCCTAAGTATGATGAGCAATGATCCTTAAATTCATGCATCTTTTCTCTTATACTATGAGAATTCCAGGTTGCTCTATTCGTAAAATTGACTTAGTGAAGGCAAAATCATTTTTTAGATGTATCTGCTTGCATAAATTTACAAACACATGCATAATAAACTTATTGGTTCTGTAAACTAATAAACATTATAAACATCATCATAAATATTATGAAGGAACTGGTCATAACTAAAATCCATTATTGTATTCACTGTTCAAAAAATTATATTTTTCAACTGTTCAATTACAATAGAGTGTCATCAACAAGTTTTTTTTCATGTAAGGATCTTCAAGTTTTTAGAATAACCTTAAAAATGTTTGGGTACCTCGGACATAGTACTTCTTGATCTATTTACAATTGATTGACTGAATGTACTCACTCCCCGAATCTGAGATTTGGTAATATCCTGATCTCCTTACTCCTCGCACCATGAATGGACCCTCCCAGTTGGGATTCAACTTTGAGCCCGACATGTTTCTTAGGTAATGAGTGGATGCTTGCAAAACCAAGTTTCCCACTTGGAATTTTTTAGGCTTAACTAAATTGTCATAAGTTCTAGACAGTTGTTGGTTACAAACTTTGAAGTTTTCCTTAGCTTTATCACGATGCTCATTTAAGGCTTCTAACTACACATGTCTTAGGTTAGGCACCATATTATGGCTCGAGTCCACTCGTGATAAAGGCACAACTAATTATTTCGATAGGATAGCCTTTTGTACCATAAACCCTTTTTTTCCATAGACTAGAGAGAACGGGGTAAAACCGGTTGGCTTCCTCTTGGAGGTCCTGTAGGCCCATAAAACTAGTGGTAATTTAACATCCCATATTCCCGACAGATCTTTCACAAACTTTTTCAAAATGTTGATAAGTTTCTCATTGGTGGCATCCGCTTGACCATTTTCGTTGGGATAGGAAAGACTCGAACTGTTGTGGATGGTTTTGTACTTATCCACGAGCAGACCCGTTTCTTTGCACACGAACTACTTGTTATTATATGTAAGGATGACCTTTGGAATGCCAAACCTACACATTATATATTCTTGAATGAACTGTTTGACCATTTGAGCAGTAACCCTTCTCAAAGGAATCGCTTTCTCCCGTTGAGTATACAGTTCCGTGGTGATCATAATGAAATATTTCCCATGAGAGGTTGGGCAAATTTTTCCTACCAAATCAAATGCTTAAGTGTTGGATGGATAAGGAGTAACTAAGTTTTACAAACTTACCAAGGGGCATGGACCATATTGCCATGAATTTAGCATGCGCTACATTTTTTAACAAAACTGATAGAGTCGATCTCCAATATTGGAAAATAGTACCCAATATCATCAGTTGATCATATAATTTGGTACTGCTCATGTGTGAAGGCTCGTGGGCATCTTTTAATGCCTTTGCCACTTTTTCCCATACTACGCATCTCAAAGACTTCTCATTGTATACTTTCCTATAGAGTTCCCCATTCACCAATTAGAAATGGGCCACTCTTTTCTTCAAGTAGATCTCATCAGTCCTCTCAGCTGGTAGTTCTTCATCTTTAAATGTAGGCGATGTAGGTTCTCCTTCACTCTTTCGAAATCTCTATAAAATTTGTTTCTGTTGAATGATTAAACTACGTCTGTCACTTCAAGCAGTCTTGCTGCACGCGAGTAGCCTCCATGCTTATAATAGGACAAAAATAGGCCCTCGATACAGTCGTTTATAAAGCTGCATTTTATGCAATGGTTGTAATTACTCTCTATCTTCCTCTTCCCCAACACACCGTGCTAAGGAACCACCCCGATTTTTGAAGTACAACATCCACTACAGCACATGAAATTTATCTAACTCTTATAACTTCATATTTCCTTCATATGTCTCCAACTATTTTATGATTGAGAATCTTCAATCCTTAAGCTCTTCACTCGGGATTAGACATCTCACTGTTGTTGGCACCGTTCTCTATCATATGGTGATAATGGCCTCGAGCTCTTCTAATTCTAATTTCGGCGCAATTATTGCTAAAGTCTCCGGATATCTATTTATTTTCCTAGGGTACTTATCAATCTTCACGGCTAAAAACTAACTTAATAACCTTTGGATGATTTCTCTATATGGAACGAGGTTAACATGCTTGAGCGCGAATTCCCCATTAACTTGCTTAACAGCCATATTGGAGTTGCCTTATATAGAAAGTACCCTAATGCCTCTTCTAAGATATTTTAATATGCCAAGTATGAGAGTCTCATATTATGCCTCGTTATTAGAGCACATAAAATCTAATTTATAGAAGAGAGTGATCGTCTCTTTATAGTTAGTGAGGATAAATCTTGATCCGTCTGTTCCTTGTACGCACGAGCCATCAAACTTCGTTCTTTATTCTTCCATCTATTTTAATAAACATGCTTAGAAGTTTTTCCTAGTAGTTCTTAACTAGGAAGTTTAAAATTCTGACTTCAAAAATTAACTAACAGGTCATCCATAGCTTGACTTTTAATAGATTTTGGAATAACACACTTCATATCATACTCAGAGAGTATCAAGAACCACCTAGCTACTTGCCCCACCAATATTCCGTGCTAGCATCTACTTGATGGGGTTGCACTTTGTGATAATATACACCGTGAATGCGATCAAGTAATGTCTCAACTTTTGTGCTACAAAGACCAAAGCCAAACAATGCCTCTTTATGTTCATGTACCTGGATTTCGTCCCTAAAATTACTCAAGACATGTAGTATAGAAGTCTCTCCACTCTTTTTTTTTCCTGGGCGAGCAAGGCCCCTATGGATCGCTCGGTGGAAGTGAGGTATAGTAGTAAAGGCGTGCCCGATTATGGTGGGACCATTATTTAAGGGGAAGTTAGTATTGCCTTTACTCTCTTAAGTGCCTTCTTTTGTTCATCTCCGTATACCCATTTCGCTATATCTTTCATGAGTGGTGCAAAGGGGTGAGTGACTTTCGCTAAAGCTCATATGAACCTTCTCAAGTAAGAGAAATTTCCCAATAAACTTTTGAGTTGTCTTTGGCTCTTTGGTGGCGACATCATCAAAATTATTTTTTTCTTTTTTACATCAACTTGTATTCCCTGTCTGTTAATGACGAATCCCAAAAACTTCCCCGCGGTAACTCTAAAAATGCACTTTCCTATACCATCCTCATTTTATACTTTCGCCAACGCTCAAAAACTCTTTAAAGATCCTGGACATGCTTTCTCACCTTTTTTTTATTTCACCACCAAATCATCTATATATAATTCTAATATATCATGAAATTGGTCATAAAATATGTCCATCATGGTACGTTGATAAGTTGCTTATGTATTCTTCATCCCAAAGGCATGACGGTGTAGTGAAAATTACCTAGAGGGGTTTGAAAAGTTATCTTCTCTACGTCTGTCGGGTCTATTCTAATTTAATTATATCCCAAATACCCATACATGAAACTATAAATTTCATAATCGGAGGTGGCTTCCACAAAACTATCAATACTATGTATAGGAAACTCGTCATTTAGGAAAGTGTGGTTCAGGTCTCTAAAATCCTCGCATACCCATATTTGTTATTATTTTTCTTCGCCACTGGCATAATTCTTGACAACCATATTGGTTGTCGAATGAGCTTGATGAACCGAGTTGTGAGCAACTTCTCTACCTCCTCTTTAATCTTCAAATCTAACTTACCCTTATAGGTTCGTGTAGCCTTCCTCATAGACAGAGCATTAGGCAAAACATATAATTTGTGAGAGCTTACTTTTGGATCCTCGGCATTTTTATATACCTCCACGTAAAGAAAACTGTAAATTCCTTAACTAAACCAACGATATCCTCTCACTACTTAAGATTTATGCCCTTAGAAATGAAGATGAGTTGCTCATCACCACCTTTTATTCCTAATTTTAACTCCTCCAGCTCTTGAAGCTGCTCTCGTGATCCATCCTGCATGCATTCTGGTGCCTCCCCTGATTCATCAACATATTTAACAAAGTGAGACTCGTCAATCACAAAAAATTTTGGCACTGGTTTGACGCTTTCATCCCAAAGCATCACCCACACAGATCTTTATAAAAAGATATACTTTTCCATTAGGCAAAAATATCTTCTTGCAAGTCCGAGCGGATTTTACTTCTTCCTTGAAATTTATTTCTCCTTACCTTTGTTCTCAGAAGGGGCCACTTGCGGCCCTAGCATCACATACATTAATTTTTTGGATTTAACCTCTTCTTGGGCCACAAAGGATTCCCATTCTTCTTTGATCAAGCCTCTTCTTTCCTTATCTAATTCTATGTAGAATGTTACGTCAACTAAGTGGCCCTCTTCTACTGAAAATGGTATTTATGTGGCTTTTATTACAATCTCCGTCCCATGGATATCAGCTTTTATCCATTGGTGGAATGTTGATATCATAGTTCCATGTGTGTGAATCCACAACCAGCCTATCAGAAGTTGGTAACTCATGCTAGCATTAATTATATATGCAATTTAATGTGGGATGTGAAGTTTTTCAACTTGAAAGCCATATTGACATAGCCAATAAACTGCATTCCTCAGCTATCAAAGTCAAAGATCCATTCCTGAGAAATTCGAGTCTCATATAGAGTGATAATGGGTATAAAATTTATTGATTCCCCCATCCAGCAACACTCTCGGGAAATTAACTCCATTTATTAAAGAATTAATATATAGAGGTCTGTTGTGGAAGAAATGTACTTGACTGTCTGCTTATAAAAATATTACCTCATATGTGTATTTCTTGATCAACCTCCCTATAGAACCATGACAGTTAAGTGAGGGGACCCCTTGATCCTGGATCGCTTCCAAGATCTTCTTAGTGGTTATTATTCGTGTCTCATACGTTACCCTAATTTGGTCAAAGAACCATTTGAACTTGGGGATTCTTGCAACCGCTACACACTTCAAATATATTTCAACTTCATATGTCTGTGCATTACACACGTACTCCGCCTCTGATGTCCCCCCTCATACAGCCTAAGGACCACATCAATACTTCCTCCTTTAAGTTCTAGCCTCTCGTCCCACTCATTTTTAAGATCTTTTTTGTCCAAGTCGAATAGCCTTCTTTTGCATGCATCATCACCATCCAGCCATTCTTCAGACTTGAGGACTTCTTCCCCATCCTATGCCACCATCATGTTTGATGTGTCGTAATGATGAGTTGGGAAAAAAATTCATTGATGTTTATAGGCGGAAATTTTAAGGTGACTTTTGCAACTTGTTCCCTTATTATCCTGCACAAATAATAGTAATCTTTGGTAGCGTGTTACACCCTATGGTTCAACTCACAAAACTTTGCATCCACTTTGTCTTCCGTCGTGGGCACATGACCATTTGAGTGATGGGGACCTGCCACCCCCTTGCGCACTAGCGTCCAATAATATTCCATATTTTTTGTCACGCTGCATGGTAACGGCGGTGGAACATCATTCCCAAACATTCTTGTTCCATTGACTTTTGTGTTCTTAGGCTCTTGGACCCCTTTCCTTCCCTTAGAACTTCCTTCCCTTATAACTTCCTTCAATGTAGTCCACTGCTCGCTGACATGAAATTTGAAACCTACCAACTGGAAATGGCATTTTTCCCTCCATACTTGGGGTCTTGGTTTAATTATCATGGCGATATTACTTGTTACTCGCATGAATTTACTGAAGGTACCCTCTCGGGTCTCACTGAGCAGATGGATTTTGTATTCTTCCAGTAGCTCTTCTACACATATCTTCAACAATCTTGCCTCTATGACTTCTTTGTGCACATCTAACGTCCTTTCTTTAAAATTCTTGATATATTGCATCAACTCTTCACCTGGCTTCTTTATCTCTTGGACTAAGTGTCTCAGTGTGAGATCATCTTCAACCAAGAAAAATTTATGCAGAAACTATCTATTCATTTCCTCCTAAGTAGGTATGTTGTTCGGCGTTAAGTGAGAGTGCCACGTGTCAGCCTTTCCTGTAAGAGTTTTGGAGAACTCTCTCAGATTTAACTCCTTGTCATTGCCATGCATGCCAAGATACTCTACGAATCTCTTAACATGCTCCCTAGAATTGTCACATCTCCCGTTAAACTTCATGAATTTTTTAGGAACATACCCTCGGGGTATGTATTTTTATTGATGCTATTTGGATAGGGGTTATGTAACTCTTCATACATGAGAGGTGACTCTCTTTTGGAGGAGAGAAATCTATTCACTTCTTCCACTATGATGGCTTTGGAGAATTATTCCTCCATTTTTACATTTTTTGCAGTCAATGAGTTTACAGGAGTCATAATCTGCTATATTGCCATTATTCTGGCTGGCACTATCTCCGTTACATATGTTCTTCTAGAAGGAGCCACTCTTGGCATCACATAAGCTTGGACTAAACTCACCACGTCCCCATTGTGTTGTCTTAAAAACTCAAAGAACATACTCATCGGGTTCATTCCGTTCAGCAGCGCAGCCACTGCTATGCTCGCCTGCCCCTAAAGGAGCAAGAGATCTTTTTTGGTAACCCCGACTTCGTTATTAGTCATTTAGTCACTCTGGACTCTATTACCGATGGTAGTGTCTTTAAAAACTAACTAATTTGAAATGTTATAACATTTTGTATCCGTGGCAATGAGAATACATCTGCAGCGAAGTTGCCAAATGTAGGAGGGTAGTGAAACTGGGGTCTAAGAATAATCTGAAAGGGTGAATCATGACCCTCTTCAATGGAAATAGCCTTCAAGGTGTTCAAAGTTTCAAGAGCAGAAAGTATATCAAAAAAACAACTTTTGCAATATAATGATAACTTTTTTATTACAATATAAGGAAGACAATGATTACACGCAAACTTGTTAGTAATAACAAAAAGAATGGAATCGCTTGAGAGTGATGATTCTTTGATAGTGGAGAGATAGGCACTTCAAGTAATTAAGATAGAGCAGGGAGAGAATACTTTCTATGTGAATTTTCGCATAGTAACAGTGCTCAAGTTATGTCCTTTACTGACCTTGACTAAATGCTCTATAAATAACTAAATAGTAGGTTTGACGTGGCGTGTGCGCGCCAAAAGGATATTCTCTTGTGATAATATTTGAGTGGTACTTTTTGTCATATTTTTTGTTTGTCATTGTCCACTCTGTCATGCAACATTTGGGGCAAATAAAGTCAAAAATTAAATATGTTGGGCATAGTGCCACAAAGTACTATTATGTCAATATTTCAAATGGTTACTTGGTAAAAAAAATTGAAAACTTGTGATCAGCCTTAAGGGCCACTCGCCATTGCTATTTTCCAAAATAAATTTTCAAGAAACACCTTAGTTGATCGTTCATTTTACCAAATGTAAGTTGTGCAAGTGTATGTGAGTGTATGAGTGACCTCTTGGGTCCCTCGTCTTATTATTCTCCTTTTCCTAAAGTACAGAAGTGGTTGAGCCTTAGCTTGATCAATAAGACTTGCCTCTCAGCCTTCAAATCAAAACTCTTAAGAGATCCCAACAGGTCGTTTTGCTCGACTGAAGCTCCTTGTTAAGTACTCGTGTGTTCAAAAATAAAAGTTTTAGTGAATATTCTTTTACGTAAATATCACTATCGAAAAGACTTGGGGTTGCTCACACAGCATCCTCTCATTAACTTGGGGTTACTCGTATGGCATCCCCTCGCTGGCTTAGCCTTATTACCCTGCTCGCAATTTTGGATCCACTCATTTAAAATTTCTTTGCTCTTGTCTTAGGCCTGCTCACCCATTATTTTTCTATTTATCTTATCATGCTAATTATTTCGGTTTGATCACGATTTGGACTTGCTTGTCCAATATTGTTCACTCTTATTTTGGACCAGCCTACCCATTATCACTTTTATTCCTACTTATTACCACTTTTATGGTCCTACTCGCTCGTGATTGTTATGTTTGTCTTGGACTTACCATGTTTTCAGCTTAGGTTTGCTCGCAATAAGTCTGACTCTTATTAGAGGGTTGAATAGTACCCCTCTACAGTCTCGCTCGAACAAACTGCTTAGTTCATTCCAACGATCTTCCAACAAGCTTTCAATGGGTGTAACTTTGTTAAATAAAGACACCCCGTTTAAAGTTAGTTTAAAGTTGGTTCCAATGAACTCAAACATTTGATCCAACAAACCCTCTGTCTTGTTCTAACGAGAAATGGATCACATTCTAACAAGATGACAACCTCATTCCAATGAACTAGAAAATAATTTTTTTCTTTTTTAACAAAATTCCTCGAGTTAAAAACTCACATCTTAAGATAAATTTGGCTGAGTAAAATCAAAAACATCAAATACATATACCTCCATATAGTGTTTGCGATGATTCTCCCCACTTGAAATTAGAAAATAATACTCGGTCACTAACATGTCTTCAAAAATCGTGAATGCAATGCGGATGTAGTGTTTGGTTTGTAATAGGATACGCCAAATTACCTAATCTATGAGTGTTAATGCAAAAAAACTAGATTAGGGTAAATAATTTATCACATATAAATAAAAATAAAGAGACAAGAGATTTTTAAAGTGGTTTAGCTTAAGGGAATAACCTACGTCCACTGTTGTGTATTACTTTGGGATTGTTCAATTGCCTCTCTTTTGTGTGTCCCTTGGATGTAGGGTTTACAACGTATTTATAGTCCCCAGGGGGTGTACAAGGTCTAAAATATCAAAGGATGGAATGCCTTTATATCATAGACATTTACATCTGTACAATCATTTATGTATAGGACTGTTGATGTTTTCCTATCATCATTGGTCGTTCTTCCTGGTGTTAGTCAGGATCCCTGGTGATGGTCGGTATCCCTGGTTTAGGTCGGTATTTAATCCTTGTTAACTAAGATTAATCTGCTACTATACAACACGTGTCAGTATCTGAATGGTCCACGTAGATGGATAATTTTTGGTATCAACAGAAGCTCCCAATCTTTCATGTTTGAAGTTTTCACAAGAGTATGGAGCATTTAGCTCTTAAAGTTGCTCGGGCAACAATTTTAGGCTTGGCGGTTGCCGACTTCCCATACTTGTAAAAAATTATGGTTTAATTATGAAAATATAATGCGCATGGCATTTTTGAAATTATCCACAACATTAACGAATCATTTTTGGGCAAATTAGTCTTTTCTGCCTTTAGCCGCCACCAGTTCAAGCGACGCTGCCTTTTAATCATTATTTTTCCAATTTTCGAGGCAATCTATACAGAGTGGGAAAAGCCACGAACTTTTACTACCTCAAATTTTCTGAGTGTTTTTTGCTACAGTGTCTTCAAGCTTTATTTCTCTCTCTTATGCGATCGTTTTCTATTCTTCAGTTCTTGCTAAATCCTTAATTCGTGTAAGAAAACTTTCTTTTCTCTTCAATTCTTCATCATGGTTTAGTCTATTGATTCTCTTGATGAATTCAGAAATGAATTTAAGCTTCCCTCTTGGGTTGTTTTGGAACAAACTACTTTACCTGCTTATTTTTTCTCACTTACTGAGGGTCATTGGTTTCCCTCTATTTTTATAGATGAGTGTGGGTTTACCTTTCCTCCCAACCCATTGTGCCTTGAATTTTATCAATATTTTGATGTTGTCCCAGCTAGAGTAGACCCCAATACTTGGAGGGTCGTAAATGGAGTTTATAGGTTGAATCAAATTCATGGAACCCATCAGGGGATTCTAGAAATAATGTTTTGTTATAAGTGGGTGACTAGTGACACCACTTTTTATTTAAAGACTATGGTTGTAAGCAAAGCGTTAGTAATTAATCTTCTAGATTCCAATAGGGATTATTTTGACGATGGAGTTATTGTAAAAAATTGTCAATACGCCCCTTAGACTGGAAATGCTGAGTACCAGGGGCCTAGATGCCCTCCTTTTGGCAATGGGATAGGTTATTCCTCATTTAACTCTTTTACCCTGTACATATCTATTTAAATGTTACACCAATTGTTGCTTTGTAAATTTTTATTGCAGTTGATCAGAAGAGAAGGTGCCCAAAGGAAAGTGAAGCAAGTCTTAAGGAGTTAAAATTCATTTGGGAACTTCATCAGAGGATTGGCGAGGAGCACGTCAGGTCTGCATTTTATTTGCTGCATTATGAGAACATAATTTCCTCCTTTATTGCTCGTCCTACTCCTTCCCCTACAATTGACCTTGAGCAAGATCCTCCTTATACTTTCTCAGCTGTTGCATCTGGCCGTAATGATCGTGCTACCCTTCCCCCTTCTTCCTTAGATTCAAATTTGCCCCTTGCAGTAGCCATGGGAAAAAGGAAGTTTACCAATATTTTGGGAGACATAGCTGTCAATACCCCTTCCAAACAGGATGATGAAGGGGAGAAAAATAAAGACAAAACTAGGAAGAAGCCCCCAACCAAGAAAATTGAAGAGATCCCCCTGAAAAAAATAAAGAAAGGACTTTCTTCTAAGTTAGAAGAAGGTTCTTATGCTCTTCCTGACTAGCGTGAGTTGGTCAATATATCTTTCTCTGTCTCTCGAGTGGTCTTTGGCCTTGGATTGGCAAGACAACTAATGAAGTCTAGGACTTTACCAGACCACAGGGGTGTTGTAGCTGCATTACCTCATTTCAAAAGTTCTAACAGGGATGCTCAAACCCTGCTCTGGTATACTCTTTTACCCTCTTTAATTTTCTATCTCTTGATTTGTTCTTCATAATACTAATTTTCCTTGTTATTCTTGTGTAGTTCCTCGTTGACTTCTATAATATGTGGGAGAAAGATGAGGCTTTGATAGCTTCTTCTGGTGAAGTTGAATAAGCTTTTAATGAGATGAAAAAGTCAGTGCTTGATTCCCAACAAGCATTGGTTATTGAAAAAAAGAATTGGGAGGAGAAAATGAAAGTTGCTGAAGGAGCTGCTGAAACTTCCCGTGGTCTGGCTAACAAGTTGCAGAAAGACTTAGATGCTGAGAAAGTCAAGTTTGCCCAGCTACAAAAGGACTTAAGTGCTAAGAAGGCGAAGAGGACTAAAGCTAGGGAGGCTGGCTTCAATAGAGGCTGGGATAGAATCATTGGAGCAGATTCTTTGTAAATTGAGTTTGCCAAGAAGATATGCTTTAAGGATGGCTGATATGCTGCCTTAGTGGAGGTCGACACTCTAAAAATTTTTGAGTTGTTCTTACGACATGATCCTGGGGCCCCTCCAAACCTGGACGAGGAAATTGATGATGATGGGGGTTCTAGTAAATCCTTGATAACAGTGGACTCTATCGATCAACACCGGGATGTTGATTCTGCTGTTCCCTCTACAGTTAATCCTCCTCCTCCTTCTGCTCATACTTTTACTTAAGCTAATCATGAGGCAGATAAGAAGAAGTTGTAGAACCTAGCATTTTTTTATTTTCCTTTTTCAGCAGTTGTACTTTTTTCTTTTCTTTTTGAAGTTGAATTTGTACTTTTCCTTTTTTATTAATGAAAAGATAAATGTTTTTGTTCCTATGCTTGTGTTTTTCTATGCTCTGCACCTTGTTGATTGATAACTTTCTTCATCTTAATAGTTCATGGATAAATTGGAATACTTCTCATCTACTGACTTTGAGCTACTCCAGAGGTATAATAAGATTTTCAAAGATGGTCACTTATCTCTGATTGATGCTGACCTACTGAATTTTCTTGGGGAAGGAGTATCCGAGCAAGCTAAAGAAGACTATATTTATCTAAAGTGTCTTTTTGATCGGGCAATGGACAACAATGTTACCTACTATGAAATGATTGAAGAGCTGCAGGAGGAGAATAAGGAAGCTAAGGCACTTTTTCATGAGGATTATGAGAAGAAATTAGAGGCCCTTAGTGAAGGTTGGGGTTTTGAGCAAGAGTTGGATAAATTTGCTTCTCATTTTCGAAGACAATAATTCTTGCTTAAACGTGAAGTAGATGAAGAAAGGGACATTGCTAAACTTCCAGAGGAAGAGAACAATAATTTGAGAGATGAACTTAATGGTTTGAAGTCATTCTCTACTATTGTTGCTACTACAGATGAGGGTCATTCATTCTTGGAGGTTGAGAACACAAGGTTAAGTGAGGAGTTGGAGGCTCTGATGAAATTAAAACCTGCTTCTTCATCTTTTCGAGCTAGATTCAAACCTGGGCGAGGTACCACAGAGGAATCCAAGACCCAACAGACCCTTACTAATCAATCTACATAATTAAAGGCCAAAAATCAAGCCATTGAAGAGATATCGCAGAAGCTACAGGCCTTGTCCGAGCAACTATCCACATAATCTTCTCAGTTACAAGCTAAGGATGGCGTGTTGAAGAAATTGCATTACCAAGTTAACAGATTGACCTTTAAATTCCATAAACAACCAAGAGAAGTCTGGATGGATGGGTACAATGAAGCTCTGGGAAAATTTGATGATAAGCTTCAATAAGCTAAGAATTAGAGCTATAAATGGGGTTGGATGAATGATTTAACAGTGATGAAGTTGGATCAAAACAGCCAATTATGGGACTGGTATAATCCAGGACTGCTTGACCTTGACAATCCCCCATTCAAATTATATGTTAATTGGATTCCAGTCCATCCTATTACTCAATGCGTGATTTCAAAATACTTGGGATATTGCGAGCTTCATAATGAATTAGAAATCATCTGAGCTCCTCACCTGCTTGATCTTCATAGTAGCAGTAATGCCAGAATGCTTCAAGATTTAACTTCATTAATTCTCCTAACACTTTAGATGGTCATCCTGATGGAATGGATTTTGTTTCCAAAGCTGAAGGGAAACGTCCTGCAGAATGAAGCTTTGTATTTTATTTTGTTAATAAATTCATGTAATTAATTTGATTGAATCAAATGGAAATTTTGATCAACTTATCTTATGTTGAATGTTAATCCTTTCTTTATCATTAGTTCTAGTGATACACTTTGATTAAGTTGAGTATCAATAACCAATGAGTGCAGATGTTATATTAGCATACTTAGATTAAAATCTAAATTTAGAGCTAGTTAGGTGAATACATAGGTTCTACTTACATACTTAGATTAAAATATAAATTTAGATATAGTTACCCATGTGTCTCCAAAGGTTTTATTAATGCACCCAAATGTTAGGGTTTTTGCAATAGATACCAGTGGTGTGACTAGGCGTTTGTGGAATATGTGCTTACATTCCTCTTGAGGAATCTTTGCAATGTTCTTCATGTACTTTGTCCAATATGATAAAGATATTGTTTTATCCTTATGTTTGTGGAACAAGTTTCTTGAGGATTTAGCATCCTGTTAACTTGGATTTTGTGTATCAGCGATCAAGTTTATGGCTGCTCCGAGCAACTTATTGATTCAGTCGAGCAACTCGTTTGTATTATTGTGTTTTACTGAGCAACTTTCAAGGCAATATTTATTGAGCCGAGCAATAATTTTCTGAGTTGAGCAACAATTCATAACTTCTGTCAATTAGCTATGGTAGTGCATAGCACTAGAACTCCCAAAAAAAATAAAAACAAAATGGAAAGAACTGAAGATTTTATTAGTACTGCAAGTTGATTTCAAACTGATTACAATATCATTGATAATATTTTCTGAGATGCTCTGCATGCCATGAGTTTTTGAATTCTTCACCTTCCAAGGTTTCAATTCGATAGGTTTCAGGTCGGATCACTGTTGAAATACGGTATGGCCCGTGCTAATTGGCCTCAATCTTGTTATTTTTTTGTAGCACTCTTTTCAGCACATAATCTTCTTCCTTCAAGTTGGTTAGTTTCATCCTTGTATTGTAAAAATGAGTTATTCTCTGTTGGTGGACTGCATTTCTTAGGGCGGCATCTTCTCTTACTTCCTCCAGTATATCTAGATCCAACCTTCTTATTAGGTCACTCATAGGAGAGTTAAAATTAAAAACTCAATGGGATGGTAAACCTAGCTCGACGGGAATGAAAACTTTAGTCCTAAATGCTAGCCTACATGGGGATTCTCCAGTTGCTATTCTCGGTGTTGTTCGATATGCCTACAAGACAGAATGTAGCTCGTTTATCCAATTTCCCTTGGCATCATCAAACCTTTTCTTAAACCCATTAAGCAAAGCTCTATTCATAACTTCAGTTTGTCCATTACTCTGAGGATGTCCTGGAGCTGAATGCAATTTTTAAACATTGGACTGAGCACAGTAATTTGCGAATTCATCATTGTCAAACTGTGTTTCGTAGTTGGTAATGAAAGCATAGGCAGTCCATACCTACAAATGATGTTTTTACATATGAACCGGTAGACCTTTTCATAAGGCATGTCTATCAGAGGCTTTGCCTCAGCCCATTTAGTAAAATAATCCACGACGATAACCAAGTATTTAAATCTTCCTCGGGTGGTTGGCTGTGGTTCGACCAAATCTATACCCCACATGACAAATGGCCATGGTGAAGTGACTGGAGTGAGAGCAGCCTGTGGAGTTTTTCGAATTGTGGAGAACCTGACATTTATCACACTTCTTAGCAAAAGTTGCACTGTCTACTCGCATTATTGTCCAATAATACCCTTGTGTACTGATTCTTTGTAGAAGTGTTCTCCCTGCTATGTGAGTTCCACATAATCCTTCATGCACCTCCTGAATTAGATATTGGACCTCTGATGGATACACGCAACGTTGAAAATTGACTGTTAGTCCTCTCCTGTACAAAAGACCTTTATCTAGTACATACCGAGCTGCTTTATTCTTTAACTTCTTTGCTTGCAGCATATCTGTTGGTAGAGTTTCTTCTTTAATGTATGCTCTGATGGGGTCCATCCATGATGGCCCCATATCTATGGAAATAAAATCGATCATCAAATCTTCATCTATGCTCCTATTAGCCAAAATCTCAATAGGAATAGTTCGTCTTAGTTCAATTCTGGAAGCAGAGGCTAGCTGAGCAAGGGCATCAGCTGGGGCATTTTCTAACCTTGGTATTCTATTCATTTAAACAGCTGGTAATTTTATAATGATTTCCATCGCCTTGGATAAATACCTGGTTATTAATTCTCCTTTAGCTCCATATAAACCCAGTGTTTGGTTCACTACCAGCTGAGAGTCACTATGTACCACAACTTACTCGATAATCAATGATTAGGCTAAACTTAGGTCCACAATAAGATCTTCGCACTCTGCTTCATTATTTGAAGCCTGGAATTGACAACGTAGTGCATACTCAATATCGATACCATCAGGAGTATTAAGTATTATACCTACTCCACTGTCGGTTGAACAACATGATCCATCAACATATAAGTTCCATAAACGCTTGGTATGTCAAACTTCCATAATGGAATATTTTTCCCTTTGTTTCTTCATACTTACTTGTCATCTCATGTGTTTGGGAAGAGGAATCTGGTAGGTCAGCAACCGCTTCTTTTGAAGAAAGTTCTTTGGGAGCTTTCTTCTTAACATTGCTTACTCCTGATTCTTGTTCTGCATGTTCACTCGTTTACTCAGGGACCACAGAGTAAGTGAACTTCGCTATTAGATATGCCATTTCTTGGCCTTTCAAAGAAGACCTTAGCTCACATATGATGTCATACTCCCCTAATTCCACAGCCCAATATATTAATCTACCAGATTTCTTCTATTTATATAAAGCCTGCCTTAGAGGCATAACAGTGTAAACTACGATTGTATGGGCTCGGAAATAAGGTTTCATACGTCTAGATGCTTCAATTAGTGATAAAACCAATTTATCCAAATGAGGGTACATGATTTTTGCTCCTCGAAAAGCCTTACTGGTATAGTAGACAGTTTTTGAACTCCATTCTCTTCTCGAATCAATGCAGAACTTACTGTCGATTCAAAAATAGCTAAGTACAAGTACAATTTTTCACTTGTGATTGGTCTGGAGAGTAATGGAGGTGACCCCAAATACTTTTTTAATTCTATAAAAGATTTTTCACATTCTTCGTTCCATTCAAAACTCTTTCTGAGCACCTTAAAGAACGGCAGGCACTTATCTGTAACTCGGGACATGAATCTATTCAATGCTACTACTCATCCAGTTAGTCTTTGTACATCCTTCTTACAAGTTGGGGATTGCATTTCAAGTAATGCTTTGATCTTATCTATATTTGCTTCAATTCCACTTTGATTTACTATGTACCCAAGGAACATTCCATCATGCACTCCAAAAATGCACTTGGTCGGATTCAACATCATCTGGTGCTTCTCAAGTTGATCAAAAGTCTGGTTGAGGTCGGTAATGTGATTGGACGCCTTTTTCCTTTTGTATGCATATTATCTACGTAGACTTCCATATTCTTCCTATTCGCTCCTCGAACACCTTATTGACCAGCCTTTGATATGTAACACCTGTATTTTTCAAACCAAAAGGCATAACATTATAACAGTATGTTCCTTGGGCAGTGATGAAAGAAGTGATTTCCCTATCTTCAGGTTTTATTTTTATCTGGTTATAACCAGAATAAGCATCCATAAAGCTGAGTAACTCATGTCCTGATGTTGCATCCACAATTTGATATAGTCGGGGCAAAGGAAAATGATCCTTTGGGCATGCTTTATTTAAATATGTGAAATCTACACACATTCTCCACTTGTTGTTTTTATTTTTTACCATAACTACATTGGCCAACCAGTCTGGGTATTTCATTTCATTAATAAAAGTTACTTTCTGAAGCTTTTTGACTTCTTCATGTATGGCTTGGTTCTTCTCGGGGTTGAACACTCTTCGTCTTTATTTTACTCGTTTAACTTCTTTATTTACGTTGAGCTCATGACAAAGGAAATTGGGATCTATCCCAAGCGTATCTTCATGACTCCAGACAAACACATGCTTTCTCTGTTTAATGAAGCTCACCAGTTCCTATTTAAGAACAGGATCCAATGTTGTCCCTATTTGAGTGATGCGCTCCGATTTGTCATCGTCTAACATAATGCTTTCAGTTTCTTCCACAATCTATCCTTTTACCAACTATATTTCCTCCCTTGGATCTAAGGTTTCAACCTCAGAGTCTTCATCAAGCTTAGGAATATCCAGTTGGTAGGTAGTTGTTTTGTTCTTTATTTATTCCAAGTCTTCTTGCTCGGCAGAAGAGTAGTAACATTCCCGATCTACTTTCTGATCACCTTTCATAATTCCTACACCAAAATTAGTAGGAAATTTTAAACATTGATGAATAGTGGATGGTACTTACTTGAACCTCTTTACCCTACTCTTCCCATGATTATATTGTAATCTGAATGGACGTTTTTATCCATTACAAAGAAACGGATCTTCTCTGTTCGACTAGCTGGCTAAGTGCCTATCATCACCTCAATTTTAATGGTTCCTAAATGAAAGACTTTCTCACCTGAAAAGCCTATTAGTGGTCAATTATAGGGCCCTAATTGGATGAGTTTAAAATCCAAATTGCTGAAACAAGGATAGAACATGACATCCGTCGAGCTACCATTATCTACTAACACTCTAGAAATGATGATTTCTTCCTTTCTAACTTTGATTACTAATGGGTCATCGTGAGGATACAATACTCCTGAAAGGTCATTTTTAGATAAATCAATTACTAGTTTGTCTTTGTTAATCTTCCTTGGTCGATCTTCCTCTATGAGGTTGATCATCTGCACATATGAGCAAGCTTATGCCTCATTGAGGTAAGATTTTTTCTCCACCGTGTGATCTCCTCCTCCTGTATCTCCACCTGTAATCATTTGGCAATCAAAATAACTAATTATATTCTAATTATCGAGGTTTTTCAGGGAGATCGGACTCATCATCCTATTCATCCTCATCAGTTATTTTCTTCTCCTCTCTGGGCTTGCAAGGAGATTTTGATCTTCGTCGAATTCCCTCATGGTTTTAGCGATCAACATATTGATTCAACTTTGCTCGTCGAATGAGAGTTTCAATCTCATTTTGAAGAGCTATGTAACTTTTCTTCGTGTGACCATGATCCTTGTGGAATTCACAATACTTAGTTTTATCTCTTTTGGTCGGGGAACTTTTCCACTTATCGAGCCAATGCACATCTGTATTATGCTTGATTTCCTCCAAAACAGGGTGAATTCCCATGCTTAACAGAGTATAGTCATTGTACTTCAAGATTCGCTCCAAAACTCCTTCCTGTTTTAATTCCCTGTGTTTTGTGGGGTCTTCATGATCTTTCTTATCATTTTTGCCATCAACATTTTTGTCCGAGCTACGCTTGGCCGCCATTGCTTCCTCGGCATTCATGATCTTTGTTGATTTATACATCAATTATGTCGTTGTCTTCGGAGGATCCTTGGTAAGAGTGTAATATAGTTTTTCGGGGAGCAATCCACTCATGAGGGCAGTTATTGTAGTCTTCTCCCCATAATCTACGACTTTTAGTTTTTCACTATTAAAACGAGTGATATAATCTCCGTTGCTCTCTCCTTCTTTCTGTCTCACACTAAGTAAGTGCGCCACCCTTTTCACAGGCTTTGCACCAAATAAAAAGTTGTTAATGAATATCTCAGTCAGTTGGTTGAAGCTAGAAATTGGTCCCTGAGGAAGACCATTGTACCAGATTTGGGAAGATTCGGTAATGGTTCCAGAAAATGCTCTACATCTCATTTCGTCGGGGATAGTATAAATATCAGCAGTTGCCTAGTATTATTCTATATGGAGAACTGGATCAGTTTTTCCATCGTATTTGGGTGTTACTACTGGAGCCTTGAACTTTGCTGGAGTAGGAAAATTCCCAATTGCTTGCACAAACGGAGACCCTTTTACAGAACTTCTTTATAGTAGGTTTCTTGTTTTTGCCATTTCTCCTAATCTGTCTTCCATTCTCTATATGGAGCCTTTCCATGCATCATTGGTAGCATCGGATTTATGCGTCGCAACTTTATTAGTTGTTGAGCTTTATTCCTGAAGTCGTTGCTCGATCCGAGTAGCAGTTCGTCGGGCATTTGAGGTGTGCTTTCCCTTTGATCGTATGGTCATCGGGTGTTACCAGATCTTGACCTAGGAACATTTATGTTCCCCCTGGGTTCCAAACGATTAAAAGGAGAAGCACGACTTAATCTCTCTAAGGCGCTTGACCTTTTTCGATAATAAGGCTATGTATGGAAAGATTCTAATGTCCTGAGTAATGAATTTGACCTTGGGTGGTAGTGGACATCTCTTATTGTCATTGCATGGTTGCGTCGACCACCTATTGGTGAAGGTGGTGGCATATTTCCTTAAGTAGATACAGCAGGTGCCCCATCTTGAAGAGTTTGTGCAAGTTTCCTGATAGTATCTTACATAGCCTCTTAGCCTCTTGCAAGATTGGCGAGAATCCCAGTTAAATCATTTACAGATGGAGGAGCAGAAGGGGCTGGCGGAATACCATCGTTCCTGATACTTGATTCAAAAATATCTACCATTTAGATGTTTAATTGAGTTAGATCGATTAGAAAAATCGTTCCCATAGATGGCGTCAATTTTTTTATGCAAAAAACTAGACTAAGCTAATTAATTGATCACGTATAAATAGAAATAAAATAGACGAGAGATTTTTAAAGTGGTTCGGCTTATGGGAAGAGCCTACGTCCATTGTTGTGTATGGCTTTGGGATTGATCAATTGCCTCTATTTTTGTGTGTCCCTTGGATGTAGGGTTTACAATGCATTTATAGTCCCCAGGGGGTGTACAAGGGCTAGAATGTCAAAGAATGGAATGTCTTTATATCATAGACATTTACATTTGCACAATCATTTATATATACAATTTTTGGTGTTTTTCTGTCATCGTTGGTCGTTCTTCCTGGTGTTGGTCGGCATCCCTAGTGATGTTTGGTATCCTGGTGTAGGTCTGTATTTCATCCTTGTTGACTAAGATTAATCTTTTACTGTACAACACGTGTCAGTATCTGAATGGTCCACGTAGATGGATAATTTTTGGTATCAACAATGAGAAATTATAAAATTTTGCTCTTACAAATCCCCCCCTTAAATAATTGGTACAATATAAAAATCAAATGAAATTACAATTAAACCCCAAAGATAATGTCTAATCCCAACCCAAAAATGGAATGACATTCGAGACTTTGTCTTCAACTATGAGAGTGCACAACAGTCCAATGGTGTAACTTATTTAATTAGAGGTCAACCCTCAAACAAATTTTAATTCCTTTAAATCCTCAAACATGAAACTATGTGATTCGAGATATTAAGCAATAAAGCACGGAATCACAAGAGCAGCAGTAGAGACTCATTCTCTACAGGATCAACAATGAAGACTCATTCTTCACAATTGTAACTTCAATATAGAAGTAATTTAGGGTTTCAAAGATGATTCATAAAAGTATATAGGAGTGATTATGTGAATCAAAAAGTGTTTTTCCCTTTTTAAAAGTGAAGACTTTGTGTCGCAGGTCTGCTGTTTGCATAAATGAAAAGTCTTATAGAAAACCCTACATAAAGCAGGTATTTATAGGAAAATGAAAATCGAGGCGATGTAGGCTCATTCGAATGAAACTTGAACTTAGTTCTAATGAGATCACCATCTCATTCGAACGAAGTTGCTCTCGCTTCAAATGACATGAAAAAAATCAAGATAGTAAGCCTGTGTTCGAACCTCATCACATGATCTTTGAACGAGACTCAAATTCGTTCTAATGAGATTGCCATCTCATTTAAATGAAGCAGACGAAAAATAAAATACTTTTAAGCTCGAAAAATAGCCTTGTTTTGTAAAAGCGTTTGAATATCTCGCAATGAAATGTAAAAAATCCACGAAATCCAAAGGGACAATTATGCCAATATTATATCATGTCGTAGAGAATATTCAAGATAAACTGACGCACATTGGAGATGCACTATGTGATGCTTGACAATCGGATCCATCTTCTTGAACTTGAGAATGTGAAGTAACATGACGGAAGTAACATATTATGCCATACTTGATGTATACTAGATTATATGGACAAGTCCTTGATACTAGGGACAATTATAGAAAAGTTTCCCTTACAAATCTCCCCCTATGGCTACTCCAGTACAAATAAAAAAATCCGAATTCTGCCCCACAAATCAAACTCTCACTCCCCTATAATTTGTTTTCCCCATTTTTATTTGTCCGAAATAGATAAGGAAAAGAAACAAAAATTAATAAACCGAAGTGTGTCACAACAATCATAAAATATCATCACAATAATCATATAAGGCAATGAGAATCAAGTCATGATAAACTAAGAAAAACCAAATATTTTTTATTTTTCAAGCAAAAAAAATTGCAAATACAATACACCATGGAGAAACACAAAAATAACTGAATCATGGAAATGAAATGAAGGGGTGTGAACACATTCTATAGAAAAATCAAAGTAGACGAACATAATATATGTGCAGGAAGGAATGAGCCACCACTAACGTAAGTTCTCAAAGTCTACCTTAGTTGTAAAAAATGGCGAACTCAAGTGAAAACGACCCAACCTATTCAACTAATCAATAACGTGAGTGATTTTCACACCAATAACGCTTAAAACAATATAACACTTTTACGATAATTTTTCAGGACGTGCAAACCCATTGATCTTCGACTAAACTCCCTCAAAACTCACATATTGAATATTTTTCTCTAAAACTTTTTATTTTGAAGAAATCGATGCTCATATGTAGCAAGGCATCAATTTTCTATGAAATTGGCCTGGCTCTTTATATTTTTTTTTCTTTTTATGTGACTTTAATCTTTGAAGCGCTTTCCTTTTTGTAAATGGTGGTTATTCACGCAAATAAAACCTGTCTATCGTAGCCCAATTCCATTGCTTTAAATATGACACCTTTCCAGAGATATGATTTTCAATTTTTCCAATCCAGGCAATGGTTCTTACAAGCACTACTTTCATTATCTCATTTTATCGCATTTGTTTTATTTTAAAAGCATGATTGAGATAAAAACACTACAAACGACACGTGAAAGGTAAGTGAAATAATCAAATAAGTCCTTTCTCATGTGCATTAAAGGTGATAAGGAGTCAAACATATAGCAAACAGTCATCAAATCACATTTTAATAACTCTACACATTATTGAGCACAAAATTAAATGATGGCACGTCTCAAAACACTACAAAATGGACACATGGATATGGAATGAATGAGTGACTCAAAGATCTTTAATGTTCATCCACATATGGTGTACAAAAATATAAAACTCTTTTTGGATTTTTTAAATTTTTTATCAAAAATAAAATCTTTTTATCTTTTTCACTTTTTTCTAAAAGAATGAAAATCTTTTCGGACTTTCCAAAAAATATATCAAAATGAAAAAGATAAATACGATGGTAGTATATACTAGCAATAGGCATGAAAAATATGAATATAAAAGCATCCAATTCTAGCAAACAATTATAAACCTCAATCATTAGACCCGGAGGAGTTATCAAAATGATATGACATCTTATGAAAAACATCCATCAAATCATGTGAAGTTTTGACCAAATAATTAACTAGCTCTCAAAAGCTCTCAAAATCACTCAGGTGATGTGCGGGAGCATGCAGAGTAACATGTGTGGGAGTGCGTGCGGGAACACATATAGTAGCATATTGTGAAAGATACTTATGTGACACTCTACTAACTTAAAGCAAAATTCTCTAAGGTTACCTCTTTGCTTGCAATAGGAACAAACATACACGGGCTTAGGACCATCTCTCTCAAAACATATAGGACGCACTCTCCTATGTGGAATCGGACGCTTAGGCGGGTTAGGTCGAGCGCCATATAGATCTAAAACAAACTCGGGAACCGGTTCGGGTGATACATGGGAATTGGATACACCGTCATAACCTATTCCTAGCCTCTCAACGTTACAAAAAGCGGGACCGAGGATCATCTTTCCAACCTTCTTAGATGTTTCCTCTAAAGTGACTTTGACCTCTCGGGCATATTCGAGATCTCTTTCGAGTGGGGATACACGGTTTTCAAGTTTTTCACGGGTCTCCAATGAAGATTTAAGATCTCCCGTAAGACTAGCGACGGTGTTGGTCAATTCTCTCTTTTCCCGACCTAAAATGATCAATAGCTCACTTAAAAAACCCTTCACCTTCTCTAGTTGACTCGCCAATGCCTCACACACTCTCAAAACTTTCACATTTCTCTCCAAATCTAACACCTTAAGACTCAATTTTTTGTTCAACTTTTTAGTTTTCAACATCTCGGTGTACAAATTACTAAAGGCTTTTTGGAGGTCCCCTTCTCCCTCACTTACAATATCATCTTCACACTTACTCAAATGGCTCTAAGCATCATCGAGTCTCTCACATTACATGTATTCTCATCGTCATGGGACAAACTAGAAGTACTCGTGTGACTAGACGTGAAAGAAATGCATTTTTCATGTGGTGATTCTCCCCCTGAATTAACCGACTTGATGTCACTATCTCTAAAAGTGGCCTTATTAGCAACCTTCTTGCTCTTTCTCTTTACCATCGTGGGACACTCAAATGACTTGTGCCTTTTACCTTCATACTCAAAACACTTTATTTATTCCTCTTTATCACCGATATCCTTAACCACATCTTTATTTTTGTTTTTCTCAAAAATCTTTTCATTGGAAGAATTCGTTTTGGAAAATTTGAGAAACTTTTTAAATATTTTCGCAAACAAGGCCAAGTCATCGAAATCACACTCACCCTCAGATTTAGACTCACAAAACTCTATCCATTTTCTTCTTCTTTGCTTGAGCCTTTAAAGTTACCCTTATATCCTTAGGCTTGATGGTTTTCGGGAACATATCTATCTCTTAAGTCTGAAGATCTCCTACGAGTTCTTTTAACCTAATTGTCTCTAAAATCCCTAGAGAGTTAAGCACGGTGACCTTAGGAATAAATCATGAAAGGAGTGACCATAAATTTTTTTAACGACCCTAGTCTCATGAATTTTCTCACCCAAATTAAAACTAGTGTTAACAATGTCCGACAACCTAGTATAAAATTCATCAAAACTCTCAGACTCTAACATAGTGATGGTCTCGAATTGGGTGGTGAAATTTTAAAGTTTAGACGCCTTTACAGCATTGGTACCCTCATGTGCCAACTAGAGGATATCCCATGCTTCCTTAGACGTAGTGCACGCCACGATGCGTCAGAACTCGTCACGGGTAATGGCTCTAGAAATAGCCCTGAGGTTGCTGGTGTTGTAGGTGCTCCACTTAAACTCATCATTAGTCTAGGAGGAGACGGGTTTAGGATTTGTGACATTATAAACTGTGATCGTGGGAGGATTCCAACCTGTTCACATACTAACCGGACTCTCTCATATAAGGATTTTAATGTGGATCTCATTCGAGCTTTCCAATAGGCCTAGTTCGATCCATAAAAAATTGGCATCTTATTATACACGTTCTCCATTAAAAAAATTGATTTTTCAAAACAATTGATATCACATACAAAAATTTGCGAAAAATCAAGATCTCACAATAATTTGGTGAAACCTGCTCTGATATCAATTTGAGAGTGTGAAATAGTCCAATGGTGTGACTTATTTAATTAGATGTCAATCCTCAAACAAATTTTAATTCCTTTAAATCCTAAAACATGCAACTATGTGATTCAAGACATAAAGCATGCAATCAAAAACTCAATCTTTCACAAAATTTTAGGAAAAATCTGAAAATGTGGGATGGGGTGGTCCCTGTGTGTGTTTCAAACCAAACCAATTTTTATAAAAAATTATTCAACTTTTAATTTGCACCAAACCAAGTTGTGAAAACCCAATTCTTACTTTAAACCATTTTTATCTTGATTAATCCTAAACTTGCATCTAGTGATTAAAGCAAGTAAAGTAAAGTAAATTACAGAATACTCACAACGCCGGATGTACGAGGAAAAAACCCAAAACGAAAAAATAACCTCGGACGGCCCAAGCCAGACAATCACTATGAACAAAGGTTTTACAAAGACAGATTAGCCTTACTCAATGACTCGATCCCCACGGGTCTTGACGCTCCTTCTGATCTTCTACCGTTCTTCAATACTGCCCACGCTGAAATTTCGTCTTCCACAATACCTATCCACAACACACACGTCCACGTATGTCTCGGTATCCACCGAATGCCTTTGATTCATCTACGATGTCGAACAAGAAGTCCTTTTCTTTTCTTCACCGCAAAACCCTAATGTTCAATGGTAGAACAAACTTTCTTGGTGCAGCAAGATCATATAAACATATAGTAATGATAACTCGGATCTTTGTAAAATCTAAGGATGTGTTTAAGCTTTTTAAACCTTAGAAAACATGTGCAAAACTCGTACTGGAACGTATACTATTTTTCCAAAATTCACACACATTTAATTCTGTCGAAAACACGCTTCAAATAAGATTTAAACGCCGCCTCGAAAACTATGTCGTTCGAACGACATAGCCACGTCGTTCGCGCGACACAAGCATCTCGTTTAAACGAGACTGCTTGTCGTTTGAACGAGCCCGCGTGTCAGTTTGACTTTTTGACTTTTTGTTTAAAACGTCTCTTTTAAAGGAGATCCAAATAAGCCAAACTCTATTTCGAGCTTATTCGAATAAAAACATAGCGTAAACATTTAAGACACTTTTAAAACCATTTTAAATATTTTTCTTAATAAAAATTACATCCTTAACTTTTATAAAAATAATTCCGAGCACCTTTAATTATACGCATTCATACATGCGTGATCTCGAAATGCAATTAACTTTGAAGACGATTAAACTTGCACCAATTAAACTTCGGCGTGATTAATTATTTGAAGCTTTGTCGCAACGTCTTCAATCTCTTCAATACGTCATAAACCAAGTGGGATCGTGACAAAATAAAATCTCCCTATGACATATTACAAATACAGTTTTTTTCACGGAACTAAGTCAAAATAATACATGGACTCAATTGAAAATTTATGTCCTTACAAATCTCCCCCTTTGACTATTCCGGGACAAAACTAAACTAGTGAAATGCCTAAGATGGGCCGTCAATCCGTATGACGCCTACATCCCATCCCATAAATCCAAAATCAAAAAATACAGGACACGGACTAGTATTTGTAGCACCAGCAAGCATGAACTGTCTGAATGTGATGTAGACTTGAAATCTCGAATTACTGAAGCATATCTACACACATGAAACAGAC
The DNA here is from genome assembly GCA_949130495.1 of Sambucus nigra. Taxonomy (NCBI): domain Eukaryota; kingdom Viridiplantae; phylum Streptophyta; class Magnoliopsida; order Dipsacales; family Adoxaceae; genus Sambucus; species Sambucus nigra. The sequence goes on from OX422213.1 coordinate 214,934,578, forward strand.
AAACAAATACCAAGTGAAGTATGGAGGAACAAATTAAACCATTATATATATATATATATATATATATATATATCCAAATGATACAAAACGACAATAGATACCAATATGAATAAACTTTGAACAATCATTTGTTAAACAATTTGAGCAATAAAATGATACCAATGTGTACTACCAATTTGTAAAATATGCAATAAAAAACATGATCAAAATCTCCCCCTACATCACATACATCTCTCCCCATTTTTGTCTCAAATGGACAATCCGGTGAAAAGATAAACCAATCACCAAGTATCTAGCGTGAGAATATAAACCAATTTGAATCAATGTGAAATCGCTAGATAATCATGAAACAACCAGCTAAATATGATCAAGTAATGATAAATCAGTAGCTAGTAAACTAGATGAATCACAAAAAGAATATAGCAAACTAATCAGGTGTGATAAACGGACTATATACAAAAATCTAATTTTTAACCAATAAAACCTGCATATAAACAAGTCAGCCCAGAAAAACTTCCAGCAATACCAAAAAAATATACCAAAATAACCAGTGGACTGCAAACGAATCAGAAGCAAGAATGCAGGCTGTTATTCGAATGAGCCAGGGACGTCGCTCGAACGAGACTTCGCGCGACATAGTAGTGTCGTTCGAACGAGATCTCGCGATATGCCAAACTTTCACATTTTCCCATAAATATTATATATTTTTGCCCAGTGAAAAAATTTCCAGAAAAAAATCAGTGCAAGGGCTTGACAGTAGCAAAAGAGTGCTAAAACAGTAAGCTTTTAACACAAAATGCAAAAACGCATGAAAACTAACAATGCGAGTTACATGCAAACATAGTATCGATATGCTCAAACGTGGACATGGAATGTATAGGCGTGAAACTACAACAAATGAGTCACAATTCCAACACATCGAAAAGATCAAGAAGCTCTAATTGATAGCGATAAATCATCAAACTTTATCATAGCCATATGATAATAAAAGTGTGAGCTTAATGAAATAAGCATACTACAGGCACACAAATCCAGAATTTTGACGATTCTACAAATAATAGCGTCAAATTGCAATGTTTCAACTCTAGGATTAGTTGTGCAACCGCGCTAGATTTTAATCAATCAAAACTCCCTCTATAATATCATATCTTATTTCGAATGAACTAAACTAATTTGGCCATTTTCTTAGCATATTGCATTTTCTTTTGGACTCTTTTAAACGATGACTTTCACGACGAGTAATTTTTTAACTCTCGCAGCCCTTTCCCGTGAATCATTTATCATTTTTACCAATTCAAAACCTCACGTTAAATGGTTCTTACATGCACACTTCTCCTTAAGTCTACTTAAGCATAGATGACAAGTTTGAGATATGAATGCCTCACCAAATTCAAATATGCAAGAGAAGTCAAACATCCATATAAACTCGTGCATGTGTGCAATGTTGGCATATATACAAAGTCGAATCAAAATGCATATCAACTTCGAAACTACCCCATATAAAACAATGGTTAAGATCATTCTAAGCATCGATAATAATGACCAAATGTCCTAGCAACATGGATATGAAACGATGGGCGGGTCCAAACACACCAATATGCCACATCAAACATGTAAACTCAAAAACAAAAATCAAAAATCTTTTTGGCTTTTCAAAGATATTTTGACTTAAATAAAAGCAAAATCTTTTTGGTTTTTTCAAAAGTTTTCTAAAAAAACAAAATCTTTTTGGTTTTTTCAAAAGTTTTCTCAAAAAACATAATTTTTTTGTATTTTTCAGATAAGACTCAAACGAGTGAAAAAAAAACTATAATACAAAATGATACACACGTCATAATACTAGCAATGAATATATCATGAAGAAAACTAGCATAAGACAAACAAGGCAACACTATCAACCTTTATATTTAGCACGAGAAGAATCAAGTGCACCCAAACGAGAATCATGAAGTTTAATTCCTAAAGCCACTAAATTCGATTTCCTAACCCAAGTAGGTGTAAAACGAAGCATGAGGGTTTGGGTAACCGAGGCAACTTTATTCCTAAACTTCCTAGGAGCTTGTCTAAGGTCATAACAATAACTCCTAAGGTAGACTTTCCTACCACAAAACGTGCATGTGTAGCGACTGTGGGAATGATTACCTATATGCGGACCTTTTCTAACCTTCCTAGTGTTTCTCACATATGCGAGGGGAATTGGAACAACTCTCTCATCAAAACCTATACCACCCCTATCTCCCTTAATTTGGACGGTGCCTATGATCTTATCTAACTTCTTCGACCTAGCCTCCAAATCAAATTTGACTCTAGACGAGTCTTTCAATCTCTCCTCCAACTCATGAATCCTAGACTCGATCAAATGCTTAGACTCTTCAAACGCTAAAATCTCCTTTTTCAAAGACTCCATCAAACCATGGAGATTATCTCTCTCTTTCTCCACAAACTCTAGTTTTTCCCTAAACTTCTTCTCTCGTTCCCTAACATCCTCAATCAAACTATCATTATTTTCTATGGAACGCTCATTCAACTTATCTTGTAATTTAGAGTTAGCCTTTTTCACCTTCACAGTTTCAGCATACAACTCATTCAACTCTTTCACATATACTTCCTCATCCCCACTCTCTTCACCCTCACTAACATGGGATCCACTCAAAACCTCCTCGGAAGTGTCATACACATGAGAATCGTCGTCTCTCACATAACATGCCATAAATGCAACGAAGTTACGATCAATGGGGGAACTCTCTCCCTCTTCCGGATCACTATCACTTAAGATGGAACTATAGACAATGGGTTGCTTGCCCACTTTTTTAAGTCTAGTGGGACACTCCTTAACTTTGTGACCGTACTCCTCGCACCCAAAACACTTATCCGACTCATCTCTCTTAGGCTTCTCAAACTTATCCTTAGAGGTGGGATCTGCTTTTTTCTTCTTGAATTTTTCAAATTTCTTAGCATCTTTCGATTGCTTTTGAAACTTAATAAATTTTTTAAATTTCTTTACCAACAAAGCGACATCCTCAAAATCGAAATCGGAATCCAAAACTTTGATTTCCTCCTTCCGAGTTTTCAGAGCAATACCCTTTTCTTTCTTAGGCACTTGCTTGGAAGTAATCGTGTCGATTTCATAGGTTTGTAAGTTGCCTACAATCTCTTCTAGTTTCGTCGACTCTAACTTACCCAAGGAGTTTAAGATAGTCACTTTCGCAACAAACCTACTATGCAACGACCTAATGATTTTCTTAATGACACGGTTGTCAGGAATTTTCTCACCTAGGTTAAATGACGAGTTGATAATATTGTACAAGCTAGCATAAAACTCATCAAAAGTCTCACTCTCTAACATCCTAATGGTTTCAAACTGTGTAGTGAGATTTTAAAGTTTCGATGCCCTAACTATGCTAGTGCCCTCGTGAGTGAGTGCCAAAAGATCCCAAACCTTATTGGATGTTTCAAAAGTCATAATTCTGTTATATTCTTCTTGTGTGACATGTGAAGAAATAACGTCCAAACCCATAGAATTATATTGCGCAAGTCTTTGTTCAGTTTCGGTCCATGACTCCAAAGGATTTAAACTAGTTTCCTCACCTACAATAGTGACAGGGTTGTCCAACCTTTCTCAACTGCTAGCCACACACGCTCATCAATAGATTTTAATGCACATCTCATTCTCATCTTCCAATAAGTGTAATTATTGCCATAAAAAATAGGAGTTCGAGAAAATTCGTTATGTCCAAAATTCATCTTTGAAAACACAAGGGATCACAAAACAAATTAATTATGTTTTCTAGCTCTGATGCCAATTTGAAAAATGCGGGGTGGGGTGGTCCCTATGTGTGTTTCAAATCAAACTAATTTTTACCAAAAAATATTCAACTTTTAATTTGCACCAAACCAAGTTGTCAAAACCCAATTCTTACTTTAAACCATTTTTACCTTGATTAATCCTAAACATGCATCTAGTGATTAAAGCACGTAAAGTAAAGTAAAGAATACTCACAACGCCGGATGTATGAGGAAAAAACACAAAACGAGAAAACAACCTCGGACGGCCCAAGCCAAACAATCACTATGAACAAAGGTTTTACAAAGACAAATTAGCCTTACTCAATGACTCAATTCCCACGGGTCTTGACGCTCCTTCTGATCTTATACTGTTCTTCAATACTGCCCACGCATAAATTCTGTCTTCCATGATACCTATCCATAACACACGCGTCCACGTATGCCTCGGTGTCCACCGAATGGCTTTGATTAGTCTACGATGTCGAACAATAAGTCCTTTTATTTTCTTCACTGCAAAACCCTGATATTCAATGGTAGAACAAACCTTCTTGTTGCAGCAAGATCACATAAACATATCGTAATGATAACTCGGATTTTTGCAAACTTTAAGGTTGTGTTTAAGCTTTTTAAACCTTAGAAAACATGTGCAAAACTCGTACTGGAACGTATACTGTTTTTCCACAATTCACACATTCAATTATGTCGAAAACACGCTCTGAATAAGATTTAAATGCTGCCTCAAAATTGTGCCGTTCGAACGACATAGTCATATCCTTCGCGCGACATAAGCATCTCGTTTGAATGAGACTGCTTGTCATTTGAACGATCCCACGTGTCAGTTTGACTTTTTGACTTTTTGTTTAAAACGTCTCTTTTAAAGGATATCCAAATAAGTCAAACTCTATTTCGAGATTATCAGAATAAAAACGTGGTGTAAACGTTTAAAACACTTTTAAAACCATTTTAAACATTTTTCTTTATAAAATTACATCCTTAACTTTTATAAAAATAATTTCGAGCACCATTAATTATACGCATTCATACCTGTGTGATCTCAAATTGCAATTAACTTTGAAGACAATTAAACTTCGGCATGATTAATTTTTTGAAGCTTTGCCGCAACGTCATCAATTTCTTCAATACGTCATAGACCAAGTGGGATCCTGACAAAATAAAATCTCCCTATGACATATTACAAACACAGTTTTGTTCACATAATTATGTCAAAATAATACAGGGACTCAATTTAAAATTTATGTCCTTACAAAATCCTCAAAGAGGCAAAACCTTTTATTTCACTATACAGTTTGCAAATCGCAACTTATAATCTTATGAGTGAAATACAGCTTGACGAATTTCCTCGCAGGTGACCTTCGTATTCTTCAACAGTGGTTTTCCTAAGTACCATAAAGACCACAGTTTTCCTTCAGCAATTATTCCCGTAAGAATCACAAGAGCAGTAGTAGAGGATACTTCTCTATACGATTAGCAGTGAAGACTCCTTATGCACAATTTTAACTTCAATATAGAAGTGGTTTAGGGTTTCAAAGATGATTCAAAAAAGTATATAAGAGTGATTATGTGAATCAAATAGTATTTTTCCCATTTTAAAAGTGAAAACTTTATGCAGCAGGTCTGTAGTTTTCATAAATGAAAAGTCTTATAAGAAAAACCTATAGAAAACAGGTATTTATAGGAAAACATGAAAATTGAGGCGGCGTAAGCTCATTCAAACGAACCTCGAACTTCGTTCTAACGAGATCATTATATCGTTCGAACGAAGTTGGTTTTATTTCTAATGACATGAAAAAAATCAAGACAGTAAGCCCTTGTTCGAACCTCGTTTGATCAATGCTTCAAACGACTTTCGAACCAGATTCAATGTCGGTTTAACGAGATTACCATCTCGATTGAACGAAGCACGCAAAAAATAAAATATTTTTAAGTTCGAAAAACAACCTCATTTTATAAAAACATTTGAATAAAAATCTCCCAATACAATGTAAAAAACTCAAGAAATCCAAGCGAAAACTATACCAATATTACGTGTTGTCGTGGAGAATATTGAAGATAAACAGGCGCACATTGGAGATGCACTATGTGATGCTTGACGATCGGATCCGTCTTCTTGAACTTGAGAACGTGAAGTACCATGATGGAAGTAACGGGATATGTCATACTTGATGCGTACTAGATTCTATGGACAAGTCTTAGATACTAGGGGAAATGATAGAAAAGTTGCCCTTACAAAAATTCCCCTATGGCAATTCCAATACAAAATAGAAAAAAATCAAAATTATCCAAACATAAAATCCTATAAAAATATAATACCCTCCCAAAAACCCACAAATGGAAAGATAATAAAAAATGTACAAGGCTTCCAAATCTTCAACTTTCTAAATCTTCAATTCTCCAACTTTCTCTTGATCTTCTTTTTGGGAACTTTGTCTTACGTGTACTTTGCATATGCTCATCAAAGTGTACCTGCACACAATAGACAAAGAAATATACCTCGTGACACATAGAGTTTGAAATAAGATAAAACTCATTAATAAATTCTCCACCAGAAATCAAACTCCCACTCCCCCATAATTCGTTCTCCCCCTTTTTATTTGTTCGAAATAGACAAGGAAAAGAAGCAAAAAATAATAAACCGAAGTGTGTAACAACAATCATAGAAAATCATCATAACAATCATATAAGGCAATGGCAATCAAGTATTGATAAACTCAGTAAAACCAACTAATTTTTATTTTACAATTTTTTAGAGCAAAAAAAAAATCAACACACCATGGAGAAACATAAAAATAATTGAATCGTGGAAACAGAATGAAGGGGTGTGAACATATTCTATAGGAAAATCAACGTAGAAAAACATAACATATGTGCACGAAGGAATGAGACACCACTAACGCAAGATCTTAAAGTCTGCCTTAGGTGTAAAAAATGGTGAAATCGACTCAAACTATTCAATTAATCAAGATCGTGAGAGATTTTCACACCAATAATGCCCAAAACTATGCAATACTTTTACGAGAATTTTTCAAGATGTGCAAACCCATTAATTTTCGACTAAACTTCGTCAAAACTCACGTATTGAATTTTTTTCTCTCAAATATTTTGTTTTGAAGAAATCAATGCTCATATGTAGCGAAGTATCAATTTTCAACAAAATTGGCCTGGCACTTTATATTTTTTCTTTTTATGTTCCTTTAATCTTTTAGGCTCTTTTCTTTTTGTAAATGGAGGCTATTCATGCAAAGACAACCTCTCTCGTAGCCTGATTCCATGGCTTTAAATATAACAAATTTACCGGAGTTATGATTTTCAATTTTTCCAATCCGGGCAATGGTTCTTACAAGCACTACTTTCATTATCACGTTTTTATCGCATTTGGATTGCTTTAAAAATAGGATTGAGATGAAAACACTACAACTGACACGTGAAAGGTAAGTGCAATACTCAAATAAGTTCGTGCTCGTGTGCTTTAAAGGTGACAAAGAATCAAACATGTAGCAAGTAGTCATCATATCCTATCCTAATGACTCCACACATTTTTTAGCACAAAATTAAATGATCTCACGTCTCAAAACACTACAAAATGGCCACGGGAGTATGGAATGAATGAGTGACTCGGATATCTTTAATTTTCATCTATATATGGTGTAAAAAAATACAAAAATCTTTTTAGATTTTTCAAAAAATTTATCAAAAATAAAATCTTTTTGGTTTTTTCACTTTTTTCTAAAAATAAACCGAAAATATTTTTGAATTTTTCAAAAAAATTCAAGGAAAACAAAAATCTTTTTGGATTTTGAACAAATATATCAAAATAAAAAAGATAAATACAATGATAGTATATAATAGCAATAGGCATGAAAAATATGGACATAAAAGCATCCTATGCTATCAAACAAGTTTAAGCCTCAATCATTAGGACCAGAGGATTTCTCCAAAGGAGATGACATCCTATCAAAAACATCCATCAAATCATGTGAAGTTTTGACCAAATACTCAATTATTCTATAAATCTCTCAAAATTTCTCATGTGATGTGTGAGATCATGCGGAGTAGCATGTGTGGGAGTGCGTGCGAGAACACGTGTAGTAGCATATCGTGGAACATACCTATGTGACATTCTGCCCAACTTAAAGTAAAATTCCCTAAGGTGACCTCTTTGCTTGCAATGAGAATACATATACACGGGCTTAGGACCACCTCTCTCAAAATTTCTAGGATGCGCTCTCCTATGTGGAATCGGACGCCTAGGTGGGTTAGGTCAAGCCCCATATGGATCTAAAACACACCGGCTCGGGTGCTACATAGGAAGTGGGCACACCGTCATAACCAATTCCTAACCTCTCAACATTACCCAAAGCGATACCGAGGAGCATCTTTCCAACCTTCTTAGATGTGTCCTCTAAAGTGACTTTAACCTCCCGAGCACGTTAGAGATCCCTCTCAAGTTGGGATACATAGGCTTTAAGTTTCTCACAAGTATCTAATGAAGATTGAAGATCTCTTGTAAAACTAGCCATGTTATTGGTCAATTCACGATTTTTTCGACCTAAGACGATCAACTGCTCTCCTAAATAAACCTTCACCTTATCTAGTTGACTCGTCGAAGACTCACAGACCCTCAAAACTTTCACCTCTCACTCCAAATCTAACACCTTAAGACTAAAATATTTGTTTAACTTTTAGTTTTCAAAGTCTCGGTGTAAAAATCACTAAAGACGTTTTGGATATCCCCTTTTCCCTCACTTACAATCTCATCCTCACACTCACTCGAATGGCTCGAAACATCTTCGAAGATCTCACGTTTACATGTGTCCTCATCGTCGTGGGACAAACTAGAAGTATTCACATGACTAGCTATGAAAGAAACGTATTTTTCATGTATTGATTCTCCTCCTGAATCAACTAACTCGATGTCACTATCACTAAGAGTGGCCTTATTAAAAACTTTCTTACCCTTTCTCTTTAGCATAGTGGGACACTCAAATGACTTATGCCTTTTACCTTCACACTCAAAACACTTTATCTCTTCATCTTTCTCACCGCATCCTTGACCTTAACTTTATTTTTATTTTCCTCAAAAATCTTTTTATTGGAAGAATTATTTTTGGAAAGTTTGAGAAACTTTTTTAAAAAATTCGCAAATAAGGCGAAGTCATCGAAATCTCACTCAGCCTCTGATTCAGACTTACAAACTCTCTCTTTTTTCTTCTTATTTTCTTGAGTCTTTAAAGTTACCCCTATATCCTTAGGCTTGATGGTTTTAGGGAACATATTTATCTCATAAGTCTGAAGGTATCCTATGAGTTCGTCTACTCTAAGCGTGTCAAAAATCCCTCGAGAGTTAAGCATGGTGGCCTTAGGAATAAAGCGCGAAGGGAGTGACCTCAAAATCTTTTTAACGAGCCTAGTCTCAAGAATTTTCTCACCCAGATTAAAAGTAGTGTTAACGATGTCCGATAAACTAACATAAAATTCATTAAAACTCTCGGGCTATAACATAGTGATGGTCTCTAATTGGGTGGTCAAATTTTAAAGATTAGATGCCTTGACTATATTGGTACCTTCATGTGCGAACTGAAGGATATCCCATGCTTTCTTAGACGTGGGCATGTCATGATGCGTTGGCACTCGTCAGGAGTGACGGCTCCAAGAATAGCATTATGGCCTCGGGAGTTATAGTTGCTCCATTTAAACTCATCATCAATCTAGGAAGAGATGGGTTTAGAATTTGCGACATTATTAACAGTGATCGTGGGAGGAGTCCACCTTATTTCATATACTGACCAGACTCTCTCATCTATGGGTTTTAATGTGGATCTCATTTGGGATTTCCAATAAGCATAGTTCGATCCATCAAATGTTGGCATCCTATTATATAAGTTCTCCATCACAAAGTTTGTGATTTTTCAAAAAAATTGATATCACAGAAAATTATTTGTGAAAAATGAAGATCTCACGATAATTTGGTGGAACCTCATCGAATACAAATTTGAGAGTTCAAATAGTCCAACGGTGTGTCTTATTTAATTAGATGTCAACCCTCACATTAATTTTAATTCCTTTAAATCCTAAAAGATGAAACTATGTGATTCAAGACATTAAGCTCTAAGGCATGCAATCACAAACTCAACCTTTCACAAAATTTCAGGAAAAATCCCCAAAGAGGTAAAACCTTTTATTTCACTAATACAGTTTGCAAATCACAACTTACAATCTTATGAGTGAAATACAACCTGACGAATCTCCCGCAGGTGACCTTCATCTTCTTCAGCAGTGGTTCTCGCAAGTCCCACAAAGTCTGCAATCTTCTTTCAATAATAACTCTCGCAAGAATCACAAGAGCAGCAGTAGTGACTCCATATCTATAAGATCAGTAATGAAGACTCCTTCTTCACAATAGTAATTTTAATATATAAGTGGTTTAGGGTTTCAAAGATGATTCACAAAAGTATATAAGAGTGATTATGTGAATCAAAAAGTGTTTTTCCCTTTTAAAAGCGAAGACTTTGTGCCGCAGGTATGCAGTTTGCATAAATGAGAAGTCTTATCACAAACCCTACAGAATGCAGGTATTTATAGGAAAACATGAAAATTGAGGCTGTATAGGCCCATTCGAATTAAACTTGAACTTCGATCCAACGAGATCATCATCTCATTTGAACGAAGTTGGTCTTGCTTCTAACGGCATGAAAAAAATCAAGATAGTAAGCCCTCATTCGAATGTCGTTTGATTAATGCTTCAAACGACCTTTGAAAGAGACTCAAAGTCGTTCTAACGATATTGCCATCTCGTTTGAATGAATCAGGCGGACCATAAGATAATTTTAAGTTCGAAAAATAGCCTCGTTTTGTAAAAATATTTGAATAAAAAATTTCCCAATACAATGTAAAAAATCCACGAAATTCAAAGTGAATACTATACCAATATTACATGTTGTCATGGAGAATGTTGAAGATAAAGTGGCGCACATTGAAAATGCACTACTTTATGCTTGATAATCGAATCCCTCTTCGTGAACTTTAGAATGGGAAGTACCAAGACGAAAGTAACGGGATATGCCATACTTGATGTTTACTAGATTCTATGGACAAGTCCTATATACTAGGGACAGTGACAGATTAGATGCCCTTACAAACTAAATTCTTTATCTTGTGCAGTCCATGAGATCATCATCAATGCGAAAGACCTATACAAATGAAATAAAAGAATATCGTGTCGTTCGAGAGTTTAAAGCAATTAAAAACGAAATTCCCCCTCAATTTGTTCTTCCCCTTTTGTCCGTGATAGAGAAAGGGTAAGAAACTAAGCATGAATAATATGCATCACCCGAATCCAAATGAAATAACATCACAAAGATAATCAATTTAGCACATGCGATGATATTTCGAAGAAGCATACCAACTATTTTTGAAATTTTCAATTTTTCAAGTATAAAAAAATTTATTAAAGGTATATATAGGTACAAATACATCACACCATGGAATAGCACTAAAATATCCGAATCATGAAAGGAAAATGTAATTGTGTGAACATTTTCCATGGGTAAATCAATATAGGCATTAATAACATAAGCACATTTAGTCAATGAAATACTTCTAAAGAAATCTTTTAGGCTCTTTTTGCAAATGGTGGATTTTAATGCAAAGAGAATTTTCTCTTTCATAGCCCCTTTCCATTACTTATCATAAAATAAATTTTATAAAAAAAATGAAATCCGAGCAACGGTTCTTACAAGCATGACTTATCTCTAGTACATTTGGTTCGTTATTAAGGACGATTGAGATGAGAACACCGTATTTAACATATAACTAATTACAATATCCAAAAATTCCATGCACGTGTGCAATAAAGGTACTAAAATGTCTAGCATGAAGAAAGTAATCATCAATGAGTAACAAAATTCTATCCATACATTATTAATCACACTAAAGAAATGAAGCCATGTATCAAAACACCATGAAAAAATCATATGAATGGATGGAATGTTGGGGTGATCTGAATATCTTATATGCAAATCAATATATGGTGAAAAAAAATACAAAAATCATTTTGTCTTTTTCTAAAATTTTATTGGAATGTTTTAAACTTTTTCAAAAATGGAAAATATTTTTGGATTTTTTTTTATCTTTCCAAAAACATAAACATGTATAATCGCAGAAACACAATAGAAATATAATTTGTCAATATGGACAAAAGGTATGAGCATGATAATCACCCTATACTAGATAAAGTGCCCGAACTCAATCAACAGAACAAATACTTAAAGACTTGCTAAGATTCCTGAATCTAAGTCCATCTAAAGATTTCTTGAAAATATCGACTAATTGACATTCAGTGATCATAAATCTCAAGGACACGGCCATCTCCTCAACGAGATCGCAAATGAAATGCTCGCATATCCTAGTGTGGTTTGTGAGGGAATGTTGGATCGGATTAAGGTATATATTATAGCAAGAAATAATCATTATGACATGGGTGATCCCATAATCTTCCAACATTTGCTTTATCCATAAAAGTTGTGTGCAATGACTCTCGGTGGCTATATAGTCGCCCTCCACTCTAGACAAAGATATAGAGTTTTTCTTCTTGATCAACCAAGAGACAAAATCACTCCCAAAGTAAAAACACCCACCCGAGGTGCTCTTACAACCATCAACATCCCAGCCCAATCGGCATGAGAATACTCATACCCGGGGGGGAAAGGAACAAAGGTATAGGCATCCAGGACCAGATTCGATCCATATTTTGTTCCATTTGTATAGCATATCGATATTTGGATCCCACCTAGCCAACCCAGGGACGACATCGAAAGTCCTTCGTTCCCCTAGTGATGGGTCAGGACCGGGATCGGGGAAGAGGTATGAGGTGGGTGGCTAAAGGAAGATTGCATATTTCTATTAAAAGAAAACCGTTTTGAGGAAAATGGTCATTGGTATAAAAGGAATACCAAATACCATAGGAAAGAGTGTCAGTCATGTATTTGATGATACGTTTAAGTGAGAGCAAGCGAGACTCTTTCGAGGATGCTTGGTATCGTGCACAATCTCCAACGTTACTGGCAATATCAGGATGATTAGCCATCAAGTAGATAAGACTACCTATTGTGCTCTTATAAAAGGTTTTCTCTACATCTTTGCCAAAAGTTTATTTGTTAGGCTTAGTCGTTGTACTCATAGGGGTGCGTGAATGCTCAGTAAAGTCTAAACAAAACTTTTGCACTGGGTCCTTAGCATATTTGGATTGAGATATAAATATCCCATCCTCAAGTTAACGCACTTGAAGACCTAATAAGAACTTAAGCTCACCAACCATGCTATCTCAAACTCACTCTTCGGCTCTTCCTAAAATGTGTGAGCATATTTGGAACACGTGGATCATAATACTATGTCGTCCATATAGACTTGGGCAACCAAGTTCGCACCACTTTCTCTCCTCACAAATAACGTCTTATTCACTCACCCTCTCTCGAAGCCACGAGCTAAGAAATAATAAGTGAGCCTCTCGTACGAACCATGGGGTTCTTGCTTCAAACCATAGCAGACCTTCTTAAGATAAAAGATATACCCCGGGTACTTTGGGTCTGTGAACCCCTTTGGTTGTCCGACATACACTTACTCTATTAGAATACTATTAAGGAAATCACTCTTGACATCCATTTGGTATAACTTGAATCGTAGATGAAATCCTATGGCGAGTAGTAAATGAACAAACCCAATCCTAGAAATGGGAGCAAATGTCTCATCAAATTTTACACCATCAATCTATGTGTAGCCTTGAGTGATCAACCTAGCCTTATTGTGAAATATAGTACCATTCCCATCCAACTTATTCTTATAAATCCACTTAGTACCAATAACATTAATCTTTCTAGATCGGGGGACTAACTCCCAGACATTGTTCTTGAGAAACTGAAGCAAAATAACTAGCATGACGCAAACCCAATGTTTATCCTTGAGTGTTGCTTTCATATTCTTGGGATCTACTCAGGAGGTGTAGCAAAAGTAGTTAATAACATTCTCAAGTTAAGGGTGAGTCTTGACACCTAGTGTGGGATCACCAAGTATAGCGAAAATGTCATGACTCTTTCGAACCCGAGAGGGTGTGATATACCCGTTTATATCCTCGGCTTAGATGAGGATTGCCTCCAAAACGGACGACAGTACGAGGGGATGACCCTTCACCAATCTCTTGACGACCCTTCGCCCAGGCTTCAGACGACAGTACGAGGGGCCGACCCTCCACCAGACTTCAGACGACAGTACGAGGGGCCGACCCTCTACCAGGCTTCAAACGACAGTACGAGGGGCCGACAGTACGAGGCCAGAATTGGGCCAGGCTCACTACCGGAAGAAACTTTGTCCTCGGCCTCGGCTCATAGGCCGAGGGTGATATCATGACGGCGCGTGGTTTGGGAGACGCGTGGAACAGTGCGCGTCGGGCTCATATGACACGTGGCAGACCGTTATAACAAAATCACACCCTCACGTGAGGGAATATTATGTCATCATTTGGCATCTACAGGTGTCAACAGGGAATTTGCTAGATCATCATTCACATGCACCATGCATACTTGGGGGGTACACTACACCCCCCAAGACCTATATATACTTGTCACCTACAACCCTACAAGGGATCGATCCATGAACAGTAGCCCTAGCTAAAACTCTGTTTGTACACACAGTAGAGAGAGAGAGAGGGTTATGTGCATTGTATCCAATGCCATTAGCGCCCATACTTAGTGGATCACACACTCACAGTGGACGTAGGCCAAATTGGTTGAACCACTATACATCATTGTCTTATTTCCTCTTATACTCATCCCCTTCTACATACTTATACACTTATACATCTCTATGGTTGCCATGGCTGCTACTGTTTGAGCTCACTATCACTTATCTGGTGGTGCTAAATCCAAGCATCATCAGTTTGGCGCCGTCTGTGGGAAAGAGAAGACATCTCTTCCTTTGTACAGCTTGACCTCACGGGGCACTCTGGTGGTGAACCAACACTCCCCCTGAGAGGAGGTGTTTCACCATTGAAAGAGACCCACTAAGGTTCCCAAGCTCACCAGTATTTTCTTCAGTTCAACTTTTCACAGCTCAAGCACATGGCACCTGAGATGCCACCGCCACCACTTACCCCGCCGGATGAGGGGGGGACCCAGTTCCAGTCAGCCGCCGCCTCAGTCTGAGATGGCTGATGTGGCGGCAGCCCTAAAGTCTCTGGCAGCAAGCCAGCGGATGATGCAGGAGCAGTTCACAGCTCTAAGCTAGAACATACTAAGAGCACCAGGGGTTTCGCCTGAGATGATTACTCCGGCAGCAGCTCCAGGGCAGCATGAGGCCAGGGGACCACCCCAGGCACCACGCAAAGACCTGCCACCCCCTCAGCGGCGTAGGGATGTTGCTGACCCCCGGAGTGTACGCCTGGGGAGGCAAGAAAACCCTTGTCCTGAGGATAGGTATGGAGATCTGGAGGGAGAGGAGGCTCCTATAGAGTGCTGGGAACCTTACGAGGTCTCCAACAACACTGTACGACCCCTCCAGGACAGTAGGGGAAAGTGTGGGAGACCAAACCCTGATGATCGCCCAAGAGGCTCTGCTTTTGATCGCTTGAGCAGGGGGTCGGCCTTTGAGAGTCTAGGCCCAGTAAATGACCTGCGGGAACAGTTGTCCAGGCCAAGGAGTGCTGCAAGATCCAGGAGGGAGGCAGCAGATGGCCGACCCCGAGGACGAGATGAAGGCCAAAGGGAAGTGAACAGTCGACACAGGCCTGCTGCAGCAGAACCCTCCGTCCACCTCGGAGAGGCAGCAGGGGATAACATCAGCCAGGCCGACCCTGTGCGGCCCTGGAATGACTCAATCCAGCGGTTAGAGGATAAGATTGGTGATATATTAAAGAGCCGAGACCCTCTTCAGAGGGGATACACCATAGGCTCACCCTTTGTGGCAAAGATAGTCAACTTCCCCACGCCGTCAAAGTTCAAGCCACCTATGGTCACCCCAAGGTATGACGGGAGCACCAACCCCGTCCACCACGTGGAGATGTATCAGTCGGCGGCAGACATATACTCTATCTCAGATGAGATGAGGTGTCGTGCCTTCTCTGGTATCCTGACAGGGGCTGCGCATGTCTGGTACACGTCTCTTCCAAAAAATTCCATTAGAAGCTTTAAGCAGTTGGCAGACCTGTTCATCCATAATTTCTGCTTTGGGGTGAGGCCACAGAAGAAGACCACCCACCTGCTCTATGTTAAGCAGGGGAAGAGTGAGAGTCTGAGGGACTATATAGCCAGATTCAATAAGGAGAAGCTGGAGGTGGAAGACTATGAGGAGAGCATAGCTATGACAGCCCTGATTGGAGGACTCCAAAAGGGGAAGCTGTTATGGAAGCTTGCTGAAGACCCTCCGAGGTCGATGGCCGAGCTGTTGTCGACGGCAGGAAAGGTGATGAACGCCGAAGAGGCGATGGCTGCAAAATATGAGGATGAAAGAGGAGGTGCAAGTGGGAGTAAATACCCCAAGAAGAACAAAGAGGGGAAGAAAAGATCCGCGGATGACAAGTTCGCTGGGTACACTCCTCTGACGGTCAGCTGTGAACAGATTCTGAATGAGATAAAGAGTGACCGGTCGTTGAAGTGGCCTGAGAAGCTGAGGGCATCCCCCGGCAAGAGGAATAAGAACCTGTGGTGTGAATTTCACCAAGACCACGGCCACGTAACAGATAAATGATTTGCTCTGAAAGACGAGATTGAGAAGATGCTGAAGGAAGGGAAGCTCAAAAAGTACGTCGACAAAGGCGCCTTCAAAAGGGGCCGAGGGGAAGACCCCAGAAAGAAGCGAGGCGACGCATGCAGAGAAGGTCCTCAAAAAAGAGGGGACGACCCCTCTGATGATGAGGACGACCCTGACCTCCCGCCGAGAGACGACCATGGCCCTGTCAATAGGCTTAATATGATCTCGCTCGGAGTGGGAATGATCTCCGGGGGACTTACAGGAGGAGGGTATGAGGTCGCCGACAGGAAGGCCCATGTGGCTGAGGCAAAGGCAGTGACGAAGACGGTACACGCAACCTCCCTGGAGGTCAAGTCAGAAAAGAGGAAGAAGGTTGATATGGACACACTGATAGTAGGGTTTTCAAGGATGGACTTCAAAGGCCTCTTAGGCCCGCATGATGACCCTCTCGTCATCACTACCAGGGTGAACGGATGCGAGGTGCCGAGGATCTTGGTAGATGGGGGTAGCTCTGCAGATGTGATGTTTTGGCCATGCTTCAAAGCCTTGGGTCTCAGCCATGCTAGACTTGTCCCCTACCATCATCCGTTGATTGGGTTCAGTGGGGAAAAAGTTCATCCCCTTAGGGTATATGAGGCCGATGTGAGGATGGGGGACGAGTGGCCGAGATGGCTCACCAAGAAGGTCAGTTTCTTTGTGATGGATGAGCAGGTGTTTTCGGCCTACAACATCATACTGGGGAGTGTGGCCCTCAAGGGGTTTGAAGCCGTGCCGTCTACGGTCCATCAGATGATCAAATTTCCAACCCCTTACGGGGTGGGGGAGTTCAAGGAGACCAGACGACGGCGAGAGAATGTTACTACAACTCCGCTGAAGAGAGGGAGGCACACAAGAGGGTTACAACCACTTATAATATTGATACCATAGACCCCAGGGATGAAACGAAGCTGAAGAAAGGAGAGGCTACGGAAGAGGTAGAATCCATCATCCTCGATGAGGATGACATGGAAAAAATCGTCCAAGTTGGCAAGTCTCTGAAGCCCAACATCAAGGAAGACCTCATTAAACTATTGAGGAGAAGGCGAAGCGTCTTCGCCTGGAGTCATGTAGATATGCCAGGGATTGACCCCGAAGTCATGTGCCACAGGCTCAATGTGGTAGAGGGAGTGAAGCCGGTGAAGCAGAAGATGAGAATTTACTCCAGAGAAAAATATGAGGTCATCAGGGACGAGGTCAAAAAATTAGAAGACGCTGAATTTATCAGAGAGGTCATCTACCCTGAATGGCTGTCCAATGCAGTCATTGTCCCAAAGGCCAACGGCAAGTGGAGAATGTGCGTGGACTTCACAGACCTCAACAAGCACTGTCCCAAAGACAGCTTCCCTCTCCCCCGCATCGACCAGATGGTAGATGCTACCGCAGGCCATGAGCTCATGATCTTCATGGATGCCTACTCAGGGTATAACCAGATCTTCATGAACCCTGAAGACTCGGAGAGGACCGCCTTCATCACTGACAAGGGGACATACTGTTACAGGGTCATGCCCTTTGGCCTAAAGAATGCGGGGGCAACGTACCAGCGCCTCGTAAACAAAATGTTTGAAGACCAAATCGGGAAGTCTATGGAGGTCTACGTGGATGACATGCTGACCAAGAGTTTGAAGGCAGAGGATCATGTGGCAGACCTGGAGAGGACCTTTAATACGATGGACAAATACCAGATGAAGCTTAACCCGGCCAAATGTGTCTTCGGGGTCGGAGCAGGGAAGTTCCTGGGGTTCATTGTCAACCAAAGAGGCATCGAGGCCAATCCTGAAAAAATAAAGGCCCTTGTTGATATGAAGACCCCCAAGTCCATTAAAGACGTTCAGAGGCTTACAAGGAGAGTGGCGGCCCTGAACAGATTTGTGTCAAGAGCCACAGACAGGTGTTTACCATTCTTCAAGATCCTCAGGAAGGCCTTTGAATGGAGTGAAGAGTGTGATGAGGCTTTAAAGGAGCTAAAATCATACTTGGGGTCTCCCTTGCTGCTGTCACGGCCCGTGCAGGGTGAACGACTTTATGTGTACCTCGTCGTCTCAGAGTCAGCCATCAGTGCATCCATTGTGAGAGACGAGGACGGGATACAGAAGCCTGTGTATTTTAACAGCAAGGCACTCCAGGGGGCAGAGCAAAGATACCCGAGGATGGAGAAGTTGGCCTACGCCTTGATCCATGCCTCGAGGAAGATGAAGCCGTACTTCCAGTCCCATACAATGGTCATCCTCACCGACTCTCCTCTTAGGCAGGTCCTACACAAGCCAGAAAAATCAGGTAGGTTGATGGCCTGGGCTATAGAGCTGGGGGAGTTTGACATTATGTATCAGCCTAGGACGGCCATTAAGGGGCAGGCATTGGCAGACTTCGTGGCTGAGTTCAATTGGGAAGATGATAAGGCCGAGGGCGAGACTCTCGGGAAGACGGATACAGAAGATAGACCCGCTGACACACCCGCAGATAGGGCTGAGACAAGCACCGCTAGAAGGAAAGCAACTGAAAACAAAGAGGGAAGGTACATCTTTAGACAGGGGTCCCTCTCTGAGGGAAATTTTTCAGAGGGAAAGACTCTGTGGAGCCTCTTCGTTGACGGGTCCTCCTGTGACAGTGGAAGTGGGGCTGGACTGATACTGTCAGCACCCGATGGCACAGACGTCGAATATGCCCTGAGGTTCAACTTCAAAGCCTCCAACAACGAGGCTGAATATAAGGCCTTAGTAGCAGGCCTCTCCTTGGCCAAGTCTCTTAGTGTCGGCCAAATTCTGGTCCATAGTGATTCAAGGCTAGTGGTGAATCAGATACTAGGAGCCTACGAGGCTAAGGACGAGAGAATGGCTAGATACCTCGAGAAGGTGAGGTCACTACTGAAAGGCTTCAGAGAAGTAAAATTGAAGAGGATACCTAGGCTGGACAACGGCCGTGCTGATGCCCTTGCGAGATTGGCCTCGGCGACTAGGACATACATCAGGAGGACGGTCCCAGTAGAAATTTTGCTTCAGCCAACTATTGAGGACCCCGAGGGAACACTTGGCAATTGCCTAAATGTCTCTCAAGAAGCTTCGTGGATGGACCCCCTGATCAGATACATTAAAGAGGGTGAGATGCCAGAAGCGAGGCAGGAAAGGAAGAAGCTGAGGTACAGGGCTGCAAAATTCACTGTCATCGAAGACACCTTGTACAAAAAGGGGTTTCTGCTCCCCTTACTTAGGTGTGCGCATCCCTCAGAAGTCCCTTCCATTCTACAAGATGTGCAAGAAGGATCGTGCTCAAGCCATATCGGGGGCAGATCCTTAGCGAAGAGGGTGATCACCCAAGGCTACTGGTGGCCGACCTTGGGGAAAGACGCCGCAGCATATGTAAAAAAGTGTGATAAATGCCAAAGATTTGCTACCATCCCTCATCAACCCCATCAGCCTCTTACCTCCATTACATCTCCGTGGTCGTTCGCAGTGTGGGGGATTGACCTGGTAGGGCCCTTACCAAGAGCAGTCAATAACTATCGGCTCCTCATTGTAACGATTGACTACTTTTCAAAGTGGGTAGAGGCCGAAGCAATGATCATAATTATAGAGCAGAAGACCTTCCAGTTCATCTGGAAAAATGTGATATGCAGGTATGGTCTGCCCAACACCCTCATTTCAGATAACGGGACGCAGTTCAAGAATGCCTCTCTCCAGAAGTACTGTGAGAGGGTAAATATCAAACAATTTTTCTCCACCCCAGGCCGACCTCAGGCCAATGGGCAAACCGAAG
This sequence comes from Sambucus nigra, assembly GCA_949130495.1. Lineage (NCBI taxonomy): Eukaryota > Viridiplantae > Streptophyta > Magnoliopsida > Dipsacales > Adoxaceae > Sambucus > Sambucus nigra. Next base: position 214,954,909 of record OX422213.1, read on the forward strand.
TAACAAACAGGACAATCCTAGATGGAATCAAGAAGAGGCTTGAGGAGGTAAAAGTAAGATGGTTCGAGGAGTTATATGCCGTACTGTGGGCGTACAGGACGACAATGAGGACTTCTACCGGGGAGACCCCATTCATGCTAGCCTATGGATCAGAAGCCGTCATCCCCACCGAAGTCGAGTTTCCTACTCATAGGGTCCAAATGTACGACCCCCAGGGAAATGCGGAAGAAAGGAGACTTGACTTGGACCTGATTGAGGAAAGGAGGGAGGACGCTGAGATAAGGAAGGCTTCCTACCAGCAGAGGACCGCAAGGTTTTATAATCAGAGGGTGAAACAGAGACCTATAGAAGTAGGAGACTTGGTTCTCAAGAAGACTTGGCAAAAGCCCAATAAGATCCATCCTAATTGGCATGGCCCATATAGGGTCATCGATGAAGTTGTCCCAGGGACCTATAGACTAGAAAACCTAGAAGGGGAACCTTTTTCCAACCCCTGGAATGCAGATCATTTGAAGAAATACTATCAGTAGTGTTGTAAGGTATTGAAAGGCCATAATTGTAATGAGAGTTGCTCCAACAGAACACTTTGCAAAATTAATAAGAAATATCAGTGTTTCCCTCATCCTGTGGTTGTCAGTCCTAGCACGTATGGAAACATCTACAGAAAATCCATTAAATTGGTAAGTTGATCGCTCGGCTATAATGGGGACCAGTGGAGGGGACGACCCCACCACTGTCCTCAAGAAAGACGAGGGAAGACATTAAAATCCATTAAATTGGTAAGTTGATCCCTCGGCTATAATGGGGACCAGTGGAGGGGACGACCCCACCACTGCCCTCAAGAAAGACGAGGGAAGACTTTAAAATCCATTAAATTGGTAAGTTGATCCCTCGGCTATAATGGGGACCAGTGGAGGGGACGAGCCCACCACTGTCCTCAAAAAAGACGAGGGAAGACATTAAAATCCATTAAATTGGTAAGTTGATCCCTCAGCTGTAATGGGGACCAGTGGAGGGGACGACCCCACCACTGTCCTCAAGAAAGACGAGGGAAGACATTAAAATACATTAAATTGGTAAGTTGATCCCTCGGCTATAATGGGGACCAGTGGAGGGGACGACCCCACCACTGTCCTCAAAAAAGACGAGGGAAGACATTAAAATCCATTAAATTGGTAAGTTGATCCCTCGGCTATAATGGGGACCAGTGGAGGGGACGACCCCACCACTGTCCTCAAGAAAGACGAGGGAAGACATTAAAATCCATTAAATTGGTAAGTTGAACCCTCGGCTATAATGAGGGCCAGTGGAGGGGACAACCCCTCCACTGTCCTCAAGAAAGACGAGGGTAGACATTATTAAAATCCATTAAATTGGTAAGTTGATCCCTCGGCTATAATGGGGACCAGTGGAGGGGACGACCCCACCACTGTCCTCAAAAAAGACGAGGGAAGGCTTTAAAAACCATTAATTTGGTAAGTTGAACCCTCGGCTATAATGAGGGTCAGTGGAGGGGACGACCCCACCACTATCCTCAAGAAAGACGAGGGTAGACTTTATTGAAAACTGGTTAATTTGAACCCTCGGCTATAATGAGGGCCAGTGGAGGGGACAACCCCACCACTGCCCTCAAGAAAGACGAGGGAGAGGTTAGTGACATTAAGAAAAGACAGCAAACCAACAAAGAGCAAACCATAAAAGCAGTAAATATGGAAGGCAGTAGAAGAAGAGACGATGGTATTGATAAAAGAGAAAATATTTAAGTGTTTTACAATACAGAGCACAAAAATGATAAGTACATTGAAAGGGTATGGGCTACAGGCAGCCACCCTATGGGACGACATCGGAGGGCAGGGCCTCAACATCTATAGGAATGGTCTCCTTAATAACCAGAGCTGGACGATCTTCAGAAGTGCCGACCCCCTCAACCTGAACTTGGGACTCTACTTGGGACAGAGCCTCGGCGATCAGCAGGTCATCCAACCCAACTGCCTCCAATGAAGGACGAACCGAGGAGACGACATCACCGAATTTGAGAACGACCCATCGGCAGGCCGTCCTGATCCCCCTCTCCAGATACTCAAGGCCGAAGACCTGAAACTCGTCAGAAACCTTGTAAGCCTCAACATCGTTGGCCTCGGCTTTTCCAACAGCTTCTGCGAGATCAGTCTTGTGCTTGACTTCCATGTTCAGTAAAGCCTCATCCCTATCCTTGATGATCAAGTCCTTGGCTTGCAGGTCGGCGTCGTGCTGCCTCATCAGCTCATCTAGAACCCTAGCATGCTCAGTCCTAGCACTCTCAAGCTCAGCCCTCGCAGTATCAAGCTCAGTCCTCGCAGTATCAAGCTCTGTCTGCAAGTCAGCCTCATGCTGAATAGCCCTTTCGGCCTCATGGAACTTCATCTGATTCTCGTCCATCCATTTGGTGGCTGAGGTGAGGGCACAAACAGACTGCACAAAAAACGAACAAATATCAAGAGGGGCCGAGAAAACAGTTTATTGAAAGAATGAAATTTAAGATGTGGGTCAGAACCAATACCTGCGCAAGGGAGTGCAGACCATAGTCGTACACCTTGGCTGGAGGCATCTTTGATAAGAAGTCGTAGTTAGAAGCCGAGGGTGCAGAGAACATCGAGGCCTTGGTTGCCCTCAGATTTGCAATGAGTGACGAAGGATCGGCTTTCAGATGCGCCAGGTTCTGAGACCAGAAGGCCCCCATACTAGACGAAGAGGCCGTCCCCTCTGAGGCTTCGACCCTGGCCCTCGTCCAAAAATCAGGCCAAGGGTCAACAGGTTCCTCAGGCTCCTTCCTCTTATTGATATCAGTGGTCGGCTCCACCACCGTCGGCCCAGCGGCCCTTGTCTTCCTCGGAGCCTGCTGAGGCTCCTTCCCCTTCTTCTTGGCCAGTCCAGATAACAAGCTGGGAGCCGTCATTTCCCAAAGATAGTCTGGTGTACCTGCGAGACGATCTGATAAGAGGACGATACGTAGAAAAGTGCAGATCTAAAGAGAAAACACTTGGAAAAAAGCAAATAACAGGAAATGTTCAGTGTAACTCACATAGTTCAGTCAGAGGGCCGACCCTCAGACCAGCTTCTTTGAGGGAACGAGGGGTCATCAAGTCTTCAAATTTTGCAAGCTCACCCTCTCGCCCTCGGCCTCTAAGATAATCAACGATGTCCTTCTCCTCCAGGCTAAGTCCAGGGTCTGATCGGGCCTTCATGGAGGGGTTAGACCACTTCCTGGGGACCCTCGAACTATCGGCCACGGGCTCCCACTCCCCGGAGATAAAGAAAAACCTCTTTTTCCAATCATGGTTGGAATTTTGTGACACATGGAGGAGTTTCTTCTCAGTCCTCCTTGCCCCCAGATTATAATATCCAGGCTGTTTGGACGAGGAGGTGATGTTGTAGCAGCCCAAAAATAGGTCAGCCGAGGGCTCGTAGGTGAAGGCATTCTTCCACAGGGAAATATAGCCAAGGATCGTCCTCCAAGAATTGGGGGGAAGTTGAGAGGGGGCAACGCCGAGGGCAAACAGAATATCTGCAATGGCAGGGTGCAGAGGGAGCCTGACTCCAACCTTGAACATTTGTTCGTAGACTGCAACCTCTCCCTCTTGACAATCAAAAACCCTCTCAGTCTCAGAGGGAACCCTCATAGTTACCCCGGAGGGCACTCCATAAATATGCCTCCATATCAGGAGGTCTCGATCCCTAACAGAGGAGATAAAGGACGAGGCGTGGGAGGTATCAACCTTATCATCTGTATCATCGTCCTCGTCCTCAGCTCTCTCCCCCTCGTCACCTGCAGGAGGACCCTGGGGAAAAGCCACTTGGAAGGCATGAGGAGACAGGGTTGACACGGGGACAGCCTCAGAGGGGGCCGTACCCTCGGCCTCTCAGCCTGGACTAAGGTCAGATGTGTCCCTTCTACCAGAAGTTCCAGCACCAGTTGGCGAGGAGACTCTCTCGTCCATTTCACTTGGGTTGGGAGTCTCGACCGGACGAGGCGACGACCCACAAGACTCAGAAGGCTCAGATGGTCTTTTGGTGGCAAGAGGAATGGGAAAGATGGGTCGTACCCAATTAGGGTCGTCCCCTCGTCTCCTCTCTTCCTCTTCCTCTATTCGTCTGATCTCGGCAAAGAGCTTCTCTCTCAAAGACGGGAACTCAGATACTAAGTTATAAAGCCTCCTAAGCATTAAGGGGAAGACTCTACACTTAGCTATTACACCCAACTCACCTAACTTAGCTACAAACAAGTGGGAAATTGACCAGGTTTGACTTTCGGATTAAACAAAGGAACTCAATGGGTTTTGTCAAGAACAACCAAGAACCAGTTGTCGGAAAAGACGCCGGAAAAGGTTATGGCACAACCTAAAGAGAATGCAGCCCCACAACCCTAGATAATCAAGTAGAAATGAAGGTAAAGGAAAGCGCTTAATGAAGGAGAGTACCTGATAACGAGGGCAAAAAACGCTGCTGAGACCTGACAAATTGGAGGCTGCAAATGGCAATGGGAACTGGTTCTAGAGAGAGAAAAGGCTTGGGCGCGAAGAAGAAGAAGAAGAAGAAGAAGGAGAGAGGGTTTGAAAATCTCTTAAATACTTTGGTAATGAGTGGACCCGTTTACCAAGAAAGGTATAATTAGGGCACAAGGCCCCAAGTGCACTGCGCAGCCGCCATGACCTTGGGAACTGAAATAGCAATGAGTATCTGCCCAGGTGTCACTCATCTAACTGATCATACATGCATCTCATTTAAAACACTATCCCTCAGCCATCTCAGCAGCACCTATGGCTAAGGGCTGGGGGGTGATTGATATACCCGTTTATATCCTCGGCTTAGATGAGGATTGCCTCCAAAACGGACGACAGTACGAGGGGACGACCCTTCACCAATCTCTTGACGACCCTTCGCCCAGGCTTCAGACGACAGTACGAGGGGTCGACCCTCCACCAGACTTCAGACGACAGTACGAGGGGCCGACCCTCTACCAGGCTTCAGACGACAGTACGAGGGGCCGACAGTACGAGGCCAGAATTGGGCCAGGCTCACTACCGGAAGAAACTTTGTCCTCGGCCTCGGCTCATAGGCCGAGGGTGATATCATGACGGTGCGTGGTTTGAGAGACGCGTGGAACAGTGCGCGTCGGGCTCATATGACACGTGGCAGATCGTTATAACAAAATCACACCCTCACGTGAGGGAATATTATGTCATCATTTGGCATCTACAGGTGTCAACAGGGAATTGGCTAGATCATCATTCACATGCACCATGCATACTTGGGGGGTACACTACACCTCCCAAGACCTATATATACTTGTCACCTACAACCCTACAAGGGATCGATCCATGAACAGTAGCCCTAGCTAAAACTCTGCTTGTACACACAGTAGAGAGAGAGAGGGTTATGTGCATTGTATCCAAGGCCATTAGCGCCCATACTTAGTGGATCACACACTCACAGTGGACGTAGGCCAAATTGGCTGAACCACTATACATCATTGTCTTATTTCCTCTTATACTCATCCCCTTCTACATACTTATACATCTCTATGGTTGCCATGGCTGCTACTGTTTGAGCTCACTATCACTTATCTGGTGGTGCTAAATCCAAGCATCATCAGGGTGAATCCTCTAAATCAACAGTGGGGTCCACCAGGGTAGTACGAAGTATGATGGGATCATCACCGAAGGTGAATCCTTCTCACACTCGAGGTTATGATAAATATACGTAACCGTCTATTCGTATCTAATTGTGACGTTTATTGATTCCATAATAGATTAGTCACGAATATTGTATTTAAAACCACTTATATTTGTGCATTCTAGCATTCCACTGCACATTATTCCCGGGACTTATGCTTATTTACTAGATAACCTCTATTTTCATTATATATGTATTTTACAAGGTTAATTTGAGCTTTTATAGGTATCGAGAATGCTAGGCGTGAAGTTCGATTGAATTCTAAGGAAGTTCCATCGACAATCGTAACTTCGGGGGCATTTTAGTAATTTTAGCCTCGAGCTTGGTCCCGAGATATACACAAACGTTGGAGCTCAAGTTATCTTCGTGTGGCCTTCAATGGTGCATGAAGCCGACTCATAGCAAACAAGTTATAGAGATTTCTACAGAGGAACGTGCATGAAAAGACCATCGAGCACATCTCCAACTATTCCTTTTATGTGCAAATCGATTCAGGTCATTTGGCCAAATCAATTCGATTTGGACCAGTACGCAAATTTAGTAAGACAGATCAATTCGGCTTAAATGGGCGAATCGATTCGGGCCACTATTTTGCCATGTTTCTTTTAATATGAGTTTGCCCTTGTGTAGAAGATTGTATATAGTTTTGTTTTATTTTCAGTTGTAAGGATCATATATTTTAGCAAGTTTTCCTTAGCATTAAACTCTCTTACTCTCTCTCCTAAGGTAAATAGAGAAATCTTGGTTTCTCTCTATTATTTTTCCATTTCATACACAAGGATTGAGAGTTGAATTATTTTGCATACTTACTTACTCTCACCGTGGTTGGTTTAATTGCTATCACTTGTAATTATTAATCAATCTCTGGTCGGCTTGTTTTTTAATTGATCAACTTTCTACTCATGAGGTTTACTTGCATAGTTTTCTTTGTTTCCAATATAAGTGGCTAGTCTTTTAGGTTAGGGATCATAATCCCACCATGGATTATTGATTTTCATAGTTAGGGTTTGATTTATAATTATTCTAATAGAACCTCATGTGTTGGTATTAGAGTATCCTAGTTTCTTAACTTTCCTTGCCTTGTAAGGGTAGTGTTTGAAGCTAACTATAACCCCAACCCGTTTGGCACAATAACTAATTAACCCTTAATCCTCTATTGATGAGTTTGGTCTCTACATGGTTGATGTTCGGACTTAATTAATTATGATCGATTAGAATCAATTTAAATTGAATTTCGCCATCTACTTAGCAAAACTAAGGTGGGATAATGATCCCAAATCCCCTTTTCTTTATTTTAACTCATACGTTTTCGAGTCAGTTTCATCATAGCAATCGTCTTTCACTCACTCACTTTTACTTTAACGAATGCTAGGATAGTTGTTAGTTGTACTTCACCACCCCCAACTATCATCACCTTTAAAATTTTCATTTTGTGACGTATAGTGACCATCTTATAACCAGATTTCATTATTATAGGAGAGTCCAGTCCTTATGAAATGCGATCTCGACTTTACCCAGTTATTATTTATTGCGATTGATTTGCACTTAAATCATACACTATTTTTAGAGCATCAATAACCTTATATCTTGCAAGATTAAACACCCTATAATCCCTACTCAACGAGGAATAACCTAAAACTATACCCTCATCACTAGGGGAGTTGAACATTCTTAAATGCTCCATATGTCTCAAAATGTAGTAAGGACTCCCAAAGACTCGAAAATACAATAGGTTGGGTTCTTTCCTTATCCATAACTCATATAGCTTGTGTAACATGTGGAGGAAGATATACCCTATTCACCATATGGCATGCGGTATTAACCGCCTCTGCCTGAAAATTGCTGGGCACATTTCTCCCGAGAAACAAGGATTTATCCATCTATTGAATCGCCTAGTTCTTCTTATCAACAGTCCCATTTTGTTGAGGAGTACGAAAGGTCGAAAACTCATTTTTAATGCCCACTTCATCACAATAGCTATCCAATCCGACTTTTTTAAATTTAATGTCATTTTCACTACACATCCGATTAATAGTGACACCGTATTGGTTTTGTTGGACATGATAATTGGGTGTTAGAAGCTCAATCACATTGTACTTTTCTCTAAAAACCCTAGTATAGAGTATCTCAAAAATCCATCGACCATCGTGAGAATGTATCTCTAACTACCAATGCTCTTCGTACAAGTAGGACCCATAAGATCCATGTGTATTAACTCCAACACACGAGAGGTGGTAATAGTATTCAACTTCCAATGGGACTTCGAATTTGTTTTCCTTGATAGCAAGGACCAAAAATCAGGGAAGTTGGTTTCCCAAGTGATGGTAAGCCACGAACTAGGTCTTTTTCACTTCTTTCAAGATCTCTAAAGTTCACATGACCTAGTCGTTGATTCCAAAGGTCCATAGAGGAGACTGTGGCATTATTGTACAAAAATGAGGACTTGGGAATGATCTCATAGCAATTATATTTGGTCATCACTCCTTGTAGTAATAGCTCACCGAATTGATCATATACATTACACTCGGATCGATCAAACTTTATGGCAAAGTTTGCGTTGCAGAGTTGGATTTTGTTAATCAAGTTTGCTTTTAACCCTTTGGCATATAACACATTGTCTAGTTTAGGAAATATAGGTATCTCAACACAACCACGTCCTAAAATGCTAGACCTACTCCCATCTCCAAAGGTAACTTTTCCTTCCTTGCAATATAGTAGGTTGGTGAAAAATGACTTATCACCGGTCATGTGCCTAGAGCACCTACTATCAAAATACCATTGGGAAGTATGTTGAACCTTGAGAGTAATTTGAACAACAAGGGATTTATCATCTTGCTTAGGTACACAAGTGGAGGTAACCTTTTGTTTTCCATTATCGTTATTGGCTTTAGTCATAGCATTAGAAGCATTCTTAAAAAGCACGGACATCCTTTGAAATTCTTCCACTAAGATTTACTAAGTCTGGACTAGGAACTCAACTTTCCCTCTAAGACTAGTAAGTCGCTATAGGGGTGTGCAGGAGTATGTTTACGTGGAGTTCTTCCTAACTTGTAGTAAAATTCCCTAATGTGACCTCTTATTTTGCAATTAGTGCAAACATAGACATGTTTGGGTCTAACATGGTTATCTAATTTAAGTTGAACTCTCTTTGGTGGGTTAGGTCGAGGCCCATATGGATCCACCACAAACTTATAAATCAGTTCGAGTATGGAATGGGGAGTGGATGCACCGTCGTCCTCTCCCTAAAACCTAAAGTGGGACTGAGGAAAATCTTCCGTACCTTCTTTGATGTATCATGTCTAGTAACCTTGACCTCTCGGGTGAATTCAAAATCTTTCTCGAGTTGGGATGCAAGGGCTTCAAGTTTATTATGAGTCTCTAATAAACCTTGAAGATCTCTCGTAAGAGTAGCCACTTTGGTGGTCAAGTCCTTATTTTCCCTCTCCGCTAAAATGACTTTCTCCCAAAGAAACTCTCACGGGGACTCTCTCTCTCGACTCTCATAACTCCTTATCTAAATCTAACACCCTAAGCTCTAAATTTTTATTTTGTTTTTTTCATTTCAAAGGACTCGGCGTAAGCACGTTGAATGACACTCTCTCCCTCACTCTCTCTGGAATGACTAAACTCACTGTCGAGGTCATCATATTTGGAAATGTCCTCATTGGTGTGAAACATACTCAATGTACCAATATGACTAGCCATTAACACGATGAGGTTACGTCCACGCAGTGATTCATCCCTGTAATCCACCGAATCGACATCACCATCACTAAAAGTCACATTATTGGCATCTTGGCCCTTGCCCAGTTTTTATAATCTCGTTGCATAGTCATGAGATTTGTGACCCTTACCCTCACACTCTTGGAATTTCTCTTCATCTTTCTTAGGGTAATCTCCTCTAGCCTTTTCAAAATATTTCCCGACTTAAAATTTTTATCATTCATAAAACCTTTATTTTCCTTAGAAGAATTTTATTTTCTTGGTTTGAGAAAATTTTTAATTTTTTTTGCAAAAAGAGCAAGATAAAAATCAAATTTGAAGTCAGAAAAAACCTCCTCTTTCTTTTTAGATTAGGATTTCAAAGAAATCCCTTTTTCCTTGGGCTTTTGACTTTTAGGGAACATATCGATTTCATTAGTTTGAAGGTCTCCTATGATTTCTTTTAACCTAAATGTATTTAAAATTCCCAACGACTTAAGGATCGTGACCTTAGGGATAAAATAGGACGACAGGGATCTGAAAATATTTTTCACTACTCTCGTATGAGGAATTATCTCACCCAAATTATAACTAGAAGTGACTATATGAGATAAACGAGCATAAAACTCATCAAAAGTCGTAGATTCTAGCATAGTGATGTTTCAAATAGTGTGGTAAGATTTTTTAGCTTGAAATATTTCATAGCGTTGGCATCCTCGTGAGTGAGTTGGAGGATATCCCACGCTTCCTTAAACGTGGTAACGTCATAATACGATGAAACTCGTCTGGGGTGACTGCACCAAAAATGTAACTTAATCCACGGGATTTAAAACTTCTCAAATTAAGTTCATCATCCGTAAAAGTAATAACAAGTTTAGGACTTATGACCTCGCCATTTGTCATAGTGAGTGGTGTCCATCCCCTTTTACAAACAAGCCAGGCACACTCGTCAATCACTTTCAAAGTCGACCTCTTTAGATCTTTTCAATATGCATAATTAGACCCATAAAAAATAGGCAACCTATTATACAAATCATCCATATAATCCCAAAGTGAATATCACACATTAAATTAGTGTAACCAGCTCTGATACCAAATCGAGAACGCGGGGGCTATATGGATTCACATGTATCTTAGGTTACACAGACAAAGATCCAATTTTAATAAAAAATTTATCTTGATTTGAATTAGGTTTGCATGCAAGATAGATTCCAAAATAGATATGCCAAATGAAATAATCAAACCAAAGCAAACCCAACATAAGAAGAATGGAGGAAAAATCCCTTTCGGGCAAAACCTATATTTCAGCATTGTGTCAAAATTGACAAACCCAAGATTATTTACAAACTACTTAGAGATCTACTAAGTATAATGCAATATTGGTCTTCAAGTCTTCAATAAAAAGTGATGCAGTCCCGCACCACCCCCATGAAGAAACTCTTACCTCGATATACATTGATCAGCCTTAGGACTGTTAAATCCTTTATTCTTTAATAATAGAGATATAGATCCACAATAGTCAACCGAAGAGTAAATTGTACTAGGATTTGATGTGTATGGAAAGTGGGTTTGACAAACTCAACAAATTATATTTAGGCATGTATGATTTGGAAAGAAAATCTTTTTAAGAAACAAGAAGAGGAAAACTGTTAAAACAAGTATTGGAATATATTTTTGCCAAAAAAGTTGTGTAAAACAGTCCAAAAGTGTCCAATTTATACAATATACAATTTTTTAGGCCACAAAGTTCGTTCAAATGAAAACACGTGTTTCATTCTAATGAGGCAAAGTCTTGTTCAAATGAATGCTTAGTTCGCTCCAACTAGGTTCCAACGGATGCAGATCTGTTAAACAGAAACACCCCGTTTGAAGTTCATTTGAAGTTCGTTCCAAAAAACTCAAGCAATCGATCCAACAAACCCTCAACCTCATTCTAACGAGTAATGGATCTCGTTTTAATGAGATATCTCATTCCAACGAACTAGAAAAAAAAATCTTTTTGAAAAATCTTTTTTTTTAAATGCCTCGAGTAAAAAACTTACATCCCAAAATACATTAGACTTAGTAAAATAAAAAACTTTAAACCCATATACCTCCATAAAGTGTTCATGAAGATTCACTCGACTTGAAATTTAGAAACGACTCTCGGTCACTAACATGTCTTCAAAGATTGTGGAAGGATTTGCATATGTACTGTTCGGTTTGTAGTGGGATACGCCAAATTATCTAAGTTATGAGCAATTACAAAATCTTACTTTTACATGTTGTATACCGGTGCGTCCCTACAGAGACTAGGGGTTTGTTGATGCAAGAGGAGAGGCCGATAACTTATGCTTCTCATAATCTTGAGCTCATGAGGGTAATTACCGCACCCACGATCTGGAATTAGAAGCAGTGGTTCTTGCTCTTTGGATTTGGATACAATATATTATGGGGGAGATATGTAGTATATTCACGGACCATAAAAGTTTGTAGTACTTGTTCACGCAGAGAGAGTTAAACATGAGGTAACATTGGTGTATTGAGTTCAGGAATGATTATCAGTTTGATATTCAATATCACCCAGAAAAGGAAAACGTAGTGGTAGATGCCTTGAGTCGGTGGTCAACAGTGACACTTGCAGTTATTTGGAGGTATGGAGGATAAGTTATTGATGATGCTCTAAAGAGCACCACCAGATGAGATGTTGATAAGCTCAAGCTAGTAATAACAATGGCAGCACAAAGAGTAAATATCTAGTAGAGGGAGGTGAGTAGAAGCGGAAGAACACTAGAATATAAGTGGTTCAGCTAATTTGGCCTACGTCAACTGTGAGTGTGTGAGTAATTTCACTATAATGAGGACACTAATGGCCTGTGATACAATTTCTCACTTTCTCTCTCTTCTGTGTATACAAATAGAGTTTCAGCTAGGGTTGCAAACATCGATCCCCCTCCAAGGTAGGAGAAGGCTTGTATTTATAGTGCTTGGGTGGTGTAATGTACCCTCAAGAATGCATTAAGCATGTAAGAGTTGAACAAACTAAACATAAGTGGACACCTGGTTGTGCCACATGTAAGGAATGATGACCAAATATTCCCTCACGTGAGGGGAATGATTAGGTTATAACTGAATTGCCACATGCTCCAAGTCTTCCATGTGCTTGCATATGCTCGGACCTGTGACATTGTGGGCAGTAACCTCGGCCCGACTGAGTACGAGGTTGGGGAAGTCCGATAGTGTCGCTATGTCCTGTCAATAATAAGTGACTGTTGTGAGCTTTCTGTCAACTCGGCTGTGAGACATGCCGAGGTTAGTGACGCTGGGTATGAGGGTACACTTTGATAATATCAATCACCCCCTAATCCTTAGTTTCCTATGTGAGTAGGTGGCTGAGGGGTGTGTAGGTTAGGCCGAAGCTGAGTTACTTTTGGTGTCTTTAGGCGTGAAGTGATTCCTTGACACATGTCACTCATTGAAGTGACTAACATACTTCTTAAGGTATGACTGCGTCTTTTCGGTTCTCTAGGGTAATAATGGTGTTGATACCAAATTTAGTCTGCTGACATGGACCAATCACTTGAAGACACGTGTCAACTTACATGGAAAATACAAATACTTTAGACGAGTAACTTAAGAGTACCGAGTAACTCAGGCGCACCAAGCAACTCAGGCGCCCTGAGCAACTTAAGCATACCGAGCAACTTAAGCGGTCCGAGCTACTTAGCGTGCAGAGCATCCTAATCAAGAGAATTAAAAGACAGCTACGCATTAAATGTGTATTATTATCGTACATATGTATATGTCTACTAGATAACAGCGCATTATCCTTTCATATGTACAGCCTCAAGGCTAAATACATTGTAACTTCCTCATAAGGGGACTTTGGATCTCTTGGTAAACCTATTATGGAGATTCCAAACAAACAGTCAGCAATACAAAAACAGTGGACGTAGGCCATTTTCATCAGGCCGAACCACTTTAAAAATCCTTTGTCTTATTAATCTCTCTATCTGTGATTGATTAATTAGAGATAATCTAGTTTTTTACTTCAACAGATTGGCCTCGTCTGTGGAAAACGACTGTACTTAGAGTTTTTCATCAAAATAATTCATCATCAATGGCTGATAATCCGGAATCCAGTAATCGAAGCACTGGGGTCCCTCCAAACCCTTCTACTCCCCCAAATTTTTAAGATCTGGCTGGCATAATGGCCAATTTAGCATAAGGACAAACGGCCATGCAAGAAACCATACGTTAACTTATACAAACTGTTCAAGGTGGAGTGCCGGCCCAATCAGGACAACGAAGTGTTCAAAGAAATACCCATTTGCCATCTTCAAGAACTAGAAGAACGTTATTCCCGAAGGCCTCTCAATCTAGACGTACTGACTCATATCGTACTGAAAGATCTAGTGATCCTTCGTATCAACCAGACCGGACTTCATCGGTACGAGCTACTGATTCCCACCGAAATATCACTCTCACTCCAGAAAGGACTAGTGTTATAGAGAGGATGAGTAGAGTATCTCATTTTGATCGATTGGGCCCTACGAGGAATAAAAGTCCTCCTAGGATTGCGTCGAGTAACTCTCAACGACCATCCAACCTAAGGGAAGGCTCTGCCCAATCACGCCCAGCAGCCCGTAATGAAAGGTCCCAAGAGGAAAACTTAGCGCGATCAGTTGCTAGAATAAATAGGCCCGGGGTGGGAAATAATGCATGGAAAGGCTCTATTCAAAGGTTGGAGGACAGATTAGGGGAGATGGCTAAGGCCAAGAATCCTCTACAAAGAACTTTTGTCCATGGGACACCATTCGTACAGGCAATTATGGATTTTCCCACACCATCAAAATTCAAAGCTCCTATGGTGACGCCTAAATATGATGGAAAAATTGACCCTGTCCTTCGTATAGAACAATACCAAGCTGTTGTCGATATCTATGCAGTTCCATATGAGATGAGATGTAGGGCATTTTCAGGAACTCTCACTGGATCGGCCCATATATGGTACAATAATCTTCCTCGGGGGAAGATAAAAATTTTCCTTCAGCTGGCAGAACTTTTCATAGGGAATTTCTGTTTTGGAACAAAACCAGTTAAACGAGTAGCACACTTACTGAGTGTTAGACAGAAGCCAGAAGAAAGTATCAGGGACTACATTACTCATTTCAATAATGAGAAACTTGAGGTAATAGATTACGAGGAGAAAATGGCAATTACTGCTCTGATGAGTGGATTGTTACAAGATAAGTTGTACTATACTTTGGCTAAAGATCCACCTAGGACCATGGCAAAACTGATGGCAAAAGCAGCCAAGATCATGAACGCTGAGGAAGCCATGGTTGCGAAGAAAAATACTAACACCAAGGAGACTAAGGTTGAAGCTGGTAAAATCGAGAAGAAGGATCAGAAGAACAATGGTGGCAATAAGTAGTCGAAAGGAAAATAAGCGTTCGAGCAGATGAGGAAGTATGGAAATTATACTCCTTTGAAGGTAGATGTAAATCACATTCTGGAGGAGATCAAGAATAGCAAGGAGTTAGCCTGGCCAGGGAAAATAAAAGCAGACCCTGACAAAAGGGACAAGTCTAAATATTGGGAATTCCACAAAGACCATGGCCACACGACCAAGCGTTGCATATCTCTCTAGAATGAAATTGAAGCACTTATCAGGAGAGGAAAATTGACCAAGTATGTTGATCGACAAAATGGTGGAAAGACTAGCGACCGAGGAAGGCAAAGATCTAAATCTCCTCGTCGAACAAAAGAAGACAAGAAGAGAGATCACGAAGAAGATCCAGAGGATGACCCCGATCTCCCCAAAAGACCAAGACAGCCAGAACGTGAGGTATTTTCAATCCATTTTGGGTCATTTGAATGTAATGTCATTACAAGTGGAGATGCATGAGGTGGAGATCGAACTGCAGAGTGGAAAACTTACCTCAATGAGGCTCAAGCTTGGTCGTATATACAACGCATAAATTTGGCTGAAGATGATCACCCGAGGAAGGTGAATAAGGATAAACTGGTCATCGATTTCTCTAAGAACGACCTAGCAAGTGTGTTATATCCTCATAATGACCCATTGGTAATCAAGATGAGAATAAAGGAAGTGGTGATTTCACGGGTATTAGTGGACAATGGTAGCTCTGCAGACATCATGTTCTACCCATGCTTTGATAGTTTAAACTTGAAGTTAGCCTAGTTGGATCCCTATCATAAGCCCCTCCTCAGTTTTACTGGAGAAAAGGTTTTTCCACTTGGGACGATCAAGTTGGATATGCTTATCGGTACATGGCCTCCTTGTCGAACAGAAAGAGTACGTTTTTTCACAATGGATAAAAATGTCCAATCAGCTTACAATATCATCATGGGAAGGGTAGGTCTGAAGAATTTCAAAGCGGTACCATCTACTATACATCAATGTTTAAAATTCCCAACCAATTTTGGAGTGGGAGTTATGAAAGGCGACCAGAAAGTAGCTCGGGAATGCAATTATTCATCTGCCGAACAGGAAGAACGAGAAGAATCCAGTAAGAAGACTACTACCTATCAAGTGGATGAAATAGAAGATGCAGAGATTGAAACATTAGACCCTAGAGATGAGTCTCAGATCGTAAAGGGACAGGTCATGGAAGCTACCGAAAGTATCATTCTGAACGAGGAGCACCCAGAACGAACAACCCAAATTGGTGCGTCATAGGATGTATCGATAAAACAGGAACTGATAGCATTTCTAAGGCGTAAAAAATAGACTTTCGCATGGATTCATGAAGACATGCCAGGGATAGACCCGAGTTTCCTGTGCCACGAGCTCAACGTGAACAAGGAGGTCAAGCCAGTGAAGCAGCGAAGAAGGGTTTTTAGCCCTGAAAAGAATCAAGCTATACAGGAAGAGGTTGAGAAATTACAGAAAGCCTTTTTTATTGAGGACATTAAATATCCAGATTGGCTAGCAAATGTGGTGATGGTGAAGAAGAAAAACAACAAATGGAGGATGTGTGTGGACTTCACTGATCTTAATAAAGCCTGGCCAAAGGATCATTTTCCTTTACCTCGAATCGATCAACTGGTGGATGCTACTTCGGGGAACGAATTGTTGAGTTTCATGGATGCTTACTCTGGTTACAACCAAATTAAAATAAAGCCTGACGACAAGGAAAGTACCTCTTTTATCACCCCAAGGGGAACTTATTACTATAATGTTATGCTTTTCGAACTTAAAAATACATGTGCAACATATCAACGGTTGATGAATAAGGTGTTTGCGGAGCAAATCAATCATAATATGGAGGTTTATGTCGACAATATGCTAACGAAGAGCAAGAAAGCTACCGATCATCTAGTTGACCTAGGTCAGACCTTTGATCAACTAAAAAAATATCAAATGAAGTTGAATCCCACCAAATGCATATTTGGGGTACGAGAAGGCATGTTTCTCAGATATATTGTTAACCAACGAGGTATCGAGGCGAACCATGAAAAGATCAAGGCCCTATTGGAGCTAAGATCTCCAACTATGAAGAAGGAAGTACAAATCCTCATAGGACGAGTCGCAGCACTCAATAGGTTTGTGTCACGAGCAACAGACAGATGTCTCCCACTCTTCGAAACACTTCGAAAAACTTTTGAGTGGAATGATGAATGTGAGAAAGCCTTTCAAAGGTTAAAGAAATATCTGGGAACACCTCCATTGTTATCTAGACCAGTGATGGGAGAAAGATTATACTTGTATCTGGAAGTTTCAGAGAATGCAGTTAACTCAGCTTTGATAAGAGTGGAAGACGGAGTACAAAAACCGGTCTACTACACCAGCAAGGCCTTCCGAGGAGCAGAGATCAGATATCCAAGACTAGAAAAGTTAGCAATGGTACTAATCGAAGCGATCAGAAGGATGAGGCCATACTTCCAAGCCCATACTATAGTGGTGTACACTGACATGCCATTAAGGCAAGCTCTGCATAAACCGGAGAAATCGGGAAGATTGATGTACTGGGCAGTAGAACTTGGTGAATATGACATAGTTTATGAGCCTAGATCGTCTCTCAAGGGGCAGGCAGTAGCTGATTTTATCTCAGAGTTTACTCACTCTGATACCCCCGAAGAACAGGAGTTTAATACCGACCAACTCGTGGATGTTACGGGATCATCAAATTTAACCCTCGACCAACTTCCATTTGTGGACGATCCAGAGAAGATAATCAATGAGTAGCGAGAAGAGCCGGGGAACGAAAAAAGGAAGTATCATTCCACCTAGGAACTCTGTCTGATAAAAAAATTGATAATGAAGTACTTGTATGGAATCTGTATGTGGATGGCTCTTCGTGTGCCACAGGCAGTGGAGCAGGAATTATTTTAAACAGTCCTTATGAGATTGATATAGAATATGCTCTATGTTTTAAATTTAAAGCCTCCAATAATGAAGCTAAATATGAGGCTATGATCGTGGGTCTAAGTTTGGCCAAAACCATGAAGGTAGAGCGGGTCGTGGTGTTCAGTGATTCACAGTTAATCATAAATCAAATTCTTGGATTGTATGCAGGAAAAGGAGAACTAATGGTCAAGTATCATGCAAAGGCTATGGAGGTTGTCTCGACTTTTACCGCAGTACAGTTGATCAGAATACCGAGATTGGAGAATGCAAGAGCCGATGCCCTAGCTCGGTTGGCATCAGCAACACGCACCGAGCTACGAAGAATAATCCCAATATATAGCAGCACTCCAGATATGTGTCCATCCCTCCGAAGTTAAGGACTTGATTGAAGAGGTTCACGAAGGGTCCTGTGGAGCCCATGTAGCAGGTCGAACGCTTTTGCATAGAATAACGACACAAGGGTATTATTGGCCAACGATGAGAGTTGATTGCGCTGCTTATGCTAAGAAGTGCGATAAATGCCAACAGTTCTCTTCCATTCGAAGAACTCCCAAGGCATTGTTAACACCTATTACATCCCCTTGGCCATTCGCCATGTGGGGGATAGACTTGGTCGGGCCACTTCAAACGATCAAAGGAAGATTCAAATACCTCGTGGTTGCTGTGAATTATTTTATCAAATGGGTGGAAACTGAACCTCTCATTGATATGACATATGACAAAGTCTATTAATTTATTTGGAAGAGTATTATTTACAGATATGGTCTCCCACATGCATTCATTACCGACCACGGAACCCAGTTTGACAACGAGAAATTCGCTCCATATTGTCATCAATCCAATGTACAGAAAATCCACTCTGCGTCAGGCCATCCCCAAAGCAATGGGCAAATTGAAGTGACGAACAGAACCCTACTGAATGGTTTAAAAAAATAGTTGGATGATGCAAAGGGAAATTGGATCAATGAGCTTCACTCTGTGTTATGGGCTTATCGCACTACACCACGAACAGCAACTGGGGAGTCTCCAAACATGTTGACATTTGGAAGTGAGGCTGTCATTCCTGATGAATTGGGTCTACCCACACTAGGGTGCTTAATTTCAGTTCTCCTATCAGTGACTTGATGAGACGATTAGACCTGGATATGATCTAAGAAGTTAGAGAAGAAGCAGCAATCAGGAATGCAGCATATCAACAACGAACAGCTTTGTTCTACAACAAAAGAGTGAAGAAGCGCAATTTGAAATAAGGGGATTATGTACTGAATAAAGTGATCCAAAAGCATAACAAGCTGGAAGCCAACTGGCATGGACCTTACAGAGTAACTGAAGTTGTTCGTCCAGGGACATATAGAATTGAAATTTTATAAGGAGAAGAATTCAAGAATGCATGAAATGCGGAACACCTGCGCAAGTACTATAAGTAATTGAAATTCCTATGTAATACAGTTTCTTCAATATGAATAAAGTGATGTTTCGCCCATATTTCCTTCTTTGTTGAAATTTTTTGGAATATTAGTGCTACACACTACAAAGCAAACACCACCAACTCCGGTTGGTTGGCAACTCATAACCACCAACTCCGGTTGGTCGACAATTCAATTACCCCCAACTCCGGTTGGTCGGGAATTACCCCCAACTCCGATTGGTTGGTAACTAAAATACCACCAACTCCGGTTGGTCGGCATCTTATTACCACCAACTCCGGTTGGTCTATAACTCATTACCACCAACTCTGATTGGTCGATAACTCAATACCACCAACTCCAGTTGGTCGGCATCTCAATACCACCAACTCCGGTTGGTCGGTAAATCAATAACCACCAAATCTGGTTGGATGGTACCAAACTAGGAAATAAGCTGGACGACCTCCCGGGGCATCCACTGTCTAGGCAACCAGGTAATCCATATGAGATTACTACAACTAAGCAGGAACATGGGATGAAAATCATTCCATTGCTTAGGCCCAAAGAGTGACAAGTCACTATAATCAAACAACAAATGGGATAAGTATGGTATATATATATACATATTCACTAACCAACAAATAAGGACATTCTATAAATTATTTCGAAGAAGAATGAAATTGTAAAAGACTAAAAATTTCTTCATTAAAATCAAGTAGATTACATATGATATGAAGTTTGATTCATTATATAAACATATCCTATTCTATGGGTTTCTTTCCCTCTGCTTTTGAAATAGGTTCCACCCCGGCTGGAGGATCATCTAATGCATAAGGAGAATTTATAAAGTTTAGATCTCGCAGCATTCTGACATTCATTATGGATGGACGATCGAGCAAGTGTTCTGGATGAGATATCTCAAAATTTGAATGAAGGTTATAGTCACCGAGATACTTGGAGATCAAAATCCGAGGAATAGCACGAGCTGGGATCCAATTACGGTCAACTTTGAAGGGAGGCACTGGCAAATCAAGAACTCCGTGTTCATAATAATCCCACAAGAAATGACCTTGATCCAATTTCAGAACATATCAGGGATTCAACCACCCCTGCTTATATCCTTCGTTATTAGACTGCTGCAGGCGAGCATCAAGATGATACAAACCTTCACTATACCCAGCCATCCAAATTTCCCTGGGCTGCTTGTGGAATTGATAAGTTAATCTTTCAAGTTATTCGTGGAGCTTTTTCATAAGAATTTCTTTGCTTTCCAGAGTAGAACTCTGATTGGAGAGTTGGTCGTTAAAACTCTGAATCTTCTTAGATATTTCTGTTAAAGCTTGGTTCTTCGCCATCAACTGAACGGCCTGATTCTCTAAAGCCGACAGAGTTCTCATTTCTTCAATGGTGACCCGACCAGCCCTTGCTCGTCCACGAGAAGAAGGTTTTGCTCTACCACGAGTAGGTACGAAAGATCCGGTTCGCCTTAAAGTTTCTAACTCATCCCTTAAGTTATCATTTTTTACTTCCAAAAATGAAAAACCATCTTCATTTATGGGGACCAAGGCTCCCAAAGAAGAAGAAGCAGATTTGAGTTATTTTATTTTCTCTTGCAAAGCGATGTTCTCCTGCTCCAGCAGCTTGGCGATATGTCTATGTTTTTCAATTTCAAGCTTTAACACACTCTCCTTTTTCTTATGAGAAGAAATGAACTTGTCATACCCCTTGTCAGCACTCAATTATTGGTATTTTTTCTCATAGCCTTGTCAGCACTCAATGAACTTCTTAGACATTTCTGCTAAAGCTTGGTTCTTCACCATCAACTGAACGGCCTGATTCTTTAAAGCCGACTGAGTTCTCATTTCTTCAATGGTGACCCAACCAGCCCTTACTCGTCCACGAGAAGAAGGTTTTGCTCTACCACGAACAGGTGTAGAAGATTCGTCTCGCTTCAAAGTTTCTAACTCATCCCTTAAGTTAGCATTTTTTACTTCTAAAAATGAAAAACCATCTTCATTTATGGGGACCAAGGCTCCCGAAGAAGAAGAAGCAGATTTGAGTTGTTTTATTTTCTCTTGTAAGTCGATGTTCTCCTGCTCCAGCAGCTTGGCGATATGTCTATGTTCTTCAATTTCAAGCTTTAACACACTCCCCTTCTTCTTATGAGCATAAATAAACTTGTCATACCCCTTGTCCGCACTCAATTGTTGGTATTTTTTCTCATAGTCTTAATGCAGAAGTGTAGTAGATTCTTTATACTACTATTGAAGCTCCTCGATCGTTCCTTGAAGATCTTCAATCATCTCATAGTAGGCCACATTGTTGGCTATAGCACGATCAAGTAAGCACTTCAAGTATTGGTAAGCTTCAACTGCTCGGTCAGAAGCACCTGATTCGAGGATGTCAGTTATCTGCGCCTAGGCCTGTAAATTGAGCGCCCGAGGCCCGAAGCCCGCCCGTTCGGCCCGCTATTTTCGGGACGAGCTTTATTTGAGTTTGAGCCGAGCCGAGCCTGAGCCAAAATTTCAAGCCCGAATGAATTTCGGGCCGAGCTTGAGCCGAACCTCGCCAAGCGCGAATTGGGCCCGAAGCCCGAACTTCATATTTATGAATAAATAAATAAATAATTTATATAATATAACATATTTATGTTAACATTGTTTAATTAGGTTTCGTTCTTTTATTTCATTTACGACTTTTAAAAAAAAAAGTCATTTGTCATAATACATTAGATTACATGTGATTTTCAATTTTGTGATTTTATTGTTATTCTCACTATGAGTATTTGATTTAATAATTACTCAAGTCACAATAAGCCTTTGTTAGTGATCAAATTTTGCTAAATGTATGAAATTTAATAAGCATTTGTAGGTTTTCACTCTTATTTTCCTCGTTTTAATTTAATACATTTCATAATTATATATTTTATTTCATGAAATATCAATTAGATTTTAATGTGAAATTATGTCCATGATGGAAATACAAGAAAAAAAATTAATTCAAACTTTTTTAACAAAAAAAATTAAAATCGGGCCCGAAGCCCACAATATATATGAGGCGAGTTCGGGCCTAGGTGGGGAAAAGTAATTCGGGCCGAGCTCGGGCTTAAGCATGGGTAAGTAAGTTCGGGCCGAGCCTGAGCAACCCCAAGCCCGGCTCACCCAGCCCGATTTACAGCCCTATCTGCGCCTCATTAAGGTCTGTATGACCAGCTTTGAAATAGTCATTGCATTTCTTCATCAATTTTATATCATGAGCTAATAAGAGCTCCATCCTAGCCATAAACTAGCAAAGGGAAGAATAAAAAAATCAACAATGGTACGAACAGAGCAAGTAAGAGAGAAATTCCAGACTAACAACAGAAGTTTAAATTTTATTCATCATGATAAAAAAAAAACATAGTTCCAGGTTACATTCACGAAAAATAGCAAAACAAAAGGCCCGAACAACTTTACACCTTATCCTTATTTCCTACGACTTCGTCAAATGGTTTGGATGAAGGGGTTGGTTGCTCGGAGGGCAAAGGCAGCTGCTCGGTAGATGTGTTAGCTTGTTGGACTTGCTCTGAGGGTTGGGCAACAGAAACAATAGGGACATGTTCCCCTGGTATCAAGGAAGACTCATCTAAAGCTGCTTCATCTTCTTATTCTTCTCTAGGAGAGGGAGGAGGGCCATGAGTATACTGCTGGAACAATTTAGAATTCTCAGCAACCTTCAACTCCTTCAAGGCTGCTACCCATCCATCCCTAAAAAATTTGACACTGGCATACTCCATTTGAGAAGTCATAACAGCCATGCCCTTGTTCCAACCCTTGTCCCAACCAGCACTAAAGGATTTTTTAACAGCAACTTTTCTTTTAGCTTTTTTCGAGGATGTCCTTTCTCTAAGGGGCTCCTCAGCAGACTTCAGCTTTTCTTCTACCTTTATCTTATGTTGCTCAACATCTTGAAGCCTAGCAACATTTTCCTCAGCAGATTTAAGCTTGATCTCAAGCTCCTCTTAACCTTGTTCGGCTTCCTTCAATTTCTTCTCCAACTCTTTGGAGGCAATCACAAATTCATCTCGATTTGCTTCAACAGACTTGATTTGCTTCTCCCAAGCATCTTTGTCTTCCTCGTACTTATGATGAGATTCTCTTAAGGATTGAGTTAGTCCAGCAAAAGCTTCTTCCACTGCACCCGAGGAGCTGGAAGCCCTGATGGCTTCATCTTTCTTTAAAATACTATTGAAGCAAGTCACAAGCTGAAAAAAGGAAGAATTTTAAGTCAATATATGAACATAGTACTAGAAAATAAAGGAGTCAGGCTAATGATACTTACTGAAGTAATGTGTTGAGCAGCCAATGTAGTAAGTCTCTCACGAGAAAATGTGTCTTTAACACCTTGGAAAACAGTCTAAGATCTTATCAAGCCCATAGCAGATCTCGAAGCAACAAGAGCTGGAATATTACCTTCAACATTTGAAGGCTGAGAGGTAGGTTCAACAGGTTTCTCAGAAGAACTTCTTTTTAATCTCCTCAGAGAAGCAGGAGCATTTTCGATTAAAGGTGCAGTCTCTATTGGCAAAATGACAGCAGTCTCACTTAGAGGTGAGATGACAATAGTCTTACTCGGAGCCACAGGGGGCTTATTGCCAGCTTCCTTGGTAGCAATTGAAGGGGGAACATCTGTAGTCTTTGTCCCTTTATCTGGGACATCTTGTTTATGCTTCTTTACCTCATCGGTGGCAAAGGCAAACTTGTCAAAAAAGGTAGGAGCTTTCTGCTTCTTCATTAGATCAGTAATAGGAATACTCAAATCAGAAGAAAAACCTTCAACATTGGTCTCAGAGGTTGGTACCCGGTCAAAATCAACTACCACGGGACGAGGACGAGCAATGAAAGACGAGGTATAGTTTCTGTATTACAACAAATAAGAAACAGATCTAATGTGCTCCCCAGCAACAGATTGATGCAATCCCCAAATAAGTTTTAAATGCTTTATATTAACCTCGATTTCTTTTGGAGGTTTTCTTTTACTGTCAACTGTAACAAATAAAATCAAATGTCAGTGGTGCATTTCATTGAATACAAAGAAAACAAGATTTTAAAAATAAAAACAACTTATCCCATTGCCATAAAGCGAACACCTGGGACTTTGGTACACGTCATCTCCACTTAATGGAGGGTGTTGCCAATTTTTCATCACAACCCCATGATCAAAATAATCCCTATTGGCATCGGGAAGATTGACAACTAACGCTCTATTCGAAAACCTAGTTTCTAAATAGAAAGTATTGTCACTAGTGACCCATCTATAGCAATACATAATTTCTGGAATTCCCAAACGATTTCCATAAAGTTGATTCAACCTATGTACGCCATTAACTACCCTCCATGTATTTGGAGCTACTTTTTCAGGTACAATATCGAAATATTGGCAAAACTCCAAACACAGGGGATTTGGCGGGAAAGAAAAACCACACTCAGCTACAAAAAGACTTGGGAACCAGTGTCCCTCCGCCAAAGAAAGTAAATCACAAGGATAAGAAAGTTCTTCCAAAATAACCCAAGAAGGGATTGAAAAGTCAGACCAAAACTTATCCAATGATTTAACAAGATAACCCATGGTGAATAAAGTAAATAAAGAAGAGGGAAGAAAATCTTACAAAAGAAAGAGAGATCAGTTATCAATGAACGATGGAAAGAACGAAGGCACAAGATAGAAAGAAAATGAAGAGTTCAGAAATACAGATTTGAAAAGTAGAAGACGACTGGATTTCTGTCACGTTTAAATACTTTACCTCGAGAATAGAGAAAAGCAATGATTACAAGGGAAGACATTTGCGTTTCCGGCGGCTTAAAAGAAGAAAAAGGCACAAATATCAAAACGATCGTGAAAATTCAAAATATTTATGAAGCCTGATATTTTGCGTTCAAAAAAGGAATTATGTACAATAAAAACCTTCCTAAAATTCATAAAGACCAGTGATCCAAGCAGTTTTCAAGCATAAAGTTCCACATTCTCCTTCAACCTCAACTGTGAAACATTGGGGGCTTCTGTTGATACCAAATTTAGTCTGCTGACATGGACCAATCACTTGAAGACACCTGTTAACTTACATGGAAAATACAAATACTTTAGACGAGGAACTTAAGCGTACCGAGAAACTCAGGTGCACCAAGCAACTCAGGTGCCCCGAGCAACTTAAGCGTACCGAGCAACTTAAGCGGTCCGAGCTACTAAGCGTGCAGAGCATCCAAATCAAGAGAATTAAAAGACAGCTACGCATTAAATGCGCATTATTATCGTACATATGTATATGTCTACTAGATAACAGAGCATTATCCTTTCATATGCACAACCTCAAGGCTATAAATACATTGTAACTTCCTCGTAAGAGGGGGAGTTTGGATCTCTTGGTAAACCTATTATCGAGATTCCAAATAAACAGTCAGCAATACAAAAAAAGTGGACGTAGGTCATTTTCATCAGGCCGAACCACTTTAAAAATCCTTTGTCTTATTAATCTCTTTATCTGTGATTGATTAATTAGAGATAATCTAGTTTTTTACATCAAGAGATGGGTGTATTGGGAATCATGCCTCATCATTGAGAAGGTTTAAAAAGGACCTTCTGTTTATTACTTTCTCTTTCTTCTTCTCTAGTTTTCCCTCCTAAGCTTTCCTTTGCTGCAGAAAACCCTACAAAGCTTCCATAGCCAAATCTTGATCATCTCTGGTTTTCTGCACATCTCAATCTCGTACGTCTTTATTCTTCACTCTTCATTGTTCAGGTAACCTCCTTTGTCTCTTATTCTCCCATTTCTGGGTATATTTGCATATTGGTTCCTTTTATATTGGTTTTCTTAGTTTTTTGGCGAACAAAACCTCCACTGTTTGGCAATTATTAGGATAGGCTTGGTGGGGTTAAGTAATTTTTGGGACTATTCTAGGCTTCTCCGACGTTATTCTAGCCCAAAAACCCTTCCTTTCTGGATTCGGTGACCTTTCGGTCACCTTCTCCGGTGACCCACCCTTGAGTGTTCTTAGTGTTCTTTGTTAGAAACCCTTTGGATTCCACGTTTTGATCTTTAATTTGAGCTATACAAGTTGTTTTCTTGTTTGTACCTTTTGTACAAGTCTAGTGTCATCTTCTGAATGCTCAAACCTTTATATAAACTCATTGAAGAGTTCCCGTCTCTGCATGAGAAGACCTTCAAAAAGATTAGGCTGATAGAGCTAGCCCAAGAGGAAGCTTGTAGGGTTGAGTCCTTTACCCTTAGACCAATCTTTCCTCCTCCCCTGAGTCCATATACCCTGAGCCTGCAGAGACTGTTGAGCCTGCATTGGTTCCTAAACCAATGTCTGAGGATAACGCTTCTTATACCTAATGTCAACGTCTAAGGCAGGCGAATCTGTAGACTCTTTCCAAGAGGCTGTGGATTATTCTCCTAGGCAAGGTGAGGTTTCATAGGAAGCCGAGGTTTTAAGTCGTGCCTCGTCCCACCAAGGTGCTAGCACTTCACGTAGATATTCTGTTGAAATTTTAGGGCCCAGTGTGGCAATTCCCCCTCCTATTGATGCCATTCCCCTCTCGGTTGCCATCGGGATTGAATTTGTTAAGAGGTTTCCTGGAGGTGCCCTACAAATGCCCAGGTCGATATTATTGGGGATGGTGAGGAGAGTGAACTCGATACCTCTGAAGTGACCGAGTATGAGAGTATCGTGAACGAGTACGACCTTATTTCTTTCAGGCACCTCTATTCCATAGATTCTTCAATAATCCTTAGGAAACCTCTGAAGTATGAGAGGGCCTTCGATAACTGAGATGGCGAAATCTGTGTTTATGAACAAATGTTTAAGTTGGGTTTTCATCTTCCTATCCACCCAACCATCAGAGCTATACTCTCACACATAAATATTGCCCCTTCCCAATTGTCCCAAAATGCTTAGAGGGTTATGATTGGGAACATCATCCTTTAGAAGGTTGTACACCATTCAGACCTTCCAATTAGAGTTTTTACAGGTTATTATGTCCCATCGTCTGCCAAAAATCATCCCAGCTACTATCACTTCTTAGCCAGGAAATCAGAGAAGAAAATGCTCTTGGTTACCTAAACTTCAAATCACAATTGGAAACCTCGGTACTTTTTTATTTTGGGGGTGTGGGAGTTTGTTTCAGACGAGGCTAGTGGAACGTCGGTTCCAAGGACCCCTCTGAGATGCGGGGAAATTCTCCCTCACGACTAAATCCGACCCTGGTCTTAGCCATGACAATTATAAAAACATTGAGGACCTTCGCAAATCAGGACAAGAAAGGTCATCTCGTTAAATATGAACATCTGACGACCCCCAACTACCTTTCTCAGACAGGTTTGGGGTGTGGTCTCCTAGAAGAGCTTCGTAAGTCTTCAACATTTTTTTTTATCAAAGTTATGTCTCATATATTTTTTACCTCTGACCGAATAACTCAAAGACTTATCTTTTGCAGAGCGTCTAGCAGGCATCTCAGGCGACTTTTAGGAGATGTCAGCTCCTAGCCTCGTGAAGCTCATGGAAAAAAGAGGTGGCAAAAATCTACCCCCACCTAACACAAGGAAGAGCGTTGGCGTCTCTAAGGTCGATGCTAGCAAGAAGAGGAAAACTTCCACCGAGCCATCACATACAAGGACGAGAAAGACTCAGATAAAAGACAAGGACATACCTATTTCTACTAATGATGCCCTGGTTGCTCGTCTATCTCAACTCAAAATTGGGGATAGCATGATCAACCATAGTTTGAAAGTTGTCGATACTATTGGCACTATAATGACTGAAGAAGACAAGCATTTTCTTCGAGCCTTGAACGTCCCTTTATTGGTTGAGTTCGCTCTTCATAAATCGATCTGGGTATCAGTCTTTTGCTCATTTTATCACAAGTGTAACATCGGCTTTTTAGAAATTATAACTCATATGTACGTACATTTGATCTTCTTCTGCAGGGTGTCTTATCCTTTCATCATCTTATTGTGTGAACTTTGAAGAAGATCCCCCTTATAGAAAAGGGTAAGGAAGATGAGAAGGTTGAGGCCTCTCTGAATACAGAGGTTGAACAGAGTCATCAAGTAGAGGAACAATGACATGTCTCAGCTCAATAAGGATCATGAAAAAGCTTTGAAGGTAAAGGATAATATTCTTCAATCGAAGGTTGATGCTGCAGTCAAAGTTTCCTTGGAAAATGCCTCAGAGAAAGCCGTTGAGGACTAAAAGGTCTCTGACGAGTTTGCCAGCTTTGGCTTTGAGTACATAGAGAGGGGTATCAAAACGACTGGAAAATGGGCAGGCATGAAGGAGAGTGAGTCTGGGGGCTTGACTGCCGAGGACTTTGTTGGTCTAGGCTTTGGAGACCCTCGGTTCGCTCAGGCCTTGAAGGAAGTTGAAGAGGGTGATACTGCTCCAGTTGAGACTTCTCCTCTCGAGGTCACAGAGACAGAAGACGGTACTCATCATGATGATGAAGTTGAAGTTACCAATGTCGGCCTTGACCAGACGACTGCAACTGCTAGTGGGTCGGCTCCTGACGAGGCATAGGCCCTCTTATCAATTAATAACTTTTCACTGTTCATATTTTTAACAATTGTAATTTTGATCCCCTTTTGTCTGTAATTCAAGTTTCTATGAACTCTGATGGTAGTTTCGTGATACTCTGGATTGTAACTCTGAACCCTTTTTTATTACATATGATTGTAACTTTTTAATTAACCTCTTTTTTGGTATGATCATAAGTAGCTTGGCTTTTTCTGATTCTATTGCTTCGTATGGTGTTTTATTTTTCTATAACTGTGATACTCCACATTTACAAGTTTCACCACACCAAATTATCTTATTTAAGGTATGAGATCACCAATTTATGATGTTTTACCTCTTAAACTCACCAAATAATGATGGTTTAAGGTCTGAGGTCACCAAATTGTGGTGTTTTACCTCTTAACTTTCCCCACGCAATGATGTTTAAAGTATGAGGTCACCAAATTATGGTGTTTTACCTCTTAAACTAACTAAATAATGATGTTTAAGTCTGAGGTCACCAAATTATGGTGTTTTACCCTTATATTTTCACCAAATTAATGATGTTTAAGGTCTGAGGTTACTAAATTATGGTGTTTTACCTCTTAAACTCACCAAATAATGATGTTTAAGGTCTAAGGTCACCAAATTAATGATGTTTCTCCTCATAATTTCACCAAACTAATGATGTTTAAGGTCTGAGGTCACCAATTTATAATATTCTACCTCTTAAACTCACCAAATAGTGATGTTTTAAGGTCTGAGGTCACCAAATTATGGTGTTTTACCTATTAACTTTCACCACACAATGATGTTTAAGGTCTGAGGTCACCAAATTATAGTGTTTTACCTCTTAAGCTCACCAAATAATGATGTTTAAGGTCTGAGGTTGCCAAATTATGGTGTTTTACCCTCATATTTTTACCAAATTAATGATGTTTAAGGTTTGAGGTCACCAAATTAATGATGTTTCACTCATAATTCACCAAATTAATGGTGTTAAGGGTCTGAGGTCACCAAATTAAAGATGTTAAAACATAATGTAACAAAAGTATCAGCACAACGTTGCTATCTTTTCATTAACATCCTTTGTATAAACTGGTACATGTATTACAAAAAGATAATAACAACTACAACATTATATGTAATATTTCTTTAAGTGATCAGCATTCCAAGGGTTGGAGAAAGGTTCTCATTCAAGATTTCCTAGCCGGTAGGTACCAGGTACAACCTCATCAATTACCCTATAAGGACCATGCCAATTAGGATGGAGCTTATTTTTTTTGCCATGTCTTTTTCAGGACTAAATCTCCCACAACTATAGGCCTTGGCTTCACCCTCTGATTGCAGAATCTCCCAGTTCTCTGGTGATAGGCTGCTTGTCTGATCTCTGCATCCTCTCTTCTCTACTCAAATAAATCAAGATCAAGTCTTATTTTTCCCCATTCCTTTGAGGGTCATAGGTCTGAACTCTATGAGTAGGAAGTCCTACCTCTGTTGGGATGATAGCCTCTGAGCCATGGGCTAACATAAATGGATTTTCTCCTATTGGTGTTCTCGTTGTTGTCCTGTAGGCCCAAAGCACAACATATACCTCCTTTATCTATCTTCTTTTGGCTTCTTCTAGACTCTTTTTTATCCCATCAAATATTATTCCATTTGTGACCTCGGTTTAACCGTTTGCCTGGGGTCGTCCAGGAGAAGAGAAAAATTGTTTGGTCCCTACTCTTTCGCAATATTTTTCTAAGGAAACATTCTTGAACTGGGTTCCATTGTCTGAGCTAAGGGTATTTGAAAGGCCATACCTGCATATGATGTTCTTCCAGATGCTCGGTGATGGTGATCATTGGCTCGGCGTCTACTCATTTAGAGAAACAATCAATCGCCACTATTAAGAACTGATAGTTGTTTATAGCTCTTCGCAAGGGTCCTACCAAATAAATGCCCCATACTAAAAATGGCCAAGGAGAGATGATTGAAGTCTGAGGTTGGTGAGGCTGATGAGGGATGTTGGAGAACCTCTGACACTTGTCACGCCTCTTCGCATACGTCGCTGCATCTTTGCCCAAGGTCAGCCACCAGTACCCCTGAGTGATTATCCTCTTAGATAACGGTCTCCCTCCTGTGTGACTTGAACAACATCCCTCATGCACATCGTGCAAGATGTGTGGAACCTCTGAAGGGTTCACATCTGAGGAGAGGGAGCAAGAATCCCTTTTTATACAAGACATCTCCTACAATTGAGAATTTAGAAACTTTAAACCTCAGCTTTCTCCTTTCGAATTTCGACTCTGGCAGCTCTCCCTCTCTGATATATCCGATAAGAGGATCCATCCATGATACTCCCATACTTAGATTTAGGCAAGGTCTAGCGACCTCTTCCTCTATGATGGTCAACTTGAGTAGAATCTCAACTGGTATTGTTCTCCTTATGTCTGTCCTTATTGTTGAGGCCAACCTTGCGAGTGCGTCAGCTCGGCTGTTATCTAGCTGAGGTATCCTCTTCATCTTTACTTCCTTGAATCTTTCTAGCATCGATCTCACCCTCTTCAGATATTTGGCCATTCTTTCTTCTTTGGCTTCATATACCCCCAGGATTTGGTTCACGACTAACCTTGAATCACTGTGGACTAGGATCTGGTCGACATTGAGGGCTTTTGCCAAAGAGAGACCTACTATTAATTTCTCATACTCTTACTCATTACTGGAAGATTTGAAGTTGAACCTTAGTGTATATTCAATATTGGTACCATCCAGTGCTGACACTATCAGCCCTCTTCCACTTTCTCTCTCACAAGATGACCCATCAACGAAGAGGTTCCAAATGGTTGCATTTGAAGAGAAGTTTCCCTCTAACAGGGTCCCCTGCTTGAAGAGGTATCTCTCTTCCTCATTCTAAACTATTCTCTGCTTGGCTATATTTGTCTCGGCCTTGTATGGTGTTCGGCCGACGTTTCTCTCTTCTGGCTCATGTGCAACCTCTTGATTAATCTCAACCTCGGCCACAAAGTCCGCGAGTGCTTGTCCCTTGACGGCAATCCTGGGTTGATAAATAATATCGTATTCCCCAAACTCTATTGCCCAGGTCATTAGCCTTACTGACTTCTCAGGCTTATGGAGGACCTGTCTGAGTGGGGAATCAGTGAGGATGACCATGGAGGGGGCTTGAAAGTATGGCTTCATTTTCCTAGAAATGTGTATCAAAGCATAGGCTAACTTTTCCATCTGGGGGTACTTTTACTCAGACCCCTGGAGCACCTTGCTATTGAAGTACACTGGTCTCTGCACTCCATCCTCTTCTCTCACTATTGCAGCACTGATGGCTGACTCTGAGATAGCTAAATATACATATAACTTCTCTCCCTGAACTGGCCGAGATAGGAGTAGAGGAGATCCGAGGTAGGATTTGAGCTATTTAAAAGCTTTGTCACATTCCTCATTCCATTCGAAAGTCTTTCTAAGAACCTTGAAAAAAGTAAGACATTTATCTGTAGCTCTTGAGACGAACCTGTTAAGTGCAGCAACCCATCCGGTTAGCCTTTGAACGTCTTTGATGTTTCTAGGTGTCTTCATTTCTAGCAAAGCCTTTATCTTCTCTGGGTTAGCCTCTATTCCCCTTTGGTTGACGATGAAGCCTAAAAACTTTCCTGCTCCTACCCCGAAGACACATTTGGTCGGGTTAAGTTTTATTCTGTATTTATCTATGGTGTCGAAAGTTCTTTCGAGGTCGGCCACATGAGTGTCGGCCTTCAGAATCTTCGTCATAATGTCATCCACATAAACTTCCATAGATTTGCCTATCTAATCTTCGAACATCTTATTTACAAGACGTTGGTAGGTCGCCCCTGTATTCTTCAGGACGAAGGGAATGACCTTGTAGCAATAGGTCCCCTTGTCTGTTATGAATATTGTCTTCTCTGACTCATCCGAATTCATGAAGATCTGATTATACTCGGAATATGCATCTATGAAGATCATAAGCTCATCTCCCGTTGTGGCATCCACCATCTGATCAATACGATGTAGGGGAAACTGTATTTTGGGCAAGACTGGTTTAAATCAGTGAAATAAACACACATCCTCCATTTCCCATTAGCTTTCGGCACAATGACAGCGTTATATAACCACTCAGGGTATATGACCTCTCTTATTAACTTAACCTCTTCAATCTTTCTAACCTCGTCTCTGATGACATCATACTTCTCTCTTAAGTATACTCTTCTTCTCTACTTGATGGTCCTAACATCTTCTATAACATTGAGTTTATGACACATAATCTCAGGATCAATACCTGGCATGTCTACATGGCTCCAGGGAGAAACACATTGTCTCTTCCTTAACAACTTCACTAGTTCCTCCTTGATCTCAGACTTTAGGGCTTTACCGATTTGGATGGTTTTTTTTGGCTCGTCCTCATTGAGGACAATGGATTCTACCTCCTTCGCGGTCTCTCCCTTTTTTAGCTTTATTTCACTCTAGTATCAAGTGTGTCGATGTTGTACATGGTTGCTACCCTCTTATGAGCCTCTCTCTCTTCTGTAGAGTTGAAGTAGCATTCATGTGTCGATGTTTGGTCACCTTTCACTTCCCATACTCCATAAGGAGTCGAAAATTTTAGCATTTAGTGGACCGTTGAAGGCACGACCTCAAATTCCTTGAGGGCTACTCGTCCTATGATGAGATTGTAGGCTGAGAAGACGTTTTTATCATGTAAGAGGGTAGTTTAGATAAGATGGAGGCGTAACCCCTTTTGAGTACGGTAATGATAAGCTAATTAGCCAAAACCTTGGATTAATTATAGTATATGCACACACAAACTATATGAATATGAACTCAGTTTAAACTTATAAATCTGTCGTGTATAACTCATAAGGTAGTAATGAACTTAGAAGTAACTTCGCTAGAGGGAGCGAGAAGTAAGTACCCTAGATACACCTTGGCAGGTAGTCAAACACACCAACCACCCTCAAGAATCTCTTATCAAATATTAAAAGCTTCGTAATAAATGACAATGGTGGGTGAGTAAAACTCTCTAGTTTGTAATAACTCTCTCCAATGTATATTATGTCTAGCAATAACTTCTGAACTCCGGGGAAGATCTTTTTTCCTCAAAGGTGGTTGGGGTCCTTAAATAGCCCCCCGCACCACCCCCGAGGCAACTCAGTCATTAATGCCTGTGAAAGACCTCCCTCATACTTTATGTCACAAACATTAAACACCTGATGCCCTAGTTGTCTCCATATCATAGACATTAAATTTCAAGACATGCCTTTTGCCGAACCACTGTGTGTCAGGGGGCTGTTGTCACAGAGGTGGATCACCAACTGCCTGACAACCCCAAATACCACGGTGGTTTACTCAAGTGCAGGTCTGACATTGTTTAGTTGGCTAGTGACATCACCTACAGTAGATGTGACATTAAGTAGAGGGTTGTTTGGTTCACAACTCAACACCCGATGGAACTCCAAGCTACTCCGCCCGAGGTTCCACGGTGAGGGTCCTTCGATATTTTACCAGATGTATCTAAGATGGTCGGACAAGCCCCAACAGTGCATCACTTCTCAATCTTCCAAACCAAGTCCCTCTAAAGTTCCCACGGTGAGGTCCTCTGATAGAGCATGAAAGCTTTCCCAGGCCCTGCCAAGCCTGGTCTCTCGCGAGTACTGTTTGACCTCACACTAAAACTCATTATTATTCTCATTACATCATTACAACCGTTATAGCTTATAGTCAATATAAACAAAGATACAATATGACTAACATAATAAGCTAAAATATAAGTTGTCACATTGAGCTACCTCGCTGAGTTGCCACGGTGAGTTGCCACGCTAAGCTACCTCGGCTTCTTAATCCTGAACACTATTGCCAATGGGGGGATTATCCATGATCTCATGATTACCTACAATCCCCCTCTACATTTTCCCCTTCGTGGAGATATTTGTTGTTGGAACAAGAAATGTCTGCACGAAAACTTCTCAATCCGGTGAACCTTCTCTTTGTGTAAAAATTCTGGCCTCCTTTCCTTCATTAGAACCGCAGCGTTATAATCTCCAGGAAAAAGAAAAATTCGCACCAATGTACCTAAGCCGAAGCGCCATGACTTATTAGGGTTTGACGAAGGGACATCGCCATTTTTTCCTTATACTGAGCTTTAACCGTTCTAGCTTTTTATTATTTGAAATTCTCCCGAAAGGCCTGCTAATATTATCAAATACTCGTTTTGATTCTTGGTAAGTGAAATTCTCCCTGGTAATGCTTCGCTATGTTCGAAAAAGCAGAAATTCTCCCCGATGTACTCAAGTCACCATTTAAACAACGTTTGGACTTGTGGCGAGGAGCCATCGTAGCTTTTTTGAACCGTTGGGACATCTTTTCCGTTGGGAGTTTTTGGATATGTCTGATAAAAATTCTGGCGCCAAAACTCAAACTTGCTGAAGAAAGCAACTCCTTCTATTCCCCAGGCATCGCTTCGTAAATGATGTGGCGCTATCTTTTCAGCTGTCAAAACACTTCTCGAAGTGCCACGTGTTCATTTGAAATGATTATAGGCAGCCATGCACGTGAGATGGTTGGAAACTCAAAAGTTAGGTTTAAAAGGCTTCAAACGTCTCTTTTATTTCAAAACCCTTATCTTTCCTTCATCTTCTTCAAGCTCCCGTCTTCTTTAGAGAGAGAGAACTATGCGCAAACTTCCACTGTTGTCCAATTCTTTACTCAGTCTCTTCCTTTTCTCATCTATTGCGCCACCACGTGTGGTTGTGCTCCTCCCTTCTTGTTCGTAACCCTTCTTACTCAGTTATACCATTCATCACCACTCTACTATGGCATCTTCAAGTACTTCTAAGGTTTCCACCACCACCGCTCAGCCAGGCTCCCCTTCTGCCTCCTCGGGCACTGCTGCTGCCCCTAGCGGCACTGCCCTGAATGCTGCTTGTCAAGACCAACTACGCTTCTACCGCCAGGCACCCATCTTTGATGAAGATGATAAATTTTCTGATGCATTTAATACTTGCCATTTCTCATCCAAGTTCGACCCCTTACTGTTGGGTGACGAGGAAATAGATTCATCAAAGTGGGGCTATCTTCCACTAGAGGAGACTCTGCATTTTTGTCTGGACCGTGGTGACTTCCCCTATTCTCAGATTGACTTCGAAGCACCTGGAGGGTCTCCTAGCCCATTTCAGTGCCTGGTATACATATATGCAGAGTTCTCACGCTACTACCATTGCAAAGGTTGGGCATCATCGAGCCTATTGGTTTGGGGAGTTCACCCTCTCTAAGCACAACGCTGCGCTCCAAGTGCTAGTTTCCAGATGGAACATCATAACTCACACGTTCTTTGCTGTGTGGGAGAGTTCACTGTTACGTTGGAGGACGTCTGCTAGCTCATGGGTTTTGAGCCAATGGGTGAGTTCACATATCACGATGAGGCCCTAGATGCCGAAGAGGCTGCTGATCGAGCTGAGCTGGATCGAATCTGTCGCAGTTGCTCTGGTTCCTCGAACAAAGCCATATTTACTCCCCTCATCAAATATTTTTTCGAAGCTCCAACCTCGAAGGATATCAGTGCTGTAAGGGGCCGAGGTAGAGGTACATCCCTGGAATTACCAACCTATATACTTGTGTTGCTTTCACGCTTCTTCCTGACTGGGAAACCCAACGATCAGCCCAGAAGGGACCTTATAAATATTTCCATTCGTTTGGAAAGGGGTTTTAATCTTCCTCTGGCCTCCATCGCCTTGGGGTCCCTCTACACCTGGTTGGATCGAATCCACATAGACATGGCACAATCACTGGGCCGTTATAACTTAGCCAATTTTGCCAACACCATCATTTTAACAGACTTTCTTTACATCCGTTTTCCTGCCATCGCCGCCAAGTCTATTCCTCTATCTGTGGGGGGTATCAAGCCCCCATGCCTCCTATGTTTTCTTAAAAAATAAAGGCGAAAGAATATAATGGAAGTTTTTGATGTTTTAGACTCATTTGTGATGAGGCCATACAGTAAGTCTACATTTGCCCACAGTTGGGATTTCTTTCCTTTTGCATCCACAACGATCAAGTTCATCCTAGTTGTAGAAGATCCCTCACAAGTCGTGGTGTTTCTATTTACCCCCAGGTTTCTTTCTTCCTATACTGAATGGGGGTACACCTCAGAGCCCTATAACCCTGACAGATGTAGCAGGCAGTTCGGATTTGATCAGGGGTCCCCTCGACCTGTGTTTCAACACAACCACCCAAGAGCCACTTTTATTGAAGCCTGCACCTTCTATACTGCAGCCGCGGTACTTGGTGTGACGTCCACTATTGATGGCCATGTCACCCTTCCTAGTGCCACTAGGAAGGGAGATGTATCCACCTCATTTGCCATCAAGTTCCATTTGGGGCAGTTGGAAATGATCCGTGAGTACATTCAGTCCCCCCTCAATATCCCCCAGTCATTTCTTTCTCTTCTTTTGAACTGGGTTATAAGGGGAACTCCGTGCTTGGGTTTGAGTTTTCGCTGAATAAAACCATTAAAGAATCTCCCCATGAGCTACCCCCTCATTACCTAATGATCCTAACTGCCACCACGAAACCCAAGGCCATTGCAACTCCCAAAAAAACTGCCCCTTCGACCGAAGCTGCAACGGGAGAAGGGCCCTCTTAGCCACCTGTTAAGAAGGCCAAGAAGTCCAAGTCCTCGAAGTCTAAGCCCCAAGTTCAAGCACAAACTCCTTTGGAGGCATTTACTATTGCCTTTGTTACCCCTATCATGTCTCCAGAGGTAGCTAAAGAGCTGAGGAGGCAGGTGCAAGCTGAGGTCGAAAGAATAAATGCTGAGTTTCAACGGCGCGCTGTTGTCGTTCCTCCTTCGGTTGCTTTTCCCACGATCGTGGTTGATCCGACTGAGCCATTGGCAAAGAGGATAAAATGGTCAAGGGTACCTGAAGGTGGTGATGCAACGATCTCTAGGAAGAAAACGCTGGGTACCAAGTCCCAGAAGAAATGGACAGTCGATATACCTCCATCTTCCACTCCTTCTGTTGCTGCCTCCTCGCCACCTTTTCCAGTGGTTATATCTTCTCGTTCTCCCTCTGGATCTGAGGTATGTGTGCATTCTTTATTTCTTATTCCCCTTCTCTTAAGGTGTGTTGCATATGCTCATTTCTTAATAAGAAAATGTTTTGGTGCAGGGAGTTGAAAAAAGTCCCGGTCCTCCCAGCCCCTCTGTAAGCCGTTTCATGGGGGCATTGCGGTATCTCTCGAGCAGACACTACCCTTCCCCGTTACCCCCTGATAAGTCTTACTTACTCTCGTCGTTCATCCTCCCAACGGGCTAGAGATGCTGCTGCGGGGGCTACTACCGTTGAATCTACTGAGGCAATGAGCCCACCCTCAGCTTCTTCTTAATTAGAACCTCAGCCCGAGGCCCTTCTGTCCCTTATTCCAGTTGCCTAAAGTTACCCGGAGGTAACATATTATCTATTACCTGTTAGGTCTGGAAACATTTCTCTACTCCACCCGCTCTCTTTCTGTGTAATATGCTGAACCTTGACATGTTGGGGTGCCCCAGGTTGAGATGGCATCTCTGGTAGCCAGCATCCTTCTTCCCCCTGTACTGACGAGATCTCTGACTGCAATTCCCCTCTTTAGTGACATAATGGGGGTAAGTAACGTTTATAAGTATTTCTCTATTTTTTTAGTACTAATTTGTCATTTATAACACTTAACTTTGTTACAGCAGCTTTCTCCAAGTCTCTCTCTACCCTTTGCTATTAGTGGCCTATTCCTTTCCAAGGCCCAGGTTGATGTTGTTTCTCCTCATATTAGTTCTTCTGTACTCACGGGCATTGGGGCATCTCTTGAAGGTCCAATGTCTTCTACTGATGATACGCCCGTGTTGGCCTTAGTACCTTATATTGGCGAGGGAGGTTTGCATACCGTTGAGGCTTATTCATCCAAGGGCCCCGTGGAAGCTACTGAGGCAATGAGCCCACCCCCAGCGGTTTCTACCATTATGGCCCCCGTGGTGACTCCCGTTATCGCTTCTACTACTGCTGAGGTACTTCGCTAATTTCTCTCTGCATTTCTCAGTTTCTCGAACTTCACCTGGGTTTGTGACTTAACAATGAAAACACTTGTTAAGGTTTTTCATAAACTCCACCTATGTCGGTGACTTAACAACTAAAACTCTTGTTAAAGTTTTTCGGTGACTTAACAACGAAAACACTTGTTAAGGTTTTTCATAAACTCCACCTTTATTGGTGACTTAACAATGAAAACGATTGTTAAGATTTTTCATAAACTCCACCTATATCGGTGACTTAACAACGAAAACACTTGTTAAGATTTTCCAAAAAAACTCCACCTATATCGGTGACTTAACAACGAAAACACTTGTTAATATTTTCCAAAAACTCCACCTATATCGGTGACTTAACAATGAAAACACTTGTTAAGATTTTTCATAAACTCCACCTATATCGGGGACTTAACAACGAAAACACTTGTTAAGATTTTCCCAAAAACTCCACCTATATCGGTGACTTAACAAGGAAAACACTTGTTAAGGTTTTTCATAAACTCCACCTATATCGGTGACTTAACAACGAAAACACTTGTTAAGATTTTCCAAAAACTCCACCTATATCGGTGACTTAACAACGAAAACACTTGTTAAGATTTCCAAAAGCTTCACATATATCGGTGACTTAACAATGAAAACACTTGTTAAGATTTTTTCATAAACTCCACCTATATTGGTGACTTAACAATGAAAACACTTGTTAAGGTTTTTCATAAACTTATCGGTGACTTAACAATGAAAACACTTATTAATATC
Source organism: Sambucus nigra (assembly GCA_949130495.1). Taxonomy (NCBI): domain Eukaryota; kingdom Viridiplantae; phylum Streptophyta; class Magnoliopsida; order Dipsacales; family Adoxaceae; genus Sambucus; species Sambucus nigra. The sequence continues at coordinate 214,994,437 of OX422213.1, forward strand.
TTCCAAAAAACTCCACCTATATCGGTGACTTAACAACGAAAACACTTGTTAAGGTTTTTCATAAACTCCACCTATATCGGTGACTTAACAACGAAAACACTTGTTAAGATTTTCCAAAAAACTCCACCTATATCGGTGACTTAACAATGAAAACACTTGTTAAGGTTTTTCATAAACTCTACCTATATCGGTGACTTAACAATGAAAATACTTGTTAAGATTTTCCAAAAACTCCACCTATATTGGTGACTTAACAACGAAAACACTTGTTAAGATTTTCCAAAAAACTCCACCTATATCGGTGACTTAACAACGAAAACACTTGTTAAGGTTTTTCATAAACTCCACCTATATCGGTGAGTTAACAACGAAAACACTTGTTAATATTTTCTAAAAACTCCACTTATATCGGTGACTTAACAACGAAAACACTTGTTAAGATTTTTCATAAACTCCACCTATATCGGTGACTTAACAACGAAAACACTTGTTAAGGTTTTTCATAAACTCCACCTATATTGGTGACTTAACAACGAAAACACTTGTTAATATTTTCCAAAAACTCCACCTATATCGGTGACTTAATAACGAAAACACTTGTTAAGGTTTTTCATAAACTCCACCTATATCGGTGACTTAACAACGAAAACACTTATTAAGATTTTCCAAAAACTCCACTTATATCGGTGACTTAACAACGAAAACACTTGTTAAGATTTTTCAAAAACTCCACCTATATCGGTGACTTAACAACGAAAACACTTGTTAATATTTTTTCATAAACTGCACCTATAATGGTGACTTAAGAACGAAAACACTTGTTAAGGTTTTTTTCATAAACTCCATCTATATTGGTGACTTAACAATGAAAACACTTTTTAAGATTTTCCAAAAACTCCACCTATATTGGTGACTTAACAATGAAAACACTTGTTAAGATTTTTCATAAACTCCATATTTCCTCTAACTGTTCCCAGGTTGCTCGAGAGGATTCTCCACCAGTTCCTTCGCCTGTTGGCCCAACCTATCGGGAACCTGTTGTCTCGGGAGATTCTAGCCATAATAATCAAGGTTCCACGACCGGTGTTGCTACCGAGAGCGAATCTGGGTGCGATCTTCCTCTGCCCAACTTGGCTCCTCACGCCTTCTGCCTGATGGTGCTTCAGTGTTCTCCTCAGATGCTTGCCAACCATCATCTGTTCATTGAAGAACTTGTAAATCATCATCTTGAGACGTTCACGGTGGATTGCCTGCATTCAAACATCTATGTTATGAGTTACAGGCTTCAGGGCCTAGCTTCCGTCGTTGCTGAAATTGTTAACACTCCGACTTCAAATGTTACTAGACCCCTCCTTAACCAATTTTTGGGTTATCTGCGGGAGTTGGGTCGTGACGAGTTCCATTTTGATTGGTTTATCACACATTTAAAGACTTTAAAGAGACAGCAACTGGACAGCCAGAGGGAACTGCTGTGGAAACATCAGGAGGATCAGCGAGCTGAGGAAACTAAATTAGCTGAGTTAGTACCTCTTCTCGAAGTTGTTGATAAAGAGGTGGAGGACATCGAAGAAGCTCTGCGTATGGTGAAGCTAAAATGAGAGAAACTCCTTATCGAGCTCACACAAGAGCAAACGAGGTTGGAGGTCTCTATCAACGCTCAACAGTCTTTCCAAGCAGCTTCTTCGGTCCTCCCTGGGGATTTTTTCTCTTCCCCGGATCTATGGTTCCTCTTAGGCTAAATGTACTTCTGTATATATTTTTTCTTCTTCTCATGTAATTCTTGGGCAATAGCTCCCAATTTTGTAATGCCCCAAAGTTTATGAAGGGAAAAAGATATTTATTTTCTCATGCCATTTCTTTGTGTTACAACTGTTTGCAAAGATTGTGAAGTATGAAGTTTTGTAATTCTTTTATCTCTCCTCCCTTAGTGTACCCTACTCGTGGAGGCTGAGACCTCCCCCCCACAGGTTGTATCGGCTGCCTAAACATCATGGGCACCACCACTAGATTGGGCTGCACCACCAAGGAGATATTTCATACTGCTTTTAAAAACGCCGAAAAAGTCCCATCGCGCGTCTCATTAATGAGATAACAAATATACTCAGGAAGCAGTCCCTCCGCACAGATCTGTAATAACTTGGACTCTTTGGCCTTCTCCCTTACATCGAGGGACCTTTCTGTGAACCTTCGAACATATGCAACCACTTTTTTCTCGGGTCGTTGCTTCTCCCTTCCCAGTTGGGTCAAAGTAAATTCATCTTCCACCAGAAAGAACTTCTGGACGAATAAAACATGTATCCCCTCCCACATAGAAATGCTTTTGGGAGCCAAATGAGAATGCCAAGTGTATGCTTTATCGGTTAAGGATTTAGAGAACTCCCTTAACCTGATCTTTTTATTATTACAATGTGCCCCCAAGTGTCCAATGAATCGCTTAATGTGATCCTTCGGGTTCCCACCTTTTCCTATGTATTTTTTAAAAACAGGAGGAATATAGTCCTTTGGGTAGGGTTCATCGTTGTATTCCTGGGGATAGGGTGTCCGAAAGTCATCGTAAACTGAAGCTACCTCGCCAGCAGATTGTGAGGAGGCTTGCATGAACTTCAGCATCTCATACTGCATCTCTTTTCTCAGTTCCTCCATGGGTGATGCTACTAGGGCAACAACCAACGGGACCATGGGTTGAGTGCCCGTTGCAGCTGGGGAAGTCGTCATAGTTGGGATCATCAATAATCCTAATGTTCCCAATATTGGGTTTACAACAGAGGGTATGCTCGCTGGGACCGTTCTCGTTACATCTGCAATTGGTGGGGCCGTTGGATCTGCCCCTGGTGTTACGAAGGAATTGGCTTCAAATCCTCCCAACACCGTTGAAGCCACCGGAGTTTCAAACTCATAAAACTTAGTCTTGAGGAGTGACACCTGAGTGGGTCCTAACCCTGCACTCCTGGAAGCTTGTGTCACCCCTAGAACGCCTGTCGTCGCCTGAACCGGAGGTACCTCTATTCGAGGAGCCCCATCCCTTAGAGACTCTAGTTCTCTCGCAGCTTGTTCTTTATTGTGTTGGATGTCATCAAAATTGAACCTTTGATTAACGTTATCTTGTGCCATACTCCTTGCTTAGAAGAATGTCTCCCAATGGAGTCACCAAATGTAATAGGGTAGTTTAGATAAGATGGAGGTGTAACCCCTTTTGAGTATGATAATGATAAGTTAATTAGTCAAAACCTTGGATTAATTATAGGACATGCACACACAAACTATATGAAGATGAACTCAATTTAAACTCACAAATCTCTCGTGTATAACTCATAAGGTAGTAATGAACTTAGAAGTAACTTCGCTAGAGGGAGAGAGAAGTAAGCACCCTAGATACACCTTGGAAGGCAGCCAAACACACCAACCACCCTCAAGAATCTCTTATCAAATATTAAAAGCTTCGTAATAAATGACAATGGTGGGTGAGTAAAACTCTCTGGTTTGTAATAACTCTCTCTAATGTATATTATCTCTAGCAATAACTTCTGAACCCTCAGGAAGACCTCCTTTCCTCAAAGGTGGTTGGGGTCCTTAAATAGCCCCCCACACCACCCCCTAGGCAACTCAGTCATCAATGCCTCTGAAAGACCTCCCTCATAATTTATGTCACAAACATTAAATACTTGATGCCCTAGTTGTCTCCACGTCATAAACATTAAATGTCAAGACATGCCTTTTGCCTAACCACTGTGTGTCAGGGGGCTGTTATCGCAGAGGTGGCTCACCAACTGCCTGACGGCCCCAAATACCACGGTGGTCTACTCAAGTGCAGGTCTGACATTATTTAGCTGGCTAGTGACATCACCTACAGTAGATGTGACATTAAGTAGATGGCTGTTTGGTTTACAACTCAACGCTCGATGGAACTCCAAGCTACTCCGCCCGAGGTTCCACAGTGGGGTTCCTTCGGTGTTTTACCAGGTGTATCTAAGATGGTCGGACAAGCCCCAACGGTGCCTCACTTCTCAATCCTCCAAACCAAGTCCCTTTAAAGTTCCCACGGTGAGGTCCTCTGATAGAGCATGAAAGTTCTCCAAGGCCCTGCCAATCCTGGTCTCTCGCGAGTACCGTTTGACCTTAATCTAAAACTCATTATTATTCTCATTACATCATCACAACCGTTATAGCTTATAGTCAATATAAACAAATATACAATATGACTAACACAATAAGCTAAAATATAAGTTGCCACGCTGAGCTGCCTCACTGAGTTGCCACGCTGAGCTGCCTCGGCTTCTTAATCCAGAACACTGTTGCCAATGGGGGGATTATCCATGATCTCAAGATTACCTTCAAGCCCCCTATACACATCCATCACAAAGAAATTGATTTTTCTGGTCAACTCTTAGGCCATTCATCTCCCATTCTCACATCCATTTCATACATACCTAATAGATGAACGTTTTCACCGCTGAAGCCAATCAAGGGGTGATGATAAGGGACAAGCCTAGCTCTGCTGAGGCCCAGGCTCTTAAAACAGGGCCAAAACATAACATCTGCAGAACTACCCCCATCAACGAGGATCCTCTGAAATTCACACCCATGAACCCTTGTGGTTATAACTAAAGGGTCATCGTGGGGGGCTAAGATACCCTTAAAATCAAGTCATGAGAAGCCGACCACGAGGTGTCAATGTCTACCTTCTTTCTCTTCTCATGTTTAACTTTTGTAGATGCCAAGTTCACAACCTCGGCTTTGGTTACTGCTTTGGCCTCTACCACATGAGCCTTGCGATCAGCTACCTCTGAGCCGCCCCCTGCTGGTCCTCCATAGATAGTGTTTACACCGAAAGAGATCATACCAACCCTCTTCACTGGGACATTTTCATCTTTTGGCGGGAGGTCAGGGTCATCATAATCATTATCTAAGTCGTTATTCCTTCTGGCAGGGGCATCTTCCTCGCATTTATCAGTTCTTTTCTTTTTAGGGTCGTCTCTTCCCCCTTAGAAGTTCTTCTATCCACATACTTTCTGAGCTTTCCAGACTTCAACATTTTCTCAATCTCGTCCTTCAGGGCGAAACACTTATCGGTTAGATGGTCGTGATCTTGATGGAACTCGCGCCATAGATTCTTATTTCTCTTATGTGGATGAGACTTCAGCTTCTCCAACCATCTCAGGGATCTATCATTCTATATTTTGTTGAGGATATGTTCGCATCTCACAGTTAAAGGAGTGTAGTGTGCAAACTTATCGTCTGGAGTCCTCTTCTTTCCATCCTTTTTCCTTTGAAATTTCCCACTGCTACTTCCATTCTTATCCTCATACTTTACGGTCATTGCTTCTTCTGCATTCATGACCTTTCCAACTGTTGCTAATAGCTCGTCCATAGACTTAGGAGGGTCTTCAGCAAGTTTTCAAAGTAGCTTTCCCTTCTGAAGCCCTCCAATAAGGGTTGTCATTGCTATACTCTCTTCATAATCTTTTACCTCTAATTTTTCCTTGTTGAACCTCGTGATATAGTCTCTGAGGCTTTCATTCTTCCCTTGCTTCACATAAAGCAAGTGAGTCATCTTTTTCTGAGGTCTTACCGCAAAAAAATAAGTTATGGATAAATCGTTCGGCCAAACCTTTAAAATTCTCAACTGAATTTTTAGGAAGAAAAGTGAACCAAATATGTGCAACCCCGGTGAGAGTGTTTGAGAAAGCTCGGCACCTCATCTCATCAGAGATTGAATAAATGTCTGCTGCAAATTAATATATTTCAATATGGTGGACTGGGTGGTACTTCCATCGTACTTGGGAGACACCACTGAAGGTTTAAATTTGGCAGGGGTTGGAAAGTTGACAATCCTTGCCATAAATGGTGAACCCTATGAGTATCCCCTCTGTAGTGGGTCTCGGATTTTTATGAGATCCCTTATCTTCTCTTCCAGCCTTTTAATGGAATTGTTCCAGGGCTTAGCAACGTCAGTCTGGCTGAGGTTGTCCCCAGCCACCTCTAAAGGGTGGACTGAGGGTTCCCCTGCTACTGCACAACGTCGACTATTGACTTCCCCCTGACCACAGTCTCGGCTATGCGGGGGTCGGCCATTATGAGAACGACGGCCACCTCCTTCTCTTCTAGAGCCAGCGAGACTTCTTGATATGGATAGCCTCTCCCTCAGATAATTAACTGGGTAGAGCCTTTCGAAGGCCGACCCTCTACTTAAGCGATCAAAAGTTGATCCTCTTTATCGTGCATCACCATCTCATTTTTCACACTAACCTCGACTCTGCTGTATAGGACGGACAGTGCTATTTGAGACCTCATACGGCTCCTAACAGTCTGCCGGAGCATCCTCTGCCTCAATGTCATCGTACCTATCCTCAGGGTAAGGGTTTCCTTGCCTCCCCAAGCATAAACGCCTAGGGTTAGCAACATCCCTCCTCCGTTGAGGAGTATTTTGGTCCTTTCGTGGCGCTTGGGGGTGGTCCCCTGGCCTCATGATGTGGCTGAGCAACTCCTAAAGTAATCATCTCCGGTAAGACCCCAGGTGGTCTCGTTATTATATTCTGTCTTAGCTGGGAAAATTTCTCCTACATCGCTTGCTGAGTTGCATCTAAGGACTTCAATACTGCTGCCACCTCAGTCATCTCAGACTGGGGTGGTGCTTGGATGGAATCGAGTCCTCCAACACCAAATGGTGGAGGAGGAGGTGGTAACTCTGGTACCATATGTTTAAGATTTTGATGAAAAGACTATAGAGTTTGGAAACCTTAAGGGACCTGATATGCCCCAAGTGTGACCCCGGCTCAGAAGCACCAACCTCGGCTGAGATTATGGCCGACACTGGAAAAGCCTTGGGAACGCAACATCAGTCCTCATCCATATCAAGGTCGGCCCAGGCCGACACTACCGCCAACCTCTCCAAGGGACACTGCACGTATCATAAGGGTCAGCAGCACTTCAGTACACCCGGGAATGGCAACCTCGGCCAGGTGTAGGCCGAGCTCGCAAGAAGACTTACTTTTACCAAGGTCAACATCATTAATATATCAGTTGATGCTCCAGGCACATGCCAGCTCAACCTCGGCCCAGGCCGACCCCTACCCATTCTCTCGGCTAAACTTAATCCGAGACCTTCATGGCTCATCTCGAATTGAACGAGCAAATAGACTTATTAACCTCGGCTTCTCCCAGGACGAGGTCATGACCAAGCACGATAGCCGAGCACCTATTGGCATGGATAAGGACACGTGGACACAAATCAGTTATAACAAATCATTCCCCACACGTGGGGAAAATATTTCGTCATCATTCTCTACATGTGACAGTGACAAACGTCTTCTCCATATTGGCTAGATCAGCACACACATGCTCATTGCATGCATGGGGGGTACATTACACCCCCTAGGGACTGTAAATAGAGGTCATCCTCTACCTTGCAAAGGATCTGAAATCAGCAACCCTAGCTAAAACTCTATCTAAACACACAGTAGAGCGAGAAAGCTTGAGAGATTTAAAGTATGGCCATTAGAGCCCTCATACAGTGATACATATCATACACTTGCACAGTGGACGTAGGCCTAATTGACTGAACCACTTATATTCTTGTGTTAATCCTCTTCTCCTCACCCCCTTCTACTATATGTGTATACCCTCTATATACCTTTATCCTGCCATTTTTGACATTGAATTGAGCTTGCAAACACCTTGAAGGGTGGTGTTGTTTCTAGCATCATCATTTTGGCGCCGTCTGTGGGAACGAGAAGCTGTCTCTTCCTCTTCATCAGCTTAACCTCACCGGAGAATCTGGTGGTGAACCAGGCACCACCCCTTGTGTGGAGCTGTTTCACCATTGAAAGAGGTCCTTTGAGGTACTGAGCTCATCTGCTACTCAAGCTCTATAGTGTTAACATATGGCACCAGAGTTACCGTCGCCTCTTCCGCCACCTGGAGGTGGGGGGCCTAGTTCCAGTCAGGCGCAACCCCAATCCGAAATGGCAGAGGTAGCTGCAACCTTGAGGTCTTTGGCTGCAACACAACAAGCTATGCAGGAACAATTTGCACAGCTCAGCCAAACTATGATGAGGCCACCTGGAGTCTCACCGGATATGATCACTCCGGCGGCTGTTCAGCCCCATCCCGATGCCAGGGGACCACCCCAGGCACCAATGAAGGACCAGCCTACAGCCCAGCGGAGAAGGGACGTTGCTGACCCTAGGCGCTTAGGCCTGGGGAGGCAAGGAAACCCTTGCCCGGAGGGCAGGTATGACGATCTAGAGGCGGAAGAGGCCCCAGAAGATTGTTGGGAGTCATATGAGGTTTCGAACAATACGGTTCGTCCTCTTCAATAGAGCCGAGGATGTGCTGGCCGAAGAGCTGAAGAGGACCGACAGCGAGGATCAGCTTTTGATCGATTGAGCAGAGGGTCAGCCTTTGAGAGGTTGGGTTCATTGAATGACCTAAGACAGAGGTTATCCAGGTTAAGAAGTGCTGTCGATTCACAAAAAGGGGACAGACAAGGTCGGCCTGACCAAGGCCGACCCCTTGAAAGAAGGGGCAGAGACCAGGAAGAGGTCAACAGCCGACGTTGTGCAGCGGCAGGGGAACCCTCAGTCCATCCCTTAGAGGTGGCTGGGGACAACCTCGGCCAGGTCGATGGCAGAAGACCGTGGAATGACTCTATCCAGCGCCTTGAGGAGAAAATAGGAGACCTCATCAAAAGTAGGGACCCACTACAAAGGGGTTACTCAGAGGGCTCTCCATTTTTGGCTAGGATAGTGAGCTTCCCAACTCCCGCTAAATTCAAACCTCCCGTGGTGTCTCCCAGGTATGATGGCAGCACCAACCCTGTACATCACATTGGGATGTATCAGTCGGCAGCAGACATCTACTCGATACCCGATGAGATGAAGTGTAGGGACTTCTCTAGGACCTTAACAGGAGCAACGCACAGCTGGTTTACTTCTCTTCCGAAGAACTCAATTGAGAATTTCAAAGGCTTGGCTGAACGATTCATCCATAACTTTTGCTTTGGGGTAAGACCTCAAAAGAAGACTACTCACTTGTTGCATGTCAAGCAGGGCAAGGACGAGAGCCTAAGAGACTACATCGCCAGGTTTAACAAAGAGAAGCTGGAGGTCGAAGATTATGAAGAGAATATAGCCATGACCGCCCTCATAGGGGGTCTTCAGAAAGGGAAGCTGTTGTGGAAACTTGCGGAAGACCCTCCTAGGTCTACGGCGGAATTACTGGCAACCGCGAGAAAAGTCATGAATACAGAAGAGGCAATGGCCGCCAAGTATGAGGATGAGAATCGCGTTAGTAATGGGAAGTCCCAAAGAAAGAAAGATGGAAAGAAGAGGGCGGGTGATGACAAGTTCGCTCACTATACTCTTCTGACTGTGAGCTGTGGGCACATCCTCAACGAGATCAAGAATGACAGGACTCTGAGATGGCCAGAGAAACTGAAGGCCCCACCACATAAGAGGAATAAAAACTTATGGTGTGAGTTCCACCAGGACCATGGCCACGTTACAGACAGATGCTTCGCCTTGAAGGATGAGATTGAAAATATGTTAAAATCTGGAAAGTTGAGGAAGTGTGTGGACGATAAGGCCCCCAAAGGGGGAAGAGATGACCCTAATAAAAGGAGAAATGACGGATGCCGTGACAATGCCCCATCCAGAAGAGACAATGATTCAGAAGGTGATGATGAAGATGATCCGAATCTTCCACCGAAAGATGACAACTCCGGTGAAGAGGGTTGGGATGATCTCGTTTGGTGTTGACACCGTATGCGGAGGATTTGCAGGAGGTGGCTCTGAAGTAGCTGATAGGAAGGCTCGCGTGGCAGAGGCCAAGTCAGTGGCCAAGCTTGAAGTTGTAAATCTAACGTCTTCCGATACAATGCAGAAGAGGAAGAAGGTAGACACGAACACCCTTGTAGTTAGGTTCTCCAGACTCGACTTCAAAGGTATCTTAGCCCCCCATGATGACCCGTTGGTAATAACAACAAGGGTGCATGGGTGCAAAGTGTAGAGGATCCTCATAGATGGGGGGAGCTCGACAAACGTGATGTTTTGGCCTTGCTTCAAGAGCCTAGGTCTTAGTAGAGCAAGGTTGGTACCCTATCATCACCCCTTGATAGGCTTCGGTGGCGAAAAGGTCCGCCCCTTGGGCATGTATGAGATGGACGTACGGATGGGTGATGAGTGGCCTAAGAGGTTGACCAGGAAGATAAATTTTTTTGTAATGGACGAAAACGTATTCTCGGCCTATAACCTCATCATAGGAAGAGTGGACCTAAAAGAGTTTGAAGCTGTGCCGTCGACGGTCCATCAGATTCTAAAATTTTTGACCCCCTATGGGGTAGGGGAAGTGCAAGGTGACCAGACCATAGCGCGAGAATGTTACTTCAACTCGGCCGAAGAGAGAGAGGCCCATAATAAGGCAACCACCACTTATAGCATTGATATACTTGACCCAAGAGATGAGATAAAATTAAAGAAGGGAGAGGCCGCGGAAGAGGTAGAATCCATCGTCCTCAATAAGGACGAGCCAGAAAAAACCATCCAGGTCGACAAATCCCTAAAGTCAAAAATCAAGGAAGAGCTGATAAACTTCCTCAGAAGAAGGCAGAGTGTCTTCGCTTGGAGTCACGCAGGCATGCCAGGCATCAACCCTGAGGTCATGAGTCACAAGCTCAACGTGACCAAAGATGCCCGGCCTATCAAACAAAGATGAAGGATCTATTCCAGGGAGAAGTACGACGTCATCCGAGAAGAGGTCAAAAAATTAGAAGAGGCGGAGTTTATAAGAGAAGTCAAATATTCGGAGTGATTATCGAATGCAGTCATCGTGCCCAAGGCCAATGGGAAGTGGAGAATGTGTGTTGACTTCACTGACCTGAATAGGTCTTATCCAAAAGACAGCTATCCCTTACCTCGGATAGATCAGATGGTGGATGCTACAGCAGGACATGAGCTCATGAGCTTCATGGACGCGTATTCAGGTTACAACCAGATCTTCATGGATGCTGAAGACTCAGAGAAGATAACCTTCATTACCTACAAAGGGACGTACTGCTACAAAGTGATGCCCTTCGGTCTAAAAAATACAGGGGCAACATACCAACGTCTTGTGAATAAGATGTTCGAAGAGTAAATAGGTAAGACTATGGAGGTGTATGTAGACGATATGCTAACGAAGAGCTTGAAAGCTTGCACTCATATAGCAGATCTCGAGAAGACCTTCAATATTATGGACTCATACAGAATGAAACTCAACCCCGCAAAGTGTGTCTTCGGAGTAGGAGCTGGGAAGTTCCTAGGATTTATCATCAACCAGAGAGGGATTGAAGCGAACCCTGAGAAAATCAAGGCTTTGCTTGACATGAAGACACCGAGGAGTATCAAAGATGTCCAAAGACTCACGAGGAGAGTGGCTGCACTTAACAGATTTGTTTCTAGGGCAACAGACAAGTGTCTTCCATTCTTTAAAGTGCTTAGAAAGGCCTTCCAGTGGGACGAAGAGTGCGAGAAAGCTTTCAACCAGCTCAAGTCTTATTTGGGGTCTCCCTTATTGCTATCTCGGCCTTTAGCTGGAGAGAAATTGTACGTGTATCTGGCAGTCTCCGAATCAGCCATCAGCGCAACCATAATACGGGAAGACGAAGGGATCTAAAGGCCTGTGTATTTTAATAGTAAGGCCCTTCAAGGGTCTGAACAAAATTATCCTCGTATGGAAAAGTTAGCTTACTCCCTGATACATGCTTCAAGAAAGATGAAGCCTTACTTCCAAGCCCACTCTATAGTTGTCCTCACCGACTCCCCACTAGGATAGGTCCTACATAAACCTGACAAGTCCGGGAGATTGATGACCTGGGCCATTGAGTTGGGGGAGTATGATCTTACCTACCAACCTAGGACATCCATCAAAGGGCAAGACCTCGCAAACTTTGTTGCTGAGTTCACATGGGAAGAGGTCGAGGCAGAGAATGGCCTAGAGTGCGTTGAAAAGAAAAACCGTGGTGTCTTCCGAAATCAGGAAGAGACGACACCAAACGTCTTTCGAGATCAGGAAGAGGTCGCATCCAATAAGGTAAAGGGCGGAGTAGCGGAGAACGAGGAGGATCGGTACCTCTTCAAATAAGGAATCATATCGGAAGGGGTCTTCTCATCGGATACAGACATTTGGAGCCTCTTCGTTGATGGCTCTTCCTGCGACAGTGGAAGCGGTGAGGGGTTGATACTTTCAGCCCTGATAGTGCTAACATCGAATACACTTTGAGATTCAACTTTAAGGCCTCTAACAACGAGTCGGAATATGAATCCATGATAGCCGGCCTCTCATTGGCAAAGACTCTGGGTGTAAAGCGACTCCTACTCCACAGCGACTCAAGGTTAGTTGTCAATCAAGTACTGGGAGTCTATGAGGCCAGAGATGAAAGGAGGGCCAAGTATCTGAAAAGAGTGAGAACGATGTTAGAATATTTCGAAGAGGCAAAACTGAAGAGAGTGCCTCGACAAAGTATAAGCCACGCAGACGCATTGGCAAGGTTGGCCTCGGTAACGAAGACAGACGTCAGAAGGACCGTTCCGATCGAGGTCTTAGGAAAAGCGACCATCGAGGAAGAAGAGGTATGTAACCCTTGTCACAATTTGAACCTAGGGGACTCATGGATGGACCCCCTCGTCAGATATATCAGAGAGGGAGAGCTACCTGAATCTAAGCTAGAGAGAAGGAAATTGAGATATAGGGCTTCCAAGTTCTCGGTAGTAGGAGACGTCCTGTACAAGAAAGGATTTCTGTTGCCTCTCCTCAGATGTGTGCATCCCACAAAAGTTCCACGGGTCTTACAAGAAGTTCATGAGGGTTCTTGCTCCAGTCACATAGGGGGAAGACCCTTGGACAAGAGAATCATCACACAGGGATACTGGTGGCCAACTTTGTCCAAAGACGCTGCAGCTTACGTGAAGAGGTGTGATAAATGTCAAAGATTCGCCACTATCCCTCATCAACCTCACCAACCTATAACATCAATCACTTCTCCCTGGCCATTTGCGGTGTGGGGGATTGACTTAGTAGGACCCCTGCCAAGAGCTGCCAACAATTACCGTTTCCTGATAGTTATCATTGACTACTTCTCAAAGTGGGTGGAGGCAGAGCCGATGATAACGATCACAGAACAGAAGATCTTCCAATTTATCTGGAGGAACATCATATGAAGATACGGCCTCCTAAACACTCTTATCTCAGATAATGGCACCCAGTTCAAGAACTCATCTTTAGAAAAATGTTGCGTAAGAGTTGAGATAAAGTAGTTCTTCTCATCACCTGGCCGACCTCAGGTAAACGATCAGACCGAGGTCACGAACAGAACAATCCTCGATGGAATCAAGAAGAGTTTAAAAGAAGCTAAGGGAAGATGGACTGAAGAGGTTTACGTTGTGCTATGGGCATACAGAACCACGACAAGGACACCGACAGGAGAAACCCCGTTCATGCTAGCACATGGCTCAGAGGAACGAAAGTGGGGCTCCCAACTCATAGGGTTCAGACATATGACCCTGATAAAAATAGGGAAGAGAGGAGACTAGACCTAGATCTGATTGAAGAGAGAAGAGAAGACGCAGAGATCAGACAAGCAGCTTACCAGCAGAGAGCAGCGAAATTCTACAATCAGAGGGTGAAGACAAGACCCATCGCAGTGGGAGACCTAGTGCTGAAAAAGACCTTATAGAAAGCAAATAAGCTCCATCCAAACTGGCATGGTCCCTACAAAGTGACAGAAGAGGTGGTGCCTGGCACCTACAGGCTAAAAACCCTAGAAGGGGAACCTTTCGCTAACCCATGGAATGCTGATCACCTAAAGAAGTATTACATATGATGTTTCAAAGAGTTTATGTAAATGTACCATCTTATTATGAAGAGGTTATTAATAAAAGATCAGTTCTCGTAGCGGTTCATGCTTCATTGTGCACTTATGACAGAAATTAAAGAGGATAACATCTTAGGTGATGACCTCAGACCCTCATAACACCATTCAGTGGTGACGAGGTCTGAGGTCAGACACCATAATGGGATGACCTCAGACCCTTAACATCATTAATTTGGTGAGATTAATTATGAGGATAGCATCTTAGGTGATGACCTCAGACCCTCATAACACCATTCAGTGGTGATGAGGTCTGAGGTCAGGCACCATAATGGGATGACCTCAGACTCTTAACATCATTAATTTGGTGAGATTAGTTATGAGGATAACATATTAGGTGATGACCTCAGACCCTCATAACACCATTCAGTGGTGACGAGGTCTGAGGTCAGGCACCATAATGGGATGACCTCAGACCCTTAACATCATTAATTTGGTGAGATTAGTTATGAGGATAACATCTTAGGTGATGACCTCAGACCCTCATAACACCATTCAGTGGTGACGAGGTCTGAGGTCAGGCACCATAATGGGATGACCTCAGACCCTTAACATCATTAATTTGGTGAAATTAATTGTTTGGATAACATCTTGGTTGAGGACCTCACACCCTTATAACATCGTTGTGGTGAAAAGGTCTGAGGTCAGACTACTAATTTGGTTTAAGCAGACACCATTGCATAAGCTTCAGAGCCAAAACATCACACGATATACATTCAACAAAGTAAAAGAAGAAAATGATATCCTTCAGAGAGTACAAATATCCAACTATTACAGAGTAAAGCTTCACAAATTAAATCTAAGCGTTAGAAGGGAGAATGTTAGTGTCTTCGGCCTGATCCTGTTGTACGACCTGGGCCACCTCAGTAATGTCTTCTCTATGGTCGGCCCCTCCAATCTCAGTGCCGTCTAATATTACCGTCTCTGCAGGCACACCACGTCCTCCTCAACCTCCTGAAGGACTTGGGCGAGCTGAGGGTTGGCAAAGCCGAGGCCTAAGAAATCAGAGGCCTTCAAACTCCCAGCCTCCCTCTCCTTGACATCAGCCCACTTGATAGTAGCTTTGATACCTCTTTCAAGGTACTCAAAGCCGAAGCTCATAAACTCATCAGAGGTTTTGTATTCAGCTATTATCCCCTCAGAGGCATCATCGAGGGCTGCCTTCACAGCCGAGTTGACCTTCTACTGCAGAACGTCGTCCTTAGCCTTCAAAGCCACAGCATGGTCCTTCTTAAGCTGAGAGATCTCCTTCTCCAACCCCTTCACCTTCTTCTCAGACTCACCCAGCTCGGACTTTAGATGGTCAATTTCTGAGTTCAGAGTGCTTTGCACCTTCTCGGCCTCTTGACCCTTCTGGATAAGGGGCAACTTCCTCAGAGTCCAGTTGGAGAGGTGGTGCATAGCTGCCAAGCCCTGTAGGTTTTGTGTTCATGAATAAGTTGGAGACCAGATCAGAGGATACACTTAGAAATTACAAAGAAATATGAGGTCATACCTGAATGGACCTGTGGATCCCGAACTCAATCAGTAAGGGTGTATCTAATGACCGAAAGAAATGCTTATCAGCCTCGGACATGGTGGAGCAGAAGGAATCCAGATCCTGCAGACTGTGGCCCACGATGCTGTCGGTAATCTTTAATTGCTCTAGACGAGCCGATAAAGTGTCTGCTGAAGATATAGGGATGGCGGAATCAACACTCTTTTTCTTCTGCCTCTGATCCTCAGGGGCATGTTTAGTTGGAGCCCTCTTTTTCGTAGCTTGGGGCTTTGAGGCAGAGGGAGCTGGAGGAGGAGCATTAAGACCTGCCTTCTTTGCGAGCCTCGTCAAGCTAGGCGCAGCCATTTCCCAAAGCTCGTCTGAGATATCCTTCGGGAGCTTTGCAAAAATCAATAGATATGAGTTAGAGAATCAGATATGAATAAACTCATAGGTTCAACTTGGAATGAAAAAACACTTACTAAACTCGGCAAGAGGACTTCCACCTAGGCCAGTCTCAGAGAGGTAGTGGGGGGTCATCAAGTGTTCGAATTTTACGAGCAGACCATGCATCCCCTGATCTTGAAGGTCTTTCACCTTCTGAAGATTTTACACGCTCAAACCAGGGTCGGCCCTCGCAGACATTGTGACCTTGCCCCATCTCAGGGGCATCCTCGGCTCTATCAAGGACGAGGGAACACATGGACCAAATTCCCATGGCCCAGAAACGAAGAAATATCGAGGCTTCCAGTTGTGGTTGGAAGTCTGAGTTATTTGGAACATCTTTTTCTCGGGCTTTCGAGCTATAAAATGATAGTAGCTCGGATGATTTTTGGCTGAGTAAGGGACATAGCAACCAACAAAGACCTGAACTGGTAGGTATGAGTGATGGACAGCCCTCCATAAGACTATGGCCCCTATTATGACCCTCCAAGAATTAGGGGACAGTTGGGAAGGGGCCAAATTAATGAAGGCAATGATGGACCTAATGATGGGATGAATGGGCAAACGAAACCCTAACTTGAACATCTGCTCGTACAAGAAAATCTCACCATCTCGGCCATTGTAGGCCCTCTCTTCCCTCAGAGGTCTCCTAAGCTTTATGGAGGGACTGATGGAATACAGATATCTAAAGCAAATAAGGTCTACCTCAGTAACGGTACTCTCAATCTCGGCCGCCTCAGAGATGTCGACATCACTCTCAACGTCACCATCGTCGTCATTATCTTACTCAACGTCAGTCGGAGCAGACGTTGATGGATTACTTGGGAACCTCTGAGCGAACTCGGCCCCGGTGATGGCCGACAGAGGAATGGCATCAAGTATGGGCGGAATAGCCACACTCGGCTCAATAATCTCAACCTCTGAGGAAGAGGACGAGGTGCTCGAATTATTATGGGACGAGGCCCGGCTAGAGACCTCGGCCTGATCAAGGGCCTGATCTTACCAAGTTGTGAAGTCCATGGCCTCCCGGAAGGAATCTGCAGACATGGGGTGTGAGGTGGAAGACTCGAACTCGAACATCGGTACTGGTTCGGCAGGAACCTCTGCCTGGTTAAAAGGTTCCAAGGGATCAAGGTATATCACCTTCAGGGGGGTGGAAAGATGGGTCTAAGAGGGAATTCTTGTGACCTACGAGCCTCCTTCTGTGCCCTCTCTATTTGCCTAATTTTTTCTAAAGTCTTCTCTCTGAGAGAAGGGAACTCCTCAAGAAGTTGGTAGAGGGGTTTGAGCATCAGAGGCAGACACTACACTTTAAAGATCAAACGACAAACAAGATTGGCTAAGGAAATAAAGCAATTTAAAGATCAAACTTCCCAAACTTAGCAAGAACAGTTCGCCTGAAAACTATGGAAGCCTCACCGAAAAACTCAGAAACTCGTCGAAAAACACAAATAAAAGGGAAAAAGCATAGAAAATGAAGACAAATGAAGGGAAGAAGATACCTGACGATGAAACGATAAGGGAAAGCGAAGAAAATGCGAGGAAATCACACCAAGGACTTCTGAAGCGAAATCGTGAAGAAAATGCCCTTTAGAGAGAGTAACTGCTGAAGTGAAATCGTGCCAGGAAAGAGAATTAAGGAAGAAGGAGGGAAAATGAGAGTTCAAACCCTTAAATATGCAGGCACATTTCCCAAGGCCCATCATTGCCTTGGGAGTCCCAAAGGGCGGCTGACAACACATGCTTGCCAACCAAGCCACACTTCAGCATTGAACAAGTGTCAAACGAACATTGGTTCATAGGAGAAAGGCCTCGGAGGTTTAGAGATCCCATAATCACCTTCTCTCACATGTAACTAAGGGCTGGGGGGTGATTGATATGCCCCAAGTGTGACCTCGGCTCAGAGGCACCAGCCTCGGTCGAGATTATGGCCGACACTGGAAAAGCCTTGGGCACGCGACATCAGCCCTCGACCATATTAAGGTCGGCCCAGGCCAACACTACCGCCAACCTCTCCAAGGGACACTGCACGTATCATAAGGGTCAGCAGCACTCTAGTACACCTTAGAATGGCAACCTCGGCCAGGTGTAGGCCGAGCTAACAAGAAGCCTTACTTTTACCAAGGTCAACATCATCAAGATATCAGTTGATGCTCCAGGCACATGCCAGCTCAACCTCGGCCCAGGCCGACCCCTACCCATTGTCTCGGCTAAACTTAAGCCGAGACCTTCATGACTCATCTCGAATTGAACGAGAAACTAGACTTATCAACCTCGACTTCTCCCAGGCCGAGGTCATGACCAAACACGATAGTCGAGCACCTATTGGCATGGATAAGGATACGTGGACACAAATCAGTTATAACAAATCATTCCCCACACGTGGGGAGAATATTTCATCATCATTCTCTACATGTGACAGTGACAAATGTCTTCTCCATATTGGCTAGATCAACACACACGTGCTCATTGCATGCATGGGGGGTACATTACACACCCTAGGGACTATATATAGAGGTCATCCTCTACCTTGCAAAGGATCCAAAATCAGTAACCCTAGCTGAAACTCTGTCTAACCACACAGTAGAGAGAGAAAGCTTGAGAGATTGTAACTATGGCCATTAGAGCCCTCATACAGTGATACATATCATACACTTGCACAGTGGGCGTAGGCCTAATTGGCTGAACCACTGATATTTCGGTGTTAATCCTCTTTTCCTCACCTCCTTCTACTATATGTGTATACCCTCTATATACCTTTATCCTGCCATTGCTGACATTGAATTGAGCTTGCAAACACCTTGAAGGGTGGTGTTGTTTCCAGCATCATCAGGACCTCTTTTAATGGTGAAATAGCTCCACGCGAGGGGTGCGTCCTGGTTCACCACCAGAGTCTCCGATGAGGTTAAGGAGCAAAAGAGGAAGATATGAATCCTCTCATTCCCACAGACGGTGCCAAAAATGATGATGTTGTAAATAGCACCACCAGATGATGTGTTTATAAGCTCAAGCTAGCAATAACAATAGCACCACAAAGAGTAAATATCTAATAGAGGGAGGTGAGGAGAAGAGGGGGAACACTAGTATATAAGTGGTTCAGTCAATCTGGCCTACGTCAACTGCGAGTATGTGAGTAATTTCACTATAATGAGGGCACTAATGGCCTGTGATACAATCTCTCATTTTTTCTCTCTTCTGTGTATACAAACAAAGTTTCAGCTAGGGTTGCAAATATCGATCCCCTTCCAAGGTTGGAGAAGACTTGTATTTATAGTGCTTGGGTGGTGTAATGTACCCCCAAGCATGCATTGAGCATGTAAGACTTGAACAAACTAATCATAAGAGGACACCTGGATGTTCCACATATAAGGAATGATGACCAAATATTCCCTCACGTGAGGGGAATGATTCGGTTATAACTGAATTGCCATGTTCTCCAAGTCTTCCATGTGCTTGTGTATGCTTGGACCTATGACATTATTGGCAGTAACCTCGACCCGACCGAGTACGAGGTTGGAGAAGTCCGATAGTGTCGCTTTATCCTATCAATAATCAGAATGACCTCGACTTAGAAGACTGGTCGAGGTTAGGTGCGAGGCAGGATGTAACGTCGGTTGAGGTAGGGTACGATGTTTGCAATAGCTTGATCCGATAAGATGCCACTGACATCGGTTGTTGTCCAGTTGAGGTTGGTTAATGAAGAGCCGACCTTACATAAGACGACCTTCCTAGTGGTTGTTGTGAGCTTCCTATCAACTCGGCTGTGAGACAGGCCGAGGTTAGTGATGCTGGGTTCGAGGTTATACTTTGGTCATACCAATTATCTCATGATTTTAAGGTAGTTTTAAACATCATACCCGGTATCATCATTCGGGTTAAGAAGGCCCATGGATCCTTCTTGACAGGAGAAGCTCTGACAATTTTTGGCAGAGGGTATAGATTCGTACTAGATAGGATCTGATGGGGGTTTGTGGTTCCATAATAGACTTGTGGTTCCTTAGAATGAGGAGTTATGATAGGCAGTTATGATTGAGGTGTATGGGTCACATTTTACGGTGCATATCAGGGGGAATAAAGTGTATTAAAATATGATCCGTCGGTATTGGTGGACAGGCATGAAAAAGGACATCGCATTATTTGTGTCCAAGTATGCCACTCTCTAGATAGTGAAGGCAGATCATTAGATACTAGCAAGAGTTTTGTAACCTATTGAGATTCCGTTATGGAAATTGGAGAATTTTTAATTGACTTTATTATAGTGTTGCCTACGTCACATCGAAAATATGATGCCATCTCGAGAATCTTGGATCGTTTGACCAATGTAGTTAACTTTTTTTTTGTTCGAACAAATTTCACTTTAGAGCAATACTCTAGGTTTTTCATAATTGAGAATGTGAAATTGCACAGTGTGCCGCTCAACATTATATTGAATAAGAACAAGATGTTTGTGTCCCACTTTTTGAGGAGTTTCCAATAAGCATAAGGGACATAGTTGAGGTTGAGTACCTCGTATCACCCACATACGTATGGATAGATAGAATGAGTGAATCATATATTGGAGGATATGTTGCGGATATTCATTTTGGATTTTAAACTCAGTTGCGAGAATTACTTGCTAGTGATAGAGTTTGCTTACAACAATAATTACCAGTTCACGATTGACATAAAACTATTAGAGGCTTTTTATCGGAGGCCTTGGAGTTCTCCCACATGTTTGTTATAGGTAGGGAACAACAAGTTTCTCGTACCTAAGTTTGTTCAAGAGACCTCATAGAAGGAAGAGATAATCAGATATAGGATTCAGATTGCCCAAAGTCGACAAAAGAGACATGGAAATATAGAGAAGAGGCACCTAGATTTTGTTGTTGAAGATAAGGTGTTACTTAGGGAATCTCCAATGAATGGAGTTATATGGTTCGGTAAGAAGTGGAAGTTGACTCCCCGATATATGTGGCCATTCCCCATTATTGAGCGAATATAATAAAATGCATACCATTTAGCTTTACCGGATCACTTACAGAATGTGCATGATGTCTTTCACGTCTCGATGTTATGGATGTTCCTTATAGATGCATTAGCATATCATCACATTGATCTCAGTGAGATAGAGCTTCACCCCGATGCGATTTAGGAAGAGGAGAAATTTTCCATTTTGGATCGAAGGGATCAGAAACTTTGCTCCAAGGTGATTTCTTTAGTGCGTGTCCGGTGGGGGCATTAAAGTGAGGAGGAGTTGACGTGGGAGATGGAGGATCACATGCGAGATAGGTATCTAAAACTCTTCTAGTAAGGTACGTATCAAATTCTGATGACAAAATTCCTTTATTAGGGGGAAAACTATAATACCCGTATTTTTATGTTATTTAAATGATTGTTAATTATGGGAATAAGTTATTAATCTGGAACTAATTATGATATGAGAAAAATGGTAATAAGTTATTACATATTTAGTTGATAAGTAGGTGTGCATGTATGTGATTTATTGGTGACACGTGTTATATTTAATTAATCGATGCAATTAATTAACTCAGGCTATATGCGGTTACACGTAAAATAATTAATTGAATGTTTTATTTTACGTTTTGCGTTATTATTGTGAGTTGTGATTTACTACTAATTAGAGAAGAATCTATAGTGATACGGAGTCCTGAATATATGATTTTTTCATCTTAAGTTGGGTCTGGGGGTAGGTATACTCTTAAGCTAAGTTTTGGATTATTATAGGTAGTATCTTGGGCTCATTTAGGGACCCGGAAATAGGCCTATTATATACCTGTGGGATTGTGATGTATTTAAGGGAGATTAACCTCATTTATTAGTTACTTTATACATAAGAAACAAACTCTAGTAGCCATAGAGAGCTTAAGCAGATTTTGGTGAAGAGAAGCAAGGAATCAAAGCGCATAGATTCACCATTCATCATTTCAGGAAAGAAATCTCTTGCTATATCACTTTTATAATCTATAACTTGTTTATAATTAATGTTTTACTTTCATATTTGGGGATTAGAAGTCATGTTTAGGATTTGAATCCATTTATCATAATCATGTTCATGTTTGGCGTTAATATTAATTAACTCTACATTAAAGACTTGTATTGGTAGAGAGAAATCAGTATTAAATGGTTTTGATGTATGAATCTATGATAGAAATCAAGTTTTAGGATTTAATTTCATTTCGTTTGTATGTTTAATACCCGTGTTAATTAGAAAAATTAGATCTTAAATGTAGAGAAATTAAACTCCTTTCATGTTGATGGTAAACTTGGTTTAAGTATGTGAGCTTTGAACTATTAAACTTTATTTGATGTTTTAAATCTTAAATAATTATTGGGAATCATTTAGGATTATAAACCAATACTTTGTTTTGATTTGTATGACGTTTGGGTTGCTATATTGGATCTTAAAACTCGTTAATGGAAACGTTGGGTCGAAATTTTATTTTCTAGAGCAAATGACAAGAAATGTGTCTTTCTCGTTCGAATGATATTGTCGTCTCGTTTAGACGAGATTGGTGGTTTCCTTCGAACAAGATTGTTATCTCCTTAGAGCGAGATCAATTGAGATTGGAGGTCATTCGAACGAGATTGGTAGGCAGTAACAATTTTGCTTAAGATTTATGGATAGAATTTTCTTGGTATAGTTTATTCGAGGGAAACTTTATACCTTGAATTTATAGTTTAAGACAAAAATTAAAGTAATTAATGATGATAAGGAACTTTAGGTAGGTTTAGAGTAGAAAGGACCTTACTACAGTTAGTACAATCTGGCATTAGGGATTGGATTTGTTGGGGTAGTCTCATAAATGAGCGATATATATATATATATATATATATATATATACTTGATTTCTGTGAACATACCTTTGATCGTGGGGAATATATCGGTCGAGGTTGCTTTGGTAGTTGTGACTATGTATCACACACCTGGTTGTTTATGCAGGACATCGTGGAGGTCTTATATTTTGATCATGTGTTTAGTCGTCTGGATTTCATGATGATATTAGTTGATGATCCGATCCATTAGTTAGGTTCTGGTATGGGAATAATCGGTGGTGTGATTGCATATTGATCCCCCATTCTCATATATGTGTATTGATATGTTTTAAGTATGTTAGGTGAGGGGCGACTACGAATTTACCAACAGAGGCACGAGAATGTCCCCGAAGGTTATTGCCTGCGTGTGATTATATTGTGAATATATAAAAGATATAATTTAGTCTACTGATGGACTATTAATTTATTAATGAACCATGTGTCACGATAAAATCACGAGTTGCGTGTACTCTCTTTTGGGTGGCATTGCGGGGGTTGGTATCTGGGTTGTCTTCTCACATGTGTAGTTAGTTGCATCTTGCTTGCATTTGATTAGTAGTTGCCTACATACTAGTTTAGTGATAGATACTTTTAGTATAACTTGTGCCTTGTGTTAGGACTTGCTCGTTGTATTTTACTTAGGTGAGAGGTAGGATATTTATTGTATGCGAGTGTTGACGGATTGTCATGTTTATTGTAAATGATTCGTATGATTATTTACTGTCGATATTGGAGATATTTCTTGGAATTTTTTAGCTCTGAATAAAATTATATAAAATTGTGTTATGGCCATTCTTAGACGGGATGAGCAGCGCTAATGAGATTTAGACTTGCGGCTCCACTAGTTTACACCTTTCGGCTCTTTAATTCTAGCATGGGTTGCTACTTTATTTCGTTTTATTCTAGCTTTGTTTGAGAGATTTGTATGGAACTTGAGTCCTATTTATTTGTTCAGTCAGTTGGTTTTTAGTGGAGTTGTTCATACCACTTTATTGTTACATGGTTTAGAGATACTATTTATTCGGAGTTATTTATCCCATTAGTTATCACATTTTATGAATTGTTTTAAATTAGCTCATATTTTTTCACTGTTTGATGCGGAGAATGATATAAATTATTTAACAAGCCATATATTAGGTTTATTAGCATGGTCGATTGTTATGCGAAAAGTGGGGGTTGTTACAGAATATATTCGAATGTGATTTGATAAACATCAAATACACAACTAAAAAGATGCATCATCAACTAAGGTATAATAAGAGATATTTAGACATCCAAGCACAAGTCTAAAAGTGTATTAATACATAATCTCAATCCAAAACCCAACTCAACTGAAATATACATGCCAATGTCTTATCGGATTGTACAAATGATTCCGAAATACTAAATTCACACAACTGAAATAAAAGGATAGAAAATCATGTAGATGGACCTACGTCAAAGCTCTTACTGATGATGTCTGGAGATAATAGAATATGATAGTGTTTGCTAACTAGATAGAAAGTCCACTCTAGTGGACCAGTCCTAGAACCTGAAATGCTTCCACTAATAAAACGGATTAAAACCCAACAAGTTACCAAAGCTATGCAACTCAAAAGCAATTATATATACAAGTGATAAATCCACAATTATCTAGCATGTAATGATAACCAACCACGTGCTACAAAACCTCACGGATAATTTTAATTAGATTATTAGTTTCAATAGTTAACTAATCTCTTAACTAATCATACCATAAACGACATGCGCCCCTTTTTCTCCAACCATATCAAGAACATGTGGTACGCACACATAAAACTTTCACAATCTGAAAGCCACTAGTTATTCACATGGCCGAAAATATTAACAAATCGTATGTCGTATAAATAAATCCCATCACATAATAGACGCCACATGTTATTCGCATGGCCGGAAAATCCACAACCCCTGTGATGCACCAAATCCACATGCAACCTAATCCACATATTGTTAGGCCGACCGGGCATCACCTTGTGATAGCGTGGCCGAGATAAGGAACATCTGGCATGATGCACAAATAAGAATCGTTCCTCCTCAGCACGTATAATTAAGAGTGTTCTCTCTCAGCGCATAGCCATTTCCATATTCATTTTTATCTCATTCAATATCCGTAACATTATCACTTAATTACTGATGAATGCATTATTATATAAATTTTATATCTAAATTTACACTTTATTAGTCCCATTTTATTTTATTTAATAAGTTCTTAGGATCATTTTGTTAAAAATGGGAAAAAGGCATGAAAAGTTTAATTCACATTCAAAATATAATTTAAGTCAAAAAATGGGCACTTTGATAATTTTATAATTTTCTTGCGCTAATTTGTGAAAAAAATTTCTTAATGAAAAATTTGCTTGTAATGATAGAATTCGGTACTAATTGACAATCAACTAAAGAAAAGCCAGAAAATGTTGATTTTTATGATCGTTTGAAAAAACTGTCTTTATTCTCTTAGTTGGATGAAAATCAATATGCGTGTTCTAGAGGCAAATATAAGAATACTCGAGTTTGGGGAAATTGATTCTCTTATTCCAATCCAAAGACTAAATAGGTGGAGTAATCGGTTCTAACACTATTCGGACAATAAAAAGAGAGTTTCACCCCAACTCAAACACCTCACCCCTTACCCTATAAAAAGGAACCATGGGCTCGCAATTTCATACAATTTCGGGAAGCGATTTTTGAGTCATTGTATTCAATTTGAGGGCCAATTTTTTATCAATTGTTAGAGGGTTAAAGATTACTGTGAGAGAAGTTATTGTAAGTTTGTTTTATTAATGAAAATCTCTAATCATTCTTGCAATTTATTTTTGTCGTTCATCATAGCATCGTATTTCTTCTATCAGAATTAGGGTAAAGTTTATCATAGTTAGCTATTATTTTCACGTTAATTTGCGTGTTGTTTATTCCCTACTCGTTTTAATTATTATCAAAAATTAGGTATTCATTTTAAAATGATACGAGAGTTTGTTTTAAAACCTACAAAATTATTTTGTCAAATCAAGTTTTGAGATTTAAAAAAAAATATTAATTTTTGATTGATTATGCTTGTACTTTGATCGTTTTGATATTCCATGCTTAAATACATCTGCAAACTTTAAAATTTGTATTTTCTAATGGAATAGGGGGTTTAGCCATCTATTAGAGACGTTAAAAATATTTCAAACATAACCGTTATATTTTTCGAATTGAACGCGACGAGAGTCGATTTAATTTGAGTTTATAAAAAAAGGATTAACAACGTTAAACTAGCGTGCAATATTAGTTACGTGATAAATAGACCCCGAATCTTAATTCTTTCATATTGTTTATAACATTCGTGTGTTGTTCTCATTATTCGTAGTTGCATTTATTTAGTTTAGTGCATAATTATTCTCTACCCCATTTACTCTAGTTGGACAGTTGTAATTCTTTTAAAAGTTAATTGACAAATCTCCGTGGGTTTGACCTGTACTTACACTGATTATTCTATAATAGCCTACGCACTTGAAGTATATTATGAATTGAAAAACAAGTTTTGGGCGCCGTTGCCAGGGGTTTGGGAAAAATAATTAAGAAGTTAGAACAATGGGACAAGCTTTTTTACTTTTTGCATTTTTTGTTAGTAAAAATTCATAAATATATATATAAAAAAAGTAAAATAAAAAAATAAAATAAAAAAATCTGTAGCTAATATTTTATGTTTTTTTAGTTGGTTAAAAAATCAGATTTAAGTTTTTTTTTAGTAAAGAGTAGTTGTAGCATTAGTTTATCACAAAAATGCATAAAAAAATAAGAAAAATCGAAAAAAGTAAGTATTTTTTGTCTGAACATTTTCGAAATCATTTTTTTTAGTAAGTAGTCCCAAAAGAATAAAAATAAAAAATAAATTTATTGTAGTAATTTTGTTATTTCCAGAATATAAAAATAAAAAATTGTTTCATAAGTGTGCTTGGTTATTTTTTGTGTTAAATATACCACTAGTGCATGTATCGAGTTCATTTTTTTAGTATCGCACTTTACGTTTGGTGTAGTTTTTTTTTTCCAGAAGCACATTCAAAGAAGAAGAAGAAGAAGAAGAAGAAGAGGTAAAAGTGGAAAAAAATCGAAAAAAGTGTGCAATGGTGACCGAACGCGAAAAAAACCTTTGCAATCTTTCCACGAGCATAAGGAACTCACGTAAATGACTGAAACGTAGGTGGAGTTTCCCTCTGATCGATGTCAACTTAAACTTCAGCCGAGCATAAACAAGTGACTGTAAAAAGTCCATATCGGAGGTACGTTTTTGTGTGCTCCTACGTGGTTTAATTTCATATTTAAATTATCATGTTGTATAAATTGACTTAAGGATAAAGCCCGTGTGAAAGATAAGGTGGGGATTTTATCACCTTTCCTTGGCAATAAAATCACTAATTAACCAAGCATTTTCATATCCCGAGCCATCACATTTAATTTGAATTCAAGTAGACGTTGGCGTTAGGATATCACATAGCTCATAGAAAATCTCTTAACAATGCTAGAATTAAAAGCTGCTCCAACGCTAACTTGTCAAATCGGGTCGGTTTTACATTGTGTAGGATTGGTGGTTTTTAATAAGTCTTCATACTGACCACTTATCTGGAGGAAAAAGTGGGATTTAAGTCGATAACCATAGTTGGTCATCTTTTAATTTCTCCCTTATCAAAGAGTAGAAGCTGTCAAAATAGGGAGATTTATTCGGAGACCACCACTATCGTCGATTAATATAAAAAAAAATAGATCCTAAAATTGAAATCCCCCTTACCTAAATTAAATAATTCAATTTTCTTTGTGTTACATGGTTTGAGTCGGATTATTTTCTTTTAATTTCTTTCACATAAATTTTTTTAATAAAAAAAGGAAAAATTCGAGTGAGCTCAGTGCATGCGAAGTGGGTTTTGAGATCATATCGATCGTTTGTCGAGTGTGGAGTCTAGCATTCCCGATACTTACGTAGGTAAATTTATTATATTCACTGAAATGGAAGATGAGTTAACACCATGTGCCCTTAAAGATTACCTTTATTCGACTAGGTTTAGTCAACCTTCATGCATAGTTCTACCCGAACATAACATAAATCATTTTTAATTCCATTCGGGAACAATAAAATTATTGCCTATGTTTTGAGGCACTGAAAAAAAAAGGATTCCTACCTCCACGTGCGTGAGTTTGAAGAGATTTGTAGGACCATTAGTTATCAACAACTCATCGATGAGATTGTTAAACTTAAATTGTTTCCATTCTCATTGAAAGACAAAGCAAAGAGTTGGTTTAACTCCTTAAAACCGAGTCCATAATCACATGGAATCAAATGAGAATTGAATTTTCACAAAAATTCTTCCCTAACCAAAATACGACGTCGATACGTCACACCATCAACACATTTAGCTAAAAGGAGGAGAAGCCTTATGGATGTATTTAGATCAATTCAAGGACTTACTATTGCAATGCCCGTACCATGGGATCGAGATGGCTTGCCAAGTCAAAATTTTGTATGAGGGGTTTGATTATAATACTCGAAATATGCTCAATTCACTATGTAATGGTGATTTTACCCAGAAAAGTGAGGCCGACGCATGGGTATTCCTATAAGCCATGGTGAAAAACTCTTAGTGATGGGCATCCAATAGAGAATCTAGATCCACCACCTCCAATGAGGGTTTCATTCACCAAAGTCAAAAAAATCCAAAGTTGCCACATTGGCCCGATGTATATAAGCTTTAGAGACGAGCAAAGAGGACAATTGAACGACAATTGCGGTCATGCAACACGTAGGTTCCACTATGTGTATACTTTGCGACGCATTCGATCACTTAATCAAGAATTGACCCGCCCTTTCGATCCACAAGGCACTCACGGAGCAAGCTAATGCCCTCTACCAAAGTAGGCTAAAGTATAACCCATATTCCAATGCGTATAATCCGGAGTGGTGAGACCACCCTAATTTTTCATGATTCAAGGGTCAATACCAAAGAAGTGGAGGTCAATATTTTGGTGACCCACCCTCGTGTTTCCAAAAGAACACCACTTCGCCATCGTATTCCTCGTCCCAAAAGATCCAATCTTTAGAGGATACGATGAACCTTTTTGCCCAAAGTGCCCTATAATTCCAACAAACCACTAAAAATGTCCTTTAATCCACGCAGCAAAGCATGGATGTGAGTACTCAATCCATTACTAATCTCGAGGTTTAAATGAGCCAACTATCGAATGCGTCAAGTGAGAGGAATAAGGGAATATCTCAAGTCAGCCCGAACCTAATCCAAAAGGTAACGTGCCTAGGAGTCAATTTGTTATTCAAGATGACATGAGAGCATCACACACCCAAAAACATGCAAAAGCCATCATCACGCTTAGGTCCATCAAGGAAGTAAAGAAAAATATTTCACCACTCACCGAGAGTGAATCCGATAAAGGTGAGGAGAAAGAAGATCCACCCGTGGATCCAACTTCCTCCTCATACTCATCTTTTAAGCCATCTGTATAGACCTATGTCCCAAAAGCTCCGTTTTCCTAACATTTGGTGCACCAAAAGAAATAAGCGCAAGTTGATAAGATGTTGGAAGTATTCAGGAAAGTAAAAATCAATAACCGACTACTTGATTTTATTCAACAAGCCTTGTCCTACGCCATATTTATGAAGAACCTTTGTACCTTTAAGAGAAATACCAATGCACCCAAGAAAACTTTTCTCCTTAAGCAAGAAAGCTCGATCATTTCTTATCGAAATCCCATTAAGTATAAGTATCCCAGAACTCCGACAATCTCTATCAATATAGGGGAGCACATTATTAAGAAACACTTATAGATTTAGGAGCAAGCGTTAACCTTCTGTCGTACACTGTGTACAAGAAATAAGGTTTGGGGGACTTGAATCCGACTAGATTTACCTTATCCTTAGCCAACCGTTTTGTGAGAATTCCGAGAGCTATCATTGAGGACGTCCTAATAAAATTGGGTGACTTTGTATTCCCCGCCAATTTCTTTATCTTAGACACCCAACAAGTGAAAAATCATGTCGCACAAATTCCTTTTATTTTGGGACATCCCTTCCTCGCCACATCTGATGTCGTTATTAAATGCCATAGTGGACAATTGAACCTATCCTTTAGGAACATAACTATGGATCTTAATGTGCTCAATTTGTCTAAACAACCACTCAGCGACATGATTGATAGTATCGTTCAAGAGAATTTCGAGCAAACTTAAAATGAAGACCTTTTAGGGGCATGTCTCACCTTTTTCGGGTTTGAATTTGATGTCGAATAGTAAATTAAAGAAGAAACACGCTCCTCGATTCCGCCCCCATCATGGAAGTAGGATGTCAGAAATATAAACCTAGTCCCCTCTCACTCTCAACATCACTTATTCCTCCCTTGATTGAGAAAGCTCCCGAGCTTGATTTGAAGCCACTGCCTGAAACGCTCGAGTATAGGTTCTTAGGACCCTTTGACACCTTGGTTATTATCATCGCGTCTGACTTGGACAAAAAACAGGAAGGTAAGTTATTGTGTGTTCTCAAAGAACATAAGGAATGCATAGAATGGACCGTAGCCGATATCAATGGTATAAGTCCCTCAGTGTGCATGCATAGTACACACTTAGAAGACGTTAAATATTCTCGTGAAGCACAACGTAGACTTAATCCATATATAAAAGAGGTCATTCGAGCTGAGGTGTTAAAATTTCTTGATACGGGTATTATTTGCCCCATATCTGATAGCCAATGGGTCAGTCCTGTTCAAGTTGTCCCGAAGAAATCCGGTGTTACGGTGGTGAAAAACAACAATGATGAGTTAGTACCCACTAGGATTCAAATTGATTAGAGAGTGTGTATTATTTATAGTAAGTTGAACGCTGTTACAAGGAAGGATTACTTTTCTCTTTCTTTTATAGACCAAATGTTGGAGAGATTAGTCAGCCATCCATATTACTATTTTCTCGACGGTTATTCTGACTACAAATAAATTCCCATTGTTCTCGAGGATCAAGAGAAAACCACATTCACTTGTCCATTTGGTGCTTTTGCTTACCGACGCACAACCTTTGGATTATGCAATGCACCCACTACCTTTCAATGGTGCATAATGAGTATCCTTTCAGGTATGGTGGAGCTTTTTTTGAAGTCTTTATGAATGATTTTTTGGTATTTCGATATAGATTTGATGAGTTACTCCATCACCTAACCCTCATTCTGAAGAGGCGTAATGAAAAGAATCTAGTGCTCAATTGGGAAAAGTGGCACTTCATGGTCAAACAAGTAATAGTGCTAGGTCACATCATTTCTAAAAAGGTTATTGAGTTAAATAAAGCTAAAACTGATCTCATTGCTAATCTCCCACCGTCTAAAATTGTGCGTGAAGTTCGATTATTCTTAGGACACGTTGATTTATACCAGAGATTTATTAAGGATTTTAGTAGAATATTTCGACCCTTGTGCAATTTTCTTGCCAAGGACACACCCTTCGATTTCATCAACTAATGCCTTCAAGCCTTTAAATGGATAACGAAGGAATTGACCTCTGCACCTATTATGAGACTCCCTGACTGGAGCCAGCCTTTCAAAATCATATGTGATGCTTTTGACTATGCCATAGGTGCGGTTCTAAGTTAGCGTAATGAGAAACTTCTTCACGCCATCTACTATGCCAGTATGACTCTTAATGATGGCCAATTGAACTCTTTCACGACTCAAAAAGAGCTCCTCATTATTATTTTTGCTCTTGAGAAGTTTAGGTCTTACTTTAATGGATCCAAAGTTGATATTTTCATACCTAAAAAGGATGTTAAGGCCCATCTCATTAGGTGGATCTTATTACTACAAGAGTTTAACCTTAAAAATTAAGATGAGAAATGATGTAAAAATGTGATGGCTGATCACTTGTCTTGGTTAACCGTTGAATCATCCTATAACTTATTATCCCTAATTGAGTCTTTTCCCAATGAGCAACTGATGCTTACCTCTCAAATTCCACATTTGTTGATATTGTGAACAATCTTATGACGGGTGAAATGCCTCTACATTGGCCAAAACTAGATCATTCCAAATTTTTAAATGAAGCCAAACATTTCTTTTGAGATGACTCGTATCTCTTCAAGTATTATCCTGATCAACTCGTTTGGAAGTGTGTACCTGATCATGAGATTCAAAAAGTAATCTTTTTTTGCTATGACCAAGCCCGTGGAGGTCATTTTAGTGCAAAGAAGACTGCTGCAAAGATTTTATAGTGTGGATTCTATTAGCTGGCCATTTTTCATGACTCGAACGATCATAATAGGAGTTGTGGTCATTTCCAACGATTATGAAATATCAAACATAGGAACAAGATTCCCTTAAATCCCATTCTGGTTATCGAGGTTTTTGAGTGTTGGGGCATTTATAGGTCCATTCCAAAATTCCTGTGGGAATCTCTACATTCTTTTGACGGTTGATTATGTGTCTAAGTGGGTAAAAGTCATACCATGTAGGACGAATGACCATTATGTGGTGGTCAAATTCAATAGAGAAAATATTTTCTCCCATTTTGGTACACCTCGAGCCATTATATACAATCAAGGAACCCATTGTTGTAATTGATCCTTCAAGAGTCTCATGAAAAAGTGCTCACTCACGCACAAAGTAGAATGCTCTTATCACCCTAAAACGAGTGGTAGGGTAGAAGTTTCCAATAGGAAAATCAAGCAAATCGTCGAGAAGACAGTGAATTCGAACTAAAAAAATTTGTCCTTAAGGTTGTTGGATGCATTGTGGGCTTATTTCTCTGCCTGAAAAACACCACTTGGTATGTCCCCATATAGGCTTGTCTACGAAAAAGACTATTACCTTTCGATAAAGTTAGAACACAATGCCTATTGAGCCATCAAGATATTCAATTTTGATTTACCTGCAATGGGTGAGGTTCGAAAACTCCAACTCAATGAGTTGGAAAAGATTAGGAATCATGAGTACGAAAATGAAAAATTATACAAAGAGGAAATGAAAAATTATACAAAGAGAAAATGAAAATGTTACATGGCAAGTCGATTCTACGAAAGTTATTCGAACCTGGACGGAAAGTTCTTTTGTACAATTCTAGGTTGAATCTCTTTCCCAGTAAGTTGATGTATAGGTGGTCCGGTCCCTTTGTTGTTAGGAAAGTCTACCCACATGGGGCAGTTGAGATAGAGAATCCTAAAAATGTTGAAATTTTCAAAGTTAACAGTCAAAGATTTCAACCATATCTAGAATTGCGAGTTCGGGAAGTGGAGGACATTCTCCACTAAGACCCTGTGTACCAAGAGTGAACATAAAATTGGGTCATTATTATTGTATTATAGTTTTTATTTTTCAAGAATTGTGCGTTGGAAAAAGTTCCTCATTACGGTAATATCTTTCACGCCTTTTTTTAATTTGTGTCTTGTACATTGAGGACAATGTAGAAATTCGGTTTGGGCGCATTGAGGTCATTTTTCTCCGCTCTAAAACAATTTAAAAATTCAAAAAGATTTTCAATATAATTGAGTTGTGAAACGATTTCTTAATATATAATTAATTTATGGATCTCTCAACTTATGAAATTTTTACATATTAGCCGTATAATATGATCGAAAAATGATATTGAAGTGAAGTTAATATGCTTAATGAATAAATGTGGAGATTTTAACTTGGTAAGATTTTCGTACTATTCATCATTTTTTAGAGATTTAAACCAACCTGAATTAAAATAACTCAAACTTTCCTCCAGTGATAAATTTGTTGATGATCTAAAATTTGTTGTTTTGTTCGATTACTGAAAATAAAAAAATAAAAATGTGAATCTTAAGAACTAAAAGTCTTAGTAAATCGTTTTTAGACACAAATCAACTTAACGAAACTTGAGAAATGAGATTGGGCCATCGTTTGAAAATTCAAAATTATGCCTAACTCCAACCTTTTTACATTATTTCGTTACAATCCCATTTGAGCCAAAAAGAAAATAAGCCTTTTGTAAAAAAAAACATTATCTTACTCAACTCTAACTAGGAGTTTAAAGCCCATTAAAAGAAGTCGTACCCATTTTCTGAGAATACTATGGTAAAATTACAATAAGAAAAAGGCTAAAGATGAAAGAAAATAATTTACAAAAGAATGATGTGTGAAAAGAAAAGAAAGAAAAAATGAAAAAAAAGTACGTAAAAACGAAAGAAAAAAGAAAAGAGAAGAAGAGAATAAAAGAAAAATGGAGGTTGAAATAAAAAGTGCCTAAAAGTCAAAATACTGAAAAACCTCTATATTCTTAGAAACTTAGAACTCTAAATGCTATTCTTTCTAGCCAAAATGCAAGCCTACAGTACGTAAAACAAAGTCCTAATCGATCTCAAGGGAAGTTAGTTAGAGTGTGGATAGAAGATGAATAGGATCTATGGTGTAATTCAATATTTTTAAAAGTAATCGATTTTTCGTTCATGAGATCATATTTATCCATTATAAAAAATCCCTTTTTCATCATGTATAGTGAAATTTGTTCATTTGAGTTTACTCTTTTATTCACATATACAAAGAGAAAACAATTGATTTATAAGTGTTCGATTGTGAGTGCATCTCGTGAGATTTTGAAATCAAAACGAACTTTCGAATAAGAAACGTAACGATAAAATCTTTTGAAATAGGCAGTTGTATTAGCTACGCACACTCCCACGATAAAGTTAGATTGAAAAGTAAAGTTCTACAATATTTATGAAATTTGCATTCAAACTTGATTATATTACTTTTACGTCCTTTAAATTGAGTCAAGTTTTTGAATTTTGTGGGTATATTCACTCCAACCCCCACGAGACAAAACTAGTCTACTGGGGTAACCTGGGGGTTTAACGACTCGTTGCACATGCTAAGTGCAATTGTGATTCTTATGAAAGTGAGTTGGATTTTAAAATTTTAGTTTTGCTCGAGGACTAGCAAAGTTTAGATTTTTGGGTATTTGATGAGTGC
This sequence comes from Sambucus nigra, assembly GCA_949130495.1. Taxonomy (NCBI): domain Eukaryota; kingdom Viridiplantae; phylum Streptophyta; class Magnoliopsida; order Dipsacales; family Adoxaceae; genus Sambucus; species Sambucus nigra. The sequence continues at coordinate 215,029,039 of OX422213.1, forward strand.
ATTATTTTGTATATTTTATATCCAAATTTATACTTTATTAGTCTCATTTTATTTTATTTACTAAGTTCTTATGGAAATTTCTTTTAAAAAGGAAAAAAAATGCAAGAAAAGTTTAACTCATATTCAAAATGGTAATTTTAAGTAAAAAATGGACACTTCGATAATTTTATAATTTTTTTGTGCTAATTTGTGAAAAAATTTATCTAGCGAGAATGTTGTTGGTAATTATGGAATTTGGCACAAATTGACGATTATCTCGAGAAAAGTGCAAAAAACTATTTTTATTCTCCGAATTGAATGAAAATCGACGTGCATATTCAACAAACAAATATAAGAGCCCTCAAGTGGGGGGAAATTTAGTCCCTTATTCCAATCCAAAGATTAAAGAGGTGGAGTGATCGGCTCCAACATTGTTCGACCAATCAAAGAGAGTTTTACCCCACTCAAACACCTCATTGCTTGTCATATAAAAAGGACCTTTAGGTTCACAATTTCACATAATTTCGGGGAGCAATTTTCAGTGATTTTTCAAGTTGAGGGTCGAGTCTTTATTAATTTTTAGCGGATTAAAGATTATTATGATAGAACTTATAATACGTTTGATGTATTAAGGAAAGTCTATACTCATTCTTGAAATTTATTTTTGTCTTTCATCATGGTAGCGTTATTCATCTATTAGGATTAGGGTGAAGTTTATCATAGTGAGCTAATATTGTCGTGTTAATTTAATTGTCGTTTATTTCCTATTCATTTTAATTGTTATAAAAAATTTGGTATTCATTTAAAAACGACATGAGAGTGCGTTTTAAAACCGTTAAAATTATTTTGTCAAATCAAGTTTTAAGATTTAAAAAAAATAGTATTTTTTTATGGATTATGCTGTCACTTTGATTGTTTTAATAGTCCATGATTAAATACATTTGCGAACATTAAAACTTTTATTATTTAAGGGAATAAGGATTTTAGCCTTTTATTAGAGATGTTAAAATATTTCAAACATAACCATCATATTTTCCGAATTAAACGCGACGAGAGTCAGTTTAATTTGAGTTATAAAAAAGGAATGAGAACGTTAAATTAGTGTGCAATATTAGTTATGCGATAAATGGACCCCGAACCCTAATTCTTTCGTATTGTTTATAACTTTTGTCTGTTGCTCTCATTATGAGTAGTTTCTTTTATTTAGTTTAGTACATAATTATTCTCTATCCCATTTAGTCTAGTTGGACAGTTGTAATTCTTATACAAATTATAATTGACAAATCTTCGTGGGTTCGACCCATACTTACACTCGTTATTCTATAATAGCCCGTGCACTTGCGGTATTTGATAAATTAACAAAAAATTGCCATTATATATTTCACATTTAGCTTATCACTTATTATCACATTATTATTTTCCATTACCGTCGCCCTTGAGGACATTCTGATCTAACCTTTAAACCAAACATTTTGTCATTTCATTAAATAATAAAGGGATGCACAAATTGTTCACAAGGATGTATCAAATGTGACTAGTCATCAAATATTATAATAAAAGAGAAATGTTAATTAAGGATTCTAAAGTCATCAGTCCCACCCATCTCTATACTCCACGCGTGGAACATCTCATAAATGAAATTCATACAAGGAGCCCCCTAATAAACTTTCGTTAATATAGGGCAGTTGTTAAGACATTATAATTAGTTATTAGTTTGAATCAAATTAAGGAGTGAGAAAATAAAATAACCAACTTCATTTTCTGACAACATATGCACAACATAAACCAACAACAACTATAAAAAATTACGCCAACAATATTTATCCCATACTCGTTCTAATCCATATACTCAATTAATCCATTTCAAATAATATAAGAAAAATAGTAAAGGGCATAACTTGATTTTATATACACTTAGTTCAATTCTCAATTTCAAGAGCATAAATCAAAATGAGAAATCTAATTTCATCTCAAGATTATAAACATGGGACTAATCAGTATTCATTCATTTTTATAAGTAATTAAGTTATAATTACACGTCAACATGCTTAATATTCATTAATTAGGCATTTATTATCAAAGCTACTACTCATAAAGCTAAATATATAACCCTAATTAAAACATGCATTTTTAACACTAATACCCCAATTAAGTCTTAATTACTCAACATATATTCAAATGAACATGAATTAAATATTAAATCATAAACCTTAATATGCAAGTCTACTAGTAGTTCATGATTCAATTTCACATTTCATATATTACTTTAGGCTAGATTCCAATTTATAATATATATCATATTCCAATATCTCCAAAATTGGGTCACAGCGTGATATTTCTAAAACCCCGAGCGTTACTAACCAATTCTAAGACTAAAGTTAGGGTTCATGTGAAATTAACAAATGTATATATAAAAGGATATGAGTAGTTTAGTAACTTGACTATAGAGTAGCCCCGAAACTTGATATAATTTGGAAGAAATTAATTCTTGAAAATCAGCCATGGACCCTCTTAAATCCTCTTGAAAATTTGTTTTGAAAAGCTTTAAATCCTCCCTTGAGTCTTGTCTTAAATAATTGGATATTAATCTAGGGTTTTAGTTTTGTAATCGAAAGGAAATTTAGGTTAGCGACTAATGAGATATATGTGTTTTAAGAGAGAAGCAGTGGTTTTAAGGTTATGTGTACAGATAGTGAGGGTTTGCATGTATAAAGGGAAAATAGAATGATGTAGCCCATTTCTAAGCCAGTCACCTGTTATAACGGTTTCTAGCCCCTCTATATCAACTTGTACCCCTGCTTTAGCGACCCAATCCAAATTTGTGCACTGCCAAATTGCATTCCCCATGCCCTTTTTCTAACCCTAAACGTTTTAACCAATAAATGCTCCAAAGATCATTATGCCCTTGGTCTTTTCCCCAAATACCCCATATGTCCAAACCATTTAATAACTTATAATAATTACCGTTTAAGCCCCAAACTTTACAATAATTAAACTTAACCCGTTAAAACTATTACAATTTACCAAATAAATTATATAATTCCAATTAAATTCATTTTAAAGCTAAATTCTCATAAATGACTTTATAATCACAATATAAATTATAATTAATTCAGATTCTCAATTAATTAATTAATTAAATTAATTTAATTAATTAATTAATAATTCCTTTTAAAATTATGGGGTATTACAAACTTTTTCATCAAAATGGCAATTCTCAAAGCTTGCGGTGAAAACATCATCGATTAAAGGTTAAGGACATGTGATGATTGTAGGTGAATAAAAAACATAAATGCCTTAGTGGCATTATAGACCCATTTTAATGCATTGAAGGGGCGCAATATGGACTTGCACAAGACATCCAAAACTGAGTAAGCGAGAAATATTTGGTTCATTCACCAATACAATTTAAAAAGTTGAGTATTGATGATAAGTAGTTGGTTGAAGACGAACCAATATTACACCATGCAATAAGGTATGTCCCTAAGCAAACACTAGTAATTTGGTTATCATAAGCATATGTCGATCAATTAATTAGAGATTCTTTGTCAGATATTATGCCAAATCATTTTGGGTATGGCCATGAACAATTTGATGCTCAACATAAATTCCTACATACATGCAATAATCATAAAAATTAGGAGACATAAATTCACCTGCACTATCAAGGCGGAATGACTTGATACGGTAATCTGTAGAGTGTGATTGTAACTTGATGATTTGAGTAAGGAAAGGTACAAATTCAACACTGCGAGTTAAAAGTAAAGAGACATGTGACAATCTCGTGGATGCATCTATGAGGACCATAAAATATTTGAATGGTCCGCATTGAGGGTGAATGGGACAAAAATACCCCTCGAACTCATTCAAAGAAAGTAGGAGACTCGATACTAATTTTTGATGTGGAAGTCCTAAGCATTAATTCTCCTTGAGAACAAGCAATACGTGTTTTATTGTTTGATAAAATAATATTGTTGTTCTTTAATTGATTCTCACATGAGTTCTCAATAATTTTGCACGTCGTGGTGGATCTTGAGTGACTAAGACGGTTATGCCAGAGCATAAATGTATTATTATCACTGAACTTGAAGTGAAAATGAGATTTTATAACTCTTATGTTTGTGTGATATAATCCAGAAGATAAAGTAGGAAGCTTCTCAAGTATTTGCTTCTGGCATGAGATAGTTGTAGTGATTGAAAGATACTCCATATTATGTTCCTTTATAGTCTCAATAGGGTACTCATTTTATCGGATATCTTTAAAGATGATCAAATTCCTTCTAGATCCAATTGAATACAAACCATTACAAATATGTAATTTTCTATTACATGGTAATGATATGGTGGCTCTTTCAGAGCCAATTGTTAAATTTGCAAAACCTGATATTTTATTAACATTAACTTTGGATAATGTGTATTTTGAAAACTACTTTTCTATCTCGGGGGATTATATGGGTTGTTGCACTATTTGTTAGACATATATCTTTACCATCCAATCCTAATTAAAATAGTAGAATTTGAGATTTGATTCGTACTAAATGAAAAAGGATAAACACTCATAAACATAAATTACATGATAGGAGATGTAATACCCCGTATTTTTGTGACTTTTATCTATTAATTATTTATTAAGAAATGAATTAATAAATTAGATTATTTATTACTTGTGTGATATGATAATAATAAAATACATTATTTAGATGATAATTAAATTTTGCATGCCATGTAATTTTATGTCGTATGTTGTAAGTAATTAATTGGTGATATTAATTATATGGGATTTGATTATGTATAGTTACACGTAGGGTAAGTGTTTGTTTTATTTTACGTTGTGAGGTTTAACCGTGTGTGGTGATCTATTACTGTTTGGATCGGACTCTAGAGTAACACAGGGACCCCGAAGATGTATTTTTATTATCTTGAATTGGGCTCAGGGGGTGAGTATACTTTTGTGCTAAGTTTTGGACTAGCTTAAATAGTGTTTTGGGCTCATTTGGAGGCTCCTAGTTAGGCCTTTTAGTGGCTTGCGGCTTTAGATTTATTTAAGGGGTGTTAGCCCTTATTAATTAAATATTTTACATATAAAACACAAACCCTAAATACCTAATAGATTTAGGAGAACTTTAGGAGATATTTGGAAAGGAAGAATAAGTGATCAAAGAAAAGGAATCACTCGTTCTTCATTGTTTATGTAAGAAATCTCATGTTTTATCATCATGTATTATATGACTTCTTTATGGGTTCATTGTCATTTAATCTGATTTGGGAAAATAAGCATGTTTAGGGATTAAATTTTCTCCCTATCATGTTATTATTTGGTTTAAGGATGTTATTGTATTTCCCCATTAATGGGTTTACATGTTGATTTCAAAAGTTGAGATTTTATAAAGAATCATTAATTGAGTTGTTTCGATTTATGATTGAGATGTTAGAAGTTGTGTTTAGGACTGAATAACTCGTGTTAATTATATCCCTATATTAATTTGATGTATGGACCTGAAACCACTTGTTTAAATGAATTTAGGTTTAAATTTGGATTTAACATATTTGAACCTTAAATAATGTTGTAATCTTGGTGGAGACGAGTTAGTATCATGGATATATAGTTCATATGGCTGGAGATTGGGTCTTGGTAAATGTATTGAAGCTTTGGGTTAGTTTCTATGGAGTTTTTGGATGCCATTTACATTTTTTGGACTCGTCGGATGAATCCGACCTTCAGGAGTTTGTGAGGATGGGTTATTTTTAGGGTGTTTCATTTTAGGTTGTTTTGGTTAGGATCAATGGAGTGTTATATACCCCCCCCCCCCCCCCCCCCCACACACACACATTGGTTGATTATGTGAAAATACCATCTTGTACTCATGGGGAATTTATTGGTTGGGATTTTGATTTAAATAGTTGTGATCATATAGTGCATTACTAGTTGATGATGCAGGACTTTGTGGAGGTCCATATGTTTTGATCACATGTTCAGTTGGTCATCACCCATGCGATGTGAGACTAGAACAACCTAATCCACCGAGCGAGTTTTATCATAGCCGACGGTGTTAACTGCGCAGTGATACGTTTTGATCATATGTTTAATCAATATATACCTCGCAACGTGAGATGCGGATGATATGATCCTTCGGACGAGTTTTGGTATGTGACTAACCGTTGGTATGATTGTACAGTGTTCCCCATCATTATTTGTGTGCACGTTTTTAAATCTATTTGGTGGGGGACTCTTGTGGGTTTACCGATAGAAGAACGATAAGGTCTCACGAATGTAGATGCATCCATGTGGTTGTTATAAGACTTATATAAATGTATGATATTAGTCCAACGACAAACACTTTATTTGGAGGAACCTATGCACATGTATGTGTTATGATATGAGACAATGTATATCTTATTGTTCATGTTATATAAGTGGAGATTGATCCTGGTTGTATTTTGCACGCGTGTAGTTAGTTGCATCCCATTATAGTATATCATTATGTGATGTTCACTTGTTAGTGTAGTGATAAAGACTTATTATTATTGTTTTTGCCTTTGGTTGGGACACTTGTGCATTATTTCACTTATGATGATGGGTGAGGTATCTTTTACATGTGAGTGTTGACGAGTTGACATGTTTATTTTATACGATTTGTATGACTATTAATGCATCAATATAATAAAATATTTCTTGTAAATTTAGTGAACTTAAACAATCATATAAAATATTTGTCCCCGTATAATATTATTGTTATATAGAGATAACGGGACTGAGCAGTCATAATTGGAGATTTAGTTCATCATCATTAGAGTAGGAGTTAGTGTTTCATCTTAGTTGGAATGCATGTAGTCATTTGTATTCGAGACGTTTATTTTTTAAGCGAGGTGGTTCCAGTTCATGTACATTTCAGTTGAGACAATTGTATAATGAAAATTTATTATAGTGGATTCACTTTTATTAGAGAGTTTTACTTTTGTCTTGGTTCAGGTTAATAATATTCTTGTTCATTATGATTAACATGTCGTGAATGATTTTTATTTTTTTATCATTTTCTATTTATTGTAAATTATAAGAAAGATATAAATTATTTAACGCTCTTGGTCTTCGATGTGCCAGCCTGATCAACTGCTCCCTATCTTCGGCATGCCAGCCTAATCAACCGCTCCTTATCGTTCGGGATAATAATAGTCCCCTAATGTTCATGGTTTTTTCTCAGACTCATCCAAATGAGCCTAGGGTCTTTGATAGTGAGATATTTACTTTTTAATCCTCCTTGGATATGGTGACGCAAAAATATCATGGCTTTAACATGGTCATGTCTTGGCACATTATTTTACGTTTTAACAATACCTTCCAAATTTATGACATCAAAATGAATTTCAGCATTCGTAATTTATGTATAGATTTAATAAATTTGTCATATAAACAACATCACCAAATGTAACAGTCATGAAGATCGGATATTATTTTAGAAACGACTTATAAAATCAACTAATTAGCAAATCTTGTTGATAACATGTTAATAAAATGGAACTTGAACACAAATTAGATCATAATCTTCAAGATTTATTTTTTCTATTTCACTTGTATCTTTCAAAGTACAAACAAAAGTGAGTATCTTTTAAACACAAGCTAACATATGAGTATGACGAGTCAACAATTAGCTTTGTTTTGTCGTGCTTGTAGTTTTGATCTGCCGTACTTCTATTTTACATGTTTGACACGTCATACTTCTATATTGTCATGCTTTTGGGTTAATACCACACATATATACAAGGGTATACGGTGACACCCCGCTTAATTAAAATTCGGTTGATCAGGCCTTTATCAAATTAAATCAGGATTTACATATGGTTCATTCTTAGCATCACGGTCGCAACATGTTTAATTACTATCCACCTAAACTTTAATCAAGTCGATGTCAAATTTTATCTTATGACTTAGACCAAACCAACAAGTGTAATAAGAATTCAAATAACCAACACAATATAAGAGAATCAAATCATGCCACAACTGTGTAATAAGAGAGTTAGCCGAATAACATCGTCTAGTACAAGCAAAACAACCAAAATCCCAAAGTATGTAAAATGTAGCTAACGCATGCCAAACCAAAAGTAAAGAGTACAATCCAGGGGAACACGTGCCCAAAGTAAAACTAAGACCATCCCTATCTAAACGAGAATGAAATAGGCGTCTACGGCAAAAATTCTACAGCACCCGCATGTACCGCAGCTACGTACCATGCATGGAGATCAAGCCTGGCACCCCTGTAGTAGGACACCTAAAAGGTTTTGAAAATATTTTATAGCAAGGGTTAAAACCCTAAACATTTGAAAATATTTAGCAAGTGAATTTAATTCCCGTAAATTAAAATGCATGAATGCTCTTCATATTTAAGTTAGTGCCGCACACTCTCTTGAGGACACCTCACCCCTCCACTAGTGTACACGCCTAATGTACCTACACATGGTCCACCTAGCTATTTACCCCGTAACCAGTCTTGTCATATATATATATATATATATATATATATATATATATATATATATATATCCTACTCTTCCCACTACTCTATCCCGAGTGAGTTTAGTATACGTTCTATAAGTTATTCATCACTTTAACTTATTTAAATCATTTCTCATTGAAGCACCTTACACATTTGACTTACTTAAGTCTATATTGTATAAGTGTTCAACTAATTTGGAAATAGTGACAAAATTGGTTGTCTAACCTAGAATCCAAAGAGCCTCAGAATTAATCTCTCTAATTCTCTTCAATAATCCAAGAAGGTATAAATTGAATCACACTACACACATTAGAAGTGCATACATGTGTATATTTTGCTTAAAATTGATTGTGTGTTAAATTCCCCTTAAAATGTTGTTTTAATAATTTTTTGGGAATTTTTAAACATTTTTAAACTTTTTTAAAATAATGTTTTCATTAATAAAAGTGTGATTATAAAATTTGTGGGGTTAATTTGCTATTTTGAAAATATCATTTTTCATTGGAATGTTTGATTGGGTAGAATGTAAATGCGCTAGAGACTTCAGGGTGTTGCCTGTAATTAACTTTGATGCGCGTTTGCAAGCCACTTATAGGCCAACACTTGTCACGTTCCTGATGTATCAATTTGTGTTTGTTATGTGAGAGGGTTGCCTGGTGGTTTGCTGATCGTTAGATCAATCCTTATCGATGGACTGCATGTGTTTTAAACCTATCCTTGTGCTCTCCTGTGAACCAATCACATTCGACTTAACCACCGCCTTCTTATAACCCTTGGATCAAGTCAATATTAGGAAGACTTAATCTCAGCCCTTGATTGCCTTCGACTATCTAGAACCTTCCTCCACTCCTATAAAAGCCCTCTAATTCTCAACCTTTCAAGACTTTTTGGCAGTCGTCATTTCTGAGAGAAAAAAATAGAGAGAAGTGAGAGAGAAGAGAGAAAAGAAAAGAGAGAAGAGAGAGAAAGGGAAAATTGTGTTAGCCAAACCCTAACCCTAACCCTAAACACTTCAAATCTGATTCAAACCTTCGTATACTCATAACCCCAAACACAAACTTGAGTGTTTGAGAGAGAGTGGTGTTACTTGGTTGTTCATATTGAAGTTGTAACCTCTTAATCAGTGATCTTATTACCAGCTTAAACATTCGTATGAAGATCTGTATTTCTTTTTCATAGAAATTGTAGATCTACACTCTGCATGTTATATTTCACTAGATCTGCATGTTTCTTTCTCGATTTAAGAAAATCCTTACTGATTTGGTTTTGAAAATGTTTTATGGTTTCTATTCTTATGAAACTTAACCTTGACCTAGTTGGATTCACACTTGGAGATTTTCGATCTCAAAAATATTTTTAAAACAGAGATTGATTAAGATCTTGGCCGATTTAAAAGCAAGATATCCGTGGAATCTGGGATATATTTAAAGGTCAAAAAGGTTTCAAGTTCTGTAAGAAAGAAAGAAAAGAAAATCACAGCATATAGTCTTTATATGTAATTTTCTAGGACTGTCTGTAAAACTAAGTGTGTGTGAGTTCATGCATGTTGATAGGAATCACATCACAAACACTTAACACACTACTACACTGGAAGTGTTGTGAATAAGATCAAAGATATTGAGTCGACGCAAGGAAGCTAAAGCAAAAGGAAGTTATCAAACTGGAAGAACATCATCAACAATCAGATCTAAGAGAAGTTAGAAGGACACCAAGTGGGGTATATTCCTAAACTTAGAATATGTTGATTTGTGTGCATGTATGTTGTATTGTTTGTAACTGCTATTTGTTGTTAGTGGATTTTTACTTTTATGACTTAGAAGTCGCCGTGGATGTTTCCTCTATTGGGAGAGGTTTTACCACGTTAAAAACTGTGTGTTCATATTATCTTCATCTCCTCATCTCATTCTATAGTGTACTGAATTTTTGAAACTGTCTTAGTTTTAAAAACTTATTACAAAGTCTTGATTACTCTCGTACATAAGTTTTTGTAAACACATCTTGTTGTTTATAAGTTTTATTTTCAAAAGAAAGGGGTTTCTTCAACAAACATCTCGGAGTTGCTTATACAGTTTAATCTTGTATTAAACGGCATTAGCAACATTTTTCAATTGGTATCAGAGCCCTGTAAACTTTTATTTCAAAAAGATCTTGTGTTTCTGAAATCGTTTTCTGAAAAACCTAACTATGGACGAGAAGAATGAAAGGTTTGGTAATCTGTCCAGACCTCCACTCTTTGATGGAAACAACTTTGCTTACTGGAAAGTAAGAATGGTTGCCTTCATCCAAGGGACTTTAGGAGATGATGTCTGGGACATTATTGAAAATGGATACACTTATCCTACTAAACCATCCACTGAAGGAAGTGATGAGAGGGTAAAGAAAATCTTGAGTGAGTTTACCCAAGAAGAGAAAACTATTTCTCGAAATAACAATAAAGGCAAGAATGCCATTTTTATGTCTATTAATGAGTATGAGTTCAAGAGAATCTCATCTTGTGCCACTTCTAAGGAAGCTTGGGACACATTAATCACTGCCCATGAAGGAGACTCAAGAGTTAAAGCTACTAAAACTCAAATGCTTACCCAGCAGTACAACTCTTTGATTATGTCTGACTCTGAGTCTTTTGATGACTTTTACATGAACTTAACTGATATAGTTACTAAGTTGCATGCTAATGGTATTACATATGATAGGAATGAGATTGTTTCTAAAATTCTAAGATCATTACCACAAAAGTTTGACAGCAAGAGGTATGCTATTGAGGAAATGAGTGATCAAAACCTTACCCCTGAGTTACTCAGTAGCAAACTTAGGATTGTGGAAATGGAATTAGATTTTAAGAAATAATTAAATCAGTCTCAAAGAAAACAACCCAACTCTAACTTGAGTTTTTCCTCTAAAATATCCAAGCATGAGACTAATCTGACCAACTGTGACTCTGATGAGGAATGTGATATAGACAAACTAGATAATCAGATTGCCTTAATGTCTAAACAATTTAAGAAAATTATTAAATTTAGAAACAAACAGGCATCTAAACAAGGCAAGCCTAATTATCCTACTACGTCTAATCTCAAACCTCATGAGAGAGGCCTTGACAAACATCCTAAGGACAACAACTTCAAATCTAACAGAGACCTTAAAAAGATTGAATGTTTTAGATGTGGGAAACTAGGTCACATTGCTCACGATTGCAGAGTTAATCTGAATAAAACCAACACACACAATAGAGCCAATGTCTGTAAATCTTGGCATGATTCAAGTGACTCTGATGAAGAGGAACTTGAGTCATCAAATGTACTTGACCCTTGCATGTCCTTTTATGCTAAGATAATTTACAATGATGATATGCCTGTGTGTGATAATGATGCTCCTACTCCTGCTTCTGTGAATACTGCTTTGACTGGCCTAGATGCTTTATTATCTGAAAATGTTGCTAGCTCTAGTTCCGTGTGTGTGAGTCAAAGTGATCTCGATAACGACGATGTAAATGGGTGCGTGAGTACTAAAACTGAATCGTTAGGGGTCACTACACACACTTCACTTAGCGACTCAGACACATATGACCTCCCAAATATTCATACTTTGTATGCTAAAACTCTCAAAAAAGGCACTAGACTGGAGAAGACTGTTAGAGACCTGACTAAGAAATTAGATGATCTAAGCCTTATTGTGAAGCTGAATGCCGAAGAGTACACTAACCAGTGTCTGTCTCATCAATCCGAAATTGAAACTTTTGATCAAAAATTAAAAGAGTTGACTAAAACTAATGAAACCCTGGAAATGAAATACAAGGGAACATTATTAGAACTGGAGGAAGCAAAAACAAAGACAGCTACTGTTTTCAAAAAAAATTCTAAGTTTGAAAACAATTCAAATTGTTTTATTGACTTTGTTGTTGACTCCAAGACCAATTCTGATGATAGAACCGGTATTGGATTTTGCCCTAAGAACAAACCACAAACTACAAATCTTGAACCTATTAAGTTTGTGTCTGGGGGCAAAAGACCAATTGAAACATGTCCAGACTTTCATTTTATTAAAAAGGAATTTGATCAAAAGCAACAACAGAAAGACATTGGAGAGTCTAGTAATTCTAAGGCTGACACTGCACTTAAGACTAAATACGTCTGTCCTTTTATTAGAAAGGCTGATTATAGCTTTAAGACCATACCTCCTAGGAATAAGAATTCTGAACAGAATGCTGTTAAACCCATCTTTAGAAATTTTCCTAAGGAAGTTCATCCCTCAAGCAATCAATATTGCTCCTATTGTGACATTTATGGTCATTCATTTGAAGGTTGTTATGCTAGGCGTCTGAACACCCATGTGTACAACACTCCTGTTTACAAGAACTTTAACTATTCTAGGCAAAATTATAACCATTATGTCCTTCCAAGACAGCCTGACAAGAACTCTAACTACAGGGATAAAAAGACCAAAACTAAGAGTTCATTTAAGAGAAAAGCTCCCAGAAACTTTCCTAAACCAAAAGGTCAAATTTTCCACAATAATCAGTTTGTTGCTCCAAATATTTTTCGACAAAAATCTACTTCTCGAAAATTTTATCAAATGAGGGCAAACTTGCGCAAAATGAAAACAAGAGCTATTTGGGTTAGAAAAGATGATCTGTTACCCCAAATGAAGTGTAACATTGTTATCACTGCCTTAAAAGCTGAACACACTTCATCTGGTTGGTACTTAGATTCTGGATGCTCCAAACACATGACAGGAGATGAAACCAAGCTCTTAAACAAAACCAGATTTGCTGGAGGCAAAGTAGTTTTTGGTGACGGAGTTTCATCCCAGATCATAGGTAAAGGAACCCTAAAAGAAGAGGGAATGCCTACTCTCGAAAATGTACTTTTAGTTAAAGGCCTTAAAGCCAACCTCCTAAGTATATCACAATTTTGTGACTCTGACCATACAGTTACCTTTTCAAAGAACAATTGTAAAATTCTAAATGATAAAGGTAAATGCATTATTACCGGATTTAGAACACCTAACAATTATTATACTGTCAAGACTGGTTCTGAAACCTGTAACATTGTCAGAATGGATGACAATGAAATCTGGCATAATCGTATGGGTCACCTAAGTTATGATATCCTTGGTAGATTGTCTAGTCAAGAGATTGTTAGAGGAATTCCAAAAATTAAACCTATCTCCAGTGTTGTCTGTGGTCATTGCCAGGAAGGAAAAATAGTTAAGACTTCGCATAAAAAAGTTAAAGACATTCTCACCTCTAGACCTCATCCATATGGACCTTATTGGTCCCTCTAGAACTGTTAGTCTTTGTGGACACAGTTATATCCTTGTCATGGTTGATGATTTCACACGATTCACTTGGGTTACCTTCTTGAAACAAAAATCTGACACGTTTCAGAATTTTTTAAAAATTTTACTAAGAATTGAAAATCAGAAGGACACACAAGTCAATCGCATTCGTAGCGATAGAGGGGGAGAGTTCATAGACACAGGAATAGTTGAATATTGTGACTACAACGGTTACAAACACGAATTCAGTGCCCCTAAGACTCCTCAGCAGAATGGTATTGCTGAAAGGAAAAACCGAACTCTTCAAGAGATGGCACGTGTCATGTTGCATGCCAAATCTCTACCTCAATACTTCTGGGTAGAATCTATTAGAACTGCGTGTCATATCATTAATAGGGTTTACCTTAGGAAAAACACTAAACAAACCCCTTATGAGTTGTGGTACGGTAAGAAGCCTAATCTGAAATATCTAAGAACTTTCGGAAGTCAGTGTTATGTCTGTAAAGACAGAGAACATTTGTCTAAATTCGAGACGCGTGGTGATAAAGCCATCTTCTTAGGATACTCCCCAAACAGTCGTGCTTATCGTATATACAATCTGCGTACTAAGACCCTTATGGAATCGATAAATGTAATTGTAAGCGACACTATTGTCGAAAATAAGATATCTGAATCACCTATTGTGGTTGAATTTGAAAATGATTTCAAAACTGATTCACCAGAAATAGATGACTCATTACCTATTGAGAGTCCAGAATTACCTGGCTGGGTCTCTAAAGATCATCCCATTGACAACGTGGTCGATAATCCTAAAGAGCCAGTTCGTACTAGATCCCAGTTAAGAAATTATGCTAATTATGCATGTTTCGTCTCCCTTGTGGAACCGAAAAATGTTAATGAAGCATTGAATGACACAGACTGGATTTCTGTTATGCAGGAAGAAATTTTACAATTTGTCATTCACGATGTCTGGTATCTTGTACCGTGGCCTCAAAACAAAAATGTTATTGGCACACGTTGGATCTTTAAGAACAAATCTGATGAAAATGGGGTAATCCTTAGAAACAAAGCTAGACTAGTTGCTCAAGGTTACTCACAAATAGAAGGAATAGATTTTAGCGAGACATTTGCCCCTGTCACTCGTCTTGAATCTGTTCGACTTCTTTTCGCCATAGCGTGTCACTTAAAATTTACACTTTATCAAATGGATGTCAAGTCTGCCTTCCTCAATGGAATTCTGTCCGAAGAAACGTATATAGAACAACCCAAAGGGTTCATTGACCCTAAATACCCTAACCATGTCTTTCGTCTAAAAAAGGCTCTGTATGGCTTAAAACAAGCTCCTCGAGCTTGGTATGAACGCCTTTCCAACTTTTTGTTGGATAAGGGTTTTAAGAGAGGAGGAAATGACCAGACCCTCTTTGTCAAACATTTTGACAAAAACATTATTATATCCCAAGTCTATGTATACGACATCATTTTTGGGTCTAATTCAACATCTGAAGTTAAATCTTTTTCTGCTATTATGCATAAGGAGTTTCACATGTCCCTTATGGGGGAGCTACAACTTTTCTTAGGATTTCAAGTGAAACGGAATTCTGATGGACTATTTGTCTCTCAAAATAAGTATGCCTTAGATCTTGTTAAGAAATTTGGTTTAGATAATGCTAAAGTTGCCAAAACGCCTATGAGTACTACTGTTAAATTATGTAAAGATGAAAATGGAAAGTCAGTTGATTCCACACTTTATCGTAGTATGATTGGTAGCCTACTCTATCTAACTGCCTCACGACCAGATATAATGTATGTTGTATGTCTGTGTGCTCGTTACCAGAATAACCCTAAAGAGAGCCATTTATCGTGTGTAATATAATAAAGTACATAAAGGGCACTCTTAATCTTGGACTTAGGTACACTAATGATACCTGCAGTACCATCATAGGGTATACTGATGCTGATTGGGCCGGATGTACTGATGACAGTAAAAGTACATCAGGTGCCTGTTATTATGTCGGCAATAATTTAGTAGGTTGGAGTAGCAAAAAACAGAATTGCACATCTTTATCTACGGCTGAGTCCGAATATATAGCAGCAGGAAGTTGCTGTGCTCAATTGTTATGGATAAAACAAATGTTAAGCGACTATGGGATTCAAGAAGATCAGTTACAATTGTATTGTGACAATCAAAGCGCTATTAACATATCTAAAAACCCGGTTCAACACTCGCGAACTAAGCATATTAAGATAAGACATCATTTTATACACGAACTTGTTGAAACTAAGGAGTTAGAAATCCATTACCTGCCTACTGATCTGCAACTTGTAGACATGTTCACTAAACCTTTAGACTATAACAGATTTCTGTATTTGCGTAATTCTATAGGTATGGTATGTGCTGATTAAACTCTGAAGACCTTAATTTTTACCCTTTGTCCATTTGAGACAAAATGGGGGAGAAATTTGAGTCTTACGGGTTCAATGTTTTGTTCACATTTCATCTAAACTGCTTGATATTAGTGTACATATTTGCAGGAATCTCTTATACTGATTGTCTACCATTTCTAGTGTACAAATTTTGTAAATATTTGAGTTATGTAATTTTTTACTTTCTAGGAAATGGGTAGATAGTATCTTTTGTATAAGACTAGGTTTTAATTTTTTTTGGTTCCCTAAGAGTTTAAGCTAACTCAAAGGAGATTTTGTCTCATATTTCCAAAGGGGGAGATTAAAGAACCTTATACATTTGACTTACTTAAGTCTATATTGTATAAGTGCTCAACTAATTTGGAAATAGTGACAAAATTGGTTGTCTAACCTAGAATCCAAAGAGCCTCAGAATTAATCTCTCTAATTATCTTCAATAATCCAAGAAGGTATAAATTGAATCACACTACACACATTAGAAGTGCATACATGTGTATATTTTGCTTAAAATTGATTGTGTGTTAAATTCCCCTTAAAATGTTGTTTTAATAATTTTTTGGGAATTTTTAAACATTTTTAAACTTTTTTAAAATAATGTTTTCATTAATAAAAGTGTGATTATAAAATTTGTGGGGTTAATTTGCTATTTTGAAAATATCATTTTTCATTGGAATGTTTGATTGGGTAGAATGTAAATGCGCTAGAGACTTCAGGGTGTTGCCTGTAATTAACTTTGATGCGCGTTTGCAAGCCACTTATAGGCCAACACTTGTCACGTTCCTGATGTATCAATTTGTGTTTGTTATGTGAGAGGGTTTCCTGGTGGTTTACTGATCGTTAGATCAATCCTTATCGATGGCCTGCATGTGTTTTAAACCTATCCTTGTGCTATGCTGTGAACCAATCACATTCGACTTAACCACCACCTTCTTATAACCCTTGGATCAAGTCAATATTAGGAAGACTTAATCTCAGCCCTTGATTGCCTTCGACTATCCAGAATTTCCTCCACTCCTATAAAAGCCCTCTAATTCTCAACCTTTCAAGACTTTTTGGCAGTCGTCATTTCTGAGAGAGAAAAATAGAGAGAAGAGAGAAGTGAGAGAGAAGAGAGAAAAGAAAAGAAGAGAGAGAAAGGGAAAACTGTGTTAGCCAAACCCTAACCCTAACCCTAAACACTTCAAATCTGATTCAAACCTTCGTATACTCATAACCCCAAACACAAACTTGAGTGTTTGAGAGAGAGTGGTGTTACTTGGTCGTTCATATTGAAGCTGTAACCTCTTAATCAGTGATCTTATTACCAACTTAAACATTCGTGTGAAGATCTGTATTTTTTCTTCATAGGAATTGTAGATCTACACTCTGCATGTTATATTTCACTAGATCTGCATGTTTTTTTCTCAATTTAAGAAAATTCTTACTGATTTGGTTTTGAAAATGTTTTATGGTTTCTATTCTTATGAAACTTAACCTTGACCTAGTTGGATTCACACTTGGAGATTTTCGATCTCAAAAATATTTTTAAAACAGAGATTGATTAAGATCTTGGCCGATTTAAAAGCAAGATATCCGTGGAATCTGGGATATATTTAAAGGTAAAAAAGGTTTCAAGTTCTGTAAGAAAGAAAGAAAAGAAAATCACAGCATATAGTCTTTATATGTAATTTTCTAGGACTGTCTGTAAAACTAAGTGTGTGTGAGTTCATGCATGTTGATAGGAATCACATCACAAACACTTAACACACTACTACACTGGAAGTGTTGTGAATAAGATCAAAGATTATTGAGTCGACGCAAGGAAGCTAAAGCAAAAGGAAGTTATCAAACTGGAAGAACATCATCAACAATCAGATCTAAGAGAAGTTAGAAGGACACCAAGTGGGGTATATTCCTAAACTTAGAATAGGTTGATTTGTGTGCATGTATGTTGTATTGTTTGTAACTGCAATTTGTTGTTAGTGGATTTTTACTTTTATGACTTAGAAGTCGCCGTGGATGTTTCCTCTATTGGGAGAGGTTTTACCACGTTAAAAACTGTGTGTTCAAATTATCTTCATCTCCTCATCTCATTCTATAGTGTGCTGAATTTTTGAAACTGTCTTAGTTTTAAAAACTGATTACAAAGTCTTGATTACTCTCGTACATAAGTTTTTGTAAACACGTCTTGTTGTTTATAAGTTTTATTTTCAAAAGAAAAGGGTTTCTTCAACAAACATCTCGGAGTTGCTTATACAGTTTAATCTTGTATTAAACGGCATTAGCAACGTTTTTCACTCATTTGATACCATATAACATTCTCACAAGTTATATAATTTATACAATTCTCATAATGTATTTACCAGTATATAAAAAATGCCATATACGTAATATCATATTACAACATTCACGCACATATTGTAGACGTAACCATCCTTCTGAGTAAGCTCTCATCGGATGCTCTCTCTAAATGCTATCAACTTCGGGTATACTCATCCACTTAGAACCTTGACGCGGGGTGCTCCCGAATCAGAAAAACAACCATATATGAGGCGACCATAGTTCCCCCTCCCCCGGGAATGAGACCGACCCATACCCAAGACGTCTCATCCCTAATAATACGGACGCTATGACCTGGGGATTATACTCTCCCTGCATTCACTAGCCAAGTGATTCACCCACATCGCGGAACCTCCTATGATAGCTTTAGAGTAGGTATGCTTTCTTATAAATATTATACACACAAATATTTATAAATCATATATATATTAAATCCAGGCTAGCCGTGTACAAATATCCGTAACTCTAGCCTAACACATTCAAGTCTATGATTCGACCCAAATTTCAATTAATCATATGCTAATTAATTTCATTATCTTTGTGTCGCTCAATCGTATATAGCCAGACTATAACTCGCTTGGCCCAAAATTTAAAATCCCCAATTAATTATTCAATTTCTTTCAATTAAGTTTACCCACTTAATTTACAAGGTTTCCAATCACTCAACATAAGCCTTAATTCTTTATTTGAATTTATCCTCTACTAATCCATTGGTAAATTTCTACATATTCAAACCCTAAATTATAACCCCAAAATTCAGATTCATTCAGAGCAGGAACAATTCATTACAAATTAACAATCAGGTCTGAATCAGGGGAGGGGAGAAATTTGTCATAATCAATCAGGTCGTTCAAGTGACCAGCCATGTTGTTCGAACAACACTGACTGTCGTTTGAACGAGACACCGGGTCGTTCGAACGATCCTAGTGTTCTCTCCTCTTTCGTTACCCAGGAAAACCAGACAACCATTAAAGCTTTAAAACCTTCGATTTTGTACATATTATACCCCCCAAAACCTTTCAAGATTAATCCTAAATCCACCCATTTTATTTTTTCAATCTAACTACATCATCTACACAAATTGGGGAACCAAAATCCATATATTCTTATCATCTCTACAGATTTTTAAATCATAATCATGAAATCTTCAAATTCAAATATAGAACTAACCCCAACATATTATTCAATCCACACCTTATATAATACGAATAGGAAAATGCAATTAATCAAATGCAAGTTAAACCACTTGCCTTACGGTTTGTAAAATCAGATTCTTTGATGAAAAAGATGGGTTGATTAAATGGTCTCCTCTCCTTGTTCTTGGTTTAATCTCCCAAAATCTTCTCTAGTTGCTCTCTTCTTTGACTCTCCTTGAATTAGTCTTCTAAAATGAATTAATGTTCCCTCACCCTTTCACAATTAGGGTTATTAACCCTAATCCCGTTTTGGGGCTTATGGGCAAACACTTATTTGGGAGCTCAAATGTGTCTAGAAAAGTTTAGAAACCCATATTATACCTATTGCCACTCATTTCGAACTATTTCGACGCTACCAGACTCAACCTGCGCTCAAAATCGCCATTCGGATAATTATTTTTAAAAGTTAAGTTTCACCGATTAACTAATTTAACTTCACTCCCTAAAACACAATTAATTAATTCTTATCAATTTACGACACTTAGTAATTTATTCATTACCGAATTAATTAATTAAAATAAATGCCTAAAATTATGAGGTGTTACATACTTCCCCCCTTACAAGGGAATTTTAGCCCCGAAATTCGAACGTATCTGCAGTAAATAACTCTGGATACTACTCTCACATGTCCTCCTCACGCTCCCAAGTGGACTCGTCGGCACTACGATGATCCCACTGAACACGGACGAGCGGTACAACTTTAGATCGTAATTGGCGTCATTGCGATCTAAGATAGCTACTGGTCTCTCCTCATAAGAAATATCGGGTTGCAAGTCTATATCCTCAAGTGGGACGTGCCACAACGCCCTTGGACTCCTCTTATATTTCTTCAGCGATGCTACATGAAACACATCGTGGATATACTGAAGGGGATTTGGCAAACCTAATCGATACGCTACCGGCCCGACTCTCTCAATGACGGGGAATGGACCCACATACCTTGGTGTTAATTTCCCTTTCTTACCAAATCTCATCACCCCTTTCATAGGGGATACCTGCACTAATATCAGATCTCCGATCTCCAATTCCACATGTCTCCTATTCGCATTCGCGTAGCTCTTTTATCTATCTTGGGTTATATGGATACACCCCCAGATTAACTCAATCTTGACGGACGTGTCCCGAATAATCTCCTACCCCAATAGTTTGTTGTGCCCCACCTCTAACCAACAAGCTGGTGAGTGACACGGTCTCCCATACAACGCCTCAAATGGGGTCATGCCAATGGTGAATTGGTACCAGTTGTTATACGTAAACTCTACCAATGAAAGGTACTGCCCCCAAACTCCCCCAAAATCAAGGATACACATCTGTAACATGTATTCGAGCATTTGATTCACCCTCTCCGTTTGCCCATTCGTCTGGGGATAATAGGCGGTGCTAAAACTCAACTCGCTGCCCATAGCCTCCTGAAGGCTCTACCAGAAGTGCGATACGAAAATCTTATCCCTATCGAACACTATATTGATCGGGACCCCGTGCAACCTGACTATCTCCGCTATGAATAGTCTCGCATACTGCATAGTCTCAAATTCTGTGTGGACTGGCAAGAAGTGGGTCACCTTGGTCAACTGATCTACTATGACACATATAGAATCGTGACCCATCTGTGATACAGGCAACCCCGTAATAAAATCCATAGAGATGTTCTCCCACTTTCATACTGGGATCTCAAGCGACTGTAATATCCCTAACGGTCTTTGGTGATCCACCTTCATAAGATGACACGTGGCACACTTCGAGATAAACTCCGCAATGTCTGGTTTCATCCCCGTCCATCAGTATTGCCTCCTCATATCTAGGTACATATTATCCCCACAGAGATGTATCATAAACCTAGAGCCATGGGTCTCAGTTAAAATGGCATGTCTCAAGTCCTCGTCCTCTGGCATAAACAACCTCCCATTAAAGCGTAGCCAACCCTCCGAGCTAATGGAGTAGGACTCTGCACCCTCTACATGCAACTGTTTCACCCTGTAATGGAAAATGAATCCTTCGTCGGAGCCCTCACCACTCTCATGACAATCTCGGGTGTGACCGCTAGAACCACCATACATGCTCTGAAAATCTCGTTGTCGTGCCAGAGTTCACTCCATTTCGCCTTCCAAACTGCCGTCAAATCCTCCTTGGGTCGCCGGCTCAACCCGTCTGCTACCACATTGGCCTTACCAGGATGATACTTAATATCAAATCGGTAATCCTTCACGAACTCTTACCACCTCCTTTGTCTCATGTTCAAGTCCTTCTACGTGAGCAGATATTGGAGTGATTTGTGATCCGTGAATAAAATGAACCTCTCTCCCAAAAGGTAATTCCTCCATATCCTCAAGGCAAAAATGACCGCCGCCAACTCAAGATAATGAGTGGGGTAATTCCTCTAGTGGGGATTAAGCTTTCGGGATGCATAAGCTATAGCACGTTCTTCTTGCTATAACACACCTCTGAGTCCCTACAAGGACACATTTGTATAGACCCGATAATCCAAACTTGCCCTCGGTTATGCCAATACGGGTGCTGATGTTAGCTTGTCCTTTAACTCGTCGAACGCCAAATGATCACTCCATACGAAGGGCACCCCTTTCTGAGTCAAATTTGTCAATGGATCAGCAATCTTGGAGAACCCCTGATGAAATGGCGGTAGTACCCAGTTAACCCCAAAAAGATCCTAATCTCAGTCGGTGTCGTGGGTTGCTCCCTCACTGCTGATACCTTGCTTGGGTCCGCAGTAATACCCTGCTCCGAAATAATATAGCCAGTGAACTGCACTTCCCGAAGCTAAAACCCACATTTCTCAAACTTGGTGTATAGTTGGTGATCCCGCAACGTCTGCAAAACCATACAAAGATGCTCGGCATGCTCCTCCTCCGTGCGTAAATAGACCAAAATTTCGTCTATGAACACTATGAAGAACTGATTGAAAAACTCTCTGAAAACCCGATTCATAAGGTCCAAGAATACCGCTGGTGCATTGGTGAGCCTGAATGACATCACCCGAAACTCATATGAACCATACCATGACAGAAAATCAATTTTTGGGATGTCTTCCTCTTGAATCCGCAACTGATGGTACCCCGATCGTAAATCAATATTAGAGAAATACGCCGCCCCTTGCAACTGGTCGAATATATCATCAATCCTAGGCAGTGGATATTTTATTCTGATCGTAACCTTATTCAGCTCCCTATAGTCAACACGTAAGCGGAGTGAGTCGTCTCTCTTCTTCATAAATAGCACGGGATCACCCCATGGCGATGTGCTCCATCGAATGAATCCCTTGCCCAAGAGTTGTTAAATTTGTTCCCTTAACTCATATATCTCCGAAGGGGCCACGCGGTAAGGCGCTCGGGCTATCGACCTAGTACTCGGTGCTAGTTCAATGACAAAATCAATCTCTCGACTGGGTGGCAACCCCGATATATCCTGGAACACATCCTCAAAGTCCCTCACGACTGAAATCGAGTGTATCTAGGTCACTACCTCCTGTGAGGTGTCCTCCTCAAGGTAATATAAATGAGTGCGCAATCCTCCTTCAAGAAAGGGCATCGCCACTAAAAATATCTCCTGCCACGGGATACCGAATATTATGGTTCTCTCATAAAAATCTACCATCGCCCTATAATAGGCTAACCAATTTCTACCCAAGATAACATCGTAGCCCTCCAAATCTAAAACCAAGAGGTCTTTCGCAAAACTCAGTCCTCCAATTATAATTATTACCCCCTATAAATCGAGTGAATGAGTGACCCACCTCCTATCGGTGACTCCACACACATGAGTAGACTATTAGCCGTATCTAATAACCCTATGACTCTAGCAAAATGAGTCCTAACAAATAAATGGGATGCACCAGTATAAAAAAGAATTATACCATCATGACCATGAATAGGGAACGTACCCTCGACTGTCGGTAGCGCCTGCGGTGCTGGGGGAATCGAAACATCTCGGACGTTATACACACGCCTGTACTACAATTATCCCAACTGCTGTGGAACCTGGGGAGCTGGTGCTGCTGGAGGTCCCTGTACATGATGCCTTGTGGGTCACCCTGCTGCTAGCCCCTACCTCTCTGAGGGAAATCCTTCTTCAGGTGGTATGACTGTTCACATCTGAAATAGTGCTTCATAAAATGCCCTTGTTATTGGCCTTGATGCGACTATCCTTAATTTTAGCTCTGATGGACCTGACGAGGCTGGCTCGGGTATTGGCCCTGATGGACACCCCAATTGTTCTCCTGGCCCTAGTGTCCCAGAGGAACTAGTTGCTGATTCAGGCCCTGTTGGCCCTGCCTGAACCCCTGCCCTCCAGACTGAAATCTCTTAGCAGGATTCCCCTGACGGGTATCCTGCCCCTACTGCGCTCCGCTAATAGCTCCCCCATTAGCCTTTCCCTAATGGCTCGGCTCACCACTCCTCTTGCTTCCCTTAATATGGAAGCGATGATCCTTACAATGAAGCAAAGCAGCATTGACCACCTCAATGTAAGTCACCAAAGAAGGATTCCCAATCGGATGTTGCTTGATCCTCCAGTCCAACCCATCCACAAACTTAGCTTTCTTTCTCTCTTCATTGCTCACCTCGTCTGGCACGAAATTTGCCAAATGAGTGAACTCCTCCTCATACTCGGCTACGGATCGATCACACTGAATCACCTCTCGAAACCTCCTCCTCATCTCAGTCTCAACAGCTGGAGGAAAGTACTTTCTGTTGAACCGAGCCCAAAATGCTATAACCGTCATCGAATCTCTCTCTATAATAGTGGTCGTGGACTCCCACCACTGCAGCGCGACCCCAGTCAGCCTGAATGTCGCTAACATCTACCTCTGAACCTCGCTACAACCAACCATACGCAAGTGTCTCTGCATATCCTTCCTTTACCGGTATGTCAAAATCACATCCGCACCCCCCTGAAACTCTGGGGGATGGCCCTTCTGAAAGGCCTCCCGAACACGCTGTCAATCATACGCCCCCGAGTATGCTTGTACTCCTGGAGCCCTAGGCTACTATGGCTGAGGTTGGGGGAAGTGGGCTGCCATCGCTGCCATGGCGGCATTGACCGTAGGGGCCACAATACCTGCTACCTGCTACCTGCTTTATAAATACAAACCCCTGTGGAGCCTGGGGTTGTGGAAAATCGAGCTCCTGAAGAGCCTCTCCCTCTCCACCTCTGGTGGCTGCCCTCGGGGGTCTACCACTACCTCTGTTGGGAGGCATCTGAAATATAGAACGAGTTGAATAATACAAATATTAAAATAATAGAAGTGCGATAACTAATAAACATAATATGAGTCAATGGTCCTAATAATAGAGCTTCATAACAAAGAACGCAACGCTGAAACTAAAGCAAGCCGTACAAATCCTAAATACACTAGAACCTGATGCTCTGATACCATCTGTGACATCCCATTTAATTAAATTTCGGGTGATTATGCCTTTATTAAATTAAATCAGGATTTACATATAGTTCATTCTTAGTATCACTGTGGCAACATGTTTAATTACTAGCCACCTAAACTTTAATTAAGCCGATGTCAAATTTTATCTTATGACTTAGTCCAAATCAACAAGTGTAATAAGAATTCAAATAACCAACACAATATAAGAGGATCTAATCACGCCATAACTGTGTAATAAGAGAGTTAGCTGAATAACATCGACTAGTACGAGCAAACCAACCCAAAATCCAAAGTATGTAAAATGAAGCTAACACATGCGAACCCAAAAGTAAAGAGTACAAGACAGGGGCAACATGCCTAAAGTACAACTAGGACCATCTCTATCTAGATGAGAATGAAATAGGCGTCTAAGGCAAAAATTCTGCAGCACCCATATGTACCACAGTTACGTACCCTGCATGGAGATAAAACCTCGCGCCCTTGTGGTAGGACACCTAAAAGGTTTTGAACCTAAAATTTTTGAAAATATTTAGCAAGTAAATTTAATTGCACTAAATTAAATTGCATTAATGCTCTTCATATTTAAGTTAGTGTCGCACACTCTCTTAAGGACACCTCACCTCTCGACTAATGTGCACGCCTAACGTACCTACACATGACCCATCTAGCTATCTACCCCGTAACTAGTCTTGTAATATATATGTATACATATCTTACTCTTCCTACTACTCTATCTCGAGTGAGTTTAGTGTACGTTTTATAAGTTATTCATCACACTAACTTATTTAAATTATTTTCTATTTGATACCATATAACATTCTCACGAGTTATATAATTTATACAATTCTCATCATGTATTTACTCTTATATAAAAAAGACTATATATACGTAATATCATATTAAAACATTCACGCACATGTTGTAGACATAACTATCCTTCTGAATAGGCTCTCATCGGGTGCTCTCTCTAAATGCTATAACCTTCCGGTATACTCACCCACTTGGAACCCTGACGCGGGGCGCTCCCGAATCAGAAAAACAACCGTATAGGAGGCGATCATAGTTCCCCCTGGGAATGAGACTGACCCATACCCAAAGCGTCTCATCCCAAATAATACAGACACCATGACTTGGGGATTATACTCTCCCTGCATTCACTAGCCAGGGGATTCACCCACATCGCGCAACCTCCCGTGATAGCTTTAGAGTAGGAATGATTTCTTATAAATATTATACACACACATATTTATAAATTATATATATATATATATATATATATATATATATATATATATATATATATATATATATATATATATATATATATATATATATATATATATATATTAAATTTAGGCTACCCATGTACAAATATCCGTAACACTAGCCTAACACATTCAACTCTATGATCCGACCCAAATTTGAATTAATCACATGCTAATTAATTTCATTATCTAGGTGTCACTCAATCGTATATGCCTGGACTATAACTCGCTTGGATCAAAATTCAAAATCCCCAATTCATTATTCAATTTCTTTCAATTAAGTTTACCCACTTAATTTACAAGTGTTTCAGTTACTCAACATAAGCCTTAATTCTCTATCTGGATTTATCCTCTACTAATCCATGGGTAAATTTCTACAAATTCAAACCCTAAATTATAACCCCAAAATTTGGATTCATCCAGAACAAGAACAACTCATCACAAATTAACAATCAGGTCTGAATCAGGGGAGGGGAGAGATCTGTCATAATCAATCAGGTCGTTCAAGCGACCAATCACATCATTCGAACGACATTGGTTGTTGTTTGAATGAGACACTAGGTCGTTCGAACGACCCTGATGCTCTATCTCCTCTTTCGTTGCCCAGGAAAACCAGTCCGCCATTAAAGATTTAAAACCTCCTATTCTGTACAGATTATACCCCTAAAACGTTCCAAGATTCATCCTAAATCAACCCATTTGATTTTCTCAATCTAATTACATCATCTACACAAATTGGGGAACCAAAATTCACATATTCTTATCATCTCTACAAATTTTAAAATCATAATCATGAAATTCCCAAATTCAAATATAGAACTAGCCCTAACATATTATTCAATCCATACCTTCTATAATATGAATAGGAAAATGTAATTCAAAATGCAAGTTAAGCTACTTGCCTTAGGGTTTGTAAAATCAGATTCTTTGATGAAGAAGATGGGTTGATTCAATGGTCTCCTCTCCTTGTTCTTGGTTTAATCTCCCAACATCTTCTCTAGTTGCTCTCTTCTTTGACTCTCCTTGAATTAGTCTTCTAAAAATGAATTAATGTTCCCTCATTCTATCACAATTAGGGTTATTAACTCTAATCACATTTTTTTGGCTTACGGGCCTTCTAAAAAATGCCCAAACACTTATTTAGGAGCTCAAATATGTCTAAAAAAGTCGTGAAACCCATATTATACCTATGGCCACTCATTTCGGATTATTTTGACCCTACCGGACTCAATCGTGTGCTCAAAATCGCCATCCGAATAATTATTTTTAAAAGTTAAGCTTCACCTACTAACTAATTTAAATTCATTCACTATTTAAATAACACAATTAATTATTTCTTATCAATTTACGACACTTAGTAATTTAATAATTACCGAATGAATTAATTAAAATAAATAATGCCTAAAATTACGAGGTGTTACGTATACCTGTGCCTGAAAGCACGAAGATAACTTTCTAAGTGTTTTATATATAATTCAAATAAGTGTAAAGAATTTTAAAAAATTAGGGAGAGTTCCTTTGTTTATAGGACTATCACCCTGTTTAAAAAAAATGCTCTAACCACAATACTAATAGAAATTAAGTAATCGAATGATAAAATTATCACACAGAGATAATCAATACCTAAGGTTAATCTCTTCGTTCACATCGGTAAAAAAACTATTACAAATATAAATTGAGAAAAATAACAAACAAAACTTCACCACATTCTAGTATTCAACCAAAAAGTAATCCCAAAATTTGAATCTACAAATAACTACAAAGAAAACTAATCAAGGGCATATGATAAGAATGATACAAACATCATTCTCGAAGTTGAGTAAACATTCCCGTTGCTCCCTCACTTTTAGATGATCTTCATTACCATCATCGTAGCTTTTCACTCCCTTCACTGATAGCATCACTCATATCTTACCTACTTTTTCACTTAAAATAAGATATATAAATGGATAATTAAAAATGATATCATATATTGAACAAAAAAACTTCTATTTTACTTGAATGCATACATAATTATAAAACATAAGCATTTTATGCATACGTGACAATTTATAGGTACATAAAATACCATTCTCGCATATTTTCAATCAAGTCCCCCGGAATATTAATATAACGATCAAATAAAACTTATGAAATAGTAAGTCACACCTTTCATATAGTTAACAGAGATATCATCTTTTAGAGTTTAACAACATAGAAATAAATAGTTAATAGTACCAATACCAAATAGAAATAATATACTTTTCATACATAATGCATCCAAAAATGTATAAGGAATATTAATATAATATAATCTTATTTTGAAAAATAAACTTACACTTTTCGACCATGACATTTCTTGAACCCATGTCCTTCACAATAAAACACGATTATGAACTTATCCCCATTGGTAAGCTTGGGTTTCATCTTGCAACTGGAATTAATAAAAGTTAGACCAAAAGTTACTACCAATTCAAAGTAGATGCTGGAAATAAGAAGATAATTATAATCCAAATAAATATTGTAACAATTAATATCTTCATACATTACACTAATAACTCTCCCTGTACATTAAAATATTGAGCATATTTTTCCAAACATAATACTACTTAACCTCATTTCATTCATTATGTATATAGAGAGTATAACCCTATTTAATATTAGAAAAATGGCATCAGTAAGCAATATGAACATGGGTGCAACATTTATGTATTAGCTCTTTATATAAGTTGCCTCCGGTACACAATACAATTATAAAACTCAATTAAGTTCACAACAAAGATCATTCAAACATTAAACAGTAATTTATGAAATAATAGGGGCATAAATAAGACTATAGTAAACAATATTTATGTTATATACTCTCACTGACATGAATATATTAACTACTAAAACAAACAACCATTTGTACAACAAAAGTTGAAAAACTGACAACAGAACATTCAAACTGAAATTTTAAAATACTTGCTTAAAACACAAATGAATCATTCGCGATTTTGGTAAAAGGGTTTTTGAATTCTTCTCTGCCATCTTACGATAAAGCTTACTTTGGCAAACTGAGCCGAGGTGAAGAAGTTGACCAAGCTGCCAACAAAGTTTTTCAGGCTCGTGGTCTTATATAATCAAAACAAAGAATAATAAAAATGTTCTTGATTAAACTTGTAATCATCATATCTCGATTCAAACATTGATACACGGGGTTTACTAAATTCAAATTATTTATTAAAAATACACAAAGAGTTACTATAAAATCTTTGGAGAATGGAACACCTTAAACTTTACATATAGATATAAAACACCAATAAGAATATAAGAAAACAATAACCACATACTTGGTGAAAATCACATACCTCATTTAAAAAGTTGGCTTCAAATTTGACCTAAAAAATTAGAAACACAGAAGAATGTGATAAAAAGGACCGAACTAAACATGTTTTGTTAATTTGTTAGGTTATAAGTTAAAATAGATCAAAAAATACTCGAGTATGATTCTCCTTTTTGGCAAGAATCCCTAGCAGCATCTTTTCCCGATCCTCTCACAACCCGAGAAGCAGATTCTAATGTTCTAAGTACTTGCAATTTTTTTTGAATAATTAAACCTTAGCACTGCTTTGCTCCTTTTTTTAGTTAAAAGTTAGCCAAAGTCAATAAGGAGCATAGACACATGTGACGGGTAATATGAAAAGGCCCGTATCAATATTTACAATTTCACATATGGATAATTCCTCAATATCTTATTCATTCGCAACAAAATATTTTCTTTGTGCATCAGTAAAAAAATGCTTGTGGGGGAGGGGGGGGGGGAGATACTGTTTCAATATAATGTGAGAAAGAATGCAAACCTGAAATGGGGCTTGAGTAAATAGCCAAATCCATTACCCGTAATCATACAAGTAATATAAATTATAAACATATCTATAACCATAGTTCGGTAATTGGTAAAAAATAAACATATAGATTTGTCTATATTTGCTAAACATTTCGTCTTCATATAAATTTGATTTTAAATTTCTTATGATATTTGGTGATAGATAACTGGAATTAGCGAAAAAATAGATTCAACTCATAAATGGTTAATGGAAGCAAAACGATTGATGAGGCCAATGTTTCTTCAAGATAGACACATAAAAGCAAATAAAAGAATTTGTACAGGCGAACATTACAAATTGGAACATTTGGCTTATATTTAAACCTGTAAAAATCTAAGAATCGGGGGAAACAACAGAAACATCATTTTTAAATACCAATAACAATAATACAATTGGTATTGAATATTGAAAGTATTAAAAGTAATCAATAAAGTTGTGATGATTTCAGTCCATTTGGAGGCTCTGAAATATATATACAAGCAAGTTGATCGTAATAAAACTCAAACTTAAACAAAACTGCATGATATCAACAAAATTATGGGATGCAAAAATATTTTGTGTTTACATACATGACACTCCTCACATAAAACACCAGAGTATTCCAAAGCTTGAATATTATCCTATTTTTCAACATTTGATATAGTGAAGTTAATATAAACTAAAATGAAGCACGAGAGCGGGGTGTGAATGAGTGTACAATGGGGTGCTGAAAAGGGTACGATGATTCAACATAATATGCACAAACTAAGTTTTCCCGGAGTTCGTATCAGATACACAAATTGACAAAAATAATAATTAAAAATATGTTTAGTTTTATTATCAAAACACCCTCTAGAAATGACCACCGGTGACACGGTTGATACCAACATACTAATGTGATGTGTATAACTTAGATCGTGTTGCAACAACAATATAAGGGGTGTCAATTAAAAAATTCATATGGTGCTTAAGTGTATTGGTTCAAACCATCGACAAATGATTCCAGGGAAATATAAAAAATACTGAATAATAAAAGAATAAAGGAAGTGTCACATGTAACATTACTACCTTTACCAATTTCTGAAAATTAAGTGTTGAGAGGGCCAGTTCTATAGTGGCCCACTAGGTGAGCCATCCTAAACAATAGGATTTTTCATAAACAAAAATCAAATAATGATAAAAACCACACAAATTAGTAACCACTATACAGTACATGGCACACACTTGCTTGGTGTCCACTAGGTGAGACATCCTAAACAATTGGATTATTTCATAAACAAAAATGAAATAATGACAGATACCACACAAATTTGTAAACCATTATGCAGTACATGGCATACAATTGCTTGGTGTTTTGCTGTTACAGGCACTTTTGTAACATGGAACCACAATGCAAATGCAAATTCTCAATTCCACAATTATTTATAAATCACTATATTAAAAAAAATGAATCATGGTGTGTCATATGAAAACGTATATTACGAGATCAGAGAGGCGGTAAGGTCATAAAAAGTACATACTATACTTTATTATGATATTTGAACCGCCATTTAGAAAATAAAAAATAATATAACGTAAAGAAAATAACTCTAAACCCAAATGGATTCATTTTAAGTCTTTAGAGTACACCCCATAAGCTAAAAACCACAAAGCCATAATTAGTTGATTAGGAAAAAAATAGGATTTCAGGAATAATATTAAAAAAAAAAGATATGAAAGAAATAGTTATACCTTGGATCGTTTGGCAGAAAATCCATTACATAATGAGTTGGGACAAAATACAGTTTTAGGATTTAATGAACACATTAGTATGTTTTATAATAAAGTTAAAAATTACCAGACTACCTTATAATAAACACTAATTTAAGGATGGCATGTTCAACATATGATTTTGAACAAATCCATCTCTAGCACCCGCGTCTCCAATCAAGCTTAACAATAACCTAGATAACAATATAGAGAGACTTCAATAATGAATATTATAAATTGAGAGCGTCAACAGTTGTTTTGAGAGCTTACACAGAGTGATACACTTAGAAACATCCAACTATCATACTTATGTTGTTGTCAATCACCAAAAAACTTTATTTCGAGTTCCCATAGCTCATTTACTAATGGAGTTATTTATATTACTATATTTATTATTATTAATCTCAAAATTTATAAAACGGTGAAAATGACGTATACCTTCATAGTTCAGCGAAAAAACGTGTTAATAGTAGTAAGATTGCCATATCATTTGTCAACTAAACACACACCAAAGTTAGTGATTGTGTATGAACCAAACAATGAAATGAAAAAAATCAAGTTAACAAAAACACAAAATTTTAAACCACTAATTTAGTCGGTGAGAAAAAAACTATAAGATATAGAAGTAGCTTATAAGAAATATATATATGAGAATATATAAATAACTTATAAGAAGAATCATCAATGCCATTAGCTTCTTATGAAATAATCCACGTCTCCACCCAAAGCAACCTATGTGTATCCAAAATCTGACTAGACATTATGTCAAACAAATATGAAAATGTAGAAGTTTAGAATCATTCAACTCACCAAGCTTTCAGACATGTATTTATAGGACAATTGAGTGAGATACCTTCACTAACATTAGCTGCATATCTCATATTCAATCAAACCTATTAAGAACCAAACGAAAATCCCATGTTCCATAAATAAACAACATAAACACACGTTGAACAATAATCATGAAAAAAATTGAACCAAACTTAAAATATTTGCAAAAAAAAAAAACTTTAAACGCTCGCACAAAAAACTTAAAACGTTCGCACAAATCTAAGTAAATTAGAACCAAACTTAAAATGTTCGGAAAAGAAACGTTGGAACAAATCTATATGTATATATATGTATGTGTCTACTTGTACGTAAAAATATATGATCGGTATGCCCAAATATTACCCCCCTGAATCTAGATCGTACCCCCCCCCCCCCCCCCGCTCAAATTTAAAACCGTAAACCCCAAAATTATTAATGTATATATTCCCACAAAAATAAAATAAATAAGAGAGAATAAGAGATGCCTAAACTTTGAGTCGTTGTGAGAGATGGGCGAAAAATCCGGAACCCAAATTCGACATTTCAAAAAAACCCCAAAGTACCAAAATCAAATATACTATATATTCAAGGAAGTTCAAAATAAAAGCTTAAAAACAAAGTTGTGGTTCAAAGTCTTCAATTTCAAATCGAAATGTAGATATGTTCGACAAATCTAGGAGTTTGCGCATGTGTATATGTGGATGTATGGGTAAAGGAGATTAACTATAGGATTGTGTATGAGAGAGAGAGAGGCGGAGACGAATGAGTGAGATGGATATATTGAAAGAGACAGACGCGTGAGAGGGAGAGGGAAATGGAGAGAACAAGGTTGTGATTTTTTGTTTGGGAGTTGAAGTGGTTTTCTCCCATTTGCCACGTCATAAGCCAACTTATGACATGACAAGTTGTGAGATCCTTTAATTGAAGTAGATAGACAAATTTCAACTCTTGAATAGTTTGAAATAGGAAAATACCATTCCCCAATATTATATAGATATCTTTAGTATATATGTCACACCCCAAACCCAATATCCATACTAATCATTTGTTATTGGAATAATTGGATCATAATCTTGAGCCCATTGGAAAATATACTTCATTTATCAATATTTTTCTACACACTGTGTATAATGAACATAATATTATTATTATACCATAACGAAATCAATCTCAGAGTCATAATTAACTGGACATACAATACTATGATTAACTATGATAAAATTTCACAATCATCAACTCAATCCATACTAACATAATATATACAATGTGTGAGTATATTAAAATCTTCAGTGTGACAATGATAAAATCCCCATATTTAAACCCCAGCTCTTTCCAACGATGAAACTCTCAAAGTTACCGGTCATATGGTATTCTAGCTGGCAGCATACAAACCTGAAATTATTAAAATATAAACCGTAAGCATTAAGCTTAGTGAGGTACTCCTTCCTTACAATGAAATAACAATTCTATATAGAATATGTGGATATAAAATCCGAACAATCCTGCCCATTGGCAATAACAATTCCTGGATCACAAGATCCAAATAATTCTGCCCATTGGCAATAACAAATCCTGGAACATTAGTATTCCAATACAAATCCTGCCCATTTATCACAAGTGAAGTTCCATCCAAATCCATGTTAATATATTTAACATATCCAAGTCATAGACCAAATATAAATTCATTTATTCTTGGTAATTCAATCCTTAACATATTAGTATTCCAATAATAAAGACGGTACATCATTTCAAGTCTCCTATAGCAAGATATGCCCATTTCTTTACCACATAACAAATTTGCCCTATAGGCTCTTTTATCGTTCATTCAACTTCCAGGAATTTTCATAACTTTTATACATCATCAATTTCTATGATATTTTACCCAACATCAGTAAAAATATTGAACAATACAAAATTAAAGTTTCATAATTTTTAAGGTTCGTTTGCTATGTCAAGCAAAACATTGAACACATGGCGGGCATACTTTCATGCTTAGGGTAGATTTCATACCCGAACTTCAAACTCTCACCAAAGACTCATTTCAGGGTATTTTAACATTATTTTCGGACATGTCATACATATATGAGTCCAGGTTAATCTCTAATTGGAATCAATCAATTCCAGTAAGTATACAAAAATATATGGAAGTTTGAATAAATAAAGTTTCTAAACAAAGCAATTTTAGGGTTTGTACATTCAACTTAACTTAAACTTGCATATATCCATACATATCCACCCAAGCATGAAAGTTCAATAAAAATCAAGGATTTATGTCAAATAAATCATAATTGCAAGAAAAATATCAAGATTCATGGTTGGAATTACCTTAGGGGCTTTTACGTAATTTTCTATGAATTTTTTTTGAATGTTTCTCCTCACTTTCTTCTTCCTAACCCTCACAATTGTTCTTCCTCAACTTAAAACTCTCCTAAACTGAGTTTGCTGAAGAAAGGGGGATATCTCAAGGGTTTATGTCGGCCAAAGCAACCTCCACCTCCAACCAATCAATTTATAACATGTGGCATCATATAAAATAAAATATCATTTAAGGCTAAATGACTACTTTACCCTCTGTTCGTAAAAAGACAATATCTTCCTACTCAGATATCCGTTCGATGAACCGTTTGTTGTGTTACAAACCTAACTCATATATCTACAAACATATAGTTTTCACCTCAAGTCAATTGTTATGTCAAAACTAGTCTTAAACATGAACATTCCTACCGAAAACTTCAAAATTTCACATTTGTAACTAATTCGATATTTCATGTTATATGAAGGTGGGATTAGACTAAACATAATGAATTAACATTATATATACTAATAACATATTATTCATATCACACAAGCTAATCATAATTTAAATATAATTTATCATAATTATATTCGGGTTGTCACAATTCTCCCCCAGTTAAGAAATTTCGTCCCCGAAATTGACATACCTTGGTTGTCTGAATCAAACAAATACTGATAACGCATCTTCATGCTATCCTCACTCTCCCATATATATTCTTCCATGGAATTCCTTCTCCACACAACTTTCACGAGTGGGATCACTTTTGATCTCAATATTTGTTCTTTCCTATCGACGATTTCAAGTGGTTCTTCCACATAACTCAAATCTTCTTTCAACGCAATAGGTTGTTCCACCAATGCATGTGAAGGATCTGCTACATACTTTCTTAACATAGAAACATGAAAAACATCATGTAACCGAGCTAACTCTAGTGGTAACGCTAACTTGTAGGCAACCATCCTGACTTTTTCGAGAATTTCATAAGGTCCAATGTAACGTGGACTTAATTTTCCTTTCTTTCCAAACCTCATAACTCCTTTCCATGGCGATATCCGAAGAAAGACATAATCCCCTTTCTGGAATTCCAAATCTTTTCGTCATTTATCCGCATAACTTTTTTGTCTGCTTTTAGCTGTTCTCATTCTATCTTGAATAATCTTCACTTTTTCAGTGGTGACTTCAATCAATTCTGGACCCTCTATCTTCCTTTCACCAACTTCACCCCAACATATCGATATACAACATCGTCTACCGTACAATGCTTCATATGGAGCCATACCAATAGTAGACTGAAAACTATTGTTATATGCAAATTCTATCAAAGGCAAATATTCATCCCAATTTCCATTGAAATCAAGCACACAAGCTCTAAGCATATCTTCCAAAATCTGTATTATCCTTTCAGATTGCCCATCCGTCTGAGGATGAAAAGCCGTACTAAATTCAAGTTAGTACCCATAGCACACTGCAAGCTATCCCAAAATCTGGATGTAAAAGTAGGGTCTCTATCTGAAACATTAGATATCGGTGCTCTATGCAATTGAATAATTTCATTAACATACAGTCTGACATACCTATCAACTGTATACATAGTCTTGACTGCCAGAAAATTAGCAGACTTGGTCAATCTTTCCACCACTACCAAAATCAAATCTAACCCCTTCTGAGATCGAGGAAGCCCAACTACAAAATCCATCGTTACATGATCCCATTTCCATTTCGATATTGGCAATAGCTGAAGCAGACTAGTAGGCTTCTGATGCTCCACTTTCACTTGCTGACATATAAGGCACCTAACAACAAAATCAGCTATTTCCTTTTTCATATTATTCCACCAATAATGCTCCTTTAAATCCCTATACATTTTAGTACTACCAGGATGCATAGTATAAATGGAATTATGAGCCTCATCTAAAATTTCCTCTTTCAATCCACACACATTAGGCACGCATAATTGCTGCTTATACAATAAAGTGCCATCATTCACAATACAAAAATCTTCAGACTTACCATCTCGGATATCTTATCGTTTCTTCTCAAGAAAAGGATCTTGACTTTGCAAATCACGAATACGGGTAGCTAACAAAGGCCTCATGCTTACATAAGCAAATAACCTGTCCCCATCGGCTAGCTTCAATTTTGCTCCCATCAATCTCAACTCCATGATGTGGGAAACTCTAGCACACTGAATACAATATAACCTGCCCGAAGCCTTTCTACTCAGAGCATCTGCAACTACATTTGCCTTCCCTGGGTGGTAGTGAATTGTACAATCATAGTCTTTAATTAAATTCATCCATCGCCTCTGCCTAAAATTCAACTCCTTTTGAGTAAATAAATACTTAAGGCTTTGATGGCTAGTAAAAATTTCACATACCTCACCATATAGATAATGATGCCATCATTTCAAAGCAAACACAATAGCAGCAAGTTCCAAATTATGTGTAGGATAATTACATTCATGTGTACGTAACTACCTAGAAGCATAAGCAATAACTTTACTATGCTGCATAAAAACACAACCCAACCCCTGATGTGAAGCATCGGTATAAATAACAAAACCATCTCCACCACGTGGAATAGTAAGAACAGGTGCAGTTACCAATCTCTTCTTCAATTCTTCAAAACCATTTTCACAATCAGAATTCCATTCAAACTTAATATCTTTCCGGGTCAATTTAGTCATTGGCAAGGCAATTGAAGAAAATCCCTTAATAAACCTTTTATAATACCCAGCTAAACCAAGAAAACTTATCACCTCAGTGACATTATTGGGCCTCTCCCATTTTACAATAGCTTCCACCTTCTTGGGATCAACACATATACCATCTCCAGAAATAACAAGGCCTAAAAATACAACTTTTAATAGCCAAAATTCACATTTGCTAAACTTAGCATACAATTGCTTATCTTTCAACACATTCAAAATAGTTCGGAGATGCTTTTCATGTTCAACCATATCACGTGAATAAATAAGAATATCATCAATAAAAACTATCACAAATGAATCAACGAAAGGACGCAGTACCCGGTTCATAAGATCCATAAATACAGCTGGAGCATTAGTCACCCCAAAAGGCATCACCAGAAATTCAAAATGACCATGCCGAGTACGAAAAGCAGTTTTAGAAATATCACTCCCCTTCACCCTCAACTGATGATAACCTGATCGCAAGTCTATCTTTGAAAACACTTTAGCACCCTGTAACTGATCGAATAAATCATCTATACGCGGTAAAGGATATTTGTTCTTAATTGTAGCTTTATTCAGTTGCTTATAGTCAACACACAAACGTATAGTGCCATCTTTCTTTTTCACAAATAAAACTGGTGCACCCCATGGAGATACACTTGGTTGTATGAACCCTCTATCAACTAAATCCTGTAACTGAATCTTGAGTTCTTTTAATTCAATAGGTGCCATTCTATACGGTGCCATAGAAATAGGGGTTGTTCCCGGTGCTAATTTAATACTAAATTCAACTTCTCTCTCTGGCGGTAATCCAGGCAATTCGCTAGGAAACACTTCTGGAAAATCTCGTACTATAGGAACATCAACTAATTGTAAAGCCCCCTTCACAGTGTCAAGAACATATGCAATAAAACCCTCATAACCCTTACTCAATAATTTCCTTGCATGAATAGCAGAAATAATGCAACTAGGAACAATTTTCCTTTCCCCAACAAATTTAAATTCAGACTCACCAGGTAATTTAAAAACAACTTCCTTACGGAAATAATCCATGGATGCATGATATTTGGATAACCAATCCATTCCCAAAATTATGTCAAAATCAGAGATACCCAATGGAAGTAAGTCTATAACTGTATCTCTAATACCCACAGTCAAAACACAATCACGAAAAACATATTCAACTACAATCATATCCCCCATAGGCATGGAAATACCCAACCCCACCTCTAAATTAGTACATGGTCTGTTCAGATATATGGAAAATGCATATGACACAAAAGAATGTGTGGAACCATGATCAATCAGAACATAAGGACTTCTATCAGTAACAGAAAGTGTACCTGTCACCACATCTGGAGTAATCTGAGCTTATTTCATTGTAAAAACTCGTCCACCTGGCCTGGAACTACTAGCTTGTCCTCTGCCCATACCTTTCACTGCACTGCCTGGAGATAACATTTTGCTTGCTACTTCACGATGTGCTGCTGGAGTCTGTGCCAATTGCGGATAATTCTTCTTAATATGCCCCACTTGATGACAATGGTAGCATTCCAATCCGTTAAGCTTAGGACACTCAGATTTATAATCCCCTTCCTCTTTACAAAAGAAACATATAACACCTCCTATTGGGGCCTCACCTCTCCCTGACTTTCTGGCTGAACCAAAAGATCCTCCACCCCTGTTATCTCTGCCCAATCTCCCCTGACCTCTAGCACTATCTCCACCACCTCTCTAAAATTTATGAGGTTCCATCTTAACACTTCCACCCTCATCCCCCTTAGAGTGAGGTGCGTCGAATCTACTTTTCTTAAAACTCTCTTTACTCGCCACCCCCTGGTTCATTTGCTTTTCTGCTATCGTGGCTTTGTTTACTAGAGAAGCATAATCTTCTAACTCATAAGTGGCCACTCTATTTTGAATAGGCCAAATCAGTCCATCTTGAAACTTACTACATTTATCTTCTTCATCTTGCACATACTTAGTAGCAAATCTAGACAAAGCAGTAAATTTAGCATCATACTCCCTCAAAGACATGTTCCCTTGGGTTAAATTTATAAATTCCCTCAGCTTATCGCTCCTATAAACCTTAGGGAAATACTTAACATACAAAGCTTCAATAAATTCAGCCCAAGTAATAACATCGGTACTTCCATCCTGGGCACCAAATGGTTGATGACTTCCCACAAATATTTCGCCTCTCCTTTGAGCTTAAACACAACTAGATTCACTTTCTGGTTATCTGGAACCTTCATAACTGCAAAGATAGTTTCTAGATATCTGACCCACATCTCAGCTTCCGTAGGTTCAACTGACCCTGAATATTCTGGAGGATTCAACTTCAAAAACTTCTCATGCATGGAATCTTTCATTTCCTTCCTTGCCTCTTTCTCAATCCTAGCCATAGTCTTTGATTCTAGATATCTAACCTGTTGTTCTACCATTTGCGCCATATTTCTGTCTTGTTGATCTGCCATCCTCATCATTGCCTGCGCTATTATTTGCATCTCTGTAGGCTGCTCTTGCTCTCTAGCCCTTCCAGCAACACTTTGCTCTACCTCAGTATTCTTTGTACGAGAAGCCACTCCCTCTTCTCTATGTTGTCCATTCCCAGGTTCCATCTGGAATTATCTGTAATACAACAAAGTTCTAACAACCAATATAAGCAGTTTATGATACTAAACTATTGGTTAGTACATAAATAATTCATAAATATAAAATCAACTAAATACTGCCATCTAATCGTCACACACGTCCAGAATTAATAACCACGCTCTGATACCATTAATTGTCACACCCCAAACCCAATATCCATACTAATCATTTGTTATTGGAATAATTGGATCATAATCTTGAGCCCATTGGAAAATATACTTCATTTATCAATATTTTTCTACACACTGTGTATAATGAACATAATATTATTATTATACCATAATGAAATCAATATCAGAGTCATAATTAACCGGACATACAATACTATGATTAACTATGATAAAATTTCACAATCATCAACTCAATCCATACTAACGCAATATATACAATGTGTGAGTATATTAAAATCTTCAGTGTGACAATGATAAAATTCCCATATTTAAACCCCAGCTCTTTCTAACGGTGCAACTTTCAAAGTTACCCGTCATATGGTATTCTAGCTGGCAGCATACAAACCTGAAATTGTTAAAATATAAACCGTAAGCATTAAGCTCAGTGAGGTACTCCTTACCTACAATGAAATAACAATTCTATATCGAATATGTGGATATAAAATCCGAACAATCCTGCCCATTGGCAATAATAATTCCTGGATCATAAGATCCAAATAATTCTGCCCATTGGCAATAACAAATCCTGGAACATTAGTTCCAACAAATCATTGGATCTTTGTCCAATTCCAATTCTGGATCATAAGATCCTGAATACCGAAGTATTCAAACAAATCCTGGATCATGAGACCCAAACAAATCCTGGATATTTTAATATCCAAGCAAATCCTGAATACCGAAGTATTCAAACAAATCCTACTCTTAGAGCTATATTCATATTTATATATGAAATAAATCATAAGTACACTCACCTTGATAGTTTAACTGGCTTTTTCCTTGCCTTTATCCGATATTTGTTCAATCAGCTCTTCTTCCCTTCCTATTATTCTTATAATATTAGTATCATCATAAGAATATCAATAGTCCAAAGAATGATTTAAACATAATTCAATCCATAAGCATCACATGATTCCATTCAAATCATTTATCACAAGTGAAGTTCCATCCAAATCCATGTTAATATATTTAAAATATCCAAATCATAAACCAAATATAAATTCATTTATTCTTGGTAATTCAATCCTTAACATATTAGTATTCCAATACAAAAGACTGTACATCATTTCAAGTCTCCTAGAGCAAGATATGCCCATTTCTTTACCACATAACAAATCTGCCCTATAGGCTCTTTTATCGTCCATTCAACTTCCAGGAATTTTCATAACTTTTATACATCATCAATTTCTATGATATTTTACCCAACATCAGTAAAAATATTGAACAATACAAAATTAAAGTTTCATAATTTTTAAGGTTCGTTTGCTATGTCAAGCAAAACATCGAACACATGGCGGACATACTTTCATGCTTAGGGTAGATTTCATACCCGAACTTCAAACTCTCACCAAAGACTCATTTCTGGGTATTTTCACATGATTTTCGGACATGTCATACATATATGAGTCCAGGTTAATCTCTAATTGGAATCAATCAATTTCAGTAAGTATACAAAAATATATGGAAGTTTGAATAAATAAAGCTTATAAACAAAGCAATTTCAGGGTTTGTACATTCAACTTAACTTAAACTTGCATATATCCATACATATCCACCCAAGCATGAAAGTTCAATAAAAAAACAAGGATTTATGTCAAATAAATCATAATTGCAAGAAAAATATCAAGATTCATGGTTGGAAGTACCTTAGGGGCTTTTACGTAATTTTCTATGATTTTTTTTTGAATGTTTCTCCTCACTTTCTTCTTCCTAACCCTCACAATTGTTCTTCCTCAACTTAAAACTCTCCTAAACTGAGTTTGCTGAAGAAAGGGGGATATCTCAAGGGTTTATGTCGGCCAAACCAACCTCCACCTCCAACCAATCAATTTATAACATGTGGCATAATATAAAACAAAATATCATTTAAGGCTAAATTACTACTTTACCCTCTGTTCGTAAAAAGACAATATCTTCCTACTCAGATGTCCGTTCGATGAACCGTTTGTTGTGTTACAAACCTAACTCATATATCTACAAACATATAGTTTTCACCTCAAGTCAATTGTTATGTCAAAACTAGTCTTAAACATGAACATTCCTACCGAAAACTTCCAAATTTCACATTTGTAACTAATTCGATATTTTATGTTTTATGAAGGTGGGATTAGACTAAACATAATGAATTAACATTATATATACTAATAACATATTATCCATATCACACAAGCTAATCATGATTTAAATATAATTTATCATAATTATATTCGGGTTGTCACAATATAGCTAAAGTCGTAGGCTGGCTTAATATCAAATTGAAACGTGTCATTCATAATCACCTATCTCTTTAACTTCTACGATAATTTACATTTTTCATTTCCCCTCTTAAAATAGTGTGTCTCTTTCTTCCCATTAAATCTTTACATTTTCCACAATTCTTTGAAACAACATCATAGAGGACATGAAAAGTTTATATATATATATATATATATATATATATATATATATAGTTTATTTATTTTTCGGTAATGTTCATATGTTTGTGCTAAGATATTTTTTTTTCTTTTTGATATTAATTGTGGACAAGAATTAGGTCGTTTTGTATTATTTGAAAATCAGACATTTTTTTTCCTTTTATACGTTCATTATAATTCTTTTGCTTTTCTGCTATTATTTTGCTAATGGATAATAACTTTACTAAATATTTAATCTTTATGTCAATTGGTAATACATGTACAAATATTTGTATTACTCACTTATTAAAAATAATTATATGACTAATATGTGATGGTTTTTAGGAATTTGTTGTGAAACAAATTGAAGAATTTTGATTGCATAGAAAAATTATCAATCACTAACGCATATGAAAGATTAAATTCTAATTATCGAATATTATATCCATATGTTTTTTAACTTTTAAAGACTTGGTACTTGACATACTATTATGAAGTATACGTTGAAAGACTATTACAAGTTTTAGTTTACGTTATTTCTTTATATTAGCTTATGTTTATAGATTTATCATGCTAAACTTTTTCCCCTTTTGGATGGATTTATTTTGTGAAGATGTGACAATTTTGAATTCTAATTCATATGAACTCGATAACGTGCCTTGGGCTATGCATAACACGAATTATAATTTTAAAATGAATATGACACGACAAGAGCATAATTTATCGTACTACACTAAGTGACACGAACGTCACTACAGGTGTATTATATTTTATCTTCTATCAATTTTTGCAATTTTCATACATTTTCAATCTACATTCTTAATACACTAAATATGGAGATGATTTTCATGCAGTTGGTACCATTGGTAATGAAGAGAAAATAATAACTGAGTCGAGCATTGGTGAAAAGATTTTCATTCAATAATTATAATATCTAAATCGAAATCATAGGCACTATTTGATTTAAGACGAAAATTTGTTTAATATGAAAAAAATAAAAATTAGTGTAAACCACTACAACATGTTGGAATACACTTAACATATCATTTCACTATTTACTCAATTGATTTTCATTATAGTTACACTAATTTCTCAAATGAATTCATTATTTTAGTTGAAAATATTTATTTTTAAAATAAATTTTGAATTAGAAGTCCTTAATCAAAATGTATGCTCGTTACCGCGCGAATTACGTGCTAGTATGCATACCAAGATGAGCTCTTCGTAATATAAAAATTACGAATATTTATTATATTTACATGATGTTACTTTATTACACTGTCCGATCATTTTGTTGGAATTTTAGTGCAGCACCCACAAACATATTTTATAGAGAAACCCCTATAAAATGGTTTTACGCCTCCTCACGCCTCTCATCTCTCCTCTCACAACTCCGAACCGACACTCCTTTCCCGCAGTCTCAACTGTTACTCGCAAGAAACGCTTCTCAGTTTCATCAATGGCATCCGCTGTTCGAAAGGTAACTGAACCAACTCTCCTTCCTATATTTCCATTAAAAAAATCTGAGTTTATATTTGTATACAGGCGTTGGTTCCGATTGCAGATGGAACGGAGCCGATGGAAGCGGTTATTATCATCGATATATTGCGGAGGGCAGGGGCTGAGGTTACGGTGGCCTCCGTCGAGAAAAATATTTGCGTAGATGCTTGCCATGGACTCAAAATCGTCGCCGATGCTCTAATTTCTGATTGTGCAGACACCGTTTATGATCTAATTTCTCTACCTGTATGCACTCCCTCTCAACTTATAGTATGGATTGGTATTGGATTAAGGTGCAA
Organism: Sambucus nigra; assembly: GCA_949130495.1. Lineage (NCBI taxonomy): Eukaryota > Viridiplantae > Streptophyta > Magnoliopsida > Dipsacales > Adoxaceae > Sambucus > Sambucus nigra. Next base: position 215,073,768 of record OX422213.1, read on the forward strand.
ACCTATAAGAATATGGAGCTTTCAGTTCTGTCTGAATTGGTTGGCTCTCAATACATGACTCGTCAATTGCTTTATGATTGTTATTGTTTTTACTCTTTCTCACTGGTCACATTTAACATTTAACAAAAATAACCAAGGCAAAATTAGTTTTTTTTTTTACATAACGGCACGACCTCACTTTCCTAATGTGTGAGACATTAACATAAGTGAAAGACCTCAAATCCCTCTACAAGGGTCAAACAATCTCATGAACAATCAACCACAGAATTGTTTCTGCTTATGAACACTAATTCCACCGTCATTTCCCAAAACCTATTCATCGTCGCCACAAAAAACCTTGAATGACAACCTAAGTTTTTCCCTTTTTTTAATTGTAAACAATACATCCGTTTTTTATATTTTTTTCAATGCCATTATAGAAATGACATTGATGACATTGAGAATATCAGTTGCAGAGGTTGATGTTTATAAGTAGAAACGATTTTGCTCGAGGTCTTTGAAGGGGGATAGAAAAAATATGATTATGGATGAGAGACACGGTGTGTTTGGGTGTAGTTTTAGATTAGGGTTTGTTTTGTTTGGTTACAAGGTTTGAGTATTAATCATAGGTATTTTTGTCTGATGTAAGGGGTTATATTTAATTACGAATTTGGATTACTATAACGATGTTAGAATTTCGTTATAAAAGTGGGGTTACGTCTAACACATTAGTAAAGTGGGGGTTATGTCAAATAAATAAGACATTACAAATCGGGTGTTATATCAAAAAACCCCGCAAAATTACAACTACTTTACCATTAATCATTTAACATGTAACAAAAGTGATGGGGCACAATTAGAAACGGGACGACGAACCTGAATTTTAACTTTCATCATTTAGTTTATAGGTAAAAATGCAAACATACTACAACAAGATTTATAATAGATTATCTAAGCACATTAGCTTGAGACATGAATATGTCAAGAAATTATTAATGGAGGGAGTTATTTAATATTATTTATCTTAAAACAAGTAAGAATTTAGACGGTCCTCTTACTAAAGGACTCTCCAGGATTTGATAAAGGATACATCTACTGGAATGGAACTAAAATTATTTTATAAAATCACAAATAATGACAACCTAACTTTGTAGTAGCACTACCACTATTCCAAAGTTTAATGGATAACAATGATAAGTGATTTTTTTATGTACTGAAATAGATTTAGTGTTGGTTTCAGGATGTTTAGTGCAAGTTGCCTTGTGAGCATGAGTGTAATTCTTAATGAAATTTAGTGTCTACAGTAGTAAGGATTTGCAAGTGAACTTCATCCATATGAACATAAGTATTGGTGCCGCTTCTAGCAAAAGACCAAGATAGAACATATGACCATAATAGTGCTAACATAATAGAGCATACGACCATAATATTGCTAACATAATAGAGCATACGAGCATAATATTGCTAAAATATATTGAACATCTCGTAGAAATTTAGGCATTTAATGTGTGATGTATTTTCGATTCTAAAACATTGAAACAAGATTTAATGCATAGCACATTTATGTCTTATTAGCACTTTCTGATATATTCATTAATTAAAGGTTTAAATCAAAAGATACCTTCTTGTATCCATGAGCATATAAAAAAAGAAATTGCATTAGTATGCTCCTAGCATGTGCGAGATTACAATTGGGCGTTGTAGAGGCGCACTTTGCACTTCACACTTCGCACTTCGCACGTACACATCGCTGCGAGGAGCAGTAGGAGCTTTGATTTTTATCAAAGTTAATAGTGCAAATCACCATTCCCGTGTGCGTGCGTGTGCATGTTCTCTTTAGACGGAGTGAAGAGAGTCGAAAAGGCCATTGGAAAACATTCGCGCTAGAATTGAGCGCCGCACCACCCAATTGGAGGAGCAAGTCGTCTCAAATTTGGGCAAGCTATTCCTCCATGTTTGTAGCACTAGTTTACACCTACCACCACAACCACCACCAACGCTTCTGCCCCCACACCACACCGACCCCTTCTGGCCCTTCCACCACACCGCTCTCCACTCTTCAAGTTCAAATCGTAGAACCTCCACTGGCCACAAACGCGAGAAGTTAAAACTCACTGGCCCACGAACTAAGAGAAAACAACATAAGATATACAACATAAGAAATGACTCACAAAAGTGATACAACTCGTCTTTAAACGTCAGCTTGATAACTGGAGACTTCCCCAATCAACGACAATTGTTGGGGGCGAATGATGAAAGGCTTGTTCCATGCCTCCGGAAGATTTTCAACCCCGGAGGTTTTATGCTTTGTCGAGATACAAGAGAAAGAGGTAAGGATGCTGAGAATTCACCTGCTAGGAGTCCCACTGTCAAACCCCGAGGCTCATGCCTCCATCCACTGTCCGAACAAAAATTTTGACCATCAAATCATGTTCTCCCCTCACTTTCGTTGTCGGAAATCACCTTTTGCCGTTCCTAGTCAAATTGGAGGTCGACGTGGTCTTCGCAGGTTCTGGGAAGGTCGCTAACATCAATGTTGGTTGCGAAATCAGATTGCATGAGAGGACTTTCTTGGATCTGGTCCATTGTTTTGCTGTCCTCAGGGACCATGGGCATTTCCCAATGCTGAGTTTGGTGGCCCAAATAATCCCTTTAGGTACTAGTTTTTCTTGGGCTGAAAATCTGTTGATTTAAACTTTGGACCAAATTTTGGGCCTAAGACTCTAATTTCAGTTGGCGTCTAATTTGACCTAACAACCAATTCAAGTGCCCAACAACATTCTTGCAAGACTTCTGTTCAACAGGGCCCATGCATCTCTTACTCTATTAGGCTTTTGAGTTTGGGACAAACTCAGAGTTGTGAATCGAGGACGGGGCTTATTTGGCATCTATAAATTTATTGTCTGTTTTTTATCATTTCCCTCTGTATCCATTTTCTGGTAATTACTAGAATTAGTGAGGCCTATGTTATTTTTTATTTTTATTTTTTTGTAATAAGGATATTCTATCACATGGAGGAGATCATCCTTCGGATGCAAATGTTAGAATATTCACCTAGTGGTAGGATTAGGGCTGTGTTTTGGCCGGATCGGATCGGAAAATGACCTTTCGGAAAAAATTCCAATTTTTTCGGAAATAAAATATTTGTTCCAATTTCCTATCCAATTTTTTCGGAAAATCAAAAAAGTTTCCGAATTCGGAAATATCGAAAAATCGGAAAAAAATCGGAAAAATTCGGAAATTAGAAATATGGTATTTTTTTCTGTTCTGCCGCATGAATGCAGTATGAGAAATTAGAAATTAGTTTTTTTCTATTCTGCCGCAGCCATCAATATAACAAACCGATGTAAACAAATCTGTAAACCTATAAACCGATCAATATAACAAACCTATTAAACCTATAAATCGATCCCAACAGATGTATTATATGAAATAAAAAAGATGTAAACAGATGTAAATAAGATGTAAACCGATCTTATAAACAGAAGTAAACAAGATGTAAACAGAGCCTATAAACCGATGTAAACAGATCTGTAAATAAGTAGAAATAAAAAAAATAAACAGATAAAAATAAACTAGAAAAGGCTTACCTATGTTCGAGACTATAAGGGTCGGACGATGTAAACAAATATGCGCCGCCGAAAGTAGAAGAAAGGGGTTGGACGACCGTATAGAGATTGGGTCGAGAGAGAGAGGTGAGAGATATGCACCGCCGAGGAGAAAGGGGCAAGACGAGAGAGAGAGAGAGAGAGAGAGAGAGATGTGAGAGATATTTTAATAAGAACATCATACAACCCTAGTTGCTCTCTACTAACGGCATATATAAATATGTGGGGTAAGGTAAAAAATAAAGGAAATCTAAATTGTACACATTCTTATTACATAAGGATATAACTTATAAGGTAAAAAAATATATATAGAAAATATTCGGAAAAAATATTCGAAATATTAATCGGAAGATATATTCGGAATATTAATCGGAAAAAAGATTTGGAAATTATATCGGAAAAATCGGAAAATCGGAATTTAAAACATAGTTCCAATTTCCTATCCAATTTAATTCGGAAAAATCGGAAATCGGAAAATCGGAAATCGGAAACCTTATATATGTTCCAAAATCGGAAAATATCGGATCGGACATCGGAAAAATCGGAATGTTCGGAAAAAAAACACAGCCCTAGGTAGGATTATGCCCTCTCAAACCTTTCTTTTTGCCTATAAATAGAATTTTGCTCTCTCGTGTAGACCGTTTCTTCTTTTAGTGCCATTGACACCATTTACGTGATGTACTGTTTACATCATGCACTGCGAATTTGTTATTAGATTAAACAGAACACCTACCCATGAATTTGTCCAGTGGTAGGATGACCCTTGATTAGTGCCTCATGAGAGATCGAATCTCCACTGATGCCGACACCTTGGTGCATTTTGGATGGGAGGGTCAATTCATACACTTGTAGATCATTTGGGTTCTGAATGAGGCATCTCCCTTGGCCCGTAGGTATTGGCACAAGGTTAGAATTCTAGTACTTCCAGAGTGGTATCTCACTGATGGCTCGGGCCTCGGGAGGCCTTCTTCGCCTTCCACCTAGGCTGAGGTTGGATGCCTGGAATCGTAAATAAAATGGATTTAGTAGCTCGTAGTTGATAACCTTTTCCTACATGCAGTCCCTCTCTTGCTGCTTTTATTGAATGTTCGGGAGTCGGATGATCCGATAAGTGTTCTTATTTCTATTTTTTTCGTGTTGGGTGAGTTAAGCAAAAACATTTTTGGACTTTTTTTCTATAGAGCCTATTGAATATGTTTTTGCTTACCATCTCATTGTATCTCCCTTTTGCAGTATTATTTTTAAATCTTCTGACATGAATCCACAAAACCATTATGAAGACACTTTTATACTCCTTGTTTTTTGAACACAATATCCAAATCACTCTACTATAATGTACTTCTCAATTTTCAAACCACTTCACTCAGAAAGGATAAAAAATACAGCTTATTAATAATAAGAATAGTCTTCCTTATAAAATTACAACTTCGTTTATAAATTTCATCATGCTCAAGCAATAATTAGTCACAAATATTAGATGGAATAAAAAATTTGTTTACGTTAGCAAACTATAAATTTGAAATGATAATAAAGTAAAGTTTGATGAGTCCTTAGGGGAGCACCAAAAAATTCCCTCTTCAAATTGCCAAATTGGTCACCAAAGGAACTTTGATGAATATTTGAAAAGGCCCTTGTGTGACACCCCGACTAATTAAATACCGGGTAGCTACTCCTTTATTCCAATTAATACAAAATGTCAAGTTGGTTCAGTTCATAGCATCACTGTTGAAAACATTTTAACAATTACTAGCCACCTAATATTTAAAAAGTGAGTTGTCAATTTTTAAATTAAATAAGATTAACATACAATCCATTTAAATTATGAAATGCTAATACCATAATCACAACACAGTCACAATAGAATAACAATGGAATAACAGTAAATCTGGCGAAATACTCTTCTAAATAATCCGAATACTGAATACAACCAAATTCAAAGTCTGAATCACAAATTAATTACATCCAAACTGAATTAAAACTGAATAAGTAAATTGTCTCTAAGAAAAAGGGTGACATGCCCTACAGATAAACAAGTCTGAACTGGAATCAAGGTAGAAAGTGGAGGCGTCTATAATTGAGGTCCTGTAACTTTCACAACAGCTACAGCATGTCACTGGAATGGAACTCCTAAGTCTGGTGTCCTTGTGGCTGGGCACCTAAAAGGTTTTTACAAGAAAATAGATTTGAAAGCAAACGGGTCAGAGCCCGAGTGTGAAAACAGTTTAAAATATAGCAAGTGTTTAATATCATTAAACAGTGAATATAAAATACATGATAGTGCGTGCGCTCACATGAGTTCCTCACCTCTCAACTAATAGTGCACGCCTAACGTACCCGTACCCGTTTTAGTCATTTCACTATCTAACTAGTCCAATTCACCACCCAATTTCGGTAAACTATTGAGGTTCAATTCTCGACATCTTAATATAAATAGAAAGGCTTACTTTTTATTTCTCAGAATTTATCATAATACTTACTAAAATGTTCCATCTTTAACTCTACTAAAAATGTTACGATTATTCACACTTACATTTATAACAACATTTCATTACAGTTATCAGTATATTAATCCCATCATAAATATACAATATTGGCACCCCAAGACTAAGCTGCGGTGCACACATACTCTGCTATCAAATCCCGGTACATCACGTACATTAGGATCACGTATTCTAAATCACTCAGGAACTGTCTCAATAAGTAACAATCACACACAATGGAGGCGAACATAGCTCACATCACATGGGTCGCTCCCATGATCAGCTGACTTATTAACTCCCCAATAAGCCATTCTCTGACCTATCTTCTCGAGGTACCAATCTAAATCCCCCCCGTAGGCACACAAAGATTAGATGGTCCTTATCGAACGCCGACCTCCCGTGATAGCAAGTATGGTAGGTATGTTATTACACAGATAAACACATATACTAAGCATTCACACATCTTAGATATCTTATAATATTAATAGAGGCATATGTCACACTCCTATACTGTCATTAACTGTTTCACGTTTACAAGTCCCCGAATAATATACATTAAAGTTGTCAACTCTTCTCACGTCGCAAATTCAAGTACTTACAACCTAACCTGTAGAAGTCACCCGGTCTATTATATAATTATAAATTTTTAATCCTTAATGTACTCCAATTTCACCACTATACCCACTAATCACAAGGGAAGGATAACAATCAATAAAATAAGCCTACGAAAAACTCGAAACCAAAATCGGGCCTAAAAAGACCATTTTGTGAACTCGTTAGAAGTCCCAGAAATCTCGTTTTGAACGAGCGTCGTTCGAACGAATGGCTTCGAACGAACTCTGAACTCGTTAGAAGGGACACTGGCATCTCGTTAGAAACTCGTTCGAACGAGGTCGTTTGAACGACTTGGGTTGGTCTTCTAACGAGATGGCAGAAAACGCCTAGAATTTCCCCACTCCGTTTTTTTTTCATTTTTCTCTTCTCTAAATCCATTCTAGGATCATCCCAATTACGTTTTAATGTTTTTAAACCATTTTAAGTCACTCTAGATCACTCCTTAACATATTTTTGGGGTTAAATCTTACTAATCAACATGCAATAATCATAAATCCCCCAATTCTTTCCCCAAACCCTAAGAACATGAATCCAGAATTCAATTGCACCTAAATACTCATCATAAATCCGTTTTTAAATCATCAAAGATAAGTTTTGGGGTAACAAATTCGTCCATAGTCATTCTACATGCAATCCCTAACCAAACTTTATAGTTTCTACAATAATTCCATTAGGTTTTCATCAAAACTTTCAAGGCAATTACCGTTCCTACACTAAACATGGAAGAAATATTCATTGAACTTAATAATATCAAATCACTTGCCTTAAATCCGATGTTCTGATTCGTTGTTGACGATCAAGGTTGGTTCTTTCTTCTTTTCGGTCACAAATCCCTTTCAAAATGACGGTAGGGAGATGATTTGGTTTAGATCCTCCTTTAACCCCTCTTCTAACTTCTCTCAAAAACCTCCGTAGCCTACACTCTCACTTTTGGCTGATAATGGCCTTAGTGGCCCTTTTAATAATATCTAAATTACCTCTAAAATTCGTGAGTTTTAATCTCTTAATTTTTAAAATTACCAAAATATCCTTCTAGGTTGCCGGTTTGGCCTAAAAATGCCCCGGGACCCAAACTAAACTCCCTGCTAGTGTTTTCTGACTATTTCGACCCTTCCGGACACGTTGGCGCACTCAAAATGACCATTTGGTTGATAAAAATATAATTTACTTTTTAATCTAAATAAATTCATTCCTGACGCGACTGACACGCGCGTCCCAACTATATTACCGAAACTGCCGTCTTTTCAACTCACGACATTTTTAATAAATTCAGTAATCACATATTACCATAATCACTCAGTAATGTTCAATGACATATAAATGACCAAATACTAACTCTCGTCTCGCTAGCATTTAAATCCGAATTAATTTTTCCAATTAATAAATCCCAAATTGATTTGATACATCTCAAATAAATGAAAAAAAAATCCCAGAATTAAAAGCAATTCCATTTAATTACCTTCATAATTAAAAGCCATAAAAATACGAGGTATTACACCTTGGAGTTGCTTAGATCTCTGAGTCTCTGCATCAATGTTCTAAATGAATTACTGATTTTGGTTGCATGTTTTTACAGGGAGGACTGCCCGGTGCTGTCACTCTCAAAAATTGTGAAATTTTGGAAAATGCAGTGAAAAAGCAGGCTGCAGATGGACGTCTTTGTGCTGCCATATGTGCAGCTCCAGCTGTTGCACTTGGGTCATGGGGCCTGTTAAAGGGGTTGAAAGTAATTACCTTTTATCTTAATATTTCATGTGGGGTTAATGCACAGTTAATATTATTGTTGATGATCAATTACCTGTGTCATTACTGAGATGTTGTCTTTCGATAGGCGACTTGTTATCCATCATTTATGGAGCAGTTGTCTTCATATACAATGGCAGTTGAATCAAGAGTCCAGCAGGATGGCAAAGTTGTAACAAGTCGCGGACCTGGTACTTCCATGGAATTTTCTGTTGCACTAGTAGAGCAATTATTTGGGAAGGAGAAAGCTGATGAGGTTTCTCAGCCACTGGTATATGTTTGTCTTTTGTAATTTCTTTTGTTTGGTTGTATTATATTTTCAGAGTATGAGGGTTGAAATATTGTGGGGTTGTATGTTATAAGTAATGTTCATTCATAAATACGGATGGAAGATTTATCAACGTTCTGAAATGTGCAAGCGGAAGGCTGGCGGTGGGAGGCAGCCTAGTGCCTATGCGGCTAGGCGAATGCCTAGGTGTTTTTAGTTTACTAGTCATATTAATGTATCAATAACAGTTGATAAACCAAAATAGTTGATAGAAAATTCAGTTCATTGCAAAAAAGGGTCTTTCTACGAAAAGTCTCTCGCTATTTTTTTAATTTACGTTTAGTACAAGCGAGTTATTTGGTTCCAAAACCTTTTTGGAACATAAAAAACAAGGTGGGCTAAGTGCAAGATGTACTTAGCTTCTAGGGACTAGACATTAATTTTAATTGTCCCCCGCCCCCCCCCCCCCCCCCCCCCCCCCAAAAAAAAAAAAAAACATGAAGAATTGTTCTTGAGTTGAATTTTGGGGGTTTGTGTTAGTTATAAAATCACAATTTGTTGTATGCAATTAATTTTGAGGTGAGCCCTGTTTGCAATAATGTGGATTCAGTCAAGTTAGATAGAGGAATGGTTGAATGCGTCACAATTTTTTTCAGGAATGCTTTACATATAAGATCGTATCAATATATTAGTCCTGATATGATGAGCCTTAATAACAGCCTTATCGAGACAGTGCACAGCCGTAGTGATACTCGCGTCTTTAAAGCTTTATAACTTTGGCTGGTTTGGTCTGTTTACTTTAATTAAGTAATAATATGAGGTAATTATCTATTCCTTGTGTTGGTTCTTAAGTTATTTTTGTTAGGGTTCCAATGTTGGAGCAAGCTTGAGTGATTCATGCTTGGGGGTTAAATGAACAATTGGTTCACTCGCGCTCCTACTAAGTCGATTCACTACTGTATCATTTGTTAGTTGTATTGAGCGGAGCTTTTGTTCATGCCCATAAGTGCTCTAGTGCCTTCCTAAATCCTTGATGACATTCTTATCAACATTGAAGGAATTTCGATACAATGAAGGATTATATTTGGGTTGGTGCATCATGCTTAGTTTCTGTCCTTGTAAATGCCCAATACCCTTTCTCCTTCCTGTTCTGATTAAGTTGGGGGATCTTTCATAAATCTTTTAGTTTAGAAATTAAATACTTTCAATTCTGTTTCCATCAAGTAGATTGGTAAAGCACAATTACCTCTCAATGAAAAGATAAACTTCACTTCAAAATGGTATGAATTTCAAGTAGGAATTTACTTGTAAATTATATCTGAATGAGCTCCATAGAAGGTTGTATTTACATGGCGAACTTAATCCCTGATGTTATTTCTTGGACTTGAACTCTTCACAACTGCTTTTCAGTACCTAAATTTCTGTTTTAATAAAAAACACCAATACTTCATGCATGGTAACCATGATGTGATTCTTCTCCAATTATTGTTAAATATGCTCTTATGCTGGATATTCACAAGCCTATTCATTAATCTCAGTTTTCCTTATTATATTACCAGAATTAAGAATTTGATCCTTTTGTCTATTGTTGCAATCTAAATTATCTTCTGAACTTTTAATACAACTTCAATTGTCACTTTCTTATGAGTTGTCTACCCACAATCGTAAACTTTAAATCCGTTATTATAGGGTTACAATTAATTAGTACTTGAAAACCATGTTGTTAATATTAGCTTCTGTAACTGCTGACTTCCTAGCACTTCTTACTATGGATTTGTTTTACTCGAGGCCTTTGCTGTTTATAATACTATTTTTTATTTGGCTTTATCATATTATTTTTTTCCTCTTAAGAGAAACCCTGGCATATTGTTGTTATTTTGTACTTAGATGATGCGTACCAGTCATGGAGATGAATATACTTTGACTGAGCTAAATCCATTGAAGTGGACATTTGATAACAATCCCAAGGTGAGCTAGTATTTTTGGGGTCTAGTTTCTTTAATGTTCTTCACCTTACTTTTTATTATCTGTTGAATCATGCCCTAATGAAGAAGTATCACCTCTCTCTCCCTCACACACGCGCGCGCGCACACACACAGAAGTACAAGCAAAACAAAGCAAAAAACAAATGTTAGAAATTGATTCTTTACTCAAAGCTTCTCCCTTTCTACCTATTCAGAAAAATCTTCTATACCTTTTAAGCCATTTGCATGCACCATTAAAGATAAAAAACCTCACATTATCACAAACACTTTGACATTTCCTTTTGTCACCCCAAACAATCCTTCCATTCCCAGAAGCCCATGCCAATAATGAGGAAGAGCCCCAACTACCAAACTCCTCAAAATTTTTGTTCCAATAATGAAGAAGTAATGATCAACATTCTGCACCACAAATTTTACTCACGGTGCACTGAAGCAGGTCAACAAAGGTTTACGCCTCTTATATTGGACAAAATCGCTAGTATTCAATCTTCTCAAGGAAGCCAACCATACAAAGACTTAAACTTTGTATGGTCCTTGAGTCTTTCAAATCATTTTATAAGAAACAAAATTTGAGAAAGAAAGTGATTCCGTCAAAGATTGAAAATAGGATATGCAAAGATAATTCAAAGGATTCACACCTTGTTATCCACTATTTTCCACGCCCAGTTGATCAAGCCAAACACAAAATACAGGGAGCGCTATAATAATTTATATCATTCTCAACATCAACGATTTAAACAAAACTACAGTAAATAAAAGCCTTTTACAATAAAAAACTCAATAAAAGATGACAAGAATAACTGAACTGAGATAATCTGAAACTCCAATAAATCTGAATCCACTACAATATATCTTTTTGGTACAAATGTATTGACTGAAATAAAATAGAATGCAACGGTAACCTCCTCTGATCTAAACTCCCGAATACAAATGACTATTACAAGAGGCCAATGACTCCTTTTTTAAGGATACCAAGTTGAATCTCCACGATTGCAAGTCTCACTGCTCAACTGTATATAGCAATAATAATACTTGTGGGGGTAGAACTTTTATAGATTTGGGCTGGAGCCTAAAAGTTGTAAGAAATATCTCCATTATCAACAATGTAAATCATGCGACTCATTTACAATAAACATGCAACCCGTTTACACTTGCATGCAATGAATATCTTTACCTCTCATCTAGTGCGAGTACTACGAGCATGTCCCAACTCAAAGCATAAAATTACACTAAAAATAGTTATCTCTAGACTAATAAGCAAGTAACTGATAAATGAATGCAATAGAGTTGTAACTAACTACACACGTACAAAATCCAACCCAATACTCAATCTTTTACGTATTTAGATTCTCATGATCTCATAATGTAATATCTTACTTTGTCTTAACATCTTTAATTAATTGTATTTGTCACTGAACTTTAGCGTATGTACACAATACGATCCCATACCAACCCCACTCATGTCATCCGAAAGATAAAATATACACAATCTCATAAAGCACACACAAATGTGACATATGGTTTAAATCAAAGTGTCCATCATCGGATTAATATTATATACACGTATATAAATCTCATAACAATGACGTAAACTACATGTCAATGGCCAAAACAAAACCAATACAAATTTTAGAGAGAGAAATAAAGAATTTCTTATATTCAAAATGGGAGAAGTGTCCTCAAATGAGGAGTACAAGACTATTTATATGGATGTAATTAATTGCTAATAAGTAATTACCTAAAACACTAAAAATGATAACTATTAACAAAAAAAATACCTAATTAGTCCCAAACATTCTTGGAGATCAATTGAAAGGGATAAAAGGAATACAAGAACTAAAATAAAAGAACAAAAATAGAAATAAAAGGAAAATAAAGTGGGATTCCCATCACTCTTCCACCCTCAAAAAGAGTTTGTCCACGAACTCAAAGAGGAATGGCCAATGAATCAGGCTCCAGAATGGTAATCAAAGCATGTCGGGGAGGCTTCTCGGACTCATCAAGGTACTCTGGTGGGTGATCCATCGCTAAAAGAGCACAACGACGTGGAAGAGAGCACTTGGAGGGGCGATGTCCAACGTTGCCACAATTGTAGCACTGGAATGTGGTAGGGCCCAAATGTGGTGCTGCAGGGGTAGTGGAAGTGATAGGAGTAGTGGTAGGGGTCGCCATCACTAGAGGTAGAGCAGTAGAAGGGATCGACGGAGGTGGAGCTCGGGAGGATGGTGGAGCTGTCGGTGCCATGTGATAAGTCTTGACTTTGGTAGCGTACTCTACCGCCTTCAGAAAGGTTGGTATCTCTCGTGCAATCCTAGGTGACGCTGAGTATATGGCTGAAGTTCCAAAATATAGCGGCTGATTCGCTTTTCCTTAGTTTTGGGGAGATGAGCCCAGGTGCAAAGGAGCTGGAACTGCTCAGTATACTCCACCAATCGAAGGGACCGAATGCGAGAAAAAAGGTCGCGCTCATATGTCGATGGTATGAATGAAGCCTGGAGAGCGACCTTTAGCTCGGGCCAGCCTGGATAGGATGAAGTCTTGCAAGTGTCCAACGATAGCAAAGATCGTTCTACCAAACTCGTGCGAATTCCTGAAATTTGGTGGTCGCAAGGAGAATACAAGAGTGGCCCTGAACACTCTTATAATAAAAAAACTGTCCATAGAAGCCAACCAATCAATCACGTCATCGGGGGAGAATCGACCGTCAAACATAGGCACATTGATGCGTATATCTTTGTGGAGTCTCCGAGAGAGTAACTGGAGTGCCATAGATAGAGGGTCTCCCTCTTGATAAGAATCAAGGCCCGTCACATCACCCGATATAGGTGCGGTATAATCAGCAGTAAGGGTAGCATCTGGTCAGGTGGTGGACGAGGAGGATGAACATGCTAGACCACTGGAGGTGCTGGGGTTCGCGATGATAATGGGGACACGTGCCAATCAAGTGGCCACGCTCTCCACAATAAAAGCACTGGTGGTCCCATAATGGTACGAAACAAGGAGCACCCGAGGGAGGAGGAGGGATCCACTCCAAAACGCTGCGGTGTGTGTCCCTTGCGTCGGAGGATGAAGAAGAGTCGGTGTAGAGGAGGGAAAGATCATGATGGGAAGGTGCATGGTGTGATGGGGGTGGTGGGTGAGGGTGCGGACGTGGGTCAAGTGGTCGGGAGCTTGAAGTGTCAAAATATCGATCGGAGTCATAAGGCTGTCCACGGTGGTCTGAAAGGGCGGGGAGGCCATAAGGTCGGAAGGGGCTGGAATCAGTGGGCCCATGGGGGTGGTCGTAAAATTCGGGAAATTGGCCGAGATATGGTGGATGACCGAGGAGGTGGGCGATTTCGACCGAAGTGGGCTGTTCAGGATTTCCAGAATTTCCGGGTTGTTCGGGGATTCAGAATTTCTGTAGAGGTCAGAATCGGGGTTTTGTTGAATGGTTCGGGGTTATGGGGTCGGGTGGGAAATTGTCCGGAGGGGCCGAGAAGGGCGGCTTGCTTGATTTTTCGGCGGGTGGTGGACATATGTCTGGCCCGTAGAGGGCAAAATTCCCGATTGAAGCGAGTAGACCAATTTGTCTCGGTTTTCTAGTTTTTTCACATCTTCCGGCGTTATCAATATCTTAGACACAACTCGTCGGTTAGTATGCTCGGTCAGAAAAATCTCACTAGTCTCTTGGTTCAGATCGGCCGCCCATCTTGACAGTGTCGGCCCGGTTTTCTGGTGGGTCTGTTCGGCCGAAGGCCTTGGTTGGGTAGCCGCCAATGGGCGGGGTAGGGTAATCGTCCGATTTGGCAGGTGGGAGTCTTTATCAAAATGGTCACAGTTTTCGACCGGTTCTTTCTCGGATCTTCAGGGGTTGGATTCCGGCGACTTCTCCGTGGTGGTGGGAGGCGGATTAGTAAAGAAGAGTTGGAAGAGGGCGTTGAATTTCTTGTTGAGATCTTTATTACTTGCCTTCAATTCTTGAACACTTTCTTTCAATTCTTGGATCGTTTCTTGTTTTTATTTGGATTTTTTTGGAGCCATTGTAGTGTATGATTTGTTGATAACTACACACCAATACATTAATCGGGGGAATGATACCTCGCTCTGATAGTAATTTGACGTAAACTAATTGTCAATGGCCAAAACAAAACCAATACATATTCTAGAGAGAGAAATAAAGAATTTCTTGTATTCAAAATGGGAGAAGTGCCCCCAAATGAGGAGTACAAGAGTATTTATATGGATGTAATTACTGGCTAATCAAGTAATTACCTAAAAGGCTAAAAATGACAACTATTAACAAAAAAAATACCTAATTAGTCCCAAACATGCTTGGAGAGCAATCAAAAAGGATAAAAGGAATAAAAGAACTAAAATAAAAGAACATAAATAAAATTAAATGGAAAGTAAAATGGGATTCCCATCAATAATCACACAAAGGCATCTACCTTCAGGGACCTTCCCGTACTTCTATTGGTAAACCTGTAGGAGTCTCTCACCTAATGGATTTGGAAAACAATCACACATAATGAGGAATGGGGGATCACTATGCAATCACACCATCGGGTAGTCTTATACCAAAACTAGACCGATGGATCGGATCATTCGTCTTTCTCATCACGAAGCATAGACCGACTGAAACTTATGATTTAGATATATCATAACGCAATCCTACACCATCGACTATAACACAACTCGCGTAATGGATTAGATTGTCATGTTCCACCTCACGAAATGGCAACCGACTGAACGCGAGATATTGACCTCCACAAAGTCCTCAGGAGTGTAGTACAAGGTCACAATCAATTGAATCCAAAACCCCAACCGATATGTTCACGTAAACAAACAATTTAAATATATATACCCTCAATATAAGTAAATATAGGATATCTGATGAGAATGAGGGTCATTATCGTCTTTTATCATTTTTAGTATTCATTGTATTTTCCTTTTTGTTTAGTATTTAGAGGAAGGAAGGTTAATTGGCACTTAATGACATAATTGTAATTAGATACTTAGCTTTGAGGCCAAGTATCCATATTTTGAGATATTGATTAGAGAGAGTTTGAGAGTTTTTTGCTCCCATTTGATGTCATTTACGTCAATTGGTATCAGAGTCGAGTCGCTCCACCGGTTGTTGTTGTTGTTGTTGTTGTTGTTGTTATTGTTGTAAAACAAAAAACTCGTAAACAACGTCAAGGTGGGTTCGAGAAAAGATGAGCACCTCTGCGGCAAACACTTTTGATCAAATTATAGCAACCCTCAATCAATTGAAGGTTCAAATGGATGAGATGAACGCGCGAAATCCACCACCGGAAACCACCACGGACCCCCCCCCCCCATACCGCCCCGGTAACATCTCAAAACCACAACCCTAATTCCCCCAAATCAACCCATTCTACACCTCTACCCCCTCAAAAAACCTAATTTCACAAACCCTAACCCCAATCACAACCAAGAAAGTACCACCACCAAAGAGGGCCCCCTTCCACCACCTCCCATTGTTGTTTAAGGCGCAAGGCGCACCCAGGCGCAAAGGTGTCTCTGGAGCCTAGGCGCTAGGCGCAAGGCGAGGCGCGCGCCTGATTGAAGCTAGGCGCACTTTTAAAAAAAAAAATTAAAGCAATATATTGATGTTATAATAATATCATGACATCAATTATAAACTTAATGGCATAATTAGGATTCCAAAATATAACATATCATCATGTTAAGCTAAACTTTAACCAATAAATGCAAGTATTAAAATATATAAAAGACAATCATTGCCGCCATCAAGTTTAAGTTCGAAAATAAATAACAAACTAAGAAAGAGTTAAAGACACAAAATGAAATGAAAGACGCAAACATCTTCTTCCAATCATCATCTAAATCTCATCAAAGTCGTCATCCAAATGATCAAAATCAGTTTCATCAAAGTTAGTCTCCTCTTCAAATCCTTCTTCTTCTTCATCAGTTTCATCTTCTTCATCTATGATTTCAAGTGGAACACGTGAGCTTGAAGTATCACCAACTGATCTTCTCGCTCTGACTGACACCCTTGAAGAAACTCCCGAACTCGATCCAGAAGCAACTGATCTAGAATTGTAGGCAGACTCTCCAACCCCGGCAGCACGACTCGCCATTCCCCACGTGAGTGCGTCATCATCATCAAAAACAAGCTCACTATCTTCATCTGAATCTCCATCAATCATTCCCAGCAACCACTCGTTGCTTTCATCAATGTCATTTAAGGCGATGGGGTCAATTGTATCGCGCAATTTGAACCGACGCTTCAATGCTCGATTATACTTAACGAACACCAAATCATTAAGACAAGATTGACTCGACCTATTCCTTTTCTTGCTATGAAGCTGCCAAAAATCATATATAACTAATTAGTATTCTAACATAGAAATGGTGTTAACCAAATAATTGTAATATTAATTATCAAATAATACTAATGACTTACATGTTAAAAAACACTCCAATTCCTCACGCAACCAGACGCACTGCATGTAAGGTTGAGAATCTTAATTGCAAATTTTTGCAAATTTGGGGTTGAAGTTCCATATGAATCCCACCACTCAGCTGTTAAGTATAAAAAATTCAATTAATATGTTACGTTAATTGCAATATATGTATGAAAAGAAAAATCACTTGTAATTCATTAAGATTACTTGGCGCCTTCTTAGCTCTTTGCCTCACAGCCATATCTAAACCAAAGAGACCATCAACTCTCTTATACTTCACTAACTCTTCAGTAATTATATCATGTGTTTCAATGCTTGGCACCAATCTTGCAATGCATTTATACAAACCTGACATCACCTCTTCATCTTGCTCGATGTTCGGATTAGTATAGAACTCCGGGTTCAAGAAATACCCAGCTGCATGCAAGGGGCGATGAAGGTGGACATCCCACCTCCTATCAATAATCTAAAAAATTTCCTTATATCTAGCTTCATTCCCCCCCAAAAGACTTTGCAATGGCTTCTTTTGCCCTATCCATTGCCTCATAGATATATCCCATTGGAGGCTTCCTTTCACCATCAACCAATCGAAGAACACGAACAAGAGGACCCGTGGCCTTAAGACCGAACACAATATGATTCCAAAAGGAAGGCATCATTATAATTCCCACCACCCTTTTCCCTTGTGCCTCCTTTGCCCACTTGCTAGTGTTCCATTCTTCGGAAGTGAACATTTTTCGCAAGTTATTTTTTTGTTCATGAATTCTCGACAATGTGATAAAGGGCGTCACAAACCTAATTTTTGCGGGCCTAAGCAACTCCTTATGGTTTGTGAATTTCCTTAACATGTTCACCACCCCCGTCCGGGTATAAATAAAGCTATTTAAGTAAATAGCTTTTGCAAAAGTCCTCTTCATGTTTGTTAAGAATATATCCTCCAACATCAAGTCCAAACAATGAGCCGCACATGGTGACCAATACAAGTGTGGATACTACGCCTCCAAATAAGAACCTATCAAGAGAAAATAAATAAATTTTATAATATGAAATTGAAATGTATTTTACATAAATAATGAAAGATGTGTACTTAAAAGCAAAGATATAAAGATATCTTACCAGCTAAGACGTTAGCGGACGCGCTATCCGTGACAACTTGTACCACCTTTGACTCTCCCACCTTTTCCACGAAATTACCAAGCAATTCAAACATTTTTGTGGCATTTTTTGAATAGGCCGAAGCGTCAACGGACTCTATAAACATACTACCTTTTGGAGAGTTGACTAAAAAGTTTATCAAAGTCCTCTCTCTCTTGTCTTGCCAACCAACCACCATAAGAGAACACTCACTCTTCGCCCATTCCACTTTGTGATCATTCATTGATTTTTCCGTGCTTGCAACCTCCTTTTTAAGTAACGGAACCCTCACCTCATCGTAACTAGGTGGTTTCATACCCGGTCCGTATTGTCCAACCGATTCGATAAATAAGTGGAAGCTTTCATATTTAACGGAATTGAAAGAAAGCCCCGCATCATACATCCATCGAGCAAATTGGGTGCATGCCCGATTTCTCAACTCTATTTTGGTCGAATTATTATCATCCAACTTCATTTGTTTCCCCTTTCGGTTTTGCACCACAACCTCGGGATCGGGAGTGTAATAAAAATCGATTGGACCTTTTTGTTTTGGGGGTTTTCTTCCAACGACTTTTGAGGGGTTATTACTAGCCCGTTGAGAACCATCAATGGAAAATCGCTTCTTACTTGTAACCTCAACAACATCATCCTCATCTTCATCATCACCAATGCCCACAAATTCATCCAATTCCGGTATCAAATTTATTTGATCTTTTAACTATTTTTTTCCTTCCATAACTTCTCTTACATGCGCGGGAATGTCGGGCAACATGTTACATTCCTATGCCCACCCACGAGATGTTGTTTAGCCCGGTATATTCCCCCTTTGCTAACCTTTTGACAATATTTACAAGTCACTGCATTTTTGTCGTTAGGATTGGCCAAATAAACGTGATCCCAAGATGGATCTCTCGCTCGTTCGCTTGCCATTTATAAACCTAAGAGGGACCAATACAAAAACTAATTTAAATCCAGCAAACAATCTGAATTAATATGCTATAAATATAAATTGTCAATATGAAATATGAAATATACTATATAACAGTAAACAATTAAATTTCAAAACAGTAAACAATTCAAAACAGTAATCAAAGAGTTAATTTTCAACTGATATTGCAAAACAGTAATTAATTCAAAACAGTAATTAATTAAATTCCAAAACAGTTCTAAAAATAAAAATAAAAAAAAGTCATGAATTAGTTTCAACTGATATTTCTTTTTTATTTCAATTTCTTTCTTTTTACAGAAAACAGTCAAAAGATGGAAGAAAAAAGAAGCAGGAAAGGAAAAGGAAAAAAAAAAGGAAGAAAAAAGAAAAAAGTTGGAAGGAAAAAAAAGAAAAAAAAAACGAAGAAAGACAGAAAAAGAAAAAATATCAGCCGGAGATAAGAGAAATGGGCCGGAAAAAAATAAAAAATAAAAAACGAAACAGTTTGGAGAAGAAAAAGGTAAGAAACAGAAAGAAAAAAGAAAAAAAACAGAACAAAAAGGAAAAAAATACATACCGGAGATGTGGTGGAGCTGGAGAGGAGAAGAGAGTAACCGGAGAGCAGCTGGAGGTATTTTTTTCTTTTGTGAGACTAGGGTTTCGTTTTTTTTTAATGTTATGTTAAAAACATAAGCGTGGTTGTGGAAAAAAAAAGAAGATGACATAAGTGTGGTTATAAGAAAAGAGAATCAAGCGCGCCTAGGCTAGCGCCTTAACCACCAGCGCACCTAGCGCCTTTGTCCCTTAAGCGCACGCCTTAGTAAACCCGCTGCGCCTACCCTCCTGTCAGGCGCTATAGCTGCGCCTAGCGCCTAAGCGCGCCTTTGATAACTATGCCACCACCCGCTGGTCGGACGACAAAAAAAAGGACCAAGAACACCCCTACCAACCCAACACAGCCCCTGCCACTGTCGAAACACCACATCGACCCATCTGGAACCCAAAACCCACCCGCCCTTGCCCCGGTGTTGCCGCCCCCTGTCGGAAATCCTCTACCACCCTCAGGGTATGCTCTTCGAAGCCGAACGACCTAGTTCCAAGAATAATCAACCCCAATCCAAGGTCGGCTACCTCCGATCCAGTTGTCCATGGGTTTAGGCACCATCTCCGCCCTCGACCAAGGCCTTCCAAGGTTCGACGCAGCTAAGACAACCCTCCCGTCCACCCCATCGCATCTTGATGTCTGTCCGGTTACTTCCTCTCAAATTTGTGTTCAATTGACCCCTCCCATGATGGAAACGCACTCCCCGACTCTTGTCGAGATGATTCGTGAAATCTGACATGCTAAGGGATCAAATCCAACCCATTTTCCGCCTTAGGTAACATTTCCAATATCTAATGAACCCTACATACCTCTTAACCCCAATCTTGAACGCCAAAACCTAGAATTTTCATCCTCCCACATTCCTTATAATTTCATCCACCAAATTCACCACCACCCCCTATACCTCCCCTCCACTGCCCAACATATCAACGCACCACCATATGCCCTCTCCCCACCTTCCCCTACCTCGAATTCTTGTCCCTTCCCACTCCCCACCACCACATCCACCCAATTACCCCATTGCACCCCACATGACTACTTCTTACCCCCTACTTCTATTTACCCTCGTCATCACCCACAAAACCACCTTGAAAACCCCCATATACCCCCCATAACCTCCGCTCTATCTGTTACCACCCACCCCATTCCACTTTTCCCACGCTTCCGCCCTCACTTATTCTCCACGCCTCTCCACCACCCGGGCACCTTCTCTATGTCCCACATCATCAGCCCCCATGGGATACCCGTTCCTTTCATTCCTCACCCCTTGATTCTCATGAGCGGGTACGAGAGTGGATTACCTTACCTCCACATGATGGTCCCCCTTCACCCCGCCCCCACTCCGCTCCAAGATTTGAGCCACCCCCTACGATGGAGTGGCGCACTGATGTTTCTCCTTTCGACTCCCAGGCCCAAAGGTTACTCCATATGCCCCCCTCTCCGAGCGCCATTATTTTTTATGTTATCAGAAAACTACCCCTACCGCCAGCCATTTGTCCCAGCTCCACCTCCTTCTCCACCACGAGAGACTCTTCCACCTCATATCACTCCCGCAACCCCAATTCCCCCACCAACTCCTGACCCTCCTCATCCACCGCCTCGGAGACGCCCACAACGGGCCTTACTTCCCGAGCCTCCGCCAGGTGACGATGATCTAGATGAGGGTACTCTGGCCCTTCAGAGTGGTGATGCCATCAATTACTCTGAGTATGCAGGGTGATATTAGAGTGGAGGTCCCGGTGTTTGATGGACACTTACAGCCCGATGCCGTTGTGAATTGGCTTGCCACCATGGAGCGGATATTTGAGTACAAGAGACTGAAAGGTCGCCGGTGTCTTGCTCGCGGCTACTAAATTTCAGGGTTACGCAAGTGTTTGGTGAATGACTTGGAGCAATGCCGTGTTCTTGAGGGTCAGCCTCCTATACAGACTTGTGCGGAGCTTCGAGCCAGTTGATGTCAGCTTTGGTCCCCGCCACTTATGAGCGTGACCTATTCTTACGAGTCAAGTCTCTTTGACAGGACATCAAAGTTTTGGACTACATTGAGCGCTTCCAGCTTCTTTGTACTCGTGCCCGCCTCGGTGAGAGCGAGGAACAGAGGATCAATTGGTATATTCGTCGCCTTCAGAGCTATATCTAGCGCGACCTCGCTTTACGTGACGTCACCTCCTTTGCTAAGGCGATGGAGCGCCCATTAAAGTTGAGACTTTTCATCAGTCTGTTCCTCCTCCCCGTGGCCGCTCCACGTCCGCTCCTTCAGCACCAGTGACTTCTGCTCCTACTGTTATTCCCTCTATTGCAGCTACTCCTACTACCACAGTTCCTCCTCCTGCATCCGCTCATCCGGTCACTTCAAATGCTACAACTGTGGGGTGATTGGTCATCGAGCCTCAGATTGCTCCCTTCCCCCCCATCGCGCTCTCCTAGCTTCAGGGGACCTGAGTATCTTGAGGAGGCGTTGGAAATTCGACCTCATCCAGCTCTCATTACGATCCTCGATGGTGACACGGATGATCATCTCCTCTGAGTTCGAGGACGAACTTTTTCAAGGGGGGAGAGTGATGAGAATGAGGGATATTATCGTCTTTTATAAGTTTTATTCATTTATAATATTCATTGTATTTTTCTTTTTGTTTAGTATTTAGAGGAATGAAGGTTAATTGACACTTAAGGGTATAATTGTAGTTAGATACTTAGTTTAGAGGCCAAACAACCTCCTTCCTATAAATACCCTTTTGTAGCCTCATTTGAGTATGATATTGATTAGAGTGAGTTTGAGAGATAATTATTTTTTCTTGCTCCCATTTGACGTCATTTACATCAATAAGCGTACCCAAATCATCCTAATTCTCGAACGCAAAATTGTTCAGTACGTTCTTAGGTTTATCGACTCTCAAACCTTATTAAATAAAACTCCTTGTTCATTACATCTCCTCCTTTAATTACTAAGTATATTACACGACCTATAATCACTCACTCGCACATCTGCCCAATTCAACATAATCCACTGGAGGACACTTAATAGTACTAAGGTTTATATCGCCAACCTGCATAACTATTCCCAGTATTAACCAAGTATTAACCAAGTCAGATCTCTCAATTAACTAGGTTGAACAATCATAAAAGAATCCCAAACTCAACCTAGGTCTAAAACCTTAATCAAACAAGCCCCCGCCTAATCTCATGCCAAACACGAGGGGTCAATCGATCGGCTCCCAGGGTTGATCAATTGACTGAACCTGTAGGTCAATCCTTTTTCCTCGTTACAAATTTTACTATTCTAAAACCTTCATTAAAGCTATCCAATCGCCCTAATCAGATTAAAAACTTAACTAAAGTCCAACCTAACTACTGCGTTATGATCCTAAATAATTATTTAAGATCAAGATCATCAAAAACAAGATTTAATTCAGCGAAGTTGATGATTGCAAACCTAGTTCATCATTAACATGCAAGGGTCCAATTAACTTACGAATTCAAATTCAATTCTTCAAATTAACATGGGGATTCTACTTAATATTGAAAATAAATACTAAAACATGAGTTTTATTCCAGATTTAATCATCTAAATTTTTCAATTTCATGGTTACACAATCAAGGTACAATCCTTTAATGCACAGGTAGATTAATTACACTCCTAATTAACCTATGTTCACAAACATGAGGGGTCAATCGATCGGCTCCTACGGTCGATCAATTGACCGAACCTGTAGGTCAATCCTTTTTCCTCGTTACAAATTTTACTCTTCTAAAATCTTCATTAAAGCTATCCAATCGCCCTAATTAGATTAAAAACTCAACTAAAGTCCAACCTAACTACTGCGTTATAATCCTAAATAGTTATTTAAGATCAAGATCATCAAAAACAAGGTTTAATTCGTCGAAGTTGATGATTGCAAACCTAGTTCATCATTAACATGCAAGGGTTCAATTAACTTACGAATGCAAATTCAATTCTTCAAATTAAGATGGGGATTCTACTTAATATTGAAAATAAATACTAAAACATGAGTTGTATTCCAGATTTAATCATCTAAATCATTCAATTTCATGGTTACACAATCAAGGTACAATCCTCTAATGCACAGGTAGATTAATTACACTCCTAATTAACCTATGTTCACAAACATGATTAAGACTAATCAAATCATGCCCTATGCATGCGTTCTAATCTCAGATTAACATAGGAAACCATGTATTCTAAACAAGTTACAGATTTAGAGGTGTATTGCAAGAGATTTCTTGCCTTTATTCGGAGAATGGTGAATCCTTGCTTGAATCCATTGTACTTTCTCTTCTCAAAGCCTTCTTTAGTTCTCCCACAAGAATGTGGCTGTTAGGGTTTTGCTCTTATGTTAATAAATGATTAATTGATTAGGCTCAACTCAATTAAATACCTTCTAATTCCGTACCTTTACATTAGCTCTATTTTTGGACCATCAAATGGACCCAAAATACTACCCAGAATAGTCCAAAACTTAGCCTAAGGGTATACCTACCCCCGGGCCGAACTTAAGACGATTGAAACACATATCTAAGCCTTCGCGACACTTCAGAGTCCAATCCAAACGGTAATATCTCATGCGCGAGTGTAATAAAAATACACGCTTAAGATACGCTTAACATATGGTCCATCTCCTATAATTAATATTACCAATTAATTATTTATAACACACGGCACAAAATCACATCACATACAAATTTAGTTACCATCCAAATTATGCATTTTTATTATTACCAACATCACACAAGTAATAATTCATTCCATTTATTATTTATTTCTCACTTAATAATAAATAAAGTCCACGAAAATACGGGTTTACACCAGTCCAACTCTGTCATTAGAATTCCTTTTAAAATATAATTTCCAAGAATATTGTGATGGAGATTCCCAAACAGAGACCGTGGCAATGGAATAAGAATGATCAGGACATTACGAGTGAAGTATTGGGATTTAAATATTAGAAAATGGGTCTCACCCACCCACGCATCATTCCAAAAAGGAATTTTGCTACCGTATCCTACAATAATTCGAATGTTCTTTTAATAGGAATCGAACCCTTGAAGATATAATTCCATGGGCACCTGGGTGTTCAACTGTAGTAGAATCCCACTGATTAGCTTAATTACCATATTTGCTCAATTACAACTTTGTTCACCCTCATTAAGTTAGGGTGATGTATACGCAGAGGAAATTTGATACACTCAACAACACATAATACAGCTTAGAGTTTTCATCTCAATCTCTCATAGTTATTCAAAATGTAATTGTTTCCCCAAAGTGATCGAATACTAGGCCCCATGTACTTGATAGCCAAACTGCCCCATATACTTGATAGCCAAACTGCCCCATATACTTGGTAGCCAAACTAACCTATGTCATGCTACTCGGGGATGTTATGAAACCTATGTCATGATATCACATGACATCATTACTAATTCAGCGTAACCTATTCTAAAATATTTATTTATTATAATAATAGTAAAATCATAAAAAGAATAAATATTACACTCAGGGCCCTGTGTATACATCAGAGGGTTAATATGAGAGCCCACCAGACGAGCTAACCTCTTTAACCTCTCCTCTTGTGTAATAATTTTCACCGAGACACAGATCGATCGACTTTGAAACCCGAAAGTTTGAGTACAAATATATAAATGTCCCATTACATTGTTAGGGCATAAATTGCACACTCTGCGTATAACAACGTCAACTAGCTGAGTCTGTTCTCCATTTTTTTTCAGCATCATGCTTTTTCATGCTTAGTGTATCTCACTACTACTTGATATATCTTGGCTATTCTTTTTCATTATTCCTCTTAATAGTTATATGTTACAGGCTCATTACTTTATTTAACTGCCTTGGTATTCAAATTTTGAGAGAGACACAAATTCAAAAGGCTCTTGTATTCTTTTCATGTATCCCGCTATATGTTTCAGGTTCATCACTTTGTTCAATTGCCTTCACATGTAAGTTTTGAGAGATTGACAACAACCCAAAATGCTCTGGAACCGAAAGATATCAGTCTTGCTCTGATTTCTCTCTCCCCTGTAGTATCGTGAATCGTCCTAGGTGTTACTAATGCTTCCACTTGAGGATTTTGCTAAAGGTAGTTAAGTTATAGACTTAGTCTTGATAACTAATTAGTTGGTAAGAGTAGAGATGCAAGGTAAAGTAAGGCTCAGTGTTTCAAGCTTGGCTTTGAAAGGGCTTATGATTACATGGATGGAGGGTTTCTGAAACAACAAAGATTTGGCGCAAAATGGAGAAGTGGATTAGGGGTTGTTTTTATACATGAACTTTCCTGTTATGGTCAATGGAAGGCCAAGGGGCGAAGTGTTCACCTCAACAGGTCTTAGAGCATAGAGGGGAATCCTTTATCCCTCCTTTTTATCCTAGTGGCGGATGTCTTCGAGTAGAATTATAGAGTGAGCAATGGAATTTATAATTTAATTAATTGTTTTGTGGTGAACCTGGAGCAATGGTAAGGTTGCCCCATTGTGACCTGGAGGCCACAGGTCGCCCCCCCTCCCCCCCCGGGTCCCGTTTTGAGGTGCCAAAAGAAAAAAAATTAAGGGGTTTAATTTGCAATATGTGGATGACATTAGTTTTTTTTTGGATGGAGATCAGAATCTTGTTGAGATAATCAATTTTTTTGGTTAACTTTTGGGTCTTAAAATCAAAATGTCCAAAAGTGTCATTGCGAGTCTCAATGTTGAGGAAAGTAAATTTAATAATTAAATTTAAGGGATTGGGTTGTCATATCAGGGTCTGGCCATTGCTATACTTAGACACACCTTTGGGCAGCAGTCCAGGATCTCTATCTTTATGCGAATCTATTCCTGAAATTAGCCAAAAGGTTGGTAAATTGGAGAAAATGGGTGTTCATCAAGATTCAAGAGAGGTGCGTGTGTTAGATTATCTTTAATAAATCTGGTCCTAGGGAGTCTTCCTATTTATTTCTTTTCCTCTTCAAAATACCGTTTAATATTGCAAAACATAGAGAAATACATGTGAAACCTTTTTGGGGAGTTAGTGAGGAAGAATAGGATCGCTTAGCTGGAATATTGTTTGTAGGTCGAAAAAGGAAGGTAGGTTGAAAGAGAGTAATTTAAGTAAAAAAATTCGCCTCTCATGGTTGTGGAGATTTCCTATTGAACAAGAATATCTTTGGGTTTCCATCATAAGGAGTAAATGGGGGATATAAATGGTTGAGATGCTAGAGTGGTGGAGACGGTCTCTCCCCATAATCGTGAGGATCAATTTCTCATGGTTTAGACTAATTTCTTCAATTTACTTAAGTTCGGGTATGGAAGGAATATAGATTTTGGGTGTATAGATTCTAGTTTTAGTGATTTATTCTTAAGACTTGATCGTTGTTTTGTAAATCTTATATCCTTAGCTTGTATCGGTCCACATAAAATGATTTGGAAATGAGAAAAAACTTCAGTGGTCCAAGTCTTTTCATGGCTGTTAGCTCACAGAAAGGTGAACACATGTAATTTGATATATTGCTAAAAAAGTTTTTATCCCTATTGTGGTGTATTCCTTTGCCAGAAAAGTGATGAGAACATTGATCATATCCTGTGATTTGTCAAGGTATTGTTCGGACGAAATTGGCATTGAATTCAATGTGGTGGGGCCTGCTCCACCTTCTTGATATGAATTCTTAAGTTTAAATGTTGTTTTGGAAGGTAATATCTAATGTCAAAATTCTTTGGAGACGCGTTTTATAATCTTTGGATTGGAATATTTGGAAAGAGAGGAACATAATTAGACTTCCCAAATCGATCCGCATTGGAGCGATTTGGAAAATCTTGCGCATTCTCCTTCAAGTGCCCCTAGCGAGGACCACTTGTAGGAAAAAGACTTTCCAAATCGATCCTATATTGTGGATCGATTTGGGAAATTTTTTTGGAGGTGGATTTTAATGGAAAAAAATATGTAGAATTGGATCATTTTGACATTCTTTAATTTCTTTAAGGAGAAAGAGCTTCCTATAGAAGAGGCATGGGAGAATATCAAGTTCTATGCATTGCTATGGGCATCAACAAGGATATATTCAAAGATTTACTATCAACTCCATTGTTGATAAATGTGCAGAGGACTTGGCCACTGGCTGGTAGCTTTTCTGTACTTGTGGCTGATTTTGGGCCTCTTTAGTGAAGCACCTGAGCTGGTGTGAAATCTTGAATACAGTCAATTCTTTTTACGCTCTTTAGTCATGACTGTTTTTAGTTTCTTATATATTGCTTTTAATGCACTCCTGGTCCATCAACCTTATTTTTGATAATGAAAGTGATAAAAAAGTATGCACTTCTCCAACTTTCCTTGTTTGCTTGAAATGCTATATTATTAACTGAAATTCTGGATGCATCTTTCATTCGCTTTTGTGCATCTATTAGTGTATGATCGTTGTTATATCTGAGCCATCCACTATCAGTCTTCAGATCCACCTTGCAGTTGTCCGTCCATGATCCCTCTGAAGAAATGACACAAATAATTCATTTAGTATTAAATGTTTTTGTTGTGAATATGTTCTTCAATGTCCTGTTGAAGGATGAAATTATGATTGGACTAAAAATATGTACTTTTGCCAAGTTGGTAAAATTGCTCTTGCTGAATTATAGAATGTTTGAATATGCTCTCTCTCTCTCTCTCTCTCTCTCTCTCTCTCCAGATTCTTGTACCTATTGCTAATGGCGTTGAAGAGATGGAAGCTGTTATGATCATTGATGTTCTACGGAGAGCAAAAGCAGAAGTTGTGGTTGCATCTGTTGAAGATAAAGTAGAAATTCTGGCTTCTCGTAAAGTGAAACTAGTGGCAGACTTGCTTCTTGATGAGGCCGCCAAACATTCATACGATCTAATTGTTTTGCCAGTAAGTGGGTTGGTATTATGTCCTTCCAATTATAAAAGTGGGGTGGCTATCTTAATTGAAGTACCTGGTTCCAATAACATTATTTGTATATTTAGGGGGGCCTTGGTGGCGCCGAAGCGTTCGCAAACTCAGAAAAACTAGTAAATTTGCTTAAGAAGCAGAAGGAATTGAACAGACCTTATGGAGCAATGTGTGCATCCCCAGCTTTGGTTCTGGAGCCCCATGGCTTACTCAAGGTATCACCTTTATAATGTTTCCATGCTTTATAGATATACCTGCCCAACAGAAGCAATAATGCAAAAAAGAAAGGCTTCTGCTGGCTCTTAAATTTTTGTCAGTACTTTAATGAGCTATTCTTTTGGTTACAAAGACCCCCTATATTTTGCCAAAAAGCCCCTAGGGGGGTGTCTTCGCAGCAAAATTTCTTAGTTCAGGGCCTTATTTGCAAAAAATTTAAGTTCAGTTTTTTTCTTGCACTTCCGCCAAATAGAAAAAGCAAGTGACAAATCTCCCTTTTATATAATTTTTTTTATTTTATATTAATATAATTATTTATTGCATGTAAAATAGTAATTCATTCAGAAATTTTACTATGAACTTATCAAAACTTCATTTCCTCTTAACCGATGTTTAAAAAATCACTTGAGGCTTACACCTTGAGGTGAGGCGAGGAAAAATTGCCCCGAGTTTTAAGCCTGAATGGCCAAAAAAGAGGCTTACACCTTAAAATTATGCGGGGCATTGACGCAAGAAAAAAAGTAGCGTGTCAATAAGTCGTGTTTGCGTACGACATTTCCACACGGGTCCTATCTAAACAAAATTTTCTTAATGGGTTATATTATACATTTAGCAAGTACTCACCAATGTTTAAAAAGGCGTGTGAGGCTTACGCCTCAAGGCGCACCTCGAGGCGAGGCGGGCAAAAAATGCCTCGAGGCTTAAGCCTCAGGATTGAATTTGAGGCTTACGCCTCAATGCGCCTCACGCCTCGCTTCGCGCCTTTTTGGTGAGGCACGAAAAAAAATAAAATAAAAAAAAATAAAATTCCATCATGAAGTCTGTTTTTTTTAAGGTTAAAGATGTTCATTTTTCTAAAATTGCACTTAACTTAAAAATGTTTTTTAAATCAACTAACTCTTATTCTTTTTTGTTTTAAAATTGCACTTAACTTATACTATTTACTATTGTAACTTGAAAGAAATTTTTAAAAAATAGCCAATATGTGAATGAAACTTAAAAAACTGATTTTGTCAATTTGATTTTGCATTGATTAATTTATTATCATATTATAAAATAATCAATGTGAATAAAACTAAAAAAAATGATTTGGTCAATTTGATTTTGTATTGATTAATTTATTGTCATATTATAAAAGTAACAATATGTAAAAAAGTCATCTTGGGATGTTTAGCTGTGTGAGAAAGTCATAGCTTGAAAATTAACCATTGTTGATTTTTTTAATCTTAGCTTCAAAATCAATGTTTTTTTAATAAATTTGCTTGTTAAGTTGCATTGATTAATTTATTGTCATATTATAAAATAACCAATATGTGAATGAAGGTAAAAAAATGATTTTGCCAATATGATTTTGCATTGATTGATTTATTGTCATATTGTAAAATAACCAATATGGTAAAATTGATTTTCTCAAATTACTTTTTTTAAACAAGTTATCTCGGGGGAACAAAAAAATGTCAAACTATGTGAGAATGTCCTCAAGGATGTTTTTTTTGTAGTTTTCTTTTATATTTCTTTGTTATTTTATTTTTATGGTTTTATTAGTATTTTTTTAATATTATTTTGCTTTTTTTTTTCTTTTCGGTGAGGCTTACGCCTCAAATGCCTCGAGGCTTACGCCTCGCCTCGCCGCAACTAAAGCGCCTCGCCTCGCCTTTCGCCTTTTTAAACATTGGTACTCACTAATGTCTAAAAGGATCTACTGTAGGGTAAAAGTTACCCCCCCCCAAAACCTTAGTTCTTTCTCTTCTTTTAATGTTTCCTTCCCAAGTCTGCATTTCTTCTTCGGGGGAGATTTGTCTTCTTTTGGGCTTACATTACAATTTAATACCAACAATTCTTTTTCTTATATATTTCAAAATTTTAACTCGAATAAATTAATTCAAATATCTTTATATGTTAATTTCTTTTTGAATACTAAAAGCAGGCAATTTGTATACATGCATATAAATAAAAGCAAAATTTTAGATACACATTAAAAATAGGGATAATTCAATGCTAGTCCCATTTATTGAGTCAAAGATGCATTAAATTCTATTGACTTCTTTTTAATGTACTAATTCCTTTTCTATAATAAATTACAATTATTTAGACAAATATACCTTCACATATATCCATTTTAAACCCATTTACTCTCTATAAAAACAAACACATAATCCCACATTCTTTCTCTTTCTAGCACCCCCACCCCGCCCACCCCATTGGAGACTCGCCGGAAATAGTCCATCGAAAAATCTCACCGGAGGCCGTTGGAATTCTCGCCGGAGTGTTTTTCTCTTCTCGTTTCTTCCTCTCTTTTCGTCTGTTTCTTTATTTTTTTCGGTCCGCCCCAGCGGCACAAGATTTTTCGCTGGAAAAGATGGAGGTTTTATAGAAATAGTAAATTTATCTGTTTCGATTTTTTCGTAAAAAAATATCGAATATGGTTGTTATTTGATAGACCTTGACGAGTAGATTTCAAATATATAAATTTTGGATTTGTAGATTTGAAGTTATGGACTTTTAAAGATTTTTTTTTTTTGGAAAGAAATGACGTAACAATTGTGAGGGTGTATTTGTCATTTTAATGTGCTGAGTTGGCAAAGTAGGACCTTTGACACCATTGACTCAGTCAAATGATCTTTTGCCTCATTAACTAAGTGAATGAGACTTGATAACTATAACCCCATAAAAATATTTAGAAAAACCTAAATTTTTTTACAATCTCGTAAGTGTGGATTCCATGGTAATATCATATGCATTGACAAGACATTTTGCATTCTAATATTAGAGTTTGGTTGTATAATTTGAAATAGTATTGTTTTTTATTTCGAGGTGAAGTATCTTTTGTTGTTACCTATTGTTTATGTAATTTATTAATACTTGTATATATATATATATATATATAGAATATTAAATTCCGTTTGAATAATTAATAATATAAGAGATTGTTTTTATAATTTTATTAGTTAATAAATAATAGAAATATTAGGTATTCACTGTGGAATGAAATTGGTTCCTACAATAATTAATTAATACAAGTATTAATTTAAAATTATTAGAGCGCCAATTGTATATTCTCATGATGCACATAATGATTCTTTTACATAATTATGTGTGTGTGTGTATATATATATATATATCAAAGTTCTAAAAAACGCGGGGCGTGATTGAGGCGTGGAGGCCAAGCCTTAAGCCTTAGAAGCCTAGGCGGGCCTAGGCGTAAAAAGGCGTGAAAAGGCGTTTAAGCCTTCTTAATATATTTTAATATTTTTTAACCATAACAAGGCTATTAAAATACAAAAATTGCACATATTATAAAAATATGTCTGAATATATGCAAATTAAAATACTATCTGATTATTTTGGATAAGATAATGGTCCGGTTTGTAAACAAATTCTTTAAAAGGGGACATCGTTTCACTAAAGCATTGTCGTTTTTAGAAAAAAAAGTGTGTGCCGTAAGGGTTTTCCAATAATAAGGCGTGAAAAGCGTAAGGCGAGGCGTTTCTCCTAAGCCTTAAGCCTAGGCGGGTTTTTTAGAACAGTGATATATATATATATATATATATATATGCGATTCTCTGTTGATGTCGATTTTAGGCCTATTTGATACTCAACTTAACTTTACAAAGATTTTTCTCAATTATTTGGGGTCGGCTATATGGATCTTATTTTTCCATTCCATTTTGTTTAGTACAATATTTTCGGTTAAATTATATAATATCATGTCCTTTTTTACCATATCCCACCAAGTCAATTTAGGCCGACCTCTATTCCATGCGTTACCATCAATACTAAATCTCTCTTCCTTATGGGGGCATTTATTGGTCTAAGCTTGACATGTCCAAACCATATAAGTCGATTTTCTCTCAATTTATTTCTATAGGAACTACCGTTTCACGAATTCGTTCATTTCTAATTTTATCCTTTCGAGTCTTATCACAATACCACAAATCCATGTTAGCATTCGCATTTTTGCCACACCCATTTTCTACACATCTTGTTTTTTGGTTGCACAACACTCTGTCCCATATAACATGGCGGGTCTAATGGCCGCCCTATAATTCTTTTAACTTCAAAGGTATGCACATATCACACAATACGTCCGTATCACTTCTCCACTTAATCCATCCTGCTTTAATCTTATGAGTAATCACTAATATCTCTATCATTTTAGATAATCGAGCCTAAATAATGAAAATGATTATTTCTAGGCATCTCTTGACCATCAAGTTTCATCACACCATCCTATTATTACTAAAATTGCACTCCAAATATTTTGTTTTAGCCATGCTTATTTTATATCCTTTTATTTCTAGACTTTCTTTCAACAATTCCAATCTAGCATTAATTTTCATCTTAGTCTCGTACACTAAAACAATATCATCTGCAAATAACGTACATCATGGTAGGCCCGTAAACGAATCAGATTCGGACCAGATCAGGCAAAATCAAATCCATATCCGTTTATATTAAACGGATTCGGATCCGATCCGTTTATTAATCGGATCGGATCAGATCGATTAGGCAAATTCAAATCCATATCCATTTATATTAAATGGATTCGGATCCGATTCGATTATCTGATTATCCGTTTATGTTAAACTTGATTTGCGATATTTTTATTTTCAACTCTTATTTCATAAATTTATTTTGCAATTGTTAAAAAAAAACAGATAATAAAATAAAGAACTATTATAATGTATATTTAGAATATATATTAAAAATATTAATCGGATCTGATTATTAACGAATCGGAGTATATGAATCCAAATCCACTCCATTTAATAAACGGGTAATCGGATAATCTGATTTTAGGCATGATTCATATCCGCTTAAATGGATCGGATTCGGATTTGAATAAAATCCGATCCATTGACAGGCCTACATCACGTCACCTCATCTTGTATTTTCCCAGTCAACTCATTCATAACAATAAAAAAGAGATAAGGATTTAGCCCTACAGTAATTGAGAATTCACTACTTTCTACCGCTGATGTTCTTACTATAGTTATGACTCATTATACATATCCTTGATCACATCAACATATCTACGAGTTACTCATTTTTTATGTAAAATCCACCATATTATATCTCTTAGTATCCTATCATACGCCTTCTCCAAATCTATAAAAATTATATGAAGGTCCTTCTTTTTCCCTCTACACCTCTCCATTAATCTCCTCAATAAATAAATTACTTCCGTTGCTGACCTTCTAGGCATTAACCCAAATTGATTTTTAGAGACGGTTGTTTTCAATCTCAATCTATATTCAATCATTGTACGACTCATGAACTTAATACCACGATAATTTGAACAACTTTATGTGTCCCCTTTATTCTTATAAATAGGTACTAAAACACTCTTTCTCCATTCATTGGCCATCCGATTAGTCATTATAATTCTATTAAATAATTTTATAAGCCAAGACACTTCTTCCTCCCCTAAACACTTCCAAACCTCAATAAGGATACCATCTGGTCCTAAAGTCCTCCCTGTTTTCATCTTCTTTAGAGCAATCCTAACCTCTTTTGTCCTAATTCTGCAAAAACATATATTTTCTTGAGTCTCCCTAAGTTCCTCTATATCTAATATACTTCCATTATCGTCATTTAATAACATTTCGAAATAGTTTTTCCATCTTTCCATAATCTCATCATCTTTGACTAGGACTTTCGAATCATCACTTTTAATACACTTAACATTATTAAAATCTTTTGTTTTTTCTTCCCTAAGAGCAAGCTTATAAATACTTTTTTCCCTTGTGTTCCTAATTTTGTATAAAGATCATCATACGCTTTTAACTTATCACCTCTTACCATTTTCTTAACTTCTTTTTTAACACATTTATATTTATCAAAATTTCCTTCGTTTCTAGTTTACCATGTTTTAAAGCACTTCCTTTTGATTTTTATTATGTTTTGTACTTCATATAAGCAACAAGTTTCTTTAGATTGTGGACTTTTTGATTCTCTCACAATTTCTTTCGATATTCTCCTAATGCATATGACCATTTTATCTCACATTATGTTAGTCCCATCCTCGATATTCCTGTGACACCCTGCTTAAAATAATGTGTGGTCAGCGCTATACTAAAATAATCACGAATCTCAAATGGATCATTCTCAGCATCTACTGACGATACTAAAATAAACACGACTAACTACCCATTACTACAAAAAGAGGGTGCCAAAAAAAATTTAGAACATACAAAGCAATACCCAACTAACAACATAACAACTACTGAATATGATAAGAGACACACATGTTAACATAAAAGAAAATAATACTAGAGTACAACAAAGTCTACAAAATGAAAATACCCGAATAAGCTGTCGGGTCACAGACAATACAACAGTCTGAGAAAAGAAATATAAATAAGATGCTACAACCACAACTCTTGGGTGTAAACCCGATATACAAACTCAATCCTGTAAAACCGAATAAATGCGGTGTGTGATAATTGATTAAATAAATTAGCAAGTTTTCAATTAAACTTTATTTAATTAGAGTCTATTTTTAAACAAACTTAAATTAGTCCCAAACCATTCAACTACGTGTGTGCGTGTCAATCCATAAATAAATAAAGCATGCGACACAAGTTTAAGGAAAAATCCCCGAAGGGCAAAACCTTTTTATTTCTAGAACTCTGATAAGTTTACAAGACCATTGACTTACATATAATCTTACTTTCGACCACAAGAGTAACGCACGGTGTCTTCGACAAACCTCCAAAGCAACGGCTAGAAACAAAACAGCAATGGTTCACACGCAGCTATACCACAAGGACCGCAATCCTAGACACACAGTCTTCTAGGTGTAGGTTATCCTCCCCACAAGAGTAAACAACAACAAAGTGTGTTCTTCAAACACCAAAACAATTCACTAAAGCATATGAGAGTTTTGTGAATTATAAACAAAAAGGGATTAAACCCTAAAAGAAGTCAAAAAGGATTCTGCTTTCGCGGTTTTGTGTTATGTAAAACACTGGGACTTCTTAAAGAAAATGATACCATTTAATGAGTATTTATAATAAAAACGCGTCGCCTCGAAATACGTGCTCGCTCGAACGAGATCAACATGTCGCTCAAACGAAGGACAACTGTCGCTCGAACGAGATCGCGCGACATGCCTATCTAGCGCGAACGACTGTTGCGTCAAAAAATTATTATTTTAATGTCCGCTCCAATACTTAGAAAAAATACTCATTCTCAAATTTTGATGAAAAAGTCCGCTCCAACACCTAGAAAATATTTTATAAAAATATCCCAAAAGCTCTAAGTGTAAAGTTAAGGTATTTAAAACATAACCTTACCAAAGTAAACTTTGCGGAGTCTTTTTGATGAAGAACTTGATTAATTCGGATCCATCTTGATGTAGATGGCTCTTGAATGCTCTTCGACGGTGTAGCGGTTATATGACATAATAAATTGATAACGGACTTATAAAAAATGTCCTTACAAATCTCCCCCTATGTTTATGTCGGTACATACATAAAAAATTCGAATTATCAAAAACCAAAATGCCTATACAAATCTACTCTCCCATGAATAAATTTGCAAGTTCTCAAACTGTTCTTCAAACATCTTCGCCAAATCTCAAAACTTTTCTCATCAGGGTGTGCAACATCATGATCTTCAATCTTTGTCCCTACACACATGAGATAAAGCAAAAATACCTTCGTGACGCATCGAGTTTGAAAATGATATAAGAATAAATCATTAATAAATCAAATCTCCCCCATAATGCAAAAACTCCCCCATAACATAATTATTTCTCCCCCTTTTTATGATGTCCCCAAATAGATAGATAAGAAGAAAAAAAAATCAAAACATGGAGTGTCACGATAAAATGCATAGCAAATATGGATCAAACTACGCGCATGCAAATGTACGTCTCAAAAATATTCACAAACTATTTTTGATTCTTCAATTTTTTCATGCAAAAATAAGATACCAAAAATCACATCATGGATTTAAACTATAACAACCAAGTCATGGAAATGGAACGAATGGGTGTGAACACATTCGATAGGTAGATAAACTTAATCAATCATATGTGCACGATGCATACGTGTACTCCTAGCGAATGAACATCAAAAGTATTCTTAGGTGTAAAAATTTGTTGAATTTAGATGACATCGTCTTATACAACAAATCAACAAATCAAAGTCAAAGTGATTTCCACACCAATAACGTCCAAAATTATTTAGCGCTTTTTCAAGATTTTCAAGGACGTGCAAATCCGTTATAAAATCTCCAACCAAACTCCCTCGTATATATTTTCTTTTAGAGGTGTTAAACTAAATTCTCAAACTTTGGAGAATTGGTGCAAAAACCTAAATGGCCCATAATTGGCATGAATTTCTTTTTATTGCCTTTAAATTTTTTTCGGACTCTTTTAAACCTCTTTGGACCCCGGATAATAAAATTCCTCAATTTTCTAGATCCAATTAAACGGCGACTTAATCGCAAAGGATAAATGATAACCTTTCGTAGCCCTTCACCGTTTTCAAACAAAGCACACAAACTTACAAACGGCTCTTACATGCAAAACTTTCTTATCAAGTTTTATCGCGCTTGGTTCGTTTTAAGGACATGATTGAAGTGAAAACACCCAACCAACATGTGATAAGACAAGCACAATAATCAAACAAATCCGTGCATGTGTGGAATAAAGAAAATCACGAGTCAAACATGTAGGAAGTAATACTTAATTACATCTTAATGACTCCAAACATTATAAAGCACATGGATGAATTGACCTATTGTCTTAAAACACTATTAAATAGTCACATGAATAAATGGAATGAAATTGTGACTTGGTCATCCTAAGTGTTTATCCATAAAAGATGCAAACAAAATACAAAAATCATTTTGGATTTTTCAAAAATTTTATCAAAATAAAATCTTTTTGTATTTTTCAAAATTTTTCAAAAACAAAAAATCTATACAAAAAGTACATGTCACGCTAGCAAAAATATATCAAAAAACATAACTAGCGTATGACAAACATGCAAACACAATCATCTATATGATATGGCAAGAGAAGACTCATGTGCAAGCAAACGAGAATCAACTTGTCTAAAATCTAGTGCCTCTAAAAGTGATTTCCTAACCCAAACAGATGTGAAACGTCGTGCGGGGGATTTAGGAACCAAGGGAACACTAGACATAAACTTCCTAGGACATTTTCCAAGATCAAAACAAAAACGTCTAAGGTGACCTTTCCAACCACAATATGAACATGTGTAAATGGGTGGAACGACACCTATGGGTTGACCTTTTCTAACATCCTTGAAATTAGTTGACCCTCTAAAACAAATAATGGTTTTGGCTTTAGCACTAGAAGCATGAGAACAAGATGAGCCATTATCATCACTATCAAACCTACTCGAGTCTGTCAAATCATTTTTTAACTTCACAATTTTTAACTCAAGCAAAGAATTAGACTCTTCCAATTTAAGGGACGTTTTTTTCAAATTTTCAACAATTCCTAAAAGGGTATCCATCTTCCTCAATTAACGCAAACTTTTCCCTAAGAGTCTCTTCACGTGCCACAAACTCATTGACTAAAATATTTTTATCCTCTTTGGCACAAATACAAACCATCGAATTTTTAAGGTACTCCAATTTTTTTTCTAAAAATAGGACCCTATCATCACTTTCCTTGGATAATTTTAAAGCAACAAAGTCATGGTCAAGGAAACAAAATTTTCACGATAAAATTCTAGTTGATTTTGAACCGTTTGCAAAAGATCCCCGCGGATTTAAAATGATAATTTTCTTTTTTCAAAAAATCAATTCTTTTAGCAAACCTCAAATTCAAGTAATTTATATCATCAAAACTTTGACTCGTGTCATCAAAGGGGGGAATCCGATTACATAAGTGCTCAATTGAAAAAATTGCGATTTTTCACAAAATTGATTTAAAAAAAACTCAATATCACACAAATTTTGCGGAAAATAGGAATACGCAATAAATTAGCGCAACCCGCTCTGATACCAATTTGACGACTTGAGAAGTCAGATTGTATAAAAAAAAAATCCTTGAAAAATCAGGATCATGCGATAAATTAGCGTATCCCGCTCTGATACCAATTTGTAAAACCGAATAAATGCGGTGTGTGATAATTGATTAAATAAATTAGCAAGTTTTCAATTAAACCTTATTTAATTAGAGTCTATTTTTAAACAAACTTAAATCAACCCTAAACCATTCAACCACGTGTGTGCGTGTGTCAATCCATAAATAAATAAAGCATGCGACACAAGTTTAAGGAAAAATCCCCGAAGGGCAAAACCTTTTTATTTCTAGAACTCTGACAAGTTTACAAGACCATTGACTTACATACAATCTTGCTTTCGCCCACAAGAGTAACGCACGGTGTCTTCGACAAACCTCCAAAGCAACGGCTAGAAACAAAACAACAATGGTTCACACGCAGCTATACCACAAGGACCGCAATCCTAGACACACAGTCTTCTCGGTGTAGGTTATCCTCCCCACAAGAGTAAACAACAGCAAAGTGTGTTCTTCAAACCCCAAAACAATTCACTAAAGCACATGAGAGTTTTGTAAAGTGTGTTCTTCAAACCCCAAAACAATTCACTAAAGCACATGAGAGTTTTGTGAATTGTAAACAAAAAGGGATTAAACCCTAAAAGAAGTCAAAAAGGATTCTGCTTTCGCAGTTTTCTGTTATGTAAAACGCTGGGACTTCTTAAAGAAAACGATACCATTTAATGAGTATTTATAATAAAAACGCGCCGCCTCGAAATACGTGCTTGTTCGAACGAGATCAGCATGTCGCTCAAACGAAGGACAGCTGTGCCTATCTCGCATGAACGACTGTTGCGTCAAAAAATTATTATTTTAATGTCCGCTCCAGTACTTAAAAAAAATACTCATTCTCAAATTTTGACGAAAAAATCTGCTCCAAAGGTATTTAAAACATAACCTTACCAAAGTAAACTTTGCGGAGTCTTTTTGATGAAGAACTTGATGAATTCGGATCCGTCTTGATGTAGATGGCTCTTGAATGCTCTTCAACGGTGTAGCGGTATATGACATAATAAATTGATAACGGAGTTATAAAAAATATGTCCTTACAAATCCTAATCTAGATATACAAAAGATAGAAATCGGCTATATCAAAATTCCGCAACAGTCCGCTACTGAAACAGCTTCCTCGAATGCACTGGATAGACGACATCAATGGCGTCCTTGCGGAGGAACACCTTAAATAATACAATATATATATAGCAAGAGAAGAGTATAAACGGGTCAGAGCCCGAGGTGTGAAAACATATTAGCAAGTGCATTAAAATGCATAATAATTATAAATGCATTATAACATGACTAAAGTGGAGTCTCACTCTCCAAAAAACCCAACTCACCTCTCAACTAAAGCGCGCACCTAAACGTATGTACATGATCCTCAAATAACTGCCCTACACTATCTAGGGGCAATTTAATCTAACCTACTCCCAAATTTATACTCATTTAAACTTCCATCTAAATCATAACCATCAACTTTCAATCCCACCATAATCCCCAAATGTGCGTCACTTACTTAACGTATAAATATACATATACAACATATCTCTTACTAGAATTTCTCGGATTCTAGTTATTGACATAAATGAGTTATTAGCATCTAAATGCTAAGGACTAAACTTCTCCCAATTCTCAATACTGCACTGTGTTTCGTGCATGGGACGTCTCGCAAGCTAAATCCAAACAAGGAACCCCCCGATACACTACTCCTTGACAATATTGATTATCGAGATTCATTATGCCCTCAATGCACGACGCATATAACTCCAAGTTATATATATAGTATATATACAAGATTTAACTATTCCTAACTCTCAACAGTGCACTGCGTTTCGTGCGTGGGACGTCTCGCAAAGCGAAATCCAAACAAGGAACCTCCCCGATACACTACTCCTTGACACTGTCGATTGTCGAGATATATTAATATATAAATCTGAGTACTAAGGACTAAACTTCTCCCCACTCCCAACATTGCACTGCGTTTCGTGTGTTCGACGTCTCGCAAGCGAAATCCAAACAAGGAAACCCCCGATACACTACTCCTTGACAATGTTGGTCGTTGAGGTCCATTATGCCTTCGGTACCCAACGTAATATATACTCATATAAATCTATACATATCATATTCACTTTAATATACTCATCACAATTTAAGTCCGGATAGAATCTCCCGGAATGAGATTCAATCATTATTCTTATATCTCTTTACACTAGATAAAGATATATGATATCTCACAATCATATACAGATAATATACTATACACACATCCCAGCGAGCTATAACTCGAGGACGCAGTTCTCAATGCTATCATCTTTTAGGGAATTGCTCACATAACATCCCGGGTACCAACGGTGGTAAGAACAAAATCACAACGTATGGGAAGCGGTCATAGTGCCTCCCCGGAAATGTGACGAAACATACCCACCACGTCTCACCCCTAATAAAAAAACCACACAATAATAATGGACGCTATGACCTGGGGACTATACGCTCCCTGCTCCTCAAACCAGGGGTCTCACCCACATCGCGCAACTTCCCATGATAGCATAGAGGGGGTATGCTTCAAATAAATATATATATCATTCACCCTTGATATACATATACTATCACATCATATAAATGCATACCATCACACTAGGTATTTATATATATCACGCCATATAAATATACATACTCTTTTTACGCTCGTATGCGTAAATGAAATAATTTCATTTATATAAGTATATTTTACTCTCGATATACAACCCGTTTCTAACTCTCCCACTTTCCCACTTTATATTCACGATACGATCCCTCACTTGAAATTTACTCATCCATAACTTCTATTTGTATGAATAATCTCCCAATTCAATTAACGTTGAGGATATTCTCTATATCCGTACGCACATCGATCGACATTCATTATTCCTCAAATATTAACCTCGACACTAAGAGGATTTCCCACTAAATCAATACG
Organism: Sambucus nigra; assembly: GCA_949130495.1. NCBI lineage: Eukaryota > Viridiplantae > Streptophyta > Magnoliopsida > Dipsacales > Adoxaceae > Sambucus > Sambucus nigra. Next base: position 215,115,663 of record OX422213.1, read on the forward strand.
ATAACTTAAATTCGCGCTCTCTCGAAATCAATCACTAAACCCCTAACATTTACATCCAATCATCTGTTAATTTTGCTCTCATTCCCTTAATGCGAGAGACATCACACAATTAATTCCATTTATAGAATAGCCCCAATCATCTCCTCACCTTTCTAAAGTCATTAGTCCCCTTATATGATCACTTAATCCTCTATGATACAATAATTAGGAAGGTCCATGAATATAAACCTAAAAGAAAAGGGGATAAATTTGAATTCCAAAACTTGAACCAAAAACAGAGTCCCGGTCGACCGGTCCCCTAACTGCGGTCGATCGTGGTTTTCAATTGTGCCTAAAATCGAAGACAATATGCTTTTCCCTTGAGGCATGGTCGACCGGCCCTGGCTGCGGTTGACCGGCCTCACCAGTAGCCTCGGCCAAACTCCATTTTTAAGAAACTCCAACCTTCCATAAACCTCAAAATACTTATTTCCAACCAAAATTCGTCAACCCAATCATATTACTAACATTAATACACATCATATAACTCAACCCAACTCGTTTACAACCTCAAATTCATCATAAACACATCAAGTGTAAGATTTAACCCCAAATCTAGGTTTTTAACATTATTAACCCAAAATCCATAAATTTATCCACAAATCATGAAATAAAAGATGCACAAGAATTATTTAGCAAGTTTAATCACTTGCCTCAAAGTTGTAGAGGTTGAATCTTCCTCGAAATCGCGTAATAGCCGGAATCTCTAAGCTTTTCTCCTCTTTCTCTTCTTCCTTTCCTCTTCTCTCTCTCTCTCTAGGGCTTTTCTCTCTCTCAAATGAGAATGACTTCTCACGTAGGCTTTTAAGCCTTAAATCCAAGATACCCAACTTTAAATGATAATACACACTTTAAATGACTCGGTTACTCCAATTCGAGTCAAACGAATTTAAATATCTCGGAATCCAATTAAGACCCAAGTACAGTCATTTCGACTATCTTGACCCTTCCGGAATCAATCACACACTCAGAATCGTCATTCAAATTACCTTCTAACATCCTCAAATTTTGACCTCAAATGCTAATTTAATAATTCTCTAATTAAAATAATATTTATTTCTCCCAAAATAATTAATTTATTGTCCCAAAAATCTCGGGGTATTACAATTCCTTGACGCTTCATTTAATATTTTATCATGAAATAGTTTTAATTTATCTTTTTTTAAGTTCCACCACTTAGTTCGTGGGTTAATCTTCTCTTTTTACACTCTTGATTGGTTTTTAATATATATATCCAACACCGATATCTTATGTTAGGAGGTTAAGCTTTCTCCGAGGATAACCTTACAGTCTTTACATGTTAATCGGTTTCCATTTCTGGTAATGAAAAAGTCTATTTGGCTCTTATGCGTTCCACTTTTATAAGTTATTAAGTGTTCGAGCCTCTTAAAACATGTATTTACTAGTACAAAATCATAAACCATCACAAAATATAAGGTACTCTCCACCATCATACTTATCTCCGAAACCACATCCGTCATGCACTCTCTAATATCCTACACGATCTTCTCCTACATGGTCATTAAAATCTCCCCCTATATAGATTTTCTCACTTACAGATATTTCTTGAATTAATTCATCAATTTGTTCCCAAAATTGTACTTTATTGTGATCATCTAATCCTACTTGGGGTGTATAAGCGCTAACGTATTAATTATATTTTCACATAATACCAGTTTTACAAGTATAAATCTATCACCTTTCCTAATAATGGTTATGATATCATCCTTGAGATGATGCAATGACAATACTTTATTTATTGTTGGGACATTTTGACAAAATCCCAGTTTGATAATAGACTTTATCCCTGTTTTTTGAGATAATTAGACTTCGCACCAATTTTATTCAAATTTACACCTATTTCGTGCAATTGACACATATTTCGTGCAAATCCACAGTTGCGATTTTCTCAAAATGACCCTTTATTGTTTTGGTTAATATCGATCAAAGTTATGTTACATTCTTTTTGTGATATTATATATATACAAGCGGATGCCCGTGCCGAGAGGACGGCGATAAATTTTCCTCCGTGATAAAACTCAGCCCATAATAACCTGCCTTTAAAAAAAAATAGATAATTTAAAAAAAAAATTATTATTTTTTTAAAAATTATTTTTAAAAAAATATTTAATAAAAAAAATAAATAAAAAATCAATAATATATATATATATATATATATATATATATGAGTGGTGCTGTGGGTACCAAATAACTCCCTCAAATCTCCCCCAAATAGCATTGATGAGTTGTGCCCTGGCGGAACCCATACCATAAGGTATAACACTTAAAGCTATTTGGGGGATGATTTGGGGGAGTTGTTTGGGACACAGCATTTTCCATATATATATATATATCAGGGGATGTGGATGTGGAAATGTATGCATGACATTTTTGCTTTCTTATGTATGATATTTTATGTGCTTCATGCATGCATAACATATTAACTTTATATGTATGATATTTCATGTGTTTTTATGTGTTTTATGCATGATATTTTATGTATGCATGCTCATACATAAAATATCATGCTAAAAGTAGTATATATATGCTATTATATATGCTATACTACTATTATACTATTATACTACTAATATAATATTATACTATTATTTTTTAAATATATGCTATTAAATTATTTTTTTAATTAAATTATTTTTTAAAATTAAAAAAAATATTTTTTTAATTAAATTATTAAAAAATATTTTTTTAAAGGTGTTTTTTATTAAAAGGGCAGGTTATTATGGGATGAATTTTATCACGGGGGCAAATTTATCGCCGTGCCTTCGGTATATATATATATATATATAAGCCAAAATATATGTATGATATTTTTGACATTTCATGCATGAAATGTCGTGCTAAAAGTTATGATATTTTTGACATTTCATACCCATGCATGAAATGTCATGCTAAAAGTTTTTTTTTAATATATATATATATATATATATATATATATATATATATATATAATTATATATATATTTATAATTTTGTTGATTTTCTATTTTCAAGTTCCGGCTTATGCCTCAATATGTCTCGCCTCGCCTCGCCTCCAACTCACGCCTTTTTAACATTGCTCTAAATTAGTCGCGACCTGTTCATGCATTGCATAAATTATTCCTAGCATATATCTGGGTTTATTTCCATCCTTCTCAATAATGATTTCTTGCATTATTATTGGTGTTGCATTTCTGGGAACACCTTTTTTTCTCGTTAAAATTGGGGTGTTTAATTTTTTAGATGAATGAATTTTAAGTTTTGATAGTTGAAGGGACATAGCTTTAGATAGATTAAACTCAATTTGAAAGGAAAAAAAAGCAAGCTTCTCAGAATACAATAATAAAAAATGCCTAAAGTGATTTCAGTTTTGGCAAGACCACCCCCACCCACCCACCCCACAAAAAAAAAAAAGGCAAAACAATTTAATGCAAGAAACTCCTTGAACTTTGCATTTTCTTTCAAAGATTTCCCTGTGTCGCTAAAAAGTCAACAGGAGGGGGTTTATTTGCAAAATGCATAGTTCAGGTGGATATATGCAAACATTGAGGGGCCGTTTGGTTCGGGCTTAAATAGTTTTAACCACGGTGAAAAGTAAAATGGTGAAATATGTTTTCACCTATTTAAATTTAAATGTTATTAGCTATTTTTGTTTAAAGTTGTATAACTATAGGGTGTGAACTTATTCATAATTTCAAACAACAAAAATTTAATTTTAAATGTGTGAAAAAATATTTTACCATTTTACTTTTCTCTGCGAATAAAAGTATTTCACCCCGACAATGTTTAATAAATCACTTGAAGCTAAAGCCTCATGGCGAGTCGGGGAAAAATCGCCTTGAGGCCTAAGCCTTAAAGGCCGAAAAGAGGCTTGCACCTTGAGGCACCTCAACGCCTCGCCTCGCCTTTTTTTGGCTATATATATATATATATATATATATATATAGAGAGAGAGAGAGAGAGAGAGAGAGAGAGAGAGAGAGAGAGAGAGACTCTCATACGGACCTAATTTACGGACCGCTACTGTCCAAGAATTATCTAGGGACCGTTTTGTCTTTTTAGGACCACCTTTTGGGACCGCAATGTCTTTTAACTTCGAAGTTTTTGGGAATATAAATTTTTATCCCAATGATTTCTAAGGTCTTTTAAGCTTGTTTTAACGCTTAATTAATCTGGAAGTCTAAGTGTAGAAGTTTCAGGGCTACTGCTACTTCTCAAGCTTCTTCCGTCACTATCGTACTGGAGTTCTGAATAGCGAGGATTATCTATATAAATAGTTTCTTCAGGGACTCTAGAAATTGAAAGAGGTTTTGATGGAAAATATTCTAGTCTTAAATACCTTATATGGTATCATGGGTTTATCTGTCTAGTTTCTTTATATGTTTGATTAATAATATCAATTATATCGTTATCTATAAATTCGTCTAAATTATTATCACCATTAGATGACAAAAATTTACGGTATGTTCTAGGGGCAGCTGTCTCTACGTTTTTAAGGAGAGACCGGATTCCTCCGGCTCTAATTTTTTTTTTTGGTTTACACCAGGGTATCCACTAGCGACTTAGTGACTAATCCCTTCGCTGATTTGTAGGCACCTCGATGGGTGGGACAACTGGCCCAGGGATTTAAGGCTGCTCCATGCCCAAGGCGGGGATCGAACCCCCGACCATTGGTTAAGGGAGGAAGAGCCCCTTCCGTTCTACCACACCCCCTGGGTTCTCCGGCTCTAATTAAAATAGCTTTTGTTTCCGTTAACCTTTTTCGTCTAATAAATTTTAACACGTCTATACTGTCTTCAAGTATCCTAGTGTATTCTTGATATTTTTTAGGTCTTGATTTCTGCAAAATCTTCAGTTCTTAATTTTTGTCTAAAGAGATCACGGATCCCTGTTCTAATTATTTCTATTCTAGGTACTTCTCTTCCTAACCACTCAATAATCTGGTCTATATATTTAAAAGTACCACCTGCGTATATTAAAGCAGATTCTATAAACTCTTTATCTTTAGTGTCTGTAAGAGTCCAGTATTGAATTTCTCTAGTTAAGTGTAAACTTGTTTGATTAACAAATTCTAAAAAGTTTGCTGTCGTTTGTAAGCTCATACGAGATTCTTTTAAAACAATAATATGTAAAATAGTTAAGGGTTTGGTTCGAGTTATACCTTCCTTCTGGTCTGTAATATCCTTATCTTCCTTCCTTCTTCTCTTCAGTCTTGCAACTATTCTTCTCCGGTCTCGGCCTCCTACAACTTTCTCTTTATGTGTCGTACCTCAATCCACTATTTTGGCGTTGAACCCGTTTCCTGCCTGTACGCCTTCACGCCTAACGCCCACTTGGCTAACCGCTCACAGGAAATCGGCACCTGACGCCGGTTCACTAGTATAACACCTTGTGTGCTACACCAGAGGTTCTACACAATAGTCCTCTATGAACAGAAAGTTGGAGACAATTTGGAAAATAATAATAACTTAAGAGATTTCTGGAAAAAAAAATACTTTTATTGCATGGCATAAGTAGTTACAACTCTCCCCTCTCCCCGAACTATGAGAGGTTTACTCACTCATATATATATTACTCACTACAAGCATACTCTCTATCTAATACTGGAAGTCTAACAATTGATCACTCTCTCACTCCTGTTCCTCCTGTCTAACAACACAATCTTAACGTCCCTTTTATAGCACAAGGGAGCATACATATGACCTACTACTGGAGGCCAAAAGCTAACCGGTTAAAGGGAAAAACAAATAATTAAAGTCTATAGCCTCATTTTTTCATAAAGTAATCCGTCTTCTTTTGGCAGGTCTACGTCTGAATGGGACGTCTGGTGGCCATGGTCTGTCGTCTTGTGATAATGCAAGAGAATCAAACAGCAAATGGCCCATACGGGGAAGTGATCTTTTTGCTTTATGGAAAGCAGAGTAGGCAAATGAGTCTTCCGTCTTCAATAACTCATCCACTACTGAGGGGCCCTTCTTTGTCGTGTCTGTGTCTTTTTCTGCCTTGTCCTAGCCTGGGAGGGCATTATTGAAAAATTCGTCAATGAGGCCCACAGTTCTAAGGCTAGCTGGCAAAGCTAACTCTACCAGTTCCTTGGCTTCTTTCTTGAGCCTTCCATTGAATGACTCGTCGGCTTGGATTATTAGGTCTTCTTTGTGGTAGGCAGTGTACCATCTGTCTTCGCATGTTCTATTGTCTCCATGGCTTGAGCAATCTGGAGCTTGGACTTGTCAACAATTGAATCCTTAGTCTCGTCTTCTGATAAAATCTCAACGTCTTCGAATATGTAGTTGGAAAATCTAATAAGTCTAAATCCTTCAACTCTCATTCCTTTACAGGAACTTGGAGCAATCTGATAGATTCTAGCAAATAGAGGAAGGAAGTCTTTTACCTTCTTGACGTACTCATGAACTATTTTACCAAGAGCAACAGAGTCTTCAATATCTTTTATCTGAACGAGTCCAATGAACTCGTGGTCTGCAAGAGTTATATGAGCCATGTCTGATTTTTCAAAAAGATATATTTTTGGAACGTCTTTGAAGAAACCTTTGATTATTAGGGCATCTCCATTTATTTCTGATAATAACATATTAAAATGCTCAATAATGTTATTGGTTTCTTTTTTAAAGTCTTCTGCTAATAGGAGATTATTATGACCAAATGGTATAACAATCTTAGTCTTAAAAGTCTTTTTCTGATAACAGAATTCAGTAGGTCTAGTTTTGGAGGTTTGTCCAAGAGTCTGAGCATAAGTCTGAGTCTGAGGTCTAGGCACAATAGTACCATTGAGTTGGGTAACTGCAAGTCTTTGAGTCCTCATGAATCTGGCAATGGCTACCAAGTTTTGTTTGAACTCGATCCATAGTCTATTCTTCACATTCTACCATATGGCGTCTATAAGAGTATTTTCGTCTTCTGAAAATTCTCATCTAAATTTGATCAAGTCTGGGTATCTTTGATCGGGTCTATATTGGGGAAAATACATCTTCCCAATGAGTTTATTTTGAGCTATAATCTCTTGTCTAGATTTTCCTGGAGGAACCAAAATATCATCAAAGTTCTAGGATTGGTCTTTCTTGAGAGTCTCGAGTATGACGTCTTTGCATTACACCAGCATTTGGTCTTACGCGTCTAAGATAGTCTGCAACGTCTTCCCTGTTTAGTCTAAACGTTCGAGAGGAACTCATGTCTTCTAGGTCTTCTGTTTGCAACATAAAACATAAAATCATATTAGTGTTAGCAAACATTGTCTCTCTTGATATAATGTCTAGAATGGTATTTTTACTTCCCTTAATATGTATAATAGAGAAGTCATAGCGATTAAGCAATTGTTGCCATCTAATTAGTCTATTAGTCTATTAGTCTTTGATTTGGACAAGTCTAAATCTCTAAATTTTACTGCATAAGAAAAGTCAGTATAAACAGTAGAATGTTTAGGTCTAAGGAATAGCATATATTTTTCTATTACCCTTACTATGGGTAAAACTTCTTTTTCATGGGCAGTGTATCTTGTTTCTGGGTCTGTAAAGGTTTCAGGACTATGTCTACAAAGTTTCTTCTTCTTTGTCTGCTGATCAATGGCAAAATATACTGCTCCCCATTGCTTATCAGAGGCATCTGTTTCTACTATAAACTAGTCTTCTGTATTTGACAATTCAAGTAAAGGAATATTTTTGACTGCATCTTTAATCTGTCTTATAACTTCAAAATCATCTTTAGTCTAGTAAAAAGGATTGGTTTTGTCCGTTCCTTTTAATTTGGCAGTTAAGCTTTGTCTTTTTGAAGCAAGGTCTTTAATAAAGTCTGTAGCACCATTTAAGCAATCCTAAAAATGATTGTAATTGTTTTCTATCCTTAAGTTGGTTTGGAAACTCAAGAATCTTTTTGGTTATGTGTTCTGCCAAGGATAATTTTCCTTTATTAATATGCATTCCCACAAAGTCTATCTCAGTCTGAAATAATTGTATTTTCCTTTCGGAAATAACAATATCATGTTTATCTAATTCTAAAATAATCTTTTTAAGATGGTCTACATGCTCTGTCTCAGTCTTACTGGCTACAAGAATGTCATCTATGTAAACAAGAAAAAATCCTGAATAAGGTCTAAATATGTTATCCATTCTTCTTTGGAATACTTGAGGAGCATTCAAGTATCCAATTGACATTACTAGCCATTCGTATTTTCCTTGGGGCACACTAAAGGCTGTCCAAGTAATAATGTCTGGATGCATTTTAATTTGTCAGAAGCCTGATTTGCAATCAAAATTACTGAATATAATTATATCTTCAATCAAATTGATTAAATTATTCTTGTCTGATAACTTATAAGAATCAAATTCACAATTCTTATTTAATTGTGTATAATCTATAACCATCGTGTTTTTCCTCTTTTACGTTCAGTTTCATTTTGAACATAGAAGGCAAGGCTATTATGTCTACTTTTACTTTCTCTAATAATGCCTAACTTAAGCATTTCGTCTATATCTTTTTTAAATTCTTTCCTATCTTCTTGTGAATATCCTTTCTAGGTTCCACCATTAATAGTGGCGTCTGGGTTAATAGGGATGATTTCACAATAGCTTTGGTCTTTATCCCACTTAACGATGGCATTTTCTCCTAAAGTAGGCTCTGCTAGTTGCCTAATCTTTTCCTTTTCTACTTCTATATTCATTTTCTTTTGTTTGGATATAGCTTGAACTTGTAATAAGGTATTCCGGGCATGATCTAAAATAGCTTGTTGTATAAGCGCTATTTGCTTATAACACTTTTGGTCTAGATACTTACACTCTTTTTGTAAGGGCTTAGTAATTTCTAAGGCTTCTTGTTGGGTTGTAGTTCTAGGTCCACCATGCTCAGCTGAAGAACTCTGATGTTTTATGGGTCTATAATTGGGTTTGACCTGCATAAGGTCAAAGACAGTCTTGTGATCTATTAGAGGAGCTTTAATATTAAATTCCTCAATGATAAAAAAAATAATATCTTATCGTTATACCGAGTATAATGATGACATTAACTAATAAAGTCTTGTCCTAAAATAATGTTTCCTGTGAAACTAGGACAAGGATCCATTATCCAAAATCGATGATTAGCGGTTTTGTTGGTCTGATTTCCTAATTTAAAATAAATAGGAAGTCTGGAAATATAAGGTAAATGGATCTCCATTAGCCACTTTACAATAGATTTCTTGAGTATTTTCTAAAAAAAAATCTTCAGGGAATGCATTAGCCTTGCAAATACTCTGAGAGCATCCTGTATCTGAGAGCATCCAGTTTTAAATTGTTTTTAAAACAGTTTTTAAAACAATTTAAAAACAATTTTTAAAACAATTTGCCCACTGATTTGACATTTGCCCACTGATTTGACATTTGCCATGGCAAATGTGCGAATCAAACGGACCCTAAGGGTATTTGGTCTTCTGAACTATTGTCAGAATGGTATTATTCTAAATCATAGAAAATTCCATTTCCTTTGAAGTCTTCATTTTCTTGCAATCTTTTGGCTATATTTCTATCAATGTCTTGATAATATGTTTTAATATCTAACTCTATTTGAGCGTCATACTGGCTAGTATAAATTGCTCTAAATCTAGTTCTCCAACAGTTTTCATGGTAGTGTAGTTGACAAATAACACAAACCATAAGTAATTCTGTTTGTATAGTCTCAAAGCATTCTGCACATCTAAAGTCTTTCTTGCTATATTTCATTTCAAATGTGCAATAATGTCTTTCATCAAAGTAACATATAGGTATATTGATTAGTATATCAGGATTACTAACTGTCCATCTTTTCTTTAAAAATTGGCTTAATATACACTTATACCAAGCTTCTTCAAAGTCTATATATTCATTATCTAAATCGTCTTGATTAGTTTGCATCATATACGAGTCTAAGGTATCCTGAGAGTCTTCGTACTTATCAGTATCACTATTATAGTCTTCCGAGTCACTATCTGTATATGCACTATAGATACTAGTATTGTCATCATCTTCTATATCTGATATTTCTATAGCATATAGGATTTCTAACTCTTCTTGATCTGCATAGTCTAATATTGTATTAATAATCTTAATACTTTCTTTATCTTTCTTATTAGGGCAGTCTTTAGCAAAGTGTCCTTTGCCGCAAGTCCAACATTCTATGGTGGCAGTTTTAGATTGAGCTACATCTTTTTCTTTCCTATAATTAGGACCCTTCTTATACTTACTAGCATTTTTCTTAAAATATCTTCTTTGGTTAAACCTATTTTTCTTAGTCTTAGAGTTCTTTTCCCTAAAGGTAGTAGATGGTCTAAATCTATATTTCTTTGGAAATCCTAAAGGTCTAGTCTTAAACTTCCTATGTTTCCATTCTAATTTCTTAGATTCACTGTCACATCCCCATTGGATTGGAACGACGTCTCTTTCGTCTTTGATTGGAGGGATCTGCTTGAAAGTTTCTTCTATTAACTTTCCTTGAGTTATATCACGTCTCTTTGATATGATATAGTATTTGGCGAAATTGATTCTTTTACCAAGGGAGTTGTTAACTCCAGCGACTCCTGGCCAATTCCTATAGTCATTAATAAGAATTTGTCCTATGGCTGGTATCTTTCTAAAGTATTCATCTTTTAAGGTCTCTCCAAATTCTTTAATTTGGTAATATAGCTGTTTATAATTATTGCTATATTCATTTATCTTATCTAATTTGCAAATGCTAAGGAGGGCTAACTTAGTTTTTGCTAAGTCTTGTTCATTGATTTGAGCTAGATGTTCAGCTCCAATGAATTTTGATGTGAACAATTGAATATATTCTTCAATCGATCTTTCTTCTAAGTTTTCTTTCATCTTTTCAACTTTAGCTAAGGAGTCTTCATCTGTAGCCTTTCTTAAACTATCTAAGTAATCTTTTGCAATACCTCTAATGGATTGCTTAGCGTACTGCTTACATGAACTTGTATCCCATTGTTCATTAGATGCAAAACACATGTTCATCTGATTACGCCATTCATCTAAGGCCTTCTTCCTATCTTGAACATTGTCTAGGTTAAGGTATATACCTACTGGATTTATGGCTTGACTTGCCATAGTCTTAACAGGAGTGAAACTCTTGTAATTAGTTGGAAAGTCTTTTATTCCTATTGGTTTACTAAAAAGTCTAGGAGCATCTTCTAACCTACTACTACTTCCTATCTCTTGTTTACTAGGCTCTACTTGTGTACCTGACATTAATCTTTGTTCTCCTTCTTCTATTAGTCTTAGGTTTCTAAGAAGTTCTTTTGTATTCTTAGATTCTTTTAATTTTAATATGCGGTCGTCGGCTATCATATTAAATCTTTCTCTTTCTTGAAATCTAACAGAATGACTTTTCTTACGGTGATCTTTAAATGTCTTCATATCCAATTCTGAGGGTTCTTGTCCAAAGTTTTGGAACCTAGATTTTTCTTTAATTAATTCTTTTTGTTCAAATGATCTTCTAGGTCTAATTACCGGGGTTTGTCTTAGTAAACTAGCACTAGTCTTACTACTACATTCTCCTTCTGAAGGATCATTGATTATGGCTTCTCCCATATTCCTAAATCTAATTTCTTCGGTCTGGATATTCTTATTGACAATCTTAGAAGGACCAAACTGGATGGTAACATATCCAGTGACGTCGTCTTGATTAATAAACAAAGGTTTATTCCGTATAGTTTTAGTTTCTTGAAATTCTGGCAATTGCCAGAGGGTCTTAGTTTTTTCTCTCATAGGTCCAGTATTCCTAATACTGTAAGTATGATTATAGTCTGAAACATTGGTTCTAACTAAGATTTCTTCGTTAAGTTTATCGCTAGGAATTCCCGATTGCATTCCTTCATAAGGAAATTAGGAGAACTTCACATAGCGTTGGAATTCTATATTTATATTAGCGTCTGGGATAATATAGTCTTCATTGCCACTAGCATATAAGATTAACTTAAAATGTTTGACTGTGTCTACGGTTACTGTAAATGCCGGAATGACATTGAAGCATCCTATGTTGTCTGACATTTCTAGTTGGGCTATCTCAATAAGGCTCTTCTCAAAATCTTTCCATCTCTTATCTACTTAACAACATAATATGTTGATATTATTTTGAGGTCTATGTAATCCTTGGATTCTTGCTTGAAAGAGTCCAAAGATTAGGAATTGGAACTTCCTATCAGTTCCTCTAGATCTAAGCCATTCTGAGTCAAATACTTGGAGCTCAGTATATGATTTGTCTAACACATGATTCCTACAATGGTAAGTCATGTTATGATTAGGAGTCTTAGGAGTGCACCTTCTTTAAACAAGTCTATGTATCTAACGGCTGGAAGTTGTCCATTATGAATGGAATCTTCAATAATCTTCCACTCAACTTCACCCCATTCCTTCGATTGGAGAGGATTGGTGAAATTTCTCTCTTTCCACCATGTTCTAACATTGGAGGGTGAGTCCTTAAGTCTTTGGAGCATATGATTACTGTGCCCAATATTTTGGATAGAGCTAACTATCTTGCTAGTCTTATCTAATCCGTCATTTATGACTTGTCTACCTATGGTATTCTTTTCTCTAATTTCTATAGAAGGGGGTTCTCTAAATTTACAGGGCGTTACTTGTTTTTGTTCAAGTCTTTTTTCAATTCTTTCTAAGAAGTCTGAATAATCTTTGTCTTTTTATTTGACTAAGGATTTTTCTTTTAAAATTCTTATTCTCTTTTCTAGTCTTCTCAGAATTTTCTTCACCATGTCTAGCTAGAGAATTAACTAGAGATTTTGCAACATTTGTAATATAGTCTTTTACTTCATTATCTTTTTCTTCTTGTTGCACAGATCTAGCTTCTATAGATTCTACAGTCCTTTCTATTTTATCTAAACGAGTTAGAATAAAAGGAGAGTCTATTTCTGCTTGAAAGGTTTATTATATACGGCCTTAATTCCGTTTATAATTTCTTCATATTTCTTTTACTTGGGTCATGTTTAGTCTAAGTTCATTAATAATACTATCCATCTTGGATAGGTTATGTCTTTCCATATTATTAAGATAATTTGCTAAATTTTGTTGAAATTTAACAAAGTCTGTATAGAAGGTGGTTAATCCTTTTGTAGTGGCTTTTAAATCTAAATGCAAGTCTTTAACAAAGGTACTGTTATAGTCTTGGGTAGCTGCTATGGATGTAGAAATTAAATTTAGTCTTTCTAAAATGAGTCTAGTTGCTTTAGTCGCGTTGACAATCTCATTTTCATTTATCTTATAATAAAATCTATCATCATTTATCTTTTCTAGAATTCTTTAGTAAAAGTCTGATAAAGTCTGAATGGAGAGGTCTCTTGGTACCTCATTCCAGTCTGATCTAACTATCTCCATTAGGAAGATAACTATCTAATCTAGGGATAAGCTTGGCTTGTTCTTTAGTAAGTTTAACTCACTGTTTTAATTAAAGTTTTAATTTCTAAAATGTCTTTGTTAAGGACTTCTATATGATTAGTCTTAATATTTATTTCTTGTAAAACATGGACAAGGTCTATTAGGATTTGGTTATCTATTTTTAGTAGTCTTTTGATTATCTTTTATTAATTGTCTTAATATCAGGAGTATACACTTATTTTGGTCTATTATGCTATTAATAGCACTAGCAGTGACTTGTCTACTGTCTACGTGTTTAGCAGGGATATGTTCAGTGTGTGAACAACCGTCTATGTGAGAGGTCGAAATCAGTTATGGGTATGGGATGGTAGTCTGGATTGGATCCAAAAATATCTTTGTAAATGCGAGGGATAAATCCCAAGGGCATTAAATTTTTTTTTTTTTTAATCTCAGGGGGGGCCTCCGCCCCTCCTGGCACCCCCCTGCATCCGCCCCTGAAAGGAGCGTCTTATGGCTCTGATACCAGAATTAGGGTTTTGGTCGGAATTTGACGAGTTTCTAAAATCTTCAAGGTCTTGATACCAATTTGGGTTTAAACTATAAATCTTTTAAATATATAGTCTTAAACTGAGGTTTTAGTATAAGACAAGAGGGGGACCATCTAAAGTAAATAGCAAAAGTCTTTGGGACCACGAGGGGACCACTTTCGGGATAAGGAGGAAAAAGTCCGCACGGGGACTCCGCACCAGAGATTCTCTCTCTCTCTCTCTCTCTCTCTCTCTATATATATATATATATATATATATATATAATTCCTATGTTGTAATCGGTTCGCGCCAGCAGCAACGGACACACGTGTCACACGAGTGTATTAAAAAACACGCGTGTCACATGCGTGTCCATTGCCGTTTTTGTTAAGATTCATTAAAATGTTCATTTTTATGTTCGCTTATGAACCTCTCCCTATATATATATATATATATATACTAGCGGATGCCCGTGCCGAAGGCACGGCAATAAATTTTTCCGTGGGATAAAAAAAATAAAAATTAAAGAAAAAATTAAAAAACATTTTAAAAATATAAGTTAAAAAAATAAGAAAAATATTTTAAAAATATAAATTAAAAAAATATAAATATTTAAAAAAAAATATAAATTAAATTATTTAAACTTATTTCCCTGTTTAAAAATAATTACTTCCCTTTTAAAAAAACAAAAACAAAACCGTTTTTATTAAAAAAAAGGATACTTTAGCATGACATCATGCATGGACATGTAAGAGGAAAATATTTTTTCCAAATTCTTCAAAAACCATAATATTACGTGGATAGCGGATGCCTATGCCGAGGGCACTGCGATAAATTTGACCCCGTGATAAAAAATAAAAATGAAAGAAATAAAAAAAATATTTTAAAAATATAAATGAAAAAAATAAAAAAAATTAAAATTAAAATTGTATAAAAAATATAGAGTTGACCCATTCGTTAATGCTACTAAATATATGTGCACCAATTTGATTATCTACCAATTTTGTTAATGCTACTAAATAAATTAGTTTTTGGATATTCCGTTACATTTATTCAATTTGTGCTTGGAATAAATATAGTTACTTAGGAACAAGGTTCAAAGTCTCGGTATCGGTCACTCGATTTTCAACTCGGTCGCGGTATTGAGCACGGTAATGGGGGATACGCAAAAATACACTATTTAGAGGGCACAAAAAATTTCGAAAAAAATCTAGAAAATTTAGAAAAAATACGATTAACAATGTGGATCAATCAGATAAGTTTAAAACTATCGTTTAATATGCATAACATTGTACAATTGATTATATTGATGTGCTGCGAACTTGTCAGATTCAATGTTCCATAATAAATCAATGTTGTTTTTCACGGAGGATACAAATATTATGTTTTGACAAAGAAAAACAATGTTACTTTTTTAGTAAGTGGATATTTTTTTTTTTTTTACCAAAAGGATAGAACTATTATATTCTTAGTATATTTTTAGTAAGAGGATACAAATGTGTTTTTTAAGTATGTTATATTTTTCTAAAAAGGATAGAAATGTTTCTTTTTTAGTATTGTTATTTTTTTTACAAAGAGGACACAAATAGTGATTTTGACAGAACACTACATTTTTTTACAAAAAAGTATGCGAATGTTATTTTCTTAAAAAAATGATGCAAATGTTATTTTTTTATAAAAGGAATGTAAATGTTATTTTTTTGTTGTTGGGTTGCAATTTTTTTTTTTTAAAATTGATGGAAATGTTTTTTTTACAAAGAGGATGCAAATATTTCTTTTTACTTGTGTTGCAAATGTTATTTTTACATAAATGATGCAAATATTATTTTTACAAATGTTTAGAGGTTACAAATATTATTTTTACAGTAATAGCAGTTGTATATTTGTTTGTAAAAGAATAACATTTACGTTTTTTGTATAAATAATAACATATTAAATATAACATTGGGAATATTATTATAAAAAATAATAACAAATAACATTGGATCATTTGCATTCGTTAAAAAAATAAAAATTGGCACATATACAATTCACTAAATTAAACCTACACGAAGACCAAATAACTCACACACACAGCACACTAAATTAAAAAAACAATTAGCATTTCGTAACCTCCCCTAAAAATCACGCTTACCAACACAACACTGGAGAGAGAGAGAGAGAGAGAGATTGATTGATTCTTAGTAACTTATATCATCTCGGCCGATATATTACCGATATGGGTCGATACTATTGAGATATCGCCGATATGTGCTGATTCCATCGCGATATCGCTGATATGGGTCGATTCTAATGTGATATCGTCGATATGTGCCGATTATACCGCTATATCACCGATACTACCGAGGAATTACCGATATAGGGTCGATTCACATCAATAATTGAAAACTCAACTCGTAACTCAGAATCGGATTGGTGGGCACCGATACCTAATCAACTCGGTCGTATCGTCGCGGTATCGGCCTTGACTTTGAACCATGTTTATGAACTAGTTTGATTTATGTAATTGATTTAAATAAAAGCACTTGGAATAAATATAGATACTTATGAACTAGTTTGATTTATGTAATTGATTTAAATAAAGGCACTGATTAATATTTTATTTAATATATGCTAATACATATGTGTGTGTATGTATATATATATACATATTTTGATTATATGTTTATACTAATCAATAAATTATATTTATAATATTTTATTGGTACAAAATTATTAGGCAACAACATATACTAAACAATTAATTATTTGATGATGATACACGGATTTCTCTTGGTGATATTAGACCTGTTTTAGTGGTAGTAATATTAATATGGACTTCTTTGGTGAAAAATGTTATTTTAGATTATTTTTGTGATTTAGTAGAATTGTTTTTATAATATTGATTGATTTTTTTTTAATTTGAGGCTTGCGCTGTAATGCGCCTCGAGGTTTACGCCTCGCCTCGGCTTGCCGTGCAAAAAGCCTCGCCTCTGCCAAACACCTTTTTAAACATTGCCTCCCGAACCAAACGGACCCTGAAAGTTCATTTATTTGTGTTTTTTTTTTTTTTTTTGCACTTCAACTTGAAAAAATGATCATCTCTCCCCTATTGTCCTTGCTGTTTAGGTCTTGCAATGCATCTCATATATTTGGTCGTTGAAACACAAAATGAGTCTGCAGTTTTTTAAATTTTCAGAAAGGGCAATCTTTATATGGCAAAAATGCTTTGGGCTTTGTATACAGGGTAAGAAGGCCACAGCTTTTCCTGCATTGTGCAACAAGCTGTCAGATCCGAGTGAAGCTGAAAATAGGGTAGTGGTTGATGGCAATCTCATCACCAGCAGAGGGCCAGGAACTACCCTCGAGTTTTCGCTTTCAATTGTGGAGAAGCTATTTGGGCGGGACAAAGCACTAGAACTCGCAAAGACGATGCTTTTTATACAGCATTAAGAGCTTTTTCCGAGTATTTTGTTTCCCTCTACCCCAACTCGTGTGAAGTTCTGCTCTTGCTAGGTAAGTTCTATGTGGTGTTGATGTTGCGGTCATGTGCTGATGTGTCTACGTATGAGTAAATGAGTTTTTGAGTATAAATAAGTTGTAATGACGAGAATCTTCGTTTGGCACATTTGAAGTACTGATTGTATAGTAAGATGATAAGTCAAATTATCCTCTCAACATGCATTTTTCTTTTGTTGTTTCTGGCTTTTATACATCAAGTCATTCCCGACAAAAGTGATAGTGATCAAGGGTTGTATATCTAAGTTAGTTTTCTAAAAATAAAATCGATTTGTATTACAAATACAAGGAGTTTGTTGTATATCTAAGTTAGTTTTCTAAAAATAATACAAATTTTCAATAGTTTTAATCTCAATAAATATTGCAGAGAAATTCTAAAGTAATAAATTAATAGATACGATAAATATTTCTAGTTTTTAAGTGTTTTTCATTGTATATTTTCTATTTTATTTTTTATTTTTATCAATGTTGCTTGACTGTATGTCCTTGTTTGTTATGCCTTATCTCATTATGACTACCAATGTTTAACGAAATAACATTGGGTACCATTTTAGAGTTGACCCATTCGTTAACTTGCTTTTCTCTACTGTAATTCCTCCAATATGACATTGCTTTGTGATAAGATAATGTTCCGTTTGTTACGCGATAATATTTTGGGTGGATTTCGATTATCAGGAAAATTCTGAATTTCTTTCGTCCAATTTAATTAACAAATGGATTTTTCTTAAGAATTAAAATTTAGTATTTGGTTCATGCATAGAAAGTGATATGGGAATTTATAATATATATCAAGAATATCCTTAATATATATATATATACAGTCCTGCTCTTGTGCGGATCAATCCGCATTTTAAAAGTGCGGACTGAACATGTGTCACTTGGCGGTGACTCAGAAAAGAGAGTGCCTATAATTTAGACGATAATTTTTAGGGGTACAGATAGGTGATACATGTTCAGTTCGCATCTTTAAAATGTGAACTAGTCCGCACAAGAGCATTATTATATATATACACACACACACACACAATCACGCTCTCCAACATATCTATGAATATACTCATTTTTTAAAATAGTAATGTATTTTTTTATCAAACTCGGTATATATGATCTAAATAATAAGAAAATCATTTACAAAAACATTAAAAAATTCAACTCGAAAGTGGATGAGATGATGGTAAAAATTTGAACGGTCGAAAATGCTTATATATACTCACTTTTTATTT
This sequence comes from Sambucus nigra, assembly GCA_949130495.1. Taxonomy (NCBI): domain Eukaryota; kingdom Viridiplantae; phylum Streptophyta; class Magnoliopsida; order Dipsacales; family Adoxaceae; genus Sambucus; species Sambucus nigra. The sequence continues at coordinate 215,134,290 of OX422213.1, forward strand.
AACCCATTTTTGGATTGAATTTTTTGATTATTATTTTTGTAGATGATCTCTTCACTATGTAGATCATATATACTGAGTTTGGTTAAAAATACATTTTTTATACTATTTAAAAAAATAGGTATGTTCATCGATATGTTCCTAGGAAGTATGTTAGAGAGTCCGACTGTATATATATATAATTTTTAAGAATATTTTTTTAATATTTAACAAATATAGTAATTTCTTATACATAGTTTTGTATGTATACAACCTTAGGTGTGAAAAATGTTGAACTTCAATAAAATTGACTCGGTTTATGCAATATGCCATGAATTTGAGTGCTTCTCAAATTAATAATGTCAAACTATTTAATGTTTCTGTGCAAATCCATTGATCTTCCATTTTATAACATACTCAAAATCTCACATATATATTGAATTCACTCTCAAATATTTTTGAAGATATCATAATGCTCATATGTAGTGAATCATCAATGAATATAAAATAAGTTGCTTTGTCAATTCTGTTTTTGTCTGTCGTTAATCTTTTGAGGTCTTTTTACAAAGGACGATTTTTAACGCAAAGAGAATTTTGCTCTTTCGTAGTCCCTTTCTGTTCCTTAATATATAACAATCTTTTAGCGAAATGAATTCAAGAAATGGTTCTTACAAGCACAACTTATCTCTTTTTACATTTGGTTCGTTATTAAGTATGATTGAGATGAGAACACAGTATTCGGCATATGCTAAGTAAGCGCAATATTCAAAAAGTCTGTGAATGTGTGCAAACAAAGGTGATAAAGAGTCTAGCATGAAGAAAGTAATCATCAATGATCAACGAAATATTATCCACACATTATTAATCACACTTAAAAAATGAAGTCAAGTCTCAAAATACCATGAAAAAGTCACATGAATGGATGGAATGTAGGTGTAATTTGAACATCTTAAATGTACATCCATATACGGTGAAAAACGAAAATACAAAAATCTGTCATTTTAAAAAAAATTATCAAAATAAAATCATTTTTGAAAATTTTCACACTTTTTCTTAAAAATCGAAAATCTTTTTGAAAATTTTAAAAATATATCAAAAAAAAAATGTATATAAATACATAGAAATACAATCTAGCAACAGGTATAAAAGATGCGAACATGATAATCACCCTATACTAGATAAAGTACCACAAGTTGAGGGGGAGTTTATTTATTTTTTTAAACTCGTACACGTCACAATATTATTTTTGTCTCATGTGTGTACGTCATTCCACCTTGATGATGATTTCTCGGACCACACAAGATGAAGAATTATACTTTTATGTGTTTTCATTTCTTGTTTTGGGAGGCCATTAATTGTATTAGTCTTACTCTTAGGGGCTTCAGTTTGTGTATTGTACCGGAATAGCCAAAGGGGGAGATTTGTAAGAGCAATATTTATAATTGCTCATTTTATTTTTATTTGGCATATCCCGTGACACTCCACTGTATCTTCATAACTATTTCCACGTATTCAAAGAGGAGGAGAAGATGACAATTTAGAAGATTGAAGATCATTCGTCACAACAACATTCAAAAGAGTTATGTAATGGTTTGGTAAAGACTTTAATTATCAAGGGGTATTTAAAAAAAAAATTGCATTAAAAAGTTGATTTCTCGGACCACACAAGATGAAGACTTATACTTTTATGTGTTTTCATTTCTTGATTTGGGAGGCCATTAATTGTATTAGTCTTAGGGGCTTCAGTTTGTGTATTGTACCGGAATAGCCAAAGGGGGAGATTTGTAAGAGCAATTTTTATAATTGCTCATTTTATTTTTATTTGGCTTATCCCATGGCACTCCACTGTATCTTCATAACTATTTCCACGTATTCAAAGAGGAGGAGAAGATGACAATTTGGAAGATCAAAGATCGTTCACAACAACATTCAAAAGAGTTATGTTGTGGTTTGGTAAAGACTTTAATTATCAAAGGGTATTTTAAAAAAAGTTTGCATTAAAAAGTTTTACAAAATATTTGAAAATAATTTTTAAAGGAATTTTTTGAAATTTCGCTAACTCCTTTGAATGAGATTGATATGTCATTCGAACGAATAAGACATGTTGTTAGAACGAGTTCACATGCTCGAATGAGATCTGGAAAGTTGCCTTTTGGGTATGCTCTAGAATGCCGTTTGGAGTGTCGTTGGAAACACGTTCGAACGAGATGAGGTACCACGTTCGAACGAGGTAGCACGTTATTCGAACGAGTACACGAGTTTTTATTTTTTAAAACATATCTTTGAAAATCTCTAATGCCTATCTCTTCGCAACAACTTTCCCTATAAATAGAGGTAAGTGATTAGATTTTTTCCAAACCTTTTTAGAGTTCTTTTATGATCAAACTCTATTCTTTTTTCATCCAAACCCCTTAAATCTTTACTCATCACTTTTTCAAATCAGGACGAACAAATTCTAAGTTCAAAAATCCTTATAGAGATTTGCTTTACTGCTGAATTATAGAGTCGAGGCTCTACTGCTTAAGAAGAAAGGAATAAAGGATTTTTAAGGCTGATCGGTGGATACTAAGGGAAGAGATACTTTCTGTGGACGGTGCTAGATTGTGACGTATCTATTGAAGATTTGAAGAATTGGGCGTTATACTTAGTGAATCTCTAAGTAGTCTGTAAGTCGTCTGGTGTTTGTCAAACTCTTTACAATGCTGAAATCTAGGTTTTGCTCGAAAGGAATTTTTCGTTAATCTTCTTCTGTTTGGGTTGGTTTGTTCATGTGGCTTGGCATATTTAATTTGGACTCAATTTTGCATGCAAACTAAATTAAATCAAGATAAAATTTGCTAAAAAGTAATTTTTTGTGTTTGACCTAAGAAACAAATATTCCATATAAGCCCCTGCTTTCTCAAATTATGTGGCGAGATTCTAAAGTGTAGACACCACATTCTAGGATAACTAAGTCTCTCATCAGGTCCCTAGCACCTCCCCATTTCACTACAAAACATAAGTCGTACTCCGAGTACCGATCTAGAGGCCATCGGGCGCTACTAGACCCCGTTTGACTCCGATAAACTCTATTGTCAGAGAGAAATCTCAATAAATCTTCGAAGGGATCTGAATACCTGTTTCAACGGTCCATCCCGTGCGTGAATCGACATAATGGTTCGGACGAAGGACCATTTTACCACTGAAAATCGATCAGGAGGCCATCGGGGGATCCCGAGCCCCGATTTGACCCCAATCAACTTCAATTTCAGAGAGAAATCTCTTTGAATCTTTGAAGGGCACTGGAACCCCTTTCCAACGGTCCGCTCCGTGCATGAAACGACATAACCGTTTGGACGAACGACCCATTTCCCCTCAAAAACTGATCGGAAGGCCACCGGACACTTCGGGGCTCTGTTTGACCATGGTCAACTATTTATCTTGAACGAGACTGAATGAATCTTCAAAGGTCACTGAATATCCTTTTAACGATCCGCCCCGTGCGCGAATCAGTCTTACGGTACGGAAGAACGACCGTTTTACTACGAAAGGTCACCGGATGCTTCTGGGCCCTAATTGATCAAAGTCAACTTTTCGAACCGAGTGAAGCTCTTGCTAATGTATAAGTACCTCGCATAACCTTTCCAATGGTTCACCCTGTGCGCGATTCTGACTTACGATTTGGACGAAAGATCCATTTCAGTCCGACGATCTCCCGTCCAAAGGATCGACGAGCGCTTTCAAGCTCCGTTTGACCCAAAGTCAACTCGCGCACCCGGAAGCAACCCAAAGGGCTCTTAAAGGTATCTGAATTAACTTTCTAACGGTATACCCCAACGCGATTTGGATCAACGGATTACGTTTTACGACCATTTTTTCAAAAAAATATGCATGAGACTACCGATTGGCAGGCCCATTTCCCTGCCTATCGGCAGTGTGCATAGGGTTATCTGCCGATTGGAAGGGCTAGGGCTATGACGATCGGAACCCCCTTACCCTATAAATAGAGGGCATGACCTCACTCCAAAGACACCCTCAGATCCACCAATATCAGTGATCTCAGCAACATTATCTTGTAATCAACGAACTTTCCTTTCCATCTTTCATTCCCATCATTTTCATACCCAATTTGGAAAAATCTCATTCTCTCTCATTCAACATTCATCTCAACATTCAAGGGAGCTCATCAAAGATCAAGATGAAGCCTCAATTCTCCAAAGAAGGTCCAAAAATCCTTCTCTCTCTTTAAATTATTTATTTTTGCATTAGTTACATAAACTCTTAATCTAGTTTTTACTTTCGTTCATACACATTAATACTTCATCCTTTATTAGTTATATTGCACATACTTTATTTTCTATAAAAAAAACCCAAAACAAAGGAAAAGTGGGTTACACCTATAAATTCCAACGGGTTATCCACCACAATTTCTCAAAACTAAAATACATTTTTCACACACATATAATAAATTTCCGTTTGAATATATGGAAGAAACCCCACCCTTATGCCGCATACGAACTACGTGGACTTTGATGCCTTTATAGGCTACGTAGGCGTCTCGAGCTAAAACCCGAGACTCGAGTTCAATTTCTCAAATTTTCAATTTTCCCATTTTCATCCTTTTATATATACATTATTTTAATACAAATTATATTGGCATTTTATCCCACATATATATTATCTTTTCATCATAACAATCAATATCTCGATAAACACATATATCATATTTTCTAGATATTATTTTGAAAAAATTCCTTTGGATGAGCTCACTCAATCTTTTCCATGATGTGAGTTGTACGATTCCGATCTCCATTTATATACACACACACACACACTTAACTGAGAAATTAAGGAATATAGTAACACAAGCCTATGAGAGACCTAAAGGGCGGGATGGGTTCTTAATACCTTCCCATTTCGTAACTTAGCCCCCGTACCTTCGAACTATTGGTTTCGTAAGCATCCATTTGTCTTTGATGCCGTTTTTTTTAGACAACGACATGTTCTTTTGCCTATTCTGTGCAAAATAGGCTGGCGACTCCATCTTTTTACATCACCCCACATCGACGATGGCCGAAGCATTCCTAGAGGAAGAGAACACGAGACCTTCACCCCTTTTCCCTCCGGAAAGGGAGATGGGATGGCCACAGTGGCAACTCCGCTGGGGATAATTTTCATAAGAGGGCTAGACTTTGTTTGTATGGGTGTGATTATTTTCTGCTTGTGTGTGTATGCACCTATATGTATGTTCCTTTTTTATCTCCTCTATTATTTCTTTCACTTATATATCTCATGCTTATATCACTACTCACTCACACACCTTCCCATCTACACTTCACACTACTTACACGTAGGAACACTTATATATGAACATATTGCACACACCACTTAAAATATCCATGTTTAGGTGTCACTAAGACACACCACCACTTCTCACACTTGCATATATCCGTACTCACTCACACTTGTCACACATCACTTGTAGTTAATTCATGCTTAAGTTCACTACCACACACTCACTTGAAGATATTCACACATTACTCACTCTCACTCTCACATATCCATGCTTAGTATAATCTTCATGCTCCATGTTAGATTTACTTTTTATACTTGTACATCCTTCCCTATTAGTATAACACTCATCATGCTAAATAAAAAACTCTTTCCATAATATGCTAATCAAGAATCATGCATTTTGCACACTACATTACCAAAGAGCATGGCTATTGACCAAATTTTGTCCTATAACTGGGGGGTCACTTCGTGACGTGATGGGAGCTTCCGGCAGGTCGCAGTTAGCCTAAGGGATATGACTCTCTCCTTCCATTGGCCAAGTACCTTCAACGTATATCGAACGGTTCCCCCCGTATCGTACCGCTTAACCGAAGTCATGACGGGAGGTATATAGCAGGGAACTCGTTCACGTACGTCGAGTATATCGAATTCACTCTCACACGTATTGTCCCCACGAGGTATATAGTGAGGCAATTCACGTACACTCAGGTATATAAAATGGTTTGTCCACACGTACCGATTGCCCTAAAAAGCAATATGTATATCGTAGAAATCATGCCAAAGCGGGGAACCCTTCCAATTAACCTAACAGCTGCATACCCTCATATAAACGTCAAACCTAGGGCACTCATATTTAGTTTGGCGATTACTATCCAAAACTTTGTCGAAATGATAGGCCGACATGCCGCCCAAATTTTCGCGCGATTTGTACTTTTCAAAACGGGACCCTGTCCATGATCCAGGTAACAAGTCAAACCATGATTTTACATATTTTTCAAACCCAATTTTCCCAGGCTCGGGTCCCGTCCTGCATTTCTTTTTGCATTTAAGTAAACCTAATACAAGTGGCAACGTAATAATAATGAATAATAATCATGCTGAGACCCTTTTTCTCATTTTTCCTCTTTCTTTACCAAAAGTGTCAAAAATGTTTTCCCCTCTTTTATCAAAATACCTAAATGTATTTTTCCTTCCTTTTACCATAAATATTTTTCCTCCTTTTTACCCCCCAAAATTTTGTCCTCCTTTTCCAAAATGTCAAAAATATTTTCCTCCCGTTCCAAAAAATAACAGTTTTCCCCCTTCTCTTTAAAAAACAAATTCGAATTTTTCTCCTTCTCAAGTCGATCGCATACCCAATCCTTGGCCTGGCACCCTATTGGCTTCGGTCTTCCGTCGAACTGCCCTGAGGCTCTGTTAGTTCCTCGATACTTCTTCCAAGTTTGAAATTCACCTTCACCCGCTTTCTATGGAGAATGCAGACTAACTACCGAATGTGCAGTCATATTTGATGACGGTTCTAGCCCAACTCACTTCCAAGTTTGACAACCTTCAAATCAAGATTCATGAGATGCAACGAAATTGGGTCCTTGTTCCCCAAGATCCCAAGGTCCTCTTCCATCGCGCTATGGGTCCACCCACACTTGAGCCTATTTAGATCCCTGAGTAATATCAACACGCTCCACGTGACCCTCCTACTAATGTGTCACCACCAGCGTAACTCCCTATGCCGAATCTTGCTCAACCAGGGGATAACTTACCCGTGACCGTTGATCCGAAGGAAGAAGAATTGAACAAAGTCAAGGAGGACCTTAAGACGTTGACCAAGAAGTTTGACCAAGTCTGAATCTTCAGAAACTACATGGAATACATCCATATGTCTCCCTATACTAAAGCAATGCTGCCGAAAAAGTTCAAGATGCCTAACATTGAGAAGTTCGGGGGTAGTGGACCCCCAATTGTTCATCTCTGAAGTTACCACCGAGCCATGACTCTTTTAGGTGCCTCCGAGGAAATAATGGCCCAAATGTTCCAACAGACTTTGAAGGACAACGCTCTTCTCTGGTTCTTGTGTAACGCCCCGACCCGAATTTAAGGGTTAATAAATGATCAACCCAATTCGGTTCGTATGTCAATCGTGAAGTGCAGTGAAACACCCTAAATAATGTTTTTACTCCAGTTTTTTTATTATTTAATGTTACTCTTATTATCATGCGATTCCAATTTTCATCAACTGCGTGTTAGGACCCAAGGGAAGTGCCCCCAAGGCCAAGTAAAGAGAGCCACTAATCGTAAATGTAAATAGTTACTTACCTGTATAACACTCTCAAAGTACGGAGTAACATATAACCTGCCATGAAAAAAGGAGGGATGTGAGCAGATTGCTCAGTGGGAACTATACAAATGCAATATAGAAACGAACGACAAAAAGAAAATACTCACACGCTACTGTTACATGCATATGAAAATAAGTCTCTCTCTCTCTCTCTCTCTATATATATATATATATATATACTATTGGAAAATTTATGTCCCAATGTATTAAACCGTTTTATTTCAAAAACGTTATTTGATACCGTTTATTTTCCTTGTCTTTACAAAATAATTATTTTATAAATAATGTTTAAAACTAGCATATTCACTTTCAAATGTTTATTACTCAACATACATTAACTCACACCACTTAATCTTTATTTAAGACTTTCTTTCAACACGTGAATATCGCGTTAAGGAATGTTCATTTACATTGAAAGCCTTGTATAACATGCACACTTGTCCTATTATGAGTTTAAACCCTGTTAGGTAGCTTGATTACCCATTAAGTCACTTTTCTTAACCACTTCACTTTCCATATGGACATTTGTCATTATTCTCAATTTACTTGTCCACATTCGTTAATCGAAACTTCAAACCACTCACACAAGTTAGGTTATTTTTATCTTATAACCCATCTCTTATCATGTTCCGATTACCTCATTATCTTTGATATTTAGCCAACAACCATGGACTTCGGGGCCTCTCACCACCGGTCTCCGCCGCCATATGCTACTGCAGTTACTTTGGGGTCTTTCACCACTAGGGACGTCATGCCCTGCTTAATTATTTCTCCATCATCATCTGAATATTTCATTATCTTTTCAATATGTTCAACATTATTCCAATGTTCACATTAATCCACTTTCATTTTTACTCGGTTGAAGCCAAAACTCGGGACTTTATCGCCCCATATTGTGTTACACTTGAAAGTTTACTATTTCATGTCATTTAGACTTTAACCTTGATTTCTACTCCAAAAAATCATATTCATTTAGGACCACTTTGTGTAATATCCTTCCCGAAATTTTTATTTTCATAAAAATGTTTTACTTTAAGTAAAATTACCATTTTATCCATTTGTTTCCAAATCACACTTTTACTCCTTTTTCGTAAGTGTTAATTTTACCTAAAACACTATTAAGTTATACGCACCAACTCCTTAAGTGTTTTAACCTCTTTAAAACCTTTTTACACTTAAAGTACATTTATCTTGATTGGAGATACCTTTACACCGTTAATCCTTTTATAATTTCATAAATGTTAATATTTCACATTATTGTTAAGTTACAAGTAATACTTTTTTTTTACCAACATTCATATTTATTTACTTCTTTATTCAAGAAATACATTTGGGCTTAAGACTATTTGTTATAAGAAAATGCCATTTCTTTCATTTACACGTAGTCTTTTAAATTTATACCCTCTATGCCCTTTAGTCCCAATTATGCATACTTTGAAAACTAAAATTTCAACTTTTATTATCTCTTGTTGAAATTTGAATGATGCGTCGTCGGCACAAAGGCCGTGCGATCCGTCGAGTTATCATGAATCATCGCAGCAACGGGCAGACCCGCGTCGACCATTTATCTAATAAATGCATCCCTTCCAGAAGTCGGGGCTGGTCAGCATCGTTTATGGTTGAGACTAGGACGGTATCTGATCGTCTTCGAGCCCTCAACTTTCGTTCTTGATTAATGAAAACATCCTTGGCAAATGCTTTCGCAGTTGTTCGTCTTTCATAAATCACCCAACAAAATCTTTTCTAAACTTGTTTATACACTCTATGTCAAAATACCACAAGTTTATATACAAGAGAAGGTGAATTTTAAACCCAAAAATCCTATTACATAGTTTAAACATACTTTTCATTTAATAAAGGTTTATTTCCAAACATTTTATTCCATAAAATGTTTAACACCATTATTTCTAAAATGCCCATTTTCACAAAAAGATATCATCTTCCAATATTTCAAAACCTTGAAATATTTACTTATTCTTTATTTTTCAACAAAAATATAATTTTCCAACATTTTTATTCCATAAAAATATTTGTTATTTATTTTTCACTAAAATATGCCAAAATGATATTTATTACATTTTTATGGGATAAAAATGTTTAATTTGAGTTTTATTAGAAAAAAAACTACACAAATGATTATTTTCTACATTTTTATCTTCCATAAAAATGAATATTATTTCTCTCACTAGAAAACCCATTTACTCATAAAGTCACACTAATTCACTAATTTATCTCATGAATGCAAACCATTCACAAATCCTACACATATTAAGCCCAATGTGGGCAAATTACTAATTAAAATTATGCTCATCAACAAATCTAAACCAAGGTTAGTAAATCCCCCCTCAAGACTCCAAAAATGGTGGTGCTGATGTAGGAGGAGCAACCCCCACCTCCAAAAGTGCCCTCAAAGGGATTGCCAAAAGCTCATCCAAAGACTCCATTTGAACTCTAAGCAAGACCCACTTCATCTCCTTCTTCGTACTCCATAAAAGCTCACCTTCATTTTTATCCAAAACCCCCCAACAATACTCCCAAAATTCGCGGGTCTTCTTCAACCATGGTGGAAATGAGTCTTTTGGGGTTAATACACTATAGAAATGGCGTAAGGGTAGTGGTTTGGTGGTGGCCTATGGTGGTAGAGTGGTGGTGTAGGGTGTTTTGTGGTGGTTGGGATGGGAGAAGCGCTCAAGCTAGAGAGGGAAGAGAGAAATCTGATCCAACATGCTCAAATGGGCTAATATACACTTATATACCCCTTAAAACCCTAAGGGGTTAAAATACCCCCCACAAAGTGTTGATTTGCGTCACTTTCTCTTTCTAATTTTTTTTTGAACTTTTAACTTGAGATTCATATTCCTTGCATTTTTTTGACTAAAAAAATCATATTTACACTAGTCGGTTGGCCTCCCGAATTGTCCTATACTAGGCGCGCAAGAATCGGGACCTCTGCACAAAACATATTTTTTTTCGATTTTTCTTCGCATGATAATATTCCTTATATTTTTATGAGTCTAAATATATGGTCGAAATATTTTTTTGACTTACCGATTGTCCTAAACAATTCGTGCAAGTTCGCGTCCTTCGCGATGCGTGCTGACAAAAAATCGCCTTAAATGGGTCTAAATGATTTTTTCTGAAGACGTCGAAGAAGAGAAAGTTGCTCGAAATTAAATTTCAAGTCGATCTAAAGATTTTTATAATTTTCTGAGCACTTTTATTTTTTTTGACGAAAAATATTATTTATTTATTTTTTGACTTTTGACCCCATGGTATTTTTATATGTATTTTTTGGACCATATAAAAGTGATCATTTCGATATATGGAACTGCGATGCATCCTACAAAAATCGCACAAAGTTACTTATCATGCGCGTCACGTTCCGTCCAAATTATCGCATTATTAACCATGATCGTGTTACAGTCATTCCTTGGTATTTTCGCGTCAAACTTAACCAACATACTTAGTAGGATTATTAAAACTTAAACACGCATCCAAGTGAACCCTGCGACATGGAATTTTTTCTCATAAATTACTTTTCGTGCCATTTGGCGTTATCCCCTTATATATTTATTCCTCAAATTTTTCTTTGAATATAATATTTTGATTACCATTAAATACTTGTATTCTAGGACGGGGTATTACATCTTGTCTCTCGAGGAGTCCAGGATCTGCAATTGGGAGGATGTTGCCCGTGAATTCATGTCACAGTACAAATATAAGGAAGAGTTATAGGTTACCCGCCGTGATTTAGAACTTCTCAAAGAGAATCCTGGGGAAAATGTTAGTAATTTCCTAGCAAGGTGGAGAGAGAAAGCAGCCACCATGACCAATCGGCCTTCCGAAAAGGAGCAAGTCAGTATTGTAATACTACCCCTATTTTCGAGCCCCTTGTAAAGTAGGAGTGGAGATTGAAGAAAGTCTTGCCAAGACAGAAGTTGAGTTGAAGAAAGTATCCAAACAGTTCACACCCAGAAAGTATGAGACGCCTGCCACTATCGCAGTTTCAACCATCAATAACATCTCTCAACCTTCCACTTCATGAGCCCCAGAAAATCGTCCTAACCCAGTAAAAAAAGATTACACCGAGCTTTACGCTCCCCTCTCCAAAGTTTACCAATCCATTTTAAGCTGAAATCTCATCAAGCCATTGGACCCTCGTCCATTACCAAACCCACTTCCCAAAAATTTCAAACCTGATGCCCATTGAGATTTTCACCAAAGTGCTGGCCACACCACTATCTGTAACACCCTGCGTAAAACACGAGGCGCTACTACGATTGAAACTAAACTAAACCCTCAACAATTAGTATAGAGCATCTATATTCCACAAAATAAATATAATGAATCCAAAATTTACACTTCCAAACTAATTACAATTAAGTTCCACTCAAAATAACGCTAAGCTCCCCAAAAATTTACACTGTAAATCTATACAAAAATAAAATCCTTCAAACATCGTGTTTTAAAATCCTCCAAAATTCCATAGCGTCCAAATCCATGCTAACCTGCCACTAAAAGAAAAATATGGGGAAATACACAAAATGACAAGAATAGATGCTCAAAAAAATAACGGTGAATAAATGCAACAATACGAATCTGAATTCAAGTCCAATGCGACATCCGAGCATTATAACAATTTAATTTTTCATTAACACAAGAATAGGTCATCAGGCCTCACCTCACCTCACCTCACCTAAGATTTTTAAAGCCTCATCCTGGCTATTGGACTATTAGCGGGTGACCATTCTCCGTTCCATATAAAAATTTCATGACACCATGCCCATCAACATATACAATATGTCAAATCGAATCAATATCTTAGATTCCAGTAAACGTCATGATATCAACAATATGAGTACAAATAAACGAGGAACAAAACGAATACTCTCGAGATATTCAAGGAGCATATTGCGTAAACCCCGTACCTTAAAATCATCATAATAAACTCATAAGATTCTGCTTCAAAATTTTGATCACACCACTGCGTTCCTCTTGCAAAAAGAATAAAAACTCGTTTTAGTCTAAACTCGAGAAAACACCAAATAAGCCTTCAATAATTGAGTTGAAACCTTGAAGAAAATTGGGGCAAAGGTTTGTAGATGAAAGGGAAATATTTTGGAGAAGTCTTCTGGAGGAAGAGTTATGGATAAAGCGATTTAAAGAACCCAATCAAGGATTAGTTTTAATTTATAATGATTAGGAGTTTTAATGCTCCTCCAAAATGTAATCCAAGGTCTGATTGATCGGGGTATCATCACCCCACCAACCAATTCTAAGCCAAACACTACCCATAATCCACTCCTAAATCATACAAATGCCATCTTCCTAGAAGAAGACTCAAAATTTCATCCATCTACCCAAATTGTGCCCATTAAATCACACATCATATCCATATATTCCACCAAACCGCTCCAATTTATCCACATTTTCTCCTGTATCCTATATATTTTGCCGATCAGGGTCTGTGACTCCTTACAAGAGCATGCATTGCTGTTCATATTCGCTCCGGAGGGAAAGATATGAAATTATTAGCAGTATTGAATCATCTCCTAGATTTTGGGTTGAAGTTGCCCTCAGAAATGACCATTGACTGCCAGAGATTCAGTACATTGTTCTTGGAAGCTTGGAGATAGGCTCGAGAGTAAGATAATTGGGTGGTACCTACCGATGAAGTCAGTTTAGATGATGTTATCCAGATTATGGCAGACTTATTCCGACAGACCGGTGAAATTTATAGTATTTTCAAGTTACTTGATGATTTGAAACTACAAGGGCACCTGATCACTTCATTTCTACATCTCCCCGTTGAGTGGGAGGATCTATACGAAGAGGCCGTTGAGGTTATGGAGTGTATTGACTTCTCGTGGAAAGATGATGTCATTGCCACCGAATAGGGAGACAAATTCGATAGTTCAGATGAAGAGCAAAGCCCAGATAAGACTAGCCCAGTAGTCAGCATATGTGGGATGATATCATTTGAGGAGCTGCTAGGAGAGATCAACAAGGTGGCTGAAAAACTCGAGATAGATGAGGAAATGGGGTTTCTATTTTTTCCCTCTTCTGTGAACTATATGACTAGATCAGGGAGGCATTAGCAAGTTCTAAACCCACAACCACCAGCGATCGACAAGGGAAAAGGTGTTGAGAAATTTCCTATGCCGAAAATGACCCTCGAGGAGAGCAAGATCCTCGATCAGTTGAAGAAAGCCCAAGCTAACATCACTATGTGGGGACTCTTTATGTCTTTCTAGCTACATGGTAATACCTTGATCAAACTACTCACCGTGCCCACAGTCCCTCCTTCCTCCATGATAAAAGAAGCAGTGAATCTGGTTGGATCTCTAACCTCTAAGAGAGTAAGTTTGAACCAAATCACAACTATGCTTTCAATATCTCTATCGAAGTCATGGGAAAGACCGTCCCACTTTTGCTTGTCGATAATGGATCATCTCTTAATGTTTGCCTGTTGAGAACCCTAAATTGTTTGGGACTAAAAGTGAGCGACCTTGCTCTAACCTCTGTCGTGGTGTGTGCTTATGATAATACTCGCCGAGAAGTGATGGAGTCCATAAAAATTACAATAGGGGCCGGCCCTATACATTCCGTAATTGAATTCCAAGTCATTGAAATCCTGACTTGTTTCAATTTGTTGCTCGAACGATCATGGCTCCATAGTATCAAGGGTGTGTCTTCTTCCTTCCATCAGAAACTGAAGTTTTTCACAAATGGGAAGGTTATCACTATCTTGGACGAGGATGATAATACTGATAATGCAAGCACCAATAATCCAGTATTAGAGATACAACATAGATCAAATGATATGCTTCCATCAGATTTTTGAGTCGAACCACTTTCGCTCCCGACAGGGGATGGTTTCAAAGTAAGAATCTGTTCAGAACACAACCCTCATGGTAACGTCAATGTGATACAGATGTTAAAAAACATGCACTTCATGCCCGAACTGGGCTGGGACGATGTCAACAGGGAATACAAGAACCCATAATGTAAAAAGGCCTTTCCTCCTTCTGGCTTGGGTTATCAGCCATTAGCATATGAACTCAGAATGCTCCGCCAACCTCAGTTGAAGAGAAGGCAAGATAAAGACTGTCTCAGGAGATTCCTTGAACGAAAGATTCATCAGAGAGGGTGAAGATTTCCCCTTTTACGGATTTTTTGAACCGTGATAGGATCATGTGGACAAGAAAATAAAACTAGGAATGGAGATCTTTTTCCAAAATAGCTACTCATGGGCCGAAAGTTCTCAGCATCATATACGACTGCTCGTTAAGAAGACTATAGCTGCTACCGAAGATTTCGAGGGAAGTGACTCTGAGGATTCGTTCAACTTGTAGATGCTGGGGTTGAGACTCTGTATCATCCACTCAAGAGCTACATCATCGAATCCATTTCGCCCGATCAATGATACTAATACACCTCTCCTCAACTGGCTTGCTGCACCATTTCACCCATTGAAATACAACCCAACTCTGATGTTTATCCCATTTCCTCTTCTTTTGTTGTTCCTCCCTATTATGATCTAATCGAGACCTTTGATGAGGTTCTCAACTCTATTTTTCCCAACAATGAAATAAATGAAGATTTTGAGTATCTTGCTGTGCATTACATTAATTGTCTTGATTCTAATCAAACTCATGATGATGATGATTTTGCAAATGAACAATTCTTAATAGATCTTAATAAGGTTAATAACAAATAGCGTAACAGTGATCAAGTTAATGAAGATGAAACTATTATTATTAATATCGGTTCTAGAAGCCAACTGCGCGAGATTAGGATATGGTCTACCCTTGATGAGCATGAGCGCACACAACTTAAAGAATTATTGAAAGAATTTATGGATGTATTCACATGGTCCTACGATGGCATGCCCGACATTGATCTCGAAATAGCTCAGCATGAGATTCTAATACTCCCAGAATGAAAACTGATCAAACAGAAACTGCGAAAGCTTCGCACCGAATGGTCAATCAAGGTTAAGAAAGAAGTGGCCAAACAGTTGAATATGGGTTTGATTCGTGTGATCGAATATCCCACATGGCTAGCCAACATCGTACCCGTGCCGAAATTCGAAGGAAAGGTTCGCACGTGCGTTGACTATCGAGATTTGAACAAAGCATCTCTTAAGGATGAATACGCGCTCCCCAATATTGACATGATTATAGACAACACAACTAGTCATGCTCTCAAGTCATTTGTTGATGGTTTTTCCAGATATAACCAGATCATGATGCACCCGGATCATCTAGAGAAAATCGCATTCATCACCCTTGGGGAACCTTTTGTTGCACCATTATGCCATTTGGTCTAAAAAATGCAGGGGATACTTATCAGAGGGCTGCCACAACCATCTTGCATGATATGATACACAGATAAGTCGAGGTCTATATGGATGATATGATTATCAAGTCTAAGATTAGGGAAGGTCATGTCCCCACTCTCCGAAGTTCTTCGAGTGACTACAGAAATACCATATGTGACTTAACCCACGTAATTGTGTTTTTGGAGTTACCAAAGGAAAACTCCTGAGACTTATGGTTAGTGTAAAGGGTATTGAAGCAGATCCTTCCAAATTGAAAGCCATACTCGAAATTCCATGACCCCGAAAGGAGAAGGAAGTTCGGGGATTCTTGGAATTTTTTTAATATATCTACTGGTTCATCAGTCAGTTGACTTCTATCTGTGAAGCCATCTTCAAACTCCTCCGAAAGGATTCAACCAATGTTTGGAACGAAGCTTTCCAGGAGGCCTTTGGCCGAATCAAGTAATATTTAACCTGACCTACGATGCTCAAGCCACCACAACCTCGTCTTCCCCTATTCCTATTCCTGACTATAACAGACACCACAACTGGGGCTTTGTTGGCCCAATATCTTAAAGAATCCCACAAAGAAAAGGACATCTACTATGCCAGTTGTAATTTAGCCAGGTACGATGTTAACTACACTGCCTTGGAAAAAGCACGTGTCTCTTGTTCGGGTCACCCAAAAATTATGACACTACATGCTCGCTTTTCCCATCATACTTGTGAATCGAATGGATCCTATCAAATACCTGCTCGAGATACTTGCCCTATCTAGCTGAATTGCCCGATGGTTGATGCTGCTAGTCGAATTTGATATTATGTATGTCACGCAGAAATCCATGAAAGGAAGATCTATCTCTGACTACCTCGTTGACTACCTTATGGAAGAAATCTATGCTTGGATTTTCAAGTTCCCGAATGAAAAATATCCTTTGTGCCTCCTAAGAAAACCTCCGGTGGAAAATGTTCTTTGACGGTGTCGCCTATAAGAAAGGGTATGGCATTGAGATACTACTAATATCCCCTTATGACCCTCACACTCCCATTATCATAATGATGGATTTTTCCTGTACCAATAACATAACCAAATACGAGGCATGCACGGTGAGACTCAAAGTTTTTCTCGAGAAAGGAATTAAATACCAGATGTCTACGAGGATTCAACCCTCATCATCGATCAAGTACTCAGAAGATGGTAAATTAAGGACGAGAATCTCTTACCCTTCCATGCCCACCTAGAAGAGTTGGCCTCCCAGTTCCAAGATATCACCTTCCATTACCTGCCCCGATCAAAAAACAACTTAGCCGATGCCCTTGCTACCTTAGCCTCCATGGTCGACATGCCTGAAGGAATAACGTTGACCCCCTTCCTACTCCAAAAGTAAGCTAAACCTACCCATTGCTACCACATTGAGCTCATCACAGAAGAAGATCCTGATATAGCCGATTACTGGTACTATGATATTTGGTTCCTCCTCAAGCATAGTAGGTATCCCCAAGATTCTAACAAGAAAGATCGAGAAACCTTCCGCAAACTGTCTGCCCAGTACATTATCTGCGATAAAGCACTTTTCAAGAGAAACTTCGATGGAACCCATTTACACTGCATCCCAGGGACTGAAATTGAAGAGATGATGTCGAAAATCCACAACGGGGAATGCAGACTCCACATTAATGGCTATATGCTTGCTAAGAAAATCATTCGACATGGATACTATTTGACTACCATAGGCCAGGATTGCACGGTCTATGTTCTGAGATGCCTTATATATCAACAGTTTTCTAATCTCAAGTACTCGCCTCTACGAAAATTATACGACGTGACTTCTCCCTGACCGTTGTCCATATGTGGCATCGATATCATAGGGAAAGTTACACCCAAAGCCTCTAGTGGGCATGAATTCTTCTTGGTTGCCATTGATTACTTCACCAAATGGGTCGAAGCCGAGTCATACACAATTTTGAATGCCAAAAAGGTGACCGAGTTGATTTGGAAAAATATCATCTGCCGATATGGGGTCCCACATGAGCTAATATCAAACAATGAGTTAAATTTTGAGGTAGAAGTCATAAAAGTGGTTAAAGAATATGGGATCCAGAGACCCAAATCTTCTCCCTTCCAACCTCAAACCAACGGTGCAGTTAAAGTCACTAATAAGAACCACAAAACAATAATTAGCAAGATGATCGAAAATTGTCGAGATTGGGACTATCGGATCCCTTACGCCCTCTGGAGCTACCACACTTCAGTGAGAGCATCTAATGGGGCTACCCCTTACTCTATGGTATATGACATGTAAATAATCCTACCTGTTGAGCTAGAAATTCCTTCACTACGCGTCATGCTTGAAAGCAAAGTCAGCGAGGAATATTGGCATCGAAGCCGTCTTGACGAGTTGTCACTCTTAGAAGAAAGGAGACTGAAATCTTTATATAATATGCAAGGGTACCATCTCCGAATGGCACGATCATTCAATAAGAGAGTCGAGGACCATGGTGTCCGAGAAGGGGATTCAGCCCTTAAAGAAATCGTAGAGACCATCTGGGACCCCAAAGGGAAGTTCAAACCTAATTGGAGTGGCTCCGACATTGTGAAGAAGATCCTATCTGGTGGTGCCTCTAAGATCATCGACCTCGATGGGGGAGGAGATGGCCCTGTAAAACCCCGTAATTTTATTGATTTTATTTAAGGGGATTAATTAAATTAAATGGGAATTAATTGGAAATTAATCGGGATTTAAATACTAGCGAAACGTGAGTTGGTATTTGGTTATGATAATAAATGATGAATATTACTGGATATATGTGGTAACATATGATTGTTAAATTTATTAAAATTATCGCGAGTCATAAATACGACAATTCGAGAAATTTAGTAGGGACGCACTTGTCAGTCGCGTCAGAAATTAATTTAATAAGATTTAAAAGTAAATTATAATTCTATCACTCGTATCGCTATTTTGAGTGAGCTAACGTGTCTTTAGAGGTCGAAATAGTCAGAAAACACTAGTCGGGAGTTTACTTTGGGTCCCGGGCATTTCTAGGTCAAACCGACAACCCGAAAGGGTATTTTAGTCATTTCAAATTTTAAGGAATTTAGACCCATGAATTTTAGGGCTTATTTAACAATTATTATGAGGGCCATTATCAGCCAAAAAGAAAGAGTGGGCAGCGTGAGTTAGATGAGAGGTTACAAAATGGCTTCCAAAGCCATAACCACCATCCACCACCAAAAGCCACCGGATTTGTCACTGGATAGAGAGGGAGAACCAACCATTTTCGCCACCAACAGATCAAAACACCATTTATAAGGCAAGTGATTTGATTTCAATTAATTTCTGTGAATATATCATCCATGCTAGTGTATGATTATATTATAACCTTGAAAAATGATGAATACTCATGGAAATTGAAGAATAAACCTAAATCTTGGATATGACTTGCATGTAGATTAGTTATGAAAATTCTTCAGTAGAAAAATTGTAACCGTAGATAAATTAAAAACGAATTTGGAAGAGAAACATGATGATTCTTGATGAAATAGAAGAAAATAGGGTTTTGAGGATTATATGAAGCTTTAATCCAAGAAAGTTTAATTGTTGATGTTTTAAAGGCTTTGGAACGTTAGAAATCATGTAATTAGGTTGTATAATGATCACTTATACTTACATTAGAAATTCTGATCATGTAATGGCGTTTTGGGACAAATCTGGGACTGAAAAACAAAGAAACCCGTAACCTGTAACTGCTTGATCGATCGATTGACATTCATAGTCGATCGATCGACATTATCGATCGATCAGCATTCAAGATCGATCAATCGACCTCCCCAGAAATTGTGATATTTTTCATTTTTCTTATTTATCCAATTTCAACCCTTGTAAATTATTGATAAGGACCTTGTGAACACATTTAAGTTTAAGGAGGACCAACAGGGGTGAATATAGGACCCGGATTATATCAAAATTGAATTGGGACTTTATGTTAGACTTAATAGGGTCAAACGAGTGAAATGCTATTGGAGATGTCGGGAAAAGGAATTGAATTTATATAGTTGATAATTTAAGGTTAGAGACAGAAATATGGACCTTAAGATTAATGAATTAAATTATGGTAATAATAGGAGACTTAGTAACCTTCTTGGTTATGAATTAAGTACTTAAACTATACGACGCGAGACGTATCGGCAAGATATATGATATACCATCTAAAAATATGAAAGCGTACGAAATTGAATAACAGTATAGGGTTGTGAATGTACCTTTAATAATATTATAAGTTATCTAAGGTTTGTGAATGCTTAGTGTATTAATTATTATGTGTATATTATACCTATCATACTTGCTATCACGGGAGGTCGACTTTCGAAACAGGGCCATCTAATCTTTGTGTGCCTACGGGGGGGTTTAGATTGGTACCTTAAGGACATAGGACTGTGAATGGCTTATTTGTGAGTTAATAAGTCAGCTGACCATGGGAGCATAGGTATGTGCGTGACCCATGGGTATGTGAACTATGTTCGCCTCCATTATATGTGATTTTGCTTATTGAAACGGTTCCTGAGAGATTAGGAATACGTAGTCCTTATGTACATGATGTACCGGGATTCGATAGCAAAGTATGTGTGCACCGTAGCTTAGCCTAGGGGTGACCTATTTTGTATATTTGTTCTGAGAATAATATACTTGTGGTTTTAATGAACTCATATGTTAAAGTGTGGACATAAATTATTGGGACATTTTTGAATGGAATTTAATACGGGGAACTTCCTATCGTAACTGCTACACATTCAAATGATTAATGAAAGAGTGAGGTATACGTAGGTTATATTAAAATGCTATAAATAAAATCCCTTATTAATGTGAGGATAAAACGATAGACAGACTAGTTATTTAGTGGCATAACTAGGATGGGTTAAGGATACACGTTAGGCGTGCACAATAGTTGAGGGGTGAGGAACTCATGTGAGGGAACGCAACTAACATGTATTTAATATTTACTGTTTAATGCAATTAAACACTTGCTATATTTTTAAGCTGTTTTCACCTCGGGCTCTGACCCGTTTTCTTTCAAAACTATTTTCTTGTAAAAACCTTTTAGGTTCCCAGCCACAGGGATGCTAAGCTTAGGAGTTCCATTCCTTTGACGTGCTGTAGCTGCTGTGGAAGTTACAGGACCTCGATAGTAGATGCCTCCACATTCTACATTGATTCTATTTCAGATTTATTCATCAGTTAGGACATGTCGCCCCTTTTCTTTGGAGACAGCTTTATTGGACTTTCAGTTTCCATTTCAGTTTTGGAGTTAATTAATTAATTTTTCAGACTTTGTATTTGGTTTTATTCAGTATTTGGATTATTCAGAGGAGTGTTACTCTAGACTCATTTATTATTCCATTTATATTCTGTTGTGACTGTGATGTGATTGTGGTATCATTAGTTAATAATTTAATTGGTTTCATGCTAATCTCATTTAAATAAAATTTGACAACTCACTTTTTAAATATTAGGTGGCTAGTAATTGTTTAAAAAAAAATATTTTCGACAGTGATGCTATGAACTGAACCAACTTGACATTGTGTATTAATTTGAATAAATGAGTAGATATCCGGTATTTAATTAGTCGGGGTGTCACAGGTGGTATCATAGCATCAGCTTCTAGTGTCCTTAGGATCTGTACGGCTTGTTATGTTTCCGCATAGCGTCCTTTGATATATAGCCCTATATTTTAGAATTGTTATACTCTTTTGTTTATCTTGTGCTCTTCAGCTATTTTGAGATATTAACTGTGGAATTACAAGACTTCTCTCTCATTTCAGATGCCTCCACGACGTGCACAGAAAGTTCCCAGGGGTGCCCAGCCCGAACCACAGCCTGCACCCATTCAGGGTTCTATGAATGCTGCAGAAGTTGCCGTCATTGTAGCCCAGACAGTAAATGCCGCTCTAGCAGTTGTACATCAGGCGCCACCTCAGGCACCTGTGGTAGCCCCAGTCTCGGTTCATGCATTCCCGTCTGCATGGAAACGTGTTCTCATGCCTTTTAGAAGGCACACCCTCCGGAGTTTGCAGGTAGCTCCGACGTCGTTGTGTCCAGTCAGTGGAAGAAGGACATCCAAAGACACTTGAGGATGTACGAGTGTACGGATGTACAGAGGCAGATACTGGCCACTTTTAAGCTGGTAGGGGTAGCGTTGCAGTGGTGGGAATCTATTACCACCACGGAGGAGATAGATGTTCTTACTATTCAGGAGTTCTGGGTGAGGTTTAACCGCAAGTATTTTCCCTCAGCATTTCATACCGAGATGAGGAGGAAACTAATGAACCTTAAGCAAGAGGGGAAGATAGTGGCTGAGTATGAGACCGAGTTCACAAATCTTCTGAACATCGTTCCCGATTAAATTTTGACTGAAGAGATGAAGATCTAGAAATTCATGGATGGGTTGACATGGAGGATTCGTCATCACTTGCTAGGTAATCTCTCATTGGCCACTTATTCTTATATGGTAAACACATCATTGCTTCACTGCTAGGACCACCGCTTTCACTTGTCAGAGGGTAAGCAAGCTGGAGAGTCCAACCATCAGGGAAGAACAGGGGGGAATGGTGTCAGCGGGGCACAATTAGCTCAGGGTCAACACAGACAGGGTGATCAGAGTTCCCAACAGGGGGATTCTAAGATATTTAGATCTGGAGGTTTCAAAAATGGTCAGGGAGGTTTCGACATGGTCAGCAGTGTCAGCACAGCCATCAGGTCCAGAATGGCCAGCAGCAGCAGTTTCACCAGGGCCATCATGGTCAGGGTAAGAATGGTAGTGGCCATCAGGGCTGTGGGCAGCAGGGACAGAGAGGGGGAAACTTTGCGGGGAAATTTTTTATTTGTGGAAAAACTGGCCACAAACGCCAGGACTGTCCTGAAAGGGGAAGGGCCCCACAGCAGCAGCAGAAGGGTGCTCGACATGAGCTACAGAGACCTATGTTTCCCGCCGCCCTCCCAGCACTACCGCAGATGCCAGCTTTACCACCTATCCCAGCAGTCCCAGTCTAACAGGGACAACTTCAGTACGGGCGAGTTTATTAGCTCCAGCAGGCCATCGTACCACATGATCCACCCGCTATTGAGGGTATATTTTCTATTAAGGGGACTATGGGGCGTATTTTATTTGACACGGGGCCACACACTATTTCAATATTTGAGATTTGTACGCACTATGGGTTTGTTAGACATCGCGGAGAGCACTGCTACTTGCGTAGATTCACCGTTGAGTAGGGGTTCTATGATTTCCCTTATATGTAGAAGTGTGGGTGTAGAGATCAAGAGGTTTACTTTACCTGCTGATATGTTAGTGTTAGATATGACCGTGTACAATGCGATTATCGGTATAGATTGGCTAGTTGCGTATCGAGCCATGATTGATTATTTCAGTAGGAGTATTATTTTTGCCATACTCGAACATGAGATATTCCTAGTGGCGATGCCTCGTCCTGAAGGAGGATTGTCCACTCACTTGTACTATATAGACGAGGAGACCTCTAGGGAAGTGGTGATACCACTTGATTCGATTACAGTTGTGGGGGAGTTCGCTGACGTATTCTAGGATATTCAGGGATTACCTCCTAGCAGAGAGATATACTTTGTAATTGATTTGACGTCGGGCACTCGGTCGATAGCCCGTGCACCTTATCGTATGGATCCAGCGGAGATGAGGGAGCTACGTGACCAGATAGAGCAACTATTGGGTTAGGGGTTTATCCGTAGGAGTACTTCACCATGGGGTGCTCCTCCGGTTTTTATTAAGAAGAGGGATGGATCTTTGAGGTTGTGTGTAGATTATCGGGAGTTGAATAAAGTCACGATACGGAATAAGTACCCTCTGCCTCGAATCGATGACTTATTCGACCAGTTGAGAGGAGCTTCCTTCTTCTCAAAAATTTACTACCATCAATTGCGAATCAGGGAGCAGGATGTCTCGAAGACTGCCTTCTTAACGAGATATGGTTCCTACGAGTTCAGGGTTATGCCTTTTGGCCTAACCAACGCCCCAACCGTGTTTATGGACTTAATGAATAGGGTGTTCAGAGAGTTCCTAGACCAGTTCGTCATATTCTTCATTGATGACATTCTGGTTTACTCCCAGACAGAGGAGGAACATGTCGAGCACTTGAGGCAGGTTTTGCAGATGCTGCGTCAGAATGAGTTATATGCAAAGTATGAGAAGTGTGGATTCTGGCTGAAGGAGGTTCAGTTTTTGGGGCATATTATTTTCGATAAGGGAATATCTGTTGATCCGGGGAAGGTATCATCGGTGAGGGAGTGGGGACAGCCCATGACACCGACGGAGATACGTAGTTTATTGGCCTAGTAGGATACTACAGGAGGTTTATTCGGGGTTTCTCAAAGATAACGGGTCCTTTGACACATTTGACTCGCAAGGGTGTGCCATTTATCTGGAGCAATGCCTGCCAGTTGGCATTCGACGAGTTGAAGGACAAGTTGACCTCAACACCAGTGTTAGCATTACCCAGATAGGGAGTTGAGTATCTAGTCTACACCGATGCATCTTTACTAGGACTTGGGGGTGTACTGCAATAGGAGAGCTAGGCTATAGCTTATGCTTCCCATAAGCTTAAGACTCACGAGAAGAATTACCCCACCCATGACTTGGAGTTAGCAGTAGTCGTATTTGCTCTTCGGATCTGGAGACATTATCTCCTAGGGGAGAAATTTCGTTTATTCACGGACCACAAGTCCTTACAGTACCTCTTCAAGCAGAAGGAGCTGAACATGCGTCAATGTAGGTGGCTTGAGTTCGTGAAGGACTATCGGTTTGATATCCAATATCACCCCGGGAAGGCTAATGTGGTAGCAGACGCATTGAGCCATAGGCCAGTAGGTGAGGTGGGCGAGGTGTGGAGAGGAAAGTGGCAGGAGTTGGGACACTAGAACGCAGTAGACCGATCATTCATGTCTGTGATGACAGTCACGCCACAGATCATTACGAGAGTGATACAGGCCCAGGCAGCAGACCCGTTCTATCAAGAGCAGATCGTTCACTTACTAGCAAAGGGGGCCGAGTCTTATACCGTTAGTTCATACGGGGGCTTACGCTTCATTGGGAGATTGCTTTTTTCGAAGGGGGAAGACTTATGACACGAGGTAATGACAGAGTCGCACGGTTCACGGTACATCCTGGTGGTGATAAGATGTACTAGGATATGAGGCGACAATACCGGTGGAGCGGGATGAAGAGAGACGTTGCTGAGTTCGTTTCTAAATGTGCCACTTGTCAGCTGGTGAAAGTGGATCATCAGAGATCGGTAGGACTTCTACAGCCATTAGAGGTTCTTATGTGGAAATGGGAGAGCATTTTCATGGACTTCATCATGGGGTTACCTACATCGCAAAGGGGTCACGACTCCATATGGGTAATCGTGGATCGGTTAACCAAAGTTGCTCATTTTTCGCTCATTGAGGAATGAGTCGAGGACCATGGTGTCCGAGAAGGGGATTCAACCCATAAAGAAATCGTAGAGACCATCTGGGACCCAAAGGGAAGTTCAAACCTAATTGGAGTGGCTCCGACATTGTGAAGAAGATCCTATCTGGTGGTGCCTCTAAGCTCATCGACCTTGATGGTGGAGGATATGGCCCTGTAAAACCCCGTAATTTTATTAATTTTATTTAAGGGGATTAATTAAATTAAATGAGAATTAATTGGAAATTAATTCGGATTTAAATACTAGCGAGACGTGAGTTGGTATTTGATTATGATAATAAATGATGAATATTACTGATATGTGGTAACATATGATTGTTAAATTTATTAAAATTGTCGCGAGTCATAAATACGACAATTCGGGAAATTTAGTTGGGACGCGCGTGTCAGTCGCGTCAGAATTAATTTAATGAGATTTAAAAGTAAATTATAATTCTATCACCCGTATGGTTATTTTGAGTGCGCTAACGTGTCCGGAGAGGTCGAAATAATCAGAAAAATCTAGTCGGGAGTTTAGTTAGGGTCCCGAGGCATTTCTAACCAAACCGGCAACCCGGAAGGGTAATTTAGTCATTTAAAATTTTAAGAAATTTAGACCCACGAATTTTAGGGTTTATTTAACAGTTATTATGAGGGCCATTATCATCCAAAAAGCAAGAGTGGGAAACGTGAGTTAGAGGAGAGGTTACAAAAGGGCTTCTAAAGCCATAACCACCATCCACCACTAAAAGCCACCGAATTTGTCACCGGAGAGAGAGGGAGAACCAGCCATTTTCGCCACCAGCAGATCAGAACACCGTTTATAAGGCAAGTGATTTGATTTCAATTAATTTATGTGAATATATCATCCATGCTAGTGTAGGATTATATGATAACCTCGAAAAATGATGAATACTCATGGA
The DNA here is from genome assembly GCA_949130495.1 of Sambucus nigra. Taxonomy (NCBI): domain Eukaryota; kingdom Viridiplantae; phylum Streptophyta; class Magnoliopsida; order Dipsacales; family Adoxaceae; genus Sambucus; species Sambucus nigra. The sequence goes on from OX422213.1 coordinate 215,160,598, forward strand.
AATTGAAGAACAAACCTAAATCTTGGATAGGACTTGCATGTAGATTAGTTCTGGAAATTATTCAGTAGCAAAACCGTAACCTTAGATAAATTAAAAATGATTTTGGAAGAGAAACATGATGATTCTTGATGAAATATAAGAAAATAGGGTTTTGAGGATAATATGAAGATTTAATCCAAGAAAGGTTAATTGTTGATGTTTTAAAGGTTTTGGAATGTCAAAAATCATGTAATTTGGTTGTATAATGATCCCTTATACTTACATTAGAATTTATGATCATGTAATGGCGTTTTGGGATAAATCTGGGACTGAAAAACAAAGAAATCCGTAACCTGTAACTGCTTGATTGATCGATCGACATTCATAGTAGATTGATCGATCGACCTCCCTAGAAATTGTGATATTTTTCCTTTTTTTTATTTATCCAATTTCAACCCTTGTAAATTATTGATAAGTTCCTTGTGAACACATTTACGTTTAAGGAGGGCCAGTAGGGGTGAATATAAGACCCACGAGTGAAATGCTATTGGAGATGTCGGGAAAAGGAATTGAATCTATATAGTTGATAATTGAAGGTTAGAGACAGAAATATGGACCTTAAGATTAATGAATTAAAATGTGGGAATCATAGGAGACTTAGTAACCTTCTTGGTTAGGAATTAAGTACTTAAACTATACGACGCGAGACGTATCGGCAAGATATATGATATACCATATAAAAATATGAAAGCGTACGAAATTGAATAACGGTATAGGGTTGAGAACGTACCTTTAATAATATTATAAGTTATTTAAGTTGTGTGAATGCTTAGTGTATTAATTATTATGTGTATAACATACCTACCATACTTGCTATCACGGGAGGGCAGCCTTCGAAACAGGGTCATCTAATCTTTGTGTGCCTACGGGGGTATTTAGATTGGTATCTTAAGGACATAGGACTGTGAATGGCTTATTTGTGAGTTAATAAGTCAGCTGACCATGAGAGCGTAGGTATGTGCGTGACCCATGGATATGTAAACTATGTTCGCCTCCGTTATGTGTGATTTTGCTTATTGAAACAGTTCCTGGGATATTCGGAATACGTAGTCCTTATATACGCGATGTACCGGGATTCGATAGCAGAGTACGTGTGCACCGCAGCTTAGCATAGGGGTGCCCTATTTTGTATATTTGTGCTGAGAATAATATACTTGTGATTCTAATGAACTCATATGTTAAAGTGTGGATATAAATTATTGGGACATTTTTGAATGGAATTTAATACGGAGAACTGCCTATCGTAAATGTTACACATTCAAATGATTAATGAAAGAGTGAGGTATACTTAGGTTATATTAGAATGTTATAAATAAAATCCCTTATTAATGTGAGGATAAAACGATAGACAAACTAGTTATTTAGTGGCATAACTAGGACGGGTTAAGGATACACGTTAGGCGTGCACAATAATTGAGGGGTGAGGAACTCATGTGAGGGCACACAACTAACATGTATTTAATATTTACTGTTTAATGCAATTAAACACTTGCTATATTTTTAAACTGTTTTCACCTCGGGCTCTGACCCGTTTTCTTTCAAAACTATTTTCTTGTAAAAACTTTTTAGGTGCCTAACCACAGGGACGCCAAGCTTAGGAGTTTCATTCCTTTGACGTGCTGTAGCTGCTGTGGAAGTTACAGGACCTCGATAGTAGACGCCTCCACATTCTACTTTGATTCTATTTCAGATTTATTCATCAGTTAGGGTATGTCGCCCCTTTTCTTTAGTGACAGCTTTATTGTACTTTCAGTTTTGGAGTTAATTAATTAATTTTTCAGACTTTGTATTTGGTTTTATTCAGTATTTGGATTATTCAGAGGAGTGTTACTCCAGACTCATTTATTATTCCATTTATATTCTATTGTGACCGTGATGTTATTGTGGTATCATTAGTTAATAATTTAATTGGTTGCATGTTAATCTCATTTAAATAAAATTTGACAACTCACTTTTTGAATATTAGGTGGCTAGTAATTGTTTAAAAAAAATATTTTCGATTGTGATGCTATGAACTGAACCAACTTGACATTTTATAGTAATTTGAATAAAGGAGTAGCTACCCGGTATTTAATTTGTCGGGGTGTCACCGGTCCATCCTGTCAACTTGGATTGTCTCAAGAAATTCCACCCTTAGTCCAAAATCTCGACGCGCTACGACTCTTCTTATCTCCCTTCCATTCTAAAAAAAAATTAAAAAATTCTTCACTTCCCTCTACGCAGAACTACGTCGGGCCTGATCCTCTTAAAATATTTTTACTTTCAAAAATGAAAGTAAATTTTTTTTCAAAACCCCCAGAGATACGTACGCTTCACATGAGTGTGCTCCCCTTATTTTTCACAAAATGCTATTCTTTTCTTATCTCCGAGAACGACGTTTCATTTTTATCATTTACATGAACAAAAGGATTATGTATGCCTTAGTGATTAGTATATATAATTCAAATGAAAAACTCATCAAGAGGCACAACAATATAATTAAAATTTTCTTTATTTCATTAATGAAAAGTTCCGTTACAATTACATCGGCATAGAGAGTCAAATAACTTCCCCCACTAAGCTAACCTTAGTATTTTATTAAAGCGAAAACAAAAATGAAAAAATATACTCCTAAAACAACCTTCCCAAATTTATTCCCATATACAACCAAACACCTTTCCAAAGCATCATTAATAAAGCTCCCCAAGGATCCTAGCCGCAACTGCTAGAAGAACCAAACCCATCATCATTGTTGATGCAAAAAACTAGACTAAGTCTAATTAATTGATCACAGATGAATTAGATAAAATAAACAAGACACAACAAAACTTTTTAAAGTGGTTCGGCTCAATGGAATAGCCTACGTCCACTGTTATATATTGACTGCCTTGAGTTGTTTTTCAATCCCTTGCAATGAGGGTGATACAATGTATTTATAGCCCATGGGGGGTCTTGATCGTTATTATGTGAAATGATGGAATGCCTTTATTTGTTAGGAATTTACATCAATACATAATGAGAATGAATTATATGAACGCTGTCGCTTCACAGGTGATACTGGCTGTAAGACGTCTGGCGCTTGGTTGGTTGTACAGAATGACTTTTTGGCTGTTGGTCGGGCCTTCCAGTTGGTCGGGCTTCCTTGCTGGTCAGACTTTTCTATCATGCTGACTTGGACTTGTGCCACGTAGGATGACACATGTAGGCTTGTAATTGGTCCATGTAGGATGGTAAATTTTGGTATGAACAGAAGCCCCCAATGTTTCATACTTAAAATTTATGCGAAAGTGTGGAATATTACGCTTTAGCATAGCTTGGGCTGTTTGGTTGGCTGCAGAGATTCCAGACTTGTGAAATTTATTCACTTGATAGTTTTTGAGCGCGAATGGCAATTTTATAAATATCTCAAGTTTTAGCGAATACTTTTGGGGTATCTTTATCTTTTCGTCTGTTTAGCCGTCGTAAACCCAACCGTCCTTTGCTTTAATCTTTACTTGGCCCAGTTTTTGATGCGTCTTATAAAAAGGGCAGTAAAAACTTTGATCATATTTTACTTCTTACTTCCGATTCTGCTGCTGTGTTCTTTGCTTTCGTGCGATCATTTTCTTTTCTGGCTTCAGTTATTGCTTAATCCTTAAATCTTTATTAGAATCTTTCTACTCTTCTTCTTTGTTTTCTTCAACATGGTTTTTTCTATCGAGTCACTTGATAAGTTTAGAGATGATTTTAACATTCCATCCTAGGTGGTATTAGAACATCCCACTTTTCCTTCTGATTTTCTCTCTCTTGCTGATGGTCATTGGTTCCCCTCTATCTTTGTTGCTGAATGTGGCTTCACATTTCCTCCCAATCCCTTATGTTTGGAGTTTTGTCAATATTTTGACATTGTACCTGCAAGAGTAACTCCTAACACTTGTGGAGTTGTTAATGGAGTTTATATGTTAAATCAAACGTATTGAACCCATCTAGGGATTTCATAAATTATGTTTTGTTATAAGTGGATAACTAGTGATACCACTTTTTATTTGAAAACTAGGGCTATTAGTAAAGCTTTGGTAGTTAATCTCCCTTATTCTAACAAGGATTATTTTGATCATGGGGTCGTTGTAAAAAATTGGCTACATGCCACTTTAGTTGTAAGTGCCAAATACCAAGGACCTAGATGTCCACTCTTTGGCAACCAAATAGGTTGTTTTATGTTTTAGTAAATTTGCCCTCTTTATATTTGATAAAATGTCATACTGACTGTTGTTTTATAAATTTATTTGCAAGCGAGCAAAAAAGAAAGTTCCCCAAAGAGAGCGGAGTAAAGTTGAAAGAGTTAAAGTTTATATGGGGACTTCACAAAGTAGTTGCTGAGAAGCATGTGAGGTGTTACTCTTATCTATTCCAGTACATGAATACTATTTCTTTATTCATTTCCAGACCTGCTATATCTCATACTCTGGTAATTGATCTTGACCAAGAGGTTGCTGCTGATTCTGACACTCCTCTGTCTGAAATTGTGATGGATCTCTGCAGTGGTGTTACTTCTGGCTCCCAATCATCTACTGAAGGAGCTAAGAATAATACAGGGGATGCTATAAATCCCCCAGGCCCCAAAAGTCCAGTCCCTAAAGATCCAGTCCTTAAAGATCCAACCCTCAGAGATCTATCCCCCAAGGACCTGGTTCCGAAGGGTGTAGCTCCCAAAGAGGTTAAAGTTCCTCTGAAGAGACTTAGGAGAGGGCTTATAGAGAAGCAAGTCGATCAAGTGACCGACTAACTTTCGTTGGTTAATTTTCCCTCATCTTATGCTATTCCTCCAACAGCCATTAATCCTAGTTTGGCTAGGAAGTTGATCAAATCTGGTACTCTTCCAGACCATGGGGTGTGTATGCCAAGCTCCCTAGAATGAAGGTATCTAAATTAGCTACTCAAAAGCTTGTGTTGATACCAAATTTAATCTGCTGACTTGGACCAACCATATGAAGACACATGGCTATCTACATGGCAACAACAAACACTTTCGAGATGATCATACGATCCGAGGAACTCTTATGCTCCGAGGAACAAGACCTCTCCGAGGAACTCTTATGCTCCGAGGAACAGAACCTCTCCGAGGAACTCATTAGCACCGAGAAGCTCAGGCGGTCCGAGCTGCATCTCGAACAGAGCATTAATTGATGAATAGCCAATAGTTCAACTGGTTCATTAAATGCTTATCATTTAGACGCACACGCTTAAAGGGAATTAAATGCATTACCCTTTAATATGTATATCATTTAATGTATCACCCTTTCAGATGACAGCCTCAAGGCTATAAATACATTGTACAATCCTCATTGTAAGGGGACCGAATCCTGAATCCAAACTTTGGGATCCAGAAAGAAATTTCTTGTAATTGAGAATTCCCAAACACTCAGCAATAAAACAACAGTGGACGTAGGCCATTCTTATAAGGCTGAACCACTTTAAAAATATTTTGTCTCATTTATTTATCTGTGATTGAATTATTAGAGTGATCTAATTTTTTACATCAACAGATTGGCACCGTCTGTGGGAATCGACTGGTAAAATCGTTTTCTCATAAAAAACAATCCATTATCAATGGCTGATATACCTGAATCCAGTAATCGAAACACTGGAACCCCTCCAAATCCATCTGCTCCACCAATTATTCCAGATCTGACTGGAATGATGGTGAATCTGGCTCAGGGCCAGACCGTCATGCAGGAAACGATGCGATAACTCATCCAAACCCTCCATGGCGATGCGCCAGCCCGTTTCGAATCACGAAGCATTCAAAGAAATATCCGTGCGCCTTCTGTGCGTACTAGGCGTACTAGTTCATATCGCAATGAGGAATCTGAAGATTTTTCTTATCAACCTGGACGAACTTCGTCAATGCGAGCCACAGATACTGAACAACGTGTCACCCTCTCCCCAGAAAGGGCCAGTGCATTGGAAAGATTAAGTAGGGCTTCTCCTTTCGATCAATTAGGCCCTAGGAGGAACAAAAGTCCTCCTAATGCAGCGTCGAGGAGCTTTCGACGACCATCAGATTTAAGGGAAGGATCTGCCCAGTCGCGACCAGCTGCTCGTCAAGATGGATCCGATGACCGACCAGCTGCTCGTCCAGAAAAATCCTAGGAAGCCACTTCAACGCGATTAGTTGCTCGAACCAATAGGCCCGAGGAAGGGAATGATGCATGGAAAGGATCTATTCAAAGGATAGAGGATAGATTAGGGGAAATGGCTAAGGCTAAGAACGCTCTACAACGAACCTTTGTTCGAGGAACACTTTTTTTCCAGGATATTATTGATTTTCCAACACCATCAAAGTTCAAAGCACCTGTTGTGACTCCCAAGTATGATGGGAAGACTGACCCTTTTCTTTATATAGAACAATATCAAGCTGCTGCCAACATCTATGCTGTCCCAGACGAGATGAGATGCATGTCATTCTCGGGAACTCTTACCGGATCTGCTCAGATATGGTATAATAATCTTCCTCGGGGTAAGATTTCAATTTTTCTTCAACTGGCCGAGTTATTCATTGGAAATTTTTGCTTCGGAGCAAAGCCAGTTAAACGAGTAGCACATTTGTTAAGTGTTAGACAAAAAGCTGGTGAGAGTATTAGAGACTATATAACTCGTTTTAATAACGAGAATCTCGAAGTCATTGATCATGAGGAGAAGACAGCGATTACTTCTTTGATGAGTGGACTGCTGCCAAACAAGTTGTACTACACTTTGGCCAAAGACCCACCTCGAACCATGTCGGACCTGATGGGAAAAGCGTCCAAGATTATGAATGCCAAGGAGGTTATGTCTGCGAAGAAGAATATGAACTCCAAAGAAACCAAGGGGGAAGGTGATAAAGCTAAGAAGAAAGAGCATACGAACAATGGTGGTGACAAACATTCCAAAAGTAGGTCGTCATGGGAGGTCTTGAAGAATTTGATAATTACACGCCTTTGAAGGCAAATATCAACCACGTCCTGGAAGAAATTAAGAACAGCGAGGAGTTAAACTGGCCAAAGAAAATGAAGTCAGACCCTGACACGAGGAATAGGGAGAAATATTGCGAGTTCCATAAGGATCATGGCCATATGACCAAAAATTGCATAGCTCTTCAGAACGAAATTGAAGCACTCATCCGACGAGGAAAGCTAGCAAAGTATGTTGATCGGGGAGGCGAAAGAAGAAAAAATGACCGAACTAGAGAGAGGTCTAGATCTCCTCGTCGGGCAGACGAGAAAAAGAAGAGAAACCATGAAGATGATTCAGATGATGACCCCGATCTTCCTAAGAAACCAAGGCAGCCAGAACGAGAGGTATTTTCAATACGCTTTGGGTCATTTGATTGTAATGTCATTACAGGAGGAGATGCAGGAGGAGGAGACCTTACTGCAGAAAGAAAAGCTTACCTCGGAGAGGCTCAAGCTTGCTCGTACATTCAGCGAATTAATTTAGCTGAGGAAGATCGCCCGAGAAAGGTGAACAAAGAAAAATTGGTCTTTTCGAAGAATGATCTTGCAGGAGTTTTATATCCTCATGACGACCCACTAGTGATCAAAATGAGAATGAAGGAGGTAATGATTTCAAGAGTACTGGTCGATAACGGTAGCTCGACATACATCATGTTCTACACGTGTTTCGATAGTTTAAATTTAAAGCTATCTCAACTGGAGCCTTACCACAGACCCCTCATTAGTTTTGCTGGTGAGAAAGTGTTTCCACTTGGGACGATCAAGTTGGATATATTCATTGGGACGTGGCCAGCTTGTCGGATAGAAAGAATGCGCTTTTTCGTAATGGATAAGAATGTTCAGTCATCGTACAATATCATCATGGGAAGAGTAGGATTGAAGAAGTTCGAGGCTGTACCATCTACAGTGCACCAATGACTAAAATTTCCAACAAACTTTGGAGTAGGAGTTATGAAAGATGATCAGAAAGTAGCTTGGGAGTGATATTATTCATCCGCCGAGCAAGATGAATTGGAAGAATCAAAGAAAAAGACAACTACTTATCAAGTGGATGAAGGTGCATAAATTGAAACTTTGGATCCTCGAGATGAGTCGCAACTCGTGAAGGGTCAAGTGGTGGAGGCTACTGAAAATGTCATTCTGGACGACGAACACCCTGAACGAACTACTCAAATAGGTTCATCATTAGAAGCCTCACTAAAACAGGAATTGACAACTTTCCTGAGAAGCAGAAGACAAACTTTTGCCTGGAGTCATGAAGATATGCCTGGGATTGACCCAAACTTCTTATGTCACGAGCTCAATGTGAATAAGGAGATCAAGCCTGTGAAGCAGAGAAGAAGAGTATTCAGTCCCGAGAAGAATCAAGCTATACAGGAGGAAGTCGAGAAACTCCAGAAAGCTCGTTTCATTGAAGATGTTAAATATCCAGATTGGTTAGCCGATGTGGTGATGGTAAAGAAGAAAAACAACAAGTGGAGGATGTGTGTAGACTTCACCGACCTCAACAAAGCATGCCCAAAAGATCACTTTCCACTGCCCCGAATTGATCAACTGGTTGATGCTACCTCGGGACACGAGTTGCTGAGCTTCATGGATGCTTATTCTGGTTATAATCAGATCAAAATGAAACCCGAAGACAGGGAGAGTACTTCTTTTATTACCCCTAGGGGAACTTATTGTTATAATGTTATGCCTTTTGGTTTAAAAAATGCAGGTGCGACATATCAGAGGCTGATGAACAAGGTCTTTGATGAACAAATCAGTGACAACATGGAAGTCTATGTTGACGATATGCTAACAAAAAGCAAGAAAGCTGCCGATCATCTAGTTGACTTAAGCCAGACTTTTGATCAACTAAATAAATATCAAATGAAGCTGAACCCGACGAAGTACGTCTTTGGAGTACGAGAAGGCATGTCTCTCGGGTACATTGTCAATCTGCGAGGCATTGAAGCAAGTCCTGAAAAGATTAAAGCTCTATTAGGGCTGCGATCTCCAACAACGAAGAAGGAAGTACAGAGTCTCACTGGACGAGTAGCAGCACTCAATAGATTTGTGTCACGAGCAACTGACAGATGTCTCCCATTCTTCAAGACACTCAGAAAGACTTTTGAGTGGAATGATGAATGTGAGAAGGCTTTTCAAGACTTGAAGAAATACTTGGGAGCACCCCCACTATTGTCCAGGCCGGTGATGGGAGAGAAATTGTATTTTTACCTTGCAGTATCCGAGAATGCAGTTAGCTCGGCGTTGATCAGAGTGGAGAATGGAGTACAAAAGCCAATTTACTATACAAGTAAAGCCTTCCGTGGAGCAGAGATCAGATATCCAAGGCTGGAGAAATTGGCACTAGCGCTGATTGAGGCGAGTAGGAGAATGAGGCCATACTTCCAGGCTCACACTATAGTAGTATACACCGATGTGCCATTGAGACAAGCCCTTCACAAGCCAGAAAAATCAGGGAGATTGATGTACTGGGCAATAGAGCTCGGAGAATATGATATAATTTATGAACCCAGGTCATCACTAAAAGGGCAAGTTGTAGCAGATTTCATAGCGGAGTTCACCTATCCTGATACCCCCGAGGAGCAGAAGTTGCTCGCTGGTCAACCTGTGGATGTTACAGGATCAACAAACACAAGCCCAAACCAATTCTGATTGGTAAAAGGGCGTGTGGATGTTATAGGATGTGATGCAGAGACAATTGGGAGGACTCCGGACGAGGAATAAGAGTCGCTCGCTGATCAACCTGTGGATGTTACAGGATCAACAAACACTGGCTCAGACCAACTCCGGTTGGTAAAAGGGCAAGTGGATGTTACAGGATCATTAAATTCGAGCTCAGACCAACCTCGGTTGGTAAAAGGGCAAGAACAGATGATCGACGAGGAGAGAGAAAAATCCGTGGAGGATGAAAAGAAGCAACAAATATTTCACCGAGGAACTCTAACTGATCAAAAATTTGAAAACGAGTTACCTATATGGAGGCTATATGTAGATGGCTCATCTTGCACTACAGGATGTGGCGCGGGGATAGTTCTAAGCACTCCAGACGAGGTCGACATGGAATACGCTTTGCGTTTCCAATTCAAAGCTTCCAACAATGAGGCTGAATATGAGGCCATGATTGCAGGGCTTAATTTGGCAAAAATTATGGAGACACAGCAGGTTGTGATCTTCAGTGACTCTCAATTAATTGTAAACCAAATGATGGGAGTATATGCAGTTAGAGGATAATTAATGATCAGATATCATGCAAAGGCAAAGGAGCTGTTGTCAAAATTTTTCGCTATTCAGCTGGTTAGAATACCAAGAATGGAGAATGCGAGGGCAGACGCCCTAGCTCGACTAGCATCAGCTACTCGCATCGAGCTACGACGAACAATCCCAATTGAAGTGTTAGCTGGTCAGAGTATAGACGAAGATTTGAAGATGAATTTTATCACCCTAGATTTAGGACCATCTTGGATGGATCCCATCAGGGTATATATCGAGGAAGGAGAGTTGCCAACTGACAAGCTTGCAGCTAAGAATTTGAAATTTAAAGCAGCTTGGTATGTACTAACTAATGGTGTTTTATATAGACGAGGAATTATGACAGGTTTGCCAAGATGTGTACATCCCACTGAGGTGAAAGATTTTATTAAAGAGATCCATGTAGGATCTTGTGGAGCACATGTAGCAGGTCGGACACTTTTACAAAGGGTGATGATGCAGGGATACTACTGGCCGACGATGAGGGTAGATTGTATAGCCTATGCCAAGAAATGTGACAAGTGCCAACGCTTTTCCTCCATCCGAAGAACTCCACAAGCATTGTTGACACCCATAACTTCCCCTTGGCCATTTGCTATGTGGGGAATTGATTTAGTTGGACCACTGCCAATGACCCGAGGAAGGTTCAAGTACCTCATCGTCGCAGTGGATTATTTTACTAAGTGGGTAGAAGCTGAGCCACTCATTGATATGACATACGAGAAGGTGTACCAATTTGTTTGGAAGAACATCATTTGCCGATATGGTCTCCCCCATGCCTTCATCACAGACCATGGGACACAATTTGATAACGAGGAGTTTGCCGCCTATTGTCATCAGTCAAATATTTTGAAGGTCCACTCAGCACCAGGTCATCCTCAAAGCAATGGTTAAACTGAAGTGACAAACATGACGCTGCTGAACGGTTTGAAGAAAAGAACTCAAGTTTTATTAGATCATGAAATTTGAAGTTATAAGTTTTGAGTTACATTTGACAAGCAAAAAGAAAAATAGAAAGAGAAAACCGAACAACACTACACCTTTTCCTTATCTCCCAAAACCTTCTCGGGAGGTTGGGAAGAGGAGGCAGGTTGCTCGAAGGGAACTGTGATTTATTCGGAGAGCACCAGCTGTTGCTCGGAAGAAGAAACTCCTTGCTCGACAACATGCTGACTGGTTAGGGCATGTTCTCCCTCTACCATTGAAGACTCCTCAGAGGTAGCTTCGTCCTCTACTAATTCTTCTGGAGTAGGAGGGGGACCAGGGATGTGTCTCTGGAAGAGCTCGGATGACTCGTCGACCTTCAATTCCTGAAGGGTAGCAACCCATCCGTCCCTAAAATACTTTACACTGCCATAATCCACTTAAGAGACCATGGCAGCACATCCCTTATCCCAACCTTTGTCCCAGCCAGAGCTGAAGGACTTCTTCACGACAGTTTTCCTTTTGGCCTTCTCCAAGGCAAGCTTCTCGGACAGCAAAACATCAGCAGCCTTCGGTTTTTGTTCAGCTTCCTCCTTCTGCCGAGTTACTTCCTGGAGTTGGACCAACCTCTCCTCAGCAGCCTTGAGTTTATTTTCAAACTCCTCAGCAGTCTTTAGCTTCACATCGAGCTCTTTATTAGCCTTCTCCAAGGCATTCACTTTCCTCTCCAACTCCCTGGAGGCCTCAGCAACCCGAGTTTTCTCCTGCTCGTAGGAAGCCAATTTCTTCTCCCAAACTGCTTTATCAGTATCGTACCTCTGGCGAGATTCCTCTAAGGACTTGGTAGCTTCTTCCAGAGCTCCCTCCACACTGGAAGAGGAGCAAGAAGCTTTGATTTCTTCATCCTTCTTAAGGATTATGTTGAGGCAGCTCGTCAACTGTAAACAAAAAGAGAAAGCAAAGTCAGAAACAAAAATGAGAAATAACAAAAGAAAATATGAAAAGTTCAAAGTAAAGGTACTTACTGAAGCAAGATGACGAGCAGCCAAAGAAGTAACCATATCCCGGGTAAGGTTACCTTCATTACCTTGCACCTCGGGAATGGTCAAGGACTTTACCGAGCTCATGTCAGAGCTCGGGGGAACAGATGTGGGAACCTTAGTCCCAGCAGCAGGGGGCTGAATGATGGTGTCAGCCAAATTGACCGAGGAGCTATTCTTCAGCCTCCTCGGGGGAACAGGTACAACCAATTAAGAATCCTTGGTCGGTGATATCACAATCACCTTTCCAGGAGCAGCAGAGCTACTCGGAGCCACTGCGGGCTTATCAGCAACCTTCTCGGAGACTTTAGCAGGAGCAGCTGGAGGATCTGCACCAGTCTTCTTTGTCCCCTCCTTTGGGACATCAATCTTAATCCTTTTTACCTCCCCAGAGCCGGAGGCAATTTTCTCAAACAGAGCAGGAGTCCTTCTCTTCTTCATCCTTTCGCTCAACAGAACGTGAGATTCTGGAGAAGAACTTGCAGAGGGTGGTACTGGCTCTGCTTCACTAACCACTGGACGAGCAGTGAAAGAAGTTGTATAACTCTTGTATTGGAGCAGATAGGAGGCTGATCGAATGTGCTCGTCAGCAACCCTTTGATGTAGACCCCAGATAAGTCCCAAATGCCTTAGATTGACATCTGTTTCTTTTGGGCACTTTCTTTTGCTATCAACTGCAAATAAACGACATTGTTATCAGTAACACATTTTATCAAACACCAAACAAACATGATTTCAAGATAAATAAAATAAATAAAAATAACCTATCCCATTGCCATAAGGAGGGCATCTGGGACCCTGGTAAACCTCATCTCCGGTTAAAGGAGGGTGTTGCCAATTTTTTACAACAACCCCATGTTCAAAATAATCCCTGTTGGCATCAGGGAGATTGACTACTAAAGCTCTATTTATAAACCTAGTTTTTAAATGATAAATATTATCATTAACTGCCCATCTATAGCAGTACATGATTTCTGGAATTCCTATACGAGTTCTATGCACTTGATTTAATTTATGCACCCCATTAACCATTCTCCATGTGTTGGGGGCTATTCGTGCAGGAACAACATCAAAGTACTGACAAAATTCCAGACACAGAGGATTTGGTGGAAAAGAAAATCCACACTCAGCAAAAAAGAGACTGGGAAACCAATGTCCCTCAGCCAAATTGAAATAGTTGGAAGGCTCAGAAAGCTCTTCCAAGACGACCCAAGAGGGAATGGAAAAATCAGAACGAAATTTCTCAAGAGACTCAACAGGATAAACCATGGTGAATAAAGAAATAAAGATGAAGGAATAAGATCTTACAGGAAAAGAGTAGAGCTGATGACGACAGACGATGGAAGAGATGAATACACAAGAGAGTAGAAGACGATGAAAAACTCTAAGATAAAAATTTGAAAAGATAGAAGACGATGGAAGTCTCTGTGAAGTTTAAATACCTTGCCTTGGGAACTGGCGAAGCAATGATTATAAAAAGGATGATTACGTTACCGGCGGCTAAAAAGGCATTAAATATTGGCGCGGGAATCAAAGCAAACAATAGCAGCTAAAAAGGAGAAAAGTGACGCGGGAAACGAAGCGAGCAGAAAAGTCCAAAAAAGCATGATTCTACGAATTGAGATGGAGAAATAAATACAAGGGAGATGATCCTAAAAATCAGGAAGAATTATATAAAGCTACCGTATTCCGAGAAAGAATGTTCCATACTCCTCAAATTTCGAACTATGAAACATTGGGGGCTTCTGTTGATACCAAATTTAATCTGCTGACTTGGACCAACCATATGAAGACACGTGGCTATCTACATGGCAATAACATGCACTTCTGAGATAATCACACGCTCCGAGGAACTCTTATGCTCCGAGGAACAAGACCTCTCCGAGGAACTCTTATGCTCCGAGGAACAGAACCTCTTCGAGGAACTCATTAGCACCGAGAAGCTCAAGCGGTCCGAGCTGCATCTCGAACAGAGCATTAATTGATGAATAGCCAACAGTTCAACTGGTTCATTAAATGCTTATCATTTAGACGGACACGCTTAAAGGGCATTAAATGTATTACCCTTTCATATGTATATCATTTAATGTATCACCCTTTCAGATGACAGCCTCAAGGCTATAAATACGTTGTACAATCCTCATTGTAAGGGGACCGAATCCTGAATCCAAACTTTGGGATCCAGAACGGAATTTCTTGTAATTGAGAATTCCCAAACACTCAGCAATAAAACAACAGTGGACGTAGGCCATTCTTATAAGGCTGAACCACTTTAAAAATCTTTTGTCTCATTTATTTATCCGTGATTGAATTATTAGAGTGATCTAATTTTTTACATCAACACCTTGCATGAGTAAGTAATTTCCATTATCTTAGTTTGGTTGTCATTTACATTCTTCAAATGATCACTTTAATCTTCACTTTTTGCAGTTCTTGATACACTTCAATAATATATTGGAGAAGGATGATGCAATCAAGGCTTCTTCTTCTTTGAAGGAGGTGGATGAACCTTTATCTGGTTTGAATAAGTCTCTGCTTGAGTCTCAGCAAGCCTTGGAGACTGAGAGGAGTACTTGGGTAGAAAAGTTGAAGACAGTTGAAGTAGCTCATCATACCTCTAATATAAATGCCCTTGAAGCTGAGCATAGGGCTAAGGAGCCTGGGCTCCTAAAGGATGAAGCCATGGGTGAGAAAGAAGAAGTTAAGTGTTAGAAAGAGGAAGGTGAGTGCAGGGCAAAGGCTGCTGAAGAGCTTGTGTCCTTTGTGAGAGATAAAAAAAGGACTGATGTGAAGAACTCCTTTAGTGCTGGTTGGGACAAGGGTTAGAACAAAGCCATTTCTGCTGCTTCTTCTCAGATTCAGTATGTGAAGTAAAAATGTTTTAGAGATTGTTGGGTTACTGCCCTTCAAGAGTTAAACATAAATGGAGATAGAACTTTTTCAGAGGTATATTCATGGGCCTCTTCCAGTCATTGAGTAAGAGGTTAAAAATTACGCTACTTTTGATAAGTCTTTATTTATGGTTGAATCTGGTGCCAAACAACCTGAAGTCCATAAGTGTTCTATTCCTCCAACTGAGTAAACCGAGCAATTCCAGCTTGTAGCCCTTTCTTCTAAGCAGAGCAAGAAGGTTGAGAATGATAGGGTGAAGGTGTAATGTTGTTTAAAATTTTTCTCTTTTACTTTTGTTGTTTCTTTTTCCTTTGTTTTGATTGTACGTGAACTCTTTATTATCAATAAAAGAACGTTTTGTTACGTCTTTCTATCTCTTGTTGATTATACATGTTCTCCATTCTTGTTGTTGATTGGCGATTATTTCTTCTTGCTAGTTTATTACGAAGATGGAAAAACTGTCTTCCCATGATATCGAGCTACTGAGTAAATGCAATGCTTTTTTCAAAGCTGGTAATATGGACTTTTTTGATGAAGAAGTTACCCAGTTGCTTGGTGATGATGCTTCAGAGAAAGTTAGAGAATCCTACAAATATTTGAACTGCTTACTTGATCTAGCGGTAAAAAATAATGTTGCCTATTATGAAATGATTGAAAAAATTTAAGAACATTATAAGGAATCCACTGTGCTACTGCATCAGAGCTATGAGCAGAAGTATCAAAGTTTGAGTGAAGGTCGGGGTTTTGATAAGTTTATCTCCATTTATAATAAGAATGAAGCTTTACTTAAGGTTGAAATTGAAGAAACTAGGACCATTGCCAAACTCCTGGAAGAGGAGAATAGTAATTTGAGGAATGAGTTGAATCTTCTGAAGTCTTCCTCTGGAGCTATTTTTGCTACTACCGATAAAGGTCATTCTTTTTTAGAAGATGAGAATCCCACATTGAGAGATTAATTGGAGGCCTTGAAGAACATCAAGTCTCACTCTTCTTCCCGGGCTAGAAATAGGGATGGCCGAGGAACTACAGAGGAACTTAGGACCCAACAGGCCCTTGCCAACCAAGCTTCATAGTTAAAAGCAAAGGATCGAGCTATTTTTGAAACGTCTCAAAAGCTATAAACTTTATTTGAGCACGTATCTACTCAATCTTCTCAATTGAAAGCTAAGGATGGGTTACTGAAGAAGCTGCAATAACAAGTTGATAGATTAACGTTCCAATTCCATAAGCAACCTAGATAATTTTGGATGGGTGGTTATAATGAAGCTTTGGGACATTATGATGATAGACTCCAACAAGCCCAAAATGAGTCCTACAAATGGGGTTGGATTAACGCTTTAACTGTGCTAAAGGTGGATGGGAATAATTCTTTGCGGGATTGGTATGAACCAGGATTGCTGCAGCTTGACAATCCTCCATTTAAGTTTGATGTTAATTGGGTACCTGTTCACCGTATTCCCCAATGTTTGATTTCCAAGTACTTAGGGGACTACGAGCTGCATGATGAGCTTGAGATCCTTTGTCCTCCTCATTTGCTTGATCTCCCTAGTAGTAGCAACTCCAGGATGCTTCGGGATCTTAACTTCATCAACTCTTCTTTTACTCTGGATGACCCTCCAGCTGGCATGAATCCTGTTTCTAAAGCTGAAGGAAAATGTATTGTAGAATAATTTTTTATATTTTGTTTCTCCATATTTGAGCGACAGTATGTAATCATTTAAATTTAATGAAAAGCTTTTTTGTGATTGGATAAACTTTTAGTTAATCTTTGAATGTCTGTGAATATTTTTCTACTCTTTGACTATGAATGGATCAACTGTTTTAGTTAATCTCTATTTTTTCACCAGTTCTATTGATATTCTTAGGATTATCCTAAGTTTTATGCCAATTACCGATGCTTTACCATGGTTATACTAATGCACCTGAATTTTATGGTAATTTCACTTGTTACCTTGGTTCCCAGGCATAAGTGGAACATTTGTCCATCTTTTAGCCCAGTTTAGATGAACATTTGTCATCTAGGTCTCCATTAACCAAGCATTTGGGACTTACAATTTTGCTTTCATAGTTTTATAAGTTTGATACTGACCAACTTTGTTGGTAGTTTTGTTGATACCGATCAACTTTGTTGGTGGATTTTTTGATGCCGATCAACTTTGTTGGTACTTTTAGTAGATACCGACCAACTTCGTTGGTGGTATTTGTTGATGCAAATGAACTTTGTTGGTGTCTTCATAATGTTATCGACCAACTTTGTTGGTGGTTTTATTGATGCCGACTAACTTTGTTGGAGGTTTTATTGATGCCGACCAACTTTGTTGGTGGTATTTGTTGATGCAGACCAAGTTTGTTGGTGGTATTTGTTGATGCAGACCAAGTTTGTTGGTGTTGGTGTTGGTGTCTTCATAATTAGAACTACTATGATGGTGCTACAAGTGCATAGCACTATTACTCCGAAAAAAAAACAAGTAACAATTTCCAAGAAAATCATGTTCTCATTAATATTGAAACGAACTAAGTATAACACAACTACGTTTACTGATAGTACTTCTTTAAGTGCTCTGCATTCCATGAGTTCTTGAACTCTTCCCCTTCCAAAGTCTCAATCCTATATGATCCTAGTCGGATAAATGCAGTAACATGATAAAGCCCATGCCAATTGGCTTCCAGCTTATTACTCTTTTGAATAACCTTCTTCAAAATGTAATCTCCATCCTTTAAGTTGCTCGACATGACCCTCTTGTTGTAGAAACGTGCAGTCCTTTGTTGATAAGTTGTATCTTCACGAACTTCTTCCAGAATGTATAAATCAAGCCTTCTCATCAAATCGCTAACTGGGGTATTAAAGTTAAGAACTCTAGGCGTAGGTAAACCTAGCTCAATAGGGATTACAACTTCAGTACCAAATGCCAATAGATAGGAAGTTTCTCCAGTAGCTGTTCTGGAAGTAGTTTGGTTAGCCCACATGACCGAATGTAGTTCATTAATCCAATTCCCTTTTGCATCTTCCAACCTTTTCTTTAACCCGTTCAACAAAGTTCTATTAGTTACCTTTGTTTGGCCATTGATTTGAGGATGTCCAGGAGCAGAGTAGATTTTTTGGACATTGAATTGGGCGCAATAAGTAGCGAATTCTTCATTGTCAAACTGTGTACCATGATCAGTTATAAAAGCATAAGGTAAACCATACCTGAATATAATACCTTTCCAGATGAACTGGTAAATCATTTCATAAGACATATCAATCAATGGTTCAGCTTCCACCCATTTTTTAAAATAGTTAAGAGCTACAACAAGGTACTTGAACCTTCCTAGGGTGGTTGGCAAGGGCCCAACCAAGTCAAGTCCCCACATGAAAAAAGGCCAGGGTGAAGTGATTGGTGTTAAGAGGGCCTGTGGAGCCTTGCGTATACTGGAAAACCTCTGATGCTTGTCATATTTCTTAGCAAAATCTGCTCGCATGGTTGGCCAGTGGTACCCTTACGTATGTATTCTTTGTAACAACATTCTTCCTGCTACGTGAGCCCTATAAGATCCTTCATGGACTTCTTCAATTAAACCCTTTACCTCAGTTGGATGCACACACCGTTGTAGACCAGCAGTTAATCCTCTTCTGTATAACACCCCACCATCTAACACGTATCTCGCAGCTTTGTACTTCAGTCTCTTAGCTTCGAGTAGATCAGCTGGAAGAATTCCATCTTCAATACACTACAAGAAAAATGAGTATTAGGGATGGGAGTATTTGGGACGGTCGTGTCATTTCCTCCCTTTTGGTATAGCAGAAGGGGCAATTTTTAATTACCGTCCCTTTTGATCAATCACAATATGGACGGTTTTTAAAATCCGTCACATTTGCTATACCAAAAGGGACGGTTATTAAAAACCGTCCCTTAAAGCATATGAAAATTTTGAGCGCTTTTAATTCCCAATCTAATTTAAGGGATAGATTTTAAAATCCATCCCTTTTGCCATACCAAAAGGGACGACTTTTATAATCCGTCCCTTATATTTGTTTGGAAAAAAATAAAAATTCAATGTATACCAAAAGGGACGAATTTTAAAAACCGTCCCTATTTCTATACCATAAGGGACGGATTTTAAGAACAGTCCCTTTTGGAATAGCAAAAAGGACGGTTCTTAAAATTCATCCCTTTTAGTATAGCAATAGGGACAGTTTTTACCGTCCCTTATAATATACATTAATCCATTCTTTCTCATGAATTTGAAAAGAGACGAAAATAAACTGTCCCTTTTCATCAAACACACATTTATATTTATTTTCCCACAAAAAATTTCCCCCATTCCCCAACTTTCTCTCTCTCCGCCCGACTCTCAGAGCTCTCTCTCTCTCTCTCTCTCTCTGCTCGAGTTCTCTCTCTCTTAGAGCTCGCTCCCTCTCTCTCTCGCGTACAAGTATCCTCTCTCCTCCCCCTTCTCGAAACTCGCCCTCTCTCTCTCTCTCATCGCTCTCCCTACTCCGCCCTAGATGCCCTCCCATCCCTATCACTCTCTTTTTCATCGCTCTCTCATTGATCCTCCCCATCTCGCAATCCCTATCCCTCCTTGCCCACCCCTGCTCCGCCTCAGCCTGCCCTAGCTGCCGCCCTAGTCCCAGTCTCTCCCCCGATAAATTTTATTCCTTTTCTCCATTAATTTAAGTAGATTCCATTGATACATGTATATACAGATTATATATGTTTTTACAATGTATATACAATATATATATACATAATCTATATGATTAGAATTTAGGATAATAGGTGTTGGTTGATTTTATGATTAGAATTTGGGATAATATGTGTTGGTTGATTTTATGATTAGAAGTTCCACTTGTAATTTGGGTTGGGATAATAGGTGTTGGTTGATTCAATGGCTGATGGAATGAAGTTGATGGCAGGTGCATTTAAGACTGTTATAAAGGTATTCTTAGTCAATTTCATGATTGAAAAATGGACAGAGAATAACAGTATTAAATTGAAAAAGAAACATAAAAGAAAAATATAAATTGTTACAAATCTTTATACTTATGTTGATACCAAATTTAGTCTGCTGACGTGGCTCAGTTAAGTGGAGACATGTGTCAATCTACATGGCACTAACAAACATTTCTGAACAACACCTTGACTTCGAGGAACTCAACTTCCCCAACCAACTCAGATACTCCGAGCAGTAGATGCTCTTCGAGGAACTTTACTGCATCGAGCAACTCATGGATACCGAGATACTTAGGCGGTCCGAGCTGCACCTCGATCAGAGAATTTAGTACTAGATAATTAAGAGGATTAAATGCGCATTAAATGCTGATTATTATCATACAAATGTATACGCCTATCGAACAACTATGTATTACCCTTTCACATGTACATCCTCAGGGCTATAAATACATTGTATCATCCTCATTGGAAGGGGACTCGGAATTTCTTGATAAAACTACTATCGAGAATTCTATAAACAGTCATCAATAACACAAACAGTGGACGTAGGCGACCATTCCTTCAAGGCTAAACCACTTTAAAAATCTTTTATCTTGTTTATTTTTATCTGTGATTGATTAATTAGAGATAATCTAATTTTTTACATCAACAGATTGGCACCGTCTGTGGGAAACGACTGTAATTATCGTTTTTCACCAAAATAATTTATCACCAATGGCTGATAATCCTGAATCCAGTAATCGAAATGTTGGAAACCCCTCGAATCCATCCGCTCCTCTAAATGTCCAAGATCTGGCTGAAATTATGGCCAATTTGGCTCAATGCCAGACGGCCATGCAAGAGACTATGCGACAACTCATGCTAACTATCCAGGGTGTAGCACCAACCCATTCAGGACAAAGAAGTGTTCAAAGAAATACTCGTTTGCTTTCTTCGTGTATTAGGCAGAGCAATTCATATCGTACTGAGAGATCTGATGATTTTTCTTATCAACTAGGTCGAACTTCGTCAGTACGAGCCACAGATACTAACGAACACATCACTCTTTCTCCAGAAAGGACTAGTGCCTTGGAGAGATTAAGTAGAGTTTCTCCTTTTTATCGTTTGGGTCCTAGGAAGAATAAAAGTCCTCTTAAGGCTGTGTCGAGAAACTTTGACGATCATATGATCTAAGAGAGGGCTCTGCCCAATCACAACCAGCTGCTCGTCATGATAAATCCCAGGAAGCGACTTCAACACGATCAATTGCTCGAACCAAGAGGCCCGAGGAAGGTAACGATGCTGTAATAACCCTCGCTTATGAGAACGTATTTTATATTAATTACTAGGTATGGTAATTAGATATAAGTTTTGGGTTATGAATTGAGTGCTAATTTAATGAAGAAAAGTTAATATTCACTATGAGTTTGCATATATACCATAACTATGGGTGAATATTGCTATGTTATGCTTATTAATATCATATGAATTAAAATGATATTTGGCTTAATAATGACACCGGAACTTAAATTGAATTATAAAATGTCCAAATGATAATCTGGAGGCCGCAGTTGATTCCGGAACGTGTGAGATAATCAGATATTGTGCCATTATGTGTTTTGAGATTTTGAGCATTTTTGACTGATTATGCCTTAAATATGCAATTGCGTATTATTTTATCGCAATATCGATCAATTGAGTTGCGATTTTTGGCTAAAGGCACGATTTATGTCTTGAATAAATCACTATTCACCTAATTGTATTTCCTAAACCTAGAGAACTAAAGAGAGAAAGAGAAAGAGTAGAGAGAAGAAAGTATATTGAAGATTTAAGAAGGATTCTTGCTCCCACACCAAGAAAATCTGCATTTTCTACATTGAGGCAAGTTTACTACTTGCTATATATGGTTTAAGATAAATGATTTGTGTGAGAATGATGTAGTTGATTATGGTTTACTAGTCTAGGGTTTGGATGTTGGTTGGTTTGGAATCATTAAAGGATAGTTGAATGATTGTTGATGTTGATGGTAGTGGTAGTAGCATTTATGTTGTGTGGGTGAGAATAAATGAGTTGGGTTTGGGATTTTCTTGAAAATAGGAAGTCTTGGTCTAGGTCTGCAGGGACCGGTCGACCGCGATTCTCAGACCGATCGACCGGGTCTTCGGGAGAGGGTTCACTGCATTTCTTCAAAGGCCTAAAATTATGGCACGGTCGATCGCGGTCCCCTGACCGGTCGACCGGCCCTGCCGAAATGAACTTTCTGCTTTTCTTCTTAGGCCAAATCTTGAGACGCGGTCGACCGCGGTCTTAGGACCGGTCGACCGGTCCCCTGTTTTCTTCCCAAACATTTTATTTTCAGTCCTTAACTTCTTCTTTTCATAGGAACATAGGGACCTTCTTAAATGAAGTAAAAAATAGGGTCTTAGAGTATTAGTTGAGTTCGGTCGACTCCCTAGACTCGAAGGGGTTCATCTAGGGTTCCTGTCAAGGGGGGGGGGGGGAGATTTAAAGAAATGTTTAGGCATTACTTCTGTCAGGTAGTTCTCTAAGAGTCTAGGAAATCTTAAGGTCGAATTTGGAGACTTTAAGAGTAAATGCGAACTAGATATCATTTAATGGGTTATTATAAAGTCCAAACAAGGACATTTGGGAGAGATAACTTGGGAGTTTAAATATTCTTCGAGGTTATTATGATGATGTGAAGTATACCATAATGCATTTGATAAAATGTAAAATGGATAAAGTAAAACATAATTTACTGAATCGTGAAATGGAAATTAATAAAATGGATGTTACACACCTCTCTAAATACCATCTTAAGGGAAGTCCGTGCGTGAGGTGAAGCCCCCTGGCTAATGAATGCAGGGTGGATATAGTCCTAGGCCATATGAGCGCTTGTTTTATATTTTTCTGCGATGGGTAGGAGATTCTGGGTGTGGTCTTGACTACCCCGCAGGCATATGGAAGCTTCTCGACGTTTGCGATAGGATCCCAGGTTGTCTTATGTTAGGCCCTGGAAGATGATAGTTATTTTGGGGCGCGCACAGTGGGGAAACCCGAACAGGCGGTCTTAGAATCGTTATATACATATTTATAACTATTCTATTATCGAGTTGGACTAGATGGAACATTAATGCCTTAAAGAGCAAAGTATATGCCACAAAGAGCATACTATTGAGATAAGTGCCATAAAGTGCACATGGTAATAATTGCATTCCTGATAAGGAATGGAAAGAAGACGGAAATGAAAATGAGGAAAGATGAAAAAGGCTTATAAGTATTTTTATTTCTTTATATAATTGAATTTTATTTTTATAATCATTTAACTATCTTAGTTCTTTATATGATGTTACCATGCTAGAATATCATCCGTATCATCCATGCTTACCTGTCCATTATTGTCATACCTGTCATTTATCTAGTGATCATATAAAATCGGCCTCTGACCGGTTCTTTGTTTTCTTGTTGTGTATGTATCTTCTATATTCGTTCAGGTGTTCCACCGCAAGGTCGCCCGTAATGACTTTCTTTTCTCTGAGTCTTTTGAGGAGCCGTGACATTTTGTGGGTATCACGGGATATTTTGTGTAGACGCCTCTATTATTGTTTTCTAGCTAAGATCAGTCTTTATTCGGGCGTGTGGCCTAAATGGTTGTAATTGTATAAATGATGTATTATGTAACACATGAAACTTACTGTATATTGTATGGATTGTGTCGACCGACGCTTTATTCGGTCCTTTCTTATCTATTGGATTACATATATATGTTTGTGGGAGTTTCCACCCTCTTTTTATATTATTGGTTGTTGAAAGTGTTTTCTTTAAAATACAAACTAAAATTTATTGATAACCCGTTTTCTGGAATATTGAGTGGTTATTCCTGATACTCTGTATGATATTGTGATGCTGAGAATGATATCTATCCATGATTCCTGTTTCATCGGGGTATCGGGCTGGCCACCCTTTATTTCGGATAGCGGGTTGTCACAGATGGTATCAGAGCATCCGGTTCTAGAGTCTTTAGGATCTATGCGGATTTGTCACGTTCTACCGTAGCGTTCTTTGATATAGAGCTTAATGTTAGGATTGTCTTGTTGCTTATGTATGCGATCTTCTGCTAGATAGATTATTTTATAAAATATTCTAACTCTATATCTTCTCTATCTCAGATGCCGCCAAAGAGAGGACGTCCCTCTAGACGCAATAGGGTTGTCGAGGATGAGGTTGGTCCTCCACCGCCGCCACCGGGGAATATAAGTGCCGCTGATGTGGCAAATATCGTGGCCCAAGCTGTTAATGCAGCGATGACTGCAGTGGCATAACAAATGCCACAAGCTCAAGTGAGGGGACAAGAAGCACTAGTTCCTACGGGACCTTCTCAGTGGGAACGGGTAAGAGAGTCTTTCCTAAAGGGTCATCCCCCAGAATTTGAGGGAGGTTCGGACGTTATAAAGGCAAACCAGTGAAAGAAGGACATGTAGCGCCATCTTAGGATGGTGGAATGTAGTGAGGAGAAAAAGCAAATCCTCGTTACCTTTAAGCTTGTCGGATTACACTGGTGGGAGTCAATAACGACACCCGAACAAAGGGATACAATGTCAATCACCAATTTTTGGGTTTTGTTTGATGGAAAGTATTTCCCTCCCGCAGTTCAAAGGGAGATGCAGAGGAAGCTTCAAGATTAAGTACAAGGGAAGAGATCGGTTGCCGTATACGAAGAGGAGTTTACCCGGTTAGCAAGCTTTATACCGGATGAAGTGACTCCGGAAGCGAAGAGGATCTCCAAATTTGTAGGAGGTTTGCACTGGCGAATAAAACAACATTTGCTTGGAAATCTATCTTTGATAACCTTTAGGGACGTGATGAATGCTTCTTTACTTCACTGTCAAGAGCATTGATTATTTGTGCAAAACAATAAGAAGGCTGCAACAATGGGGCAAGTGGTGAAACTGGGAAGTAATGGGATCGGAGGGGGGGCATCTTCTTTGTCCCAAACCTCAGGGAACAAGCAGAAAGAGAGGGATCCTCAACAAGGGGATTTGTCCAAGTGTTAACGTTTTGGTGGGTTTGATGCTGGTGGCAATAATAATAATAATAACAGGCCGGGTCAAGGCGGACAACAACAACAGGGAGGTAGAGGTGGAAATGGAGGTAGGGGCCAGCAGGGCCGGGGTGCGGGGAAATTTCGAAACAATCAAGGTAGGAATCAGGAGAATGCGGCTAATAAATGTTTTCAGTGTGGGGAGTTGGGACATTATAAAAGGGCGTGTCCTCAGTTGGTTGGAGGGCATCTTCCTAGGGCTCCACAACAGCCGTATGTACAGTTTCTTCCCCAGGCGCCTAATTCGATTGCTCCTCCCCAGCAGGGGCAACTGCAGTATGGACGGGTTTACCATATTCAGGAAGCTATGCTTCCTCCACCCCCTCCGGCACCGCCAGCGATCGAGGGCAAGTTTTTCATTCATGGGCATATGGGTCGAGTACTATTTGATACAGGTGCTACACACTCCTTTATTTCTAGGAGTTTTGCTCAGACCACAGGTTTGATAAAATCTGCTGAAAGTACCTTCACTAGCGTTGAATCCTCTATGGGTGATGGTTCATTGATTTTCTTTGTTTGTAAAAACATAGGGATTAACCTTGGTAACTTATGTTTTGAGGCCGAATTGCTCGTCCTTGACTTGGTCGGGTATGATGTAATATTGGGTATGGATTGGCTAGGGAAATATCGCGTGATAGTAAATTGTTATGGGAAAAGCATAGTTTTTGCAGTTCCGGGACAAGAAATGTTCCTGGTTGTTATGCCTTGTATGGAAGGGAGTACGAGTGCTTATTTATATTATATTGCGGAAGATGCATCTAGGGATGTTGTGGTTCCCCTAAATTCTCTTCCGATTGTTTGAGATTTTGAAGATGTTTTTCGAGAGATACCGGGATTACCTCCAAGTCGGGAGATAGAGTTTGTGATTGATTTAATGCCGGGAACTCGACCGATTGCTAAAGCTCCGTATTGAATGGCTCCTGTGAAGATGAGGGAGTTGAGAGATCAAATTCAGTAGCTATTGGAGCAGGGATTTATTAGGCATAGCACATCACCATGGGGTGCTCCGGTATTGTTTGTGAAGAAAAGAGACGGTTCTCTCCGGTTATGTGTGGATTATAGGGAGTTGAATAAAGTCACCATCCGGAATAAATACCCTTTGCCTCGCATCAATGATTTGTTTGACCAACTTAGTGGAGCATCATACTTCTCCAAAATCGATTTGAGGACGGGGTATCATCAATTAAGGATACGGGCGCAAGATGTATCCAAGACTGCATTTCTGACCCGTTATGTATCCTATGAATTCTTGGTTATGCCCTTTGGGCTAACCAATGCTCCTGCTGTATTTATGGATCTTATGAACAGGGTGTTTCGGGATTTCCTTGACCAGTTTGTTATTGTATTCATCGATGACATCCTAGTCTATTCTCAGACAGAGTCTGACCATGCTACTCACTTACGGTTGGTCCTGCAGAGATTGAGGGATCACAAATTGTATGCAAAATTTGAGAAATGTGTCTTTTAGTTGAAGGAAGTTCAATTTCTAGGTCATGTGGTGTCATCCCAGGGTTTATCTGTGGATCCTAGCAAGGTGATTGCGGTGAGAGAGTGGGGTCAGCCCATGACACCTACTGAGGTTCGTAGTTTTCTGGGCTTGGCCGGTTATTACCGTCGATTTATTAAGGGTTTTTCAAAAATCTCTAGCCCATTGACGAATTTAACCCGAAAGGGAGTGAGATTTGTTTGGGACAGTTCATGTCAAGCTGCATTTGATGAGCTCAAAAATAGATTAACTTCGGCTCTAGTCCTTGCATTGCCAAAATCGGGATTGGAATACCTAGTCTTCACCGATGCATCTCTTCAAGGGTTAGGAGGTGTTCTTCAGCAAGAAAGACAAGTTATTGCTTATGCTTCTCGTAAGTTGAAGCCTCACGAAAGGAACTATTCGGTGCATGACTTAGTTTGCCGCAGTTGTCTTTGCCTTGAAGATATGGAGGCATTATCTCTTGGGGGAAAAGTTTAGTCTTTTCACAGACCATAAATCGCTGCAATATTTATTTTCCCAAAAGGCCTTGAATATGCGTCAGCGTCATTGGTTGGAGTTTATGAAAGACTACCAATTTGATATCCATTATCATCCTGGAAAGGCGAACGTAGTAGCGGATGCCTTGAGTAGGAAGCCCGAGGGAGACTTAGCTAATGTGTGGAAAGCTAAGTGGAGAGAGCTCAGCCAGGAGGATGCGGGGGTAAGAGCATTCATTTCCGTGATGACCGTTACTCCTACGATTATAGTGAGAATTGTGGAAGCCCAGGGAAGAGATAAAGGTTGTCGAGACCATATACACCGACTATTGTCCGAGGGAGCGGAGTCGTACTCGATTGGTTCTGAGGGTGGACTACGCTTCCATGGAAGACTTATTGTTCCCGAAGATGGGGACTTGAGACGAGCGGTGATGGCGAAATCTCACGGGTCAAAGTTTACGGTACATCCAGGTGGGGACAAGATGTACCAAGATATGCGCCGTCAGTATTGGTGGGCTGGTATGAAGAGGGATCTCTCAGAGTTTGTGTCCCAATGCACTACTTGTCAGTTGGTTAAGATTGACCACCAACGACCGACAGGTTTGTTGCAACCGCTGGAGATTCCAGTATGGAAATGGGAAAGCATTTCGATGGACTTCATTACGGGCTTACCTAGATCACAGAGAGGTCATGATTCGATCTCGATGATTGTCGACCGTTTGCCTAAGTCGGCACACTTCTTGCCTGTACGTACGGATTATGATACCGCTCGCTACGCCCAATTGTTCATCGAGGAGATCGTTAGACTCCATGGGGTACCTTTAAATATTGTTTTTGACCGAGATAAAATATTTGTGTCCCACTTTTGGCGAAGTTTTCAAGAGGCCATGGGGACCGAGTTGAAGTTAAGCTCTTCCTATCATCCTCAAATAGATGGTTCAAACTGAAAGGGTAAACCAGATGTTGGAGGATATGCTTCGTATGTGCATGCTTGATTTTAAGGGCGGTTGGGAACAATACCTCCCATTGGTTGAGTTTGCTTATAACAACTCGTACCAATTTACTATTGGAATGGCACCTTATGAAGCTTTGTATGGCCGGCCATGTAGGTCACCCGCTTGTTGGTTGGAAGTGGGTGATAACAAATTCCTTGGACCTGAAATGATCCAAAACACTTCTTCAAAGATTGAACTTATTCGAAATCGCATTCGGATAGCCCAAGACCATTGAAAGAGCTACGCCGATGTGGGTAGGAGACACATGGAGTTAGAGGTTGGAGACCAAGTGTTGTTGCGAGTGTCTCCAATGAAGGGCATTAAACTTTTCGGGAAGAAAGGAAAGCTTGGACCGCATTTTGTTGGACCTTTCCCAGTTATTGCAAAAGTTGTCCCCGTGGCGTATCAACTTGCTTTACCGGAGCCTTTGCAACAAATCCACGATATATTCAATGTCTCCTCTTTGAAGAAGTATAGAAGATGTGAGGGTGCCCTTTGGCACATCCCTTTTGAAGATATCGACTTGCAACCCGAAGTTTCATATGAAGAACAATCGGTTGCATTTCTTGAGTATGGGGAGCGTAAGTTAAGGTCTCGTGTGGTGCCCTTAGTGAGAGTTCAATGGAGTCATCACAATTCAAAAGAATCAACGTGGGAGCGTGAGGACGAGATGCGGGAGAAATATCCACATATTTTCTTATAAGGTACGCCTGAATTTTGGGGACAAAATTCCCTCATAAGGGGGGGAGTATGTAATAACCCTCGCTTATGAGAACGTATTTTATATTAATTACTAGGTATGGTAATTAGATATAAGTTTTGGGTTATGAATTGAGTGCTAATTTAATGAAGAAAAGTTAATATTCACTATGAGTTTGCATATATACCATAACTATGGGTGAATATTGCTATGTTATGCTTATTAATATCATATGAATTAAAATGATATTTGGCTTAATAATGAGACCGGAACTTAAATTGAATTATAAAATGTCCAAATGATAATCTGGAGGCCGCAGTTGATTCCGAAACGTGCGAGATAGTCAGATATTGTGCCATTATGTGTTCTGAGATTTTGGGCATTTTTGACTGATTATGCCTTAAATATGCAATTGCGTATTATTTTATCGCAATATCGATCAATTGAGTTGCGATTTTTGGCTAAAGGCACGATTTATGTCTTGAGTAAATCACTATTCACCTAATTGTATTTCCTAAACCTAGAGAACTAAAGAGAGAAAGAGAAAGAGTAGAGAGAAGAAAGGATATTGAAGATTTAAGAAGGATTCTTGCTCCCACACCAAGAAAATCTGCATTTTCTACATTGAGGCAAGTTTACTACTTGCTATATATGGTTTAAGATAAATGATTTGTGTGAGAAAGATGTAGTTGATTATGGTTTACTAGTCTAGGGTTTGGATGTTGGTTGGTTTGGAATCATTAAAGGATAGTTGATGTTGATGGTAGTGGTAGTAGCATTTATGTTGTGTGGGTGAGAATAAATGAGTTGGGTTTGGGATTTTCTTGAAAATAGGAAGTCTTGGTCTAGGTCTGCAGGGACCGGTCGACCGCGATTCTCAGACCGGTCGACCGGGTCTTCGGGAGAGGGTTCACTGCATTTCTTCAAAGGCCTAAAATTATGGCACGGTCGACCGCGGTCCCCTGACCGGTCGACCGGCCCTGCCGAAATGAACTTTCTGCTTTTCTTCTTAGGCCAAATCTTGAGACGCGGTCGACCGCGGTCTTAGGACCGGTTGACCGGTTGACCGGTCCCCTGTTTTCTTCCCAAACATTTTATTTTCAGTCCTTAACTTCTTCTTTTCATAGGAACATAGGGACCTTCTTAAATAAAGTAAAAAATAGGGTCTTAGATTATTAGTTGAGTTCGGTCGACTCCCTAGACTCGAAGGGGTTCATCTAGGGTTCCTGTCAAGGGGGGGGGGGGGGGGGGGAGGGGAGATTTAAAGAAATATTTAGGCATTACTTCTGTCAGGTAGTTCTATAAGAGTAGGAAATCTTAAGGTCGAATTTGGAGACTTTAAGAGTAAATGCGAACTAGATCTCATTTGATGGGTTATTATAAAGTCCAAACAAGGACATTTGGGAGAGATAACTTGGGAGTTTAAATATTCTTCGAGGTTATTATGATGATGTGAAGTATACCATAATGAATTTGATAAAATGTAAAATGGATAAAGTAAAACATAATTTACTGAATCATGAAATGGAAATTAATAAAGTGGATGTTACACACCTCTCTAAATACCATCTTAAGGGAAGTCCGTGCGTGAGGTGAAGCCCCCTGGCTAATGAATGCAGGGTGGATATAGTCCTAGACCATATGAGCGCTTGTTTTATATTTTTCTGCGATGGGTAGGAGATTCTGGGCGTGGTCTTGACTACCCCGCAGGCATATGGCCGCTTCCCGACGTTTGCGATAGGATCCCAGGTTGTCTTATGTTAGGCCCTGGAAGATGATGGTTATTTTGGGGCGCGCACAGTGGGGAAACCCGAACGGGCGGTCTTAGAATCGTTATATACATATTTATAACTATTCTATTATCGAGTTGGACTCGATGGAACATTAATGCCATAAAGAGCAAAGTATATGCCACAAAGAGCATACTATTGAGATAAGTGCCATAAAGTGCACATGGTAATAATTGCATTCCTGATAAGGAATGGAAAGAAGACGGAAATGAAAATGAGGAAAGATGAAAAAGGCTTATAAGTACTTTTATTTCTTTGTATAATTGAATTTCATTTTTATAATCATTTAACTGTCTTAGTTCTTTATATGATGTTACCATGCTAGAATATCATCCGTATCATCCATGCTTACCTGTCCATTATTGTCATACCTGTCATTTATCTAGTGATCATATAAAATCGGCCTCTGACCGGTTCTTCGTTTTCTTATTGTGTATGTATCTTCTATATTCGTTCAGGTGTTCCGCCGCAAGGTCCCCCGTAATGACTTTCTTTTCTCTGAGTCTTTTGAGGAGTCGTGACATTTTGCGGGTATCACGGGATATTTTATGTAGACGCCTCTATTATTGTTTTCTAGCTAAGATCAGTCTTTATTCGTGCGTGTGGCCCAAATGGTTGTAATTGTATAAATGATGTATTATGTAACACATGAAACTTACTGTATATTGTATGGATTGTCTCGACCGACGCTTTATTCGGTCCTTTCTTATCTATTGGATTACATATATATGTTTGTGGGAGTTTCCACCCTCTTTTCTATTATGGGTTGTTGAAAGTGTTTTCTTTAAATTACAAACTAAAATTTTTTGATAACCCGTTTTCTGGAATATTGAGTGGTTATTCCTGATACTCTGTATGATATTGTGATGCTGAGAATGATATCTATCCATGATTCCTGTTTCATCGGGGTATCGGGATGGACACGCTTTATTTCGGATAGCGGGTTGTCACAGATGCATGGAAAGGCTCTATTCAAAGGTTGGAGGATAGACTAGGAGAAATGGCCAAGGCCAAGAATCCTCTACAAATAACTTTTGTCCAAGGGACACCTTTTATACAGGCAATCATGGATTTTCAGACACCGTCGAAGTTCAAAGCACCTTTTGTGACCCCTAAATATGATGGAAAAACTGACCCTGTCCTTCAAATAGAACAATACCAAGCTGCTGCCGACATCTATGCAGTGCCAGACGAGATGAGGTGTAGGGAATTTTCGGTAACTCTTACCGGATCTGCACAAATATGGTACAATAATCTTCCTCGGGGGAAGATTTTAACTTTCTTTCAACTGGCAGAGCTCTTCATTGGAAATTTTTGCTTTGGAGCGAAACCAGTTAAACGAGTAGCACATTTGCTAAGTGTTAAACAAAAGGCAGGTGAGAGCACCGAGGATTACATAACCCGTTTCAGTAACGAGAAGCTCGAAGTTATTGATTACGAGGAAAAGACAGGGATTACTGCTTTATGAGTGGACTGCTGCCCATCAAGTTGTACTACACTTTGGCCAAAGATCCACCTAGAACCATGTCAGAACTGATGGCAAAAGCGGCCAAGATCATGAATATCGAGGAGGCTATGGCTGCAAAGAAGAATATAGATACCAAAGAGACCAAGGTAGAGATTGATAAGGCTAAAAATAAAGAGCAGAGGACAAGCAGTCAAAAACAAAGCCATCCTGGGAGGTATTGAAGAAATTCAAAAATTATACTCCTTTGAAGGTAGACATCAACCACGTTCTAGAAGAAATCAATAACAACGAGGAACTAAACTGGCCTGAGAAAATAAAGTCAGATCCTGACAGAAGGAATAAGGCCAAATATTGCGAGTTCCATAAAGACCATGGTCACACGACCAAAAATTGCATAGCTCTCCAGAATGAAATCGAAGCACTCATCAGACGAGGAAAGCTGGCCAAGTATGTTGATCGAAGAAACGAGAAGAAAAGCAACGTCCGAGTAAGACAGAGGTCTAGATCTCCTCGTCGAGCAGAAGAAAACAAGAAAAGAGATCATGAAGATGATCCAGAAGATGACCCCGATCTCCCCAAAAGACCAAGACATCCTCAACGTGAGGTATTTTCAATTCGTTTTGGATCATTTGATTGTAATGTTATTACAGGTGGAGATGCAGGAGGTGGGGACCTTACTGCGGAAAGGAAATCTTACCTCAATGAGGCTCAAGCTTGTTCATACATTCAGCGAATAAATCTAGCTGAGGATGATCACCCGAGGAAGGTGAACACAGAAAAGTTGGTCATCGGTTTCTCTAAGAACGACCTCGCAGGTGTACTATATCCTCATGATGATCCGCTGGTGATTAAAATGAGGATGAAGGAAGTAATAATCTCAAGAGTACTGGTGGATAATGGTAGCTCGGCGGATATCATGTTCTACTCATGCTTCGATAGTTTAAATCTAAAGTCGTCTCAGTTGGAACCTTATCACAGGCCCCTCCTCGGGTTTGCTAGCGAGAAAGTCTTTCCACTTGGGACGATCAAGTTGGATATGTTCATCGGCACATGGCCTGCTTGTCGAACAAAAAGAATACGTTTATTTGTGATGGATAAGAATGTCCAGTCAGCTTACAATATCATCATGGGAAGGGTAGGTTTGAAAAAGTTTGAAGCAGTACCATCTACTGTACATCAATGCCTGAAATTTCCAACCAATTTTGGAGTGGAAGTTGTAAAGGGTGACCAAAAAGTTGCTCGAGAGTGTTATTACTCATCTGCCGAGAAAGAAGAATTGAAAGAATCTAGAAAAAAGACTACAACCTATCAAGTGGATGAAGGTGCAGAGATTGAGACATTGGATCCTAGATACGAATCGTAGCTCGTGAAAGGACAGGTGGTAGAAGCTACTGAAAATATCATTTTGGACGACGAACACCCGGAACGAACAACTCAAATAGGTTCATCATTGGATGCCTCACTCAAACATGAATTGATAGTTTTCCTAAAAAGAAAAAAACAAACTTTTTCTTGGAGTCGTGAAGATATGCCAGGAATAGACCCAAATTTCTTATGTCATGAGCTCAACGTGAATAAGGAGATCAAGCCAGTGAAGCAAAGAAGAAGAGTGTTCAGCCCCGAGAAGAACCAAACTATACAAGAGGAGGTTGAGAAGCTCCAGAAATCTTGCTTTATTGAAGATGTTAAATATCCAGACTGGTTAGCAAATGTGGTGATGGTGAAGAATAAGAACAACAAATGGAGGATGTGTGTAGATTTCACCGACATCAACAAGGCATGTCCAAAGGATCATTTTCCTTTGCCCCAAATTGATCAATTAGTAGATGCTTCCTCGAGACACGAGCTGTTGAGCTTCATGGATGCTTATTCTGGTTACAACCAGATTAAAATGAAACCTGAAGATAGGGAGAGTACCTTTCATTACCCCTAGGGGAACTTATTATTATAATGTTATGCCTTTTGGTTTAAAAAATGCATGCAACATATCAGCGACTGATGAACAAAGTCTTTGCAGAAAAAATCAGTTGCAACATGGAAGTTTATGTTGATGATATGCTGACGAAGAGCAAGAAAGCTGCTGACCATCTAATTGACTTAGGCCAGAGCTTTGATCAACTAGATAAATATCAAATGAAGTTGAATCCCACCAAGTGCATATTCGGAGTACGAGAAGGCATGTTCCTCGGGTATATTATCAACCAACGAGGAATCGAAGCAAACCCGGAGAAGATCAAGGCTCTATTGGGACTACGATCTCCAACGACGAAGAAGGAAGTACAAAGTCTCACTGGGCGAGTTGCAACACTTAATAGATTTGTATCACGAGCAACAGATAGATGCCTCCCATTCTTCAAAACACGCCGAAAAATGTTTGAATGGAATGACGAATGCGAGAAGGCTTTTCAAGAATTGAAGAAATATCTAGGAGCACCTCCACTGTTATCCAGGCCAGTGATGGGGGAAAGATTGTACTTGTATTTAGCAGTGTCAAAAAATGCAGTTAGCTCGGCATTGATAAGAATGGAGAATGGAGTACAAAAACCAATCTATTACACTAGCAAAGCCTTCCGAGGAGCAGAGATCATATATCCAAGACTGGAAAAATTAGCACTAGCATTGATCGAGGCAAGTAGGAGAATGAGGCCGTACTTCCAAGCTCATACCATAGTTGTGTATACTGATATGCCATTGAGGCAAGCTCTTCATAAACCAGAAAAATCAGGGAGATTGATGTACTGGGCAGTAGAACTTGGTGAATATGACATAGTTTATGAGCCTAGATCGTCACTAAAAGGGCAAGCAATAGCAGATTTTATAGCAGAGTTCACCTATCATGATACCTTCGAGGAGCAAAAGCTGGATACCGACCAACCTGTGGATGTTAAAGGATCATCGAATTTAAATCCCGATCAACTTACGCTGGTTGACGAACAAAAGAAGTTGGTCGACGAGAAAGAGAAGTTGGTCGGTGATCAAGAGAAGATGGTCGACGAGAAGCAAGAAGTGCTAGAGAAGGATAAAAGGAAGTAGAAAATATTCCACCGAGGAACTCTGTCCGATCAAAAATTTAAAGACGAGGTACCTATATGGATGGCTCATCTTGCACTACAGGCTGTGGGGAAGGGATTGTTTTAAACAGCCCGGATGAGGTCGATGTGGAGTATGCTCTGCGCTTCCAATTCAAGGCTTCTAATAAAGAGGCTGAATATGAAGCTATGATTGCAGGTCTTAATTTGGCAAAAACCATGGGGGCAGAGCAAGTTATTGTATTCAGTGACTCACAGTTGATCGTAAATCATATACTGGGAGTATATGCAACCAAAGGAGAATTAATGATCAGGTACCATGCAAAAGTGATGAATTTTTTATCAAGTCTGGTGGCAGTGCAGATAATTAGAATACCAAGATTGGAGAATGCCAGAGCAGATGCCTTAGCTCGTTTAGCTTTAGCCACCCGCATCGAGCTACGAAGAACAATCCCAATAGAAGTCTTGGCTAGTCGGAGCATAGATGAAGATCTAATGATGAAATTTATTACCCTTGATTTAGGACCATCTTGGATGGATCCCATCAGGGCATATATTGAGGAAGGAAAGTTACCAACTGATAAACTCGCAACCAAGAAATTGAAGTTTAAAGCTGCTCATTATGTGTTGACCAATGGTATTCTATATAGACGAGGAATTATAGCTAGCTTGCAGAGATGTGTACATCCCACCGAGGTGAAAGACTTGATCGAAGAAGTCCATGAAGGATCGTGTGGAGCCCATGTAGTAGGTCGGACACTTTTGCAAAGGATAATGACGCAGGGATATTATTGGCCGATGATGAGGGCTGATTGTATAGCCTATGCCAAGAAATGTGACAAATGTCAATGCTTCTCCTCTATCCGAAGAACTGCCCAAGCATTGTTGACACCCATTACTTCCCCTTGGCCATTTGCCATGTGGGGAATTGACTTGGTCGGGCCATTTCCAACGACCAGGGGAAGGTTCAAGTATCTCATCGTCGCAGTGGATTACTTTACTAAGTGGGTGGAAGCCGAGCCTCTTGTCGACATAACGTACGAAAAGGTGTACCAATTTATTTGGAAGAATATCATCTGTAGATATGGTCTTCCCCATGCATTCATCACCGACCATGGAACATAATTTGACAACGAGGAGTTCGCTGCATATTATCATTAGTCGAACATATTAAAAACCCACTCTGCACCAGGCCATCCCCAGAGAAAAGGGCAAATTGAAGTGATGAACAGAACGCTGCTGAATGGCTTGAAGAAAAGATTAAATGATGCAAAGTCAAATTGGATCAACGAGCTACATTCTGTACTATGGGCTTATCGTACTACTCCCCGAGCAGCAACAGGAGAATCCCCATACATGTTGGCGTTTGGAAGTGAAGCTATTATACCTACCGAGTTGGGCCTCCCAACACATAGAGTACTGAATTTCAATTCCCCTGTCAGCGACTTGATGAGAAGGTTAGATTTGGACATGCTCGAGGAAGTTAGAGAAGAAGCAGCAATTAGGAACGCTGCATACCAACAACGAACAACTCTGTTCTATAACAAGAGAGTGAAGAAATGCGATCTGAAGGATGGAGACTACGTGCTAAAGAAAGTGATTCAAAAGCACAACAAACTGGAAGCTAATTGGCATGGGCCTTACCGAGTAACAGAGGTTGTTCGACTAGGGGCGTATAGGATTGAAACTTTAGAAGGAGAAGAGTTTAAGAATGCATGGAATGCAGAGCATCTTCGCAAATATTATCAGTAGTTGGGGATTCCTATGTAATGCAGTTTTCTTCAATATAAATAAAAGTTGTGGATGTTTTGCCCAATTATCTCCTTTTGTTAAAAATTTTCGGAGTACTAGTGCTACACACTACGCATCAAGCCCAGAAATACCAACTCCGGTTGGTTGGGAGGAATAAAAAATTTCCCAGAAATACCAACTCCGGTTGGTTGGGAAGAAAATCCACCAACTAAGGTTGGCCGGGAATAAAAATTTCCCAGAAATACCAACTCCGGTTGGTTGGGAAGAAAATCCACCAACTAAGGTTGGTCGGGAATACCCAAAAATACCAACTCCGATTGGTTGGGAAGAAAATCCACCAACTAAGGTTGGTCGGGAATAAAAAATTTCCCAGAAATACCAACTTCGGTTGGTTGGGAAGAAAATCCACCAACATAAGTTGGTCGGAAATAAAAAATTTCCCAGAAATACCAACTCCGATTGGTTGGGAAGAAAATCCACCAACTAAGGTTGGTCGGGAATAAAAAAAAAAAATTCCTAGAAATACCAACTCCGGTTGGTTGGGAAGAAAATCCACCAACATAAGTTGGTCGGGAATAAAACATTTCCCAGAAATACCAACTCCAGTTGGTTGGGGAAGAAAATCCACCAACTAAGGTTGGTCGAAAATAAAAAATTTACCAACTAACGTTGGTGGAAACAATTGTTTAAATAAATGAAAGTCATTTCAAGGCTTAAAATTAAAAAGTGGTAAATTTCTTGATATTTATGGCATTTTAAATTACTAACATAGTTGGTCGAGAAGTAAAATATCACCAACTCTGCTTGGTCGTCAGATAAATTCAGATAGTTGACAATAAATTTTCACCAACTCTAATTGATCGACAAAATATCTTTATCTTTTCAGCAGATATACATGCACATTCAATAGAAAATGTCTTACAAAATATTTCCAAAGACAATGACAAATTGCAAAGAAAATTAGAAGTTTTTCATTAACTCCAAAACAAAATACAATAAGAATGAAATACATAAAAAATTATTACATCAAGAATCCTATTCTATTGGTTTCTTGCCCTCTGCCTTTGAAATAGGTTCTTCACCAGCGGGAGGATCGTCTAAGGCATAGGGGGAATTGCTGAAATTTATATCTTTAAGCATCCTGATATTCATTACTGAGGGACGATCAAGAAGGTGCTCTGGGCGAGAAATCTCAAAGTTGGAATGAAGGTTATAGTCACCGAGATACTTTGAAATCAGGCATTGAGGAATGGACTGATCAGGAATCCAGCTCATGTCGAGTTTGAAAGGTGGAACTGGCAGGTCGAGCAACCCAGGGTCATAATAATCCCAGAGATAATGGCCTTGTTCCAACTGCAGCACACCCAAGGCCTTCATCCATCCTTGCTTGTAACCTTCATTATTTGCATTTTGGATCCAGTCATCTAGATGGTAGAGGGCTTCATTATAACCAGTCATCCAGAACTCTCTGGGATGCTTGTGGAATTGATAGGTTAACCTCTCCAGTTGCTCATGGAGGTTTTTCGTTAAAAGTTTTTTACTCTCCAAGACAGATTTTTGTGCAGAGAGCTGCTCGTCCAGATTCAGAATCTTCTTGGACATCTCAGCTAGTGCTTGATTCTTCGCCATTAACTGGAAGGCCTGATTCTCCAAAGGAGACTAAGTTCTTTATTCTTCAACAGTAATCCGAGCAGCTCTTGCTCATCCCCGAGAAGCTCTTGCTCGTCCGCGAGCAGAGGTAGAAGGACCGATTCTCTTCAAGGTTTCCAATTCGTCTCTTAAATTGGCATTTTCAACCTCCAAGAAAGAAAAACCTTCATCATTGACAGGGACCAAGGCTCTCGAGGTAGAGGTTGCAGATTGCAATTGGGATATCTCTCCTAGTAAATTATTGTTCTCCTGCTCTAATAGTTTGGCGATCTGCCTATGCTCTTCAACCTCAGTCTTCAAAGTCCTCTCTTTAATATCATGAGCAACAAATAACTTTTCATATCCTTTGTCAGCATATAGTTACTGATACTTCTTCTCATATCCCTGGTACAAAAGGGCTGTAGATTCCTTGTATTGTTGTTGAAGCTCCTCGAGAGTGCCCTGGAGGTCTTCAATCATCTAGTAATATGCTACATTATTAGCCACTGCCCGGTCGAGCAGACACTTTAAATACTGGTAGGCTTCAATTGCTCGCTCTGAAGCATCTGGATCGAGGATATCAACAATTTGAGCTTCTGTCATATCTGTATGACCAGCTTTGAAGTATTCTTTGCATTGTCTCAATAATTTTGTATCATGAGCTGATAACAATTCCATCCTGGCCATAAACTAGTAAAAGGAAGAGATAGCAAGAATCAATAAAAGTACAAACAGAGCAAGAAGAAGAGAATCAACAGTATAAACAATCAACATTTCAAATTTTATTGCATCATAAAAGAGAAGTACACCGTTCAGAGTTACATTTGACAAAAATAAGCAAAGAAAAAGTCCGAACAACGCTAATCCTTCTCCTTGTCTCCTAAAACTTTCTCGGGAGGCTGGGACGAGGAGGAAGGTTGCTCGGATGGCATAGAAGGTTGCTCGGTGGGTGTTGGAAGCTGCTCGGCTGAAATGTTGGTTGACTGAAGCTGCTCGATAGGAGTAATTATTGGTTGGGGTTATTCGTAGCGAAGTTCAACAGTAGGGACCTAATCCCCAACCATCATAGAAGATTCCTCAGAGGCAGCTTCATCCTCTTCTTCTTCCCCGGGAGAAGGAGGGGGGCCAGGAATGTGTCGCTGAAATAAGTCGGAGTTCTCATCGACATTCATCTCTTTCAGAGCAGTCACCCAGCTATCACTGAAATACTTAAGGCTGCCATACTCCATTTGTGACACCATGGCAGCCAAACCCTTATTCCAACCTTTGTCCCAGCCAGCACTGAAGGACTTCTTCACAGCTAATTTCCTTTTCACCTTCTCCGAGGAAATCTTCTCAGATAGAAGTTCCTCGGTAGCTTTTAATTTCTTTCTGCCTCTTCCTTCTGACGACCAACGTCACGAAGTTTACTTAGCTCTTCCTCGACAG
This sequence comes from Sambucus nigra, assembly GCA_949130495.1. Classification (NCBI taxonomy): domain Eukaryota; kingdom Viridiplantae; phylum Streptophyta; class Magnoliopsida; order Dipsacales; family Adoxaceae; genus Sambucus; species Sambucus nigra. The sequence continues at coordinate 215,200,477 of OX422213.1, forward strand.
ATTTGAGCTTGTTTTCAAACTCTCCAGCATGTTGGAGCTTCACCTCGAGCTCTTTGTTTTTCTCCTCCAAGTCTTTTATTTTCTTCTCTAACCCCTTGGAGACTTCAACATCCTGATCCCTCTCCTGCTCGGTGGAATTAAGATGCTTCTCACAAGAAGCTTTATCATCGACATACTTCTGACGAGAATCCTTTAAAGATTGCGTCAGACCTACAAAATCCTCCTCTACACCACCCGAGGAGATGGACGACTTGATGGCTTCGTCCTTCTTCAGAATAGTATTAAAGCAAGTTACCAACTGGAAAAAGAAAATAACGGTAAGTCAGTGCAACGATGTAACATTGAAAAATGAAAGTTTAAATTAGCAATACTTACCGAGGTAATGTGCTGAGCTGCCAAAGTGGTAACCCTATCTCGGGAAAGATTTTCTTCAATACCTTGGATCTCGGGGATGATCCAAGACTTCATCGAGCTCATGGCAGAGCTCGGAGCAACGAAAGTGGGAACACCACTTCCAGTAGTTGGAGGCTGAGAGATGGATTCAGCCAAATTGATCGAGGAGCTCTTCTTCAGCTTCCTCATGGGAACAGGAACATTCTCGACCAAGGATGTCGTCTTGGTCGGTGATATAATTACAACCTCGCTCGGAGGAGAAACAGCTGCAACCTTGCTCGGAGCCGCAGGGGGCTTCTTGGCAACCTTCACAGTAACAGCTGGAGGAGGTGCATCAATTTGTCTTGTCCCCTCTGGGACATCCTGCTTGCTTTTCTTTGCCTCTCCAGTAATAGAGGCAGATTTCTCGAAAAGGGCAGGATCTCTTCTTCTTTTCATTCTTTCACTAAGAGGAATATGTGACTCAGGAGAAGAACCTTCAGAAGCTGGTACTGGTTCTACTTCACTTATCACTGGACGAGAAGTAAGATACGAGGCGTAACTCTTGTACTGCAACAAGTATGAAGCTGATCTGATGTGTTCATCAGTAAAAGTTTGATGCAAACCCCAGATAAGTTTCAGATGCTTTAAATTAACTTCTGTCTCTTTTGGAGACCTTCTCTTGCTGTCAACTGTAAATAAATCAAAATTAAAATATCAGTGACACATTTTATCAAACACAAAGAAAGCATAATTTCAAAAATAAAGTAAAATGAAAACAACCTATCCTATTGCCATAGGGAGGGCATCTGGGACCCTGATACACATCGTGTCCAGTCAGTGGAGCATGTTGCTAATTTTTCATAACAACACCATGCTCGAAGTAATCCCTATTGGCATCTGGGAGATTGACGACTAAATCCCTATTTAAAAACCTAGTTTTCAAATAAAAAGTACTGTCACTGACAGCCCATCTATAACAAAACATGATTTCTGGAATTCCTATACGAGTTCCATGAATCTGATTTAACCTATGGACTCCATTAACTATTTTCCATGCATTAGGGGCTATTTTTGCAGGCACCACATCAAAATATTGACAAAATTCCAGAGATAAGGGGTTTGGAGGAAAAGAAAAGCCACATTCAGCTACAAAGAGACTGGGGAACCAATGTCCCTCAGCCAAACGAAAATAATCTGAAGGTTTAGAAAGTTCTTCCAAAACGACCCATGAAGGAATAGAGAAATCATAACGAAATTTATCAAGCGACTCAACAAGGTAAACCATGATGAATAAAGTAAATAAAAAGAAGGAAGAAGATCTTACAGAAAAAGGGTGGATCAGTTGACAACGAACGCTGGAAGGAATGAACGCACAAGATAGAGAAGAAATGGAGAACTCAAAGATACAGATTTGAAAAAATGAAGAGACGATAGGATTTTCTGCAACGCTTAACCTTACCTTGGGAAGGGGTAAAAATAATGATTACAAAGAGAGACGTTTGCGCTACCGGCGGTTAAAAGGACAAAAAGGGCGCGAACACCGAAGCAGTTAGAAAAATTCGAAAAGTCTGATTCTATGAATTCGAAAAGAAAAATAAATACAAAGAAAACACTCCTAAAATTCAGGATGACCATTTAATCCCGCCATACTTCGAGAATAATGTTCCACACTCCTCAATCTCGAACTGTGAAACATTGGGGGCTTCTGTTGATACCAAATTTAGTCTGCTGACGTGGCTCAGTTAAGTGGAGACACGTGTCAATCTACATGACACTAACAAACATTTCTGAACAACAACTTGACTTCGAGGAACTCAACTTTCCCGACCAACTCAGATACTCGGAGCAGTAGATGATCTCCAAGGAACTATACTGCACCGAGCAACTCATGGATACCGAGATACTTAGGCGGTCCGAGCAGCTTAGGCGGTCCGAGCTGCACCTCGATCAGAGCATTTATTACTAGACAATTAAGAGGATTAAATGCGCATTAAATGCTGATTATTATCATACAAATGTATACGCCTATCGAACAGCTATGTATTACCCTTTCACATGTACAACCTCAGGGTTATAAATACATTGTATCATCCTCATTGTAAGGGGACTCGGAATTTCTTGATAAAACTACTATCGAGAATTCTGTAAACATTCATCAATAACACAAACAGTGGACGTAGGCCATTCCTTCAAGGCTGAACCACTTTAAAAATCTTTTATCTTGTTTATTTTTATCTGTGATTGATTAATTAGAGATAAACTAATTTTTTACATCAACAACTTATATGCATTTTAGTCTGGGTATGTATTCCGCTTTATAGTTTTTGTTTATTTGATGATTGGAGTTTGGGATATCATGTATTTTAAAGAGCATGGTTGGCCATTTTGAACAATCTTTGAGACGCTTCCTAATGATTACACCGATATGGAAAATCTAATTGATAGTCTTTAGGTATATATTCTCATTTGTACATTTACACATGGACACACTCTTATATTTGATTGCTATTTGCATACTTAATTTTTGGAATTTTAGATTTTGATTGGATATATTCTCAATTGATTCTGATTTTAGTTCCTCTTTCTTTAACAAATTTATCACATAAATGTCTCTTCTTCAAATTCCATGTAATTTTCCTCACTTGGTTGTCACATGAGGCAATATTATGAATAATGCAACCCGCTGTTACTAATTTTATGAATTATTTCAACATTTGAGATGTAATATACTTCCCCAGCTTCAAAGATTGATTCCTTGTCCATATCATCATTTTGTTATCGTATGCAGCCTTAAGATTCACAACCGTATGCAACCTTAAAAATAGTTTTTTATTCATTACAATTTGGTTGCTGATAAATCATAGGAAATGAATTCCTTATTTGTGTTTGTGGTGTGATTCAATCTTTTTCATTTTTATTTTGTCTAGGTATATATATTTAGATGACGTCTTCGAGGATCACATTGGCGTAAACGTCGAAGCCCTTATGTGTACTGATGAGTTCTTTATCTCTTTTCATTATAAATGGTCATAACGAAGTGGTTTGATGCTTAGTAGTGAAGTTTTGAAAGCCCTAAGAGGTACTTAGCGAAGATAATCGTGGGGAGGATGAGGATGGAGTGTCGTTATTGAGCAATGACTGGAGACTGAGCCAATTATGGAGGATGGAGTGTACTTTAATTTTTTATTTTGTTTTCTGTTTTTGGGTTTTCTTTTCCATTTTCATTCACTTTTTTATGCGTGCCCATTTCACTAACACTAACAGGTTTTGGTTTTGTTCAGGATCTCAATCTTGAAATGACTACCGTTAGGATTTCTATCACCCGAGCATTTTTCTCCATTTAATTCCTCTAAGGTGAGGGTTCAATCACTTGGTTTTTACCTTTCAAACTTTGGATCCATACATTTTCTTTAGTTCGTCTGTTACTAAGTTACTCTGTAATATTTTCATCTAATTTGATTTAGGTAGGGCCTTTAGGAATTTGAAATTATCCGCCCAACTCTTGCAATTTCAGATTATATGGGTTTGTTGTGTTTTTTTTTCTTTTGATTTGTATCAAGAATATATTTATTAGACACAAAATATTAAAATGAACTTTCATTGATGCCCGGAGTAAAAATAACCCCAAAATGGTCTCGTAAGAGGTACCAACACCTCGCACAAAACCAATATAACTCGTAAGAACTGATCGCGTAGTCACAGGACTCCCGGTTTGAGGATGAAAATTTGTAAACAATTAGATTTAGGCCAAAAAAATGTTGTCAAGGGGTAAGAACATAAATTAACTACAAAATGGTCCTGTAAGAGGCATAAGCACCTTGCACGGGATCAATTTAACTTGTATGAACGAACCACATATTCACGACTAGTAGTGGTGGATCCAGAAATGTGAGTAAGAGGGGGCCAAACAATAAATATCTATTTTTTCAGGGGCCAAAACTATAAAACTATAATTTTTTTTCTATAAAATTTTAAAACTATATGGTTAAAATTTGAAATTCTTAAATTTTTTTTTTGGGGGGGTCAAGGCCCCCCCTTGTATTCGCCTCTGACGACAAGCTTAGTGTGTATAGAGAGACTCGAAGGTTGAAGGATAAGTCGTATACTATGGAGGATGGAGCGACTGGTGTAGATGTATTATATTTTAATGTCCATTCTTATTACCTAATGTATAAAATATTGCAATAAACGTTTTATGGTATTGCACACTATTTAAAACTCTTTTCTTAATTTGTAGGAAAGTATACAAAGACAGTTGAATGCGATAGAAGAAGAACAACAGAATGACCCGAAAGTGAGAGATCAAATCTTTGATGATGTCATTGGTCGTGACGGACATGTACGTGCATTATGTAGGGGAGTTGGTATTCGACTGCCATCTTTAAGGTCCATGCCTTCTCACTTTTGCGAGAGCGAGATCGAAAGGTTGCAAAAGAGGATTGAGGAGGGAGAGACTCGTCATCGTGAAGAGATCCAAGAGTTGAAAGACCAAATGTCACATACCATCAACAAATTATTTCGTATGATACAAAATGCTGGATTCCCAATACCACCAGATGATTCCCCAAGTACTTCCAATGTGCAGCTGTAGGTAACAGGTATCCTCATTTCTCATAGTTATCCAATTATAAGAAAGAAATTATTTTGGATAGGAATACTAAATTGTACAATTATATCTCAGAAATCACAAAACAAAACAAGACATGCTTATGTATTAAACAAAGCAAAATCAGAACAGAAAGAACAGTTAATATTTTTACAAAAAAATGTTTTCATAATTAAAATGATGGCATTTCCATAATTAAAGTGTGAAAACGTAAAACAGTTACAAAACGGTCCAGTGAGAGGCTCGAGCACCTCGCACAGGACCAATGTAACTTGTACGAACCGACCGCGTAGTCACGGGACTCCCGGTTTGAGTATACGACAAGAATTTACAAAAATTTAGACTTAAGCTTAAAAACATGATCACCTCACACGGTACCAATGTAACTCGTAGGGACCGACCACGTAGTCCCCGACCTCTCGATTTGAGTATACGATGAGAATTTGTAAAATTTAGACTTAGGCATGAAAACCTGACGTCAAAGGATAAAAACATAAAATAATAACAAAACGGTCCCATTAGAGGCACCATCACCTCGCACGGGACCAATGCAACTCGTACGAACTGACCACGTAGTCACGGGACTCCCGGTTGAGTATACGACGAGAATTTGCAAAAATTTAGACTTAGGCTTAAAAACATGATGTCAACGGGTGAAAATGTAAAACAGCCACAAAACATTCCCGTGAGAGGCTAGAGCACCTCGCATTAGACCAATGTAACTTGTAAGGACCAACCGCGTAGTCCCCGGCCTCTCGGTTTAAGTGTACGATGAGAATTTGGAAAATTTAGACTTAGGCTTGAAAACATGATGTCAAAGGGTGAAAACGTAAAATAGTCACAAAATGGTCCCATTAGAGGCACCATCACATGGCATGGGACTAATGTAACTCGTACGAATTGATCGCGTAGTCACGGGACTCCCGGTTTAAGTATACGATGAGAATTTGCAAAAATTTAGACTTAGGCTTAAAAACATGGCGTCAACGGGTGAAAACATAAAACAACCATAAAACGGTCCCGTGAAAGGCTAGACCACCTCGCACGGGACCAATGTAACTCGTACGAACCGACCGCATAGTCTCCGGTCTCCTGGTTTGAGTATACGACAAGAATTTGTAAAATTTAGACTTAGGCTTGAAAACCTGACGTCAAAGGATGAAAACGAAAAACAACAACAAAACGGTCCCTTTAGAGGCACCATCACCTCACACGGGAACAATGTAACTCGTACGAACTGATCGCATAGTCACAGGACTCTCGGTTTCAATATACGATGAGAATTTGCAAAAAATTATACTTAGGCTTAAAAACATGGCGTCAACGGGTGAAAACATAAAACAACCACAAAATGGTTTTGTGAGAGGCTAGACCACCTCGCACGGGACCAATGTAACTCGTACGAACCGACCACGTAGTCCCCGGCCTTCCAATTTGAGTATACAACGAGAATTTAAAAAATTTAGACTTATGGTTAAAAATATGGCATTAAAGGGTAAAAACCTAAAACAACCACAAAATGGTCCCTTTAGAGGCACGATCACCTCGCACGGGACCAATGTAATTCGTACAAATCGACCCGTAGTCATCGGCCTCCCGATTTGAGTATACGACAAGAATTTGTTAAAATTTAGACTTAGGCTTAAAAACATGTCATAAAAGTGTATAAACATAAAACAACCATAAAACGGTCTCGGGAGAGGCACGATCACCTCGCACGGGACCAGTGTAACTCTTAGGGAACGACCGCGTAGTCCTCGACCTCCCGGTTTGAGTATACGACAAGAATTTGTAAAATTTAGACTTAAGCTTAAAAAAGTGGCATCAAAGGGTGAAAACCTAAAACCACCACAAAATAGTCCCGTGAGAGGCAAGATCACCTTGTACGGGACCAATGTAACTCGTACGGACTGATCGCGTAGTCCCCGATCTCTCGGTTTAAGTATACGAAGAGAATTTGTAAAATTTAGACAGGCTTGAAAACCTGACGTCAAAGGATGAAAACATAAAACAACAATAAAACGGTCCCGTTAGAGGCATCATCACCTCGCACGGGACCAATGTAACTCTTACGAACTGACTACGTAGTCACGGTACTCTCGGTTTCAGTATACGACGATAATTTACAAAAATTTAGACTTAGGCTTAAAAACATGGCGACAACGGGTGAAAACATAAAAAAGCCACAAAACGGTCCCATGGGAGGCTAGACCACCTCGTATGGGACCAATATAACTCGTATGAACCGACCGCATAGTCCCCGATCTCCCGATTTGAGTATACGACGAGAATTTGTAAAATTTAGACTTAGGGTTACAAATATGGCATTAAAGGGTGAAAACGTAAAACAGCCACAAAATGGTTCCATTAGAGGCACGATCACCTCACACGGGACCAATGTAACTCGTACAAACCGAACCCGTAGTCATCGGCCTCCCGGTTTGAGTATACGATGAGAATTTGTAAAAATTTAGACTTAGGCTTAAAAATATGTCATAAAAGTGTATAAACATAAAACAACCATAAAACGGTCCCGCGAGAGGCACGATCACCTCACACGGGACCAGTGTAACTCGTAGGGACCGATCGCGTAGTCTCCGGCCTCACGGTTTGAGTATACGATGAGAATTTGTAAAATTTAGACTTAAGTTTTAAAACATGGCGTTAAAGGGTGAAAAATTAAAACCACCACAAAATGGTCCCGTGCGAGGCAAGAGCACCTCGTACGGGACCAATGTAACTCGTACGAATCGATCGCGTACTCCCCGGCCTCCCGATTTGAGTATATGACGAGAATTTGCAAAATTTAGACTTAGGCTTGAAAACATGGCATCAACGGATGAAAACATAAAACAACAACAAAACGGTACCGTTAGAAGCACCATCACCTTGCACGGGACCAATATAACTCGTACGAATCGACCGCGTAGTCCCCGACCTCCCGGTTTGAGTATACGACGAGAATTTGTAAAATTTAGACTTAGGCTTAAAAATATGGCGTCAAAGGGTGAAAACCTAAAACCACCACAAAATCGTCCCGTTAGAGGCACGAGCACCTCGCACGGGACCAATGTAACTCGCACGAACTGACTGCGTAGTTTTCGACCTCCCGGTTTGAGTATATGACGTGAATTTGTAATATTTAGACTTAGGGTTAAAAAGATGGCGTCAAAGGGTGAAGACCTAAAACCATCGCAAAATGGTCCTGTGAGAGGCACCAACACCTCGCACGGGACCAACGTAACTCGTACGAACCGACCGCATAGTCCCCGGCCTCCCGATTTGAGTATACGATGAGAATTTATAAAATTTAGACTTAGGATTAAAAACATGGCGTCAAGGGATGAAAACGTAAAATGGTTACAAAACGATCCAGTGAGAGGCTCGAACACCTCGCATGGGAGAAATGTAACTCGTACGGAATGACCGTGTAGTCAAGGGACTCCCGGTTTGAGTATACAACGAGAATTCGCAACATTTAGACTTTTAGGTTTAAACATTATTTGATTACTGATATCTTTTTTGTTTTGTTTCTTATATTTTTTTGCAGGATAACATTTTAGGTTTATATGTTATTCGCGTGGAACACATGAACAAAGCAATGGTTTGTGACAAGTAGATTTTTTTATTTATTATTGTTGTTGATATGCGAGATTGTTGTTTTAATTTTTTTTTCTGGCCGTGCAGGCTTTTGTGATGATTAAACAGGTTGGTTTTCATGTAAAAACAAAGGAGATTCTGTCGAATTTTTTTAAAAATTGTAAAGAATTATTGATATGGGAGATTTTTTAATTTTTTTATTGTTGTGCGGGCTTTTGTGTTGATTAAACAGGTTGGTTTGTATAAACAAAGGAGACCTTGTCGAATTTTTTTAAAAATTGTTGATTTGCGAGATTCTTATATTCATTTTTTATAGCCGTGTGGGCTTTTGTATTGATTAAACAGGTTGGTTTTCATGTATAAACAAAGGAGACTCTGTCAATTTTTTTTAAAAATTGTAAAAAGTTGTTGATACGATTAACTAATATATTTGGATATTTTATATTACTATAATATTATTTTGATAAAATGATTATTTATTGATTGCAGGTTGTGCACAAGAAGTTGAAGAGACATGTTTTTGAGTGTGTCTACTATATGTGACACTAAGAGAAGTTTTTGAAGCGTGACAACCATATTTATCATCTTAATTTAGGGATGATATTTTTTTTTGACAATTGTATATCTTATTAATTAGTATGATTTTGTACTCATTTAAATATTTTTACTGGAATGTAGTTTAATGGAAGAAATTTTTATTGGATACGTGCTTCAATGAATGTGGTTGATATATTGCGTTTATGATCGGATGATTTGATTTATACTGCAAATTAGACGTCGATTATTATTGCAACATAAAACATATAATAATGTAACTATTTATGATAATTTTTGTTTATCAATTGGGACGGTTATAAATCTTCCCTAATACTTATTTGTATTAATTGAGAATACCTTTTGGGACGATTTTTACCGTCCCTAATACCCATTTTTGCATCAATTGAAATTACCTTTTGGGACGGTTTTTACCGTTCTAATTGGGTTGCCAGAATCTCAGTAGTATTAGGAACGGTTTTTCCGTCCCTAATACTATTGGCGGGAGCGGGAATTTTTTCACGGGAACACTATTTGGGACGAAAAAATTTGTCCCTAATGCCAAATGCAGACCGTCCATGTATTAACATTTAGGACGGTAAAATCCGTCCCTAAAATATTTGCGACACCTAGTATAAGGGACGGATTTTTGCCGTTGCAAAAACCGTCCCTAATACTTTTTTAGGATGATTTTTGTACTATTAGGGACGGATTTTTACCATCCCTAATACTCATTTTTCTTGTAGTGATATATGCTCTTATGGGGTCCATCCAAGATGGACCCATATCAACTGCAATAAAGTTGATCATCAGATCTTCATCAATACTCCTATTAGCAAGTGGCTCAATAGGAATAGTTCTTCGTATTTCCGTTCTAGTTGCTGAGGCTAACCGAGTAAGTGCAACTGCCCGAGCGTTTTCCAATCTCGGAATCCTGACCATCTGAACTGCTAGCAAGGTGAAAATTACTTCCAAAGTTTTAGCCAAATATATGGTCATCATTTTTCCTTTCGAAACATATAAACTCAACACTTGATTTACAACTAACTACAAATCACTATACACCATAACTTGCTCCGCGTTCAGTGATTTAGTTAAATTTAGACCAACAATCACAACTTCATACTATGCTTCATTATTGGAGGCTTAAAATTGGAAACATAAATCATTCTATGTCTAGCTCGTCAGGAGTTTTGAGAATGATTCCAGCTCCACATCCGATTGCGTAAGATGACCCATCGACGTACAAACTCCATATGGGGATATTATTGTCAAACGATTGGTTTGTCAGAGTCCCATGATGGAAGATTTTATCTTTCGCCTCCTCATATTTCTTCTTCATCTCCTGTACTCCACTGGACGGTTCTGGTTGGTCTTTTTCTACAGTTTCCTCTGTTTGGAGTTGGTCGGGCGTATTTCTCGTTGGTCTACTGACTCCATTATGTTGCTCGGCTAGAGTCCCTTGCTGCTCGGGGACCTCTAGATAAGTGAATTCTGCAATAAAATCAGCCATAACTTGACCTTTTAAAGCAGTTATTGGTTCATACGCAAGGTCATACTCCCCAAACTCCACATCCCAATACATCAGTCTTCCAAATTTCTGTGGTTTGTGCAAAGCCTGCCTTAATGGCATATCAGTATAGATTAATATAGTGTGGGCTTGAAAGTATGGCTTCATTTGGCTACTAGCTTTAATTAACACCAGTGCCAATTTCTCCAGTTTGGGATATCTTACTTCTGCTCCTCGTAAAGATTTACTGGTGTAATAAACAGGCTTTTAAACTCCATTTTCCTCCCTGATCAAAGCAAAGCTAACTGTGGACTCAGAAACTACCAGATACATATACAACTTTTCGCCCAACATTGGTCGAGAAGGTAATGGTGGTGCTCCCAGGTACTTCTTTAACTCCAGGAATGCCTTTTCACATTCATCGTTCCATTCAAATGTTTTTATGAGTACCTTGAAGAATGGAATATATTTGTCTGTTGCCCCTGACATAAACTTGTTGAGTGTTGCTATATTCCTAGTTAGCCTTTGAACATCTTTTTTTTCAGGGAACTTCATTTTGATCAAAGTTTTAATCTTATCTGGGTTGGCTTCAATTCCCCTTTGATTCACTATATACCCAAGGAACATTCCCTCCTACACTCTGAAGACGCATTTGGTGGGGTTTAACTTCATTTTGTGCTTTTCCAGTTGATCAAATGTATGACTGAGGTCGATAATATGATCAATAACTTTTTTGCTTTTAGTGAGCATATCATAAACATACACCTCCATATTCTTACCTCTCTGCTCCTCAAATACATTATTCACCAGTCTCTGATAAGTAGCACTTGCATTGTTAAACCAAATGGCATAACATTATAGCAATAAGTTCCTCAGGGAGTGATAAATGAAGTACTTTATTTATCTTCTGGCTTCATTTTTATCTAGTTATAACCAGAATATGCATGCATGAAACTCAAAAATTCATGTCCTGAAGTAGCATCTACTAGTTGATCAATTCGTGGCAAAGGAAAGTGATCCTTCGAGCACGCTTTATTCAAGTCAGTAAAATCCACACACATCCTCCACTTGTTGTTCTTCTTCTTGACCATAACTACATTGTCTAGCCAATCAATATACTTCACATCTTCGATAAAGGAAGTTTTTTGAATCTTCTCCGCTTCATCCTATATAGCTTGGTCCTTCTTCGGGCTAAAAATTCTTCTTCGCTGCTTCATAGGTTTGAGTTCCCTATTGACATAAGCTCATGACACAGAAAGCTTGGATCTATAAAAAAACTTATTTTCTTTGCCTTAAGAAAGCTGTTAACTCCTGCTTAAGAACTGGTTCTAATAATGCTCCTATTTGAGTTGTTCTGGTTTATCATCATCCAGAATAATGCTTTTTGTTACCTCAATCACTTGACCTTTTACAAGCTCAAATTCATCTCTTGTATCTAAGGTTTCAACCTCAGACTCGCTATTCAACTCAATTGTATCCACTTGATAAGTGGTTGTTTTCCGTTTGGCCTCCAACATATCTTCTTCCTGGGTAGAGGAATAGTAGCATTCCCGAGCTACTTTCTTATCTCCTTTCACTACTCCTACTCGAAAGTTGGTTGAAAATTTCAAGCATTGATGAACAGTTAAGGGTACAACTTTGAACTTTTTTAGACCAACCCTCCCCATGATCATATTATAACCATAATGAACATTTTTGTCCATTACAAAGAATCTGGCCTTCTCTGTCCTTCTCACTGGTCAAGTCCTGATCAACATATCCAGCTTGATAGTTCCCAGTGGAAACACCTTTTCACCTAAGAATCCAATGAGTGGCCTATGATATGGCTCTAGTTGACTGAGTTTTAAACCCAAACTATGAAAACAGGGATAAAACATGATGTCTGTCGAACTGCCATTGTCCACCAATATTCTTGCTACCAATACTTCTTTCATCCTGACTCTAATCACTAAAGGATCATCATGAGGATATAAAACTCTCAATAAATCATTTTTATAAAATCTAATTACAAGCTTATTCTTGTTAACTTTTCTTGGTCGGTCCTCTTCGGTGAGGTTGATACGCTAGATATAGGAACAAGCTTGAGCCTCATTGAGGTAAGCCTTGCTTTCAGCTGTATGATCTCCTCCTCCATCATCTCTACTTGTAATCATGTGATAATCAAAAGATCCAAAATTAAGTGTGAATACCTCACGCTCCGGTTGTCTACGTTTCTTGGGAAGATCGGGATTATCTTCTAGATTATCATCGTGGTTCCTCTTCTTGTCTTCCCTGGGCTTAACTGACGATTTAGATCTTTATCGACCACTTCCTCTATTTCTTCCTCCATTCTGCCGATCAACAAATCTGTCCACCTTTCCTCTTCGGATGAGTGCTTTTATCTCATTCTTAAGGGTAATGCATCGGTTAGTAGTATGACCATTATTTTTGTGAAACTCACAATACTTGAACTTATCCCTCTTATCAGCAGGCGACCTTAACTTTTTCGGCCAACTCAAATCATTGTTGTGCTTGATTTCCTCCAACATATGATGTATATCCATCGTCAAAGGGGGTAATTAGTGAATTTCCTGAGCCGATCTAGGCCTTCCTTTCCCTTCGAACTCTTGCATTCATTATGATTCTTATTCTTCTTCTTATCTGATTTCCTTCTGCTTTTGCATCTAAATTCTTTTTAGCAGCCATAGCTTCCTCGGCATTTATAATCTTCGCTGCCTTGGCCATCAATTCTGTCATCGTCTTTGGTGCATCTTTTGCCCGAGTATAATATAATTTATCAGGGAGGAACCGACTCATGAGAGCAATGATTGTTTTCTTCTCTTCATAATCAATAACTTTCAATTTCTTATTGTTGCAACGAGTGATGTAATCCCTGGTACTTTCTCTTTCTTTTTGTCTCACAGTGAATAAATGAGCTACTTGCTTCACTAGTTTTTCTCGAAAGCAAAAATTACCAATGAATAGCTCGACTAGTTATTGAAACCAAGAAATCTACCCCCAAGGAAGGCTGTTGTACCAGATTTGAGCAGATCCAGTGATTCTTCCTGAGAACGCCCTACATATTATCTCATCAGTAACAACATAGATATTAGCAGCTGCTTGGTACTGCTCTATATGGAGAACTGGATCAGTTTTCCCATCATATTTAGGAGTGAATACTGGAGCTTTAAACTTGGTCAGATTAGGGAAATCCACGATGGTTTGAAAAAAGGGGGACCCCTTAATAAAACTTCTTTGAAGAGGATTCTTAGCTTTGGCCATTTCACCTAATCTGTCTTCCAAACGTTGAATGGAACCCTTCCAAGCATCACTGCTAGTGCAATGGATGGAATATCTTTTTTTTCGACCTCCAAATCTTGCTGAACTTTCTTCCTGTGAACCTTCTCTCTGACTAGACCTTTCAGTTCATCGGGTATCTAATCTAGACTGGGTTAAACCTTCCCTTATATCACTTGGTCATCGAATATTTCTCGACGTAACTCGCAGGGCATTACCCTAGGGTCCCAAATGATCGAAAGGGGAGGCCCTACTTAGCCTTTCTAAGGCACTCAGTCTTTCTGGGATGAGAGATTGTACATTCGTGGAATTAGTGATCCTAATAGAAGAGGTTGCTCCAGGTAGATATGAAGGATCCTTATAAGTTCTGGAACGGTTGTGCCCAATACTCCTGGTTGGTGGCGGTGGCATATTCCTGTGATTAGATTGTGCCGACACTCCAGCTTGCAGAGTTTGTGCCAACTGTTGTATAATATCCTGCATAGCCTATTGACCCTTTTCCAGGCTAGCGAAAATTCATGTCAAATTATTGTTGTTAAGATGGGCAGAGGGATTAGGCGGGATTCCCTCATTTCTTGTGCTTGATTATGGAATTTCAGCCATGGGTGATGAATGACGAATGAGTGAAAATATTTAGCAATACGTTTTCACAGACGATGCCAATATGTTGATGCAAAAAACTAGACTAAGTCTAACTAGTTAATCACAGATAAGTTAGATAAAACAAACAAGACATAAGAAAACTTTTTAAAGTGGTTCGGCTCAATGGAATAGCTTACGTCCACTGTTATGTATTGACTGCCTTGAGTTGTTTTTCGATCCCTTGCAATGAGGGTGATATAATGTATTTATAGCCCAAGGGGGGGTCTTGATCGTTGTCATGTGAAAGGATGGAATGCCTTTATTTATTAGGCATTTACATCAATACATAATGAGAATTAATTATATGAACGCTGTTGCTTCACAGGTGATACAGGCTGTAAGACTGCTGGCGCTTGGTTGGCTGTACAAAATGACTTTTTGGCTGTTGGTCGTACCTCCTAGTTGGTCAGGGAACTATGTTGGTCGGGCTTCTTTGTTGGTCGGGCTTTTCTATCATGCTGACTTGAACTTGTGCCATGTAGGATGACACATGCTGGCTTGTAATTGGTCCACGTAGGATGGTAAATTTTGGTATCAACAATCATTTACATCTTGGAGTCCCTAAACTTCCCCTGATTGGAGGGAATATCGAAGGCTCTCCATGGAACAGTAATCCTGGACCAACTTAGGTAAAATTACAACACCCCCTCCATAGTGTCAAACATGGTGAACCACCATTTCCCGATCTCCTCGGCCCGTATTTTAGCCACTACTCTCCTCTATAACCACTTCATGTAGTCCTTAAAAATGTGCCAAACTCTGTCATTAGACTAAGAGGGGCGGGTCGACGGTCAATGATTCTCCCACAGACAACCCAATCCCATGTTCAAATGCTCTGTTAAATCCTACACAGGAAACAAGTATAGTGTTCAAATGCTCTCCCATCAAAATTGACGTAAGAACCGCTAGGGAATGTAGAAAGAGGTCTGCCAGAGGCCAACTAATTGAACATACTGGTATTCCCCCAGTTCTAGAACGGGCTTCAACTCTCCCTACTAAGGCACTGAACAATGCAAAGCTCGAACCCCGTGCTCCATTAACCAGTTCTCCAGCTCTAAATATTCAGGCTTACGCTGATAAAGTAGCGAGTAAAGAAGTTCAGCATAACTGCCAAGGGATATTCATGAGGGACCTCCATACGGAATCTCTTCGACAGCCATATGAACAACATAACTGGGCTGCCCCTCAGAAAGTCAGAACGGCCTTCCCGCCAAGCATCTAGACCATTCAGGGTCTCCTTTAGTGTCACTCCCACAGGATTACGATGGTATGACATCCACGAAGTGATGACTGCAAGTTATGGGTCCACCAACAGGTCCCCGATCACCAATAATAATTTTGAAGTTAGGCCAAGGATGACGACTCCGAAATAACCCTCATCACCAACATCCTATAGGCGCACGAAGTGCAGCATAATCGGGAGGTAGATCATTCCTCCTGTAACTAATGATCGAGCCGCCGAGGGTGAGATATGGAGAAGTCTTGCTAACAACGCTCGAGGAGACCTAGAGAATTAAGCATGGCCGCCGTAACATTAGGATTTACCCCCAGCATGACAGAGAACTCTTCATAAGTCGGACAAACTTCATCCAAGCCAAAGTGAAAAAAATGGTCCTTGGGTACTAGAATTGTACCGTCGCCATCACCATGTTCCATTCAATAGGACGATTGCTCCATAAGGAAACCCAACGCATGTTGATAGCATCGTAGTCTAAATTATATGAGCACATAACCTCTAAGTTTTCAAGGTAAGAAGAAAATTCAACGCTTTCGGGAAGAGCTATGCTGGAAGTGATGAGGCAAGAAGAAAGAAGTGAGCAAAAGAAAGGAAACGTGGATGGGAGAAGAAAATACTAGTCCATTACCCATTTTTATACTTGAAAAACTTAGCTAAAGACAAGGGTCCTGTGAAATTCGGAGGAAATCCTACACCATCAAGGACAAAGTAGCTGAAGAAAGTGCAATCAAAGACTTGGGATGATTGGACTTGACTGATCTTCCGATAGGCAGGACAAAGGGTATGAGGACCAACAACCCCGCATTTTTAGAAAATTCTCTTTTTCCTTTTTTGTCAAAATCAAAACTCAATAAAAATAATTTTTTATTCTAAGGAAATAAGAATTTCCTTCTCCCTATATTTTTTCATCCTATTTTAGAATAAATTTTCCCTCGAATTGTTTTAAATCCTTTTTCAAGGTTCTAAAAAATGCGAGGCGTGGAGGCCAAGCCTTAAGCCTTATAAGCCTAGGCGGGCCTTAGGCGTAAAAAGGCGTTTAGGCCTTTTTAATATATTTTAATATTTTTTTAACCATAACAAGGCTATTAAAATACAAAAATTGTACATATCATAAAAATATGTCTGAATATTTGCAAATTAAAATACTATTTGATTATTTTGGGTGAGATAATTGTCCGGTTTGTAAAAAAATCTTTAAAAGGCAATATCGTTTCACTAAAGCATTGTTGTTTTTAGAGAAAAAGTGTGCCTTAAAGGTTTTACCAAGCATAAGGTGTAAAAAACTTAAGGCGAGGCGTTTCTCCCAAGCCTCAAGACTAGGCGGGTTTTTTAGAATAGTGCTTTTTACAATCTCAACAATCTAAATAAAAAGTGCATATGCATTATGTCATTAAAGCAATGATAAATTAATAAAAACTTCATTTCATTGCATATATATTGCTTTATTACATTTTGCCTTGTAGGAAAATAAAAAAACAAAGAGACTCATCCCGATCCCCCACACTCTCTTAAACATTATCTCTCTCTCTCTAAACCTTCTCTCCCTTCTCTTTTTCTCTTTATCTCTCTCTCTAAGACCCCTCATTCATGCGGTGTACGCGCTTTCCCCGACGACGTGCTGAAAAGCCTCCACTACCCAATCCAGAACCTTCCCTAGATGAAGAAGATGGCACGAAGCAAGAAGGAACCGAGATTGAGTGCCAAATATGATCCATTGTAGAATCCACCCAATCCGGAATGTCCCTCAACCAGGTAGTCCTCACCCGAACGTGCTTCAAGAAAAACAAAAATAACAAATCAGTCAGTATGAGACCAAGAAGAAATCAGAAAGACAAAAGTCAAAGAAATGAAAGGTATACCTCCAGATAAATGACATCCTCTATCAGCCCCAGCACCTACGGGTTCATTGCACTGGGACAATGTAGTATACTCACCTATCTTCCATCAGGTCGTCTGATGTTATAGGAATTAAGAGCCAGCCGTAATGGAATCTCTGCCGTCGTCGTCGCTACCGATGTTGATGCACCACTTTCACTATAGGGAGACCCCACTGGAAGACTCGTTCCCTTACCAGAAATCATAGGGGGAAGAGGCATAACGTCGTTTATGCTGGGCGACATTATCCAACTAGACATAAAATCCAGATAATCATAGGTCTTCGTCGTGTCAGTATACGACGAATAAGGCTCGACGACCATTGCCTCCACCTTTGCCTCCTACGATATCTCCCTCACCCGCCTCATGTATCTCGGGGACATCAGAGGTGGCATCATCACCTCTTCTTCCACCACCTGTCAGACTACTCTCTCCCCTAGGTACCAACAATAGCCGATATAAACCTTCTTCTTCCTTTTCTTCATTTACACATATCAAATTTTTGCAACCCTACTAAAACTCTTCTCAGTAGTAATCTGGAGAGAGAAAGCTTGAGTGACTATAACAATTATATTTTGTGCCCTACAGAAATATAAAATCATGCTCACCTTGCACAGTGGAGTAGTCCAAGTCTCAACAACTTTATATCTTATGTCTCCCTCCCTCTTGTCATGTATTTACGCTTCTGTATCTATATCACCATTGTTATACATAGCTAGAGCTTGAGTTATTCACACACTTGAAGTGGTGATACACACTGTCATTCGGCGACGTTTGTGGGAAGAGATTGTCTTCTTCCTCTTCATTTCGCAACTTAGACTCTCACTTTTACCTTTGGTGGTGGTGCAGCTTCACTATTGTTGAAACTGCACCACCATTGAACGAGCTTGGTTAGTGTTCCTTAGGCTTCCTGCTTACTCATAGTTCATTTATCTTTTCTTATTCCTCTCGTCGAAAACATGGCATATGAATTACCTCCAAGTGATGGCCCAAGCTCCATCCAAACACTGCCTTAGTTCGAAATGACTGATGTGGTGATGACGCTGCGATCCTTGGTGGCCAACCAGTAGAAGATGTAGGATAAATTTATGGAACTTTGCCAAAATGTGTTGGGAAGGGCCCCAGGTGACCCAAAGATATAGTGGACCCAGTGATAGGGGGACCACCTTTATCCCCACTGAAAGAAGTTCAGTGCCATCAATTGTGGAGGGATATTGCTGATCCTAGACGTCTCTACCTGGAAAAAAAGTTTAGGTTTGTTCAGATGACCAAGCCTGTGAGGAGGAGGAATATTGGGAGCCATATGAGATTTTTGACGACATAATTTGCCCAGGCCCGACCTACCAAGTAAATAACGCTCGACCGATACCTGATGGCCAATTAAGAACTTCAGCTTTTAACAGTCTTAGTAGGGGGTCAACCTTCAACCTTCTCGACCCGGGAGGGGATTTATATGATCGACTTTCCCATTCTCACAGTAATGCTACATCTAGGGGAAATGGAATATGTTGTGATGATCAGGAGTAGAGAGAAATCAATAGCTGACAAAGGACAGTGGCGCGAGAGTCGGGAGGAGTTATGGTTGCACCATAAGGAGGTGATTATAATGTCATCATGGATGGCAAGCCTTGGAATAATTCCATTCAAAGGTCGAAGGACATGATCGACACTCTGCTCATAAGCCGAGACCTTCTCTATCGAGGCTACATAGAGGGCCCTCTTTTCATTACAAGGATTGTGAGCTATTCTACCCCAATAAAGTTTAAACCTCCTACTGTCAGCCTGAAGTATGATGGGAGTTCTAACCCCGTGCATCACATAGAGATGTATCAGTCAGGCGAATAATATCCATTCAACCCCCGATCAGATGAGGTGCATGGAATTTTTTAATACCCTCACAGGTGATCCCCATATATGGTATACAACTTTGCCTAAATACTTCATTGAGAATTTTAAGCAGTTGGTCGAGAAGTTTATACATAATTTCTACTTTGGCATGAAGCTGGCGAAGAAGGTAACTCATCTCTTGAATGTGAAGCAAGGTAATAATGAGACTCTGAGGTTAAGTCAGTGAGCGAAGAAATATAGATATCTCAAAAACTTATAAGAAAGAAGCTTCTCATAAGAAGCTATCATATCTCATTTAAGTTGGGCCAGCCTCTTTCTGGGATTCCATACTTTGGGAGGTAAGTTTAATTTATAAGTAGCTCATCCGGAAGGTTCGAAATCCCCAGTAAAGAGGCAAAGTCCGGTATTTAACAAAGATATTTATATCAATGCTATTTTAGGACCAAGTTGAAAGATCTAGAAGCAGGATCAGTATGGGACCAATGAGTTCTCAAATCGTTTCGTTCAATATGGAAAAACTAGAGGTGGAAGATTATGAGGAGAACATTTCTATGACAACCGTTATTAGCGGGATATTACCAGGTAAATTATTCTAGAAGTTCACCAAAAATCCTCCAAAGTCCATGACTGAACTCCTGGCCTCGGCTGGGAGGATCATGAATACTGGGGAGGCCATGGCGATCAAAAGGGGAGATAAAGATAAGCAAGGAAAGAAGAGGCGACTGAAGATAAATTTTCCAAGTATACCCTTTTGATAGTGATCCCCAATATTATCCTTAACTATATCAAGGGCGATAGGGCACTTCGGTTGTCGGAGAAGCTTAAGTCCCCTCCTTACAAGAGGGACAATAAAAAATGGTGCGAGTTTCACCAAAGCCATGGGCATACAACTCATAAATGCTTTGCTTTAAAGGATGAGATAGAGAATTTGCTGAAGTAGGGAAAACACCAGAAGTATAAAGACAAGAGTGGTGCCAAATATGATTCTCGAAAAAAATAATGGGGAAAGGATGATAAGCCGAGGTGAGAGTCCCCAACCAATAAAAAGGGGGATGTATCAGATAGTGAAGAAAAGGACCCCGGTCTCCCAGAAAAGATCCCAGATGCGAAGGGTAGACTGCACATGATATCCTTTGATGTAAAAATGGTATATGGAGGATTGGTCGATGGAGGCACAAAGACGATCGATCGTAAAGCCTATGTTATGGAGGCAAAGTTGGTGCGTAAGAGGATGGATATTAACTCGACCAAAATAGAGGCGAAGCTGGTGAAACTGAAGAAACTGGACA
This sequence comes from Sambucus nigra, assembly GCA_949130495.1. Lineage (NCBI taxonomy): Eukaryota > Viridiplantae > Streptophyta > Magnoliopsida > Dipsacales > Adoxaceae > Sambucus > Sambucus nigra. Next base: position 215,221,269 of record OX422213.1, read on the forward strand.
AGGACACCCTAGTGGTGGAATTTTCAAGATTGGATTTCAAAGGGATTCTAGGTTCTCATGACAACCCTTTGGTCATCAGCACCAGGGTTCACATGCGTGACATTTCTCTTATCCTTTTTGAAGATGGTAATTAAGCCGACGTGATGTTTGGGGACTGTTTCAAAGGTTTGAAGCTCAGCAAGAAGACTGGTCCCCTACCGTCAGCTGCTGATCGGCTGCAGTAGAGAGAAGGTTCACTCATTGGGGGTGTTTGAAATAATTGTTTGTGTAGGCACTTGGCCATGGTGTATTACCATGAAAGTGAGATTTTTCGTTATAAAAGAACATATCTTCTCGGCCTATAACATCATTATTGGGAGAGTAGCGCTCAAGGAGTTTGAGGTTGTGCCTTCCATAATCCACCAAATGATAAAATTCTCGACCTTTTATGGAGTAGGGTAAGTTCAAGGCGACCAAGTGGAGGCTCGGGAGTGTTACTTTAGCTCGACTGAGGAGAGAGAGGCCTACAATAAGGCTACTACTTCCTGTAATATAGATACTCTCGACCCAAGGGACGAGAGGAAACTTAAAAAAGGTGATCCCGCTAAGGAGATATAATCCATCATTCTCAGTGAGGACGAGATAAAAAAACTGTCCAAATCAGGAAATCCTAGAAGAAAGATGTAAAGGAGGAATTGCTGAAGCTGTTAAGAAGAAGATAGAGTATCTTATCCTGGAACCATGAAGGCATGCAAGGGATAAACCCGAAGGTTATCTGTCACCAGTTGAATATCGATGAAAAAGTAAAGCCTGTAAAGCAAAGGAGAAGAACTTGTGCGAGGGACCGATATGAGGTCATCCAGGACGAGGTGAAGAAGCTCCAATCAACTGAGTTCATTTGAGAAGTTTAATATCAAGATTGGGTGTCCAACTTTGTTATAGTGCCGAAGACCAATGGAAAGTGGAGGATGTGTGTCAACTTCACTGACCTGAATAAAGCTTGCCCAAAGATAACTTCCCCTTACCTCGAATGGATGGGATGGTTGATGATACGACTGTACATGAATTGATGAGTTTTATGGATGTGTATTCGAGTTACAATTAGATATTTGTGTATGAGGTCGATGCTATAAAAACTTTCTTTCTCACTGATAAAGGGATAAAATGTTATAAGGTAATGCCATTCGGTCTGAAGAATGCAGGGGCAACCTATCATAGGCTGATAAACATGATATTTGAGGACCAGATTGCGAAGACCATGGAAGCATGCGTGGACGAGATGTTAACCAAGAATATAAAGGCCGAGGATTATGTGACCTACCTTAAATGCATGTTCGACACAGTGGATAAATTCAGGATGAAATTGATCCCAGCTAAGTGCATTTTCAGTGTCAACACCGAAAAATTTCTTAGTTTCACTGTGAACCAAAGGATAGAGGCTAAGCCCAAAAATATCAAGATATCAATTGACATAAAGACACCAAAGAACATCAAATACGTTCAGAGGCTAACAGGACGAGTCGCACCACTCCACCGTTTCATCTCTCATGCAATAAATAAGTGTCTGTTATTCTTTAAAATTATGAGAAAAGCCTTCATCTGGGATGAGGAGTGTGAGAAAGATTTATAGGAGCTGAAGACATACTTGGGGTCACCCATGCTACTGTCTTGGTTCATTCAAGGGAGAAGTTGTTTCTGTACTAAGCTGTGTCTGGGTTTGCAATCTGTGCGGCCATTGTTCGTGAAAACAAGGGTGCATAAAAACTGGTAGACTTTAATAGCAAGACTTTGCAAGGGGCTGAGCTCAAGTATTCGAGAATGGAAAAGCTAACTTACGAGTTGATACATACTTTAAGGAAAATAAGGCCATATTTCCTAGCCCATACGATGGTGGTGCTCACCAACACTCCCTTGTGGCAGGTCATTCATAAACCTGAGAAATCGGGTAGGTTAATGGACTAGTCAATTGAGTTAGGTGAGTTTGAAATCATCTATCAACCAAGGACTGCAATCAAAGGGAAGGCTTTGGAAAATTTTGTGGTCGAGTTTACATGGGTTGAGATCGACACTGAAGATATGGAAGAGATAGTGGCACCGATAGTTATGCCATAAGAAGTTTTAAGAGAGTCAACAATGGCTAATATTGGCAAGCCCGACATTATAGAGAAGGATTTTTATTAAGAATTAGATTTTAACTGAAGGGACTTTTTCATAGGAGGGTCCCATATGTAGCCTATTTATTGATGACTCGTCTTGTAAAAGTGGTAGTGGCATCAGGTTGATTCTCTCGGCCACTGACGGTACAAATATTGAGCATGCTTTGAGGTTTAGCTTCAAGACATCAAACAACAAATCATAGTATAAGGCCTTGCTAGAAGGTCTCTCCCTTGCTAGGGTAATGAATGTTGGCTAGATGATCATTCACAGTGACTCACAGTTGGTTGTAAACTAGATTTTGGGCATTTGTGAGGCTAAAGAATAGAAAATGGTCAAGTACTTGGTGCAGGTTAGGTAAGTAATGACAAGCTTTTTGGAGGTGAAACTTAGAAGAATTCCTCAGCTTGAAAATAGCCGAGTAGATGATTTAGGAGGGCTAGAACTTACAACAAGGATAGAGATCAGGCGCACAGTTTTAGTGGAAATCCTTCATAGGCCGACCAAAGAAGAAGACAAAAATGGGGTTGAATTCTGCTCAAACTTGAATTTAGGATATTCGTGGATGGATCCACTAATTAAGTACATCCGGTATGGTGAGATCCCAGACTCCAAGTTGAAAAAAAGAAGCTCTAACACAAGATAACAAAATTCGTTATCATCGGAGATGTGCAATACAAAAAAGGGTTCTTTTTATCCCTACTCAGATGTGTTCACCCTTCAGAGGTCGGTTATGTCTTAAAAGACATCCACGATGGGTCATGTGCAAGTCACATAGGTGAGCGATTTCTTGCCAAGAAGATTATTACCCAGGGTTATTGGTGGCCGACACTAGTGAAAGATGAAGTTGGTTACGTGAAGAAGTGAGACAAGTGCCAAAGATTTACTAGTATTTCTCATCAGTCGCACCAACATCTCTCGTCTATCACTGCGCTGTAGCCATTTGACGTTTTGGAATTGACTTAGTGGGTCCTCTTCCAAAGGCAACATGTAATTACTAATATTTGATCATGGCTATTGATTATTTTTTAAAGTAGGTAGAGGCCGAGTCAATGATTTCCATTACCAAGATAAAGACATTTAAATTAATATGTAGGAATATCATATATAGGTATGGACTACACTATACCTTAAAATCAAATGATGACAAGCAATACAAGAACAAATATTTAGAGGCATACTGTGGTAGAGTCGACATAAAATAATTTTATTCAGCACCGGACCGACCCCAAGCCAATGGCTAGACTGAGGTCACGAACAGGACAATACTTTATGGGATCAAGAAAAAGCTGGAGGACGCAAAGGGTTTGTGGAGGGACGAACTATATGGGGTGCTATGGACTTATAGGATAACTGAGAGGATGCCAATGGCGAAACGCCATTTATGCTTGCCTACGGGTCTGAGGAAGTTATCCCTACTGAGCTTGGACCCGATCCATAATGTTTAAAACTATAACCCCGAAGCTAATAAGGACGAGAGGAGGCTTGATTTGGGTTTAATCCAAGAGAGATGGGAGGATGCTGAAGGCCAATAGTCTGCTTATCAACAAAGAGCTGCCAGGTTTTATAATAAGTGAATGAAATCTACACCGATAGCAGTCGGTGATCTTGTTCTGAAAAAAGTTTGGCAGAAGCCGAATTAGCTTAACCCCAATTGGCTTGGACCATATAAATAAACTGAAGAGCTCATCCCAAGGACCTACATGTTAGAAAACCTCGATAGTGAACCATTCTCCAACCCCGGGAACACTGACCATTTAAAGAGATACTATTAATAACCTTTGATTTCTCTTTAAAATCGTATTTCTATTCACTTGTATGATGATTGATTATCAACAAAAAAGTTCAAGTATTGGCTTATATTTATCTTTCAAGTTTTGCATGGTTTGAATTGTACTAAACTAAGAGACATCAATTTATTGTGAATTAGTTAAAACTCCATCTCGGTGATATGAGAGGCATGAGGAGTCTTGTTTCTTTACGTACTTCTAATGCCGTGAGAGGAGAGAAGAAGTGTGATAACACCACTCAGGTGGTGAAAAAAATAAAATCAAAAATCTTTTAAGTGTGATTGTCTTAACATCATGTAACGGTGAAACAAGGGTCATAAGTCACTCGGTGATATGAGAGTGTATGACGAGACGAGTCTAGTCCATACACTCCCAAATACGATAAGAGGGAGGTCCATTGTATGACATCACTTAGGTGGTGAGTAACATAAATTAAAAATCTCTAAATGTGGTTACTTAAACATCATTTTTATGGTGACTTAAAGACAATCACTCTCCTAGTGATACTAGAGTGTATGAAGAGACGAGTCTCATCAAGACACTCTCAAAATCATCGAGAGGATGTTCGTCGTATGACATCACTTAGTGTCGAGACTAAAAATATTTCATGAAAAGTGTACGAGAAATGTGATACAATAACAGGCAGACACTATACTTCACTATACTTCATAACTTATCATTGTAGTAAATGTCGCCATCATATTGAGATTCATCCAAAAAATAAGATTGTTAGAGTTTACAGAGATTATTTGTCATAAAGAGACGAGGAATAAAACAATATAAAGTACATTGGAAAGGTTATCAGTCCACAGACGACCACCCTAGAAAATAATGGGGTTTAGTATTCATCTTATTTCTTGGCCTCCACTTGGCCGACACCAACTGTGGTCGGTTCTATTTCAACCTCGTCCTCCATCCGGTCAACATCGACGATTTCATTTTCCATATGGGCTATCGTCTCATCCAGAGATTCAGCCTTTACCTCATCCAGAACAGTGGCAGTCAAAGGATCATAGAAATCAAAGGCTTTGCAGTCTTTCACTGATAGGCTCGAGACTTCGAAAAACTTCAAGATGGCCCAATGGCAAGCCATCTAACCCATCGCTCAAGATACTGGAAGCCATAGCCATAAAACTCTTCAGAGGCCTTGAAGTTTTCCACTGCAATTTCAATGGACTTTGTAACTTTTTCTTCTGCCTTCTTCTCAACTGCTTTAATTTCGGCTTTGTGTTTTGATGCCAACTCCTTCACAGCAGCGTCGTCGTCTTTACTTATGGCTTCCAAGGCATCAGAGTGCTTTTTTTTCCAGGGCTTCCATGACCTTCTGAGGGCTGAATTATTTTGCCTTCTGTTTGTTCTTTAGTTCCTTCGCGACCTTAATACACTCCTGGGCTTGTTAGATCTGATGAAATTTTTCTTGGTCCCATTCACTGACCCCTAAAAACGTTAGAATAGACTGCAAGAAGTAAAATAGAGTCAGTATAAGATGGGATTACACTTAAAAACAAAGACATCAATATACATATGTTATCTCTCAGGATTACTTGGGTGGCCTTATGGAGGTCGAACTCGTACAGATGAGGGGCGTCCATGGCGTCTAAGAAGAGCCTATCTAACTAAAAAAGGATGGAGATCAGAGCAGCCTTCTCTCTTTTTGGATCACCGATGAGGGAGTCTGAGCTGATAGTAAGTTGGGAGAGATGAGCAGATAAAGCCATGTCTGAGGATCTAGGAATTACCTGGTCAGACCCCCCTTTGGAAGAGCCAACCTTTTGTCCCTTTTTAGATTTGGGGGGAGGAAAAATGGGTGAATCATTTGATGGATATTTTCTTTTCTTTAAATCCTCGACTAGGACGGGACCTCTAGTGGTGGAATTATTGGTGTGGGATAGTGGCGTGGTCTTCTTGTCCATGTTATTTAGCATGTTAGCAAGGCTTAATGCTGCAATCCTCTAAATTTCTTCGGGTATGTTGGCTGGATGAACTATAACAAAAAGAAGAGGTTAATATCAACACGAATAGTGCTAGATGACACCACAATTGTAAAATAAATGCTACTTACATAAATCAGTAAAGGAATTAATCCTTAGACCCGTCTTTTCCAAAAAGTGGGGTGTCATCAACTGCTGAAATTACACTACACCACCTTACTTTCCTTGGCACCTTATCTCATCTATCTTTTCTCGAGCGTCAACACTCAGGTCAGGGTCAAGTTGGCAGACATTGAAGCATTGGACCATTTTTGGGGGACCATCGACTCTGAGGCACTACAAGCGATGTTAGAGTCAAATTCCCAAGCTCCCAACACAAAGAAGTATCGGGGCTTCCAGTGATGGTTGGAGGTTTAGTTAACCGTCAGGTTCTTTTTTGTGTCTTTCCTGGCTACGAGATGATAGTATTCAGGTTGAGTCTTTGTGCTAGGCATGTTGTAACAAACCTAAAATACACTAATTAAAAGGTTTGTGTTGTAAACCATCTTTTAAAGTTAAATGAATTCGAGAATTATCCTTCAGGCGTTGGGGGAGATTTGGGTTGATGCAAGCTCCAAATTGTCCAGGATAGCTAGTACAGTAAGGTGGATAGGTTGTCTAAAGTCAACCCTAAACATTTTCTCATAAACCTCTATCTCACCATCTCGGTCGTCAAATGCTCTCTCATCGTCGATCGAAACTCTCATGCGAATGAATGTTTAATCCCATACAGATGTCTCTAAGTCAGGAGATTAGCCTCTCTAACGCTGTTTTGGAAGGTTTGGGCATAGGAGGTATCAAGTGGATCCTCATCATCAGTATCAGCGTCGTCCTCAACTTCAACAACTAGAACCCCACTAGGAAACCTCTTGGAAAAATTCATAGTCAGGAATAGCCGACAATGGAACAACCATTAGGGGTGGGGGGATATAAAACGATGAATCTTGGATCCTTAGTGTCTAAGTCGTCAGGAGACTTGTCACGATTTCTAGACTTAGCAGCCCCTGAATCGTCCAGATAAGACAAGGGAACTTGCATGGTCTCATCAAAAGAGTTTGTCTTGTCAGACTTCTCATAAGCAAAATGGATGTAGCCGTGGGAAAATGACACTTCTTGGGACCCATGGGATGATGTTCTAGATAATATGTCACTATTGATCTTAATAATAATGGGCTCAGATGACTAAGGGTACGATAGGAACAAGGGGGATGAACTACAGCTAATGGGGTTATGTTGCTGGGATGTGTTGCCTCGACCTTGACTTTGTGTTTTACCTTTCCCTCAGCGTTACGTATCTCCCTATAAATATTTCCCCTCAGGTGTGGGCATTGGTCAGATAGATTGCAAAGGCTTTTGTACATACAAACACTTTTGGTGTTGACTAGGGTTGACTTAAAGATCTAGAAGGAACTAAAACTTTTTCCCTAGGTTTTTTAACCTAAAATAGTATAAGAACAAGCTACCGGAGAAGATGATCGGAGCTTGCAAAAAAGGAAAAAGATGACTTAAAACTTAAGGTTTTACCTAAAATATGGTTACATATACCCTTGGCCACTAAGAAAATACAAAGAACCACCTAAAGGCTGGTAAGACAGCCATTACCAGCGCTAAAAAACTCAAAGAATGCCAAAAAACTTAACTATGTAAGGAAAAACTCAAAAAAGCTATGGATACAAAGAGAAAATAAGAGAAAGCTAACCTGAGAAAGAAGATAATATCTTAAAAGGCGGAGGAGGTCAAAAGGTTGCCGGACGAACGTTGGTTAGAGAGAGAGAGAGAGAGAGAGAGAGAGAGAGAGAGAGAGAGAGAGTGTGATAGAAAATCTCAAGAGTGAGAAAGAGTATAGGTGAGATGAAAGAGAAAACAATTGATTTTAAAAGTATTTAGACTATGTAATCATTGCACGTAAATAACGAAGAAATGCCTTCATTAGGGTTTAAAGCCCTAAGGATGGATTGCAACCATCAATTCTTGTACAACACGCCAACCTATGCTATAACTGATGGGTGTCCACCATGGACACTTCTTTAGACACCATTGGATTGACATTGAAAAGATAACTTTTACATCATCCAGGCTAGTTCACATCCTAATTAGAAATCTTTAACACTAGGGGGTCTCATCCTCATAGGGGCTCATATATGCATACCCATCAGCCTGCTATTCACATTGAAGACTAAGGGATGATATATACAAGTATGGTCTCGTGCCTGACTACACTGTCTCAACTAACCTTACACAATATTCATCTGATTAGTCTACAAACATTAGCCAACCCAGCGTAAGCGCATCTTCAACAGTCTCAGCCTCCAAGACCTCATCTTCATTAATTATAGTTATTCAACAAGATACATTATCTAGTCCAAGCTGTCTCTGATATCTCGGCCCACCCATGTGTCGACCTCATACCATGCTGAGAGGTTGAGACCTTACGACCGTCCTAAGATGATATTCAGCAGCCTTCATGGTCGTTCTCTTAGGAGAACATCCTTAAATTCTACCTCGATAATGACCCATATAGCTGACCTTGATATCTCACATGGCACACGTGACTTGTGATTCATCAACCCATGTGGACATACTGTTATAATAGATCTTCTTCCCATGTGGGGGAATATTTCATCATCATAACATACTTGTGCAGGGGACAACTGGCCCATGTTTATTGGTTGCTCATCTCACGCACAAAGGGTACATGCTTGGGGGGCGCACTATGCACCCCCAAGCCTATATAAACCTTCTTTTTCTTCATTTACATATATCGAATAATTGTAACCCTATTGAAACTCTGCTCAGTAGTAATCTAGAGAGAGAAAGCTTGACTGATTTTAATAATGGATTTTTGTACCTTAAAGAAATACAAAATCATGCTCACCTTGCACAGTGGAGTAGGCCAAAGCTGAACCACTTTATATCTATCATCTTTCTTCCCTCTCTCATCTCCCTCTCTTATATTTACACTTATGTATCTATATCACTATTGTTATAAATAGCTAGATCTTTAGTTCTTTACACACTTGAAGTGGTGATACATAGTATCATCAAGTGTCTCATCAATGGAGGCGAGACTTGGATAGACACCTTATGATGGTAGAATACATGAAAGTGCAGAAATAGATGTTAGCTACCTTTAAGTTAATCGATAATGCCTTACAAATGTGGAAGAGTGTGACCACACCTGAGGAGAGGGATCATATAACTCATGGAGAATTTATGACAAGATTTAATGACAAGTATCTTTTATATTCTATGAGATTAAAGAAGAAGATGAAATTACTCACTTTATAGGAAGGTTCACATAGCATGTCTGAATATGAACAAGAGTTCACAAATATATCTACACTTGTCCCATAAGAGGCAAACACAGAGGAAAAGAAGAGGCATTACTTTATTCGAGGATTACTTGGTCGATTAATAAGGTTATATTAGAGAACTTAGCTTTCACCACCTATAATTAGGTAGCGAATGCCATTTCGATGATTTGACAAGATCAACATAACTATCAGAAGAATTTGGTAAAGGGGGAGAAATGAATGGTCTAAATATGACTACAATGGGGACATGCGATGCTAGAATTGAATTGAGGATCATAAGGACCCTCATGAGAAACATTATGGCAAGAGGGTCCGAGCAGAGCATGATTAGAGGCAGGATGATGAAGACCCACAATTTGCTGAAGTTCGAGGTCAAGAATACTAATGGGGAGAGGGAGTGTCCATTAGGTGACTAGGACATTTTAGAGGTGCTTCTTATGCATGTGGATAAAAAGGTCACAGAGCTACGCGATGTCCTAGGAATCAGGCTCATTATGTCTAGACTTTCATAATTGAGTAGGTATTGGAGGATATATTACCACTGGCAGTTGAAAAGGGACAGTTTCTCTTAGAGCCTAAACGTGACTAGTTCGGTTCGTGTAGAGACTTATTAAGTTCACCGTTATATTATGGGTGGGAGATATGTATTTATGATTACATGTATCTAACTATTGGATTTTTTCTTTGTCGACATGGGCACTTAGGTTAGGTCATATTGTTATGGTGAATGAATTTTTGATGTATTGGTCGTTATATGACCACTATGGAAGTTGGGGAACATTTAATAACGCGTTTACCTAAATGAAGTATATATTGCCTAAACCTATATGTTAATTGATTTAAAAGAAAGTAGAGGTCTAATTAAGGCAATACAAACCTAATTATCCCCATGTTATTATATATTTAAATTGGAACTTGAAATTCTCGTAAGATAATAATGCCTAAGAAATGAGTATAAAAGGTAAATTGTATAAAAATCATAATGTTGTGATAAATTGTTTGTTAATTTGGCCAAGAATTTTAAAATATATGCTTTATGATTCTTTGAAAAAAAATGAAGGGTGAAATATGAATGGTATTCGTCCTGTGAATTTTTATTACAAATTACTTGTAATTATGTTGGGGCATTTTTAGTTGTTAAGGCATTTCATATGAATCCCATCTTTATATACGTATTCTTGAACTCGAGTTTGGTAAACGAATATATAGAGCACTCCGTTGTCCATGGTATACTTCAACATTATGTTAGAATTTTTTGAGTAAATTAAAGTTGTCATCATATGAGAAAATGGTATGGTGGGGATATAATCCTAGTATTAATCAAATAATGAAATCAAAATACATGTAGTAAACAAATGGGTGAGATGAGTTCGAAAAGAATTTTTTTTATTGAACCCTTTTCGTGTATTAGTGAGATGCGGTTGGCATTAAGAGATGTTAAGGGTATCTTTGTACAGTTTGATTATTGGGCAATTCACAAAAATACCATTTGAATTTGAATCAATTAACGTATTATGAAACATTACATGGAACTTTAGAAAATTTTCTTATACACATATGATTCTAAATCATAAATTTAATGAATTAAAGAATACATTCTTTAAGAATACAAATTTGTATCTAAGCTTATGTTGGTTCTAAACTTATGCTGTTGGAGTTGGAAGTTAGGAGTTGATAGTTGATATTATTGGTAAGATTCTACTAAATTTTTTAATTATTTAGCCTATGTCATGGTAATGGAAATCGATATTGATCATAGATAAAAAAAATTATTCAATATTCAGCTTCGGTGAACGATAAGTGATTATAAATCATGATAAGTGTAGAAATTATGGTTGGGTGAATAATTATGCATTTGATCGATGGAATTGTCTTTATTGTTTATCATTGATGGGACTTAATTTGTTGAATGATTATACTAGGATTTGGGCTTTGTGCATTTAGATAAAGTGTATTGGGACTATATATAAATTATATAAATCTCAATAATGAGATAATGATGAAAGTATGTATAGGTTATGTTGTCGAAACTAATTGACAAAAGATGTTGACTTAGAATATGTACCTTGGGGAATTTCTATGCTTGAGATTTGATAATGGTGCATTTGGAGTTATTAGCGATGTGATATGTACTTGTAATTTGGGAATGAAATAAATCATGAACTAGGAATAATCATAATAACATAAAGAGTAGCATTAAGAATTTTTAGTAATTTCTATCGGGTAAGATTGTTGAAATAGTAGATGTTAAAGGAAAAATAAGATTTTTAGTAAATGAGAATTTCAAGAGTGAATGGGAATACTGAGAAAATAACAACACGGTTAAGATAGGTTACAGTATGATATGTTAATTATAGAGTAAGATATATGTTCCATGAGGGTAAAGTGTGTCGATATAAGTAGCCTAAAAATAAAGGATATATAAGAAAATTAGTCGAGTTTTTGTCTCAATAATTATCTGATCTAGACATAAGTGTATCAGGGGGAGGGGGTCCTTGTTTGGATTTTGTTTGGATTAAGTAGTATAGGATTATTGTAGAGTCTCGATAACCACCCGACTTAGACATAAGTGTATCAGGGGTTCCTTATTTGGATTTCATTTTATGAGACATATAACACATGGAGTCTAGGGAAGATAAAAAGTTGAGAGTTTTAGGATGTTTAAATTCTTGCATAAGTTTATTTTGGACACTCTAATAGTAAAGGGTAGAGTGTCGACTGTCTATGCAATCGTATGTGTAGGGCCTATACTGACTGACTACTTTGACGATTATTGATGGGTCTAGATTCAAATGGATATGGATGTATCGTATGTGAAGGACTTAAACTATTCATCGATAATGATAGTTTATCTTACCTTGGTTTACAAGGTTGTTTAGGTCAGGATATTGGTCGAGATCTATATCGTAGTCAATGGAAAGGTGACTATGATGACTGATTTTGACTCACTCTTATATAAGGATATGATTTAGACTCATTCTTAAATGAGGAGACGATTTGACTCATTCTAATATAAGGTGATGATTTAGACTCATTTTAATATGAGGAGAAGATTTTGACTTGTCCGTATATGTGGAGATGATTTTGACTTGTTCGTATATGAGGAGATACTTTTGACTTATTATTATATAAGGAGATAGTTTGACTCATTCTATATTAGGAGATAATTTCTGACTCATGTTGTATGAGGTGATATGATTTTTACTCAAGTAAGTAAGAGATTTATTAAGAATTCCAAGCACAAAATTTTTTAATTAAGGGGAAGAGTGCAATCCTCCATAAATTTAGAAAATTTAATTTATTAAAATAATTAGTTAAATTGGATTTTTGGAATTTATTTGGATTGTTTTTAGGATTTTCATTTTGGAATTTTTGGTAGAATTTTAAATAATTATTTTAAGTGAAAAACTGAATTTTTATAATTATTTAAGTGGAATATAAAGTTTTATAAGAAGCTTTGAAATGGATTTGGTGTTAATTGAAATTTGGGTTTTATTTGAGAAAGGAATAAAATTTAAAATGTTTAATTACGATAAGGATTTTAAAATTATTATTTAGAAACTATGTAAAGCAATTAGTTAGATGGATGATGTTAATAAGGTAATTGAAGCATACTTGTAGAGAATATTAGGTTACTTGGAGAGAAAGTTAGGTTTAAGGACAAAAGAGGAAAAACATAAGAAGGAGAGAATTAGTAAAAGAATTCAAATAAAAAGAAAAACATACGAAGGAGAGAATTAGTATAAGAACTTAAATGAAACCTTACTACCTCCTAAAATGCATAATCTAAATTCCAAACCTGAATCAAATTTCATACAAAATACATTCTTCCAATCAAATTATTCCCTTTCATCCTAACCAAAAATCTTATAATTGTAAACTTGGTTTTGGGAAAACATATACCCAAGTTCAAAAGCAAAATACCTTTGGGGATATTTTTGAAGGGAAATTCAATTATTTCTCAAGGGGGTTATTCTCTACATCATTAGGATCTTCTTTACAACAATTGAAGATTTATTTGAGCAATTATAAAGGTTTTTCCAAAGAATTTCTTTTATATTTCTTTTGAAAATTTGTATACGTCATTCGAGGCAAGATAAGTCTACTATCTCCTCTTATGATATAAATAATGATTTTTACCTAATATCTCCTCTTATAAAAAAAAATGTGTAAAAATAATTAGTAGTATTTGATGTATTGAAAAATTGTGATTTTTGTACATAAATGAATGAACCGAGTTCTTGAAATTATTAGTAGTTTAAAATAGTTTAATTTAATTGAGTTAGAGAATTGTATATTTATTTTTGGTAATCCTACTTACATGGAATTATGTAGTAGACTACTGCTTTACATGTATTTACATATCTCCCTTCAAATCTTAATGTAGCAATTGGGTATGGAATTATATGTTGAAATTTCATAATTAAATATGAAAAATTAGAATTTTTGAGTAAAGATGGACTTTAATAACTTTCATAGACTATATTTGGAGGGTTTGGGGCATATAACTTTGTTGTAAAAAGAAAATGGTGATTCTGAGTTTCGAGCTTGTGATAGAGGATCTATGTTGAAGACAAAACTATTTCTGGGCAATTTTAGTTTCGTGCACCGTGCAAGTGGATATGGTTTTTACCATGTAAATAAATATGTGTTTAATCGTGTGAATGATGGCGTGATCACGACTAAGATTTTGTACGGTGTGCATGGATCTAGTGGAGTTTGTAATTTAGCTAAATTTTAAGGTTTGGTATAATAATTTAGAACTGAACCTTTACTCAGTATATTCTACTTATAGGAAATTGTGGGTTTTTAAAACATAGTGATGGAAAGTAGTATTACTCTAAACGTTTTAGACGTAAATGAAATATTGAGTTAGACTTTGTGAATCGTATATGCGTTATTGACCTTATGCATTAGGGGGAAGTGTAATGAGTAACAGATTAACGAAACCGTTTCAATATTTTTAGGCTACACACTATGGGCCTATTGTGAATTAAAAAATAATGTGCTTGGATTTACTCCGAGATATGGGTTTGGTATACTCGATGTAGATAAGTATAAAGATATACCGGTATATATATATATAAATACTAGATTTATCTGGATAATAATTAATATAATAACCATAGAGTTTGTTATTTATCTTCATGATTGATTGTTTTTCTACTTGAGTGCATATATCTTATTTTACTATGGTGGGCCTGACCCATTACATTGCTATAGGTGTTCCCTTAGACCCGCCCTCATTTTTTACTCGAGCACAAAAGTCTTATGTTCCACGTACCATCGATCTTTGAAGATGTACGGGTGGTATGCACTTCTAAATTTACTCCATTTATTTTTTAGAGATAGGAGATTTACTTTATTCTTCATAATCATACTCAGTTGTAAAAGATAAATTGAATATAAGGGATTTGTATATATCAGTTGCTGTACACAATATATATTTTAGTTGGTTATGTAATTAACTCTTATTCATTATATATCAGTGTTTGAGGATTTATCATATCGATCTTTACTTTTGTTTATTGTTAATCTTTGTTTCTCATTGCATTCTAAGGAGTATATATGATTGTTTTAATAACCTATGTAATTTTAATAAATAGACTTGATCATCCTAATTACTAAAAATATACGGGGTTTCACGACCTACTCCTCTTTCAATCCAAAAATTTCAAATCAAAGGTAAAATAACATTTTACCAATTCAATTGAATTAAGAACTTGTTTGTTTCAAGGTTTGATTTAATTATCAAGAGTGAATTGAGTTAACTAGCATAGAAAACATATGGTTTAGAGTATACTAATTTTTATATGAAAACGTTAAACTTTTAAAAAATTATTAGTGTAAGAATTTGGACTACTCGTTTTCAATCAAATTTTACAATTGAGAAAACATATTTAGGTAGAAGTTACTACTTATAAGCATGATAGGAGATAGTATTTTTATCTTGCCTCTAAGTTGAAAAATGGAGAACTCGGTGATGAAATTTCAAGCCTCCCAATAATATGAAACCCTCTTTCTTCTTCATTGAATTCTTCATTCGTCTTCTTGATTAAACCCTTCTTTAAATCTTCTTAGCACTTGAATTAGGTTTGAAATGGTGTTTTAGTTTTTTGAAAAATGATTAGGTTTCTATGTGTAGAGTATGGTAGGTTTAGGGTTTGAGTGAGGAGAAAATCATGTGTAAAAGTGTTGAAAACGAGACTCGTAGGTTCTTTAAGCATACAAACTAGGAGACCCTCGAAATAACCCATGACTCAGTCGTCCTATCTTTGGTGTGGTCGAGGACCGTGCTTCCCTTCTCCTATTTTCTTTTCATTTTTTAATTTTTTTTTATCCACGAAAATCATCACTCTCTCTTTAATTGTTTACAACTCACAACTTAGCCTACTAAACCGTAGTCTTCCCTACTTGTTCCCCAAGTTAATATTATTTTATCTACTTAGCCTTAGGTTTAATTTTATATTACAATATCAACCACAACCATACTTCCATTTATAAACCAATCAAGCCTAAAAGGCATGGACCAATAATTACACTAATTTTCATTCAAATAAATCCAATTCATTTTATTTCAATATTCCAATTTAAATAGACAACTAAATTACTTTAATATAATTAAAATTTCTTTAAAATAATTGTTTAATAAATGCTCAAAATTATGAGGTATTACACTAAATGGAATGTACAAGGTTGTAAAACTATCATATAAATCCACTTAGGGGTACAATAGTATGCATGGAAAATTTTCATTGCGCTCCACTCTCGTAATATCTCCCAAAGGATCGTTATAATCATCTTCCCCTTTCTCTCTCATAAACTTAGTTCAATTATGATCGAAGCATGTATATTTGGTGCCTTTGCTCTTTACTTTATTGTTATTACCTAAATATAAATTAAGGCTTTTTTACTTTAGTACGTCCATTTTTACCCTGTTTTGAGTTTGGTACCTTTCACTGATTTATACCGACTTTAGTACACTTTCGTCGCTAAATGTGAAAATTTCACTGCAAAAAATGACATGTGATGATATTTAGCAACGAAAAATTTACTAAAGTCAAATAAAAATGAGTGAAAGGTACCAAACTCAAAATAGGGTAATTTTGTACATATTAAAGTAAAAAATAACCATAAAATTAAGGTTTTAAATAATTCACTCCAACAAGTTCCATTAAAAATGATACCTTAGGTGTAATTGATGATAACACATTTAATTACTCAAGAATTCCGAGAGTTCATAACCTCTTACCTACCTTCATGCAAGGGAAGAGCTCCTAAGGACTATAAGACACCTCTTCCAAACCAATAATAGTCCCTAAAGACCATAGTTACCTTTAAAAAGCTCCCACATAAAAATCATTGGTCCTAAAAATATCCCCAAAGCTAAAAGATACTCAGTCATTCTACGAGGTCTCGAAGTACAAGCTTGGGTACCTCAGAACAAACGGTTTCAAGTCTCAAACTATTTGAACAAACTTCACATAACAAGAACTGACCTCTTCTGGGTCCTTAATCCATATTCCAAGGTTAAACCTCTTTAAAATGACACAAGTGTAAGCTCATGTGTATGATGCCTTATTTCCAATCATATACCATAATTGTCATGATGAATAAACCCCTTCGACAGATCCTACACAAACTTGACATCTCAAGAAGGCTTGTCAAGTGGTATATGGAGTTGGGAGAATTTGACTTTAGGTACCAACCATAGAGTACTATTTAGGGATAGACCTTAGCTGA
This sequence comes from Sambucus nigra, assembly GCA_949130495.1. Classification (NCBI taxonomy): domain Eukaryota; kingdom Viridiplantae; phylum Streptophyta; class Magnoliopsida; order Dipsacales; family Adoxaceae; genus Sambucus; species Sambucus nigra. Next base: position 215,238,219 of record OX422213.1, read on the forward strand.
TTTTACAACAGAGTTCAATACTTGGAAAAAGGTATAAGAAGAGCCCAAAACCTTAGATAAGGAAATGATAGCACCAAATAGCCCAAGCTTCCATTATTATAGGAGTTAGATCTCATATTCCCAACATTGGTATTGTATGTGTATGGAACCTCTAACAACTCAGGCAATAAAGATGGTCTTCATCTCCTATTACCAGAAAAAGGCATAATATCTTTTGCTATTTGTTTTTAATTTAAGGCCTCCAATAATAAGGTGTTGTATAAAGATTTAGTGTCCAAATTAGGATTGGATATACATTTAAAATAAGATTTGGTTGAAGATATCATCGACTCCCATGTATTGGTTAACTAGGTCACCGACGTCTATGAGGCCAAAACCCCAAAGATTTAGCATCAGGAGGGTCCCAAAGCAAAAAATTCATACACTGACCACCATGCACGAGTAACTTCCTCAGACAAGGTGGACTTAGATAATTTAATAGTCACCTTAGATCAACCATGCATTACTCAGCTCCAGATCAACATGACAGAAGAAGAGCAGAGCTTAGAATGGACCACATCTATTAAGAAGTACCTTAAAGATGGAAGCTTTCGCAAAGATAAGATCCATTACAGATGGAGAAGTCATTAATGTCAAGATATTATTTGGGCAATGAGGTTTTGTTAAAAAATGGGTACTTCTCATCTCCGCAATGATGCCTCAGTCCTCTAGAAGACGATTATGTTCTCAGAGATCTCCTCGAGGGAATCTATAGTTCTCACATTGGCCTAAGAACTTAGTTTACAAGGTCTTAAGGCAAGGATAATTATGGCCCACCTTGAGAAAATAACTAAACACCTGGTACAATACTGTGATAACTGTCTAAGGTTTTCCTTTGCCCCAAAAACACTAGCAGAGAAATAATTCCAATTCCAATTCTATGTCCATGTCCCTTTGCTCAATGGTCGATGGACTTGGTAGGGCCTTTACCTCTCAGGAGAGGTCATAAAAAGTTATGCATTGTGGAAATTGACTATTTCACCAAGTGGGATGAGGATGAGACTATAACAACTCGCTTAATTAAATATCGGGTATTCAGTTGGCTCATTCTTAGCATCACTATCGAAAAATAATTTTTTTTCTTTCATTATAAACCACCTAATAATCAATTAAGCTAGTGGTAAAAGTTTTAATTTTAAATAAAATTCCTTTTTAACAATAGCAATCATTTATCATATAACCCAATTCACAACAATGAATAATAAATAATAACCATCACAACTTATTTTATCTAACTGGAATAAACTTCCCAGTTTAAAACATTTCAATAGAATAAATCAAGTCAAACCAAATGTATCCAACACCAACATAAGTAAAACTAATGACTGAGATAGAATGAAAATGATAAGGATCCATTGGCAACATGCTATAGAAGAAAATGACTACATAGTACATGAATCAATAAAGTGATGTATCTAATGCAAGGTCCACCCTCCAAAGCATCCATAGCGAATAAATATGCGATCCTCTACATTGGGCGACCCTGTGGCTGGACACCTGATATAGAATATACAATAGGGGAGAGACTATGCAAGAGAAAATGGGTCAGAGCCCGATTGTAAATGATTTTAAAAATAGCAAGTGAATAAATTCTATAATTAGTAATTATAATATACATGTTAGATCCTCAGACTCTCACTTGAGATTCTCACCTCTCAACTAATGTGCACGCCTAACGTATTTTCAATTTATTCTAGTTGATAGTACAAATACAGTATCCTGCCGTGGCCATAACTCACTCGGGGCGCGACACTCTCCATCATAGGCCGTGGCACCCCTTCAACGGGTGCGCGACATTACAGCTTACATCACTGTATGCCTTGCAGGCCGCACCCCTCCTTTTTTTTATCCACAACTGCCGCGAACTCGGTATAGGCACGTGCTCAAGGCATCTGACTCAACACACTTCCTCATAAATATAGGACCCTCACCTAGGAGAGTGGGAGGAGATGGATTCCACACACACCTAAGGCACTACTACACAGATCCTCTCTACATCACCCCAACATAGGCTTTGGAGGATAAGGATCTACATCATAGCCACCTCACGGGCTCACCGAAATCTCCGATATTGTCATGTACTCTCCTTTATTCTCATACCTGTACGCATCTATAGGCATGATTATATTATACAATGCAACGCACATAATGAGAATTGAGCAACACAGTGGACGTAGGCCTATTTTAGAGGCTGAACCACTCTATACCTTGTCTTCTTTCTGTTTGCTTGCTTTATTTGTTTAACACGCACATCACTCTTGACCTGCTGGTATGAGAACGTCATATGGTCGATTTCTCGTATCATCAGTTTGGCGCCATCTGTGGGAACATAATATTTCAATCTTGCTTTTCCACACCTATGAGTTCTTAAACACCTTATTCGACCCCTGAGGGTCCTATGGATCATCTTCTCATGGGTCGGTTACTGGTTATTGGGCTTCGCTTTACATTCGCCCCCTTCAATGGATATTTCATATTTCTGGATCTGTCTTTGGATCTTCATTTGATGACTTTGGATCTATTTTACATACCCCTGTGATATCACTCCATCTAGATAATGCTAAAAGGCATGGTGGGCTTTAGTCCCGAAAAGGTGGCTGATTAGGGAAGGGCTATGTTTATTCTCATTTTTGTTGCCATCTACCTATGATCTAGGGGTTATCATTCAAGCTGTGCCGTATTGCGCACCGCAAGGGAATTCTCTCATCAATGGACCCTAGTAGGTTTCCCTCACGTAATTGAGGGAAAAAATGTCAGTTCCTGTCTCGGACATCAGTTTGGATTTTTCCCCTGCCTAGACAGGGGTGCGGCCTGTAGGTTCAACAATATCTCAGTCTGCGACCCCCACTGGTGCGGATCTATTACGACAGTTCAAAATCACCGTGGGAAGGACTTAAGTTGCCTTCCGTTCAACCTTGGTGAATAACATTACAGGGCTGCGGCAGTACACTTGTGTGCCATACTTACCGCGGCCTCCTCAGCATATCATGGAGCAGTTCAAGTTCCCCTTCCCAATATTCCTGTGATCACTCACTTCTGTTAGTTTCATCTCAGATTCTATATACTTTATAAAGGCTAACAAGAGCAGAAATGGAAGGAGAATCCATCCAGAGCGCAGAAGTCAAGGATGAGATTGTGCAACTGTACAATCACCTTAATCACCTCTATGACAGCCATGCCTCACTTCAGAACCATGTCAATTACCTAACACAGAGGGTGCTAATGTTAAAGGCCGTGACCTCTCAAAATGTAGGCGCAGTTTCGGAGGAAAAAGCTCTGTCTGCCGCGCCAATTAAAGAAGTCGCGGAATCAACCAGTAGGAGTCAGAAAAGGAGGGCAGAGAAATCAGAAAAGAAATCGGGTATCTATACTCCGTTGATTTTCCCGGTTGAAGAGATCTTTGAGTTCATCAAAGAGGACAAGCTTTTGAGGTGGCCAAAAAAGTTGAGAGCTCCACCCCACAAGAGGAACAAAGCTACCTGGTGCAAATTCCACCAGGACCATGGCCATGACACAGAGCAATGCTATGCTCTGAAAGATGAAGTTGAAAGGCTAATTGGGCAAGGGATGCTGCAACGATTCCTAAATAATGCGTAAAGGACCCAACCGGACCTGACAGAGGCTGCATGCCGCACCTCATCCTTAGTCTTTCCAATTTCAACTATTTCTGTTTATGTTTTATGAAGCTCATTGTAGCCTTAGTACTTAAGACCTTATGTTTTATTAACAAAGTCATTAGCTAAAGCATACATATATAAACATATGAATTAGCAAATTTTACCATATCTGATATTTCTCTCGGTTTCATAACCTGCTATCTCACAAAAAGAGTTTATGTCTTAAACAGATTCCAGAGGAAGGATAACAAATTATCTCGGGAGATTATTATTATTTTGGGATGCGCATATGGAGGGATTTCGACCTTTATATATGTGCAACTACATCTTATCATATGATGATAATATTCGCGAAAGCATCTGAAGATTAAAGGAGCTTTCATTAGCCACGGGGCCTTACAATGCCCGTGCTCAGCTTGGGGATGCGTCATCGGGCCGGGAGGCTTATACTATCTAGCCAAGGATGACTCTCTGTATGTCAGCAGCTGTAGGTGGCTTAATAACATAACCCATCCTGGAGAGGCTTGATAGTGTCTTGGATATTAGTTGTGGGTGGCTTAATAACATAACCCAGCCTGGAGAGGCTTGATAGTGTCTCGCATATTAGCTGTGGGTGGCTTAATAACATAACTCAGCCTGGAGAGGCTTGATAGTGTCTCGCATATTGGCTGTGGATGGCTTAATAACATAACCCAGCCTGGAGAGGCTTGATAGTGTCTCTCATATTAGCTGTGGGTGGCTTAATAACGTAACCCATCCTGGAGAGGCTTAATAGTGTCTCGCATATTAGCTGTGGGTGGCTTAATAACATAACCCAGCCTGGAGAGGCTTGATAGTGTCTCGCATATTAGCTGTGGGTGGCTTAATAACATAACCCAGCCTGGAGAGGCTTGATAGTGTCTCGCATATTAGCTGTGGGTGGCTTAATAACATAGCCCAGCCTGGAGAGGCTTGATAGTGTCTCGCATGTTAGGGCTTGGTGACATGACCCAACCCAAGAAGACTTGAAAACTCCAACATATGTCTACAGAGGCGCATTGTTCAGATAAACCAGAAATGTGCCACATCCCACCGGTACGGTTACAGAGCCCTAGGAGCCACTCATTCATGAAAATGGTAAGGCACTAACATCTTGAAGCATGAGAAAGCTACAATGTCGAATGCGACGGTAGAAGAGAATCAGTTGTACCAAGTCTAAGGAAAGAGTTCTCCGCATATTCCATATTGGTTATTATGGGATAACAAAAGATAAATGGTTCAGACAACCGGGTGCAATGAAAGTAGCTGGAGATCCATGCAATCAGCAAGTCCCAGCCTTGAAATCCTGTCCGCGGCAATCAGGCAAAGATGTTTACATAACGACATAATAACGAGCCGCGGCTTGTACATGGCTGACGATGCAGCAGTCGATACCAGGGATTTAACACCATTTGTATGGACGCAGACATTGACAAAAAATCAAACTACGAAGAAATCGACCTCTGTCCGCGGACTAAAAATGTTGCGTCTGTCGGGACACGGATGCATTTTCAGAAATGAGGCAGTAACGTACAACGATTCATTATAGCAAGCAATGTAAGACATGCAATATAAAAGAGCAAGGAACATCAAGCAGTCAATTGTAATGGTAAAAATGCGGCCGCAGCCTTGGTATTAATAAGCCATAGATTACATCATGAAGGCCGCAGCCACAAAAGAAGTTCAAAGATTACAAAAGGGAGGGACGCATCCCTATATTAATGATGCAATAGAAATTAGGAGTTCAAGAGGCTGCGTCATCATCATCATCACCATCTTCACCACCCGCGGTAGTCTCGGTCTCTCCTTTCGCGGCTTCTGCCTTTGCCTCGGCCCTGAGCCTTGCCCTCTCTTCTACCGCGGCCTTTAGTTCAGCGATGCACTCTTGATGTTCGGCATCTCTTAACTACCAGGCAAGGACATCCTCCTTGGCCTCAGGGAACCTCCTGATAAATCTCTGCCGCAGCTCCTGGTAGCCGCAGAGGTATGCCCTGTTATTGATAAGGAAGAAATCCTTGGAGCCTTTGAATGACTCCACGGCATGATCTTTGGCTAGCTGGAGGGCGTCACCATGATCTTCTTCCAGCTTTTTCACTGCCGCGACATGATCTTCATCTTTCCGGGCGGACTTGGCCTCTAGCTCCTCGTATTTCTACTGGAGAAGGGCAAGCTTGGCATTTGAAATTTCCGTAACATGGGCGGCCTCTGCAGTTTGGGCCTGCGAAGATTTCAGGGATTCTGCGGCCTGTTTAAAATTCTCCTTCGCTTCCTCCCTTGCCTTGACGGCTTTCTTAAGGTCTACATGGGTTGCTTGAAGTTCCGCGGCAGCAGATTTTTTCCCCGCCTCAAAAGCAGAAGTCCGTGCAGCTTGTAAATCCGCGGTATGTGCACTCTTCTCAGCCTCTTTCAGCCTATACAGGGCCTCGTACTTCCTCTTCTGGACCACAATAACATCCGTGGCCTGAAAGAAAATACGTTAGAAAATATGGAAAAATATGAGATGCAAAGTCAAATAACAACTAGTACGTACCCTCAGAAGGCTATGGAGGCCACAGTCCTCCAGATCTTCATGATCTTCTCCAACAAGCCTTCTAAGGTCCGCGGCATCCAAGGCTCGCTTCATTCTCCACGCAGCCTTTGACGTGGTGTCCCGGGAAGAATTTGGGTCAGGCTGCCTTAATTGAGGCCTTGGTCTGCCATTTGGCCCAGACTCTCCGCGGAATTGAGGAGGCGGCAAGTTCGCATTAATCGTAACTACAGCTGGCGGTGGAGGAGAGGATGATTGAAGGGGCACTTCAGTTGACATCAGGCCAGCTGCGGCCAAGTTCTCCCCTATATCATCATCAAAATGATCTGCAGGGTTTTCATCATTGACCATCTGATCCGCGGCAGGATCAGTAGCCTTATCGGCAGCGACCACGGCTGGGGCAGCATTATTTTCTCCGGAGGGGGCCGCGCCAGGTCCCTTGGCCTTGGACCTCTTCATCTTCCTGCTACGCACAGTATTATTTAGGACGACTGCGTCCTCATCCATCTCCGCTAGCTGCGCCGCTAGCAACTCCCTGTCAACTTCTTCTCCTGAAAAGGAATGGCATGAGTTCGAGTTCAAGAGAATAAATGACCGCGGAGTAAAAATTATGGTGCAGTTAGTTACCTTTCGCGCCCATTTGTTGAGGAATGGATTTGTTTGGGAAAAATCCTGCTTCAAAAATGGTTGCTGACGTTACAAGTGTGCTGAACTTTTTGTGTTCAGCAGAAACTTCCGCGGCCTCAGCAACCCTTTGTTCCTGCCGCTTGCTCAGTTGCAGATTGTCAAGGGCTGCAGAAAGAAAAGACAATTCAGGTTAGTGGAAGTTACATGTGAAATAAAAAGGACGCGGATATAGTCATATACCAAATTTTGAGGGTGTCCCCCACTTCCGTGGCATTTTATATGTTCTCTCTCTTTCATTCTCCTCGGGATGCATCTCCCAGCCTTCACCGGAGATGTAGAAATATTTCCCCTTCCAATTCTTCACATTGGTCGATCTCCCAGTGTAAAGGGCCTCGTCCCTGCCGCGGCTAGAGAGGTAGTAATATCCCGTGAATTTCACTGTGTTCTCCTTTGGACGGTAGAAGTGAAAGAACTCCGCGGGAGTGATGTCCTTTTTGAACAAATTATCCCAAAGGACAATTGCAGCGAGAACGACTCTCCAGCCATTAGGGTCCAGCTGTGCTGGGGCCATGTTCATTGCCTGAAAAAGGGGACGGATAGGAACTGGGACTGGTAGCCGCAGCCCGTAAATGAAGGCGTGCAGCGGGAAGCAAATTCTATCATCGGATAGAACTGTGCACGGTCTTTGGTTCGCGGAAGGGGCTGAGCACGTCAAATTTTTTGGAAATTCGAAGGCCTCAGCAACCTGCTCGACCCAATCTTGGGTCATCGAGCCGCGAATATCAAGCGCGGCAAGGGGTCTCTCAGCCCTCCCGGATGTTCCTCCCGGGTTATTTCTAACAGCCGCGACATTGTCTCTTACACCCATTGGATGCGTACTTGAGTTGGCTTCCTCTTCCATCGGCGGAAATTGGGAATCCTTCCTAGATGCAGAGTCCGCGGAGTCTGAGTCGATTATCACGCAGTTCGGGAAATCTTTTAGTTTGTAGGGCCCTACTGATCTTAGAGGGGGCACAGAAGTAAGCTCGGGGGGAGAGGTCCCAAAATGCTTTGCCCAAAAGCCTCTCAGGAATTCGTCTGGGTCAAAGCTCATATGGCTGCAGCAGTACCTGAAAAGCAGAGTTCGCAGTTAGGCGCCGCAGCCAGTATGATTTGTAAGACTTTAAGAAGCCGCAGAAGTGTATTTTTGAATCAAAAGTCTAATGGGATCGTACTGTCCCAACAAGCCGCGGCCACATCCATCTCAGAGGGACATAGAATGCCGCGGTAATAAGATAGAATTGCTTTTAGGGCGTTCCTGGCCACGACCATTCCTAAATTTTCAGTCCACTCTTTACGCTCTAGCAGCAACTATAGTTATTTAACATGAATGTCTTGGGTTCATGAAAGTTTTAAGGCTATTCCGAGACTATTAAGGGTGGTTAATTGATGTCGCGGATGATAGTTCGAGGGACCGCGGCCATTTGGCACGGTATGACGCAGAAGTATTGTACCAGTTCACGAAAAAGATTATTGGAATCCTACCATGCCGCGGACTCTATCCTAAACAAGTTGATTACCTAAATCTAATCACTTTTAGAATCAAACCTACAGAATACGGAGTGTTCGATCATGAACATCAAGAACAGTTCTATGAATTTCATATGCAGCATATGTTGAAAAAGCAAAACGAACAAATAAAACCCTAGATTTCTAGCAAATGAACCAGGCAAAGTATCATAAGGAAAGAAAACTGTAAATAGTGGTTGAAAAATCACCTGGAAATGAATAAAGTCGCAAAGATCAGCTACAAACCACTTTGAACCGCCACACGTCGCCTCGGAAAGTTGCCGGAACGAGCAAGGAAGAAAGTGCAGAGTTTCACTCTCGATATGCTCTCAAAAGTTTTGGAAACGTAATGAAGTCCACGGCCAGAAACAATTTATATAAGGGAGCACCAAAGACGAATCGTCGCTTTGATAATACCGCGGCACCTAGACTACTTAGCCGCAGCCCCAATTGATCTCCCTTGGCACTACGGCTTGGGGGCTTATTGATAGTACAAATACAGTATCCTGCCGCGGCCATAACTCACTCGGGGCGCGGCACTCTCCATCATAGGCCGCGGCACCCCTTCAACGGGTGCGCGGCACTCCAGCTTCCATCACTGCATGCCTTGTAGGCCGCACCCCCCTTTTTTTATCCACAACTGTCGCGAACTCGGTATAGGCACGTGCTCAAGGCATCTGGTTCAACACACTTCCTCATAAATATAGGACCCTCACCTAGGAGAGTGGGAGGAGATGGATTCCACACACACCTAAGGCACTACTACACAGATCCTCTCTACATCACCCCAACATAGGCTTTGGAGGATAAGGATCTGCATCACAGCCACCTCACGGGCTCACCGGAATCTCCGATATTGTCATGTACTCTCCTTTATTCTCATACCTGTACGCCTCTATAGGCATGATTATATTGTACAATGAAATGCACATAATGAGAACGGAGCAACACAGTGGACGTAGGCCTATTTTAGAGGCTGAACCACTCTATACCTTGTCTTCTTTCTGTTTGCTTGCTTTATTTGTTTAACACGCACATCACTCTTGACCTGCTGGTATGAGAACGTCATATGGCCGATTTCTCGTATCATCACTAGTTACTATTCCCACTTTCACTAAATTATCTCATTATATCAACTAACCATATCCCTTATCTTTCCCCACGTATTTCCTTCACAATATATGTAATAAATAAATATATTAATTCAAATCTCAATATAATTAAGTGTTCTCATACTTAATTAATTTCAGATTTCTTTATCTTTCACGTCTACGTAAATCACACAATAGATAATATCACATGTATATATATATACATTCACTCTATTATATATATACAATACTACACCCCGAGACACAGCCGCAGTGCATGCACTACTCTGCTATCTAGTCCCAGTACATCTCATCACTGTATAAAGGATTGTTGGTTCAGTATCTCACTCGAACCATCATCTCAAATCACACATATTGGAGGCGAATATAGTTTCAGGCCTATGGGCTACGCACATACCTACGCGCACATATGACCGTCATCATTATCATTATCACAGATAGCTCGTACCCAGGTTCTATATTCTAAGGCACAAGTCAAAAATCCCCCCAAAGGCTCATCAGGAAATGATTATTCTCAACGCGCAAACCTCCCGTCAATAACAAGTAGGCTAGGTATGTCATACATAGAAATCATCATATAGGTATAAACTCAACCTATATATATACACACACACACACACACACACACACACACAGAGAGAGAGAGAGAGAGAGAGAGAGAGAGAGAGAGAGGAAGGCTTACCTATATCATGATGTTACATCACACCTAGTTCTAGATCCTAAGAAAACTATTTTCCCAATTTTTTATTTTCCCTTGGAATTAACCTTCTAATCAACCCATATTAAAAAAATTAGGTCAAAATACATTTTGTAGCTATTTTTAAAAAATCCACAAAAAATTATTGGCGCAGACCTTTATAAATAAGGTATTTTGAGCAGTTTTTTATAGGCTACAAAATGTATTTTGACCTAATTTTTTGAACATATTAAAGTTAATTTTAAGAAAAAAATAAAAAAATATGGAAAAAAGTGTTTTTTTAGGGCCTGATGATACGAGAAATCAACCATAAGTCATACCAGAAAGTCAAGAGTAAAGTGTATAATAAGTAAATACAACAAGTAAATAGAGAGAAGACAAGATATAAAGTGGTTCAGCCTCTAAAATAGGCCTACGTCCACTGTGTTGCTCGGTTCTCATTATATACGTTGCAGTGTACAATATAATCATGCCTAAAGAGGCATATAAGTATGAGAATAAAGGAGAGTATATGGAAGTATTGAGGATTCCGATGTGCCGGAGAGGTGGCTATGATGTAGGTGAGTAACCCCCAAGATATAAGTTGAGGTTGTATCTAGAGAGAGCATGGTAAGGATTTACCAAGTGTTGTAAAATCTGCCCAGGTGAGGGGAATCGATCTCCAATACGTCCCTCATTTCGAGGTGTGTTCTTCTATTTATAGGAGATATACCCACGTTCTCTGAGCACGTGATGTATATAAAGTCTGGAGTTGCTATAATAGAGAGGGATGTGGCCTGTAAGGCAAGTAATGTGAGTGATGCATCCTGTAACAGGTTAGAGACGAAGGTGTTGCGCCCTGTATTGGGTGGTTCCATGACGTGTTGAGGGGGCCGCGCCCTATCATGAGGAGGGTCGCGCCCTTATATTAGGTAGGGTCGCACCCCGAGTTCAGTAGGTCTGTGCCCTGTGTTGAGATGTGCTGCGGCATATATGCATGTGACATACAGAATACCATCCGTGGCAGGGTGCTATATTTATACTATCAATAAGCCCCCAAGTCGTAGTGCCAAGAGAATTCGACTGGGGCTGCGGCTTAGTTCAGTCTTTTTAGGTGCCGCGGTACTTCCAAGGCGACGATTCATCTTCCGCGCTCTCTTACATTACATTTTCCAAATCCTTGAGAGCATATCAAAAGTTGAACTCTGCACATTTGTCGTCTTGCTTTTTTCGACGTCCTTCCAAGGCTGAGTGTGGTGGTTCCAAGGCGATTTGAGGCTGATCATTGTCATCTCCTTCATTTCCAGGTAATTTTTCAATCAATATCCTTTTTAAAAGCTTTAGCAGTTCGTCATTCTTCTTTAATAGTTGAACACATGAATCTCTGCATTTCTTGATAGGAATCTAGGGTTTTATTTGAATAATCTTCTAATTTCCAAGAATCGAATACGTAGGCATGATAAATAGTTGTAGTAATTATTGCCACATTGCTCTTTGAATCAATCTTCGTATGCTTGGATAACATGGCACGTATCTGTGTTGAATCCCATGAAATCATATAACTATTCTTGATGTTCTTGAATAAACTCTTCATATTCAGGGCTTTCGATCTTTAAACGAATAAACATTAGGTATTAAACTATTTGAGTGAATGGTCGCGGCATGATAGAGTACCCATTTAGTAATCTAGGGTTGCCCTTAATCCTTCGAATATTCCTTGATTTGATCCCTAGCCGTGGCTTGTGGGTAGCGATGGATGCGAATCCTTAGGTTCTTAAATTTAGACTCCATGACGCTTTAGCCCATAGCTGTTGTTGAGTGAGAAGCCGCGACACTGTAAAAACAATCCAATCAATGTGCCGCGATGATGTTTCTCTTTTGGGGCTCAAACCCCACACTTGACCATTTGGCCTCAATATTTCCTTTTCTTGATATTCCATTGAACCTGCCGTGGTCTCTAAGAGGCCTCTATACCATACTGGCTGTGGAACTTAACTGCAGCTTGTGCTTTTCAGGTACCGCTGCATCCATATGAGCTTTGACCCAGACTATTTTTTGAGAGGGTTTTGGGCAAAGCATTTTGGAGCCTCTCCTCCTGAGCTCCCTTCCATGCCTCCACTGAAATCAATAGGGCCTTACCAACAGAAGAATTACCCCAAATGCGTAGTATTAGACTCAGACTCCGCGGACTCTGCTTCTAGGAAGGATTCTGAAACCACGTGGATGGAAGAGGAAGCCAACTCTAGTAATCAACTAATTTATGTGGAAGACGATGCCGCGACAAGAGGTGCTGCAGATGTTAGGGACGAACTAGTTGGTCCATCTGAGAGGGCTGAGAGACCTCTAGCTGCACTTGATATCCGGAGCATCATGACCCAAGACTGGGTCGACTAAGTAGCTGAGGCCTTCAAGTTTCTAGAAAACTTGTTGTGCTCAGCACCTGCCGCGAACCAAAGACCGTGCACGAAAGTTGCTGACGATGGGGTATGTTTTCCATTTCATTCCTTTGTCTATGGGCAGTGGCTACTAGTTCATGTTCCCATGAGACAAATTTTTCAAACCATGAAATTAGCACCAGCCCAGTTAGATCCCAATGGATGGAGGTCCATACTTGCTGTCGTCGTTCTTTGGGAGAACCAATTCAAGAAAGACATTACTCCCGTGGAGTTTTTTCACTTCTACCGTCCCAAAGAAAACTCCATGAAGTTCACTGGGTACTATTACTTCTCTTTCCGCGGCAAGGACGAGACCCTTTACTTTGGAAGGCCGACCAGTGTAAAGAACTGGAAGGGGAAGTACTTCTACATCTCAGGATAACAAGAGGGATAAGTCGTTTTGAATGCCGTGGTAATGGGGTTGTCCCTCCAAACTAGGTAATTGGATTATAGCCGTGTCCCTTCTTTATAACTGCACATTCTCTGTACTAACCCCTGAAATGTTTTCTGTAGTTATAGACAACTTGCAATTGAGCAAGCGGCAAGAGAAGAGAGTTATCGAGGCCGCGGGCATTCCTGCCGAGCATAAAAAATTCAGCACACTTGTTACATCTTCCTCTGTATTTGAAGCAGGATACTTCCCAAACAAATCTATACCCATAGATATGGCCGTGGAAGGTAATAACTCAATCAACATTCTTACTCCACGGCAGCTTATTTTTAAAACTTCAAATATTTGCTATTGCTTTTCCTATTTCAGGTGAGGAGGTTCACATGGAACTCTTGGCTGCCCAACTGGCAGAGATGGACGGGGATGAAGTTGTGCTCAAAAATGCTGTAAGGCACCGAAAAAGGAAGTGGTCTAGTAACAAGGATCCAGCCGCGGTCCCTTTCGACGATCGAAATCATCCTACTGCGAACCCAAATCAGGCTGTAAAAAAAACTACCACTACTGCTACCCAACCCCAAGCTGAGTTTGACGACGATATAGGGGCTAATTTTGCCGTGACAGGTCTGATGTCAATGTCAGATGTCCTTATGCATTCAGTTTCTCCGCTGCCGCCACCTGTTGTGGCGATTAATGCAAACTTGGCACCTCCTCAGTGCCGCACCAGAGCTGGTCCTGATGGTCGATCGCGGCCACAAATAAGCTAGCCTGACCCTAGGTCCTCATGGGATACTATCGCGAAGGCTGCGCGAAGGATGAAGAGGGATCTTGACGCTGCAGATCTTGACAGGTTGGTCGAAGAAGACCATGATGATCTAGAGGAATGCAACCTCCATAGTCTTTTGAGGGTAAGTGAAAGTGTTCTCTCAGTTTTAATTTTGCATTCCATACTGTGCTTCTAACTTTTTCATTTCAAGCAACGGACGTCATGGTAGCCTAAAAAAGGAAGTATGAGGCCCTCTACAAACTTAAGGAGGCAGCGAAGAGGGTACACACCGCTGACTTAGAGGCTGCACGAAATTCCTCTTTTGAAGCTGGGAAGCAGTCTTCAACCGCAGAACTGCAGGCAGCCCAATTGAAATTGGGAGCTACAATAAAAGCCAAAGAGGAAGCAGAGGAAAAATTTAAATAGACTGTGGAATCCCTTAGGGTCTCCCAATCTCAGATCGCAAAAGCTGCACAGGCCGCGGAAACTTCCAATAATAAGCTCAGGCTTCTTCAAAAGAAATATGAGGAGCTGGACGCCAAGTCTGCCCAAGATGCCATAGCCCATGCCGCGATAATTAAGAAAATGGAGGGGGACTATACTGAAGCCCTTCAACTGGACATTGACAGTACTGTGGAGTCATTCAAGGGATCTAAGGACTTTTATATCATCAATAACAGGGCCTACCTCCACGACTACTAAGAACTTAGGCACAGGGTCATAAAGAACTTTCCTGACTCTAAGGAGACCATTCTTGCCTAGGGAATTGGTGATGCTGAGCATCAAGAATGCATAGCCGAACTCAAGGCCGCAGCTGAAGAGAAAATGAGGTTGAGAGTAGAGGCTGAGGCAGCGGCAGCTGATGAGGAAACTGAGACCGTCACGAATTGTGAGGAGGGAGATGAGCGTGACGATGCAACCTCCTGAACTATTTGTAATTTTTGAACTCGTTGATACATGGCTGCGTCCCTTCTATTACTTTACCTTTTGTAGTGGCTACGACCTATTTATTTGTAATCTAACTGATATTATCAAGGCTGCGACCACCTTTTCTGTATTGATTATTTTTGCCTCATTTTCTTATAAATTTTTGTTTTTCTACTTTGCTTGATTTGATACTTGAATGAATGTTTTGCTTCCTTGAATTATGCACTTTCTTGCAAACGTATGGGTCATGGGCTGCGACCCTATTTAGAAACCAAAATGGAACATAACTTAAGGCTGCGGCACTCTGATGTGGATTGGCTGCTTGAACCATACAGTTGTTTTTTGTCATCCCTTAACTAATATGGAATATAAAGAATGGCCAAGGTTGCGGCTTGTATTTTTAATTAAGGCTGCGGCCACCCAATGATTTTTCTTCCAACGCGTTGATACTTTAACTGACGCTTTTATATCTTGCTGGCTTAGTTGAACCCTGAATTAGTTTGAGGCTGCGACACTATATCGTGGATTACCACCTGCACTTTACACGGCCCCTTATGACTGGACCATTATAATAGTGCCTCTTGATTATGGCCGTGGCAGGTCAATTGCACTGCTTGCCCTCATCGTTCAATGGATTCATTTAATTGTCATGGCTGTATTTTTAGCCTTTAGGAGATTATATAGCTTTGGCATTCTTTTGTGATTACAGCAAAACAACAACTGCCTCTTATGGCTTTCCTCTAGCCTCTTTAATTGGATTTGAATCCAAGTCATTACCACATCAACTTAGTCGCTTTAATGGCTGCAGCTGTATTGACGGGGCTACTGCACTCTTCTATCCCTTCCATCTGAACATGGGCCTTTATAGATATACAGAATGCCCATAACTAACATACAGGATACTTTCAAGCCTTCCCAGGCTGGGTTATGTCATGGAGCCCCCCACAGCTAACATACTGTGACACCCCGACTAATTAAATACCGGGTAGCTACTCCTTTATTAAATTAATACAAAATGCCAAGTTGGTTCAGTTAATAGCATGACTGTCAAAAACGTTTTAATAATTTCTAACCACCTATTATTTAAAAAGTGAGTTGTCAAATTTTTCACTTAAATCTGATTAACATGCGATAAATGAAATGTAAAAGAATAACATCACCATACACCATAAAGTCTCAATAAAGTAACCAATAAATAATAAGACCGGCGGAAAACTCCTCACAACAATCCCAATATGGAAATAAATGAAACAAGTCTGCATCCTGAATAAATTACAAACCCAAGTCTGAATAACTGAAATATAAAATGTCTCTAAAGGAAATGGGTGACATGCCCTACAAATATTAAAACTGAATATGGAGTCAAGACAAAAGAAGCGTCTACTAGCAATGCCCTGTAACTTCCACAACAGCTACAGCTCATCACCTGAATAGAATTCCCATGCATGGTGTCCTTGTGGCTGGGCACCTAAAAAGGTTTTTACAAAAAGTAGATTTGAAAGCAAACGGGTCAGAGCCCGAAAGTGGAGAGTATTTGAAAAATATCAAGTGTTTTAATGACATTAAAACAAGGAATGCAAAATACATGTTAGGACGTGCCCTCACATGAAATCCTCACCTCTCGACTAATTGTGTACTCCTAACGTACCGTACCCATCTAAGTGATATTCATATCTAACTAAACCGTCATAAGTTGTAACCTTTCTACTTGATTCACATTATAAATTCCCAACGTTATCAATTAAATAGGAGGTTTTACTTAAACTCGGATTCTCAATTATTAGCAAAACAATTCACAACAGGTTTTCCTTTTTTATCTTTATCAAGACGTTACTACAATTATACTCGCAATTAAACATAACAATTCCTTTTCATTTAACCGTATATTATTCACATCATAAATATACAATACAAGCACCCCGAGGCTAAGCTGCGGTGCACACATACTCTGCTATCCATCCCGGTACATCACGTACATAAGGATTACAAATTCTGAATCTCTCAGGAATTGTTAGAATAAGCACAACACACAAAAATGGAGGCAAACATAATTCAACATATCCATGGTCACGTACATACCTATGCTCCATAGTCAGCTGACCTATTAACTCACAAATAAGTCATTCTTTGAACTATGTCCTCTAGGTACCAATCAAAATCCGGGCACACAAAGATTAGATGGCCCTAAGCGAACGTAAACCTCCCGTGATAGCAAGTATGGTAGGTATGTCATACACATAAAATCATCTACATATACTAAGCATGCACACATCTTAGTAATTACCATAATTTATTAGTGGTATACTTCTCATTTTTATACCAATACACGTGTCCCCGGTTTATATATACACATTATCCATTATCCTCACGTCGTAATTAGTTATTCGCGTCCTAACCCACAATTACCATTTGGTTCAAATCATTATTCTATATTTTACTCCTCAATATATCCCGAATATCCCAACTATATCAATTAGTCATCAAGGTAATGTTATCTCTACAATTAAACAAGGTTACGGGACACTAGAAATCAAACCAGGCCAAAAAGGCCAATCTGTCAACTCGTTAGAAGTCTCGTTCGAACGAGGTCATTCGAACGAGAGTTTGTTCGAACAAAGTGGGCATCTAACGAGATCTCGTTCGAACGAAAGGCATCGAATGAACATCCAACTCGTTAGAAGTCAAACTGTCACCTCGTTAGAATCTCGTTCGAACGATCTGGGTAGGTCTTCTAACGAGATGCCAGTTTCGAGCCCAGAATTTTCCTATCTCGTTTTTCTCTATTTTCTTCACCTCTAATCCCATATAAAAATCATCCCAACAGTATTTTAAGGTTTCTAATCCACACTAAACATTCGTAGGTCACAACTTAACATTTGTATAGGGTCAAATCTTCCTAAACATCATCTAATTATCATAACTCCCCAATTTTTCCCAAACCTTATGAACATGAACCCTAGAAATTTAAAGTCTTCAATTTCCATAAATAAATCCGTTTTTGGTAACATAAAAAGTAGTATTTCTTTTAGTCCAATCACCCAATAACAAATCTACATGCAAACCTATATCAAATCTGAATTTATAACTCCAATTACATGGGTTTTTACAAGTCTCCCAATACAATGCAATTTTATCAATTTCTAAGCATGGAAGAAACATTCGCTTGAAATTAACGTAATTAAACCACTTGCCTCGGATTATTCTCTGAATTTGCTGTTGAATTGATGAAGGTTGGTCTCTCTCTTTCTCTCCCAAGGTTGAAGGTTGAAGATGGAGGTTAAGGTTTTCTCTTTGGAAACTTTTCTAACTTCCTCCTCTAACTCCCGTTGCCCTCTAATCACTTAATTGCTGGTAATGGGTTAGTGGGTCATTAATATCCTAATATTAAAATCTCAAAATTCGTTGGTCATAAATCCCCAATTTTCAAAATTACCAAAATACCCTTTTAAGTTGCCGGTATGGCCCAATAATGCCCCGGGACCCAAACTAAACCCCCGGCTAGTGTTTTCCGACTATTTCTACCCTTCCGGACACGTTGGTGCACTCAAAATGACCATATGGTTGATAAAAATAAGAATTCACTTTTTGATTAAATAATGTTCCTGGCGCGACTGTCCCACGCGTCCCAACAAAATTTCCAAATTGCCGTATTTCTATCTCGCGACAATTTTAATATTCTCAATATTCATATATTGCCATATATACGCATTATAATCAAATACCAACTCACATCTCGTTAGTATTTTATCCGGATTAATTCTCAATTAATACACATTTAATTCAATTAATCCCATAAATAAATATCACAAAAATACGTGGTATTACACATACAGGATACTTTCAAGCCTCCCCAGGCTGGGTTATGTTATTAAGTCACCCACAGCTAATATACGAGATATTTTCAAGCCTCCCCAGGATGGGTTATGTTATTAAGCCACCCATAGATGATATAAGGGATACTTTCAAGCCTCCCCAGACTGGGTTATATTATTAAGCCACCCACAACTAATATACGGGATACTTTCAAGCCTCCCTAGGCTGGGTTATGTTATTAAGCCACCCACAGCTGTGGATATATATAAATCCATCCCTGGATAGATATTGCAAGTCTCCCGACTTAACGACGCATCCTAAAAGCTAAGAACGGGCATTGTAAGCCCTCGTGGCTAATGACACTTCCTGAAAGTTAAAAACAGGCATTGTAAGCCCCCGTGGCTCATTACAGCATCCTAGTAGCAGAGAACGGGCATCGCAAGCCCTGTGGCTAATAAGAGCTCCTTCAATCCTCAGATTCTTTCGTGTATATGATCATCATATGATAAGATATAGTTGCACATCTGGGAGGGGAACTTGTGTTAATTAAGAACACAACCCCTCGGCAGGTGCTTCTCAAAATAATAATAGTCTTCCTAGATAATATGTTATTCCAGATCTAACATATTATGTCCAATCGAGGTATGGCTGTTTAAGACAAATATGGTCTTTATAAGATAACATTTCATGGAAATGAGAATCAAAATATGTCACTATAAAACTGAACTTGATTTCATATAAATATTCAGATATATATATATATATATATATATATATATATATATATATATATGACTTTGTAAAGATAATACAAAGTTTAGTTTAAAACAGCATAAGAAGAGTTGTTACTGGTAAGTAGAGATAGATGGAATATAAGACATAAGCATGAAAAATGGGCATGCGGTATGTGAGACTAGACTTCATCTCCTAAACATCTTTGAGGAACCTCCGTAGAATCCCTTGCCCAATCGGCCTTTCAATTTCATCTTTTAGTGCATAGCACTGCTCACGTGGCCATGGTCCAGATGGAACTTGCACCAAGTAGATTTGTTCTTCTTGTGGGGTGGAGTTCTTAGCTTTTCTGGCCACCTCAACAGCTTGTCTTCTTTGATGAACTCAAAGATCTCTTTAATCGGGAAGTCCAATGGAGTGTAGGCCTCAGATTTCTTCTCTGCCTTCTCCATTCTTATTTTTAGGACCCTGGTCCCGGCCTTGTGTTCTGCGGCCAGTGCTTTTAGCTAGTGCACTTCCTCGGATGGAATTTCTGGGGCCGCAAAAGTATTGATGATTCTGGGTGCCGCACCCACATTGGGTGAGGCCGCGAACTCTAGCATTAGTACCCTCTGAGCCATATAGTTAACCTGGGTCTGGTGCGAGGCATGACTGTCGTAGAGGTGGTTGAGGTGATTGTACAGCTCCACAATCTCATCTTTGACTTCTGTGCTCTGATTGGATTCTCCCTCCATTTCTGCTTTTGTTAGTCTTTACAAAGTATATATAATCTGAGACAAAACTAGCAGAAGTGAGTAATCTCAGGAATATTGGAGTAACCAAGTAGGAAATAGGGATGCAGCGTTTACACATGGTATTGCTGCTGAGGCCGTGGCCAGTATGGTACATAGGTGCACTGCCATGGACTTTGTATGATATTCACCAAGGTTGAGCTGAAGACCACCTGAGTCCGTTCCTTGATGTTTTGAGGCTTCTGTAATACAACTGCACCATTAGAGGCCGCAACATGTAAGGTAGTTGAGCTACCACGCCGCATCCCTACCGAGGTAGTGAAGGGACAATCCCAAAATTGAAACCCAGAAACTGAGTTTTTCTCCCGAAATTCGTGGAAAGCATACCTACTAGGGTCTATCCATTGAGAGAATAAGCTCTAGGTGCACAAAATGGCAGAATTCTAATGATAAACCGTAGATCATAGGCAAAGAATCAACTAAAAGAGAGTAAATATAACTCTTCCCTAATCACCCACCTTTACGAGGCTATCGACCTTTGCACTTTTCAGTGTCATCTTGGTGAGGTAACATCATTGGGGTATGTAAAAATAGATCTAAGGTCATAAAAAAGGAGATCCCTGAACAGATCTAAAAATACGCGATCCCCATTTGAGGGTGTGTATACAAAATACGAGTTCAATAACCGGAATCCACCCATGAGATAATGATCCAAAGGATCCCCATGTGTAGAATAAGGTGTTTAAGAACCCAAAACACAGAGAAAAAAAATTGAAACATCTCTTTCCCACAGACGGCGCCAGATTGATGATACGAGAAATCGGCCATAAGACGTTCTCATACCAGCAAGTCAAGAGTAAAGTGTATAATAAGTAAATAAAGCAAGTAAATAGAGAAAAGACAAGATATAGAGTGGTTCAGCCTCTAAAATAGGCCTACGTCCACCGTGTTGCTCGGTTCTCATTATATACGTTACATTGTACAATATAATCATGCCTAAAGAGGCGTACAAGTATGAGAATAAAGGACAGTACATGGCAGTATTGAGGATTTCGGTGTGCCGGAGAGGTAGCTGCGATGTAGGTGAGTAACCCCAAGCTATAAGTTGAGTTTGTATCCAGAGAGAGTATGGAAAGGCTTTACCAAGTGTTGTAGAATCTGCCCGGGTGAGGGGAATCGATCTCCAATCCGTCCCTCATTTAGAGGTGTGGTGCTCTATTTATAGGAGATATACCCACGTGCTCTGAGCACGTGACGTATATAAAGTCTGGAGTTGCTATAATAGAGAGGGATGCGACCTGTAAGGCAAGCAATGTGAGTGTTTCATCCTGTAACAGGTTAGAAATGAAGGTGTCACGCCCTGTATTGGGTGGTTTCGCGACGTGTTGAGGGGGCTACGCCCTGTGATGAGGAGGTACGCGCCCCTGTATTAGGTAGGGCCGCACGCCGAGTTCAGTAGGTCCACGCCCTATGTTGAGATGTGCCGCGGCATATATGCATTTGACGTGCAGAATACCATCCGCGGTAGGGTGCTATATTTGTACTATCAGGGCCTACAACTAGGTGTGATGTATGGAATGGATGATGTATAAAGCATGATGTAGGTGAGCCTTCTCCTATATATATATATATATATATATATATATATATATATATATATATATATCAACAATAGAGCATAAGCACATCCCATATCACAAGTCTCATATGTAGTATACTTATACCTCGAATATCTTACGTATTATGGTATTTTAAACCTCAATTATATAATAGGTATTCGCTCCACCTATGTGTATATATCAACAAATGGGTATACTCTCATCCCATATACAAATCTCACACGTAGTATATTTTTAGTTCATCCCATAAACTAATAATTCACATTTTATTCACATTTCCCATTACTCCTAACATCTCTTATTAACCGAAAGGTTTTTTATTAATTATTCTAGTAGCTACCTTCAATTCATACTTACTGGTCAAAAACCCAGACTCATTATAACAAGCCCGAATTATATTTTAATTCCCAATAAAAAAAAATTCTGATAAAGTTACAATCTGCCCAGAAATAAAAGTTACCATTTTGAGGCTTTTCTACTCCAATTTTGAAAAAACTTAAAACTACAAAGTTGTGCAGAACGTGATTTTATACAAAAAATGACGTGTACACTACCAAATTCCGCTTAAAACAATCCTAATATTATCATACAATGTTCGTCCTTTTTTCACATATTTTTACCTACGGGTTGTAACATAATTCATCCTCAAAACCTCCACCAAATGATCCCAAACTCTTTATAATTCATCCCAAACAATATACCCATGTATGCACATGATTTATAATATCAAATCGTATCAAAATCATCATCGAATTTCGATGAATTATACTAATCTTATTTTAATTTCAAAAAAATCTACATGATAGAATCCTTTCTCCAGAACACATATAAACCCCAAATTTCCTCATCAATCAAACCCAAAATTTCATGTTGTTAATTCTAATTTCATCAAAGGAATAATTCTAAATAATTTCCATTTCAAAAAACTATAAATCAAAGATGAAAATTTGATGATTTTGATGTAATTTAACATGGATATTATACTTCCTAATTGGAACAAGAATTACATTTGCCTTAAGGTGTAGGTCTGATCCTGTGGTAAATATGTATGTAGGATGCTTCCTCCTCCTTTCCAGTCACTTTTCCTATGGTGGTGCAACCCTTGGTTTGCTCTCAAAACCCTCCTCTTCCTATAGATCTCTCCCTTCCTCTTCTAAGTCTTTTGGTAAGTAATATCTTGGTCTAACACACTCTAATATTAAATAATAAAACTCCAATTCCATAAGTACTATTCACTTCCCCCATAAAATGACCAAAATACCCCTCACGGGTGTCCTTTTTGTTCGCAATTGAGTCAAGACCCAAATCAAACCCCCAAGTAGACTTTTCTACCTATTTCAACCCTTACGGACTCATTGGCGCAGTTGCAATGACCATATGGATGACTTAAAAATAATTCCCTTTTTGCCCTTCTAATTTAGTTCCGACACGACTCACACGCGTGTCCCGACTTAATTTTAATAATTCGCGTATTATTCACTCGCGACCATATAATCATATATTACTTTTAATCACCAAGTATTATTCAATTTCAATCACATATTACTTTATTCTCCAGTAATATTCAATTCCTATTAATTTCAATTATTCATAATTAATTTCAATTAATCCCTATTTTACTTTTAATTAATCCTATTTTAAAAGTCATTAAAATTATGAGGTATTACATACTTCCCCCCTTACAACGGAATTTCATCCCGAAATTCGAAAAAAGTTTACTAGATAAGAACAACTCT
Source organism: Sambucus nigra (assembly GCA_949130495.1). Lineage (NCBI taxonomy): Eukaryota > Viridiplantae > Streptophyta > Magnoliopsida > Dipsacales > Adoxaceae > Sambucus > Sambucus nigra. The sequence continues at coordinate 215,261,530 of OX422213.1, forward strand.
TGCTATATGTTGCGCACCGCATCCTCGCGGTTATAAGTAAACTACTCCGTACCACCTATACAGTAAGGTATGAAATACCCTTAATAATGAACACCTCACGTATGTTCGTTTTAAACTCCAAGTTACCCTGTCACGTAGGTTCTTGCCCAAGCTTTATCGTTGAAGTTTCACTACTTAAACTTTATTTTAGATATTCTCTATCTATCCTTCTACTATTTGCACCTTAGTAGATTAATCATTTTTAAGATACATACGATCTTGTCTCGTGACGATCGCACCCAAGTAGGTTATTTGTCCAGTATATATTTTACCCGCATTATGTACTAAGTACCAACTCATCTCTAATCTTCGCAATAGTACCTGGTATCCTATCTTTAACTAACAAGCCGGAGAAAAACAAGGCTTACGGTGCCATACCTCAACTGGCGACATGCCCAAAAGTGAACTTATATGAGTTTATTGTACATAAACTCCACGACTGGAAGGGACTACGCTTGTCCTCCCCTAAGATCCAAGGGTACATATATAATTTATTCCTCAACATCTGATTAGTCCACTTATTCTTCCCATTCCTCTGCGGATGATAGGCCGTACTCAATCACAACTCGGTACCTATGGCCTCGTGAATACTCTCCTAAAATAAAATGACAAAGATCATATCCCAATCAGACATGAGATCAAGTGATACCCCATGCAACCTCACTATCTCGGTTATAAAGATCGACGCATACTGTCTCAAATTATGATCAATCCTAACTGCCATAACGTGAGCTACTTCGGTCAACCAATCCACTATAACCTATATAGGATCGTATCCCCTCTAGGAAGTAGTTACCTTCGCGATAAAAATCTTGGAATTCTTTCCCCTTCTACTGGTTGAGAAATCCCTACTGGTTTCGGATGGTCCACTCTTTACCAACAAACAGGTGACCCATTACAAATGAATTTAGCAATATTTATCTTCGTTGCAGCCCATCACCATTATCATTAATAACTTAATACATCTTATATTCTCTCAAATGTACCTCTAATCGTGATCCAGGTGACTCTGCGCCTCTGCGTGTTAAAAGTCCTTTTCTTTCTCTAAAAATCAGTTTCTTGTGAAACGTAAGCTTTTGACAAATCTTACGGAATAAGATTCAGCTCCCCTGGCTAAATGTTGTCGAATTCATACGACAATCATAACTTCCTGATTCAATCACCTAGGGTGCCCATACACCCTATGTCTCGTACATTATTGCCCCAATAATATGTACTACTCATAAATCGATTCTCGCTCACTTGGCATGCTGATAGGATAGGAGTACACTTAACCACCCCACTAGTCATAACTTAATCACTCTTTCAGTGGCATCATTGTTTTATTTATAATGATACCAGGAATAGGCGTCTATGCTGGCCTTAAGTAGTAATAAAATTATTGGCTCTCAGTTATATTCATGTATATGTATAATGACCAAAGTATGAAACTTATGTACTATCAACCAAACTTCTCTCCAACTCCCGACGTTCGCTAGTTTCATGCGTGGTATGTATCACAAAGCGAAATCCAAATAAGGAACCCTCCTGATACACTACTACCTAACATATTCGGTCGTCGAGATTCGTAAGGCCCTCAATCCATAATATGTACCATCCCATAATCTCTGTATGTAAAAAAATCTACTTATTCCCCTTAGAAATAATATGAAACATGATGCTCTCACGAGCTATATTTTGCTGCTCAATAAAGATCACATTGTATCTTGAGTCACATAGGTAAATAAATTCCTATATCTCGGGTTTACATATAACTAGACAACGTACTCACTGAAGTTGACGGTACCATGAAATTTTCATATATATTTATAGGCCCAATCCTATTTCAAGTGGTGTCTCACCACAGTAATATTACTCACTCAGAATATCCAACAGGATAGTGTTATCATTCAATCTACTATCGTTCAAGCATTTGGTAATTAATCCCTACACATTACCATAATATGCTCTACTTTGCTAACTCAAAGTAGTAGTAAATTATAAGAATAAAATATGTTCTTAGTGCCCACCCGGCTCACTCACGGACGACATCAAAAAGTCATATTATCAATTATAAATATGTTTGTAACCCGACTGTTAAAACCATCATACCCACTAAACTCCACTCGCACGCGAATTTTTAGTGTTAATAATTCATATATATTGTGACACACCCCTGCCACTTTAATTAATCATTTACTCACAAGGATGAAACAAAACTTCACTAGTGTCGCCTAATCGTATGGTCCCAGCAGTTAGATGCCAACATGATCCATGAACATCTGAAATCATTATACATCTAGGATTTCATCCAACAGTTTCCCCCTCCTTGTAGTGGGCAAATTAGTCTGTTGTATGGCTACACGCCCATTATTGAAACGTTGGTCCCAACTCTCTAGGCCTCAATTATGCCCTTAGTGGCCTCCCTTTTACTTCCAGGGTCCGATTGACCCTGATATACGATATGCTACAGTTATTGAGGACTCCACTGGTCTTGCCTAATCCCACTACTCTCGGGTTGTAAATTTCTCGGGCCCAATTCTCTTTACCCAATTCCTCCATTAGAAATTTCACTCCTCCAGTTGTTATGCCTAACTGGCATGGTTTGCCATTCCTAAACTTATCGGTCTCACTTCTCAACATGGACACATTCAACACTAGTAGTCTCTCTTTCTACACATAAGGCAATTTTTTTTGTCATTCCCCCGTCACTGATCCTACTGATTATTTTGGAATGTCATTCTCTTGGACCGAGTAGTCTTAGCTCCCAATTTCTATTTCCACTATTCCTTTGGCTCTACTAGTCCCATGAAACACATAGTCGACCTCGTTGGTCTTGGTTGAATTCATCGTAGCTTAGTAAGAATTTAAATAGATTCCCTATTGGGTATACCTTCCAGTAATGTTTCACTATCACCATTGAATTCAATCTTAGTCTTGTGGCTAGGTTTTCCCCAACTCTCCTCATTCCCTTTCTCCTTGGGGCGTTAATAAATTTTTTGGCGAGATCAACCCTAGTCGTCTCCATCATATTTTCCCATTTACAGCTGAGTATTTAACTCACGAGTTCTTCCACACAATGAACTCTTCTTATTTATGATGTATCCCATTCTTTGTTGGGTAAGTAATTCGTTAAACAAGTTCACTGCTCTTTTGCGATGGTCTTTCTTTCTCGCCCATATGAGATAAGTTTCAAAATTCTATTCATATCCCGATTAAACATCAAATGGAAGATTTCACAGTCGAACGATACTATAATGTCTCGTTTTAGCCTCCCACATGCTTCTTTATGTGTGATGTCTAACTCTCATCACTTCCCATGAGCAAAAATTTCACCCGAAATGTTCAAGTCCTGGGTGTTTCTTCGAACGACCCTCTCGAGTCATCGATGCCCGACTGAGCTCGTATAAGAATTACATCATTTATATTTTCTGGAAGGTGCAAATAAGCCATAATACGCAGAGGAATACAACATCCTAATAATAAGGCTCTAAATCAAAGACACTGAAACGTAGAAAGCCGTACAGATCCTAAGGACACTAGAACCTGATGCTCTGATACCACCCGTAACAACCCGCTTAATTAAATACCGGTTGGCCAATCCTTTATCTAATTAATTCGAATTATTCACTTGGCTCATTCTTAGCATCACTGTCGGAAAATAATTTTTTTTTCATTATTAACCACCTGGTAATGCATTAAGCTAGCGTTAAAACTTTTAATTTTAAATAAAATTCCTTTTTAACAATAGCAATCATTTATCATATAACCCAATCCACAATAATTAATAATAAATAATAACCATCACAACTTATTTAATATAACTGGAATAAACTTCCAAGTTTAAAACATCTTAATACAATAAACCAAGTCAAACCAAATGTATCCAAAACCAACATAAGTAAAACTAATGACTGAGATATAATGAAAATGACAAGGAGCCATTGGCAACATGTGACAACCCGCTATCCGAAATAGAGGGTGGCCAGCCCTATACCTCGATAAAATAGGAAATCATGGATAAATATCATCCTCAGCATCACAACAATATACAAAGCATAAGGAATAACCACACTATATTCCAGAAAACGGGTTATCAAAAACTTTGGTTTTGAAATAAAAAGAAAACATTTTCAACAACCCATAATAGAAATAGAGGGTGGAAACCCCCGCAAGCGTACATAAGAAACCCAAAAGATACAAAAGGACCGAATGAAACGTTGGTCAAGAGTAACCATACAACATGCAAATAGTACCAAGGGTTACATAATAGATTCATTATACAAATACAACGGTTTGGGCAACATGCCCGAATAAACTGATCATAACTTAGAAAACATAAATGGAGGCGACTACACAAACATCCCGTGAAACCCGCACAATGTCACGGCTCCTCAAAAACATATGCAAAGAAAGGTCATTACGGGCGACCGTGCGGCGGAACACCTGAACGGATTATATATATATATAGATACAACAAGAAATGAAAACCGGTCAGGGCCGGGTATATGTGATCAATAGATAAATGACAGGTATGACAATGATGCACAGTTAAGCAAGGATGATAGTCTAGCATGGTAACATCGTATAAGGAACTAAAACTGATAAAGGACTACATGGAGTGAGATTCATATTAAAACAGAATTAAAAGTACTTATGAGCCTTTATCATCATTCATCATATTTCAATTTTAATCTTCTTTTCCATTCCTTATCAGGAATATAATTATCATCATGTGCTCTATATGGCACTAATCTCAATAGCATGCTCTTTGTGGCATAAAGTTGCTCTTTACGGCATTCATGTTCCATCGAGTCCAACTCGATAATTAGAATAGCCATAAATATAAATATAATGATTCTAAGACCGCCCGTCCGGGTTTCCCCACTGTGCGCGTCCCTAAATAACCATCATCTTCCAGGGCCTAACATAAGACAACCTGGGATCCTATCGAAATCGTCGGGAAGCGGCCATATGCTTGCGGGGTAGTCAAGACCACACCCAGAATCTTCTACCCATCGTAGAAAAATATAAAACAAGCGCTCATATGGCCTAGGACTATATCCACCCTGCATTCATTAGCCAGGGGGCTTCACCTATCGCACGGACTTCCCTTAAGATGGTATTTAGAGAGGTGTGTAACATCCATTTTATTAATTTCCATTACATGATTTAGTAAATTATCATTTACCTTAACAACTTCCCATTTTAATAATTGTATAAGTTAAATCAGGACTATACGTGTTACGTACCGTCATAACATCCTCGATAAGAAATTCAGACTCCAAAGTTATTTCCAAAGCCTCCTTTCGGCTTTAATATAAACCCTCAAGTCAAATCTAACTCGAGTTGAATTCTAAAGTCTCCAATTTGACCTTAATATATTCTAGACCCTTATAAAACTACAAGACGAAAGTAACGCCTAAACATCACTTTAAATTCCCCCTTAAACGAACCCTGGATGAACCCTTTCGAGTCTAGGATGTCGACCCAACTCAACTAATACTCTAAACCCTATGTTTACTTCATTTAAGAAGGTCCCTAATCACTAATCCTAAAGAAAAAGGGTTAAAAAATGAAAAAGAAAAATTTGAAAAAGTGCAGGGCTACCGAATCGATTCGCCCCCTTGGCCGAATCGATTCGGCCAGAAAATTTGGGTTTCTGCATAACTGCCGAATCGATTCGGATGAATTTCGAATCGATTCGGTTCACAAGACCTGGGCACTGGACTTAACCGAATCGATTCGCCCAAGGGGCGAAATCGATTCGGGCCTGCGATTTTGCCAAGAATTGGCTATGGAGTCTTGGACTCCATTTTCTACCCCAACTCAAATTTCTTCAAGCCAAACTTATATACCAACATCAAGATAACATCAATGATGCTATTAACCATCTTAAACCTCATGAATCACCCTAATCATCTTTGAATGAATCAAAACCCAAAAATACATGGGAAAAACCCTAAGTTTGCTAAACCAAAATCAACACATCATTATCATAGCAAATCATCTATCTCAAGACACAAATAGCAAGTAAAAACTTGCCTTGATTCAGAAACTTGCAGATTTCTTGGTGTAGTAGCAAAATCCTTCTCAATCTCCAAGTCTTTCTCTCTACTCTTCTCTTTCTCTCTTTGGTTTTGGAAGGAAATTAGGGTAATTAGAAGACTTAATAGGCTTAAGTCGTGGCTTAAGGCAAATGTCCCACTAAATTAACTAATAGTGCGATAAAATAATACGCAACTGCATAATTAAGGCATAACCAGTCAAAAATGCCCAAAACTACAAAATACAATATGGTACATTATTTGACTATTTAGCACGTTCCGGAATCAACTGCAACCTCCAAATTATCATTTGGACATTTTAAAATTCAATTTAGGTTCCGGTCTCATAATTAAGCCAAATATCATTTTAGATTCAGATGATATTAATAAGCATGACATAGCAATATTTACCCATAGATATGATATGTATGCAAACTCATAATAAATATCAACTTTTCTACATTGAATTAACATTCAAATCATAACCCAACATTTGACTCCAATTACTATACTAAGTAATTTCTATAAAATACGGTCTCATAAGCGAGGGTTATTACACAACATGCCATAGAAGAAAATGACTATAGAGTACAAGAATCAATAAAATGATGCATCTAATTCAAGCTCCACCCTTCGAAGCATCCATAGAAAATAAATATGCGATCCTCTAAGTTGGTCGTCCCTGTGGCTGGACAATTGATATAGAATATACAAGAGGGGAGAGTCTTAAATGAAAATGTAATTGTCCCTTAATTAATATTTAAATTAGTTTTATTGTAATTAATGTACATTTTAATTTAATGTAATAAATTAATTTTGATGATTCAAACATACTTTTATTAAGTGATTATGTAAATATTTCTTAATTTATAATATATATTATTTGTCTTAATATTTGATTAATTATTAGTTACATAGTTATATATTTTTTTATATATAATACTTCTATAATTACATATAAATAGATATTTAGTCCCATATTATATATATATACACATTTAATTTTTTTTTTGTACACATTCTGTTTATATATATATATATATATATATATATATATATAGTTGTCTTCATGTCTTCATATCTTTTTGAAGACATTTTAAAAACATTCAAAGATCTGCATTGAACACACATAAGAATGAGAATATGATCAAGAGCTAGAGAATTTCTTGAGAGCATTTATTCTACTACTCAGTTACACATTCAAGAGAGCAATTAATTTTATATCTACTCAATCATTGAAGAAGAAGACTTGTGCCTACACCAACATCATTTATTGAAGTCTCATTAAAGAAGAAGAAACTCAGATTACAAATTGTATTTTAAGGAGTTTCATTATTCAACCTTGTACTATAAAAATCAGATTTGTTTGAAGCTTTGTTGAAGCTTCAGTTTGTACCGGTGAGTGGTTCCTACGAGCAAGTGGGCCACGGGGTTTGAAGCTTGGAGTTATCTTGCAAATCATTGTACGTGGTGGTTTGATCCTACCCTTCAAGTGGATCACGGTATTGAATCGCAAGGGATCGGAAGCTTTAGGCGCGTGGACGTAGTCCGGGTTTTGGCCAAACCACGTTAAAATATGTTGTCATTTATTTTTCGCATTTTATTTGCATATTTTATTTGTGCTTGCTTAAGTTTATATTTTCATCACACTAATTTACAAATAAATTAATTTCAAAAATTGGTAAATTTATTTTAAGGTTAAAATAATTATTTTTGAATTAATTAATTATTTTCAGAATATTAATTTATCTTAAATATAAAAAATAATTTAATATTTGTAAAGTGTTAAAATCTGCATTTTAACTTGTCTAAATTTATTTGTTGCATTTATTTGATATTCTTGGTTTTAATATTTATAGTTTTATTAATTTGAAAATAGTTAAGGTGTTGTAAATTAATTATTTCTTGAAATATTAATTTGATTTAAAAATTTGTTAAACTTAATTCACCCCCCCCCCCCTCCCCCCCTCTTGAGTATAATCTGGGAAACAGAGAGAATATGCAAGAGAAAACGGGGCAGGGCCCGATTGTAAATGATTTTAAAAATAGCAAGTGAATTAATGCTACAATTAGAAATTATTATAAACATGTTAGATCCCCGGACTCTCACTTGAGATTCTCACCTCTCAACTAATGTGCACGCCTAACGTATTCTCAATTTATTCTAGTTACTATTCTCACTTTCACTAGATTATCTCATTGTATCAACTAACCATAGCCCTTATCTTTCCCCGCGTATTTCATTCACAATACATGTAATAAATAAATATATTAATTCAAATCTCAATATAATTAAGTGTTCTCATACTTAATTAATTTCAGATTTCTTTATCTTTCACGTCTACGTATGTCACACAATAGATAATATCACATGTATATATATATATACATTCACTTTATTATATATATATACAATAATACACCCCGAGACACAGCTGCAGTGCACGCACTGCTCTGCTATCTAGTCCTAGTACATCTCATCACTGTATAAAGGATTGTTGGTTCAGTATCTCACTCGAACCATCATCACAAATCACACATATTTGAGGTGAATATAGTTCCAAGCCTATGGGATATGAACATACCTACGCACCCATATGACTGTCATCACTATCATTATCACAGATATCCCGTACCTAGGTTTTATATTCTGAGGCACAAGTCAAAATCCCCCCAAAGTCTCATCGGGATATGGTTGTCCTCAACACACAAACCTCCCGTCAATAGCAAGTAGGCTAGGTATGTCATACACACAAATCATCATATAGGTATACACTCAACCTATATATATATATATATATGCATACATATCAACAATAAGGCATAAGCACATCCCATATCATAAGTCTCATACGTAGTATACTTATATCTTGAATATCCTACGTATCATGGTATTTTAAATCTCAATTATATTATAGCTATTCACTCCACCTATGTATATATATCAACAAATGGGTATACTCTCATCCTATATACAACTCCCACACGTAGTATATTTCAAGTTTATCCCATAGCTAATAATTTACATTTTATTCACATTTCCCATTACTCCTAACATCTCTTATTAATAGAAAGGATTTAATTAATTATTTGAGTAGCTACCTTCAATTCATACTTATTGGTCCAAAACCCAGACTCATTATAACGAGCCCGGATTATATTTTAATTCCCAATAATTTTTTTCGACAAAGTTACAATTTGTCCAGAAATAAAAATTATAATTTTGAGTCTTTTCTGCTTCGATTTTGAAATAACTTTAAACTACAAAGTTGTGCAGAACGTGATTTTATACAGAAACTCACATGCACACTATCAAATTCTGCTTAAAATAGTCCAAAAATTATCATACAATGTTCGTCCTTTTTCCACATATTTCTACCTATGGGTTGTAACATAATTCATCCTCAAAACCTCCACCAAATGATCCCAAACTCCTTATAATTCATCCCAAGTGATATGCCCAAGTATGTACATGATTTATAATATCAAATCATATCAAAATCATCATGGAATTTCGATGAATCATACTAATCTTATTTTAAATTCAAGAAAATCTACATGATAGAATTAAACCCAAAATTTCATCAATTAAACCCAAAATGAAACCCAAAATTCCATGGTGTTAATTCTAATTTCATCAAAGGAATATTCCTAAATAATTTCCATTTCAAGAATTATATCAAAATCATCAAATTTTCATCTTTGATTTATAGTTTTCATGGATGTTTATCCCTTATAATTTTACAAGGATATTATACTCACTAATTGGAACAAGAATTACACTTGCCTTAAGCTGTATGCTTGATCCTGTGGTAAAGATGTATGTAGGATGCTTCCTCCTGCTTTCCTAAATAATCTCTTGGTTTAACACACTCTAATCTTAAATAATAAAACTCCAATCCCATGGTTACTATTCACTTCTCCCAGAAAATGACCAAAATACTCCTCTGTGGTGTCCTTTTGGTTCCCAATTGACCATAGACCCATATCGAATCCCGGGTAGAATTTTCTGCCTATTTCGACCCTTTCGGACTCATTGGTACAGTCAAAATGACCATATGGATGGCTTAAATATAATTTCCCTTTTTGCCCTTCTAATTTAGTCCAGACACGACTCACACGTGCATCTCGACTTAATTTCAATAATTCGCGTATTATTCACTCGCGACCATACAATCATATATTACTTTCATTCACCAAGTAATATTCAATATCAATCATATATTAATTTATTCTCTAGTATTATTCAATCCTAATTAATTCTAATTATTATTCATAATTAATTTCAATTAATCCCCATTTTACTTTTAATTAATTTTATTTTAAAAGTCATTAAAATTATGGGGTATTACATATATGTAGAAAATGGACGAACATTGTATGATAATTTTAAGACTGTTTTAAGCGGAAATTGGTAGTTTTTGTTTGAGTTTTTGTATAAAATCACGTTCTGCACAACTTTGTAGTTTTAGGTTTTTCCAAAATCGGAGCAGAAAAGCCTCAAAATTATAATTTTTATTTCTGGACAGATTATAACTTTATAAAAAAAAAAGGATTATTGGGAATTAAAATATAATCCGGGCTTGTTATAATGAGTTTGAGTTTTGGACCAAGAAGTATGAATTGAAGGTAGCTACTGGAATAATTAATTAAATCATTTCGGTTAATAAGAGATGTTAGGAGTAATGGAAAATGTGAATAAAACGTGAATTATTAGTTTATGGGATGAACTAGAAATATACTACGTGTGGGATTTGTATATGGGATGAGAGTATATATATACATAGTTGAAGCGAATACCTATAATATAATTAAGGTTTAAAATACCATAATACATAGGATATTAGGGATATAAGTATACTACGTATGGGACTTGTAATGTGGGATGTGCTTATGCGCTATTGTTGATATATATATATATAGGTTGAGTGTATACCTATATGATGATTTATGTGTATGACATACCTTGCGTACTTGCTATCGACGGGAGGTTTACGCATTGTGGGAAGTCATATCCTGATGAGCCTTAGGGGGATTTTTGACTTATGCCTTAGAACATATGACTTAGGTTGGATTGCCATGTGTGAAAACAATGGTACTGAACGGTCATTTGGGTGCATAGGTATGTGCATTGCCCAAAGTCTTAGGCCTATATGTGCCTCCATTATTTTTGTTTGTTATTTATGGTTTGAGGGATATACCGAACCGACAGTCCTTTGTACAGTGACGAGATGTACCCGTACATGATAACAGAGTATGCATGCACCGCAACCGAGTCTCGGGGTGCAGTATTGTATATATATAGTAGATTGAATGTATATTTATATACTTGTTATTTTAATCTACTGTATGAATTAAGTAGACATGAATGATAATGAAATCTGAAATGAATTAAGTTGGTGAACACTTAAATTAAATTGAAAAGGTGCTTATCCATGTTAAAGAGAAATTGTATATATATGTATTACTTATATTGCGAGAGAAATATGTGGGAACAATATTGGGGTATGTTTCGATGTTAGACTGGAAAGAACTAGTTAGCATGGGAATAGTAACTAGTATGGTTTGAAGGTACGTTAGGCGTGCGCACTAGATGATGAGACTTTGGTTGTTATCCCTGATAGGAAGACTACCAAATTTATATGGAAGAACATCATTTGTAGGTTCGGCCTACTAAGGGCTATCATCTTAGAGAATAGGAAATAGTTCAATAACCCAGCCTTCAGATAATTTTGCTCAAAGTATGTGATCAATAATCACTACTCATCTCTAGTCCATCTTCAAGAAAATGGGAAAGTAGAGGTGAAAATTCTGGACATTTTCCATAGGCTAAATAAAAATCTATAAAAAATTAATAGTCTATGGGCTGAGGAGCTGCCAAGTATACTATGTACTTATAGGACCACTGTTAAAGGTCCTACCGGAGAAATTTTTCTCATTGACTTATGTTACTGAGGATATCATCCCTACCGAGATCGGGACACCAACATAAAGGATAGATCAGTTTAAACCAGAGGCTAATGATGAGGAGCTTACAAGGTCCGTCGATGATCTAAAAGAAAGGTGTGAAGGTGCATTGATTCAATTGGTTGCTTAGAAGCACATGACAACCTCATACTTTAATAATAAATTTTTCCATAAGTAATTCAAAGTGGGTGATTTGTTCCTAATAGATGTCACCATCACTATCAAAAATCCAAGTAAAGGGAAACTAGGTTATAAATGGGAAGACTCCTATGTGGTGGCCAAGATAGCAAGGCCAGATTTCTACTACATAAAAGACATGGAGAGATATAAGCTTCCACACCCGAGGAACATGGAACATCTCAAGAAATATTTCAAATGATGTACTTTATTATTGAAATTTAAAAAAAATCTTTTTTGCTACCTCTGTTATATTAGTTACAAGGCTTCAATCCTTGGCTCTAAGCTATACCTAAGGTCCAAAGACTCAATATGAGTTACATGGCTTTCATATTTGGCTATAAATGAAACGAATGAGGTCTAAAGACCTCAAAAAGCTTTCATCCTTGGTTCCTAATGGCATTAAGGTCTTCAGACCCAAAAGAGAGCTCTAAGGCTTTCATATTTGGCTCTATTAAACAATCTAAGGGTGAAGACCCTAAATAGACCATAGGAATTCCTAAGGTCTTCATCATTGATTCTACTTGAGTTGAAAAAGGTTCGAGGACCCAAAATAGTCAACATAAAGGACTTGTGCACCCAAAATATTGTGAAAAAACTCAATAATTATCTCCCCAATTTTTTTAGCCCTTAGTTTCTTGATGGGTTAAGCCCTGAAAAAATCCTTTGAAAATATGGCGGACAAAGACAAACTTTAAAACTTTCATCCTCAATTTTTTGGGGGGATAAGATTTTATATAAAAAAATCTTGAATTTTGAGTTTTAAATTAAAGGTGAAAAGTCCTAAACATCTAAGGCCCTCGTCCTTAGTTGATTTGAGTTCATAGGTCTTAAGAGCCTTTATGGAACTTCAACCCTAAGGCTCTAATCCTCATTTTGTTATAGTTTAGAAGTCTAAGGACTCTTAGATTTTATTTTATAAAATCCTAAGGCTTTCATCCGTAGATGGATATAGTTTAGAGATCTTAGGACCCTTGGATGAACATCATTATAAAAACCCCAAGGCTCTCATCCTCAGTTGGTTATGGTTATAAGGTCTTAGGACCCTAGGCATAACTACAATACCCAGATCCTAAGTGTTTTATCCTTACTAGCTCATATAACAAAGGCTCGCATACCTTGATTATAGCTTTTGAAGGGCTTCTGGATATTTTCCATTTCTTTACCAAGTAATTTTGGGTAAGTAAGGGAGGATATTACCTACCTCACATACCTTAGGTATACACAAGAATTTTTTTTGGCGTAGCAAGTAAAAAGGAATAACAAAGAAAAAATGATGTTTTTGAAACAACCATTGATATTAATGATTAAAGATTCATAAGTTCTACAAGCAAAGGCCACATGACAAAAATAAAGATTACAGAAATTAAAAACCTTTTAAGGCTGTGACTTCTTAGATTTTGCAGTCTTGGATTTCTCAATAACTTTTTCTTGCGCAGAAGGGCTTATCACATGTTTAGTATCCAAGGTTGAGGGAGCAGAGACTTCATCCTTGTCTTCATGATTAGAGGCTTCAACATCTCAACCTTCACTACTGCTCCCACCATAGAGTCCTCCTCAACAAAATTGGGATCTTTTGCAAAAGGACCGGAGACATCAACTCAAGGAAGAGAAACTAGACCTTAGCCTTATAGAACTCAAAGACCAAGGAGTATTTTTGGAAAAGTAACCCCCAGCATGCCTCATAACTCATATAAGCATCAATTTGGTTCATTATCATATAATCCATTTTCCATAGAAGTTCAGTATGCTTGATTTGAAGTCTAGATAGATCCCCTCCAGCTTTAAACCCTCCTATATCATACGATCCCTCAGATTATTGATGTTAGAGATTTATTTCTTCAGAGAGTCCACATCTTCAGATTTATGTTGGGGTTTATCATTTTTTCCCTTGAGCACTTCATCTTGGAGGGCATCCATAACCCCTCTATGCTTGATAAGAGCCTTATCATTTACTTTCTCAGCCTGAGCCAATGAATTTCGAGCAGTAAAGAGGAGTGTAGCACTATCACGAATGGACTTCTCATTAAAGAGACGAGTTTACTCCAATGAATTTATTTGAGCTCTAAGGTTCACCTTCTCATATTCCAAAGCATCCATCTCTGATTTTTTTATCACAGATCAATTAATGAAGGTCCATTTTTGCTAAGTTCCACTGCTCAACCATAACTAATGATTTTTTCCATGCTCTCTGACCTTCGATGGCATCATTCATGAGGGCCTCAATTAGGTGTTGGGCCAGAAACAAAAAATAAATATACTAGAAAAAAGCAAAATGAATGAAAAGGACATACAAAAGCATGAAGTTACCTTACAAAGTATGTGGAGCAACTCTTAAAGATTGGCTGATGATAGCATCTAGAACAATTAGTCCTAGTCATCAATGTTAAAGCCTCGACATTATTGGAATAATAGTTCCTCTCCTTAGATGACGATGCTTGAAAGTACTTATCTTGTTTAGATAACCTAAACTCTCATTATTTAAACACAATAGGCCCACCGAGATGATCATAGGTCCTTAGGGAAGCACAAACTTTCTCTTCTCCTTTAATGGGAACCACTCATATAACTTAAAGTGAACACCAAACACAGTCATAAATAATTTTGAGACCAGTGGTTGTCAGTCCCCTAGAATACAAGAATAACTCCGCGGTTTCCCTAGTGGACCCACCTACCTATGGTAATGCTTCCAATAGAGGTATGTTGTTAATATATACCTCTAATGATTGGTTCTCTTTAAGCTTAGGCCTTAGCTCAGTATCAACCACCAGTTTCATGGATGTCCCATGAATATCCATAAAAGGTGTTGAGTTTTATGAGTTTAATGGCCTTAAAACTCTTTCCTTTAATCACATATGGAGGAGAAAAAGGTCATCTTCATCTGACACCTGGATATATTTATCTGTTCACATTAATTTACTGAGTCTATGATAGCACAAAGTTAGTGAATGAAATCAAATAGAAAAAAAATATAATGGAGAAATTCAATAATCTTACTTGGTGAAAAATCATAATCAAGAACCACCCCACTCTCTACAGGTGGAAAGACTTCATCAATGCTGGGGGCATCTCAGAACCTTTTTGACCCCTTATCTTTGTTGTCTCTGGACTCTGGCACCTCAGAGACATCAGTTAATCCCTCAAAAGATTCAATGGCTACCACCTCATGCTTTCTCTTGACCAAGGTGAAGGCATCATCTCCTCTAACCCCAAACCATTATCTTAGGAGCCTCAGGCAACCCTACAGAAGAGGTTTCCTTGGGTTGAGGTCCAAGGAAATTTTGTACAAGTGGTTGGTGGTGATCAAGATCTTAAAGGGAGTATCCTCCAACTTCAAGACCTCTGTTTGCCTTTTGAACTCCTCCCGACTGGGATTGGCCATTCATGAAAGAAAATTGATGTTAAGTATAACTCAAGATCAAAAGGATAAGAGTTTGAATTTTAAAAGAGACTCATCCCAAGCTGTGGGAGTACACAAAGAAGTGGGGCAACCAATATTTATCACAAGGTATGGAGTGGCCCAAGACCCACCCATGAAGAACCTCTCCTTCAATTATTTTGGAGCGTTGTTCTTCTACCTTCCATAGATAGTAGGATATTTAGGGTAAAAGTATTTTAGACCCATTTCCTTGGACTTTCTTTGGTCCTGAACTTTGTAAAGGGTGAAAAACTGAGCTGGAGAGATATAAAATTTTTCCCAACTCCCCTCCCTACAATCCAATATAATGGCCATCAGAGGACTCTAAGCATCAACAAAAATTTGGTGGGGGATACTCCGATAAAATTTAAGATTTCCATTAGTGGACGAGGAAGTCAAAAGTTGGCCCCATAAATCGGGAAATGCTCGTTAAAGCAGACATATTTTGGTACTAAAGAGCAATCTTTCTCACCAATATTAACATCCCTCAGAGTCATATTATCCAAAATTTGGTAATTTTCATGGATAGCTTCCAAGTCTTTATATGTGATCCTTAAATCCATTTGGGACCCACCAGAAAAATTATAGTCATTGGTCCTAAAGTATTTATTAACTTGGGCACCCGCGGAAACTTTTGAAGAAGGGGGATGAGATGATGTCCCATATCCCTATTTAATTGTAGAAGGTAAAGAGACATGGGGACTAACTACCAAGAGGGGAAGTTGTATTCGGAACTTCAGAAGGTGAGAGATTTACAAAAGACTAGTTTGTAAAAGAGAGAAAGATAACAATTGATTGCAAAGATAAATATTGAAGAAAGGAAAGATAACTGCATAAGTGAGATGTGAAGATCTCAACCAACCTACGGGGATATATCCACCGATGTCCTAACACACCACTATTCTTCACCTCTTACATTTAATGTAAGATCCCACCCAATGAAATATCATAATAACATAAAGTCATCTAGTTAGTAACGTTGTTACCTTTAGTAATTTAAATGAATAAGAATTGTCTCCTACAAATATTACAAATAGAAATCGGGGTCTTCCACATATAATTACTCAATTTCCAAGATTTATTTCCTTCTCCCATGCAAGGTAAGAAGTCCTAAGGACTATTATACACCTCTGCTTGACCGGTACTAGTCCTCAAAGACCATTGTTACATTTAAAAAGGGCCAACATAAGAATCAGAGATACTAGTAGCACCCCTAAAGCTAGAGGAAACTCAGTATCTCTACTAGACCTTGAAGGACAAGCTTAGGGACCTCAAAAAATAGTTTCAAATCTCAAACTAGTTTAGCAGACCTTACCATAATAAAAACTGACCTTCACTGGGTTCTTAATCCATTTTTGAAGGTTAAACCTCTTTAAAATGCCACAAGAGTAAGCTCAGGTCATTTCAACATTACCTCAGTCAACACAAGATCAATAAGATGTTCGATAGTATTCTTGCAACTTCTTTGGCAAGTAGGTATAAGGTACAAACAATGTTGTACCTATCGTGACCACTCACTCCTACTAACATTGAATGCTCCCATCTGGATTTGATCAAATCTAATCTAAGTGATAAAAGACATTGTGCCAATGTTGATCACTTCTACCTTGGCTAACCTACTATTAGCTGAGTATAAAGGAGTTTTGGGTCATATCCGACCTCTCACACATTGTATTCCCTGTTGAGTACTAAACTATGAAAAGATCCGCTAGAAAAGCCCACAAGTTACTTCCTAGTGGCCATTTATCTGTGATAAAGAACTTAGACACCTTAAATCATGTTGGAAAAATACCAATAGGTACCCCATATTGTAATATTATCATTTACGATCTAATATACAGAGCAACACCCTTTACAGTGGATGTAAGATCCTCAATTGAGGTCCAAACCACTCTATATCCCTGAATTTTACTTTGACACACCTTTGCACTAACCAATCTATGGTCCTGTGGGGATGTTATGTTGAGGCGGAGGTCTCAAAAATTTCAATCACTCACCAATAACTATCTTAAAATTTGGTACCCAAAGTTATATATATGACATAACAAATAAGGTCCAAAGTATAAAAATCCCTTATTTAAATAGAATACCGCGATATAGTAATTCTATTAAGCTTTTCAAATGTGTTTGAAATGAACTCTCATGTAAAGTTTTTAATTTTTTTTTATCAACCCATCACACAAAATAAATAGTCAATGGGATATAATAGATTGGGAGAATTTTTTAGATGAAACTACTTGTGATAAATCGCAAATTACATTTTTTGGGTAATGAGACCTAAATACAAATGTTACGAGTGACTAACAAATAATAATCAATATTATCATGTGGAATATTATAAAGAGTATAAATGAACATATGAATATTTTAAGCATAAACAAGGTCAATATATAAAATCCTAAAAGTCCATGGGTATCAAAATAAAGTGGAATAAAGTAACAAATCTAACTAGAATATAACCAAAAACCTATAATTTAACTAAAACCAAAAGTGATAGGTACAACTTTGGAAGGCCATAAACCAAGGACCTAAAATAAAAAATAAGAATAATGTCTAAGAGATACATGACTCAACACTGGAATAAACCTACACTATAACCTCTCAGCTCCATCAAAACTATAAAAGAATCAACGTTACTCTGCTAACTCCTCTAGTACTATATTAATAAATCCTAAAATATTAACAACAAAATGTGGGTAAAGATCACAAAAATTATTCCCTGCACGATCCTAAATAAAAATAAGAATCAATTATACAAAAATCATTTCGTCCTCATAGTGATTGATATGTGACAATAATTGACCTGATAAGCCTTTTGTAATCGGATGGCATTATGTTATATCTAAGCAGGGTAAAAAACACCGATAGTATAACACTTGTAATCCTGATATAATGGTAAGATCTACCTTTAACGACGCTATCAAAAAAATTCGTAACCATCAAATACTCAGCCCTGAACCCATTGCTATTAGAACTATCACTGCATGTCTATGATCTAACGAATAACAACTAATTATCAATGCATCCTTAAATATCTAGTACTATACTAATTCTTTTATGGGTTAATAGTCAATCAAAAAATGTTGTAGCACCTTATTATCTCCCAACTACTAATCGAAATTAAACCTCATGCGTTGAACGAATAATTTACACCCTCCTATACACCCTTGCCTAGTCCAATTGGTTTACAAGATCTAACGGATAGGTTATTACAAGAACAATCTTATAAAACACATCATACATGCTATATTCACTAACCATAACTATGTCAATATTAATAAATATGATATGAGATGATCTATCCCTTGTTCACTAGAGAGTCAAAACCCAAATCCTTATCATAACTAAAGACCAATGGTCTCACACACTGTAAGGACATATTTAACATAGTCCGTTTACATTAGAGTATGTCATATACCGCTACAACCATCAAAGAAAAGTTCAAGTCCAATCATGTATCAAGATGGATTCGAATATTAACATTCTTCAACAAAAAAGCCTTTGCGAGATAGACTTTGGTAATGTTGTGTTTAAGTCCCTTAATGGTTTATTTTAAGTATTAGGATAATTTTTCTAAAATGTTTTTAAACATCTGAGGCGTCTTTTTTCATCAAGATATTTTTTCTAAAGTCTTAAGGCGGAGTTTTAAAAGAAAGGATTTTTCTCTTTGGTCATTCAAACGACATCGTTATGTCGTTCAAACGACATCATCTTACCGTGCGAATGAGGACTTCAAGCGACATTGCATGTGGCATGAAGGCTCGTGAGAAGCTTGCATAAAGCATTTCATCGAGCGACAGTCTACTGTTTTGGTTTTAATATATCGCTTGATAAGTCGTGCGATATAGGATCGAGCGACATGGCTTTCTCATTCGAGCAAAGTCACCGACTCAATTTTTTTTAAAGATAGTTCATTTTTGAGTCCTTTTTGCTTCAGAAGACGTGAGTGTTTTATTTTACGAAAACTGCTTTTGCAAAATTTTTGTCTTCTCACTTTTTGAGGTGTTTTAACTTTGTTTTGTTTCAAAAATCATACCAATAGATTTAGCGAATCATTTTGGAACCCAAGATACAATTTTGCTGGAGTTTTTCATGTAGGAGCGATTTCTCTACTGTTGATTTGGTATCACTTAGGAGAGGTGCTGGCTAACTACGACTGCGATCATTGGGAGTGTTTGAGGGTGTTCCTTACTGAAGATAAAAATGAGGTTCTTGTGGGTTTGCTGCGGTTGATCCATTACTAATTCTAGGTCGAGGCCTATGTGAGTGTTCTAAGGAATAATCATTGTAGATTTCATTGTCTATGTAAGTTGCGATTTACTATTGCATAGTGAAAGAAAAGGTTTTACCCAAAAGGGATTTTTTTCCTGAAATTTGTGTGTCAGCAATTTATGTTTATTTGTGATGGCATGATTAATACACCTAACTGCATGTGTTAGGGTTTAATTAATTTGGATAAAAAATTGGCATCTTCAAATCATGATTACAGATAAAATCCAGGAGCACTATAAATAATCACTTAAGAAAAGATATACTAACTCCTCCCATCAAAAATCATATAAGGCCACATAGCTCGTCATAAATAATATCAGGGCATCCACACCTTCCATCACATCGTAGTATGGCATCCTCACATCTAATCATATTAACTAAGTCCAACGAATGCTTGGAAACCTGAGGGGATCATTCAAACATATAATATTTTTGACTAAAGGATGTCCCACACCGTAAGTTGCCAACACACAAAATATCTAAGTCATCCTAACCCACACACATGAGGTAGGGTCTCTCACACAACATCTACACAAACAGAGATATTAAACCGACAACGAACATTATCCCAATGGTATCTGATGATACGAGAAATCGGCCATAGGGCGTTCTCATACCAGCAAGTCAAGAGAAAAGTGTGTAAATAACAAGTAAAGCAAGTAAACAGAGAGAAGACAAGATATAGAGTGGTTCAGCCTTTAAAATAGGCCTACGTCCACTGTGTTGCTCCGTTCTCATTATATGCGTTGCATTGTACAATATAATCATGCCTAAAGTGGCATACAAATATGAGAATAAAGGAGAGTACATGGAAGTACTGAGGATTCCGGTGTGCCCGTGAGGTGGCTGTGGTGTAGATTCTAGGCCTCCAAAGCTTATGTTGGGGTGATGTAGAGAGAATCTGTGTTGTAGTGCCTCGGGTGTGTCTGGAACCGACCCAAAAAAGCCCTCTTTATCTCGAGGTGTGGACCCTTATTTATAGGAGGTCTGTGAGTTGAATTACATGCCCTGAGCACATGGCGTACACCAAGTCTGCAGTAGATATGGATGAGGGCACGTGCCCAGATCAACAGTGCTGCGCTATCGAGGAGGATCCGCGGAACCTGAGCTGAGGTTGGGGTGCCGCGGCCTCTTATAGAGAGGCCGTACCCTACGGGAGTTCTGGCCGCGCCTTATATGAGCTACCATCCGCGACATATATGGCTTGAATGCGATTACAGAAGTACTGCCACGGCAGGGTGCTATACTTGTACTATCAATAAGCCCCCAAGTCGTAGTGCCAAGGGAGACATATTGGGACTGCGGCTAAGTATACAATGTGCCGCGGTGCTTCCAAAGTGACGATTTATCTTCCACGCTCCCTTATATAAATTGTTTCTGGCCGTGGACTTCATTACGTTTCCAAATCTTTTGAGAGCAAATCGAGAGCGAAACTCTGTACATTTCTTCCTATATATTCCGGCGACCCTCCGAGGCGGTGTGTGGCAGTTCAAGGCGGTTTGTAGCTGATCTTCTCGATCCTTTTCATTCCCAAGTGATTTTTCAACCTCTATTTACAATTTTCTTCCATTTGTATGCCTTTCCTGATTCATTTACTAGAAATCTAGGCTTTTACTTGTTCATTTTTCTTTTCGTCACATATGCTGCATATGAAATACACATCACTGTTCTTGATGTTCATAGCTGAAACCTCCACACTCGGTGAATTTGATCTTAGAATAGTTAAAAATTTGGTTAATCAACTGTTTAGGATAGAGGCCGCGACAACATAAGATTATAATTGTCAACTTGAAATTCTGCGTCAAACCGCACTAAACGGCCGCGGACCCCCAAGTCATCTCGGAACAGCCTTAAAACTTTCATGAGCCTTAAAACATCCATGTAAAATAACCGTTGTTGCTACTAGAGCATATCGAGTTATCTGAATTAGGAACGGCCGTGGTCGGGAATGCTTTAAAGCAATTCTGTTTTATTTCCGTGGCAGCACATGTTCCATAAATATGGATGTGGCCGCGGCCAGTTGGGACCGTTTGGTCCCATAAGCAAACGTATTAGGGACGTAATTCCAGCTTGTAAGACCTAAAAAATAACCTTCTGCGTCTTTTTGAAGTCTTACAAGTCATATTGGCTGCGGCGCCTAACTGCGAATTCTGCCTTTCAGGTACTGCTGCAGCCATATGAGCTTTGACCCAAACGAGTTCCTTAGAGGCTTTTGGGCAAAGAATTTTGGGACTTCTCCCCCAGAACTTACTTCCGTGCCCCCTCTGAGATCAGTTGGGCCCTGCAAATTGAAAGATTGCCCCGAACTGCGTGATAATTGACTCAACCTCCGCGGATTCTGCGTCTGGGAAGGATTCCCCATCTCAGTCGATGGAAGAGGAAACCAACTCAAGTACCCATCCCATGGGAGAAGGAGATATTGCCGCGGCTTCCAGAAATAAGCCTGGAGGTACATCAGGGAGGGCTGCAAAACCATTGGCCGCGCTTGACATCCGTGGCTCGATGACCCAAGAATGGGTTGAGCAGGTTGCTGAGGCTTTCGAGTTTCCAGAAAACTTGACGTGTTCAGCCCCTGCCGCGAACCAAAGACCGTGTACGGCTCTTTCTGACGATGGGATTTTCTTCCCTTTGCACGCGTTCATCTACGGGCTGTGGCTGCCTGTTCCTGTTCCCATCCGTCGCATTTTCCAGACCATGAAACTGGCTCCAACTCAGTTAGACCCCAACGGTTGGAGAGTTGTTCTTGCTGCAGTTGTCCTTGGGGAGAAGTTGTTCAAAAAGGACATTACTCCCGCGGAGTTCTTTCACTTCTACCGCCCAAAGGAGAACTCAGTAAAGTTCACGGGCTACTATTATTTTTCTAGCCGCGGCAGGGACGAGACCCTATACACTGGGAGACCAACCAGTGTGAAAAACTGGAAGGGGAAATATTTTTACATCTCCGGTGAAGGCTGGGAGATGCACCCCGAGGAGAATGAGAGAGAGAGATCATATAAAATGCCGCGGCAATGGGGTTCACCCTCAAAACTAGGTATAAGATTATAGCCGCGTCTTTTAATTTCTCTTGACTTCTACTAACTTGAATTGTATTTTCTTTCTGCAGCTCTTGACAATCTGCACTTGAACCCGTGGCAGGAAAAATGAGTTGCCGAGGCCGTGGAATTTCCTGCTGAACATAAGAAGTTCAGCATACTTGTAACATCGGCCACTATATTCGACGCGGGATTCTTCCCAAACAAATTAATTCCTCAACAGATGGGCGCAGAAGGTAATTAACTGTGCCATTGTTTTCATTCCGCGGTCGTTTTATTCTCTTGGAACTTGTTGAACTCATGCCATTCTTTTTCAGGCGAAGAGGTTGATAGGGAGCTGCTGGCTGCGCAGCTGGCAGAGATGGATGAGGACGCGGTTGTCCTGAATAACACCGTGAGAAGCATAAAAAGGAAGCGGTCTAGAGACAAGGTACAGGCCGCGGCCTCTGCTGGTGATAAAACCACGGGTTCTGCCGCGGATCAGGTGGTTCATGATGAAACCCCTGTGCATCATGAACACTTTGATGATGACATAGGGGAAAATCTGGCCGCGGCAGGACTGATGTCAGCGGAAATCCCCCTCCAATCGTCTTCTCCTCCCCTACCAAATGTAGTGGCCGTCAATGCAAATTTTCAGCCTCCCCAATTCCGCGGAGAGTCCGGGCCAGATGGCAGGCCAAGGCCCCAACTTAGGCAGCCTTACCCAAATTCCTCCTGGGACACTACTGCAAAGGCTGCACGGAGAATGAAGCGAACCTTGGATGCCGCGGACCTCGACAGACTTGTTGGGGAGGATCACGAAGATCTGGAGGATTGTGGCCTCCACAGCCTTCTCAGGGTACGTACTAGTCATTGAATCTTTGTATCTCATATTTTCTGTACTTTTACTAACGTCTCTTATTTCATATACAGGCCGCGGATGTGATCGTGGTCCAAAAAAGAAAGTACGAGGTTTTGTACAGGCTGAAAGAGGCCGAGAAGAGTGCTCATGCTGCGAACATGCAGTCTGCCCGGACATCTTCTTTTGAGGCCGAGAAAGCGTCATCTACCGCGGCCCTCCAGGCAGCCCATATGGACCTGAAGAGTGCCAACAAGGCCAGAGAGGAAGCGAAAGAGAATTTCAATCAGGCCGCGGAATCTCTGAAATCATCGCAGGCCCAAATAGCCGAAGTCGCCCGTGTTGCAGAGATTGCAACTTCCAAGATTGCCCTCCTCCAGCAAAAATACCAAGAGCTTGAAGCCAAGTCTGCTCAAAAGGATGAAGCCCATGATGCGGCCATACAAAAGATGGAAGTTGATCATGGCGATGCCCTCCAGCTAGCCATAGATCATACCGTGGAGTCATTCAAAGGCTCCAAGGATTTCTTCCTTATTAACAACAGGGCATACCTCCGCGGCTACCAGGAGCTGCGACAGAGAATTATTAGGAACTTTCCTGATGCCAAGGAGACGGTCCTCGCTTGGAAATTAAGTGATGCAGAACATCAGGAGTGCATTGCTGAGCTGAGGGCTGCGACTGAAGAGAGAGCAAGGCTGAAAGCCCAAGCAGAGGCAAAGGCAGCGGCTGAGGGGGAGACAAAGACTACCGCGGGTGGTGATGAGGCTGATGATGATGATGACGCGGCCTCTTAGATTTTTAATTTCTGTTGCATCTTTGTAATCTTAAACTTTGTTGTGGCTGCGGCCCTCATTTCTGTAATCCAAGTCTATTAATACAAAGGCTGCGGCCATATTTTTATCACTGCTTAATATTCCTTTCTTTTCTGCATTGCATGTTTTACACTGCCCGCTATAATGAATGGTTGCATGTTACTGCCTCATATTTGTAACTTGTTTTCTGTATTGAACGAACTTGTAGAACATGTAACTAGGTCCGCGGCAGCATAGCATAATTCTATGCAATCTTGCTCTTGTTAATCATCCGCGGTGCCCTTGTCACCTTGACCCTTTTTTGCTTTACCCTAGCACCACCGTAGGGCTGTGATCCCCAGGCCGCGGTGCCAGTGAGTTTGGAGGCCGCAGCTTGATTTCTTCAATTTTTTGTAGAAGCCGCGGTGATTTGAATGCGACAGCCATTTTTTCCATTTAGCTGCGGCAGGATGCCATCCAGCACTAGGGTAGCGGTGGATGAGGATGCCGCGGCATCTATTTGACTATTGACAAGATAACGGGGCTACAAAACCTTGCCCCTGGGAAACCGAGGCCACCCTTCTGTGGGTTTGACATGCCTCATGATCATGATGATCGAGCCTCCAATAGCCGATTCGATTGTCTTTCATGGCTTTCCTTTAGTCAATCTTGGGACACTATGAAGCCTCCCCCGGCTGGGTTACATTATTAAGCCACCCACAGCTAATATGCGAGACACTGTCAAGCCTCTCCAGGCTGGGTTAAATTATTAAGCCACCCACAGCTAATATGCGAGACACTATCAAGCCTCTCCATGCTGGGTTATGTTGTTAAGCCACCCACAGCTAATATGCGAGACACTATCAAGCCTCTCCAGGCTGGGTTATGTTGTTAAGCCACCCACAGCTAATATGCGAGACACTATCAAGCCTCTCCAGGCTGGCTTATGTTGTTAAGCCACCCACAGCTAATAATACATATAAAGCCATTCCTGGCTTGATGACGAGTCCCAAAGCTAAGAATGGGCATTATAAGCCCCCGTGGCTGGCATCGCACTTCGAGAGCAGAGAACTGGCGTTGTAGGCCCTG
This sequence comes from Sambucus nigra, assembly GCA_949130495.1. Lineage (NCBI taxonomy): Eukaryota > Viridiplantae > Streptophyta > Magnoliopsida > Dipsacales > Adoxaceae > Sambucus > Sambucus nigra. Next base: position 215,287,179 of record OX422213.1, read on the forward strand.
GTGGTTGATAAAATATCCTTGAATCCTCAGATGCCTCCGCGAGTATAACCATCATGTGATAAGATGTAGTTGCACATTGCAAGGAAAACTTCAGAGCTAACGGAGGTCGTATCCCGTTCATGAGCGCATTCTGAAGTAGAATAATCCTTCGAGATAATTTTGTTATATTTCCTCTGAAATCTGTTTGAGACAACAAGTCTTTTTGTGAGGTAGCAGGTTATGAACCCAAGAAAAATATCAGATATAGCTAAACTTGCTAGTTCATATACTTATATATGTATGCTGCCAATGACTTTGTTAACAAAACATAAAGTCTTAAGTATTTAGGGCTACAGTGAGCTTCATAAAACATAAACAGAAATAGTTGAAATTAGAAAGACTAAGGATGAGATGCGGTAGGTAGCCTCGGCTAGGTCTGGATGAATCTCCTATGCATTCTTCAGGAATCGCTGCAGCATCCCTTGCCCGATTAGCCTTTCAATTTCATCCTTCAGAGCATAGCATTGCTCTGTGTCGTGGCCATGGTCCTGATGGAATTTGCACCAGGTAGCTTTGTTCCTCTTGTGGGGTGGAGCTCTCAATTTTTCTGGCCACCTCAAAATCTTGTCTCCTTTGATGACTTCCAAGATTTCTTCAATTGGGAGGCTCAACTGAGTATAGGAACCAGACTTTTTCTGCCTTTTTTGACCTCTGATGGTTGATTCCGCGGCTTCATTTACTGCCGCAGCAGTCATGGCTGGCTTTGCTAATCCCTCCACTTCCGTGCCTATGTTCTTAGATGCTGCGGCCTCTAGCATTAGCACCCTCTGAGTGAGAAAGTTGACCTGGGTCTGAAGCGAGGCGTGGCTGTCATAGAGGTGATTAAGGTGATTGTATAGTTGCACAATCTCATCCTTGACTTCTGTACTCCGGCTGGATTCTCCCTCCATCTCTGCTTTTGTTAGTCTTTATAATGTATATATATAATCTGAGAACAAACTAACAGAAGTGAGCAATCCCAGAGATACTGAACTAAGTAGGTAATGGAGGCCGCAGCCACTGCTACGTGACACCGAGGCCGCGGCTATAAGGCGGGTAGCAAGATGCGCTGCCGCGGCCCCGTATGTTACACCATGGTAAAGTTAGAGCCCGACTGATTACGCTCCTACTAGGGTTTGTTCATGAGTAAATAACCTCTCGATGAACACAAGGCGCAGTTTCAATGATAACCCTAGATCATAGGCCAAGAACAGCAAAGAAGGAGTAGATACAATCCCACCCTAATCATTCATCTTTTTTAGGCAAAAGCCCGCCATGCCTTTCGATACTAGCTAGATAGAATGATATCACAGGGGTATGCAAGATGGATCTAAATCCATAAGATGAAGTATATCTGGATATAAGAAATACCCATCTATGGGTATGAATATGATGTGGAGTCCAATAACAAGTAATCGGCCCGCGAGGAGATGATCCAAAGGACCCCTCGGGATCGAATAAGGTGTTTAAAGGACTCATATATGCAGAGAAAAAAGATTGAAATATCTCGTTCCCACAGAAGGCGCCAGATTGATGATACGAGAAATCGGCCATAGGACGTTCTCATACCAGCAAGTCAAGAGAAAAGTGTGTAAATAACAAGTAAAGCAAGTAAATAGAGAGAAGACAATATATAGAGTGGTTCAACCTTTAAAATAGGCCTACGTCCACTGTGTTGCTCTGTTCTCATTATATGCGTTGCATTGTACAATATAATCATGCCTAAAGTGGCATACAAATATGAGAATAAAGGAGAGTACATGGCACTTACATTTGTTATTATCTTCTTCTTTGCCTCATCTCTTTCTGCATCTATACATATATTTGTTATACACCATTGATACACTGGTTTGAGCTTACTTATCACATTGATTTGGTGATACCATTTCTAGTATCATCATTTAGCCCGAAACATACTTTAACGTTAATATGAAAGTTATAACTTATGAAGAGATATGGGTTATAAGGAAGAACCCATTTATTATTTCTCACGCATACTTGTCTTCCATCATTTTGTCTCCGATAAATAGATATGAGTCACGACCTTGCGAAGTAGTTGTTGCAAACTGGAGAGGGTAATGGAATTTACAGTTTGTATTTTCTTGTAAGGGTTGTTATAGTTTAGCTCTCCACATAGCCCATGAATTATGTGCTTGATGACCAAAGCATGAAGTATTATATATTCATAAATATTAAGAATCTCTACGCAAGTGAATTTATCATAATGATCGGGAGTATTAAGTTTGTATTCTTATTGGATTATGACTAAAATGTGTGCATGTGGCAAGCCCTTCTTTTTTAATTCTTTGACATGTATGCACAACAACCTTCCCAAATATTTTCTTCTTAAAAAGTTAATCCTTTAGGTCCTTTAATTTAGCTCGAAAAACTCTTATGGTTAGATCAGGTCGATCCTGAGGCAACTGGTCGGGATGAAGATTTTCCAAGATTTCTTTCGATTTAGGATTGCAAGTCATTATGATGAATAAATTGGGATTTTGATATCTTTGAACTAAATCCATTTCATCAAGTTATCGACGATGCATATCTCGAGGCCCACTAATGAATGATGCATAGAGAACGATCCTTTGACCATCCTTGCTTGCTCTAGTTTCACCCGACGTCACTCTATCAACCAACCCTGGAAGAGTTCAACTCTAATTTTTCTTTTACTGGTTATGATAGTAGTCAATTCTGGTGGTTTCGAACTTTATGTACACGTCAATAGAATATTATTTCAATAGTTTTTCAGGAAATAATAGCGTCGATTGTCTATTAGTTCGAATTTGCTTTTTTGCGCGCATAGTATTCTTGGCATTATACTTATGATACAACTCTCAACGAACACCTATGTCAGTATAAAGTTAGGAAATGTTAAATAAGAGAAGGTTTGTTTGAATGTCATTAATATAGGTCTTTAAGAGTGAGACGAGATGAGAGTATGAACAAGTTGATGTGGTCTCGGCTTCCTGAGATGGACAAGATGAGGCATTAGGCCCGTTAAAATGGCAGGTGGTCTCAACCCAGTACCAGACAAGATTGAGACAGTTGTTATGGGATGGCCCAAGAGAGCATGTTTTGTGAAGTTGGATTGAGCCGAGCCTGGCTTGAGTCGAGATGAGGTCTCATATTGGTATATCAATCACCCCCCAGCACTTAGTCTTTTGTGTAGATAAGAGATTAAGGGGTAAAAATTTCAAGTTGCACCTGATGAATGGACGTCTTTAGCCTGTCAGATACAGATGTACTAATGTTTATGAGAGAGTCACATTTGTCATTTGATACTTGGAATTGCTTATTCCCTAAGTAGTGGTGGCAACATGTGTGCGCTTTTGGAGTTGTGCCTTAAAGATGGGCACATCGAAAGTTGAACCCCATCATTATTGGGGTTTAAAATTATTTTCTCAAAAACTTCATCTTCTCTCTCCCCATTCACGTGTATTTTCTTCCTCTCTCTAGAGCTAGTACATTTCAGAGTTCCTCTCTCTCTCCATTGCTCAAGCATTTTTTTGTGACTTTCTTAAGTCTCTGGTGGTTTTATCCCCTTCAATCCTTCCAGGTACTCCATTTTTCCTTCCTTGGTAGCTTTCCATCGTTTTACACCATTTCAGTTTTCATTTCATTTTTTTGGCCAAGTTTTTTATTTTTCGGCGACTGTTTTGGCCGGTTGTGAGGTTGTTTGAGGGTTGAGAGAGGTTGTTTTAGGGTTTGTAGGTGTCCCTATGATTTTCTTGTCTGTTTTTATCTCCATTTGGATATTCCGGTGGATCACCGGTCACCATCTTCGATGAACCCTTTAAACTGTTCTTGACTGTTCTTCAGCAAAATGATGTAGTTCCTTCATTTGAACTTGTGGTTGGCTTAGTCAACATTTTAATTTGTTTATCCCTTTTCACTGTTTTCCAACCTAAGTGGTAGGTCATCCTTTGGATGTTAAGACCTTTGTATACGTTGGCTGTGGAGTTCCCTACTCTCAGAGAGAGGTACTTGAGGGAGATTAAAAAGTATGAGGTCGAGGACACTGCCAGGCGTAAGGTCGAGGCTTTTCCTCTTCGTCCTATTTACCATATTCCCCTTGCCACCATTCGTCCTCAAATCAGGCTGAGTCATCAGACTAGGCTAAGTCATCAAATCAAGTTGAGTATTCTCCAGGGTTAGATTCTTCCATTAAAATTATTTCAACTCACGATGAGCTGAGAGTGGGTGTTGTAATTCCATGCGCTATAGATGTTATTCCTCTCTCCGTTGTTCCAGGGAAACACTTTGCAGAAACTTCTCATGCTCAAGCTGTCTTCCCGGCTAAAAACCAAGACGATTATGGAGATGCACCCGAGGGCACACTTGATACTTCATGTGTTGAATCCAATGTCAGTACAGTTATTGAAGTTGACCTCCTGTTGTGGAGACATCTTTATGGCATTGGGCCCTCCATTACTATGAGAGTACCCTCGGCAGACGAGAGAGCATTCCAAGGCCGAGAGAGTGAGGTTTGTGTTTATGAAAAAATGTTAAAGGCCGACTGTAGGCTACCTGTACATATGACTGTATGAGACATTCTAGACAGTCTTGGTCTCAACCATGCCCAGTTGTCACTGAAAAGGAGGGTGATTCTCAGATTTGTCACCCTTTGGAAGGTAGTTCACCATACAGACCTCCCAGTTAGTGTCTTTATAGGATGCTACACCGTCTCTTAATCTCAGTATGTCTATTATCATCATGTAGCCAGGAAGTATAATAAGAAAACTCTGATGGTCACCCAAACTTCCAATAATAATTGGAAACCACATTACTTTTTCATTTCAAAAGCCTGGGAATTTAGCCCCAATGTCTCTTGTAGTGCCTCTGAGCCCCGAGTTCCCCATAGATGGGTAAAAGCCCCAATATCGGCTAAAATGGATCCAGGATTAAGCATTGAATCCACCAAAGACCTTGCAAAGGTTAGTTAACAAGGCAAGTAATGGGGTCTTGTCCAATTTGAGCAGTTGATGACCCCATATTTCTTAGAGCAGGCGGGTATGGGGGTAGATCCCCTATCTGAGTTATGTACGTGTTCAAATTATTTTTTTTAACTCTTGTGTCATATTTCATATATATGACTTTGTGGTCTCATCCTCTTTATTGCAGACCAACTACCCAACACTCCAGAAGCTATTTGGAAGATGGCAGCCCCAAGCTTGGCAAAATTTATTGAAGAATTAGGCAAGAAGATGACCCATGCCCCTCAGTTAAAGAAATCAACAACAACCAACCCTAGTCAGACTGAGGGGTCTAAGAAGCAAAAAGATATTCAGGAAAATCTCCCCTCATCTGACAAAAGTAAAAAGAGCAAGGACGTCCCGTCCAAGATTGAAACGAGTCAGGCCATCCCCATCTCCTCCGAGGATGCACTTGCGGCTCGTTTGGAGAATTTAAAAATTAGCCCCGAATCTGTCCCGGGGAGTAAGTCCAAAGCCTTAGACTCCCTTGCCTCTATCACATCAGAGGCCGATATTAGGTTTTTATAAGCCACCAACATCTCCCTGATGAATGACTTCATCCTTCACAGAGCTGTCGAAGTAAGTCTTTTTATTCTTTTCATACTTTAATCATATCTGTAAGGTCGTCTTGTACTGATATATTTTGTCTTACACAGACTACCATTCGCCTTCAAAACTCCATTAATGGATCGAGGAAAAGGTCCCTGAGCTCTGTTAATCTTGTTGGACATCAGAAATGATGAGACTCAGAGAAGTCGCATCTCAGAGTTCGAGACTAAGATTAAAAACTTGAAGAAATAACACAGTGAAGCTATCTATAACTTGAACACCTACCATTCTAAATCCATCAAGTTCCTGAACAACCAACATAGAATCAAGATTGCTAAAATGGTAAAAGAAGTTGTTAACAGTAAGATCTCAAAGGCCCAAAAATAAGATGTGGAGGACTTCAAGTCCTTAGAGGAGTTCCTGGGATACAGTGTGCAATACCTCAAAAGAGGAGCTCATATTGGCTACCTCTGGGCGATAATGAAATTCACTGAGATAACCCACCTGTCGTAGCAGCTAAAGACCTTCAGCTTGGATGACTTTTTGGCAATGATAGCTCTGAGTCAGATTCAGGGGTCGGCAAAACAGGAGCTTATAACTCAGACTACTAATTAGGAGGATGAGACAAAGCCTATTGGTGGTGTTGAAGTCGATAGTACTGCTGTGGGGGCATGGGTCGACTCCTGAAGAGATCGAGAATCAGAATGTCGAAGAGATGAACCCTAACACATAAATCTTTTTTAATCTTCCCACATTTTAGGAAGCCGTTTGTGGCCCAATGCCCCTCATGATTGTAAATCCTTTAAAACACTTGTGATTTGGCTTTGTATTTTATGGCAAATTTACAACTCTTCTCTCTGAACACTTTATAATAGTCTTTTGAATGGGAATGCTCAAGTTGTTTGTTGTCATATTTTGAATGGATAAATGCTATTTCTTCTCATACTTATGAGTTGTCCTTATTAATGCACACATCATCTTGTCCTTAAATGAGATAAGAATAAATGAAAGATTTCATAATTTGAACATCATCTCGTTCTAAGACAAGATATATATAAATGGCTAATTTGAATTCACCCAAGTCCACTCTTATCATTTTGAGAGTGCCTGGACGAGAGCTACCTCGCCCAGGCACTATCATCTCGGACGAGAGAGTTTTTCACCAAGTTAATGATGTTTAACATGAACGATAATTAAGTTATTTTTAAATTTGAATTCACCAAATTATGGTGTTATATCACAAGTTCCCTCTCATCATTTTGAGAGCGTATGGGCAAGATCTGTCTCGTCCATGCATTGTTGTCTTGATCGGGAGAGTTTTTGCACCAAATTAATGATGTTTAAAATGATCCACAATAAAGTGATTTTGAATTTGAATCCACCAAAATATGATGCTATATCACAAGACCCCTCTCGTCGTTTTGAGAGTGCATGGACGAGAACTACCTCGCCCAGGCACTATCGTCTCGGACGAGAGAGTTTTTCACCAAGTTAATGATGTTTAACATGAACGACAATTAAGTTGTTTTTAAATTTGAATTCACCAAATTATGTGTTATATCAAAAGTTTCCTCTCGTCATTTTGAGAGTGTATGGACGAGAGTTGTCTCGTCCATGCACTATCATCTCGACTGAGAGGGTTTTCCACCATACTAATGATGTTTAAAATGAACCACAATAAATAGATTTTAAATTTGAATCCACCAAATTATGGTGTTATATCACAAGCCCCCTCTTATCGTTTTGAGAGTGTATGGATGAGAGCCATCTCGTCCATGCACTTTCGTCTCGCCTGAGAGAGTTTTTCTACCAAATTAATGATGTTTAAGATGTTGTTCCCCATTCTCGATGTTATTGAAAGTCCATGGATGAGGTTAACCCCATCCGAACTATCTTGTCACCGAGAGTAAGTTAAAGCTACTTCACTACGAATGATGTTAATAGCTTAGGATGAAATGATACATCCAATTCAAAATACTCATACAACAAAATAAGAGAGAACACTTGGAGAATTTTTCATTCATTTTCCATTCATAACTTTCTTCTCATACACTGTTACACAAATAAAAGAAATTTATACAAAATTCCTACTAATAATAATTTTTGAGATGATCGACATTCCATGGGTTGGATAATGGCTCTCCTTCCAAGTTATCTAGTCGATACGTTCCTAAAACCACCTCTTTAATAACTCGATAGGGACCATGCCAGTTATGATGAAGTTTGTCAGGCTTATGACAAGTCTTCTTTAAAACTAGGTCTCCTACTGCTAATGGACAGGCCTTCACTCTTTTATTATAGAATTTTGTTATTCTCTGCTGATAGGCGGCTTACCTAACCTCAGGATCCTCCCTTCTCTCATATATTTGGTCCAGATCCAGTCTGTATTCTGTAATATTCTCCTCTGGTCATATGTCTAGACCTTGTGAGTTGGAAGACCAATCTCTGTCAGCATCACAACCTCTATACCATAGGCTATGATGAATGGGGTCTCCCCCGTTAGTGTCCTCTCCGTCACCCTATAGGCCCATAGGACGACATGAAACTCTCCAATCGATCTTCCTCTGGCATCTTCCAGTTTTTTCTTGATTCCATTAAGAATTGTTCGATTCATCACCTTTGTTTGCCCACTGGCCTGCGGTTGGCCGAGAGTTGAAAAGAACTGTTTGATATTGACCCTCTCATAGTACTTCTCTAGGGATATGTTCTTAAATTTCTTCATATTATTCGAGATCAAAGTGTTTGGCAGTCTATATGTGCAAATAATGTTCTTCTACATAAATTAGAAGGCTTTCTTCTCTGTTATCATGATCAATGCCTCGGCTTCCACCCACTTTAAAAGATAATCGATAACTACATTCAAATATCGGTAATTACCCACAGCCCTTGGCAACGGTCCTACCAAGCTAGTCCCCCAGACTGCAGATGGCCAGGGGGAAGTGATAGAAGTCATAGGCCGGTGAGGTTGATGGGGAATGGTGTAAAACCTTTGGAACTTGTTCCATTTCTTCACATATTCAGCTGCATCATTGGCCAGTGTCGGCCACCAATATCCTTGGCTGATAATTCTTTTTGCCAATGATCTTCCTTCTATGAGACTGGAATAATATCCCTCGTGAACATCCTTTAAAATATACTCTACCTTAGTTGGATATACATATCTAAGCGGGGGGGGGGGGGGGAGGAATACATTTTTGTATAGGACATCTCCTATGAAGGAGAACTTCGTCGCTTTGTACCTTAACTTTTCCTTCTCAGCTTTTGAATCGGGTAACTCCCCATCTCTGATGTATCGGATTATGGGATCCATCCATGAGGTCCCCGGTTCAAGTTTAAATAAAATTCCACAGCGCTATCCTTTTCTTCAATGGTCGGTCGATGTAGGATCTCGATCGACATCGACCTTCTGATCCCTGTCTTACTGGCGGAGGCTAATCTCGCCAAGGCATCAGCTCGGCTGTTGTTTAATCAAGGTATCCTCTTTAGATTCAACTATCTGAAATGTTTTAGCACTGTATTTACCCTTCCATGGTACTTAGCCATTCTATCATCCTTGGCCTCAAATACTCCCAATATTTGATTCACCACCAATCTAGAGTCACTATGAACCAGGAGCTGGCTGACATTCAATTCTCTTGCGAGGGAGCATCCTTCCAGAGATCCTCATTCTCTGACTCGTTGTTAGAGGCCTTAAAATTTAACCTCAGAGAATATTCGATGTCAGTCCCATCTGGGGTCGACACAATTAAGCCTGCTCCACTTCCAACCTCATATGAAGAGCCGTCAATAAATAAGTTCCATATAGTACATGCTTTAAAAAAATTACCCTAAACTAGGGTCCCATTCTTTAAAAGATATCTCTCTTCCTCATTGTCAATAACTTTTCCTCTTACCGTACTTGTCTCGGCTTTAGCCGAGGGGAGGCATATTCTTCTTTTTGGCTCACAAGATGGAGTCTCAATATCTTTTTCGTTGCCCTCGACCCGTGTGAACTCGACCACGTAATTAGCTGGGGCTTGACCCTTGATAGTTATTCTCGACTGGTAGATGATATCAAATTCCCCGAACTCTATTTCCTAGATCATCAATTTACCTGATTTCTTAAGTTTATGAATGACCTGTCTATGAGGTGAGTTAGTGAGGACGACCATAGTATGTGCTTGAAATTATGACTTTATTTTCCTTGAGGCATGAATTCATAGGCCAGCTTCTCCATCTTAGGATATCTCTGCTCGACCCCTTGTAGGGCATTACTATTGAATTACACTAGCTTTCTCACACCATCATCATCTTGGACAATTGCAGTACTAATGGCCGACTCCGATATGGCTAAATACAAATATAACTTCCCTTCCTTAACTGGTCTTGATAGCAAGAATGGAAAGTTGAGGTAGGTATTCAACTCTTTAAAGGCCTTATCAGACTCTTCATTCCAGTCAAAAGCTTTCTTGAGTACCTTGAAGAAGGGAAGTCACTTATTAATAGCTTTGGATACGAACATGTTCATTGCTATTACCCATCCAATTAACCTCTAAATATCTTTTATCGTCGTTGGAGTCTTCATCTTCATCAGAGCTTTGATATTCTCGAGCCTCAATCCCTCGCTGATTCATAATGAAACCCAAAAACTTACATGCCCCTCACCGAAAACACACTTAGAGGGGTTGAGTTTCAATCGGTACTTGTTCATGGTATTAAAAGTTCGCACAAGGTCAGCGACATGAGTGTCGACCATGAGACTCTTTGTCATCATGTCGTCAATATATACCTCTATAGTTGTCCCTATCTGGTCTTCAAACATCTTATTTACCAATCTCTAAAATGTCGCCCCGGTATTCTTTAGTCAAAAAGGCATGACCTTGTAACAGTATGTACCTTTATCAGTAATGAACGATGTCTTTTCAACATTGATAGAGTCCATAATGTAAGGACATTTTTCTCATGTCCGAAATGTTTCATTTATTTATGTCGTACGCCGCTACATTTGGCACATCACCTCACGATCTCACATGACGGCCTCCATCCGAATTCCGGGAATCAAGCATGCATTATCTCCATTAATGTGTCCCTCATCTGCATCAACGACTTCAGTTCCTTGATTCTAGGCTCGTAATGCAAGTGGTACGCAAGAGAAGTCAAATCAGTGAAATAAGGCATGCTAGGAATGTTCAAGGGCAAATTGGTAATTTTACAGCCACCTTCCGGAGGACTGGTCAACTGTAAAGTTGAAGAGCTTGCTGCAACAAAGATACTGGAAGAAACGACACATCAATCCGAGCTACGGTGAACAAGTTATGTGCCGTTGAAAATGGAGATATGTTCATTGAAAATTATGGGAATTTTTTTAAGTGTTTAAGCACCTGTTCCCAGCACACTTTCCCGAACCCAGACCGAAACCGGTTCGGGGGGGCGAACCGATTCGCAGGGGTACCCGAACCGGTTCGGGGTACCTGTACGCTGGATAGAATTTCAGCAGTTTAAAATCGTGGGTCTCTTCATGTATTTCCCTATAAATACCAACTTCGGGAGAGTTGTTTTGCAAGACTTTAGGAGACGAATTTGAGAGTCCAAATACATATAGTCTTCATATTTTTGAGTCCCAAGATTCATGTTTTGATTCACACATCCTTGCCATATATTTATGAATCCTTTTGCAACCCAAGAACACAACTTTGGTTTGTTCAACCCTTGTGGAGGAGACCGTTCTTCTTCTTCATTGCAGCCCTACTGGAAAGGGATAATTCCATCCGCGACTACAGAATCCGATACCCGAGGGTAATTCTTAGTCAACTTGTATTTTCATTATAATCCGATTGTAATCCGTTTTCTTACAAATTATAGTGAAAATAAATGGTTTTGCCCCTGAGGGGGATTTTTCCTTAATTGCATATGTTTGAATGTTCTTGCGTAGATTATCAATTTATTCAATCACATACTGCTGCATGTTTAGGGTTTGTTTGTGTTAAAAGGGTTTTATATATAATTTGATCATTTGAACGCGAGCACACACGTTCTTCAAATTGGTATCAGAGCAGGTTACGCTAATCTATCGCGTATTCCTTTTTTCGCAAAATTTTTCTAAGATATCAATTTTCTGAAAAAATTGATTTTTGAAAAAGTGCGTGTTCAAATGGAGAAGTCATATTATAAAATGCCAATTTTTGACGGGACAAATTATGCTTATTGGAAAGCCCGTATGAGGTCGGCTTTAAAAGCCATTGATGAACGTGTCTGGATTTTGGTTGAACGAGGGTGGACTCCTCCCACCGTGACTGTTGATAATGTGACCAACTTGAAACCTAACATTTCTTGGACTGATGAGGAAATTAAATGGTCATCTTTTAATTCTAAGGGTCTAAGTGCTATTTCTGGGTCTGTCACACCTGATGAGTTCAAACGCATAATGACGTGTACCACGTCAAAAGAGGCATGGGATGTTTTACAACTTACCCATGAAGGAACTAATGCTGTGAAAGAGTCTAAGTTGCAAAATTTGACAACTCAATTTGAAACCATCACCATGCATGAATCTGAATGCTTTGATGAATTTTATGCTAGACTTTCTGACATTGTGAATACTAGCTTTAATCTTGGTTAACATATTCCTAATGCTAGAGTTGTTAAAAATATTCTTCGTTCTTTGCCTAAACGTTTATTCCTAAAGTCACTGTGCTAAATTCTATGGGTAATTTAAATACGCTAAAATTGGAAGAACTTGTAGGAGATTTGCAAACTTATGAAATTGATATGTTCCCTAAAAATGCTAAATATAAAGATAAGGGAATTGCTCTTAAAGCCCAAGAGAGAAGGAGTGAGGGGTCAGCTAGAAAGAGAGTTGAGTCATCTAGAAAGAGAAAGACTAACACGTCAGATTCTGAGTGCGATTTTGACTTAGATGATTTGGCTCTTTTCGCAAAAAATTTCAAGAGGATTATCAAATTTAAGAAAAATGGCAATTTTAAAGATAAAAAGAAATTTGAGAAAAATAAGTTTGAAAAGAAAAATGGAAAAGATTCCAAAAATCCTCCTCTGAAAGAAAGTGAGAGATGTTTTGAGTGCGATGGTAGGGGTCATAGAGCTTTTGAGTGTGCCAATCGTCTGAATAGAGAGAAAGGGAAAGATGTCCTTAATGCTACCCTTAGTGACGACAGTGAGGTCGAGACGGTGGATTCAGGAGATGAGTCACCGCATGAGTGTAACTTCACCGCATTCATGTCCAGCCAAGTGAGCACTCCTAGTTCTCCTCATGACGTTGAGAATGATGCTTCACAGGGACACCTCGACAGTGAGATCGATGTGAGTGAGGGGGAGGATGACATAAGTGAGAGCGAGAGTGATATACAACGCGCCTACGCTGAGTTATATTCTGAGTCATTTAAAACTAAAAGCGTAACAAAGCGTTAGTTCTTAAGATCACCTGCTTAGAGGAAGATTTAAAGAAAGTGAGAGAAAGAGAGTTCTCCACCTGCACCGCCCTGAGAGAGAGAGATTCTACATGTGTCGAGAATGAGAATTTGTTTAGAGAGAGAGAGAATGTTTTAGAGAAAGAGAGAGGGGACTTGATTAAGCAAGTGGCTAGTCTTACGAGTCAGCTCCATTCCTCCGTGGAGACTCGGAAGAATCTTGAAGCCCTTATTGCCCAGCTGACTCATGATCTTGAGAAAGCACGGGAAGTCAAGGTACAAATCGAGGACAGATCTGGGAAGATGGGAAAGATGCTCCTCGGCCCCGCTTTAGGTTTTGGTGATCGTCAAGGAATTGGTTATGATGGTGCCTCCACGTCCCAAATTGCACCTGGACCAGTTCCTGAGTTTACTACAACTCCTTATGGTCACCGTCAAAAACCTCGAAGGAGAGTTCGACCAAGAAAAGCAAACCAAGGTCCGCCTTTGACTCTGCTCTTTTGTACTTATTGCAAAAGAAAAGGACACCTTAGGGAATCTTGCTATAGTATGGGTCGAACATGAATTTATACTGCTCCACCACGTCATACTAATAAATTTTCTAGTCTGAGAGAGCGAGTTGAGTTCTTAGCTGCCACGACTCAGAGTTTGATGAAAGAATTCCGATGGATGTCTTCGTCGTTAGTGAATGCTTCTTACATTCCAGCTAAAACCAACAACAACAAAGGCAAACAAAAGGTCATCTCTGCTTGGGTGCCTCAGAAAGATAAAAAGGCCTTTGTTGTTCATGTTGCTCTCAAAGCACATAATACCTCACAGTGGTATTTTGATAGTGGGTGCTCCAGACACATGACAGGTGATGCCTCATTTTTTACGACTCTTGAGGACTATCAGGATGGCAGAGTCACCTTTGGAGATGGGAGTAAGTCTAGCATTATAGGGCGAGGTACTATCGAGTTACCTGGTTTTCCTAAGCTAGAAAATGTTTTGTATGTGAAAGGTTTGAAAGCAAACCTTCTCAGCATTAGCCAGCTGTGCCACACTGACCTTGCAGTAAAGTTTGACCGGGACGCGTGTAAAGTCTACAATCAAACCGGTAAACTATTGATGCAAGGGGTGAGGACCAAAGATAATTGCTATGGGACTGAGCCCACATCCTCACTTGTCTGCAACAGCGCCACGATCACTCCTATGGATCTGTGGCACCAACGTCTAGGTCACGTGAACGTTGGAGATCTTAATCGTTTATCTAAAAAGGACCTAGTACGTGGCTTACCATCTCTTGGAAAGTCAACTTCAACCGTTTGTGGACCGTGTCAGTTGGGAAAACAAATTTGTAGTCCTCATAGGAAGTTGCATTCCATTACCACCTCTCTTGTTCTGGAGTTGATTCACATGGATCTTATGGGTCCCACTCGTACTGAGAGTCTAGGTGGTAAGAGGTACATCCTCGTGATGGTAGATGATTTCTCCAGGTAGTCCATTGTAGGTTTTCTGAGAGAGAAATCCGATGCTGTAGATTTCTTAACGACTAACTGCCGTGTCCTGCAAAATCAACACGTAGTCACTATTAACAGAATACGTAGTGACAACGGCACTGAATTTAAGGAAGCAAAGGTGGATTTGTACTGTGATAGCCTTGGGATCAAACATGAGTTTTCTGCTGTGAGAACTCCTCAGCAAAATGGGATTGTTGAGAGAAAGAATAGAACGATCCAAGAGATGGCTAGATTTATGCTTCTAGGTCGTAAAGTTTCTAGGAGATTTTGGGCAGAGGCAGTGTCTACTGCATGCCACACGGTGAATAGGATTTATTTGCGTCCACACACACTACAGACACCTTATGAGTTGTGGACCAGCAAGAAGCCCAACCTGGCGTATTTCCGTATTTTTGGGAGTAAATGCTACATCCTACGGGATAGAGAGCAATTAGGAAAGTTCGACTCCCGGAGCGACGAGGGAATATTTATAGGATATTCATCGAATAGTAGAGCATACCGGGTATTTAACCTGAAGAGCTCTAGGGTTATGGAATCAATAAACGTTACCGTGCAAGATGATGAACCTTCGATGATTATTGATCCTAACCTTAAGTGTGAGGATGAGGATTGTTCTGACAGTGATTTACCTGTTCCTCTCTCACACTCTGTGGATCCTACTCCTGTGTTAGGGGACACACCTGCTTGGGTTCGCAAGAGTCATGACCCTTCTGCCATTGTTGGTGATCCCACTTTAGGGGTCAAGACTCGTGCTCAGCTAGAGAACGTTGTTAGCCATCTCTGCTACACGTCCAAAGTCGAGCCCAAGAACCATAAAGAAGCACTCAAGGATGAACACTGGATATCTGCTATACAGGATGAGTTGCTTCAGTTTAAAAAGAATAATGTCTGGGAATTAGTCCCCCGATCTAGTGAGACTAATGTGATAGGTACCCGGTGGATTTTCAAGAACAAAATGGATGAATATGGTACCATAATCAGAAATAAGGCTAGGTTGGTAGCTCAAGGATACACACAGATAGAGGGTGTAGACTTTGGGGAGACATTTGCTCCTGTTATGAGGCTTGAGTCCGTTCGTCTTCTGCTCACCATCGCATGTCATCTGCGCTTCAAGGTGTATCAGATGGATGTCAAAAGTGCCTTTTTGAATGGCATTCTATAGGAGGAGGTTTATGTGGAACAACCAAAAGGGTTTGAAGACCCTCAGCACCCTGAGCATGTCTACTATCTGAGGAAAGCCTTGTATGGTTTGAAGCAAGCACCCCGTGCTTGGTACGAGAGGCTTACTTCCTATCTCTTAGCTCGTGGCTTCAAGAGAGGGGGAGTAGATATGACGTTGTTCGTCAGGAGAGATAACGGTGTTATTTTGGTTGCCCAGGTCTATGTGGACGACATAGTCTTTGGATCCACATGCTCCCAGCATGCTCATAACTTTGAGGAGGAGATGAAAAGTGAATTTGAAATGAGCGTGGCTGGTGAGCTTACTTTCTTCCTTGGTCTCCAGGTTCGTCAGCTAGAGGATGGGATGTTCATCTCCCAATCCAAGTATGCTAGAGACCTAGTGAAAAAATTTGGTTTAGACTCCGCTAAGCATGCCCGTAAACCTATGAGTACCACTACCAAGCTTAGTAAGGACACTTCAGGCAAGGACCTAGAGCAAACCTTATATCGGAGTATGATAGGTAGTCTTCTCTACTTGACTGCCAGACGTCCCGACATCGCCTTTAGTGTTGGAGTCTGTGCGCGATATCAGGCATCCCCAAAAGAGTCACATTTACTTGCTCTAAAACGTATTATTAAATACGTAAGTGGGACTCTCTCATACGGGATTTGGTATTCCTTTGATACCGATGACCGTCTGTCTGCCTATTCGGATGCCGATTGGGCTGGGGATGTAGATGGATGTAGGAGCACTTCTGGTGGGTGTTTCTATTTTGGTTCTGCTCTTGTCTCCTGGCTGAGCAAGAAGAAAAATTCCATCTCTTTGTCCACTGCGGAGGCTGAGTACATAGCCGCCGGGAGTTGTTGCACACAACTCTTGTGGATGAAGCAAATGCTGGAGGATTATGGGATATCACAGGACACCATGACCATTTCCTTTGATAACACGAGCACGATACACATATCCCGCAATCCAGTTCAGCATTCGCGCACAAAACACATCAGGATACGTGAGCACTTTATACGTCAGTTAGTTGAAGAGAAAGTCGTATCCCTGAGTTTTGTTCCCACCGACCGTCAGTTAGCCGATATTTTCACGAAAACTTTAGATGCCCTTAGATTTGAGAGTCTTAGGAAATCTTTAGGGATTTGCACAGTTGACTGAGGGGTTGGTCTATGTCTAGAATAGGATGATCTTTCATGTTCATATCATATGCTTCCTATTGCTAGTCTGTTTTATATGTACCATTGCTTAGTTGTACAGCTTTGTTTTATTCTTGTTGCTTTTTATATTTCTTTTGAAAAATACAAAAAGATTTTCCTTTAAGAAAAATTTTGAGAAAAAGCACAAAAAGATTTTATTTTGATAATATTTTTTGAAAAAGGCCAAAAAGATTTTTCTGTTTTTGCACCTTTTATGGATGAGCATTTAAGTTAGCCAAGTCACAAATTCATTCCATATATCCATGTGACTGTTTGATAGAGATTTGAGAGGCTACATCATTTCACCCATGTGCTTTACATTGATTGGAGTCTTTGAGATGTAATTAGTGATATCTTCCTACATGTTTGACTCCTATATCCTTTATTGCACACATGCACGGCTATATTTGATTATTGCACTTGTCTATCTCATGTTGGCTTGCGTGTTTTCATCTCAATCCTGTCTATACAATGTACAATATGCGATAAAACTTGACAAGATTGGAATGCATGTAAAAATCGTTTTGGTGAGACTGTGTGTTTTTGTATAACGGGGAGGGGCTGCGAAAGGTAATCATCTATCCTTTGCGCAAAAGCCACCGTTAAAAAGGACCTAAAAAATGGAGGAATTTTAATATCCGAGGTCCAAAGAGGTTAAAAGAGCCCAAAAAATTAACAGGCAATAAAAAGCATTTCATGCCAAATATGGGCCACTTAGGTTTCACCATCAATTCTCCAAAGTTTGAGAATTTAGAATACCTCTATTCAAAATTATATCTGAGGGAGTTTGGTTGAAAATCTTTAAACGGGTTTGCACTTCCTTGAAAGTCCTGAAAAAGCATAAAATCATTTTGGACGTTATTGGTGTGAAAATCATTTTGAGCTTTGATTTGTTGATTTGATTGTTTCAATATCTTATATTGTCACTCTTTTACACCAAAGGAAGCATTTGAGTTCATTCGCTAGGAATATCCAATATTCATCGTGCACATATGTCATGTTTGTATGCACTGATTTTCCTATCGAATTTGATCACACCACTTCATTTCCGCTATCATTGACTTGGTTGCTTTGTGTTCATTCATGGTGTGATTTTATCCGTGTGACACCCCGCACTTGCTTATTTAATTTATTTCTCTCATTTGTCTATTTGGGGACATCATAAAAAGGGGGAGAATGAATTATCTTATTATGGGGGAGTTTTTGAAATTTGAGTGTGCTCATAAATTGATATATATATGTTTATCTGATATATATATGTTTATCTCATCATTTCAAACTCGATATGTCACTTGGTATTTTGTATCTCATGTGTGTAGGTACTACATTGATGATCACTAAATTGCACACCCTGATGAGAAAAGATATGAGATTCCTGTCGATTTGAAGAACAAACGATGAAGACTATTCATTTGTACCTTTTCCAGTTTTGGGTTCATGGGAGGGTAGATTTGTATAGGCAATTTCATATCTAATAATTCTTATTTTTTATGTATGTACCGGCATAGACATAGGGGGAGATTTGTAAGGACATTTTTCTCATGTCCGAAATGTTTCATTTATTTATGTCGTACGCCGCTACATTTGGCACGTCACCTCACAATCTCACATGACGGCCTCTATCCGAATTCCGGGAATCAAGCATGCATTATCTCCATTAATGTGTCGCTCATCTGCATCAACGACTTCACGTTCCTTGATTCTAGGCTCGTAATGCAAGTGGTACGCAAGAGAAGTCAAATCAGTGAAATAAGGCATGATAGGAATGTTCAAGGGCAAATTGGTAATTTTACAGCCACCGTCCGGAGGACCGGTCAACTGGAAAGTTGAAGAGATTGCCGCAGTAAAGATACTGGAAGAAACGGCACCTCAATCCGAGCTACGGTGAACAAGTTATGTCCCGTTGAAAATGGAGATATGTTCATTGAAAATTCTGGGAATTTTTTTAAGTGTTTAAGCACCTGTTCCCTGCACACTTTCCCGAAACTAGCCCGAAACCGGTTCGGGGGGGCGAACCGATTCGCAGGGGTACCCAAACTGGTTCGGGGTACCTGTACGCTGGATAGAATTTCAGCAGTTTAAAATCGTGGGTCTCTTCATGTATTTCCCTATAAATACCAACTTCGGGAGAGTTGTTTTGCAAGACTTTAGGAGACGAATTTGAGAGTCCAAATACATCTAGTCTTCATATTTTTGAGTCCCAAGACTCATGTTTTGATTCACACATCCTTGCCATATATTTGTGAATCCTTTTGCAACCCAAGAACACAACTTTGGTTTGTTCAACCCTTGTGGAGGAGACCGTTCTTCTTCTTCATTGCAGCCCTACTGGAAAAGGATAATTCCAGCCGCGACTATAGAATTCGATACCCGAGGGTAATTCTTAGTCAACTTGTATTTTCATTGTAATCCGATTGTAAGCCGTTTTCTTACAAATTATAGTGAAAATAAATGGTTTTGCCCCTGAGGGGGATTTTTCTTTAATTGCATGTGTTTGAATGTTCTTGCGTAGATTATCAATTTATTCAATCACATACTGCTGCATGTTTAGGGTTTGTTTGTGTTAAAAGGGTTTTATATATAATTTGATCATTTGAACGCGAGCACACACGTTCTTCACATAAATATATGATTATAGCCTAAATAGGCATCCATGAAACTCACTAATTCATGGAAGACCGTGGCATCAATCATCTGGTCTATCGTCGGCAGAGGAAAGCTATATTTGAGGCATGATTTATGAAATCAACACATATTCTCTCTCGAGTACACTCTCATTCTTTGTCTGACCGGCTTCGCATCCTCAATCATATTAAGCTTATGGAAGAGACCTTAGGATCGATGCCAGGCATATCCTCATGGCTCCAAGAAAAAATGCTTTGCATCTTCCTCAGTATTTTAATCAACTCATCTTTAATCTCTTTCTTCAAGGCTTTGTTGATTTCGATGATTTTTTTTGGCTCGTCCTCATTGAGGATGATGGATTTTACCTCTTCGTCGGCTTCACACTTTTTCAGCTTGGTCTTATCTCTAGGGTCAAGAGTGTCAATGCTATAAGTTATAGTGGCCTTCTTTTACGGAGTGTTGTAGGATCTGGTGAACTGTTGAGGGCACGACCTCATACTCATTGAAGGAAACTCATCCCACGATTATATTGTAGGATGAGTAGACGTTCTCATCTATAATAAAGAAATTGATCTTCTTTGTGAGGCATTTTGGCCAACTGTTCCCCCTTTTAACTTCCATCTCATAGATCCCCAAAGGTTGCACCTTCTCTCTACTAAAACTAATGAGAGGTTGGTGATACGGGATTAGCCTCTTCTTACTCATTCCCATGCACTAAGGTTGTGATCACCAAAGGGTCATCATGCGGTTCTAAAATCCCCTTAAAATCCAACCTTGAAAAACCAAAAATTAGGGTATTTATATCAATTTTTATTCTTTTTACCTTTTTCGGCTCAACAGCTGTCGAGTGCACTTCTTTCGACTTTGGAGGAAGAGCTTTGGCTTCAGCCACATAAGCTTTCCTATTAGCAATTTCATTTCCACGGCCTGTAAGTCCTCTACAAATCATCTTACTCTGAGAGAAATTGTGTGAAGTTGACCATTAGGATTGGTGATTGGAGGTGGCAGGTCTAGATCTGCTTCATCATCATCATCTAAGTCATCGTTGTCTCCGCTACCTGGAGCATCAAGCTTGCATTTATCATTCCTCTACTTTTGGGTGTCGTCTCGACCACCCTTTGACATGCTCTTATCCACATACTTTCTTAACTTTCCAGCTTTTAACTTTTTCTCAATCTCATCCTTGAGAGCGAAACATATGTCAGTTGTATGGCCATAATCTTATTGAAATTAACACTACGGGTTCGTGTTCCTCTTATGAAGAGGATCGCTCAACTTATCAGGACATTTCAGAGATCGATCATTCTTTATCTCAATTAGAATATGCTCACAAATGACTGTCAGAGGGATATAGTCAATGAAATTATCGTCTTCCGACCTCTTCTCTCCATATTTATTCTTTTTCTGGAATTTACCTCCATTACTTTCTCCTTTCTCATCGTCGTCCTTAGCAACCATTGCCTCCTCCGGATTCATAACCTTCCTGACCATAGATAGGAGTTCAACCATGGATTTAGGAGGATCCTTGGCTAGCTTCCAGAGGAGCTTCCTTTCTGCAACCCTCCCATCAGGGTGGTCATAGCAATGCTCTCTTCATAATCTTTGACTTTTAATTTCTCTTTGTTGAATCTACCTATGTACTCCCTCAGACTTTTATTCTTTATTTGCTTCACGTACAATAGGTGTGTCATCTTTTTTTAGGGACTCACTTCGAAACAAAAATTGTGAATAAACCTCTATGCTAACTGCTTGAAATTTTCTATTGAGTTTTTAGGGAGAGAAGTGAACCACACATGAGAAGCTCCGGTAAGTGTGCTAAAAAAGGACAGACACCTTATCTCGTTTGATACTGAGTAGATATCAATATCGGATTGATACATCTCCACATGATGGATGGGATTAGTGCTCCCATCTTACTTGGGTGTGACTACCAACGGCTTTAAGTTAGTCGGGGTTGTATAACTCACGATCTTAGCCATAAAGGGGGAGCCTTCACTGTAACCCCTCTGCAAGGGGTCTCGTCTCTTCAGTATATCCCATATCTTGTCCTCCAGTCACTGTGTAGAATTATTCCATGGCCTCTCAACTACAACTGCAACCTTGACCCGAGCAATATTATCTCCAGACCCATCTCTCTCGACTGAATAAACTGAAGGCTCTCTAGCAGCTGTCCTCTGTTGACTATTCACATCCTGTTGTTCCTTGTCTCGGCCTCATGGATGCCTACAATCACCACATCCATAATTACTTTTAGAACCAGTGATGCTTCGAGATCTGAATAGGCGATTCCTCAAGTCCTCTGCTATTGGGCCGAGCCAATCAAAGGCCAACCCCCTCCTTAGTCTTCTTAGTCTATCTAAGGCTGAAGCCCTTGGCCAACACTCTCGAATTGGCCTGCCACTACGTCCTCTACTGGGCTCAAATTGATCGTATAGTGTCTCTAGAGAATTGATAAGTCTCCCAACATTCTTTGTCGTCCTCATCATTATACTAATCATCCTCACCATCCGGGCATTCCTGACCCGACCTCCCTAAGCGTAGACACCTAGGGTCATCCATATCTCTATGCCTTTGCTATGGAGGCACCTCTTTATTTAGGTCCTGGGGTAGTCCCCTAGCCGTTGGATATGCATGGCCTTCCTAAGCGACCGGATCATCTCTCCTCCAGCACCGGCAGGTCTAGCCATCAAGTTCTGGCTGAATGTGGCAAGCTGCTCCTTAATCAACTATTGGTTGCCCTCCAATGAACGTATTTCTACTGCCACATCAACCATCTCTGACTAAGGAGGGGCTTCGATGGAACTAGGAACTAAACCCTGAGGTAAATCGAAGGACATACGCTAGTGAACTGGAAGAGCTGAAAATATGAAGAAAAGATTGAGAGGCTCAATATGAGCTTTTTTTAATAGTGATACATGCCCACCTGAGCGGAGCTGGATCACCATTAGGGAATTTGGTGAGTACAAGCTAGGCAAAGATGAGGAAGAAGATATACTTCGTTCCGACATACGATTACAGATTGATGATACTAGGAATGGTATCACCAAATCAATGTGATAAGTAAGCTCAAACCAGTGTATCAATAGATGAGGTAAAGAAGAAGATGATACCAAATGTAAGTGGTTCAGCCAATTCTGGCCTACTCCACTGTATGAGTGCGTGTAAAATCCACTAACAATGGGCGCTAATGGACTTGCGATACAAACAATCAAGCTTTGTCTCTCTATGCAATGGTTTTAACTGAGTTTCAGTAGGGTTGTGAATTTATGATCCTTTATAAAGATGTAGAAGACAAGTATTTATATAGCTGGGTGTCATACGCACCATAGGCATGCAGGAGGCATGTACAATATCAAGTGTCCAATGTTATGTTTCCATTTGTCATTTGTTCATATAAATAATGATTGAGAGATATTCTTCACATGTGGGGAAGATGTTGTTGTAACAGTTTTGGCCACGTGGGGCTCGCATCCCACGCGCACTCTCCCACACATGCTCGATTCCACACTCCCTGTCAGATGTCAAAAGTGCCATGAGGTGTCAACCTGGCTGAGTATGAGACCACCAATGTACTATTGGATAACATGCTGGTAACCTCCTGGTGTAGTCTCGACTGACTTGTGTCAGGTCGATACGAGAGTATGAATAAGGTGATGAAATCTCGGCTTCCTGAGATGGACAAGATGAGGCATTAGGCCAGTCAATGTGGCTTGTGGTCTCAGCCCAATACTGGACGAGACTGAGATAATTATTGCGGGATGGCTCAAGAGAGCATGTTTTGTGAAGTCGGCTTAAGCCGAGATGAGTTCTCATATTTGCGTATCACTAAAAGCGATGAAGTACCTTTACAAGTACATCTACAAAGTACATGATAAAGTTAATTTATATTTCATTCGGTGATAATGAGCTAACCACTATTGATGAGATCAGACAATTCTAAG
Source organism: Sambucus nigra (assembly GCA_949130495.1). NCBI lineage: Eukaryota > Viridiplantae > Streptophyta > Magnoliopsida > Dipsacales > Adoxaceae > Sambucus > Sambucus nigra. The sequence goes on from OX422213.1 coordinate 215,310,554, forward strand.
ATGAAATATGGGTATCTGCGTAAGAAGAAGTTTGGAGAATTTTTGAATTCGAGCTAAACAATATCAAGCCATCGATGATAAACCTTCAACTCCACTTGTTAAATAAACATACTGTGACATATGGGGAGAGACAAAATTTATAAAATGTCCTTAACACACCAAACTTTGGAAAGAACATGCTAACAATATATGCTTTATAGTCAGCGACGCACGTAAATATCTCTACACAAAATTCCCCGAGCATTACGCATGGGAAGAAAAATCTAAAAAAAAGGGTAAAATGAAGAAGAAACTTGACGTCACAGGTCGTCTGAATGGTGCAAATATTGTAGAGTGGAATGATACTACTTAAGAATTCTTTTAAATCACCTGAGAGGTCCCACATCATTTGAAGACCTTCTAACTTATGAAGGAATCACTTACCTAACATTTAAAGAGGCTGCCTAGAAACGTGGATTATTATAATCGGATGACAACATTGTTGATTGCCTCTCTGAAATAGCCACTTCCCAAATTCTTGAGCCACTAAGGAGATTATTTGCAATTATATTAATTTATTGTGAGCCGTCTGATGTGAGAAAACTATGGAAAACAAACTTTGAGTTTTCGTCAGAAGACTTTAAAGGACTCCACCCACATTCTTTATTTGCATAAAAAGATTTCACATTAAATAGCATCAGCTTCTTTCTAAAATCAATGGGAAATCAATTAGAGACTTTAACTTGCCTACATATAGCACGAGTTGATTATCATCTAATAATAATAGCCCAAGAAAAAATTATTGATAAACTCCATGTTAAAACATCACAATAAGACAATAATTTATGTTTGAGTTAAATATGGACCAAAAATGCACGTACTTGGTTATATTCAAATGGGTAATTGTTAGATCTTCGGGTTCTTTCTTCCTTGATGGATCGAGAGGAACTGGAAAGACATATATTTACAAAGCGTTACTTGCCGACATTAGAAAGAGAGGTATGATTGCACTTGCAACAACAACATCAAGAGTCATTGCTTCATTATTTCCTGGAGGTCAAACTGCACATTCACGATTCAAAATATCAATCCTTGCCAATGAGACTAGCTTGCTCAATATACCAAAGTAAAGTGGCACCCACCCGCCAAACTCATGCGACAAGTAAGAATCATAATTTGGGATAAAACACTAATGGCGAAGAGGTTTTCTATTGAAATTCTTGATAGGACATTAAAAGATTTAATGGATAGTATTGAACCTTTTGGGGATAAGGTTATTATCTTCGATGGATATTTTCACCAAATACTACCCATAATCTGTCGAGGGTTAAGATTGGAGACAATCAATGCTAGCCTTGTGATGTCACCGTTCTAGACTATAATGTAACTTTTACATTTGACAATATATATGCGCGTAAGCAATGATCAAAACTTCAGTAATTTCCTTCTACGAATTGGAAATGAGACGAAAACAATAACCCATTATCACACCCCGTGTAATTTTAGCTTCGCTCGCCACCAAAACTAAGTCGGGTGCGAGTAAATAAAATACCATTTTTAGCATGCGACGAATATGAGACATATAAAATCAATCCACAAGGTGAATAATTGTAATATGAAAACTATCACATGCTAAACTCCAATTTAAAACGATCTCCAAAATATGAATTTATTTAAAAATCTGAATAATAACCAACTGTAAATATTCCTACTGAAATCCTCAAACACTTTTAGAACCGAATGGCCCAATAAAATCCAAATGGAGTCTCATAATGAAATGCGGCGGAAAGGAAAATCTAAACTAAATAAAATAGTAAATAAAGTATCACAAGTTGCACCTCCAAGAGATATCCAATAAATCCTATGCAGATACTCCAGCACTAATACCTGAAAATGTTAGTCAACGCACGCGGTCAGAGCCCCGAGCATGAATACACACTACTCCCCTCAAATAGGATCCATGAACCCAGACAATAGCATTATACGCAGTAAATATCACAATAGAGTATTTTAATTAATACGCGATAATTAAACGCGAGAAGGATAAATCTCTAACCAGCCCAAAGATTCTTATAAAAATCACACCAATATCATTTTAATTAACCCATAGACCTCAAGTGTCAATTTTATTAAATTAATCCAAATTATAATTATTCTCACTTTTTATTATGGTGGTCCTCCTCCCCCCACCCCCACCCCCCGGGTGGTAATTTTCTCCAAAGTTTAACACTTCTCCTTGCCAAAATGCCAGTTGAATCCTTTAAAACTGTCAATCCCCCGCAATTTGACAAGGTTCCACACACGACACGATATAAATCACCAGCCGACCCGTTTAAACTGTCAGCCCCCGCACATTATGTCGCCATAAATTTTAATACCCATTTTTATCTTAGGCATTAATTTTAATTTTCTCAATTTCACAATTAACAAATTATCCCACCCTTTTAATCGATGTGAGATCCTAAAAATACCCCTTAGTCCCATACCTAAGGGTCCCCAAGTACACATACGTCCTATCCTACATATAGGATGAATTACCAATGCAAAACACGTCATAGTCTAACAAAAAGACGATATGACGTAAAAATCTGCACCACCCCGAAATATAAAATTCCCACGAATTTACACTAACTAGTTCCAAACCTAGCAAGTATAAATTATTGTTAAGGCCTACCTACTAGTTACATACCTAGTAAGAATCCTAAAAATAGGGTTGAGAAATATACTAACCAAAAGCCCCTCGTCTCCGCGATGGCAAACGTGAATGAAATAAATCACACAATGCAGTCATAAAAGTCCCAATTCAATTTAATTCAATGAATAACACTGTCGTCGTTTTCAAAATAATTATTTATGTTCAAAAATGTTAAATCTATTAACATGCAACAATACTCAATACGTCATAGTCGTTCTCTTTTATAAGTCATCTAATTTTTAAAAGTGTGAGCGCATCCTAATAACCACAAAAATAACCCTCATAAAATTCTACATGAGAACCTACACCCAAATATAACCTACGCACCCAAGGGTTTCAAAGATTAAATCATATTTAAAATTTCCATAAAAACACTCCCAAAATTTAGTGTCCACTTTCTCTAATTAAGTTACTAATTGATTTTAATAAAAAATACAAGATTAAGGGTTTAAGCGACACTTAAAACACATAATACTAAAGGAAAGGAATAGAGTATTCATGCCTGAATAAAAGTTGGTTTAGAAATATGATCTTGAATGTGTATTCCTCTAAAAAAATTGATAAAGATTCGTTCTTGATGGGCCTTGAGAAAACCTAGTTAATCTTGACAAAACTTGAGTTGAAAGTTATGTAGAATGGAGCTAGGGTTTAGAGGTTGAAGAAGATGAGAGGTTTCTAATTTTTGAGAAGGCTAAAATATATTTCAAAAGACCTAAACTTGTCACTTTATGTTTATATACCAAAAAGAATTAGAGTCCTAATCAGACACAAATAATAAAAAAAATTATTTCGGACGACTAGACTGTTGGAATTGCTTGAAATTTTGGGCCACAGTAGCAGAAGATGAGAGGAAGTTGCATACAAAAATTTAGCTCGATCGGATGGTCGAATATTTTTATATATTTTTTTCTAGAGAGTTTTATGTTTTGAGGACTCTTAGAGAGTTTTATGTTTTGAGAACTCTTCTAAAATACCCAAGGCTTATGTATACTCATATTAGGAGGCTTGTAATCTTGCTTTCCTAATTTTGAATATAAAAACGAACATATTTAATTATACAAATAATTAAATCCAAAAATTATTTATTTTTCTTTAATTTTTTAATTAATTAATAAAAACACGGGGTGTTACACCCATGATGATTTGATAAGTCTGCCTAATGAAATGATCCTACGTCCACAGGAAAATGAGATCCCTAAATAGGCTGTCATTAACGTTATCTTCCGATCACTATATATTAATGCCATCTTGCCAAACTTCTTGACAGATCGAGTCATCCTTACAACAACAAACAAACATGTTGACACCCTTAATACTAAGGTAATTGAAACATTCCCTAGAGAATTTAAGACATTAAATAGCTTTGATGAAGCTGTGGATGACACATACAACTACTATCAAGAAGAATTCTTAATTTTTTTAATTCCAAATAGACTATTCCCCTCCACACACACACATTGAAACTTAAACCAAAATTTCTAATCATTCTTCTACGCAATATAAATCCTTCAATTGGTTTATGTAATGGAACAAGAATGTTATACAAAGGCTCTCTTGATAATTTCATCCACATGGAAATTTCAGTTGGTCAACATAAGAAAAGAAATATCCTTTTTCCACGCATTCCCCTTTCCCGAATCGAAAATGAGGGATACCCTTTTCAATTCAAGAGAAAACAGTTTCCTATTTGTTTATGTTTTGCAATGACAATGAACAAATCTTATGGTCAAACAATTTCTAATGTTAATGTTTACTTAACAACAAATGTCTCCTCGCACGCCCAACTATATGTCACTTTATCAAGAGGAACTTCATTGACAACCACAAAAGTACTCTCAACTCTAAAAATTTCTGATAAAATAATGTAACAAAAAATATTGTCTACAAAGAAGTTCTATTGACATCAAGGTAAAAAAAATCTAATCTCCCATGCATTCTTCATATTCATTGAATTTAGTTGCCTCATTTTTTATGCTTAATCGCCTCATTCCTCTCCCTATAGCTTCGTTTTCTTTTATGCATAAATATTTATATGTTTTTCTCCAATTATTATAATATAATATTAATATTTTCATCTTCTTTCAATAGGTCAATCATTGAATCATATGACAACATCACTTGAAATCCTAATTGAGCAATACCAAATGATCAACAATCTCCAACGACTTGAAAATAAGTGTTAAATCATTTATCAAGTTATGCATAGAGTAACTATTGAGTCGTACACAAATGCAAGAGAATATGGAAATATATTAAAAATAATCATGATGGATGAGGAGGTTCACTTTCCTTTATTTTTCTCATGTAAAAGTTTATTCAAAATTAATATTATGCATACTATATTTATTCAACTAAAATAAGCACATAAGACTTTAAAATCCAAGCAGTCATATGGAATGACGACATAACAAGACTAGACGGACTCCTGCAAATTCAGAAAAAATACTCCATTACTAATGGAATGGTAAATGGAGTGAACGAGTCTTACTCTACCATACACAATAAAATCGATCATTCGTTAAATAAATACACTTAGGTCATTGAAGGAGATAACAACTTCGCATTCCTTTCATCATTCTACAACTTCATCTCCTTTGAGGACCTATCCTCACAATCGTAAGGCGCTAATACATATGGTAAGTAATACTTTATATATTTTCATTAACTAAAAGTGCACCTCTTTAAAATCACTTATTTCTTATTTTCACCACTACAGATGTGATCACATTTGTAATAAGTGTGAAACTAATTAGGACAATTATAAAGGTGTAAAACTCTGCAAAAATGAAACTACGAAATAACTCTACGGGATACAAAGTGAACCTTCTACATTACAAATTTTCTCTACTACTTTTCTTAACATTTGCCTATCATTTTTATCATTAGTACCCTCTTGTCTCAATACATTTACTTCTTCTATTTTTAATTTACATCTTATTCTTTAGTATAATATTAACTAATACTAATTTTCTTACTCTCAGATTTCAATCACTTACATTTACTTTATGGGGATACTTAGCAGAAAATAAAGGCCAACAATTAAGTGACTTGTCAATGGAATTTTCTATAATAGTTGTTTCTCAAGCTAAAAGATCGTCATACGAAGGCAAATGGTTTTATTTTTCATTTTGAGACAATAACTACAACATCAACAAATCCAAAAAAATTATACTTTATTCTTAACAAGGGAGTATAGCCTGACCAGTATCTCAGAGACTACAATTCAAACTGATCAAAATAATAATGAGTCTATAAAGTTAAAAGAATGGTTCAACATTTAAATATTTTCAATTCACTTTACTTCATGTGTAGTTACATTCATTTACACTTACATAGTTACAGGTTGTTTATCTCCTTAACATCGCCACAAAAGGAGAAATTTACTTCACCACCATAAAAAATCATAAAGAATGCAAAATACGTTATTATTTATAACGCTTTCAAAGAAATTCCATCAATTAAGGAGGTAAGGCATCAGTATCTTTTCCATAACCTTTTTTTAAGCTTTCAATTAAATGTTATACACTGACCGAATTTTTGTTTATTCCACATAATCAATTTTGTTCATTCATCGCAATGATTATGGAAGTTGGAGACAAAGAAAATACATGGTACGATGCTTGCAATATCTGCAAAAAGAAAGTCATTGTAGCTAATGAAGTTGCAAAATGCTTAAATTGTGCTTCGTCAGATGCAAAATACACCACGAGGTAAACTTAAACATTTTCAACGCTTTTTATATAATTAGTCTACTAAATATAATACAATATTCTAACTCATTCTTCAACCAAACACAAGGTATTTACTTTAATTGGTAGTCCAAGACGAGTACAAAAGAACATTTACCACACTGTTTGACAAAGGAGAATCTTTCATAGGTTATTCAATTCCAACTTTCATTGATTCAAAATAAAATGTACTACCATTCGTATTCAAAATTTATTTGTTCCTACACAAATTTTGTATATTCTAGATTCATTCCACATACTTATTATTCATAAATGGTAATTTTTACCACGGGGAATTATTCATTCCGATTATATTCGAAAGCTATATACCTGCAGCGAAAAATTGTTCAAGTTCTACATCAAAGGCAAATCATTTAAAGATTCTGATCGAAATCTTAGACGTTTGGTCGTGCATAAAGTAGAAGAAGTCTATGAGACATCCAACACTAATAAAAGTCAAAAGAAAAAGATTTGATACTTTGGTTTTTATGTCATATATTTCTATTCATCTTCACATGAATTTTTGAGCATTGGATTCGTTGCTATGGATTTTATTATGAATTTTTGAACTTATAGGACTCATCTGGTTCGAGGTTTGAGGGGAAACTTTGGATTCTTGGAAAATAGAATTCCCATAAATTAGAATTACCTTGTTTGTTTGGAGTTTTGGAGAGGAATTTAAAATTCCAGAAAATTAGAATTCCCACACTTCTAGTATTTTTCTTTCCCAGTAAAAATGAGGGGAATCGCTTAGGATTCTTGGGAATTCTTACTTGTATTTATGATTGGACAAAAATACTATTTCAAATAATTATTAGGACATTTTTTTCCAATTATATCCTAAGATTTGTTTGTAACTTATATTAAGAAAACACGATCAGATGATCTGATCAAGACAGACTTTCAAACTAAGCAACTCTCATAAGCCCCTCTATTTCTCTCTCTCTCTCTCTCTCTACACACACACACACACACACACACACACACACACACACACATATATATATATATATATATATATATATATATATATATATATGCAGTCAGGCTTTCCATCATACCTCTTAGCAACATACCTATGAACATACGTGTTTTAAAAAAAGTAAAAAAAATGTATTTTTCAACTAAATTTGGTATACAAAGTCTACATAGTAAGGATATCACCTATAAAAAAAAATCAAAAAATTCAACACCGAAGTGGGTAAAATAAAAAAATGGGTATATATGTGTATTTACGACCGTTTAAATGTTTTCCATCATCTCACTCACTTCTGGGTTAAATTTTTTGATGATTTTTTTGTAGATGGTCTCCTTACTATGTATATCATGTATACCAAATTTGATTGAAACACACACACACACACACACATATATATATATATATATGTGTGTGTTTGTGTGTGTGTGGGGGGGGGGGGGGGGGGGTGGGTGGGCGTGGGTGTGGGTGTGGGTGTTTATAAAACATAATTTGAATAATTTGAGCCCTCTGTGGATGTGTATCTGTAAAACCTAATTTGATGGAATTGAGCCCTAATTTCAAATTAGTCAATTTGATAAAATGTTAAAATGATTTCCCACTCTAATTTTAGATCAATTAATTTTATATTTTATATTTTATATAATATAATAATCGTTTGATGCTATATATGTTTATTTCTTTTCTCATTCATTCTTTTTGTAATATTGAACTAGTTTGTTATACCGTTGAACTAGATTCATGAATCTAGGGTTTTTGTGTGTGTATTTTGATGTATCCATGTTTACTTTTGGAAATCTATACATCAAATAGTGAAAATCTAGAATATGTATATCAAATATTTTGAATTATGCGGTACCAAAAGATAAAATTAAATCTCAAACAACATTTTCTTGGGGCGTTTGGATTTAGTTAGCATTGATTTGTTTTGTGCCTAATGTGCCTTCTCAATATGAATTTGTAGAAATGGATCGTGTAATGTATCAAAGGAAGAAAAAGATCATAAGTTTGTGTGACATTATTACGCGTATAGTCAATGTTGTAGGGATGTTCTACATTTTATGTATGTTAATGATTGGTGTATCGTAAAAGAAATAGTATTAGAGGAGACGTATCTAGTAGGAGAATAAGTCGTTTACTAAACATGCATGCAATGGTGTACGTGAGTAATAAAGCTTGCATTGATAACCATCATATGGATAGGCATACTTTTTCCAAGCTTTGTTATATGATTTGTACCCATGATATGTTAATGGACACAAGAAATATCAAAGTTAAAGAGATGGTTGTGATTTTCTTGTACATACTTGCTCACCATACTAAGAATTGAGAATACATTAGAGAATTCAAACATTTGGGAGAGACCACTGGTAGATCTTTCAATAAGGTGTTACAAGTGTGACACCCCGCCTAATTAAATACCGGGTGATTAGTCCTTTATTAGATTAAAATCAAGGTGAACGGTTGGTTCATTCTTAGCATCACTGTCGCAAAATAAAATTTCCAAATTAAACACCCTAAATAATTAAGCTAAGTGTCAAAACCATTTAAAGTCTTATTTCCATTTTTAAATTCGACTTGAAAATCTTTTTAAATAATCCATAGTATAAGAATCACATAAGTGCTACGGCTAGCAATCAACACAAAAGAATTAATCCATCTAGATTAACCAAACCAAGTCACATAACCATATATGAAATCATCCTGACAAAAGTTAACTCCCAAGGAATACTAAATACTGGAAATATAAACAAACGTACATTTCTGACAAATCCCAAACTGAATAGAGAAACGGGTGACACATGCCCAAACTAAGCAGAACTAAAACAAGAATAGAATCAATAAAGAGGTCGTCTAAAGCAACGACCTGCAACTCCCACATCAGCTGCGGTGCATCCAATCCAAGGAACCTATGCATGACGCCCATGTGGCTGGGAACCTGTAATACATACATATATATATATATATATATATATATATATACAAGAGAGAAAAAAGGAAACGGGTCAGAGCCCAAGTGTAAAACATTTTTAAAAATAGTTTAGCAAGTATTTAAAATGCTTACCGGCTAATGCAATAACCATGTTAGTATGCGACACTTTCTTGAGAATTCTCACCTCTCATCTAGTGTGCACGCCTAATGTACTAATAAATCTCATAAGTTTTTCTAACTTATTCTCCATAAGGTTTTATCACGTGAAAAGCAAGGTTATGATATTTACTTTAGGAAATCCTTCTCTTCAAGATTTCTTACGTTATTTAGAACAACTCATTACCGTTATAAAGTTCCCGAACACTTATAATAAAGTTGAAGCATTTATTCATTACTTATCTACTTATACACACAGTAGAAAGTTCCCATATAGATATACTTATATAAATTAGTCACACATATAATATATATACTAACGACACCTCACATAAAATCTATGGTGTTGGCATACTCTGCTATCAAGTCCCCGTATCAGTCGTACTAAGGGAAATACTAGTTCAGAGTCACTCTCGAACTGTATTAACACAAAACACATACAAATGGAGGCGAAGCATAGTTCCAAGTCACTAAGAGGTCAGAACATACCCTCACGTCTCTTAGGATAGCCTGTATCAAGAAATCCTATGTTCTAGGGTACAAGTCAATATCCCCCATAAAGGTCCAATCGAGATAAGACTGTCTCGGCGTGGCAACCTCCGTGGTAGCAAGTAGCGCGGGTATGATTTTTACACAGATACATAATATATGCACAATCACATGGCCATATATATATATATATATTCACATTTCCTAAATTAGGTGCACCCATGACCCATCATTATAATTATCCGTTCTTAGCACATATTACTCAATTATCTCGCATAACGGATTCATCTCTTTTATTCTCATATATAATTTATTCCATACTTACTTCTCACCTATCGAAGTATTTTATCTCACTAAGTACAATTTCAGTAGGTATGCTCTCACTTACCTTCGGGTCAAAATCCTTTATGAGTCTCAATCTTTTAGTAAATGTACGCACAATTTCCTATGTGTGAATAACTCCCCGTTAACCCACATTTTCATCCCACATTAAATCTCTCTCAACGGAGTCTACCTAGACCCTATTGGTCTTCTTTATAACCCATTATGTTCTAACAATAATAATCAAGGGTTCCTACGTATTTTAACCGAATTAAATAAAAGGAGACAAATATGCAGTTTTCCAGGAGGGATCGATCGATCGATGAAATGGGGTCGATCGATCGATCATCGATCGATCGATATTCTTGGTCGATCGATCGATCAAGCAGTTCTTGCTCAGAAACTGCAGTTTCAACCTACGGGTTTCATCTTCCAAATTACTCTAAAATGTCGTTATCGATTCCCAAACTCCCAAACAACATTTCTAATAGTTACATGTACCTATATACTTGATTTCCTATGTGAAACATGTCCAAATTCATGAAAGGCATTGGATTTATGGGATAATTTAACATAATTATCAAGAACCCTAATTTTTTTAATGAAAATTTCATTATTCTAATTCTTTTCCAGATTTCTTGCCTCTAAATCCATACCAATTCGTGGATAATCCTCTACATATGATGGGTATGTCCAGAATATATTTAGTTTCTCTGAAGCATGCGATTTTAAGTCTCTAAATTGTCAATTTCTTCCATAAAACATGTTCTTAACAATCCTAAACTAACATATGGGTGAGACATTAACTAAAAACAAGGCAAGATAGATACTTGCCTGGAATTCAAGGTTCTGATTTGTGGATGAAAAAGGTATGGTTGCGTTCCTTGTTGTGCGATCTACGTTTTGGTGGTAGTGGCGGTGCAAACGGATGAGTTCTTGGCCTTGGATTGCTTGGAAAGCTTCTGATCTTCTTCTCTAATGGTCGTTCTTAGGTTCTGTGATTGTTAACCCTAAAAGCCTTACTCAAATGGCTGATATATCTTGGGGAAATTCGTGGGTTTAATTACTCAAAAATACAAAATGACTATTATACCCTCCCGAGATGTCAATTAGGCCTAAAAATGCCCCGAGACCCAAACTAACCCCCCGGGTATACTTTTCTGACTATCTCGACCCTTTCGGACATGTTGGCGCACTCAAAATGACCATACGAGCGATTTATAATTTATTCACTTATAATAATAATAATAATAATTTAGTCCCGACATGACACAGGCGCGTCCTGACTTAATTTCCATAATTGTCTGATTATCCCCTCGTGACAATTTTAATAAATTCAATTGTACATATTACTCTACTCAATAAGTAATATTTAACAAATCAATAATTTTCCAATAATTACTAACTCTCGTCACGCTAGTAAATATTTAAAACAAAATTTTGAATTAATATGAAATTAATTTTATCTGAATTAAATTTAATAAATACCTAAATTTAAAAGCCATAAAAATACGGAGTATTACATACTTCCCCCCTAATAACGGAATTTCATCTCGAAATTCAAAAAATAATGCCTACCTGGTAAAACAATTCTAGATACCTTATCAGTACACAAACTATTTACATAGTAAGGCACTCAATCACTATAGCCCCGGCCTCACAGCAGGCTTGTTTAACACTATCGTTAAAGACACTTCACATTGTGCTCCTATCCGACAACATTCGCATAAGACACGCATATACATTATTAATTCCCATTATTTCAATATCACTGGGAGGCCGCACCTCACTTCATGACAATTACTCGGATTTATCTAAACACAAAACTCCCATTTTGAGAGAAACCATACAAACATCTGACCATTCTTGTTCTCCTAAAACAGTCATGGTAATTCCACCATAGTCATCAGACTCTAACTTGACCAATCCAAAATTCTGATTATCCGCCCATCTCTTAACATTCAGAGTGAGAAGAGTTAAAGTTTTTCCATACCAAAACCTCAATAAGCACCTTGTTCATAATAAACAGGTACGGGTGCTCCCAAAGGACCCTACCATTAGGTAATATCCTCCCCCAATTACCGTACTATACTCCACTTGCTAGCTATAATCGTTGTGGAAGAGAAACGATCACAATGAATCCAAAATTACTTTCACATTGCTCCAATAATGGTTAATCACCGCTCGCTACTCCCCGGATTATGGGTGATACAACCTGCTCAAAACGAAACGATATCCCCACTGCTTCCTAAAATTCCATATTGAAGGTGGGATTCAAAAATCGAATCCTAATTCAGAAAATACTGTGTAGGACCACGTGCCGGCGCGATCCTCCCTTTCAAAGGAAGACTGGGGCACACTAGTTAATATTGTAAATCACCCCAAAAGGGATATCAATCACTTCTTTCTTGGGTGACTTGTTCCACATGTTCGAATGAACCCTTTATCTTGCCTTGAGGTTGGCAACCCACCAAAGAAACTTTACCAACTTTACTGGCCTCTTCCATTATTGGAATCGTCGGTAGCCACGAAATTCTCTGGTTGACCCTCTTATTCCAACCGATTTTTATTTATGAGTAGTGCCCGCGGAGACTACTCATTATGTCCCGCTCGATATTGACTTCTACTTGTAATGTCTCACATTAAGTGACACTTAATACCCCCCCTTATTTCCTATGCGTATACTGAAAGTTCCGACCCATGCACCTTTATCCACGATGTGCACTTCCGGACCTTTTATACCATACTAACATCATCAGTCTTTGTACATGTCAGTCGCTCTCAACATTTGACTAATTACAACTCTGCATCGAGTGTTCTCCATATAGTTAAATTCTACCCTTCTCAAGGTATGCCCCTTATAAATGGCTTCCCACAGCTTTCCAACCAGATTTGGTGTGCTACTCTGATCACACACAAATATATGGATTTATCGTCTTTCACACGGCGCTCAATCCACTCTACCACTTCCACTTCGTTATGTTAATCCATTTTGTAACACCCTGCCCACCTGAGGAGAGAGAATGGAGCGCTACTGTCGATAAAACTAAACTAAATCCACAAATAACAAGGTATAGAGCATCTAAAAATCCCACAAACATTTATTCCACACGTTTATTCCCACGTCCCTTCAACTCGAATGATTTTTAACATTAGCCAACCAGGATGCCCACACACCCTATAAACCGTGCATACTAGCGTAAGCATCACATACGCTTCACACATAATACCCAATTATTTATTTTCCTTGTGCTCACAACGTGATCACAACACTTGGGTACTCTCAATCACCCTAGAAATCAAAATTTTAAATCCTCCTTATCACCATTCCACCCTTTAACTCATGGTGATAAAATAAAACTTTCAATGCTTTCTTACCGCACAACCGGCTCCACTGGCCTTAAATCATAATTCAACTTCCAACTTACAGATATAATTACCTTCTCCTACTACGACCGAGGTACCAAACTCATAGACTAATGACCAAACATCTTCCTACTTCCAACCTTACGCTAAGTTTCATGTGTGGGATGTCTCGCAAAGAGAAATCCAAATAAGGAACCCCCCCCCATACACTACTACCTAGCATTGTCGGTTATCGAAATATGTTAGGCCCTCCGTTCATAACATGTAACCCTTTATTCCGTCTCTTGACAAAAAAGTTACATCTCCTCCTGTAATTTTACTTGAACAAAGAACATTTTGCCAATTGCACTATTGTTCAGTATTGGTGATAATCACATTCCATAAACCCCGAATACATACAATCGAGATTCTCGAAATTTTGTCCCCAAACATATGGATATAACTCTTAACTCTCACATCTCTAAAGGATAGATATATCAATGCGCTCTTCCTAACACCAAGTCCTGAGCGCTAAACGTAATAATAAGTTAAATACTTTCGCTCAAAAGTAGACCCAATATATATTGAATCATAACAGCAAAGTTACTACACACATCGAGATCGAATATCTCGAGACCACTATCCCCTCTGACGTCTTTAGAATAGATAATATAAGTGCGAGTCTGACCCTCTCGCAGGTGAGGCCTCGCCAGAACAAAACATGTTGCACTAACGCAACCATTCCGATAGCCTTGCAATAACTGCTTATTATCGTACTAACCATTACTATAAATTTGTAACCAAGACAATATCATACTCGTATATCACATCACTAAAACGAGTAATCTCAATAAAGTATATAATACTATTAATACACCCATTCATCCTCCGCGGATAGCACTAAAGATAATCCCGCTACACTAGGGAAAATATTCACATAATAATGTTATACACGTTAAAGTCGTCTCACATGCTAATCTAGCAATGCACAAAATATAGTGACTCGCTCGTGTCACATAAAACACGTCTCATCCTCCGAGGATAAAACTCATACTTCTACCTTGCCAATCGTTTTGACTACACAAATGGTCCCCGGACGTAACACGCCTGTCCAAATCAAAACAAAAACTACTTTAATCATTGTCCTTTACTAGGCATCCTACTCGTGTACCTTTACTCACTTCGGTAAAACATTAACGCATGTGAATCACTCTCCACAAATTACCTCTACACATAATCCACTTATCATCTGTCATACTAACCATATTAGGACTGTCCTTCTCTCGGACTTTGGTAGGCTCGATTCCTGATGGCTACCCCCATTGTTCCCTTAGCCTTATTGGCCCTAAAGAACATGCTACTAGCTACAGTAGTCCTTACTGAATTCACCATCGCTCGATAATAATTCAGCTATCCGATTCATTTAAATGGGTCCCCTGATGTGTATCCATACCCCCTTGTGGTGCTACACCAACACCGTTTCATCCAGTCTTATTCTTAACTAAATTCTTCGATTCTTTTAGCTTCCCACAGTGTTGATACCAAATTTAGTATGCTGACGTGGACCGATTATGTGGAGACACGTGTCAATCTACATGGCACCCGCGAACATTTTTAACAACACCTTGACTCCGAGGAACTCAACCTAACCGACCAACCCACGCGCTCCGAGCAACAAGTGTTCTTCGAGGAACTTTATTGTACCGAGCAACTCATGTATGCCGAGAAACTTAGGCGGTCCGAGCAGCTTAGGTGGTCCGAGATGCACCTCGTACATAGCATTTATAACCAGATAATTAAGAGGATTGAATGCACATTAAATGCTGATTATTATCATACAGATGTACACGCCTATTGGACAGCTATGTAATATTCTCTCGCATGTACAACCTCAAGGCTACAAAAACATTGTAAGAGCGGATGCCTTAGAATGGGGAATTATTCATTCCGATTACATTCGAAAGCTATATACCTGCATCGAAAAATTGTTCAAGTTCTACATCAAAGGCAAATCATTTAAAGATTCTGATCGAAATCTTGGACGTTTTGTCGTGCATAAAGTAGAAGAAGTCTATGAGACATCCAACACTAATAAAAGTCAAAAGAAAAAGATTTGATACTTTGGTTTTCATGTCATATATTTCTATTCATCTTCACATGAATTTTTGAGCGTTGGATTCGTTGCTATGGATTTTATTATGAATTTTTGAACTTATAGGACTCATCTGGTTCGAGGTTTGAGGGGAAACTTTGGATTCTTGGAAAATAGAATTCCCATAAATTAGAATTACCTTGTTTGTTTGGAGTTTTGGAGAGGAATTTAAAATTCCAGAAAATTTGAATTCCCACACTTCTAGTATTTTTCTTTCCCAGTAAAAATGAGGGGAATCGTTTAGAATTCTTGGGAATTCTTACTTGTATTTATGATTGGACAAAAATACAATTTCAAATAATTATTAGGACATTTTTTCCAATTATATCCTAAGATTTGTTTGTAACTTATATTAAGAAAACACGATCAGATGATTTGATCAAGACAGACTTTCAAACTAAGCAACTCTCATAAGCCCCTTTATTTCTCTCTCTCTCTACACACACACACACACACACACACACACACACACACACATATATATATATATATATATATATATGTAGTCAGGCTTTCCATCATACCTCTTAGCAACATACCTATGAACATACGCGTTTTAAAAAAAAAGTAAAAAAAATGTATTTTTCAACTAAATTTGGTATACAAAGTCTACATAGTAAGGAGATCATCTATAAAAAAAAATCAAAAAATTCAACACCGAAGTGGGTAAAATAAAAAAAAATGGGTATACATGTGCATTTACGACCGTTTAAATGTTTTCCATCATCTCACTCACTTCTGGGTTAAATTTTTTGATGATTTTTTTGTAGATGATCTCCTTACTATGTATATCATGTATACCAAATTTGATTGAAACACACACACACACACACACACACACACATACCAAATCTTCTGTGTGTGTGTGTGTGTGTGTGTGAGTGTGTGGGTGTGGGTGTTTATAAAACATAATTTGAATAATTTGAGCCCTCTGTGGATGTGTATCTGTAAAACCTAATTTGATGGAATTGAGCCCTAATTTCAAATTAGTTAATTTGATAAAATGTTAAAATGATTTCCCACTCTAATTTTAGATCAATTAATTTTATATTTTTTTATTTTATATAATATAATAATCGTTTGATGCTATATATGTTTATTTCTTTTCTCATTCATTCTCTTTTGTAATATTAAACTAGTTTGTGATACCGTTGAACTAGATTCATGAATCTAGGGTTTTTGTGTGTGTATTTTGATGTATCCATGTTTACTTTTGGAAATCTATACATCAAATAGTGAAAATCTAGAATATGTATATCAAATATTTTGAATTATGCGGTACCAAAAGATAAAATTAAATCTCAAACAACATTTTCTTGGGGCGTTTGGATTTAGTTAGCATTGATTTGTTTTGTGCCTAATGTGCCTTCTCAATATGAATTTGTAGAAATGGATCGTGTAATGTATCAAAGGAAGAAAAAGATCATAAGTTTGTGTGACATTATTACGCGTATAGTCAATGTTGTAGGGATGTTCTACATTTTATGTATGTTAATGATTGGTGTATCGTAAAAGAAATAGTATTAGAGGAGACGTATCTAGTAGGAGAATAAGTCGTTTACTAAACATGCATGCAATGGTGTACGTGAGTAATAAAGCTTGCATTGATAACCATCATATGGATAGGCATACTTTTTCCAAGCTTTGTTATATGATTTGTACCCATGATATGTTAATGGACACAAGAAATATCAAAGTTAAAGAGATGGTTGTGATTTTCTTGTACATACTTGCTCACCATACTAAGAATTGAGAATACATTAGAGAATTCAAACATTTGGGAGAGACCACTGGTAGATCTTTCAATAAGGTGTTACAAGTGTGACACTCCGCCTAATTAAATACCGGGTGATTAGTCCTTTATTAGATTAAAATCAAGGTGAACGGTTGGTTCATTCTTAGCATCACTGTCGCAAAATAAAATTTCCAAATTAAACACCCTAAATAATTAAGCTAAGTGTCAAAACCATTTAAAGTCTTATTTCCATTTTTAAATTCGACTTGAAAATCTTTTTAAATAATCCATAGTATAAGAATCACATAAGTGCTACGGCTAGCAATCAACACAAAAGAATTAATCCATCTAGATTAACCAAACCAAGTCACATAACCATATATGAAATCATCCTGACAAAAGTTAACTCCCAAGGAATACTAAATACTGGAAATATAAACAAACGTACATTTCTGACAAATCCCAAACTGAATAGAGAAACGGGTGACACATGCCCAAACTAAGCAGAACTAAAACAAGAATAGAATCAATAAAGAGGTCGTCTAAAGCAACGACCTGCAACTCCCACATCAGCTGCGGTGCATCCAATCCAAGGAACCTATGCATGACGCCCATGTGGCTGGGAACCTGTAATACATACATATATATATAAGAGAGAAAAAAAATAGGAAATGGGTCAGAGCCCGAGTGTAAAACAATTTTAAAAATAGTTTAGCAAGTATTTAAAATGCTTACCGGCTAATGCAACAACCATGTTAGTATTCGACACTCTCTTGAGAATTCTCACCTCTCATCTAGTGTGCACACCTACCGTACTAATAAATCTCATAAGTTTTTCTAACTTATTCTCCATAAGGTTTTATCACGTCAAAATCAAGGTTATGATATTTACTTTAGGAAATCATTCTCTTCAAGATTTCTTACGTTATTTGGAACAACTCATTACCATTATAAAGTTCCCGAACACTTGTAATAAAGTTGAAACATTTATTCATTACTTATCAACTTATATGCATAGTAGAAAGTTCCCATATAGATATACGTATATATATTAGTCATACATATAATATATATATACTAACGGCACCCCACATAAAATCTATGGTGCTGGCATACTCAGCTATTAAGTCCCCGTATAACTCGTACTATGGAAAATACTAGTTTGGAATCACTCTCGAACTGTATTAACACAAAACACATACAAATGGAGGCGAAGCATAGTTCCAAGTCACTAAGAGGTCATCACATACCCTTACGTCTCTTAGGACCATCTGACTATCACTCAGATGGCCTGTATCAAGGAATCCTATGTTCTAGGGTACAAGTCAATAATCCCCTATAAAGGTCCAATCGAGATAAGACTGTCTCGACGTGGCAACCTCCGTGATAGCAAGTAGCGCGGGTATGATTTTTACACAGATACATAATATAAGCACAATCACGCGACCATATATATATATATATATATATATATATATATATATATATTCACATTTCCTAAATTAGGTGCACCCACGACCAATAATTGTAATTATCCTTTCTTAGCACATATTACTCAATTATCTCGCATAACGGATTCGTCTATTTTATTCTCATATATAATTTATTTCATACTTACTTCTCACCTATCGAAGTATTCTATCTCACTAAGTATAATTTCATTAGGTATGCTCTCACTTACCTTCGGGTCTAAATTCTTTACGAGTCTCAATCTTTTAGTAAACGTACGCATAATTTTCTGTGTGTGAATAACTCCTCGTTAACCCACAATTTCATCCCACATTAAATCTTTCTCAACGGAGTCTACCTAGACCCTACTGGTCTTCTTTATAACCCATTATGTTCTAACAATAATAATCAAGGGTTCCTATGAATTTTAACCGAATTAAACAAAAGGAGAAAAATATACAGTTTTTCAGGAGGGATCGATCGATCGATCGATCGATGTTCTTGGTCAATCGATCGATCAAGCACTTCTTGCTCAGAAACTGCAGTTTCAACCTACGGGTTTCATCTTCCAAATTACTCTAAAATGCCATTATCGATTCCCAAACTCCCAAACAACATTTCTAATAGTTACATATACCTATATACATGATTTCCTATGTGAAACATGTCCAAATTCATCAAAGGCATTGAATTTATTGGATAATTTAACATAATTATTAAGAACCCTAATTTTTTTTCATAAAAAGTTCATTCTTCTAATTATTTTCCGAATTTCTTGCTTCTAAATCCATACCAATTTGTGGATAATCCTCTACATATGATGGGTATGTCCAGAATATATTTAGTTTCTCTGAAGCATGCGATTTTAAGTCTCTAAATTATCAATTTCTTTCATAAAGCATGTTCTTAACAATCCTAAACTAACATTGGTGAGACATTAACTAAAAACAAAGCAAGATAGATACTTGCCTGAAATTCAAGGTTCTGATTTGTGGATGAAAAAGGTATGGTTGCATTCCTCGTCGTGCGATCTACGTATTGGTGGTAGTGGCGATGCAAATGGATGAGTTCTTGGCCTTGGATTGCTTAGAAAGCTTCCTACCTTCTTCTCTAATGGCCGTTCTTAGGTTCTGTGATTGTTAACCATAAAAGCCTAACTCAAATGGCTGATATATCTTAGGGCAATTCGTGGGTTTAATTACCCAAAAATACAAAATGACTATTATACCCTCCCAGGATGCCAATTAGGCATAAAAATTCCTCGAGACCCAAACTAAACCTCCGGGTACACTTTTCTGACTATCTCGACCCTTCCGGACATGTTGGCGAACTCAAAATGATCATACGTGCGATTTATAATTTATTCACTTATAATAATAATAATTTAGTCATGACACGACAATGGCGCGTCCTGACTTAATTTCCATAATTATCATATTATTTCCTCGTAACAATTTTAATAAATTTAATTCTACATATTACTCTACTCAATAAGTAATATTTAACAAATGAACAATTTTCCAATAATTACTAACTCTCGTCACGCTAGTAAATTTTTAAAACAAATTTCCGGATTAATATTAAATTAATTTTATCTGAATTAAATTTAATAAATCCCTAAATTTAAAAGCCATAAAAATACGAGGTATTACAACAAGGAGTTATATTGTTGCAAGGGCGGTTACTTAACACACTAGTGGTCATCTTCAAGGCCTCAGGCGATTCTATATGGAAATGGTTCAAGGCATATAAACACACTTCATTATAAAAACCTAATCCAATTAAATTGTCAATTTATGATATTTGTGTGAAAGAAACTTATAATTGTTTTAATTCTTATAGAATAAGGTCATTAAATGGAACTTATATTCGGATTAAGGTGCCAGAAGTTGATAAACCTAGATATCGTACAAGGAAGCATGATGTTGCAACAAATGTCTTATGTGTTTGGTCTCACGATATGCAAATTAATTATGTATTGCTAATATGGGAGATATTTGCACAATATTCATTAATACTTAGGGATGTAGTCAGTCGCCCAAATGGTTGAAAGTTCCTAGGGTTTTGTTTATATATTAATTACATTATTTCGATAAATATTCCAAAGTGTATTATCCACTAATCTTTAGTATGATTATAAGTTTATACTACCTTGTTGATGCCGAATATCCAAATGGTTCCGGTTTCCCTGCTCTGTTTCGACGTCAACGATATCAGTTGAATAGGTTGAGTAATGACTATTAATATCAAAATCTGAAAGAGTTTTTCAATATGAAGCATTCTCAAGCGAGGAATATTAAAACCTGCGACGAATGGACCAATTTTTTTGCAAACTTAGCTATGCAAATGTACAACGAATGGAGGCAATCAACGAATGCATAAAAATGGCATTTTGAATGATGGGGTTAATTCAAAATTTATTCCAGTATTACTTCATTTTAATTTGAAGTACATATGTTTTGATTTGGCATAAAAATGTCAAGTTGATCTGTTGGGTTTTATCTATAATAAGTATATAAAATGTGAAGTTGAATTTCAAGTTCAAATGCAGTTGATGTATGGATTTAATTTCAAGTTTATATAGTGCAAGTATATAAAATCTATTTGGTTTTAAGCTGGCAGAAATATATCAGTTTCTTGTTGGTTTTAAGCATTCTCACACAAGAGTTGTTATTTAAATAATCCCAAACAAAAGCTTCCCTTAAGCAGGTATAAATTTATTGATGAAGAATTGAACTTTTATAGGATAATTTTAAAACCAAATGTATATCCAACTCATAGAACATGGTAGATTTCTTCTACAACATCCATAGAAGACTTACAATTTAACTCCCTGGTAGTTCTAAGAGTCCAAATATCCCCCTAATAACTCATTTGCAAGTGTTCCTCTGTTATATCTTTAACTTCCCTTAATCATTTGATAGATTTTGATCCACAAGCTGTTAACATCCACAAGCAGTTATCAGATTCTTTTAACTACTTCAGTAACTGCATTTATATGTGTTATGAGTCATGACTCTTACGAATGAAGAAATCGGTAAAAACCTCTTAAACTATGTCCCTTACTTTTGAAGCACAATTATCCCAACAATGTATAATAATATGTGGCTGAAGCATAAGGAGCAGAGACAAAATTTAGAATCATGAGCAGTGTTGTAAGGACATAAATTTTCAATTGAGTCCTTTGTAGTTTTGGCTCAATTCCGGACAAAAACATTTGAGTCATAGGATAGAGTTCAAGTTTATCCATTTAAGCCTACGACGTGTTTGTTGAAGACGTAGCGACCAAGATATTAAAGTGTCATAAAATTCCAAGTTCAATGTGCCTCGTTTCTACGTCAATAACATTAGTTCCATTGCTCCTAAGGTATGAATGCATTTTGAATATATATATAGGAGCTTGGAACATTTTATATTGGGTGAAATTTTATTTTAAACTGTTGCTTATTTTCAGAAAGTTTCATTAAAACTTTAAAATAAAGTATATAATGTTTCTGGGCTAAAAATAGAAATTTACACTTTCTGGAAGTTCGTTCGGATTGTCGTTCGAACGAGTTTTCCGTTCGAACGAGAATGTCGTTCGAACGAGGTTTGCAACGACCTGCCATTGGAACTTCATTAGAAGTATTGTTCGAACGAGACTTCGTTCGAACGAGATTTGGCGGGAACAGTTATTTGGGCAGCTTTTGACAGTTTTTCCACTTTTTCCACTAGTTTTCCCCACTAACTTTTTGACAGACTTAATATGTGCGGGAACCAACTATTTTGAGTTAACTTTTTCACCTCTTTCCATCTCTAAGAGAGAGTTTGAGAGCATAATTCCAAAAGAAAAAAGTCAATTGTTTAAGTGTTGTTATTTTTCAAGAAAAATCTTTTAAACACTTGTTTTACAACCAAAGTTTGTTTATCCAAGTTACTCTTTATATATATACATTGCTTGGAGTTTGGCACCGGTTTTTTATCTCTACCGTTTGAAGAGAAGTTTGGGTTTGGTTCTAAATCCCATAAAGAAGAAAAAGTTTGTTTTGCTGCGGCATTCTCACATGGTGAAAGGCACTGTTGATACCAAAATTAGTATGCTGATATAGACGAATCACAAGAACGTGTCGATCTACGTGGCATAATAGCAACGAGGAAGTCTATTTCCCCGACCAAGTCAGACTCACCCCGAGCAACAAGTATACTCCGAGGAACTCCATCTCTCCGAGGAACTCCAGCTTTCCGAGGAACTCCAGCTCTCCGAGGAACTCTTGAACGACGAGCAACTAAGGCGGTTCGAGCTGCATCTCGACCACAGCATTGATTGCCAGATAATCAACAGTTTAACTATTCATTGAATGCTTATCATCTTGACGCACACGCTTGAAGAGCATTAAATGAGTTACCCTTTCATATG
The DNA here is from genome assembly GCA_949130495.1 of Sambucus nigra. Taxonomy (NCBI): domain Eukaryota; kingdom Viridiplantae; phylum Streptophyta; class Magnoliopsida; order Dipsacales; family Adoxaceae; genus Sambucus; species Sambucus nigra. The sequence goes on from OX422213.1 coordinate 215,333,908, forward strand.
TATATCATTTAATGTATCACCCTTTCATGTACAGCCTAAGGGCTATAAATACCTTGTATGACCCTCATTCAAGGGGACCGAAATTTCTTGATAGTACTTGTAATCGAGAATTCCCAAACACTCAGCAATAACATAACAGTGGACGTAGGCCATTCATATAAGGCTGAACCACTTTAAAAATATTTTGTCTCATTTATTTATCTGTGATTGAATTATTAGAGTGATCTAATTTTTTACATCAACAGATTGGCGCCGTCTGTGGGAACGATTGTTGTTATCGTTTTTCACCAAAAATCATTTATCATCAATGGCAGATAATCCGGAATCCAGTAATCGAAACGCTGGAAATGCTGGAAATCCTCCAAATCCCTCTGCACCTCCAGATCTGGCTGGAATTATGACGAATCTGGCTCAAGGACAAACCGCCATGCAAGAGACAATGCGGCAACTCATACAAACCCTTCATGGCGGTGCACCTGCACATTTGGGACAGCGAAGTGGTCAAAGACAAACCTATTTACTTTCTTCACGATCCAGACGTACAGATGCGTATCGTAATGAGGAATCTGATGATTTCTCTTATCAACCTGGGTGAACTTCATCAATAAGGGCTACAGATACTGAGCAACGTATCACTCTCTCTCTAGAGAGACCTGGTGCCTTGGAAAGGTTGAGCAGGGTATCTCCTTTCAGCCGGTTAGGCCCTAGGAGGAATAGGAGTCCACCTAAGACCATGTCGAGGAGTTTTCGACAACCATTAGATCTAAGAAAAGGATCAGCGCAATCACGACCAGTTGCTCGTCAAGATAGATCTCAAGAGGCCACTTCAGAACAATCAATTGCTCGAACTAATAGACCCGAGGAAGGAAATGATGCGTGGAAAGGTTCCATTCAACGGTTGGAGGATAGATTGGGAGAAATGGCTAAGGCGAAGAATCCCCTACAACGAACTTTTGTTCAAGGGACACCTTTTGTCAAGGCTATTGTGGATTTTCCTACACCGTTAAAGTTTAAAGCACTCGTAGTAACCCCCAAATATGATGGAAAGACAGATCCTGTTCATCACATAGAGCAATATCAAGCTGCTGCCGACATCTATGCCGTCCCTGACGAGATGAGATGCAGAGCATTCTCAGGAACTCTTACTAGATCTGCTCAGATATGGTACAACAATCTTCCTCGGGGTAAGATTTCAACTTTTTTTCAATTAGCCGAGTTGTTCATCGATAATTTCTGTTTTGGGGCAAAGCCAGTAAAAAGAGTAGCACACTTGTTAAGTGTTAGACAAAAATCTGGTGAGAGTACTAGAGATTACATAACTCGTTTCAATAACGAGAAGCTGGAAGTCATAGATTATGAAGAAAAGACAGCAATCACCACCTTGATGAGTGGGTTGTTGCCTAACAAGTTGTATTACACTTTGGCCAAAGATCCACCTACAACTATGTCAGAGTTGATGGCAAAAGCAGTCAAAATCATGAATGCCGAGGAGGCTATGGCTGCGAAGAAGAATATGGATAAAGAGACCAAGGAGGAAGACGACAAATCTAAGAAGAAAGAGCATAAGGGCAATGGCGGTGACAAGCATTCCAAGAGTAATAAGTCATCATGGGAAGTCTTGAAGAAATTCGACAATTATACTCCTTTGAAAATGGGTATTAATCATGTCTTGGAAGAAATCAAGAATAACGAGGAAGTAAAGTGGTCAAAGAAACTGAGGTCAGACCCTGACACGAGGAATAGGGAGAAATATTGCGAGTTCCATAAGGATCATGGCCATATGACCAAAAATTGCATAGCTCTTCAGAACGAGATTGAAACACTCATCCGAAGAGGGAAACTAGCAAAGTATGTTGATCGGGGAGGCGAAAGAAGAAATAATGACCGAACTAGAGAAAGATCCAGATCTCCTCGTCGAGCAGAGGAGAAAAAGAAGAGAGACCATGAAGATGATTCAGATGATGACCCCGATCTTCCCAAGAAACCAAGGCAGCCAGAACGAGAGGTATTTTCCATACGTTTTGGGTCATTTGATTGTAATGTCATTACAAGAGGAGATGCAGGAGGAGGAGACCTTACTGCAGAAAGAAAGGCTTACCTTGGAGAGGCTCAAGCCTGTTCATATATTCAGCGAATAAATTTGGCTGAGGAGGATCGCCCGAGGAAGATAAACAAAGAGAAGCTGGTCATTGGCTATTCAAAAAACGACCTGGAAGGTGTTATTTACCCTCACGACGACCCTTTGGTGATCAAAATGAGGATGAAAGAAATAGTGATTTCAAGGGTTTTGGTAGATAATGGTAGTTCGGCGGACATCATGTACTACTCATGCTTTGACAGTTTAAATTTGAAATTATCTTAATTGGAGCCTTATCACAGACCTCTCCTGGGTTTTGCTGGCGAGAAGGTTTTTCCACTTGGGACGATCAAGTTGGATATATTCATTAGAACTTGGCCTGCTTGTCGAACAGAAAGAATACGCTTCTTTGTGATGGATAAGAATGTGCAATCAGCTTACAACATCATCATGGGAAGAGTTAGTTTGAAGAAGTTCGAAGCATTTCCGTCTACAGTACATCAGTGTTTAAAATTCCCTACAAATTTCGGAGTGGGAGTTGTGAAAGGTGATCAGAAAGTAGCTCGGGAATGCTATTATTCGTCTGTCGAGCAAGAGGAGCTTGAAGAGTCAAGGAAAAAGACTACTACCTATCAGGTGGAGGAAGGTACAGAAATTGAAACACTTGATCCCAGAGATGAATCCCAACTTGTAAAAGGACAGGTGGTGGAATCTACAGAAAATGTTATTCTGGACGACGAGCACCCTGAACGAGTAACCCAGATAGGTTCGTCGTTGGATGTTTCAATAAAACAGGAGTTGATAACTTTTTTGAGAAACAGAAAGAAAACTTTTGCATGGAGTCATGAAGACATGCCAGGAATAGATCCGAACTTCTTATGTCATGAGCTCAATGCGAATAAGGAGATCAAGCCTGTAAAGCAGAGAAGAAGAGTATTTAGTCCCGAGAAGAATCAAGCTATACAAGAAGAGGTCGAGAAGCTCCAGAAAGCCCAATTCATTGAAGATGTGAAATATCCAGACTGGTTAGCAAATATGGTGATGGTAAAGAAGAAAAATAATAAATGGAGAATGTGTGTTGATTTCACCGATCTCAACAAGGCATGCCCAAAGGATCACTTTCCATTGCCCAGAATTGATCAACTAGTGGATGCTACCTCGGGACACGAGCTGCTCAGCTTCATGGACGCTTACTCTAGCTAAAACCAGATCAAAATAAAACCTGAAGACAGGCAAAGCACTTCTTTTATTACCCTTAGGGGAACTTATTGTTATAATGTTATGCCTTTTGGTTTGAAAAATGCAGGAGCGACATACCAGCGGCTGATGAACAAGGTTTTTTCCGAACAAATCAGTTGCAATATGGAAGTCTATGTCGATGATATGCTGACAAAGAGCAAGAAAGCTGATGATCATCTAGTTGACTTAGGCCAGACCTTTGATCAACTGGATAAATACCAGATGAAGCTCAACCCGACGAAGTGCACATTTGGAGTACGAGAAGGAATGTTCCTCGAGTACATCGTCAACCAACGAGGCATTGAGGCGAATCCAGAAAAGATCAAAGCTCTTTTAGGGTTGCTATCTCCAACGACGAAGAAAGAGGTGCAGATTCTTACAGGACGAGTTGCAGCGCTCAACAGATTTGTATCCCGAGCAACTGACAGATGCCTCCCATTCTTCAAAACACTTCGAAAAACTTTCGAGTGGAATGATGAATGTGAAAAATCCTTTCAAGACTTGAAGAAATATTTGGGAGCACCTCCACTGTTATCCAGGCCAGTAATGGGAGAGAAGTTGTACTTGTACCTGGCAGTATCAGAGAATGCAGTCAGCTCGGCATTGATCAGATTGGAGAATGGAGTCCAGAAACTAATTTATTACACAAGTAAGGCTTTCCGAGGTGTAGAGGTCAGGTATCCAAAGCTGGAAAAATTGGCATTAGCATTAATTGAAGCAAGTAGAAGAATGAGGCCATATTTCCAGGCCCATACCATCGTCGTGTATACCGACATGCCATTAAGACAAGCCCTTCATAAGCCAGAAAAATCAGGGAGACTGATGTACTGGGTAATAGAGCTCGGTGAATATGATATTGTGTATGAACCCAGATCATCATTAAAAGGGCAGGCTGTAGCAGATTTTATCGCAGAGTTTACATATCCTGATACCCCCGAGGAATAAAAGTTGCTTGCTGATCAACCTGTGGATGCTACAGGATCATCAAACACAAGCCCAGACCAACTCCGGTTGGTAAAAGGTCTTGTGGATATTGAAGGCTCATCAAATTCGAGCCCAGAACAACTTCGGTTGGTAAAAGGACGAGAAGAGATGATCGACGAGGAGCGAGAAATATCAGGGGAGGATGAAAGGAAACAACAAATATTTCACCGAGGAACTTTTTCAGATAAGAAATTTGAAGACGAGTTACCTATATGGAGGTTATATGTAGATGGCTCATCTTGCACTGCAGGATGTGGCGCAGGGATTATTTTGAAAACCCCAGATGAGATCGACGTGGAATACGCCCTGCGATTCCAATTCAAAGCTTCCAATAATGAGGCTGAATATAAGGCGATGATAGCAGGTCTTAATTTAGTAAAGATTATGGAAGCGCAACAAGTGATGGTATTCAGTGATTCTCAATTAATTGTGAATCAGATGATAGGAATATACGCTGTTAAAGGAGAATTAATGGTCAGGTATCATGCAAAGGTGATGGAATTATTGGCAGAATTTGATGCCATTCAGTTGATCAGAATACCAAGACTGGAAAATGCACAAGAAGACGCACCGGCCCGACTAGCATCAGCTACTCGTACCGAGCTGCGAAGAACGATACCAATTAAAGTATTAGAAAGCCGAAGCATAGATGAAGACTTGACAATGAATGTTATTACCCTTGATTTAGGACCATCTTGGATGGATCCCATCAGGGCATATATTGAGGAGGGAGAATTGCCAAAGGATAAGCTCTCTGCAAAGAAATTGAAGTTTAAAGCTGCTCGGTATGTACTAACTAATGGTGTTTTGTATAGACGAGGAATTATGGTAGGTTGGCAGAGATGTGTACATCCCTCCGAGGTGAAGGAATTGATTGAAGAGATCCATGAAGGGTCTTGTGGAGCACATGTAGCAGGTCGGACACTTTTACAAAGAGTGATGACGCAGGGATATTACTGGCCAATGATGAGGGCTGATTGTATAGCCTATGCTAGGAGATGTGATAAATGCCAACGTTTTTCCTGCATCCGACGAACTCCACAAGCATTATTGACACCCATAACTTCCCCTTGGCCATTTTCCATGTGGGGAATGGACTTGGTTGGACCACTGCCAACGACCCGAGGAAGATTCAAATACCTCGTCGTCGCAGTGGATTATTTTACTAAGTGGGTAGAAGCTGAGCCTCTGATTGATATGACATACGAGAAGGTATACCAGTTCGTTTGGAAGAACATAATCTGCCGATATGGTCTCCCTCATGCTTTCATCACAGACCATGGAACACAATTCGATAACGAGGAATTTGCCACCTATTGTCATCAGTCAAATATTTTGAAGATTCATTCAGCACCAGGCCATCCTCAAAGCAATGGAAAAACTGAAGTGACGAACAGAACATTACTATATGGTTTGAAGAAGAGGCTAAGTGAGGCTAAAGCTAACTGGATTAATGAGCTACAGTCAGTATTATGGGCTTACCGAACAATCCCCCGAGCAGCAACTGGAGAATCACCATATATGCTGGCATTTGGAAGTGAGGCAGTAATACCTGCCGAGTTGGGTCTTCCAACACACAGAGTGCTGAATTTCAATTCCCCAGTCAGCGACTTGATGAGGAGATTAGATTTGAACATGCTAGAGGAAGTTAGAGAAGAGGCAGCCATTAGGAATGCTGCTTATCAACAACGAACAGCCCTGTTCTACAACAAGAGGGTGAAGAAATGAGACTTAAAAGAAGGAGATTACGTGCTAAAGAAGGTCATTCAGAAGCACAATAAGTTGGAGGCAAATTGGCATGGACCTTACCGAGTTACAGAAGTTGTTCGACCAGGAACCTACCGAATAGCAACTCTAAAAAGAGAGGAATTTAAGAATACATGGAATGCTGAACACCTACGCAAGTATTATCAGTGATGTATAATGTAAAGCAGTTCCATCAATATGAATAAAACGAGGATTTTTCGCCATCTTCTCTCCTTTTATTGAAAGTTTTCCGGGGAATACTAATGTGTAACACTATGCTGCTCGACAGTAAAAGCAACACCGATAGTTCAAACCCAGATCAACTCCGGTTGGTAAAAGGGCGAGAACAAAATATACTCCTTTGGTTAGGAGGCGTACATTAGCTCAGACCAACTCTGGTTGGTAAAAGAGTTAGTGGACATGATAGTTCAAACTCAAACCAACCCCGGTTGGTAAAAGAGCGAGAACACGATAGTTCGAACCCAGACCAACTCCGGTTGGTAAAAGGGCGAGAACAAACTATACTCCTTTGGTTAGGAGGCGTACATTAGCTCAGACCAACTCCGGTTGGTAAAAGAGTTAGTGGACACGATAGTTCGAACCCAGACCAACTCCGGTTGGTAAAAGGACGAGAACACCCCATACTCCTTTGGTTAGGAGGCTGACACTGGCTCAGACCAATTTTGGTAAAAGGGCAAGTGGACATGATAGTTCGAACTCAGACCAACTCCGGTTGGTAAAAGGGCGAGAACAACAACAACATTCCTAAAAATGCCAACGTGTTTGGTTAGGAAACAAGATATGCTCTCAAATGCCAACTTATGTTGGTCGGGAGGTAAGTTTATTACATAAAAGTTCCTCGAAGAACAAAATATTCCAAAATGAATCAAGTATGGTTGGTCGGAGATAAAAATCCACCAACTGTAGTTGGTCGACGAGGAGAAAATATTTTAAACAGTACCAAGTATAGCTGGTTGGGGATAAAAACCCATTAGCTATAATTAGTCGACGAGCACAATTTAACAACCTTGGTTGGTTGGAAGAAATTTTAAACATTTTTATACTCATTACTTTATTATTAAGTGAGCGAGCAACATTACTAATACTTGTAATTTTTTATTACTAAGTTGATCGATGAACTACATAATATTGTTATGCAAGCACAAATATAATGTATTTGACAAATACAAGAGCAATACAAATTTGCAAACAAAAATGAAATTCTTTCATTAAAGTCAAAATGAATTACACAAGTTTATTACATTGATATTAAATTGTGTACTAATTATTACATCAGAATTTCCTATTCTACTGGTCTTTTCCCTTTTGCTTTTGAAATAGGCTCTTCGCCAGCAGGAGGATCTTCCAGGCAAAGGGGAGAATTAATGAAGTTAATATCTCGAAGCATTCTGACGTTCATTATTGAAGGAGTGTCCAGTAGATGCTTGGGACGAGATATCTCGATCTGAGAATGAAGATTGTAGTCACCGAGGTATTTTGCAATTAAGTTCCGAGGAATGGCACGAGCTGGGATCCATTCCATGTCCAATTTATAAGGTGGCACAGGCAAGTCTAGTACCCCAGGATCATAATAGTCCCACAGGTAGTGCCCTTGTTCGAGCTTCAGCACGCCCAAGGCATTCAGCCAACCTTGCTTGTAGCCCTCATTATTGGCATTCTGGACACGATCATCTAAATGGAATAGAGCTTCATTGTAGCCTGCCATCCAGAACTCACGAGGTTGTTTGTGGAATTGGAAGTTATTCTCTCTAACTGCTCGTGAAGGTTTCTGGCAAAAACATCCTTATTATTCAGAGAAGACTTTGTCGAAGCAAGTTGATCCTCCAGAGTTTGGATTTTCTTAGACATTTCAGACAAAGCCCGATCTTTTGCATTCAATTGGAACGCTTGAGTTTCCAATGTTGATTGAGTACGAGCTTCTTCAACAGCACGACGAAGACCCCTTGGTCATCCCCGAGCAGGTTGAATACTTTGTTCCTCGTCAACATTCTGAGCAACTCTTACTCGTCCCCGAATAGCAGTGGAAGGCCCAACTCTTCTCAAAGCCTCTAATTCTTGCCTCAATTTGGCATTCTCAACCTCTAAAAATGAGAATCCTTCATCGATGACCGGTACCAAGGCAGTGGAAGATGAAGCTGCAGACTTATACTGTGCCAACTCTTTCTGCAAATTATTATTCTCTTGCTCCAGCAGCTCAGCAATCTGTCTACATGCTTCAACTTCACCCCTTAGGGTTTTCTCCCTGACATCGTACCCAGCAAGGATCTTTTTGTGGCCTGTCTCGGCAGAAAGCTGTTGATACCTCTTTTCATACCCCTCGTGCAAAAGGGCAGTTGATTCCTTGTACTGAGTTTGAAGATCTTCTAAAGTATATTGAAGCTCCTCGATCATTTCATAGTAAGCCACGTTATTGGCTACAGCTCGATCAAGTAAGTCCTTCAGGTACTGATAAGCTTCGACTGCCTGCTCTGAAGCATCATGACCAAGGATGTCGGCAACTTCTGATGCACTTAGGTTTGTGTGACCAGCCTTATAATATTCATGGCATTGTTGCATCAGTTTTGTATCATTGGCAGACAGCAATTCCATTCTAGCCATAAACTAATAAAGAAGAGAAGGCAAGAGTTAATAAAAAAGCAGACAGGGCATCAACAATGTATAGGAACAAAAAAGGTAATTTTATTACATCATCAAAAGGAGTACATCGTTCAGAACACAGAGTACAAGAAAAAGAAAAAAAAAAGAGAATACCGAACAACTTCACACCTTTTCCTTGTCTCCCAAGACTTTCTCGGGAGGCTGGGACGAGGATCTTGGTTGCTCGGTAGGAATAATGATTTGGTTGGCAGAAGTTGGGACTTGTTCAGGAGGAGCAGGAAAAGACGAAATCTCCTCGGTGGCTGTCTGATTGGGTTGTGGAGCAAGGACTTGATCACCCACTGTCATTGAAGACTCCTCGGATACAGCTTCGTCTTCATCCTCATCTTCAATTCTAGGAGGAGGACCGGGAAGATGTTGTTGAAATAGCTCAGAGTCCTCGCTCACCTTCAATTCTTCCAGGTCAGCAACCCAACCATCTCGGAAGTATTTCAAACTCCCATACTGCACCTGGGTCATCATTGCTGCTACCCCCCTGTCCCATCCTTTATCCCAACTGGTACGAAAAGATTTTTTCACAACCACTTTTCTCTTCATTTTCTCCGAGGAGAGCTTCTCAGATAGAAGATCCTCGGAGGCTTTCAACTTGGCCTCCACCTCCTCCTTTTGGCGATTTACTTCTCGCAGAAGGGTTAGCTCTTCCTCAGCCGACTTCAACTTATTTTCAAGCTCCCCAAAGTTTGTGAGCTTCTCGGCATATTTCTTATTCTCTCTCTCCAAGTCTTTTATTTTGTTTTCCAACTGCACCCTCTCTGCCTCAGATGCAGCCAACTTCTTCTCCCATTCACCCCTATCCTCGTCATATTTTTACGGGAATCCTTCAAAGATTGGGCCAAACCCAGAAAAGCATCCTCCACTCCAGACGAGGAGCTAGAAGCCTTGAGTGCTTCATTTTTCTTCACTATGGTGTTAAAGCAACTCACCAGCTGGAAAAAGAAGAAGATAATGATAAATCAGCACAGAGACATATGTATTGATGGAAAGAAAGAAAAATTCAGAATAAGAGAAACTTACTGAAGCAATATGACGAGTAGCTAGGGATGTCAACATATCCCTAGACATGTTATCCTCAATTCCTTGGACTTTAGGAATAGTCCAAGTCTTTACCGAGCTCATTGCAGAACTCGAGGGAATAATGGTTGGAACACCAGCTCCACTAACTTGGAGCTGGGGAATGGTTTCAGTCAAAGTGACCGAGGAAGATTTCTTCAGTCTCCTCGGTGGCAGTTCAACAGTCTCAACCAAAGAAGAGCTTTTGGTTGGGACCACTTCCATAGGTGCATTTTTCTTGCTCGGAGCCACTGGGGGCTTCTCGGCAGCCTTCTGAGGAGCAACAGAAGGGGCAGCATCTACTTTCTTTGTCCCCTTTGGGACATCAGCCTTGTTTCTTTTTCCATCTCCAGCAAAGGAAGTCTCCTCGAAGATAGCAGGAACTCTTCTTTTGCCCATTTTCTGACTTAGAGGAATGTGAGATTCTGGTGAAGAATCCTCAGAAGCTGGCAATGGTTCACTAATGCTGACCACAGGACGAGCAGTAAAGGATGATGTATAGCTCCTGTACTATAACAAGTATAAAGCAGACCTGACGTGCTCGTCTGCAACTTTCTGATGCAAACTCCAGATATGTTTCAAATGCTTAATATTAACCTCTGTTTATTTTGGAGTCTTTCTTTTGTTGTCAACTGCAAACAAATACTTATTGAAATGTCAATCACGCATTTATTCAATTATAATGAAATCATAATTTCAGAAATAAAATAAAATGAAAACAACCTATCCCATTGCCATATGGAGGGCATTTGGGACCTTCATATACTTCGTCTCCAACCAAAGGGGCATGTTGCCAATTTTTGATAACTACCCCATGTTCAAAATAATCCCTATTTGCATCAGGGAGATTGACTACTAAAGCCCTATTCAAAAATCTAGTTTTTAGATAATAAACATTGTCTAGAACAGCCCATCTATAACAGTACATAATCTCAGGAATTCCTATACGAGTTCCATGAGTTTGATTTAACCTATGCACCCTATTAACTATTCTCCATGTGTTGGGGGTTATTTTTGCAGGAACAACATCGAAATACAGACAGAACTCTAAGCACAAGGGGTTTGGTGGAAAAGAAAATCCACATTCAGCAATAAAGAGGCTAGGGAACCAATGTCCCTCAGCCAAATTAAAATAATTTGAAGGTTCAGAAAGATCCTCCAGAATTACCCAAGATGGAATAGAAAAATCAGAGCGGAATTTTTTAAGAGATTCAATAACATAAACCATGGCGAATAAAAGAAATGAAGAGGAAGGAAGAAGATCTTACAGGAAAAAGGGAGATCTGTTGACAACAAGGATGAACGCACAAGAGAAAGAAAGACTATGGAAAACTCGAAAGCAGAAATTGGAAAAGGTAGAAGACGGTGATATTGTCTATGAAGTTTAAATACTTTGCCTTGGGAAATGGCGAAAGAAATGATTACAAAAAGGAAACTATTACGCTACCGGCGGCTAAAAGGACAAAAAGTGCACAAAGATCGAAGCGCTTATAAAAATGCAAAAAGGCGGATTTTGCGAATTTGGAAGGAAATTCAAATACGAAGAAAAGGCTCCTAAAACCCAGGAAGGTCATTTAATATTGCCATATACCGAGAAAGAATGTTCCATACTCCTCAAAGTTCGAAATATGAAACATTGGAGGCTTCTGTTGATACCAAAATTTATATGCTGATATAGACGAATCACAAGAAGACACGTGTCGATCTACGTGGTACAATAGCAACGAGGAAGTCTATTTCCCCGACCAAGTCAGACTCACCCCGAGCAACAAGTATACTCCGAGGAACTCCAGCTCTCCGAGGAACTCCAGCTCTCCGAGGAACTCTTGAACGACGAGCAACTAAGGCGGTTCGAGCTGCATCTCGACCACAACATTGATTGCCAGATAATCAACAGTTCAACTATTCATTGAATGCTTATCATCTTGACGCACACGCTTGAAGAGCATTAAATGAGTTACCCTTTCATATGTATATCATTTAATGTATCACCCTTTCATGTACAGCCTAAGGGCTATAAATACCTTGTATGACCCTCATTCAAGGGGACCGGAATTTCTTGATAGTACTTGTAATCGAGAATTCCCAAACACTCAGCAATAACATAACAGTGGACGTAGGCCATTCATATAAGGCTGAACCACTTTAAAAATATTTTGTCTCATTTATTTATCTGTGATTGAATTATTAGAGTAATCTAATTTTTTACATCAACAGGCACCATGTGTGGTTGACGGTGTACCTATGTCTTATTGTTGATTTCAAGATTCCGGTGGAGCTTCGGGGTTATCTACTAGGCGGAGGTGTTTACAAAAAGACGCGTCAAGGCTTGAAAGGGGCCGAGTCGAGGAAGTAAATCATTTGTCTTATAATTTGTAAATCCATACTTAGTGGACTTAAGGCTAGGGTCGTCCAAGGTTTTTTCTTGTTGTGGGTTTTCCTCGTACATCGCGGCATAGTGATTCATTATTTATTTTATCTTTCGCAATACTCACCTAGAACGCATGCTTAGGTAAAAAGATAAAATTTGGTTTAATTACTACTTATTAATTTGGTGCTAAATTAAATTGGGTATATGTTAATTTAATTCAAGTCATTTAATTTAATTTGATAAAATTGATTTGGCCTAATTGTGGTAATATTGAAAATATGACTTAGGAAAAATTTCTAGGACTTGAAGTGAATTAAATTGGTTTAAGTGAAATTTAAATTGTATGTGTGTTTTCATCATATTTCACTTGGTTTTAATTTTAATTTGAAAAGAAATTAAAATTGGTGTATTTGTTTAATTGAAGCATCTCACGCTTTCGCATATATTTAAAAGGAAATTATATCGTTTTGAAGTATAAAAGGATTTTATTAAAATTGGGGGCCTCACATTTTCAAAGTGGTATCAGAGCCGGAGCGCTAATTTATCGCGTTAAAGATCTGTTTTTCGGCTTGTACATTTTTCGTGCTCCTTGTATTTTTAGGTGGTTCATTTTTTGTACTCACTCTCAATTTTAGTTTTGTATCTCTCGATGGGACGTCTTAATGATAATCTGTCCATTTCTAATGATAATGAAGTTTTTGCTATTCGAGAGGAATTTAATGGGCTTAATAAGTGTAATGAAAAATTAAGAGAATTAAATTTGAGATTTGCAAAAAGAATTAAATTTCTTGAAGATGAAAATTATTGTTTTAAAGCTCAAGTTGAATTTTTGCAAACCTCGCTATCTCAAAAAGATATTTTTCGTGAAAATCTCATGGACATAAATTATAATTTTAATATTTTAGAAAAGTCCAAGAAAGAGAGTGATTGTCGAAAAAAGACTCTTAGGGACAGGGTTGCTCACATTGAGGGGGAGCGTGATAACCTTCTAGGTGTAATTGAAAATTTAAAGAAGGAGTCCCATAAAATTGAGGAGTCTAATTTATTACTTGAGTCCAATATTTTAAAAATGAAAAATGACTTACAAGAATCGAGTAGTAGTTGTAATGGTTCTAGCTCATCTAGTTCAAATACTTAAGTTGCTAAAGTTAAGACCATTGTTTGTTTTAGAGGGTCTACTTTATCCAAAGACTTTAGAAAAGGTCACACCTTAGGTAACATTCCTCGTGTTTTCACATGCTTGCATTGTGGTAGGAAATGTCACCTTAGGTCATTTTGTTTTGATCTTAAAAGAAGCCCTAGAAAGTTTATGTCTAGCATTTCATTAGTTTCCAAATCCCATCATTTTAAATATACATCTATATGGGTTCGTAAATCATTTTTAGATGCGCTAGATATTAGATTTGTTGATTCTCATTTGCTTTCACATGAAACCCCTCTTGAGAAATTTAAAGGTTGAATGTGTTAGTTTGTTTGCATACTTTAGATTTTTGTGCTTCATATTATATATCATTGCTAGTTGTATGCATATTTAATCATTTTCTAGTCTATGCTTCATGTTTAATCACATGCTAGAATTATGATTTTTGTTTATCTTTTGTATTCTATTTCTTTCATTTTAGTTTGCATTAAATGAAAAATACAAAAAGATTTTTGTTTATCATTTGGATTTTATCTCTTGGTAATTTAAGCTTAATGAAAAATTCAAATGATTTTTGTTTTTTGAGTATATATTTTTATTTTTTGGTTAAAAATTTCAAAAAACTCAAAAAGATTTTTTTGTGTGTATTTTAGTTTGACACACTTTATGTGGCATATACTTGTGTTAGAATCCCATCTTTTTTGCTCCAATGTGGATAGAACTTTTGGTTTAGATTGTCAATCCTTATTATGTTCTTTACCATGCTTACATGGAGTAGTTGGATTTTGTGTTGCTTAAATGGATTCTATTTTTATATGCCTCAATTCACACATGCACGAGCTCTTTTGAAATTTATTCGTCACACGTTATATTTGAGATTTGTGAGGTGTTCTCCTACCAATCTTGTCATTTACATATTTGTGACCTAGGAGGACTAGTGCATGTCAAAATCCGTTGCACGTGAGATTTGTGTGAGATATAAAAAATGATAAATATAAATGTGCACGAGGAAGCGCTCTAAAAGAATTTATTATCCTTTGCGAATAGTAAGCCACCATTTGTTTGGACCTAAAAGAAATACGTGGTCCAAAAGCCTAAAAATAGAATTATGGCATTAAAAAAAATAATTGCCAAGGCCTATTTTTGTTTGATATATTCATTCAAATATATATGCTTATTGAGGGAGATTGGATGGTATATCAACGATTTGCACAATGTCCATTTTATTCGAGTTGCGTTTTCAATGTCATGACTCTATTGGTTTGTAGAATCATCAACATGCTAGGCTTGTATGCATTGTGTATGTTTGTTCATTGAGTTTATCTTATATTGTCACATGAGGTTATATTCAAATGTGATGAAGTTTTCAATCAATTGAGAACTCCGTAAACATGTTTTAAGTGATTGGGTCTAAATTTAATTGTTGCTAGTTCACACCTCAACACTTTCGTTTCCATATGACACATTTTTGCCATACGAGTGCGAAAAGCTTTATTTTGTGTCATTTGTGTGTTTATATCTATATATATGTACTTGACTCTATTAGGTATATATTATGTTCACATATATTTGATATATTTTTTTGTCTTTGCCTTCCTTTCTAGTCCATCTATGCTTTAATTCATAATTGGTATATATCTTGTTGCATTCTTTGTTGATATTATATGCTTAATACTCTATGTATCATATTGGTATCATTTTCTTGCATCTTAGTTGGTATCCGTTATTATTTATTGGATTAGTTATGATTTTGTTGCCCACGTGCTTTAATGTTCTCATCACTTTATGCACTAATGCATGTTTAGCTTGTTATCCCATTCTATTTATCCCTTCTTTAGTTTAAGGGTAATATGCTTTATTTGGGGGAGATAAGTTAGTTTTGATTCTTTAGCCTTTGTCTATTCCTGAACAAAAAGGGGGAGAATGATAGGGGGAGAAATGGTATCTAATCCTATTATAATCGTATCTTAGTTTGGGAGATTTAACTTAGGGGGAGTCACGACCTTCTTAGGTAGATCATAGTTGATAAAGGGGAGAATTAATTAAGGGGGAGTAATTATTTTAATTTCATTTAATATTTTGATATTCCCTATGCATTTTATAGTTTGCTTAAGTGTGCAAGAATTCTTCTAAATGGTAACGTTCATCATCGGGCAAAGATATTGATCCTTGGGTTGTTTGAGTCAAGCTATGTATTTTTATTTTGTGTGGGACATTTTTGTCAGTCTAGTAAAGCTTGACGCCCCTTTAGGATTTTTGTTTAGTTTTTGTCCCGGAATAGCCAAAGGGGGAGATTTGTAAGGACACAAATTTCCAATTGAGTCCTTTGTAGTTTTGGCTCAATTCCGGACAAAAACATTTGAGTAATAGGATAGAGTTCAAGTTTATCCATTCAAGCCTATGACATGTTTGTTGAAGACGTAGCGGATAAGATATTAAAGCGTCATCAAATGCCGAGTTTAATGTGCCTTGTTTCTACGTCAACTACATTGGTTCCATTGCTCCTAAGGTATTAATGCATTTTGAATATATATATAGGAGCTTGGAACATTTTATATTAGGTGAAATTTTATTTTAAATTGTTGCTTATTTTTAGAAAGTTTCATTAAAACTTTGAAATAAAGTATATAAAGTTTTTGGGCTAAAAATAGAAATTTACACTTTTGGGAAGTTCGTTCGAATTGTCGTTCGAACGAGTTTTTCGTTCGAACGAGAATGTCGTTCGAACGAGGTGTGCAACGACCTGCCACTGGAACTTCGTTAGAAGTATCGTTCGAACGAGACTTCGTTCGAACGAAAATCTCGTTCGAACGAGATTTGGCAGGAACAGTTATTTGGGCAGTTTTTGAGAGTTTTCCCACTTTTTCCACTAGTTTTTCCCACTAACTTTTTGACAGACTTAATATGTGCGGGAACCAACTATTTTGAGTTAACTTTTTCACATCTTTCTATCTCTAAGAGAGAGTTTGAGAGCATAATTCCAAAAGGAAAAAAGTTTATTGTTTAAGTGTTGTTGTTTTTCAAGAAAAATCTTTTAAACACTTGTTTTACAATCAAAGTTTGTTTATCCAAGTTACTCTATATATATATACATTGCTTGGAGTTTGGCACCGGTTTTTTATCTCTACCGTTTGAAGAGAAGTTTGGGTTTTCTTCTAAATCCCACAAAGAAGAAGATGTTTGTTTTGCTGCGGCATTCTCACATGGTGAAAGGCACCATATGTGGTTGACGGTGTACCTATGTCTCATTGGTGATTCCAAGATTTCGATGGAGCTCCGGGGTTGTCTACTAGGAGGAGGTGTTTACAAGAAGACGCGTCAAGGCTTGAAATGGGTCGAGTCAAGGAAGTAAGTTATTTGTCTTGTAATTTGTAAATCCGTACTTAGTGAACTTAAGGCTAGGGCCGTCCGAGGTTTTTTTCCGTTGTGGGTTTTTCCTCGTACATCGCGGCGTAGTGATTCATTATTTATTTTATCTTTCGCAATACTCACCTAGAACGCATGCTTAGGTTAAAAGATAAAATTTGGTTTAATCACTACTTGTTAATTTGGTGCTAAATTAAATTGGGTATATGTTAATTTAATTTAATTCAAGTCATTTAATTTAATTTGATAAAATTGGTTTGGCCTAATTGTGGTAATATTGAAAAAATGACTTAGGCAAAATTTCTAGGACTTGAAGTGAATTAAATTGGTTTAAGTGAAATTAAATTGTGTGTGTGTTTTCATCATATTTCACTTGGTTTTAATTTTAATTTGAAAAGAAATTAAAATTGGTGTATTTTTTAATTGAACCATCTCACGCTTCCGCATATATTTAAAAGAAAATTATATATTTTTTAAGTATAAAAGGATTTTATTAAAATTGGGGGGCTATCCTCTTTCAAGTGTATACGAATGAATTATATGGAGGTGTCCACAGATGAGATGGAGAAATAATTGGAGAAAAGTTTCTTATAAGAATGTAGAATATAAAGATGTCCAAGCATTTATATATTCTATTTCAGTATTAGTTTACAATACTTTATATTTGTAAAAATCATGCAAAATGTAAAATTTGTAGAGAATGTAATTTCAGTTTAGTATATAAATTCAGTTTAGTATATAAAATCTTGATTTACGTACATTCCAATACAGTAGAAATGCTTGGTGCCACTTTTTATTTAATGCAGTTGAGTTTTTTTTAGTATTGAGAAAGGTGATTTGAAAAACTGAAATGCATAAATTACATTTGATGCATTGTATTAAAATGTAATGTATTGAATTATCTAACTAAAATGCATTGTATTGATTTCTAGATCAGTTTTTTTTTATTGTTTTTTGTAAAGCAGTTTGGTTTCGAAATTTTGATGTAATAAAATTTTCTTCTTAGGATAATCTTTTGAGTTATTACAATGGAAG
This sequence comes from Sambucus nigra, assembly GCA_949130495.1. NCBI lineage: Eukaryota > Viridiplantae > Streptophyta > Magnoliopsida > Dipsacales > Adoxaceae > Sambucus > Sambucus nigra. The sequence goes on from OX422213.1 coordinate 215,351,596, forward strand.
AAAATAGTCAACCAAAAAAAACAAAGTTGTTTTGGACACTACACCAAGATGTAAAACTAGTAGATTGCTTACAAGACCTATCCCTCGATGGGTATTGGAAAGTTGATACAGAGTAGGATAATTGCAAGAACTTGGGAAGATGTTGGAACAAAAGCTTCCTGGGTGTGGTCTAAAAGCTTTTCCAATTATCGAGTCTCATGTGAAGACTTTGAAAAAATAAACAATGACAATTGTGGAGATGTTGAACCACGGTAGCAACTTTGCATGGGATGATGTTGTTGGAGCGAAAGTCCAAGGATTTATTGGAAAAATGCGTATAGATTGAACTATAAAAAAATATTACACATACGCAAAATCTTATAAAGCGGAATAAGGATTTACCTTTGATTTCTCTTTGATTTGATCTCATCTTAGAACAAATAATATGTGATGGAAATTGATCAAGAATGTAGATCCGATGCACCTCACAATCATCTACAGTATTTCTGATATGGACAGTCCCAAGAAAAGTGTGGGCTCTTCCTTCGTGACCACCTTTTCTTCTCCTCTTCCTCTTTTTTGTCTCTATTTCTCACAAGTTCGAATTTGGTTCTTTTGAGTATCAAAGAGTGACGACTAGATTAAGAAAGAATGAGCCTTAGGTTCATATATATAGGCTACAATAGGGACCTTAAGGAGAGATAGGGATGTGGCTTGTAATGGGCCTAAGAAAATCTAATCCTTCCCGGATCCTAATTTCAGTCCCTTAATTAAAACTAATACCACTAAATAATTATAATTTCAACGCCACTCCATAACTCAAAATTATATTTCGATCTCCTTATTATTAATTACTTAATTCTCCCCACGTTAAGGTTACAGATACTCATTAATAAAATAAATTACTGATTATTTATTTGATTAACTTCTTTAAGTCCTTGAGCGATCTAACTTAGCTTATTTGTGGTGTCGAATTAACATAATCCACTTGTAGGGTTTGGCACATACAAAACTTATAAGCATCTCAATGAGGTATCACTAGTCTCTATACCGAGACGTGGATTCCATCCATAAAAGACTTTCACCATACAATAATCACCATTACCCAATCTATCAAGATTATTGATCCAATAATTAATCTCACTCGAAATGTTAAAGCAATAAATAACTAGTGCATGTGTCCATCAATCATACCCGAATTAAGAGCCTTAAGTAAATCTAATAATCACGAGGTTTGCATTGTCTTATAAAATTAATATATAGACAATAACCTCAAAGTGGTCCCATTCAAAACACATAAAGTGTACTAGCATAATAAGTTGAAACTAAACAGTTTCTTTTAATCAAGGTAGACCTACTAAAACATTGTGCTACAGCCCTACTGATGGTGTTTTCAGTTTCATCTAAGACTGTGAACGATAAAACTTATATTCTCCAAGAACTGGTGATCTGACCCTCTATGTGTAAGTCATACTCTACACACCAAAACACATACTGAGCAGAATAAAAGACATTGGAAATATATAAAATAATGAAAATAATATATCTATACATGATTCTCATTAAAATAGGAAAAACTGATTTTATTTTAATAATAAATCCATAACTAAAACTATTACAAAAAACATAGTTTTAGTCTACTTCTCTAACAATATCCCACTTAGACTCAAAGCCATGCTGTAATGCATCTCATTCCCATCCCCTCTACGTGACTATCAAAAGTCTTGGCTGGTAAGCTCTTTATGAAAAGGTATGCTATGTTGTTCTCTGATGCAATCTTCATAACTATGACATCACCTCGCTGCATAAATTCTCAAATGAGATGATACTTATGCTCGATGTGTTTACTTCTCTTATGGCTCCAACGTTCCTTTGAGTTGGCAACCGCACCTCTGTTATCACAATAAAGTGTAATAGTCGATGGAACTAAAGGTACCACTCCTAGATCCATTAGGCAATTTCTAAGCCATATGCTTCCTTGGCTGCCTCGGAGGCCGCCACATATTCAGATTCCATGGTGAAATCAATAATGAAATATTTTTTTATACTCCTTCAACTAATGGCTCCACCTCCTAGGGTAAACATATATCCAAGGGTAGACTTTCTAGAATCTCTATCAAAGTCAAGATCTGAATCGGTGTACCCAATATGTACTAGACTCTCACCTGGAAAACTAGAATGTAGTTTCATATTCTTTTCAGGTATTTGAGTATAAGCTTTACTACAGTCAGTGTTCTACTAACCATGTCAATAGCAAAGCATATATCAAGTCAAGTGCATAGCATAGCATAGCATACATAAGGCTCCCAACTATCGAAGCATAAGGGATGTCTTTCATCTTCTCTATCTCATCAGGTGTCTTAGGACACTAATCCTTGGAAAGAGATATTCCATGTTTAAAAGGGAGGAACCCTTTCTTGGAATCTTTCTGGCTAAATCTAGCAAGAATGGAATCGATATATACTGCTTGTAATAAACCCAACATCCTATTCTTACGATGATGCATAAGCTTGATCCCAAGGATGTAACTAGTTTCTCCTAAGTCTTTCACATCAAATTGGCTGGACAACTACACTCTAATTGAAGACAACACTCCAATATTATTTCCAATGAGAAGAATGTCATTCACATATAATACTAAAAACACCAGTACAATTATATTGGATTTCTTGTACACACAAGACTCATCTGGACATTGATCAAAACCAAAAGATTTAATTGTTTGATCAAAATAAATGTTCCAAGTTTTAGATGCTTGCTTAAGTCAGCTTACATAATTTATGCTCTTGGCCTTAAGCAATAAAATCGTCTGGCTGCACCATATAGATACACTCGTAATCTTAACATCCATTCGCCAAATTTTATAATCGAAATGAGCCACAATGGATAAGAGAATTCATATGGACCTCATCATAGCTACCAGCGAGAAGGTTTTCTCATGATCTATGCCCTCTTTCAGAGTAAATCCTTTAGAAATAATTCGTGCCTTAAAGGTCTCAACCTTTTCATCCAACCCTTTTTTCCTCTTATAGACCCACTTGCATCCTATGGGTTTTATCCCTTTGGGTGGATCTACAAGACTCCAAAACTGATTAGAATACATAGATTCCATCTCAGAATTCATAGCTTTAACCCAAAGTTCTGCATCTTTATCTTGGATATCCTCATTGTAGTTACAGGGATCGGCTTCGAGTTCATTAGGGACCTTATCATAAGACTCTCCTAAGAACATAAATCGTTCAAGTTGACGTATAACCCTCCCCCTATGATGAAGTTATACCTGTGCTAGTGTATTAGTGTCAACACATTTTGTTATTTCATCCTGTGTTGGTGGTGTTGAAGAATCTTGTTGGTTCCCTTGCAACTCTTCGAGAATAACTTTACTTCTGAGTTTATGATCCGTTATATAATTCTCTTCCAAGAATGGGCATTGCTTCTAACAATGACCTTCTTATCCTTAGGACCATAGAATAAATAACCCTTAATTTCCTTAGGATATCCTACAAATAAATAAACTTCTGATCTTGATTCTAACTTACTAGGATCTCTCTTCAGCACATGTGCTGGACTATCCCAGATCTGAATATGTTTAATACTAAACTTATGCCCAATCCATAATTCCTTAGGTGTAGTATAAACCACCTTTGAAGGTACCAAGTTTAGTAAATAAGTGGTCGTTTCCAAAGCATGTCCCCAAAAGGAAACTAGGAGATCTATATAACTCAACATGGACCTAATTATATCTAAAAGAGTCATGTTCCTCCTTTCTGGTACAGCATTTTGATGAGGCATACCAGGTGCAGAAAATTGGGATGTGATCCCTTGGTCTTCTAGATTTTGCCTAAACTCCCATAAGAGGTACTCGCCACCACGATCAGATCGTAGTGTCTTGATACTTTTACTTTGATGCTTCTCCACTTCTGCCCTATGAACTTTGAATTTCTCAAAGGCTCCGGACTTATCGTGCATTAGGTAAATGTACCCATACATTGATTAATCATCTATGAAAGTTATAAAATACTTAAAGCCCCCTTTTGCTCGGGTTATCATCAGTCCACATATATTATAATGAATCAATTCCAACAGTTCTTTCGTTTTATAGCCCTTGGCCGAGAAAGGCCTCTTGGTCATTTTACCATCTAAACAAGATTCACAAACTGGAAGTGCCTCCACTTCTAGTGAGCTCAATTGCCAACTTTCTACCAGTCTACGAATCCTTTTTAGATTAATATGATTAAGGCGTAAGTACCAAAGATGCATTTGGTTCACTAAGGAGGGTTCCTTTCTCTTTAAATTTGGTCCAATTGAATTATACAAAATATTAATTTGTTGTGTGGGAGAGATAGGATTAACAATATAAAGATTATCAACTAATGTACCATAACAAATAAAAGATTTATTTTTCTTAATAACCACGAGTTTATTAAAAGAAACTGAATATCCATAAAAGGCTAAACAAGAAACTGAAATCAAATTCCTCCTTATGGAAGGTGCATAAAGACAATCTTTTAAAAGTAAACTCCTATCATTATTAAAGCTTAAATGAACGTCTCCCACATCAACTACCACTACTCTCATAGCATCTCCCATAGTCAAATAAGTATCTCTATCACTTAATCACCTGGTTTCCTGGAACTCTGTAAAGAATCTCATACATGATTAGTAGCTCCCGTATCTACACACCAAGTACCGGTAGTACGAATCACAGAACATGATTCAATGACAAATATATGAATTTTACCTACGTTATTCTATTTATTACGAAAAATTGGACAATTGTTCTTCCAGTGTCCTGACTTCTTATAGTGGAAACACTTTCCCTTGGGCTTTTTCACACCTCCCTGAGGCCCACTAGTTGCCTGAGGGACCATAATTTGTTTCTGAGCCTTCTTCTTCTTTTTATTCTTGCCCATAGGCTTAGAAATAGAACCTTTCTCAGCAACAACATCACTTACTGACTTCTTGATGAGACCCTGAGCTAAAAAAGTCTGTTCATGATGTAATTTAGGCAAAACTTCTTAAAGAACTCAAGCAGCGACTAGAGAACAATATTGACCTGAGTTTTCTCATCGATTTCCGCTCCAAGGATTTTAAGCTCGTTAAGAAGAGACATCATCCTTAAAACATGTTCCCTCATTAGGGTCCCTTCAGCCATGCTTGTGTTCATGAGTTCTTTCATGGCAACCTGCCTTGCAGTATGATTCTAATCCCTAAACATATCTTTAAGGTTCAACGTCATGTTATAGGTATGTTCCATCTGTAGATGCTGATGTTGCAGAACATTTGACATAGATGCTAAAGTATAACATCGCGCTATCTCATCAGCCTCGATCCATTTCTGGTAATCCTGAATTTACTTTTCGGTCACCCCTCATGAGTTTTCTCAGGACAAATCCCACAGAGCATAAACTTGTACCCTTCAACAATCAACACAATATCCAAATTCCTTTTCCATTCAATGTAATTAGGTCCAGTTAATTATTTTTCCTTGAGAATGATAGCAAATGGATTGAAAGAGCTTTGCATCTTAATATTGAGAATCAAATAATAAAATGAATTATTATAGGGCATAAAACTTTTTGAATTTTAAATTAAAATTAATGTTCCCTTTATCAATTTTAAAAAAATTCGTCGGCATCCCGATTACCATTTGAATAGTATTCCTCTTTAGAGGCCTACTTTCCAACAAAAATATGCAGGCTTATTCCTTTTAATTTTATTATCTAGGCTAAACCTATGCCAAATAAAATTAAATAGCCGACACTTTGGTCCCACAAAATCATAGCATTCCTCTATGGAGAACCTACCATTATTTTCTATCTAAGTGTATACCATCAACTAACTTTAGATTATTTCATATCACATAGACTCCTTCTTTAGGGGCCGCCTATGTGAAAAATGAATCCAAAATTATCCTTAATGAAATTTATACCGATTACCACAATAATTTACATTCCTCATCGGAGGACCTACTTATTATTGAAAGTCTACAAATCGTTGATGGAGACCATGTGATTTTCTCTTGAAAACTTTTTTCTCCCACTTAGTAATTTAAAAAACATTGTGAGGGTTAAAAAAAACAAAAGTGTCCAATTTTTTTTAATTAATTTGAAAAATCTAGGACATTTAATATATTTCCAAAAATATCGGGATATCCCTATTTTAATATGTAGGGCAAATGTGATAAATAAAAAAATTCAACTACCCTTGGTGGTTAAAATATATACTCAATTTTTTTTATTCTCTAACCACACAATTAATATCCACAATTCAAAATAATTATGAATTATTCACATTTAACACCTAGATGATTTAAGTTCAATCGGTATACGATGTTGTCCATAATTCTAAGGGAACCATTAACATATATTAACAACCCAACAACTAAAACATGAATAATAAAGACATATATCAACATAAATAAAAAAACGATATAAATAAGGATTCCCGACTATTATGGTCAATATTCAACTTTGTCGTAGATTGGAGTTCTCAGTAGTCATCCTTGAACCCAAACACTTCATGTTGCCACTACGCTGGGATGACACGGGGTTCCACCTGCCCGATCAGCTGGTGGGGTGGAGGGGGCCGCCCTCGTGGGGCCTAGGGGCAGCACTGTTTAACACTCTCGAAATTGATTTTTATGCCAAAAATTGCCTCCGATCACCGATCTAGTTTCACACTCCTCCATTGACAATGACGGTCATAATAATAATAATTTACACATGTCCTATGCCTCCGTGAAGGATTTCACATTCTATATCAATATTACATTAATCGAACATAAAAAAATAACCACGAATAAACCATCGTGGGATCCAATCACTTGAAATAAAATCACAAATACGTGACCATAATAGTGGGATTAATTCGCTGCAAAACAGAAGTTAGCACAAATCTATATTCTACCCAACATCCATGCACATATATGGTTGCTTTAATTGGATAACATGGCTGAATTCAACCTATACGAGGTATCAACAGGGCTCTGATACCAATTATTGGAGAGGAAGTCCAAGGGTCTATTGAAAAACTCGTATATATTGAACTACAAAAAATATTACATATACGCAAAATCTTATAAAGCGGAATAAGGATTTACCTTCAATATCTCTTTGATTTGATCTCGTCTTAGCACAAATCGTATGTGATGACAATTGATCAAGAATGCAGACCTAATGCACCTCACGATTTTCTATTGTATTCTTAATATGGATAGTCACGAGAAGAGTGTGGGCTCTTCCTTCGTGACCACCTTTTTTTCTCCTCTTTCCTCTTTGTTGTCTCTCTTTCTCACAAGTTCGAATTTGGGTCTTTTGAGTATCAAAGAGTGACGACAAGATTAAGAAAGAATGAGCCTTAGGTGCATATATATAGGATATAGTAAGGACCCTAAGGAGAGATAAGGATGTGGCTTCTAATGGGCCTGAGAAAACCTAATCCTTCCTGGATCCTAATATCATCCCCTTAATTATAATTAATACCACTAAATGATTATAATTGTAACTCTACTCCTTAACTCAAAATTATATTCCGAGCTCCTCATTATTAATTATTTAATTCTCTCTACGTTAAGGTTACAAATACCTGTTAATGAAATAAATTACTGATAATTTATTTGATTAACTTCTTTAAGTCCTTGAGCGATCCAACTTAACTTATTTGTAGTGTCAGATTAACATAATCCACCTGCAGGGTTTGACACATACAAAACTTATAAGCATCTCAAGGGGGTATCACCAGTCTCTATACCGAGACGTGGATTACATCCATGAAAGCCTTTCACGATACAATAATCACCATTACCTAATCTATCAAGATTATTGATCTAATAACGAATCTCACCTGAAAGGTTAAATTAATAAATAACTAGTGCATATGTCCATCAATCAAACCAATATTAAGAGCCTTAAGTAAACCTAAGAATCATGAGGTTTTCTTTGTCTTATAAAATCAGTATAAAGACAATGACCTCAAGGTGGCTCCATTTAATATACATAAAATGTACTAGCATAATACGTTGAAACTATACAGTTTTTTCGTAATCAAGATAGACCTACTAAAATATTGTGTAGAGCCCTACTGGTGGTGTGTCCATTTCCATCTAAGACTGTGAACGATAAAACTTATATTGTATAAGAACTGGTAATCTGATCCTTTGTGTGTAAGTCGTACTCTACACACCAGAACACCTACTGAGCAGAATAAAAGACATCGACAGTATATAAAATAATGCAAACATTAGTGTCCATACATGATTCTCATTAAAATAGGAAAAACTGATTTTATTTTAAAAATAAATCCATAACTAAAACTATTACAAGTTTTAGTCTACTTCTCTAACAGACATGGATTCCATGGTGAAAGTTGATTTGGATGTGTTCAACATATGGGTTAAAGTAAGTATATTTTTTTTAGATTGTTATTATTGTTTCTCTTAATTTTATGTTTTAACATTTTTTATGTGTAGTCTCACAGTGTCGGACGAGGACTTAGGAACAAGTCATTCCCCCACTTCAATCTTTTGAATGATATATATGGAAGGGATCGAGCTAATGATGATGGGGCGGTAGACCCAATAAAAGAAGATGGATCAATTCACGCCAATATTCGTAGTTTATCCGAGAATGATGATAACATTTTACCAAGCGAAGATGTTGAGGTTGAAGGAATTGATATTTTTAGCACTCAAAGCAACCGCAGTCCTTCTACAAATCGCGATAAGGGGAGCAAAAAGCGTCGTAGGATTGCAGATGGTTTTGCAACTAGCTTTGGAGATATGTCATCTTCTTCAAAAAAATTGTTGAAAGTACTGATGCAAATATCGACAAGTTGGCAAATGCTCTTTGTATGATTCATGAAACCGAGCTCAGGAAGAAGGTGGTGGAGGAGTTAAGCAACATGGATGGTTTGGATGAGGATGCCGTCATCAAAGCGATAAGTATTATCATTTTTTATAATCCGAAAAGTAACTTGCTCCTTATTTTGAAGCCATCCCAAAAATTGACATGGGGTCACGAGCTAATTAGAAAAAATTAATATGTTTTCTTCGTTTTGTTTGGTGAAAAAAATAGATGTTACACTTTTGTATAAGATCTATCTTTTGTACCAATCGATATTTGGTTTTGTTGTTGGTTAAGAGAAACATTGTGTTTTCTTTTGGATTTTTAAATACACATGGATATTTCATTGCTATAATGTTACATTGGACATTGAGTTTGTTATGTCATGTTTATAGTTTCTTAAATTCTACTTGTATCTATTATGCATGTGTGAGAAGTGCATGAGTGGTGTGTGTGTTTGGGGAGGGAGGGGGGGGGGATATGTTTGTGTAAGTGAGAGAGAATGTGTGTGTGTGTGTGTATTGTGTGTGAGATGTGTATGAGAATGTGAGAAAATGTGTGTGTGTGTGTAAATCTTAGTGTTCATATTTAATTATACATATATTAATGCTAAAGGGTATTTTACGTAAATGATATATATCTCATTCCTATTATTGACGAACCAAACGTGTGAAAGTAATTTAGAATTCTAAGAAAATAAAATTTCTATTTAAACCAAACAATGGAAAAGAATTCAAGATTTCAAAAGGTTAGAATTTCTAGAATCAAGGATTCATATTCCCCTTCCAAATCTCGAACCAAACACGCCCAAAAGGCATTGCTCTCTACTTTTATTCATTACATTGTATATCAAGAATTTATTTTCGTCACAATTATTGTTATGAATTTATGTTGTTATTATCAATTTATCTATTTATAATGCATTTCTCACTAATTTATATCATCACGTTGAATATTCAAATTCGCGCACGTGAGGACAACTACTATAACAAGTAACTCTAATTCAAAGGTATAGATTTGTGAGTGGTTGATTTATTGGACCAAAAAGTGAAAATATTTTATAATTAAAAAAAAAAACTCATCTACTTCGGTGGATAATCTATTGACCATAGTTAAATTGGAGAAATGATGCAACGATTGTAATAATAGATTTGTAATTGACACCGTACTCTGGGCAGGAGGAAGTTGTTATACACCGTACTTTTCCCTTGCACGAGGAACTTAACGACCACAAAATCCTCTCATCCAAATTCTGTTTCCACGAGAAGACGACCGAAAAAGTTTGTGGATGCATTGGGTGTAAAATGAGAGGCCAAAGTAAAAGATACGTGTCATTCAGATTTTGATGAACTGGTAATCTTCGCAACAGTAATAAATTAGTTTAATATTTGATGAGGTCGCTTGAATGGGGTATTAATATATATTTGTATCAAGGTCTGAAATTATGACATTTTTCCTTGCAAAAACACACACTGTTCCTAGGTGACCCACGTAAGGTTAAGACTACAAGTGTACAAGGCTTTTTCCTCACGTGGTAGAATGACTTCCGTGTTTCAATTGCAGTTCATCTCCATTGACCGTTATCTTTTGAAATTACAAACAGAGGCTGTTTATGATATATATCTTCTCTGTGTCTCTTTCTTCCATATTAAATTGGTCAACTATAGTTGCAATCAAGTAGTCCAGCGAATGGGTAAAGGACCTGCAACAACTACTAGGAACTAATATGCCTGAGATCTCCAATAATCTCCATCATCTGACTTTTCTCTTCTAAGTCAAACACAAATCCTTTTCATCTTTCTCCCCCATCAACTTATCTTATCACACAGGGTGAGTTTCATTTCTTGTCTATTATTTTAATTTATACTTAAAAAGTGCTAGCGATTGGTTTGTAATTGATTTCATGGTTTTTATTTTGTGATGTCAGAAAAATAACGACGATCATATATCATGCGGGAGTTTAAGCTTCTGTGGTGTGCCAACGTAGGATGATAATATTAAAATTCTGTTCCAGAAAATTAATTAATGTGAAAGAGTTTCTTACAACTATATACTCCCCTGTTCCCAAATTAAGATTTGTGACAAACTTACTGACAACTCTTGGCAGTGGGAATCACTTTTAACCAAGCGTCTGAATTCCCCTAAAAGTTTCAAGAATAGCACATGTTTGTTTCTCTTCCTACATCATTTTGAAAAAAATCTTCTGCCATCTTGCTAGCTCTATAAATTCTGAGTTGAGGCATTCAGAGCTGTTTTCTAATCCAATTATATATATTTAGGGCTATTGGCCTTGTTTTGGTATCTTGATAGTTGCTAGTAAAGCCTAAAAATGAAGACCCTCCCTTCCCTTTGAAATCACTTGTCAATTGAATATGAATGAGAATGGGAGGGCTACCTTATTGCTGTAATTGTTGTACTTCCGCCAATTTACATAAAAGCTTGTGTCAAAACCTGATAATCCACTTCCACCACAATATTTGTGATCACATATCGTTTACATAATTGGATTTGTTGAGAATCAATTCAGGCAATTTTTGTCTTCTATTCCTGTTATTATTAATTTCAATGCTATCTTTAGTAGAGGGAAGAAATATATTTTAGACTGAATACAGTAAGAATGTTTTAACCCCTGTCTGTAATGGCATACGAATGACATCACCCGTTACCTGTTGCGCTAAAGCAAGACTATCTCTAGCGACCAAGACGATAAAACTCACTCGGGAATTTTATCAAACACTTGGTGTGCGGAAAACACCCAAGACCTTGTTCCCAAAATGAACTAGTGTGCAAACTCCCAATCGAATCAACCAAACATCAATGAAGAGACAATAAGAACATACAAGCAATCATCAAAGCAAAACAACAACGATATACCGTGGTTCACCCAAATTTGGGCTACATCCACCAAGGAGGATTTCTTCTTTCTATAGATAAATGGAGGAACCCAAAGGTTATACACACACACAATTTATCTCTCTTAGAAAGTCACTCACAACCTCACAAGAACTCACCCCTCAAATGGGAGTTATATCTCTCTTTAGCTTTGATAACTCACAAAATAGCTCTCAAACTTGTCCTCTCACAAAACCTAGAAATGACACTTGTATTTATAGATTTGAGCCAAAATGGCAAATTTGTAAATAAATCAAAACTGAAAAAATAGGAGAGCCAAAATCAACAAACTCCACCTTGGCGATCCTGACGATCCAACCAATCTCTAGAATGCTGAAATTGAACCCGCTTGAAGACTGTCCCACCATCTACCAAGCTAATGCGATTCCCCCAGACGATCCTCACGATCCAACCGAACTCGGAATGCAAACATCAAATCCGCTCTAAGATCATCCCGACATCTAACAAGCCAATACGCTCCACCCGACGCTAAGCCACCTCAAACTTCAACCATGAAGTGAGATACCGCAAGTCTTCACTCCAAGACTCCAAACGACTCCACCCGCCGAGGAACCAAGTTCTAAACTAAGAACTCCCCTGAATGCTTCCCATGTAACCATACGGTGAAGCTCGCTCCTCATGTAACCCGGTGAGTACACCCCCACACAATACATATAGCATACACCTTCTTTACACGAAACATTCAAACACATCAACACCATCTTCCACCTTGAGAAATAACCACGGATGAGAGGGAAAATTCCTCACCTCCCACACCCTCCAAATCTCACCCTCGAAAGATGTACCAAGTCTTTGTCACGAAGAACTCCCGTTTGCCAATGCTCGCAAACAATAACTCATCGACCTTCCTTGTACTAGCTACACACACCTCGAATCCATCACAGTCCTACACCTCCTCGATTCGAATCGGCCAATGCATGTGTGCAACTAAACCGGGTCAACATCACCCGTTGGCCCTAGAGGGGGACTTCGATCCATCCCCTCCACTAGTAGGTATTCTCCCATCACTACCGTCTACTCTCAGAAAGCTAGCACTCAATGTCTCCGCTTTGTTCACAAACGAGACATGCCTCGAACGTTCGATCACTTGTGCACACCGCCTCCCCATCTTTCTCGAAGTCTGATTTAGACGATACAACCCCTCTCTCTCCTCTCCCCTCGCTAGGACCATACAACCACGTGTGACTTTCAAGACTCCACCCGCCACCGACACCCGGCAACCCTTGGAATCCAAACGGCTAATGGATATCAAATTCTTTCGCAACTTTGGGACATAGGCCACACCACCCAAAGTGCGTTCCATCCCATCGAACATCTTGAGTTTCACCGTCCCGACACCCTCAACGGAAACCTTCTCTCTATTAGCCAAAGACATGGAACCTTTTCCATTTTCTGTGAAAGTCTCAAAATATTCCCTCTTGGAGCAAACGTGATCCGACGATCCCGAATCTAATATCCAATCATCTTGGGAAAGAGAGTTAACCTTGGAGATTGTGAGAAGTTCTCCAAGTTCATCTTCATAATTCGTACTCGCTACCGTTGCCCTCTCGGAATCAACCTTGCCCTTAACCTTGTCGTTCCACAAAGGACATTCTCGGATCATATGACCCCATTCCCGGCACTTGTAGCATTTCGGCCCTTTACCACCAACACCTCTCGATCTAGACCTACTACCATCATTAAATCCTCGGTTGGAGTTCCTCCCGCCATTTTGCCCACCTCCGTCTCTCGCCATAAGGCCTTCATTATGGGAATACCCGTCACCTCCACCTTCCTTCTTTCTCATTGTGACATGAGATTGAATATCTTGCACAACCTCGTTGCACCGGAGCGTAGACTTCCCAAACATGAGCGTGGTCACAAAATGCTCGTATGAATCGGGTAATGATGCAAGCAACAACAATGCTCGATCCTCCTCAATGAATTGAACGTCTATCCGGTTCAAGTCATTTATCAAGGCATTAAAAACGTTGATATGCTTCATCATATCCTCACCCTCCTTCATCTCAAGCTTGAAGAGTTTCTGCTTGAGGAACAATTTATTTGACAACGACTTTCCCAAATAAATCTCTTCAAGCTTATCCCACATGCCTTTAGCCGTGGTCTCCGCTATCACGTTATTCAACACATCATCCGTGATAAGCATCTCAATACACGAAGCCGCTCTTTGATCAATGTCAATCCACTCGGCATCGGTCATGCCTACCGGTCGTCCCTCTACCCCCAACAATGCTAATTGCAACCTCTGTTGGACAAGAACGCCTCGCATTCGTCTTTGCCATAACCCGAAATTGATCTTCTCATCAAAAGTCTTCATGTCCGTCTTCATTGAGCCACTCGATCCATAACTCGGATCCCATCTCTTAGAGCCTCTGCTCGTAGAGGTTGATTCTCGAGCACTCTCCACATTTTCCGTCATTTGGAACAAAAACAAAAGCTATGCCAAAATTGCCAAAATTGATTCGACCTCGAACCAAAATACCGGGCAAACAATGCAACCAAAGCTCTGATACCACTTGTTGCGCTAAAGCAAGACTATCTCTAGCGACCAAGACGATAAAACTCACTCGGGAATTTTATCAAACACTTGGTGTGCGGAAAACACCCAAGACCTTGTTCCCAAAATGAACTAGTGTGCAAACTCCCAATCGAATCAACCAAACATCAATGAAGAGACAATAAGAACATACAAGCAATCATCAAAGCAAAACAACAACGATATACCGTGGTTCACCCAAATTTGGGCTACATCCACCAAGGAGGATTTCTTCTTTCTATAGATAAATGGAGGAACCCAAAGGTTATACACACACACAATTTATCTCTCTTAGAAAGTCACTCACAACCTCACAAGAACTCACCCCTCAAATGGGAGTTATATCTCTCTTTAGCTTTGATAACTCACAAAATAGCTCTCAAACTTGTCCTCTCACAAAACCTAGAAATGACACTTGTATTTATAGATTTGAGCCAAAATGGCAAATTTGTAAATAAATCAAAACTGAAAAAATAGGAGAGCCAAAATCAACATTACCTCATAAGGAGCGTAGAAGATTACTTGGTTAAAATTAGTTTTGTCTCCATCACCCTATATTGTAGCTCCATTTGGGGTAAAGGCATTCAATTGATAGATATTTTAAAAGTTCTCTCTCTTGTGGGTGTTTTTGTTAGAGCGCTGCTGTTGCCAATTCATGCCATTTAGTGTGTCAACACTCCGCATTTTTGTTCTAACCCAAAATTGTCATAAAAAAACAATGACACCGAGAAAGAACAAATATGCTTGAGCTTCGAAGCGGTAGGCTGGAGGAGTCCATTGGCTTCATCCTAGAGTGACTACACCTCCTCAATGCTCTACTCTCTACTTAGAAGCTGCCCCTTGCTACCGATTCATCGGCCACCGCTGTTGCAGACTAAGGATCGGTTTCTGACCCACCAGTGGCTGCTGCCCTTGCGACGCAAGGGAGCAGAATCTCTTCAACTCGTTGTGTGATTATAAAATGAAATACAATGCCAAAACAAAATAAAAGAAAACTAAATACAAAATGACCACTAAGCCCTGATTATGAAGCCCATTTCCATCAATAAAAGTGAGGTGGATAAGTGGGCTCACTCCGCCGAGTAGAGTATTGAGGAGGTGTAGTCAGAATACCCCATGTAAGCCTCATTTGAGGTAAAAAGTATTTCTCTCTCTAAAGGTGTGTGTTAATATTTTTAGAGCCTTTTGACAAATTGGTATCAGAGCGAGTGTCGTTCCAACATTGGTGTTTGGTGTATCGATGTAATTTTTTATCAAATCGTACGCTATAATCAATGGCTCCCAAAAAAATCAAACAACAAGTTGAAGAGATTCGAGAGTTGAGGAAGGAGTTAAACAAGAAATTTGACCTCCTCTTCCACCTCATATCCTCCGAAACCCAAAACCCTAATCAACCCCACCAAACCCTAACCCTAGCCGTTGCCGCCTGCCACTCCAGTGACCTGCTTGCTGCCGCCGACCAACCCATTGCTTCCATTCACCCTGCCGATCAAACCCTAGACCCCTACCCCTTACCTGACCCCTTCCCCAGTCAACCCAACGCCAAAATAAACCCCGACCCTAACCCAGACACCCTTCCACCTGCCGCCACCCAAAACCCTAGCCCACCCGAACCCAAAAAACCCATAAGCCGACTCGCCTTAACCTAAAACCCAAACTCCCAACCATAGCCCCAAAACAACCAAGATCTTCCCTCACGCCACTCGAATCTGCCTGGCCACCTCTAGTTGCCGGAAGGTTGATTTTTGATCCGGGTGGAAGCTTTTAAGGTTGGCATGGGAAGTGAAGAAGAGAGATTGTGAGATGGGCACTCCTCAACTTTTAGAAATTAATTTTGTGCCCCCACAAGTTTTGGCATGTATTTTTGGATTTTCAACACGAGTCCCCAATTTTTTTTAACGCTCGAGGACGAGCTTGGTCTTAAGAGGGGGAGAGTGATGGAAATGGGCTTCATAATTAGGGTTTAGTGGTCATTTTGTATTTGTCTTTTAGTTTTCTTTTATTTTGTTTTAGCATTGTATTTCTTTTTGCTTTGGAATACTTGTAATTAGATCTTTAGCTTAGAGCTTAGGCTAATTTCCCTCTTTAAATACCCCATGTAAGCCTCATTTGAAGTAGACTTGAATTTTGAATAGAAAAGAGTATTTCTCTATCTAAATGTGCGTGTTAGATATTTTTAGGAGCCTTTTGACGTGTAGTTTATCCTCCTGGCTCTCTGCAAAGTCGAGGAACAAGTGGTCAAGCTGGTTCGGCGTAGTACCGCTGCCGCGAACCTCAACAGCCGCAGTCACCATCGTCCTGCTGAGTCCTGCCTTCTCCCTACCCCTTTTGGCCCCAGCCAAACCCCACCACCTCCTCAGCCCATCATTAACACGCACTGGAACCCTCTCTGCAATTTCTCTCTGCCTTCATCATGACCCCTCCCTCTCTTTGAGAAACACCACCCAACCCAAACCCACTGCTCCCCTAATAAGTTCACCCACCAACTGATTGACACTATCTTCACCAACCTGCAAGGCGTGGAGTGCGATTGTCATATGATGTGTGAATGGATACAGTGGCCCCGCCGGTGCTACAACTGCTGCAGCTTGGTCTCTGTTCCAGAAAGTTGCCCACAAAATCTCTGGATTTAACGTCGGCATCGGATGACGGCCGAAAACACGAGGAATGGAGGTCAGATGTCTCCCGTTTGATAACCTTGAGCCCCAAATTTACCCAGGTTCTCCTAGAGCTATGCTGTTGCTTTTATTTGTGTGGAGCAGGGCATCAGATGGACGATTGATGCCCCTCCCCTTTGAGCCACAACAGCTATTGAGGGCAGCCCCTCCTCCAGTTTATGGCTCGGACAAGGGGTACTTCGATGACGATGACGACCTCGATCCTTTGGGAGGACTCGGGAGAGGACCATCTGTCACAGGTCTTGCAACAGGTTTTGCAGCTCTTGACCGAGAATTTTCGCTAGGATTTCTGGGTGGACATTCCGCTGTTTAACGACCCCCTTAACCAGAATGCCTTAATTGATTTAATTGACTATGAAGTAGGATAGTGTGTGGTTCTCTACATTAGCTACCCAAATTAAAATTATTTATAAAGAAATAATTCTTTTTGTCGAAATTCGGTCAAAATCTTATCCTTGACGAAGCATGATTTATAATAATGATTCATCTAATTTACATAGATGAGGAAAAAATCTTGCGGGAAAAAAACTGTCCAAAGCAAGCCCTAACATAGGTAAAAAGGATTACACGAAGGGAGAAATGACTTATAAATTTGAACATCTCCTAGACTCAATAATGCACAACCCCCGCAACCAATTTTTTCACCTTGTGATAGCAAGAGAGAACACGGATCGTATCCAACCGCTCAACACGTCGCAACATGTTAACCTCGTTAATAATGATTATACATATACTCTTACAAAATAGGTCTTTGAACTCAAGCACCTGTGCAGTATTCGATGGCTTCAGTTGGCTAAAACCAAGCTCTGGCTTTTCTCGGGATTAATTAAGTGTCCCGACTCAGCACCTTGAAGTGATGAAGGATCTCGTGATTACCTTATGGTGCCAGATGAATGCAGAGCTGCGAGCCTTTTTTATTCCTCATAGTTATGAGCGGGATCTCCTCTCACTCTTTCAGCAGGGCTCATCCTCCGTCACCACCTACAGCGAACAATTCCAGCTCTTATTCACTCGTGCTCGGCTCAACAAGATGGAGGACCAACGGATCAGCCACTTCGTTCATGGCCTCCAGACATATATTAGATAGGACCTAAGCCTTCGTGAGATTCTAACTTTTATGAAGGCAGTAAAGTATGTTTTGAAGATTGAGGAGCACCATCGCAGCGCATCCTCTTTCACCTGAGAGTCTGCCACTAGCCACCCACGAAGGCATCTGATGCCTCCTCTGACATGATGAATGCTTCACCTGGGGCTGACCAGGCCACTAGGCTTCCGAATGCATGTGACTGACAGCGTGAATCTGACCGAGTTTGAGGAGGAAGGGGAGGCTCAGCATGAGGCCTGCTATCGCATGTCATTCCCCCTGACTCTGACACCGCAGTCCTTTGATTTCGGGGCGAACTCTTTTCTACCAAAGGAAAATGATGTGAATCGATTGGGGGAGTTTTCATCATATCTCATTGGTGCTAAGTTTCCTCTTTTTAGTGCTATCCTGAGTAGAAAGAATAGGGGTACTTTCGTGCAGATGCGATAAGAATATTCTAGCCATGACATCACCCATGACCTCCTAGGGAGCCTATAACATTCCGATTAAAATATCTTAGGAATATTCCCACTCCCTCACCCCTATAATAGTCACATTTGAATCTCTTAACCCGAAGGAGGTTTATGCTATGTGAATGTGATACCATAAAATTTATGTCATCTATTCTCATCATTGTCTTTGTTGTTACTATACTGATTAGTGTTACTGTTTCTTAATTATTGTAGCTTGTATTAAAATGATGATCAATTTTTTTCCCCAATGTGGAAACTTAGTCATGGCATGTTAAATTTGTATCTTAATTATGATACTTTTCCTAGCGTTTGGCTATGATGAAGTTGCATTGAATCATCACATATGATGACGTTATTCTGATTAATGGTTCGTCATGACATGGCAGGGTTTATATTAGTCCACACAGACAAATTGGCGTAAATGGCTTGCTTTACTGTCTGTTTTAAGAAGAAGAAAGCTTCCTCTACCAAACAAGGTGTAGATATTGAAGAAGGTACAAAATGACAATTCCAACTTTAATTTTAAACGGCTTTTTCCTCTGAACTGATTTGTGAAAGTACATCAAACTAAAATTTTGTAAAGATTCAGTACATTACCACCTAATGTGGCAACCAACTAAGCTAAAAATCACTTTTTGACTATTATCTCTCCATATTTGCAGTTAAAAAAATCCTTAACCAACCATCATATATCACATAGGATGCTATCTTACCATCAATGGTAGGCAGTGGCAAAGATTGTTAACTTAATATCATACAAGTTTGTTCCCCCATGCTAGTAACATGCATCAACTCACATACATATATTATATCAGCCCTTCATATAAGTGGATAAACAGCTAAATAGCTGTTCTCTTATGGATACAGAGGTTTCTGGCGTACAGAACATTAAAATGTACTCTTTCAAAGAATTGCGAATTGCCACTGAAGATTTTAGTCCAACAAACAAAATTGGGGAGGGAGGTTTTGGTTCCGTCTACATGGTAATTGCACATTTTAAGATTCTGTCCCTTCACGCAGGAAGATTTATTCGCGTCACATCATCATAGTTCACATATGTTACTCAACTATTTTCTATTCTCCAGGGCAGACTAAAAGATGGCACCATCGGGGCTATAAAGGTCCTTTCCACTGAGTCAAGGCAAGGCTTGCAGGAGTTCTTGACAGAGATAATTGTGATCTCCAATGTAGAGCATGAAAATCTCGTCAAGTTGTATGGTTGTTGCGTAGAAGGAGACCACAGAATATTGGTGTATGGCTACCTTGAAAATAACAGCCTTTCTCGAACTCTTCTTGGTAATTTCCAGCCTGTTTTTAAATGTCAAAGTTGTTCATCCATATAGGGCAGATTTGATTTCACATATTTTCCTTTTAAGAATTATTATTTTCTCCCCATTTTCGTAGTGTTTTATTGCACAAAAGTTTTCATGGATCTCTTTTCCTTAAGTTGGGTAATGTGATGGGTTTATTCCACGTATTTTTGGAAAGCAAATCTTAATACCCCCAAGTTTTTCTTTTTCATAAAAAAACATGTCTCTCTCTCTCTCTCCCCCCCCCCCCCCCCCCCCCTTCTCCCCCTCCCATTTGGTTCATCATCTCTCCCACGCCTCTCATTTGCCAGTTGGAGTTTTCATGTTTTAGGTTTGATATGCATATATGTCACACAATAATGCCGGATATAAAGCTATGAAGCACGGAATCGACATGTAATACATGTTTCGACACGACACGCGATACGTGATTTTTCCAAAAACTGGGATACGACATGCTAGGATACATATAATATATATTTAAATATACATATTAATGAAATAAAACAATTTTTTTCACAAAATACATTATTAGAGTATTCTTAACATGAAATTAAGAAAATGGACCATACAAAACAAAATTTAAACACACTTTAACATTAAAAATCATAAATAAAGCAGAATCACCATCACATTAGGGGAAAGAAATTAAAAAATTAATTTCACGTATCCAAAGTTGTCCCATCGTGTCCTTTTATGTGCCCCAACGTGTCCAATCTAAAAAAAAGACTCGCGTGTCCCAGCGTGTCGACAACGTGTCCTAGCGTGTCGCATGTCCGATCGAGTCAAAGCTGACTCATAGCTTCCGGAAGAGTGTTCGTGCTTCATAGATATAAAGCATGGACATAAAGTAAAGGCCTTGTTTTCCCCATTGAATACATTTAATGATGGGGGAGAATGAATCTTAAATGCATCTAATGGTTAAATTAAAGAACACGGTCCATACATCAAATCCTTAATTTATATCCTTCCAAGAGCATTTAGCCGTCGGAGCCAAATGCTGCGGGCAATCGCCACCAATCATGACTCCGGAAATAATCAAGATATAATAGTAATACTAAACAAGAACATTAAAGATTCAAACAAGAGAGAACATGCACAAGCACAAGCAAAACAAGAAGGGTTGGCTGAGGGGAGGCAAGGGAGGCGGCTGCCTCAGGAGGATCGATCAATTTTAGGAGCCTCGAAATTCTTTAGAATAATATTAATGGGACTTTTACATACAAGTCCTCTTTGAAGATATTTTCCGTATGCAAGTCCCATTGACTTTTCAAACATTAAACATGTCCTAATCCTATTTTTTTGGGTGGGGGTGGGAGGGGGGGTGTTATTAGACATATATACCATTCTATGACCATTCATCCATAAGTATTGGGAGGATATCTTTCAAACGGTTAAAGCTTTTTTTCTTCATTTTCAAACTTTAAAAAGTTGTAACTTTTGATTTACAAATCCGTTTTTTGTAAAATTTATATTTTTGAGAGTTACTCATCGAGATGTATTAAACAAGATCCATCAACACTATAAAATTTTGAAGTTTTCTTTCTATGAAGACAGTACATATTTACAGTCTTTATAATCTTTCTCTAACAATAAACATTACCTTTGACATAATATTTACGCTGATAGTAAATATTTGCTTTTAGGTCAATATTTACTTTACAATGAAGATACCACGAAGAAAAGGAGATGAAGAAGAAGACGAATTAAATTAAGAAGTTATACTTATGATAAATAATTAACAATCTGGACAGTAAATATTTACACTATAGAGAAGAAAAGGAGATGAAATGTAAATAGTACCGTAAGAAATATTAATGAACTAAGAAAATATTTTCTCTTATAGTATAGTGAATATTTACACTATTAGTAAAATATTTATTGTCATAGTAAATGTTTACTTTGATATTAATTTACAGGTAAATATAACAGAAAATGTGAAGGAAAGTATCAAATTGAAGTGTAAAATTTATTGTAATACTCCTCAATAAACGAAGAAAACATTTAATGTGGCAATAAATATTAATTTGAATGTAAAAATTTCTATCATAATAAAACTGAATTTACTGTCGGAGTAACATAACAGTAAACCAAGCCACTGAATGAACATACAATAAATATTTACTATCTGTCAGATCGCAAACCCACTCACACAAACCCCAAATCGCTACCGTTGTCATCATCATCTCACATTGCCCCAATTCACAACCATCAACAAACCACCTCACAACCATGTAATCAAATCAAATTGTCGAAACGACCACCAACAATCAATGAAAAAAAAACCCAAAAACGAATGGACAGACGGAGTGCGTCGCCGTCCGTGAGAAACAGAGAGGATGAAAAAATGATGATGAACGGAGTTGGTGGTTGTGCTAGTGGTGAGAGATGAAGACAGGAGAGATTATGTGCGATGGTAGGGTAAGAGAGAGAGATGGAGAACGTGAAGTTTAGGCGGGTAGAGTTTAGGGTATTATTGCAAACTTAGGATTAAATATTTTAAAAATAGTACTTAGTTAATGGTTGAGTAGTGAATGGGACTTAACTAAGAAAAATCTCTTCAAATAGGACTCATATATAATAATTCCTATTTTTTATGTACCTTTATTTTAAATCACTATAACTAATTAAGCATTAAAGCTCATAACCCAATTGGGCAGATGCACTTTTAAATAAGCATCAACCCCTTGTTCAATCCCAATGGGCTTATTTTATTTTGCATAAAATAAGTGGCCTTTTGTATGATTGTGCAAAGAGCTAATGCCACACTTTAGAGTCCCAAGATATTTAAATTTGGAGTTTTAAATTTGATTATGATTATTATTTTCTAAACTAGTTAATTTAATTTAATTTTTCTTAATTATTTTAAATTTAATTACTCTAAACCTTAAATCAAAAACCCCCAAATAATATATATTCTTAGCCCCATATTCTTGGGGCCAGTCCTAACAACAAGATATACGTGGTTCACCAACTTGGCAACATTCACATACAAACCCGATTCCACTATGTACAAACAAGTTAGAAGTGAAATAGAAAATAATACCAAAGATAAATCAAATACCCTTTGTCTATTCAATCCAAACCCTGAAAATAGCCATTATACACCAACTCTTCACCCAAGTGAATCAAAATTATAAATCTCGAACCTCTCAATCTCATGCCTTCCAGGTGTTTCCGAAGTGTTTCTCATGTACCCAACCCGGTGTATACAACTCCCCATGTAACCTGGTTAGGAACCCCTCACACAATACAGGAGAGGACACCCTTAATACATAAAACACTCGTACACTCACCCCTTTTTCATTTTTTAGCAACACCCGTGCGTGAGAGGAAAAATACCTCACCTCTTACCCCAAACCCTCACCTTAGGAAGAGACTCTCATTCACTCACTCACTCTCTCTAGCCTCCAAATGAGCTGCAACACATAAGGTTTTAACACCCCAAATGATCCTTTTAAATGTGGAAGAAGTTTGTGCCATAACTCTAGAAATACCTCTCATTTAACCTAATTGCGTACCCGTTTGCTGCAGCGAACTCTTTTCTAGCTGCGGACTTTTAAATCCAGAAATCCCAAATCTCTGCCCCAACTTGTGGGTAGCGAACCACTGAATATTGTATACAAAATTAGGCGAGATTACAAAGTTAGCCTTTCAAATATTGCCCATGAGAGAACATGATCTAAATACATGTCTTGAATTCAAAGGTATTCGGATGATAAATTTGGAAAGCAAAGTTCTATCTTAAAAAAGTTTTACTTTTCGACGGCGATTATTAACTCGGGATGGAGGGAGTATAAAAATTAAAATTTTCATGAAAATATTGCAATTGGACATCATTGTTTTGGAAAATACGAGATTTTCCATCTGTAAAAATAATTGTAATAGAATAACACCAATGCTATTTTCCCAAAAAACATATTCTGTAATTTCATGATTCCATAAATATCAATTATTTTTCATCCATTTTCCGTCTTCGCAATCAAATGCACCCTCAATGTCTTTATGATGACTTGTGTTATCTTTACTTGTAGGTAGTGGCTACAGTGGCATTGATTTTAGCTGGAAAATGAGGACTAAAATTTGTATAGGGGTTGCACGGGGGCTTGCGTTCCTTCATGAGGAAGTCGAGCCTCGTATTGTTCACAGAGACATTAAGGCAAGCAACGTTCTCCTCGATAAAGACCTTACTCCCAAGATCTCAGATTTTGGTCTAGCAAAGCTTTTTCCAGATAACCAAACTCATATTAGTACACGTGTTGCAGGAACTATGTAAGTTCATGAATTCTTAATCTGTATTTCAATGTGGTATTAACTCATTGAGATTAGTCCCACATTGACGTTTAACTGTATCCTATTTTATATACGTTCTTGTAGAGGCTATTTGGCCCCCGAGTATGCATTACGAGGCCAGCTGACAAGGAAAGCAGATACTTATAGTTTTGGTATTCTCCTCCTGGAAATTGTTAGTGGAAGATGCAACATGAACAGTCGGTTACCTGTTGGACAACAATATCTTCTTGAAAGGGTATGGAGTTCTTGGTTCACAATTTTCTTCTCTGAACCCTTATGGTTGAATTGTCTTGAGTTATATGTAGTGCTGGTATATAGGAAATGTTATATATGGAAAATGAACAATATTTGATAAACCCCTGTTGGACCTAACCTATAAATATTTGATACAAGAGACCCAAGGCCTGTGATATGACTATGATCCATAAACATATTACGATCCTGAATCTCTAATATGCCACGCCCCCTCCCCCCACTCACACACCCACACATACACACGGATAAGTTATATATATATATATATATATATATATATATATATATGTGTGTGTGTGTGTGTGTGTGTGTGTGTGTATGAAGATTTAATAGTTCGATATTAGTCTTTTTAGATAAATCTCGACAAGTAGGTTTCAAACACTATTTGTAAAAAAAACATTTTTAAGTGGGACTGCGTCCTACTCTTTTTACATCTGAAGGACTGGGACTTAAAGGCTAATTTAAAAACGCCATGGAATAGTGCCTATGATCTCTAGCTTACAGAGGTGGGGAAGGTTCAATTGGGGAGGGCTACCCAGCTGTGTGACCCATCTTCTGTCTTGAACTAAAAAGAAATAGCTTTAGTTGGGAATTATTTCCCATCTAGAGTTTTTTTTAAAATAAAAAAAGAATACTTAATATAGTATGAATCCCTTTTTCAGGCATGGGAATTGTATGAGCGAGGGGAGCTGGTGGGATTGGTGGACACATCATTGGAAGGAGATTTCGACACTGATGAGGCTCTCAGATACTTGAAGATTAGTCTTCTTTGCACCCAAGGCGTGCCAAAGATCCGACCATCCATGTCTACTGTAGTGAAGATGCTAAGAGGTCAGAGGGATCTGGATGATAGTAATATATCAAAACCAGGCCTAATTTCTGAGTTAGTGGGTCTCAAAAGGCAGAAATCATATACAATATCTGCTAGCTCGGGAAATAATGATAATTCCACATCATCGGGGAACACAACAATGACACATGCCACAATGACTTTTACTTCGATATATGACCGAAGTACTTGAGTTGCAACATGGTAAATGATACCTCCATTTCGTTTGTTTGTTTGCATTTTTGACTTTTTGTTATGCGGTAAATTCCATAAAATCCCTTTGACTTGCACGTGTCAATGGCACCAATAAGAAACAACAACTCAAGCACAAACTCTCACAAAATGTATTGAATGATCAATCCAAAGGAGAGAGCTAATATTTTGTAAACTACCCTAATCTAGAGGTGCTAGCATTAGTGAGGTTATGAGTGATGTCGGGTGTGGCATCCCTCATGACAACACTAATAGTATCTTCCAGAATCTTGAATAGTAACTAATAATTTCTAGCTTCTTAAAATCCGACGAGTGTGACAAAATGGAATAAGTACAAAAATACCCTCCCACCTCCCATATTTATTTACATCGCACTCCGCCCTAAGAGAGAGTTCGTCCACGAACTCAAAGTGAATCCCCCTCGGTCTCCGCATACACCATGTGGGGACAAAAGTCTCGCATATCTCGAGTGGGCCAGATGCCTCTTCATTCTCGTTGTACTCCTTCGTGGCTAGCAAGATGGTTTTCTTCTTCCTCTTCGGCTAATCTGAGGCTTTGTGCCCAAAGTCTCCACACTCATAGAACTTGAATGGCCCGATGGCTTGTGGGGTACTCGTAGACCGGAAACGGGTAAGGTGCGGTTGGGTCACCTATGCAAAAATCTCATGTTGTATAGTCCTTCACTTGGAAGGAATACGCGATGGCTATCTAGAGGGAGGGGAGATCGCGCAAACTCAACTCATAGCAAATGTGCTCATACCAATGTTAATTGGTACGTGGGTGGCTCTAATACGCGGTGCGAATATGTCATACATTGCGTTAGCCGGTACGCAGTACAGTGGGGTTAGGCTGATTTGGTTCAGTATACACGATTATAAGACTAAAAGAATACCGACTATCTCTATATTCTATAATATATGATTAATTCTTGTATTATACTAGTTGAGAAGTCCTTTTTCTTCTCATTTATTCTATTGTTGGAGTCAAAATTTTCATTATTATCAAGAGTAGCTAAAATAAGAACATCACATTTAGATATTCGAATCGTGAACCTACCATATTTTGGGTCGTACGACGTCGGATCGCGGTATGTAGGGGATGTAACGATCCTGGTACTATGGCTCATACCGAATATGTGGCTAGAGATCATGTATGTAACGCCTAATGTGCGACTCTTCCATCTCACATAATGCAACCCAACTGCATAGAAGTAAACTGTTATGTAAGTGTACAGAGTCGAGGAAGACTATGATAATCCCTAAGCACGGGATAAAGGTTACACCAAAGTAAGCCCTCATGATGGATTATGCTTAGATGGTACCAAGCTCTTTGTTGTTCTCGGGATTGCTCAAGATCTTTTCATTATACTTTGGCCAGCCCTTGAAGTTTGGTTGACACAAGATGTAACGCTTGACCCTCGTGATCCCCTTATACTTGAACACCTTCTTAATGGTGTCCATCCACTCCACAAATGTGTCGGACTCGAGATGGTCATCAGGTTGGGGGGGGGGGGGGGGGGCGTGAACCCAGATATCTCATGCAAAGATTTCTTTAAAAGATGGAGAACTTGGCTCAAATGGTCAGGGTGACCCACTTCTTGGTCGGGTTCGTCATCCTCATCCTCGTCTGATAATGCATCAATGCTATAAAGAGGACCCAGTTACCTCTGACAACATTGTGGGCTGCTCTGAAGGCTGAGGTGGGGCTCATTGGGTACACTCCGTCATAACCTCTTGCAACAAATTGAACATGTTTGTTATTCCATTGGCACAAACGGGTTGATTAGGGGTGAGAGGCTATCAAGGGGGATTTTCAATGATAACAATTTATCCAAAATTAATTGATGATGAGGGTAGGGTTTGGAAATTGGTTTATTTTTAAGTTTTAGGCCCTCCGGTGGTTCGTACGTAAATACTTGTGAATTTTGGCTTGAATTTTTTGTGGGTAGTGTTCATACGTGGGTACCGTTCATACGCGGGGTACTGTTCATATGCTGGAATACTGTTCATACGCGGTTTCCTGTTCTTCATACGTGGTTTATTGCTTACTTTTACTCCTTATCTAAGGAGAATTTCAGCCATGGTTCAAAACACACAGAAATAGAAGATAGTTTATGTTGTTCATCATTTAGTGCTCTTGTATACATTTTTGAAGGATTGTGAAGCTTAAGAGAGTTGTAACCCTTGTTGTTTATATCAAAGAAAGGAAGCCATCATCTGTGGACGTAGCTAAACCGGTGAACCACGTATATCTTGTCTTGCGATTTGTTGGTGTGTGTCATTTCTCATTATTTTGCGTTTAGAGTGTATTTGTCTTGTTATCTCTTAAGTTACTCTTTATCTTGGATCTTGGGCGTGCATGAATCACTCCATTGAGTGAGTATCCGCACAACAAATTGATATCAAAGCTTTGGCTTGTAGGCTCTTTGTTTTGTGTGCATCCAAGGTGTTTGATAAAATTCCTAAGTGGGATTTTGGTCTTGGCCGAGTTGTTTCTTATTGAAGACTCATTTCAAAAATTAGAGAATGCCTACATCTATAGTTGCAAAGGTGTCAATGGTGAGGTTTGACTTGGAGAAGTTTGATGGTGAGATCATTAATTTTGGCATGTGTCAATATCAAATAAGAGATGTCTTGATCCAACAAGGTTTAAATAAAACATTGAGGGGCATTTCGGCTAAACCCGAGGATATGTCGGAGGATTATTAGAGAGAGTATGACTTACAAGCATATAGCACAATCCGGTTAAATCTCGTACAAAATGCGGTGTATTATGTCATGAAGGAAGAATCGGTAGAGTCAATATGGAAGAAATTAGAAGACAAATATATGACGAAGTGCATTGAGAATCGTTCTATCTCAAGATGAAGCTATTTTGATTTGACTATATTGAAGGTATGTCGATGTCTGAACATCTTGATGAGTTTTGATGACAAAGATAAAGCTTTGACTTATATGAGTTTTTGAGCACCACGTTGCTATATGGGAAGGAGGAGGTGAAGTATGATGATGTCTCTTCGGAATTGTTGGAGAGTGAGAAGCGAAAAAATAAGAAAAGTGATTCTCAGTCCGATGCGTTGGTTGCGCGGGGTAGGGCCTAGGAGAGAAGGCAAGGTGGAAGATGAAGCTTTAGGTCTAAGTCTAGGACCAAGGACTTGGCAAATGTTATGTGTTACAAGTGCAAGAAGAACGGGCATTTCAAAAACGACTTCTATAAGCTAAAAGCATGAGACGATAAGATCCCAGTGGCAGAATCCGCCAATTATGTTACTTCGGAGGAAAATGAATTTGAGAGTATATTGATAGTTTCTTCACGGGAAAACTTTTCAAACGAATGGATACTTGACTCGGGTATTCTTACCATATGTGTCCGGATAGAGATTTGTTCCATATCTTTAAGGAGGTAGATTAAGGTAAAGTCTTTATGGGTAATGACCATGTTTGTCGGTGGAAGGGTATTGGCACGATCAAATTGAAGAAGCATGATGGAGTGATTCGGACTCTCACGAATGTTCGATATGTTCCGGAGTTGAAGAAAAATTTGATGTCTTCGGGTGCTTTAGATTCCAACGGGTGTAAGATTGTACTTGAGGTCGGAATGCTAAAGGTTGTCTTGGGTGCCTTGGTGGTGTTGAGAGGGAAGGAGGGAAACCTCTATTTTCTTCAAGGGAGAACGGTAACATGTCATGCTTCGATTGTTGATAACAAGGAAGAAGTAAAGTTGGATTTCACCGGGCTTTGGCATAGGCATTTGGGACATGCTGGGGAGAAGGCCATGACAGTGTTGTGTAAGCAAGGGTTGCTCAAGGGTGCGAAGAGTTGCATGTTGGGATTTCGAGACCATTGCGTGCTTAGAAAGTAAACACGGGTGAAGTTTGGCACGAAGATTCATTGCACGAAGGGCATACATGATTACAATCACACGGATGTTTGGGGTCCTTCGAAGACACCATCTTTGGGGAGTAGTCACTATTTTGTGCCATTCATTGATGACTACTCTCGGCGGACTTGGGTTTACACAATAAAACACAAAGACGAGGTCTTTGGGGTGTTTTTTAAATGAAAGAAGATGATGAAGAATCAGATCGTTAAGAAGATTAAGTTTCTTAGGTCGGATAATGATGGGGAGTACCGATATGATCCTTATTTGAAGTATTGCGAGAAGGAGGGTATTGTTTGGTACTTTACGACCTGAAAAACACCACAATATGGAGTAGCGGAGAGGATGAACCGAACCTTACTTGAAAAGGTGAGGTGTATATTGTCCAATGTGGGGTTGCCGAAGCGATTTTGGGCGGAGGCTTTATCATATGCTTTCTTCATTGTCAACCGTTTGCCATCTATTGCAATTGATTATAAGAATCCTATGGAGGCTTGGTCAGGTACATATCCTAGTTGTGAGACGGTGCATGTTTTTGGGTGCCCATCTTATTTTCATATTAGTAAGGGCAAAATTGATCTGAGAGTTCGAAAGACAATTTTCATGTGTTCAAGCAATGGAGTCAAGGGATACAAGTTATGGTCCTTGTAAGATTAGCAAATAGTGGTGAGTAGGGATGTGACTTTTGATGAGGCGTCTATGCTCAAGATGCTGAAGGTAGAGAAAGAAGATTCCCCAGTGGAGAATGAGAGTGAAAAGGTGCAATTGGAGGTGATTACTCCAATTGATTCTTCAAGTGAAGAGTTGGAGGTTCTGGATGAAGGACCTAGTAAATAACGGTAAGAACAACCATCTTTGGCAAACGGAAGAGAACCGAGGGTTCGAAAAACTACAAAGAGATATGGATTCAATGATGACATGGTTGCTTATGCATTGTCTGTTTATGGTGATGAGCCATTTACGTATCGTGAGGCGATGAGTAATACTCATTGTAATAAGTGGAAGGTTACCCTGGATGAGGAAATTGATTCTTTGCTCAAGAACCAAACTTGGGATCTTGTGAAGTTGCATAAAGGGAAGATGTCTATCGTGAGTAAGTGGGTGTATGCTAAGAAAGATGGGACTCCAAATTCCGATGTTCATTATAAGGCAAGGCTAGTGGCCAAGGATTTTTCACAAAGGGAAGGTGTTGATTACAATGCCAGTGGTGAAATACACTTCCATTTGAGTGCTACTGGATATGGTAGCGCATTTTGACTTAGAGCTTGAATAATGCGACGTCAAAACGGCGTTTTTACATGGAGATCTGGAGGAGGAGATTTACATGTCTTAATTGGAGGGTTCAAGGTTGTTGGCAAGGAAGATCATGTGTGAAAATTGTGGAAGTCTTTGTATAGGTTGAAGCAATCACCTCAACAGTGGTACAAGGGATTTGACATGTTTGTGTTTGCCCAGAAATTCACACAGTGTGATTTTGATCATTGTGTCTATTTCAAGAGGCTCAAGGAAGGTACTTTCATCTATTTACTCTTGTATGTTGATGACATACTCATTGCTTGTTCGAGCATGGTAGAAATCAACAAGATGAAGGCTCAATTGAGCCAAGAGTCTGAGATGAAAGATTTGGGTTAAGCCAAGAAGAATCTCGGCATGGAGATTAGTAGAGAGAGGAATAAAGGAAGGTTGAGTCTTACATAAAGGCAATACCTAGAAAATGTTGTCGCATGGTTCGGGATGCAGGATGCAAAGCCTGTGAATACTCCCTTGGCTGCACACTTTAGATTCTCAACTACGATGGGTCCGAACACCGAGGATGAGGTGTAGTGTATGGCTCAAGTTTCGTATGTAAGTGTGGTGGGTAGCTTAATGTATGTCATGGTTTGTACTCGAGCGGATATAACTCAAGCAGTGAGTGTTGTGAGTAGGTATATGGAAAATTGAGGCAAAGAGCATTGGAATGCGGTGAAGTGGATTTTGTGGTATCAACGGGGTCCATTTGATGTGGGACTTGTGTACCAATGGGTGGAGAAGTCAAATGTGTGTGGTATGTGGATTCAGACTATGTGGTTAATTTGGACAAGCGTCGATCAATTACGGGGTATGTTTTTACATTAGCTAGTGGTCTGGTGAGTTGGAGGTCCATGTTGCATGCTACGGTTGCTTTGTCTACTACAAAGGCGAAGTATATAGCGGGAACGGAAATCGTGAGGGAGGCCCTATGGCTTCAAGGTCTTATTGGTGATTTGGGGATTAAACAAGATTGTGTGGAGGTGCATTGTGATAGCCAAAACGCTATCCATTTGGCCAAGAACCAAGTTCATCATGGGAGGACTAAGCATATTGATGTTCGGTTTCATTTTATACGGGAGGTTATCAATGGGGGTATTGTTGTTTTGAAGAAAATTGACACAAGATAATTCGGCCGACATGTTGACAAAGGTGTTATTGGTGGTCAAGTTTGAGCATTGTTTAAACTTGATCAATGTTCTGTATTGTTGAGGCCCTTTGGGGTTAATTGGTGGTGGTGTTCCTAAATGATTGCACTGATGTATGAGAGTTATAGAATTCTTTCACCAAGGTGGAAATTTGTAAATTTTGTCTTGATTTTTTTATGGGTACTAAACATACGCGGTTTACTCTTCATGCATGGATTTCTGTTCACTTTTATTCATTATTTAAGGAGAGTTTCAGTGATGGTTCAAAACACACATAAATAGAAGAAAGCTTATATTATTCATCATTTAATGCTATTGTATACACTTTGAGAGGATTGTGATACTTGAGAGAGTTGTAACCCTTGTTGTTTATATCAAAGAAAGGAAGCCAAGCCATCATCCGTGAACGTAGCCAAATTGATGAACCACGTACATCTTGTCTTGTGATTTGTTGGTGTGTGTAATTTTTCATTACTTTGCGTTTAGAGTATATTTCTCTTGTTATCTCTTGGGTTTCTCTTTATATTGGATCTTGGGCATGCATGAATCACTCCATTGAGTGAGTATCCGTACAACAATACCATGTCCTTGAAGTTACCAAAAAAGATTGGTGCTTTAGGTGGTGGAGGCGGGTGTTGAATTCAATCATGGATAAGGCAACCATCATCGCGGTGGAGTTGGTGATGATTCACTGAGTTTGAAATGGTTGAACAGAAGTTGTGAACTTTCTTTAGCTTGATAGGCTACCGACCAGGGTCGATAACCACATTTGGAATTCGGAAATGGCTAAGAGGTAAGTCCTGGTGAGGGGGTTGTTGGTCGAAGGTGGTGGACCCTTGCTTGAGTTCGTCGATGCTTTGAGGTGGTTATCACCTCCTTTCCAAGTCTCTGGCCGACTGGAAGTTGCTCAGACCCTTGTTTCTGTTGGGCCCAACCCATCGGTGATGGCTAAAGCTAGTTATGATGGCTAGTGGCCATGAGCAAACATATTCAATCTAGAATTTGGAGCCATTTGGTGGCCTCGAAATAGGGTCACCTATTGTTCGGGATGATTGGGGGTTGCTGGGGATGGGTGGTTTTGTTGCTCATTAGGCTGGGCGAGGGTTGAACCTTCAGTCGAGGGGCTGTGGGTGACTGAGAGGGCAGTACGTGTTGTGCCCCGATGCCCAATTTGTTGGCGCACCCTCCAGTCAACCACAACCTCCGGATATAATCGAGATAAAATGGTAATAATGGCAAGCACAAGAAAGATGCAAACAAGAGAGAACTCCAAGATATGTGTGGTTCACTAACTTGGCTACATCCACGGAGAGGCTCGATTCCACTATATTTGAAGAAATTATAAGTACAATAGAGAATATACAAACATAAATCACATACTCTCTACTCTCCTACCTAAATCCAAGATATCCATTGTACACTAACTCTCCACCCAAGTGAATCCAAGTTTAAAGTCAAAAACCCTCTCAATCTCTTGACCTAAAGTGTTTCCCAAGTGTTTTTCATATACTCAATCCGGTGTATCCCGCTTCCATGTAAACCGGTGAGAAATCCCCCACACGTTACCTCTTAAGCACACGTATCATACATGAAAAAATCACACTCACACCCATACCCTTCTTCCACCTTTGAGAAATATCCATGGGTGAGAGTGAAAAATACCACTTAAGTTGTTTAATACAAGATTAAACTATCTAAGTAGTTTCGAAATGTTTTTTGGGGAAACTCTTTTCTTTTAAATCAAACTGTTTAACACAAGATGTGTAAAATCAAATTATGTACGAGATATCTTCAAGATTATGTAACTAGTTTTGAAAAACAAAACTAAAAACAGTTTAACTCAGCACACCAACTAGAAGAGGATGATAAGATGTAGAAAGATTAAGTGCACACAAATTTTTAACGTGGTAAAACATCACCCAACTGAGGAAACATCCACGGTGACTTTAAGTCACAAACCAAAAATCCATTAAAACAAAATATTCAAGTTACAAGCTATTTAACACACAAGCAAGTAAATAAGACCTATATAAGTTTAGAATATATACCAACTCCACTGGCTTGATTCCAACTTCTCTGCAGTTATGATGATGCGGTGGCTTTCTCAACTTCGTAACTTCTCTGATTTTGTTCCAGCTTTACGTCGACTCTTGAAGATCAAGATCTTAAATCCAACACTTCTTGTGTAGTAGTGTGATAAGTGTTTTGTGACAGTGTTCTAACACATGCATGTACACACACACTTATTTATACAAACAGATGCTATCAAATTACAAAGCAGATATAAATGATGTTAGGCTTTACGTTTCTCTCTTCTTTAAAGAACAAAAGACTTCTTGATCTTTCAATATATCCCCAAATCCAAGGTTACCTTGCTCAGAAGACGGTCAAGGTCTTAAACAATTTCAGAGGTTTTGAAAAAGATTTTCGAAATTGTAAACCACCGATTGCGATTTGAACTAGACTAGAAGTCTTGTTTTGTAAGAACTAGAAACAGAAATAAGATTTGTTGATTCTGAAGTTTTCAAAAACATTTACAAATCAAAATAATCAACAAATATGATTTCTCAAGATGAGAACCAAAATAATGCAGATCTAAGTGATATATGACATGAAATAGTTAGATCTATAGTTTCTATAAGAAGAAATAGAGATCAAACCAATATGACTAAGTTGGAATGAAGATCTCAAACAACAGAGGATCAAACCACGAACAGGCTTTAACCAACTCAACAACAACTCTCAAAATACTCAGGTTTTGGTTAGGGGTAAAGATGAGTTTAACAGGTTAGGGTTTGTATGAAAGAAACAAAAGGTTTCTTCTCTCTGTATGTTTCTCTCTCTCTCTTCTGTCTCTCAAAAAATGAGGAAACCCTAAAAGACGAAAAAAACTAAACTTAGGCAAAGCGTTATAATCCTTATATATGAATATGATTTCATATGGATCACAAAAGAACAACATGCAACCGTTGATTAACTCAAATGAACGATCCAGATTAAACTAAGGTATCTGAGTCTGTGAAGAAACACAAATCGGTTCGATATAGATGTAACACGTGGATGGTCAAGATCAATTTAAACCGTGCGTGTTTTAAGTTTTAAAAATAAAAATTGAGCCCACATAAGTTTGTGCCGGTTTCGGTTTCTACCCAGAGCAGTTTTAAGGTGAAAAATATAATTACAAATCAACCCAAAAACTTTATTAAGTATAGATTTTAATTTCCAAAAAATCATTTAAAATTCTTAGAAAATTTTAAATAAAAGCCAAAAATTATTTAAAAACACATTTTATGGGGATATAACTTATACATGATTTTATCATGACTAAATCAATATATGAATTCAGTCCTAGTGTGTGGTGTATGTGTTATACCTTCATGAACTTGAAGAGGAATTATTAATGAAGCTATGAAATTTCTGAGGCTTTTTGGTTCAACTAGGGATAGACACAATTTTGTCTCTATTTCCAAACTAGATGAGCTCATATATAATGTAGACTCAAGTGAGTCAAAGATATAGGGTGCTTTAGAGAGGAAAAAATCCTCACCTCTCACCCGAAACTCCCACGTTCGAAAGAAGACTCTGTAACTCCCTCTGTTGGTGTTAGTGTTAGTTTGTTTTGAACCATGACTGAAACCCTCTTTAAATAAGGAGAAAAGTGAACAGTACTCCCGTGTATGAACAGTACCCTCACGTATGTACAGTAACCCGCGTATGAACTGTCCCCGCGCAAACTTCGAGCCAAACTTTACAAATCTTCACATTGGCGAGAAACACTGTAAACCACGATTGAGACTCCACTTGATGAGAATTCCCTTCATCCGAATCTCCCCGTTTGCCACGCCACCAGACGAACCACCATTGAGTTTCATTATACCAGCTACACATATCCGTATACCGTTCAATGCCTCTTCAAAGATCCAAATAATCCATGAAAATTCCCTTAGAGTATACACCTGCTCTTGCAAATATACCCTTTGCACCTTGCAATTTTTAACTGCTCTTCTTGGACATTTTCTGAAGTTGAACACACGAGTCAATGCCTCAATGTAGCTGCAACCAGTCGAATAAACCCATCGACTCCGAAGAGGGACCTCGATCCCACCCCTTCACTAGCAAGATTCCTCGCACTATCGTCTGTCGGAACATACATTTTGTTCATCGGTTGTAAACGAGAGCGTTTGAAAGGCCTTTCATACTTTTGCGCCTTGTTCCCAAAATATATCATCGAGATCAATTCGGATGATACCAACCAATCACACAAAATCCATACAACAATGTGTGATTTATGAACTCCACCTATAACCGAGCAGTGTTATTCTTGGAATTCATCACTTTTGGAGATTGTGAGAATATCCCAAAAAGTCCACATATACCGTTAACTATCTTGAGGTACTTCTCGAGCCACCATTATCCTTGTTTCAAATACCAAACAAAGAAACGACTCATTTCCTTCACATTTAGCACTGCTCATTGTCGTTGGATGTAGACTTGCTATGATAACATCCTCGACAATCAATTTTCTTCCGGGTGAAAATCAAACTGTATCAATAGACCTTGTGGGTGGCTATCGCACCGTTGTCAATTGCATTATGGGCTAGCAATCACACCCTCTCCGATTGTATTTCGGGCAAGCAATCACACCCTCCATCTTTCTCTAGCTTTTATTCTTCCATCAACTCCGGTACACGACCCATGTTGAACAAGAAGGACCTCCACTCTAATCACAAAGAGCAAAGCACCCATTACCATCAAATCCCTCCACCTAAACTTGTGAAGCAATATCCCTTGCCATGATTGAATTAACACACCCAACAAATACAAGCACGAGTGGTTTGACACCAAAATCTCATTCTGGATTTTTCGCAAACACCTTGTGCGCACCAATTGCTCTAATAATAATTGTTTTGCCTCGACACCCAATTTGTTAGGGCACCCTCCAATCAACCACGAGTCCCGGATATAATCGATATAAAATGGTAATAATGGCAAGTACAATAAAAATGTAAACAAGAGAGACAACACCAAGATACACGTGGTTCACCAACTTGGCAACATCCATGGAGAGGCCCGATTCTACTATATTTGAAGAAATTATAAGTACAATAGAGAATATGCAAGAATAAATCACATACCCTCTACTCTCCTACCCAAATTCCGGATAGCCATTGTACACTAACTCTCTACCCAAGTGAATCCAAATTCTAAACCAAGACTCAATCTCTTGCCCTAAAGTGTTTCCCAAGTGTTTTCCATGTATCCAATCCGTGGTATCCCGCTCCCATGTAAACCGGTGAGAAATCTCCCAGATAGTACATCTTAAGCACACCTACCATACATGAAACACTCACACTCGCACCCATACCCTTCTTCCACCTTTGAGCAATACCCATGGGTGAGAGGGAAAACCCCTCATTTTTCACCCCAAACTCTCATCTTTGGAAGAAGAATTTGTAACTCTCTGTTGTTGTTAGAATGTTTTGAATCATAACTGAAACCCTCCTTAATAAGGAGAAAAAGTGAATAGTACCTTGCGTATAAACAATACTCCGCGTCTGAACAGTACCCGCACAAAATTCAAGCCAAACTTGACAGTAGGCTGCCCTCAAATGGTAAAAGGAGGTAGTAGTGTTAAAGTTAGGGCACTAACTTGGTGGATTAGGGTTTCTAGAGAAGCCTAGATTGGTGATGCGTTTCTCCAAGCCAGGTTGGGATCCCTTTCTTGGAACCATTGTTGGTGTGACGATTTTAAGGTTTTACCCGCACTCACACGATGATGGAGGAAATCTCGCTCTGATACCAATTGACGTGACAAACGTCAATGGCACAAAGAAGAAATAACAACTCAAACACAACTCTCATAAAATGTATTGAATGATCAATCCCAAAGGGAAATGGATGCATTTATAGGTCTAGAAAGAGGGAATATTCCGTAGAATGTGCTACCCTAATCTAGATTGTAACCCACGTGACAACACTAATGGTACCTTCTGGAATCTTTAAGACTAACTAATAATATTAGCTTCTTAAAATAGGACAAGTGTGAAACAGAGAAAGTGAAAAAAAATCCCATATATATTCGTTACCTTTACACTATTGCCTGCAAATACTCCCTAGTGTTGCAAATAGGCCCTTTATGTGTCCCTAAAATGTGTCGCTGGAAACGTTTTTAGAGACGCAGGAAAATCACAAAGGATAAGAGTAGTTGAAGGAGTATTTTTATTTTTCTTGCAAAATTAGGGTGTTTGCAACTAGTGTGATAATTCAGGGTCTTTCGTGCAATTTACCTTCTTTATAATATATATTAATGGGATGTATTTATATGTTATGAATATTGAATGCATTTGGTGTGTTCTGCAGATAGTTCGATGGTGTAAAGGTATGATCTAAAACTGGGACAATTGCCATAACTAATTGTGAGAGTTTTCAAGGATTGTGCGAGATGGAAGATAATAATATATGAGGAGAATGGAGCAATTTGATCTCCATTAAACAGACAAATACTCTCTAAACATTCTGAATGTACAAAAACAAATCATATACAAGGTATTGTTTTTACAGGATCACCATTAGAACACTAAAAAGATGTATGTTAGAATTATTTGGAAGCCGGCAGGTTGGTTTGTGCTATCAAGCAGTAAACTTGTGGAAGATTGTATTGGATATTGAAGAAAATTCACGAGATTCAACATGGTCCAGACATTTCATTTTATTTTCTTCCTAAACCTAAAGTTATATTGCAGGCTCTCAGTTACATTGTCTTAGTTATATTAAATCCATCTTAAATGTAACTTAGCTTGCATCATTATTGTACAATTTTTTAAACACCGTATTATCGCCAACAGTAGTTTCTTATTGATTAGGTAACAGAACCAAGTTTGAAAGAGTTCCTTTGTCATACACATGCTAGAAGTCACCGAATTTGTTTTAAGCTTCAAATTTTTTTGTATCCTTCATTTCTTGGAGATGGCCACAGAGGAGTATGACTCGGATCCAGTTATTGTTATACTGAGTTCAATATGTTTGTCTCATGAGCAGATCTTATCCATTTCTTTGTTTTAAAACACTTGCTTGTGTTATTATGCTTTGAATTGATGTTTATATATTTAAATTTAAAGAAAAAAATTTCAAATGGACCTATTCATAGCAACGCTTGCTAATGCTTCAATCATATCCTTACAAGAGAGCTAGTAAAAATAAAACAAGATATGCGTTAATAGAAATAAAGAATTAATACAAATCATCTAGTTTTGTATGATTCCATCTACATTTTCCAGGCAACTAAAATAAAAAATTATAAATTATAAATTCCTGGTTCTATAACATCGATACCATAAAATCAGTAAGCAAAGCACTCTATACCCCAATATGAAAGCCAACATCACCGCTAAATTACTCCATTTATGTGACTCTGCTACACCTTGCTGTCTCAAGAACCCATCACCATATAACTTGCAATCACCTCTTTCACTTTCTACACATCTTCCCCTCCCTTCTTTTCCTCCATACTGATTTATCATAAAACACTCAAATGGGTACTTGAAAAGGCTCAAATAATGCATGAAAATCCAGTAATTAGGTATATTCTCCTTCGATATAAAATAACCTGAAAATAAAAAGAAGGAACCCATTAACCCAGAAATCACTGATGTCCCCATGATGAAATTTGGCACAAGAGCGCTAAAACATGCGGTGAATGAATTCGACATCATGATAACCATCCAAACCACCAAAGCAAAGTAGAGGAAACCATCAATCTCCCTCCTTAAGCCCACAAGCCAGTAAACTGAGCTACTATATAAAAGGCCCACCATGAGAAGAAAAGGAAGAAAGACGAGCGTGTTTGCTATGACGTAAGAAGACACTCTATAAGCTCCTCTCGATGTCTCTCTCATGAAAATTCTTCTCTCTTGCAGGAAAATCGGTAGGCCTTCTGTTGTGGAGGACAGCAAGAAAGTGAGGCTGAATGCAAAAAACCCGATCCGGGTTTGTAGAGCGATGTGTGTTACATCATTAGCGACGTTCATAAATATCGTCCCGAGCACTAATCCGGTTACCAAGGCTTGAATTATTCTTGTGGCGAAGAGTTGTTTTGTTCTAAATATATTCTTGGAAAATCTTTGACCTAGTATTAGAACTTCCTCGAATTGAGAGTTTCGGTAGGAAAGACACTTCTGACCTTGGGTTTTATTCGAGTTGGGGTTTCTCATATCATGATCATCTTCATTTCTTCCTTCAGTTTCTTCATGATCATCGAGTATAATAATGCTTCTCGTGACATCAATGGCAAATTCGAGCACATTGATGTGGCGAGGAATGAAATGACCTGCAAATCTAAGCCTTTCTTCGAGAAGTTTGAGGGACCCATTGTGAAGTACAGATCCATTTGAAAGCAATACAAGCCGATCAACCAACTCGAGAATTCGAAATCCGGGTTGATGGATAGTTAAAACAATGGTCTTACCTTGATTGACCACCATTGTCTTTAGCAACGACACTACATGAAGAGCTGATGCTGAGTCCAACCCGGAAGTTGGTTCGTCGATTAAAATGACAGACGGGTTATGCACTAGTTCAACCCCAATCGAAACCCTACGCCTTTCACCACCTGAAATCCCATGATTTAAGCCTTCGCAGATCCTTGAACCAGCCACGTGATCCAATCCAAGCTCCTTCATTACCACCTTGACTCTATTTGCAGCCTCTTTTTGCCCCCCTCTTAGCCTTAGAAGAGCACTATACACTATTGTTTCTTCTACAGTTAGCAATGGAAATAGTGCATCATCTTGGGTGACATACCCAGATAATCTCCGAAAACTGTTAGGATCAATCAGGCAGCCATTGACTAGTACCTGGCCAGAGATTCTCCTCGGCGATATCTTTCCGGCAATAATCTCTAGCAGTGTAGTTTTCCCAGCTCCGCTAGGACCTGCAATGGCTGTTATCTCTCCTGGCCTAGCTTCAAAATTTACATCCTTCAAAATGGACTTGGGTGTTTTTTTTGGAGATATGCAGGAAAACAGCCAGTTGAATTCATCGTACAAGCTGTGAAATGTGCACGACAAGTTTTTGGTTTCTATTCTGTATGAAGCTTTCTGGGACTTTATTGGTAATATTTCCATTTAGGTTGAATTGTGGAGTGAGAGAGGGAGGAGAAAGAAAGTGGTGTGTGAGGGATGAGAATAAAAACAGAAAGGAGGAGATGAGCTAACACACCCAACTTGGTGTTTAATGCAACCAAGGTGGGGATTATTAATGCATGGGATTTTGGTAGTCGTAGTTTGGCCTTTGCCTTGGGGTTGAGTGCTTGACTATTTAGGTTCAGCTGCTTTGCAGTTTCTTTGTGGGAAAGAAACAAGATTTGGTGGGGTTTGGAAATGGATTCGAGCTAAAAACAGAAGAGAAAATCAAAGTTTCCTTTTGAAGTTTCACCGGTGAGCTGCATGTTGACCATGCGGGTTTGGTGTTGGTTGGATCATCATCCGTTTTATTATAGTATGAAACACTGACTTTATAGCACATATGTCGAGGTTTTTCAACTATGGTACCACTTCTTACACACATACAACTTATTTGTAATGTCAATTTTTAATTGTAATGTCATAGGCCATCCAAAATGAGTACTATAAATATAGCCAAAAGTTAATTATATAAACTTTTTTGAGCCAGATATTTTAGATAGTTTCGAAATTCGGTCCCTAGGCAATAAGATATTTCCACTCTGCTTCAATGATACGATTTTTGGACACTAAGCCTTGTCACCCTTATGTATACATGTATAGGGAACATGGAGAAAATTACACAGCACCACTATTATTATATTTAAAGTTTGGGAAATTTACAGATAGGTCCCTTGGTAATAATTTTTAAACATTTAAAAATAATTTACTATTAGGTCCACTTGTTATGCAACTAACGCGAACCTCTACAAGAAGATAATTAGTGGACC
This sequence comes from Sambucus nigra, assembly GCA_949130495.1. Classification (NCBI taxonomy): domain Eukaryota; kingdom Viridiplantae; phylum Streptophyta; class Magnoliopsida; order Dipsacales; family Adoxaceae; genus Sambucus; species Sambucus nigra. The sequence goes on from OX422213.1 coordinate 215,393,265, forward strand.
TAAGTGTTTAAAATTTGTCAAAATTTCTTTAGTGTTTAAAATTTGTTTGTGAGTGACTTAAGAGTACTTTCTCCTTAAATTTTTGGATCATTTTGACAAAATCACGGTTTGATAATACGATATTAAATTTAATCCAATTTTTTTGCATTTATCAGACCAAAATCACTTCAACTGCTAGTCAACCGTTAGTTTCTTTTACTTTTTTCCCCAAAATAACCTCCTTTTAATTCCTCTTAAGGATACGCCCCCTTTCTCTTATACTCTCTCTCTCATGCTCTAAAAAACCTTTAGAAAATCTGTAAATTAAATAAATATGTTTAAAAAATCAGAAAATTACTGAAAAAATGTAGTGAGATTGTATTTTAAAAATACAACTGGGAGACCCACTTCTCTTTTTAACCCATTATCTCCACTATTTTGTCCTTTCAATCTCAACTTTCGGCTCCATCATTTAGCCCAAAATGAAGGTGTGTGATTTGGTGAACTTTGTTTTAACAAGAAAAAAGAGGAGAAAGAGTAGAGAAAATAGAACAGACACAAAAATTGGTTCTCTCTCTGCAAAAAAAATTCTTCGTTAGAAAATATTTTCTTCATGAAAATATCTTTTTCTCCCAAATATTTTTGGATATTGAGTAATTAATTGGAATGGGTGTTAGTAGGACATATAACTACAGTGCATGGTTATATGATAAGGTGATTCTGGGTTTGTTTTATCCTGGGGACGGCGTGACTGTACACTACCTGCACAAAGAGGGTGTAATACCCCGTATTTTTGTGATATTTATTTATGGGATTAATTAAATTAAATGTGTATTAATTGGAAATTAATCTGGATTAAAATACTAGTGAGATGCGAGTTGGTATTTGATTAGAATGTGTATATATGACTATATACGAATATTGAACTATGAAACTTGTCGTGAGATTTAAATACGGCAATTTGGAAATTTTGTTGAGACGCGTGTGACAGTCGCGTCAGGAATATCATTATTAAATTAAAAAGTGAATTTTATTTCTATTAACCGTATGGTCGTTTTGAGTGCGCCAACGCGTCCGGAAGGGTCGAGATAGTCAGAAAACACTAGCCGGGGGTTTAGTTTGGGTCCCGGGGCATTTTTAGGCCATGTCGGCAACGTATAAGGGTAGTTTGGAAATTTTGAATTTTTGGGAATTAAAACCAACGAAAATTAGGAATTAAATCTGACTTGGTAATTACCCACTAAACCCACTAACTACACCTTATGACCTTATGGGCTACGGAGGTTACTAAAATTAATTCCAAGAGTTCCCTAAGGCAAACCCTAGCCACCATTGTCACATTGGAGAAGAAGAGCTTGTAGAGAGAGGAGAATTTTGCAGAGAGAGAGAGAGAAACTCATCAATTCGTCATCAAATTCAGAGATATATCAAAGGCAAGTGGTTTAATTTCGTTTATTACAAAGAATGTTTCTTCCATGCGTAGGAAATTGACAAAATTTGTATTATTCTTGGGAGTTTGATAAAAACCCATTAATTGGAATTAGAACTTTATATTCTGATGAAAGGATTGCATGTAGAATTGTGTTAGGAGGATTATTCTAATGGGAATACACCTTGTTCATAACAAAAACGGATTTTATTATGCCCATTGGTGACTTTAAAATTTTAGGGTTCATGTTCATATGATTTGGGGATAAATGAAGGGATTTGATGATTCAATGATGTTTAGGAAGAATTGGCCCTATATAATTGTTTAATTATGACCTATGATTGTTTGGTATGGATTAGAAACCTTAAAATAATGTTGGGACGAATTGTATATAAGTTAGAGTTGAAGAAAGTTGGAAAAACGAGAAAAGGAAGTTCTGGGCTCGAAACTGGCCTCTCGTTAGAAGACCTACCCAGGTCGTTCGAACGAGCTTCTAACGAGTTGACAGTTTGCCTTCTAACGAGAGGGATGTTCGTACGATGCCTTTCGTTCGAACGAGATCTCGTTAGATGCCCAGTTCGTTCGAACGAAATCTCGTTCGAACAACCTCTTTCTAACGAGTTGACAGTTTAGGCTTTTTGGCCTGTTTTGATTTCGCGTGTCCCGTAACCTTGTTCAAACGTAGAGATAACATTTCCTTGATGATTAGTTGATATATTTAGGATATTTGGGACTTAATGAGGAGTAAAACATAGGTGTGTGATTTGAACCAAATGGAAATTATGGATTAGGACGTGAGTGTCTATTACGGTGTGAGAATGATTGACGGTTTGAATAATGATATTAACCAGGGTTATGTATATTGTGTAACATTATAAGTCGGTACGAGAATAAGAAGTGTACCACAAATAAATATGGTAATAGCTAAGATGTGTGCATGCTTAGTGTATACGATTTTATGTGTATGACATACCTACCATACTTGCTATCACGGGAGGTTTACGTTCGCTTATGGCCTTCTTATCCTTGTGTTGCCCGGATTTAGATTGGTACCTCGAGAACATAGGTCAGAGAAGGACTTATTGGGATGTTAATAAGTCTGCTGATCGTGGGAGCGTAGGTATGTGCGTGACCCATGTGATGTGACTGTGTTCGCCTCCATTGTTTGTGATTGTTGTTATCTGAGAACGATTCCTGAGAGATTTGGAATGCGTGATCCTTATGTACGTGATGTACCGGGATGGATAGCAGAGTATGTGTGCACCGCAGCTTAATCTCGGGTGCTTGTACTGTATATTTATGGCGTGACTAATATACACTTAATTAATGGAAACTTTCATGTTAGTATTGTGAATATAATTATAGTAATGTTTTGAGAAAACATAACGGGTTAACCGATGGTGAATTGTATTGCTAATACTTGAGAATTTGAGTTAAGTAAAGTCCTCTATTTAAATGTTAACGCTAGAATGTTTAACGGGAATTGAGTAGTAAGGGGTAGAACTTATTACGGTTTGGTTAGTTATGTATGTCATTTAGATGGGTACGGTACGTTAGGAGTGCACATGTAGTCGAGAGGTGAGAATTTCATGTGAGTGCACGTCCTAACATGTATTTTGCATTTAATGTTTTAATGTTATTAAAACACTTGCTGTTTTTAAAATGATTTCCACTTTCGGGCTCTGACCCATTTGCTTTCGAATCTATTTTTTTTTTGTAAAAACCATTTTAGGTGCCCAGCCACAAGGACACCATGCTTAGGATCCTCATTCAGGTGACGAGCTGTAGCTGTTTGTGGAAGTTACAGGGCTTTGCTAGTAGACGCTTCATCTATCTTGACCCTATATTCCTATTTCATCAGTTGTAGGGCATGTCGCCCATTTCTTTTAGAAACATTTCATTTATTTCAGTTATTCAGACTTCTGGCATGTAATTAATTCAGGATTCAGACTTGTCATATTATTTTTAGTTGTGGGATTGTTGTGAGGAGTTTCCTCCGGACTTCTTATTATTATTTGTTGGTTATTTCATTACTTCGTTATGGTGAATGGATTATGTTGTTCTTCCGTTATTCTTTTATTTCATGTTAATCAGACTTAATTTAATTTGACAACTTTCTTTTTAAATACTAGGTGGTTAGTAATTATTAAAATGTTTTCGACAGTGATGCTATTAACTGAACCAACTTGGCATTTTGTATTTATTTAATAAAGGAGTAGCTACCCGGTATTTAATTAGTCGGGGTGTCACAGGTGGTATCAGAGCATCAGGTTCTAGTGTCCTTTAGGATCTGTACGGCTTATTATGTTTCCGCTGAGCTTTCTTTGATGTAGAGCCCTATATTTTAGGACTGTTGTATTCTTTTGTATATGCTACGTTCTTCAACTATTTTAAGTTTATAAGTGTGAACTTATAGACTTTATTCTTGTTTCAGAATGCCTCCACGACGTGCACAACGGGTTCCCAGGGATTTTACACCAAAACCACAGCCCGCACCAGTTCAGGGCAAGATGAATGCCGCCGAGGTTGCAGCCATTGTGGCCCAGGCGGTAAATGCCGCACTAGCCTTAGTTCAGCAGGCACCACCTCAGGCGCCAATAGCCGCGCCGGTTCAGGCACATGCATTCCCGTCTGCTTGGGAACGTGTTCGAGATTCTTTTCAGAAAGCACACCCACCGAAGTTCGCCGGTAGCTCCGATGTTGTGGTATCTAGTCAGTGGAGGAAGGATATTCAGAGGCACCTGAGGATGTACGAGTGCACAGAGGTTCAGAAGCAGATACTAGCTACCTTTAAGCTAGTGGGGTCTGCACTGCAGTGGTGGGAGTCTATTACCACCGTGGAGGAGAGAAACACTCTCACTATTTAGGAGTTTTGGGTGCGGTTCGACCGCAAGTACTTTCCGTCAGCTGTTCACACGGAAATGAGGAGGAAGTTGATGAGCCTTCGACAGGAGGGTAAGACTGTGGCCGAGTATGAGGTCGAATTCACAAATCTGTTGAACATTGTACCGGATGAGATACCGATGGAAGAAAAGAAGATACAAAAATTTACCGACGGATTGACTTGGAGGATCCCTCAGCATTTGTTGGAGAACCTATCGTTGGCCACTTACTCTGATGTGGTTAACGCTGCACTGTTACACTGCCAGGATCACCGCTTTCACATGGCTGAGGGCAAGAGATCGGGAGAGTCCAGCCATCAGGGCAGGACTGGAGGACATGGTGCCAGTGGGGCACAATCTGTTCAGGGGCAGAGACAGGGTGACCAGGGTTCCCAGCAGGGGGATCATAAGAGGTTCAGATCGGGAAATTTCAGGTACGGACAGGGAGGTTTCCGGCAGGGCCATCAGGGCCAGCAGGGTCATAATGGCCAACAGCAGCAGTTTCAGCAGGGCCAGCAGGGCCAGGGGAGGAACGATAACGGCCACCAGGGCCGGGGGCAGTAGGGACAGAGAGGGGGGAACTTCCCGGGGAAGTGTTACGTTTGTGGCAAGACTGGCCATAAACGCCAGGACTGTCCTGATAGGGGCAGGGCCCCGCAGCAGCAACAGGGTGCTCGATAGGAGCCACAGAGACCCGTGTTTCCCGCCGCCCTCCCGGCGCCACCACAGATGGCAGCATTACCACCCATTCCAGCGGTCCCAGTTCAGCAGGGACAACTGCAGTATGGGAGAGTTTACCAGCTTCAGCAGGCAGCAGCTCCACAGGCCCCACCCGCGATTGAGGGTATGTTTCCTATCCATGGCACTATGGGTCGGGTTTTGTTTAATACGGGGGCAACGCACTGTTTTATAGCTACACATTTTGCGAAAGCCTTAGGGTTGTTAGCCACAGCAGAGAGCACAGTGACGTGTGTAGACTCACCATTGGGGAGTGGGTCACTTATTTTCTTTATATGCCGGGGAGTGGGGGTAGAGATTGGTAGTTTGGTATTACCTGCAGACATGTTGGTATTAGATATGCATGAGCACGATGTGATTATTGGTATGGATTGGCTCGCAGGTTATAGAGCCATGATTGATTGCTTCGGTGGGAGCATTGTTTTTGCCATTCCAGGGCAAGAGATGTTTGTAGTGGCGATGCCTCGCCTAGAGGGAGGCTCGACCGCTCATTTGTATTACATAGAGGAGGATACCTCTAAGGAGGTTATGATTCCTTTAGATTCGATCCCAGTTGTCAGGGAGTATTCCGATGTGTTTCAGGAGATACCAGGCCTACCCCCCAGTCGAGAGATAGACTTTGTCATAGACTTATTACCAGATACGAGACCTATAGCACGCGCACCGTACCGTATGGCTCCGGCAGAGATGCGAGAGCTACGAGATCAGATAGAGAAGTTGTTGGGTCAGGGGTTTATACGGAGGAGTACTTCGCCGTGGGGTGCCCCTGTGTTATTCATGAAGAGGAGAGATGGTTCACTGAGATTGTGTGTGGACTACCGGGAGTTGAACAAGGTCACGATACGGAATAAGTATCCGTTGCCTCGAATCGATGACCTATTCGACCAGTTGAGAGGAGCCTCTTTCTTCTCGAAGATTGATTTGCGATCGAGATACCATCAGTTGCGTATCAGGGAGGAGGACGTCTCGAAGACTGCGTTCTTAACGAGATATGGTTCTTACGAGTTTCGGGTTATGCCTTTTGGTTTGACCAATGCTCCAGCCGTGTTTATGGACTTGATGAATAGGGTGTTCAGAGATTTCCTAGATCAGTTTGTCATTGTCTTCATTGATGATATTCTGGTTTACTCCCAGACAGAGGAGGAGCACGTCGAGCATTTGAGGCAAGTTTTGCAGACGCTACGTCAGAACGAGCTGTATGCAAAGTATGAGAAGTGCGGGTTTTGGATGTAGGAGGTCCAGTTTTTGGGACACATTATTTTCGACCGGGGGATATCTGTTGATCCGGGGAAAGTATCCGCGGTGAGGGAGTGGGGACAGCCCACGACACCGACTGAGATCCGTAGTTTCTTGGGCCTAGCAAGATACTACAGGAGGTTCATTCGGGGATTTTCGAAGATAGCAGGTCCTTTGACACATCTGACTCGTAAAGGTGTGCCGTTCATCTGGAGTGATGCCTGTCAGTTGGCATTCGATGAGTTGAAGGATAAGTTGACCTCAGCACCTGTGTTAGCATTTCCGAGACCGGGAGTTGAGTATCTAGTTTACACCGATGCGTCCTTGCAAGGACTTGGAGGTGTATTGCAGCAGGAGAGTCAGGCCATAGCTTATGCTTCCCGTAAGCTTAAGCCTCACGAGAAGAATTACCCCACTCATGACTTGGAGTTAGCGGCAGTGGTATTTGCCCTTCGGATTTGGAGACATTATCTTTTGGGGGAGAAGTTTCGATTGTTCACGGACCACAAGTCCCTACAGTACCTATTCACGCAAAAGGAGTTGAATATGCGGCAACGAAGGTGGCTCGAATTTGTGAAGGATTATCAGTTCGATATCCAATATCACCCGGGGAAGGCTAACATGGTAGCAGACGCGTTGAGCCGTAGGCCGGTAGATGAGGTGGCAGGGGTGTGGAAGGCCAAGTTGAAGGAGTTGGGACACCAGGATGCAGTGGCCCGATCGTTCATGTCGGTGATGAGCGTTACACCGCAGATTGTCACGAAGGTAGTAAGGGCACAAGCAAATGACTCGTTCTGTCAGGAGCAGATAGTTCGATTACTAGCAGAGGGAGCCGAATCCTATACCGTTAGCTCAGACGGGGGATTACGCTTCAATGGGAGATTGGTAGTTCCGAAAGGGGAGGAATTGCGGCCCGAGGTGATGGCAGAGTCGCACGGCTCACGGTTCGCGGTACATCCCTGTGGGGACAAAATGTACCAAGACATGAGACGTCAGTATTGGTGGAGCGGGATGAAGAGAGATATTGTCGTGTTTGTTTCAAAATGCGCCACTTGTCAGCTAGTAAAAGTGGATCATCAGAGACCGGCAGGACTTCTACAGCCATTGGAGGTCCCGATGTGGATGTGGGAGAGCATATCCATGGACTTTATCACGGGGTTGCCTACGTCGCAGAGAGGTCACGACTCCATTTGGGTAATTGTGGATATGTTGTCCAAAGTCGCTCATTTTCTACCCGTAAGGACAGACTACACTACGGGACAGTACGCCCAGCTCTTTATTTCAGAGATAGTGAGACTTCATGGTGTGCCCCTAAATATCGTGTCTGACCGAGACAAGATATTTGTTTCACGGTTTTGGGAAAGTTTTCAGGAGGCCATGGGCACGGAATTGCGGTTGAGTACGGCGTATCACCCGCAGACCGATGGGCAGACCGAACGTACAAATCGGATGTTGGAGGACATGTTGCGTATGTGCATCATTGATTTCGGGGGTGGATGGGAGCAGTATCTTCCACTGGTGGAGTTTGCTTACAATAACTCCTACCAGTTCACCATTGGCATGGCTCCATTTGAGGCGTTGTACGGTAGACCTTGTCGTTCCCCAGCATGTTGGTTGGAGGTGGGGGACAACAAACTACTTGGGCCGGAAGTGATTCAGGATACTTCGGCAAGGATAGAATTGATTCGGAGTCGCATCCGGGTAGCTCAGGATCGGCAGAAGAGCTATGCTGATGCGAAGAGGTTCTTCAGAGAGTTCCAAGTGGGGGACCAGATTTTGCTCAGAGTATCTCCTATGAAGGGGATTATGCGTTTTGGGAAGAAAGGGAAGTTGGCACCGAGATATGTGGGACCATTTCCTATTATTGAGCGGATTGGAACGGTTGCGTATAGGCTTGGGTTACCGGAGCATTTGCACAGGATTCACGATGTGTTTCATATTTCCTCGCTAAGGAAATATCTTAGAGACAATTTGGCTCATTCTCACATTGCCTTGGAGGACATCGATCTCCAGCCTGATAGCTCCTACGAGGAGGGGTCGAGTGCTATTTTGGACCGAAGTGAGCGGAAACTGCGGTCAAAGATAGTTCCGTTAGTGCGTGTTCAGTGGAGACATCATAATGTCAAGGAGTCCACATGGGAGCGCGAGGATGAGATGCGCGAACGTTATCCAGAGTTTTTCTTACCAGGTACTTTCTAGTTTTGAATTTCGGGACGAAATTCAGTTATTAGAGGGGAAGTATGTAATACCCCGTATTTTTGTGATATTTATTTATGGGATTAATTAAATTAAATGTGTATTAATTGGAAATTAATCTGGATTAAAATACAAGCGAGATGCGAGTTGGTATTTGATTAGAATGTGTATATATGACTATATACGAATATTGAACTATGAAACTTGTCGTGAGATTTAAATACGGCAATTTGGAAATTTTGTTGAGACGCGTGTGACAGTCGCGTCAGGAATATCATTATTAAATTAAAAAGTGAATTTTATTTCTATTAACCGTATGGTCGTTTTGAGTGCACCAACGCATCCGGAAGGGTCGAGATAGTCAAAAAACACTAGTCGGGGGTTTAGTTTGGGTTCCGGGGCATTTTTAGGCCATGCCGGCAACGTATAAGGGTAGTTTGGAAATTTTGAATTTTTGGGAATTAAAACCAACGAAAATTAGGAATTAAATCTGACTTGGTAATTACCCACTAAACCCACTAACTACACTTTATGACCTTATGGGCTACGGAGGTTACTAGAATTAATTCCAAGAGTTCCCTAAGGCAAACCCTAGCCACCATTGTCACATTGGAGAAGAAGAGCTTATAGAGAGAGAGGAGAATTCTGCAGAGAGAAACTTGTTGTCAATTTTATAAAATACCGCAAGTGCACGGGCTATTATAGAATAGCGAGTGTAAGTACGGGTCGAACCCACAGAGATTTATCAATTTTTTTCTTTAAAATTAATTGTGACTGTCCAACTAGACTAAATTGGGTTGGAGATGAGATGTGTTAATAAACTAAGCAACACAAACAAGAAATAGGAGTACGAGAGATATAATCAAGGTAGCGTGAAAACTAGGACATTGGATCCATTTATCACGTTAAACTAACACTGTGCAATAATTTAAATTCGTCATTCCCGATTTTATAACTCAAATTAAACCGACTCTCGTCGTATTTAATTCGGAAAAATAATACGTGAGAAGTCCAAAATAAAATTTAACGTCTCTAAATTTAGACGCCTAAAATCCCTATTCCCTTAAAAAGTTCACTTTTAAATTTTAAAATATAGTCTTTAAGCATGGGCTATCAATCAATTCAATAAAAGTATAACCCATCAAAAAGTACTCATACTTATAATATAAAAATGATTATTTTCAAATAATGCCGAAGGTTTAAAACACACTCTCGTGTCGTTTTAAATGAATACCGAATTTTTAAAACGTTTAGCACATATCGGGAAATAAAGACGAAATTAAATCACACACAATATTAATCACACATGATAAATTTCACCTAGTCCTAGTGAGGAAATTAAGCTAGCATAATTGTAGACATAATAAAATTGCAAGAATGAATACTCAATTTCATTAAATAAACAAACTTACAATTGATGTGTCACAAATAATCTTGACAAAAATTCCACTCACAAAATAATTATTGGCCCTCTCTAAAGCTCTCTCTACCACTCTCTAAAACTGTCTACGAAATTATGAGCCCAAGTATCCTTTTTATAGGACAAGTGGTGAGGTATTTGAGTTGTGGTGGGACTCTTTCTGATTGGCCGAATGGTGTTGGTAGCTATCTCTCCACCTCTTTAATCTTTGGATCGTGATAAGGGACGGAATTTCCCCCCTTTTAGTGAATAAAAATTTCCGACTTTTTTAAAATTTGACAAGTGTAGAAACAGCATTTTTTCGAACGACCGTAAAAATCATCTTTTTCGCGCCTTTTTTGAATTGATCATCAATTTGCACCAAATTCCATCATTATCTGCAAAAATTTCACTAGGCAACTTTTTTCACAAATTAGCACAAGAATATTATAAAATTATTGAAGTGACCATTTTTGACTTAAAATTGACATTTTAACTATGAATTCAATCATTCTCGCATTTTTTTCCTCTTTTTAACAAAATAGTCCTAAGAAATTATTAAATACACTAAAAGGGGACTAACAAAGTATAAATTTGGGTATAAAATAAACAAAATAATGCACTCATCAAATACCCCCAAACCTAAACTTTGCTAGTCCTCGAGCAAAACTAAAAATTAAAATCTAACTCACTTTCGTAGGAATCACGATTGCACTTAGCATGTGCAACAAGCCGTTAAACCCCTAGGTTACCCTAGTGGACGAGTTTTGTCTCGTGAGGGTTTGCAGTGAATATACCCACAAAATTCAAAAACTTGACTCAATACAAAAGACACAAAAGTAATATAATCGAGTTTGAATGCAAACTTCATAAATATAGTAGAACTTCATTTCTCAATCTCAACTTATTGTGTCTGTGTGTGCATAGCCAATATAACCGTCAATTTCAAAAGATTTGATCGTTGCATTTCTTATCCGAAAGTTCGTTTTGATTTCAAAATCTCACAGAATGCACTCACAATCGAACACTCGGAAATGGGTCATTTTCTCTCGGTATATGTGAATAAAAGAGTAAATTTATATGAACAAATTTCACATATACATAATCAAAAATGGATTTTTATACAATGGATGAATATGATCTCATGAACAGAAAATCGATTACTTGTTGAAAACATTGAATCACACCATAGATCCTATTCGTCTTCTCTCCACATTATAACTAACTTCTCCTGAGATCTATTAGGACTTTCTTTGGTTGTATTGTAGGCTCGAATTTTGGCTAGAAAGAATGGCTATTTTTGGAGTTCAAAATTTCTGAGAATATAGAGGTTTTTCGGTATTTTGACTTTAAGCACTTTTTCTTCTAACCTCAATTTGTCTTTTCGCTTTTTCTTTTCAAGCTCACATTTTTTTTTTCAAACTCACATTCTTGCAACCTCATTTTCTTTTGGTCTTTTTCCTACCGTAATTTTACCCTAGTATTCTCAGAAAATAGGTATGGCTTGTTTTTATAGGCTTTAAACTCCCAGTTGGAGTTGGGTAGGGTAATGGGTTTTCAACAAAAGGCTTATTTTCTTTTTTGGCTCAAATGGGTTTGCAACGGAATATTGTAAAAAGGTTGGTGTTAAGCTTATTTTTGGGCTTTCAAACGATGGCCTAATCTCATTTCTCAAGTTTTGTTAAATTGATTTGTGTCTCAAGACGACTTACTAAGACTTCTAGTGCTTAAGATTCACATTTTGACTTTTGTTTTCAGTAATCGAACAAAACAAAGAATTTGAGATCATCAACGAATTTATCACTGAAGGAAAGATTGAGTAATTTTAACTCGGATTGATTTAAATCTCTCGAAAACGATGAATGGTACAAAATCTCATCAGGTTAAAATCTCCACATTTATTCGTTAAGCATATTAACTTTCGCCTCAATATCCATTGTCAATCATATTAATGGCTAATGTGTAAAAATTTCATAAGATGAGAGATCCATGAATTAATTCTATATTAAGAAATTGTTTCAAAACTCAATTATATTGAAAATGTTTTTGGATTTTGGATTTTTGATTTTTTTTTTTTTTACAAAGCGGAGAAAAATGACCTCAATACCCCCAAACCTAATTTCTACATTGTCCTCAATGTTCATGACAAAAATTTAAAAGGTGGGAAAGATATGAAAGATCTTACCATAATGAGGGACTTTTTCCAACGCACAATTCCTGTAAAACAAAAAGTATGATACAACAACAATGACCCAATTCCATGTTCACTCGTGGTATACAGGGTCTTGGAGGAGAATATCCTCCACTTCCCGATCTCTCAATTCCAGATATGGTTTCAACATTTGACCATTAACTTTAAAAATTTCACCATTTTTAGGATTCTCTATTTCAACCGCCCCATGTGGGTAGACTGTCCTAACAATAAAGGGACCGGACCATCTAGACCTCAACTTACCGGGAAAGAGATGCAACCTAGAATTGTATAAGAGAACTTTCTGTCCAGGCTCAAATGACTTCCGTAGGATGGACTTGTCATGGAACATTTTCATTTTCTCTTTATACAATTTTGCATTTTCGTACGCATCATTCCTAATCTCTTCCAACTCATTAAGTTGTAGTTTTCGGACCTCTCCCGCAGCAGGTAAATCGAAATTGAAGGTCTTAATGGCCCAATAGGCCTTGTGTTCTAACTCTACCGGAAGGTGACAGGCTTTTCCATAGACAAGCCTATACGGGGACATACCAAGTGGTGTTTTGTAGGCAGTGCGATAAGCCCACAATGCATCCAATAATCTTAAGGACCAATCCTTTCGATTTGGATTCACTGTCTTCTCGATGATTTGTTTGATTTGCCTATTGGAAACTTCAACTTGACCACTGGTTTGAGGGTGATAAGAACACCCTACTTTGTGCGTGACCGAGTACTTTTTCATAAGACTCTCGAAGGATCGATTACAGAAATGGGTTCCCTGATCGCTAATGATGGCTCGAGGCGTGCCGAAACGGGAGAAAATATTTTCTCGAATGAATTTGACCACCACATGGCGATCATTCGTCCTACACGATATGGCTTCTACCCATTTAGACACATAATCAACTGCCAAAAGAATGTAGAGATTTCCGTAGGAATTTGGGAATGGACCCATAAAATCAATGCCCCAACAGTCAAAAATCTCGATAATCAGAATGGGATTTAAGGGCATCATATTCCTACGTGTGATCTTTCCTAACCGTTGGCAACGGTCACAACTCCTACTGTAATCATTCGAGTCACGAAAAATGGTGGGCCAATAGAATCCACACTGCAAGATTTTTGCAGCGGTCTTTTTAGTACTGAAATGACCTCCACAGGCTTGGTCATGGCAGAAAGAGATTACGCTTTGAATCTCATGATCGGGGACACACTTTCGAATGATTTGATCTGGACAATACTTGAAAAGATAGGGGTCATCCCAAAAGAAATGTTTGACTTCCTTTAAAAATTTGGAACAATCTTGCTTAGACCAATGCAGTGGCATTTCACCTGTCACAAGATAGTTCACAATATCGGCGAACCATGGAAGCTGAGAAACAGGCATCAGTTGCTCATCGGGAAAGGACTCATTTAGTGGCAGCAGGTTATCGAAAGATTCAATGGTTAACCTAGACAAATGATCCGCTACTACATTCTCACACCCTTTCTTATCCTGAATTTCAAGGTCAAACTCTTGCAGTAATAGGACCCACCTAATGAGACGAGCCTTAGCATCCTTTTTAGACAAAAGGTATCGCAGGGCCGAGTGATCGGTGAAAATGACAACTTTGGATCCTATCAAGTAAGACCTAAACTTCTCAAGAGCAAAAACAACAGCGAGGAACTCTTTTTCAGTCGTGGAATAGTTCAATTGGGCATCATTAAGAGTTCTACTGGCATAATAGATAACGTGAGGAAGTTTCTCATTACGTTGACCTAGAACCGCACCTATGGCATAGTCGGAAGCGTCACACATGATCTCAAACGGCTGATTCCAGTCGGGAGGTCTCATTATAGGTGCAGAGGTCAATTTCGTCTTTAGCCTTTCAAAGGCATGAACGCATTCGTTAGTGAAATCGAAGGGTGTGTCCTTGGCAAGAAGATTGCACAAGGGTCGAGAGATTTTGCTAAAATCCTTAATAAATCTCCGATAAAAACCGGCGTGTCCTAAGAATGATCGAACTTCACGCACAGTTTTAGGGGGTGGGAGATTAGCAATGAGATCTATTTTAGCTTTATCTACCTCGATACCCTTTTCAGAAATGATGTGACCTAGAACTATGCCTTGTTTGACCATAAAGTGACACTTCTCCCAATTAAGCACAAGGTTCTTTTCCTTACACCTCTTCAGAACGAGGGTGAGGTGATGGAGGCACTCATCAAAACTAGACCCAAATACAGAAAAATCATCCATAAAGACTTCGAGAAACCGCTCCACCATATCCGAAAAGATACTCATCATGCACCGCTGAAAGGTGGCGGGTGCATTGCATAACCCAAAGGGCATGCGTCGGTAGGCAAAAGTACCAAATGGACAAGTGAAGGTGGTTTTCTCTTGATCCTCAGGAGCGATGGGAATTTGATTGTATCCGGAGTAACCGTCGAGAAAACAGTAATATGGATGCCGGATAATCTCTCTAGCATTTGGTCTATGAAAGGAAGGGGAAAGTGATCCTTCCTTGTAACAGCGTTCAACTTCCTATAATCAATACACACTCGCCAACCGGTTTGAATCCTTGTGGGTACTAACTCATCATCGTTATTTTTAACCATCGTAACACCAGATTTCTTAGGGACCACTTGAACGGGACTGACCCATTGGCTATCAGAGATGGGGTAAATGATACCCGCATCGAGCAATTTTAGCACCTCGGCTCGGACGACCTCTTTCATATTGGGATTAAGTCTACGTTGTGATTCACGGGAATTTTTAGCATTGTCTTCTAAGTGTATCCTATGCATGCACACCGAGGGACTTATCCCAGTAATGTCGGCTATGGTCCATCCTATGGCTTCCTTGTGTTCATTGAGAACACGCAACAGTTTATCTTCCTTTTCTTTGTCTAAGTCAGACGCGATGATAACAGGTAAGGATTCAAAAGGTCCTAAGAACCTATACTTGAGCGTTTCAGGCAGTGGCTTCAATTCAAGCTCGAGATCTTTCTCAATCGAGGGTGGAATATGTGATGAGGAAAGTGAGAGGGGCTCGGGTTTAGACTTCCAATTTCTTACTTCCATGATAGGGGCAGAGTCGAGGAGGGCATTGACTTCTTCGATGGACTGTTCGACATCAAATTCAGACCCAAAAAAGGCAAGACAAGAAGCTAAAGGGTCGTCATTATAAGTTTGCTCGAAAGTCTCTTGGACAATACTATCAATCATGTCGACATCCACGGGTTCATCGTCATCAGGTGGTTGTTTGGCCAAATTGAACACATTAAGGTCCATAGTCATGTTCCCAAAGGATAGGTTTAATTGGCCACTTCGACACCTAATGACGGCATCAGATGTGGCGAGGAAAGGACGACCCAAAATAACAGGGATTTGTGCAATAGGATTTTGCACTTGTTGGGTGTCCAAGACAACAAAGTCGACAGGAAATATAAAGTCACCCACTTTAATTAGGACGTCCTCAACAATACCTCTCGGGATTTTCACAGAACGATCGGCTAAGGACAAGGTAATCCTAGTCGGTTTCAACTCCCCCAAACCTAGTTTCTCGTATACGGTGTACGGCAGAAGATTCACGCTTGCTCCTAAATCTAGAAGTGACTTCTCGATGAGGTACTCCCCTATCTTGATTGAGATCGTTGGAGTACCGGGATCCTTATACTTGATGGGAGTTCGATATGAAATGATCGAGCTTGCTTGCTCGGCGAGAAAAGCTTTCTTGGTTACGTTGGTGCTTCTCTTGAAGGTACAAAGGTCCTTTAGAAATTTCGCATAGGATGGGACTTGTTGAATAGCATCAAGCAGTGGGATATTGATTCGTACTTGCTTGAATACTTCCAGCATCTTATCAACTTGCGATTTTTTCTTTTGTGGCACCAAACGCTGTGGAAATGGAGCTTTTGGGACATAGGTCTCTACAGATGGCTCGGAAGGTAAAGGTGAGGATGAAGTTGGAGACACGGGTGGATCTTCCTTCGCCTTACCTTTCTCGGATTCACTCTCGGTAGGTGGTGAAATGTTTGTCTCTACTTCCTTGCCAGACCTAAGCGTGATGATGGCTTTTGCATGCTCTTGGGGGTGTGATGCGCTCGTGTCGCCTTGAATAAGAAATTGACCCCTTGGCATGTTACCCTTTGGATTGGGTTCGGGCTGACTCGAGAATGTTCCCTTATTCCTCTCACTCAACGCATTAGCTAGTTGGCTCATTTGGACCTCAAGTTTCGTAATGGCTTGCGTATTCGCGTGCATGCTTTGCTGGGTGGATTGGAGGACATTTTGCGTGGTTTGCTGGAATTGAAGGGTACTTTGGGCAAGAAGGTTCATCGAATCCTCTAAAGATTGAATCTTTTGGGATGAGGGATTCGAGAGTGCAGTGGCATTCTTTTGGAAACCCGGGGGTGGGTTATCGGAAGATTGACCTCCACTTCCTTGGTATTGACCCTTGGACCATGAAAGATTGGGGTGGTCTCGCCATCCCGAATTGTATGTATTGGAATATGGGTCATACTTTGGCCTATTTTGGTAGAGGGCATTGGCTTGCTCTGTGAGTGCCTTGTGGGCCGGAAGGGTGGGGCAATTCTCGACTAAGTGGTCGAATGCATCACAAAGTATACACATGGGGGAACCTACATGTTGAACGACCGCAGATGTTGTTCGATTGCCCTCTTTGCTTGTCTCTAAAGCTTCTAAACGTCGGGCCAATGTGGCCACTTTGGCATTTAAATCATAACTTTGTTCGACTTGGTGAGCGAACCCCTCATTGGAGGTGGTGGATCTAGATTCTCTATTGGGTGCCCATCGCTGGGACTTCTTGGCTATGGCTTCTAGAAATACCCACGCATCGACCTCACTCTTCTCGATAAATCACCATTACATAGTGACTCGAGCATAGTTCGGGTGTTACAATCGAACCCCTCATATAAAATTTGGACTTGGCGTCCCATCTCAATCCCATGGTGTGGACATTGCAGCAGCAAGTCCTTGAATCGCTCCAAATACATCCACAATGCTTCTCCCTCCTTTTGGCTAAATGTGTTGATGGCGTGACGTATCGACGCCGTCTTTTGGTTAGGAAAGAATTGTTGTAGGAAGGTGACACTCATTTGGTTCCAAGTGGTGATGGATTCGGGTTTTAACGAGTTAAACCAACTCTTAGCTTTGTCTTTCAACGAGAAAGGGAACAATTTAAGCTTAACAATCTCATCGGAGAGTTGTTGGTACTTAATGGTCCCACATATCTCCTCGAATTCACGCACGTGAAGGTACGGATCCTCTTTTTCAGTACCCCGAAACACGGGCAACAGTTGGATTGTTCCCGAATGAAATTGGAAATTATTTGCATTGTGATCGGGGAGAAGTATGCATGAACGCTGACTAGGCCTAGTTGGATAAAGGTAATCTTTAAGGGCACGTGGTGCTAACTCGTCTCCCATCTCGGTAAATATTGAAAATCTACCTACGTAAGTATCGGGAATGCTAGACTCCACACTCGACAAACGACCGGTCTGATTTCGAAACCAACTTCGCATACACTCAACTCACTCGATATTTTTTTTTATGTGATGAAAAATAATATTTGACTCAAACCACGTAATTCCGAGCTAACACACAGCAAATTGAATTATCTAATTTAGGTGAGGGGAATTTCAATTTTAAAACCTAGTTTTCCCGAGATTAATCGACGACAACTAGGGTCTCCAAATTAATCTCCCTAATTAGACAGCTCCTACTCTTTGACAAGGGAGAATTTAAAAGACAACCAACTACGGTTATCGCCTCAAAACCCGTTTTTTCCTCCAGGTAGGTGGTCGGTACGAAGACACATTAAAAACCACCAATCCTAGACAAGGTGAAACGGAATTGATTTGACAAGTTCGCGTTGGAGTAGCTTTTAACTCTAGCCTTGTTAAGAGGTTTCCTATGAGCTATGTGATATCCTAAGGCCAATGTCTAATTGATTTTAAATTAAATGTGATGGCTTGGGATATGCAAATGCTTGGATAATTAGTGATTTTCGGGCCAAGGAGAGGTGATGAAATCCCCACCTTATCTTTCACACGGGTTTTGCCCTTAAGTCAATTTATGCAATGTGCTAAATTAAATGCGAAATCAAACCACGTAGGAGCACCCAAAAAAAATGTACCTCCGGCGTGGACTTTTTACAGTCACTTGTTTACGTCGGGCCGAAGTTTAACTTGACGTCGATCGGAGGGGAACGCCGCCTACGTTTCAGTCGTCCCCGAGAGTTCCTTGTGCCCGTGGCAAGATTGCACAATTTTTTCTTCGCGTTCACGCACTGTTGGACACTTTTTCGAATTTTTCGTCACTTTTTTTTTTAATATGCTCCTGAAAAAAAAAAAAAACTACACCAAACGTAAAGTGCGAAACATGCATAAAACAAAAAAAAAAAAATACGAAAAGAGAGGAAAAAAAATGACACACGCACTAGTGGTGTATTTAACAAGAAAAAAAAAATTATGAAACAAATTTTTTTTTTTTTTTTTCAGAAATTTTTACTTTTTTTTTTTTGAATTTTTACTAACAAAGATGCGAAAAGTAAAAAATAAAAAAATAAAAAAAAAACTAGTCCGAAAATCACAACCTTTTTTTAAAAAAAAATCGAACAAATCCCCGGCAACGGCGCCAAAAACTTGTTGTCAATTTTATAAAATACCGCAAGTGCACGGGCTATTATAGAATAGCGAGTGTAAGTACGGGTCGAACCCACAGAGATTTATCAATTTTTTTCTTTAAAATTAATTGTGACTGTCCAACTAGACTAAATTGGGTTGGAGATGAGATGTGTTAATAAACTAAGCAACACAAACAAGAAATAGGAGTACGAGAGATATAATCAAGGTAGCGTGAAAACTAGGACATTGGATCCATTTATCACGTTAAACTAACACTGTGCAATAATTTAAATTCGTCATTCCCGATTTTATAACTCAAATTAAACCGACTCTCGTCGTATTTAATTCGGAAAAATAATACGTGAGAAGTCCAAAATAAAATTTAACGTCTCTAAATTTAGACGCCTAAAATCCCTATTCCCTTAAAAAGTTCACTTTTAAATTTTAAAATATAGTCTTTAAGCATGGGCTATCAATCAATTCAATAAAAGTATAACCCATCAAAAAGTACTCATACTTATAATATAAAAATGATTATTTTCAAATAATGCCGAAGGTTTAAAACACACTCTCGTGTCGTTTTAAATGAATACCGAATTTTTAAAACGTTTAGCACATATCGGGAAATAAAGACGAAATTAAATCACACACAATATTAATCACACATGATAAATTTCACCTAGTCCTAGTGAGGAAATTAAGCTAGCATAATTGTAGACATAATAAAATTGCAAGAATGAATACTCAATTTCATTAAATAAACAAACTTACAATTGATGTGTCACAAATAATCTTGACAAAAATTCCACTCACAAAATAATTATTGGCCCTCTCTAAAGCTCTCTCTACCACTCTCTAAAACTGTCTACGAAATTATGAGCCCAAGTATCCTTTTTATAGGACAAGTGGTGAGGTATTTGAGTTGTGGTGGGACTCTTTCTGATTAGCCGAATGGTGTTGGTAGCTATCTCTCCACCTCTTTAATCTTTGGATCGTGATAAGGGACGGAATTTCCCCCCTTTTAGTGAATAAAAATTTCCGACTTTTTTAAAATTTGACAAGTGTAGAAACAGCATTTTTTCGAACGACCGTAAAAATCAGCTTTTTCGCGCCTTTTTTGAATTGATCATCAATTTGCACCAAATTCCATCATTATCTGCAAAAATTTCACTAGGCAACTTTTTTCACAAATTAGCACAAGAATATTATAAAATTATTGAAGTGACCATTTTTGACTTAAAATTGACATTTTAACTATGAATTCAATCATTCTCGCATTTTTTTCCTCTTTTTAACAAAATAGTCATAAGAAATTATTAAATACACTAAAAGGGGACTAACAAAGTATAAATTTGGGTATAAAATAAACAAAATAATGCACTCATCAAAACTCATCAATTCGTCATCAAATTCAGAGATATATCAAAGGCAGGTGGTTTAATTTCATTTATTACAAAGAATGTTTCTTCCATGCGTAAGAAATTGACAAAATTTGTATTGTTCTTGGGAGTTTGATAAAAACTCATTAATTGGAATTAGAACTTTATATTCTGATGAAAGGATTGCATGTAGAATTGTGTTAGGAGGATTATTCTAATGGGAATACACCTTGTTCATAACAAAAACGGATTTTATTATGCCCATTGGTGACTTTAAAATTTTAGGGTTCATGTTCATATGATTTGGGGATAAATGAAGGGGTTTGATGATTCAATGATGTTTAGGAAGAATTGGCCCTATATAATTGTTTAATTATGACCTATGATTGTTTGGTATGGATTAGAAACCTTAAAATAATGTTGGGACGAATTGTATATGAGATTAGAGTTGAAGAAAGTTGGAAAAATGAGAAAAGGAAGTTCTGGGCTCGAAACTGGCCTCTCGTTAGAAGACCTACCCAGGTCGTTCGAACGAGCTTCTAACGAGTTAACAGTTTGCCTTCTAACGAGAGGGATGTTCGTTCGATGCCTTTCGTTCAAACGAGATCTCGTTAGATGCCCAGTTCGTTCGAACGAAATCTCGTTCGAACAGCCTCGTTCTAACGAGTTGACAATTTAGGCTTTTTGGCCTGTTTTGATTTCGCGTGTCCCGTAACCTTGTTCAAACGTAGAGATAACATTTCCTTGATGATTCGTTGATATATTTAGGATATTTGGGACTTAATGAGGAGTAAAACATAGGTGTGTGATTTGAACCAAATGGAAATTATGGATTAGGACGTGAGTGTCTATTACGGTGTGAGAATGATTAACGGTTTGAATAATGATATTAACCGGGGTTATGTATATTGTGTAACATTATAAGTCGGTACGAGAATAAGAAGTGTACCACAAATAAATATGGTAATATCTAAGATGTGTGCATGCTTAATGTATACGATTTTATGTGTATGACATACCTACCATACTTGCTATCACGGGAGGTTTACGTTCGCTTAGGGCCTTCTTATCCTTGTGTTGCCCGGATTTAGATTGGTACCTCGAGAACATAGGTCAGAGAAGGACTTATTGGGATGTTAATAAGTCTGCTGATCGTGGGAGCGTAGGTATGTGCGTGACCCATGTGATGTGACTGTGTTCGCCTCCATTGTTTGTGATTGTTGTTATCTGAGAACGATTCCAGAGAGATTCGGAATGCGTGATCCTTATGTACGTGATGTACCGGGATGGATAGCAGAGTATGTGTGCACCGCAGCTTAATCTCGGGTGCTTGTACTGTATATTTATGGCGTGACTAATATACACTTAAATAATGGAAACTTTCATGTTAGTAATGTGAATATAATTATAGTAATGTTTTGAGAAAACATAACGGGTTAACCGATGGTGAATTGTATTACTAATACTTGAGAATTTGAGTTAAGTAAAGTCCTCTATTTAAATGTTAACGCTAGAATGTTTAACGGGAATTGAGTAGTAAGGGGTAGAACTTATTACGGTTTGGTTAGTTATGTATGTCATTTAGATGGGTACGGTACGTTAGGAGTGCACATGTAGTCGAGAGGTGAGAATTTCATGTGAGTGCACGTCCTAACATGTATTTTGCATTTAATATTTTAATGTTATTAAAACACTTGTTGTTTTTAAAATGATTTCCACTTTCGGGCTCTGACCCATTTGCTTTCGAATCTATTTTTTTTTGTAAAAACCATTTTAGGTGCCCAGCCACAAGGACACCATGCTTAGGATCCTCATTCAGGCGACGAGCTGTAGCTGTTTGTGGAAGTTACAGGGCTTTGCTAGTAGATGCTTCATCTATCTTGACCCTATATTCCTATTTCATCAGTTGTAGGGTATGTCGCCCATTTCTTTTAGAAATATTTCATTTATTTCAGTTATTCAGACTTCTGGCATGTAATTAATTCAGGATTCAGACTTGTCATATTATTTTTAGTTGTGGGATTGTTGTGAGGAGTTTCCTCTGGACTTCTTATTATTATTTGTTGGTTATTTCATTACTTCGTTATGGTTAATGGATTATGTTGTTCTTCCATTATTCTTTTATTTCATGTTAATCAGACTTAATTTAATTTGGCAACTTTCTTTTTAAATACTAGGTGGTTAGTAATTATTAAAATGTTTTCGACAGTGATGCTATTAACTGAACCAACTTGGCATTTTGTATTGATTTAATAAAGGAGTAGCTACCCGGTATTTAATTAGTCGGGGTTTCACAGAGGGTAGAGTCCCGAAACGTCTTAAAGAAAGCGACCTAGCCCGCGACTGAACCCAAGAATCGTCTACAACGAATTTATAAACAATTGAGGTAATATTGTTTATTTTTATTGTGCTGTATTTATTTGGATTTCATGCATGATGTTCATATTTGCGATAATCATATGAGTTAACAATTTAATTTTGAGTATTAGATTAAAATTAAATTATGATTTCATTTTTCGAGTTCTCCATAAAACGCTTTGGTGTGATTTTTAATCACTATATACAAATTGTACCAACAATTTTAAGACCTTTTATATCTACCATGGAGATCGAAAAGTAAATCTTATGGCATATATGATTATTTTTATGATGCCTAAAATGGAAAAAAGGCCATCAAAATTTCTCTGTCTAGAAATTATAATTTTGACCTTTTACCTCTAGAAATTACAATTTAGCCCCCGAACTTCCTAAATTTCATATTTTGTGAAGTAGAAAAATAAATTTCAGTATTTTTGGTCAATTTAGAATTGATCAATAATTTCGTGAGAAATTAGAATTTGAACAATAATGAACCCCTTCACGGAAAACTTTTAAGTAGGTCAATCCTATTTTTTAGTTATGAATGTGAAATATTATTTCACATAAGATGTTATTGTTGGAAATGGAATTGTATAAATTTTTAGACAATTCATTTAGAGCCATTTGTGCTTAAGAAAACAAATGAAAATTTGTTATATGGAATCAAATGAAAATTTGATATTTGAAATCAAATGAAAATTTGATATAAGGATTCGAAAGGTAAGTAATAAACATTTGCACCTTGCGCTATGTTTACTACAAAAGAAATTTGTTCAAATATTTTTTGAAGTGTTTATGTGAAAGTGTAGTTGATATTTTTCAACCACACTAAAGTGATCGATGATGGGAAAAAATCTTAAATTTTGTTATGAATTTATTTAGAATATCATCTCAATTTTTTGATGATATATAGACTGAAATTTCATGAATTTTGTCATGCATATAGTATGTTGAGATTATGAAAATTGGGCTTTGGAATTTCTGAAAAAAGGGTTGTATATCTTTTCTTATGATCTTTACATATGTGATGCGCAATGCTGAATTTTTTGGACAGATTGTAGTAAAAACGAGTTTATCTTAACTTATACTTAATATTTTTGAGTGATTCCAATTTTATATAAGACTAGGGTCATAAAGGATGAATTCTGAAAATTTTCATAAATTTTTAATAAGCGGTTTGGTCGAGGTGAAATTTCAAACTTGAAGTTTTTCCGTCTAAACAAATATTTTGGACAACATTTTCTTAGAAAAATGTATCATGTAGTGTTCCCAACGGATTCAAAATATTTTGAAACCTTTATAAATTTCTTTTTCAAGAATTTATGAAGTACATAAAAATTTGGACTCAAATATATGGAAGATGAATTTCATAGAAATTCTATAAGGACTTATACAACATTTGAGTTTGAAGTGCAACCGCTAAGATTTTATTTGAATAATATTTTGTATTATTCATTTATATGAGTTGGAAAAGGTAAATAATAAAATTATATTCTACTACGTTGGAATCAATTGGTGTGCTTCATACGTGTGTAGAAATAATTTAGTTGGGTAAAATTATTTTGACCGTATGCTTTGCGTTGGAAAGAGTATAAAACTCTAAGACACATATTTACCTTATGTATTTGCATATGAAATTAAACATGTTATGCTTTTAGTAGGTTTTTTTATCTATGTATGGATTTAGACATACAAAAGTCTAATATTACGAGTAAAGATCTCACATGCCAGACTTTATATTGAGTAAATATAAATCAAATGTTGAAATGATAATAATTAGAAGATTTGATCATAATTGAGTTTTGTGCAAATGCAATCTTTATTTTGGTAAAGATATTCTAGTTGAATGATTTGGAATAGAGGTTTAAACTCTAATACAAAGTATTATTTTATACATTGTGAAGAATAATCTATGAAAAAATGTATATTATATTTTTTTATGAAATAGTTTCTATAGTCTATATGTTGACTTTCAGACACACGAAAATTTGAATTTATGACTAAAACGAATGAACATGTATTTTTTTATTCAGCTATACATGATGACATTAAGCATGTATTTATTTAAGAAATAAGATTTATTCTTATTTAATGTTGAAAGTCACAAGTTTAGATTTCATTTTATGAATTGAAGATATAGTGGGGGCACATTATATGTTGCTTCTCAATGCAATACCTAGAGAATAGTGGGGGCACTCAATCAAGTACTTCTCAAATATAATTGAAGAACATTTAATAGAATCTAAAACTTTGGTATTCAAACGAACTCTTAATTTTTTGAGTTGTGAATTAAAAATAAAAACTTGCTTATGTTATTGAATATGACCAAAAATCCTTAGAGAAGTCATATCATAAATGATTATTTGAATTCCTTAGAATGAACTAAAAAATAGTTTATAATTGACTTATCTTATAACTTTAAGATAATGAGGTGTTTTCACATCTTTTGAAGGAATATTGAGATATTAATCATTTGTGAAAATAGGTTTTATTTAATAGCCAAGATTCATCGATATAACTTAGTTATACATGTTATAAGTTAAATTATTCTCATGAAAATGAATAAGCTTCATTTAATTTTATTACCATTAATATTATATATGATGTTGAGTTAAAAATTAAATGTTTATAATATCTCTTTTCGAATGGTGACCTAGGTAAGACAACTTACTTGGACCAACTTAAAGTTGGAGAATTTATAAATGTGGAAGGCACCAATAAATGGCATGGTATTTTGATAAATCATCAAATGAGAATGAATTGAGAATAATATGAATCGTGTTTATCAGTAAGCATGTTGAAATATGAATGTACTATTAATTATTTATGCTAGAATAATAAGCTAATAATTTGTTATAATATTTTGTTATCTAGAAAATCAAATTCATGCTAAATCAAAGTGTTGGCATAAAGAGATTCAATGAAACAAGAATATTACCTCTTAATATTACAATGCCAACTATGGATCATTAATTGACCGAGTACCTTGAAATACAAGAATATCTATTTAATAGATATATGATAATTGTGAATCATCTTGTACTCCACATGATCCAAGTATATGAGCACTATATAAAGTGTTAAGAAAGATGAATATGCTAATATCTTAAGTAGTCTCAATTGAGCTACTAAATACAGTTAACTTGGATTAATTTTTGTGGGAGTACTGTGAAGGTTTATAATTAAAAAGTGCATTCTTATGCTATTGAGAATGGTTATGTGTTTTGATAAAAACCACGAACCTATAATTGATTCTGAATCAATAATGGATATGTGTTTAACACATATTATGATGCTATTTTTTTGGAACTCCAAGAAATATTAATTATTGGCACAATTAACGATGGAGTATATGGTGATACCATTAACTATGTCTAATAAAGAAATAAAAGGTTGAAAAACCTATTATAATATACCATTTATGGTAAATATTGATACCAGTCATTTTATCCACAACAATAGAACCATAGCAATTGTAAAATTTTAGAACCATTATTTTAACGGCAAGAACGACAAATATGTCGTAAGCACAACATAGTTTGAGAATTTAAAATTAAAGAGTTGTGAGTGTGGATTATATTCGGACTGATGAAAACGGAACCTGACTTCTCCTTTGACGAAAGGTCTAGTGCAGGAGAAGGTGTTTAAAACCTAGAAAGGGATCGGACTAAAGCCCGTTGATATTGAATCATTTGTGGTAGTAACCCAACCTATAGACTGGAGATCCCAAGAAATATTTTTAAAGGGTAATAACAAGTCACAGTGATATGGGTTAAATCATGCTAATTATTATTTACGGGATTTTACTCCAAGTCCATTCCTATGGAGCATGATATTCTAAAGCGAGTTAAGGTTGAGTTAATTATAACTCTCAATGATGATCTATCTTTTTTGAATGGGGTGCCTAGCTATAGGAGTATCCTTGATAGACTCACCTATGTGGATGTGGAAGTGTGGCCGATTCCTATGGTAATTTTGGACAAATTCCCTAGAGCGTTCACATACAAGGATTGAAGGACGTGGTTGTAACGTGCTGGCTTGAGGACTACACCCAAGTAGGTTTGTGTGTAGGATGTTGTTAGAGATAGAGTTCAAAACTACGAGTTACTCTAGTATAATCTGAATCATCTTTACTACTTAAAGGTTCAAGTCGAAAGACACCTTTACTTATGCACAATTCTATGAATTATTGCTCAATAATTTTTTAAATTTTACTAGCGGCGGATTATTACCGATGAGTGTGTTTTTAAAATCTAAGTGGGGGATTGTAGTGAGATTGTGTTTTAAAAATACAAGTGGGAGACCAACTTCTCTTTTCAACCCATTATCTCCACTATTTTGTCCTGTCAATCTCAACTTTCGGCTAAAAAAAAGAACCCACTCGTGTACCCACTTGACTTGGTAACCCACTTATATCTCCATCATCCGGCCAAAAATCAAGGTGTATGATTTGGTGAACTTTGTTTTAACAAGAAAAAAGAGGAGAAAGAGTAGTAAAAATAGAACGGACACAAAAATTGGTTCTCTCTCTGCAAAAAAAAAAATCTTCGTTAGAAAATATTTTCTTCATGAAAATATCTTTTTCCCCCAAATATTTTTGGATATTGAGTAATTAATTGGAATGGGTGTTAGTAGGACATATAACTACAGTGTATGGTTATATGATAAGGGGATTCTGGACTTGTTTTATCCCGGGGACGGCGTAATTGCACACTACTTGCACAAAGAGGGTAGAGCCGTGAAACGTCTTAAAGAGAGTGACTTAATCCGCGACTCTACGCAAGAATCGTCTACGACAAATTTATAAACAATTGAGGTAATATTATTTATTTTTACTACGCAGTATTTATTTGGATTTCACGCATGAGGTTCATATTTGTGATAATCATATGAGGTAACAATTTAATTTTGAGTAGTAGACTAAAATTAAATTATGATTTTATTTTTCGAGTTCTCTATAAAACTATTTTGTGTTATTTTTAGTCACTATATACAAATTGTAGCAACAATATATATATATATAAATCTCTAGAATGCAAGGAAAAAATTTAAAAATATGAAAAAGACAAAAATAATATATTTTAAATTGCTTAAAATATTTTTGAATATATTTTAAATATTGCATTGAATATTTTGACTTTTTAGATTTCAGAAAAATTATTTTAAAATCTCGAAATTATGCAAAATATATTTTAAAATCTGGAAATTACTTTATAATATAAAAAAATCCAGAAAGTGCAACAAAAACATTTAGAAAACATGAAAATTACAAAAAAAATATATTTTAAATGAACCAAAATGTTTCTAAAAGCAATTCAAATGATCTAAAACAAAAATATCTTTGTTCATTTAAATTATTTTAGCTTCAATTTTTTTAAAACGTTTGTGTGTACAAAATTTCACAAAACGTAACTATTTCTTACTTAAGTTATTTTCCATAAATATTTTCAAATAATGTAAATTGTTTCAAAAATATTTTAGTTCATTTAATATTTTATGTAAATTTTTATTTTCTAGAAAAAAAATTATTTAAATATTTTAGTTTATTTAAAAAATTTATTTTCAGAAATATCTTATTTCGAGAAGTATGTAAATATTTTATGTATATTGTATACTTATGTTATTTTCCAAAATATAACTATTGTTTACTTAAGGGGATACTTACAACTAATTCCTCTTTTGAGACATTTTCTAATAGGTCCTGCCACAACTTTTTTTTTCTTCAATATGTCATATTTGTACATATAGTGAATATTCACTGTATGTTTACAAATAGGACCGATTGGAATAAAAATCTTTTTTCATAGGACCTGATGGAGCAAAAAAAAATGTTAGGACCTATTGAACTACATACTTAGTAAGCATAACTAATTCGTAAAAAAAAACCTTTAAGGTTATTGTAACACCTCGTAATTTCTGGGATATTATTTTTATTTAATTAATTCAGTAATTAGTAATTCACTTGTGTCGTAAATTAATGGGAATATTTAAAAGTGAATATATTTAAATAAGTTAACGGGTGAGAGTGAATTTTAGAAATTTATTTCAGATGGTGATTTTGAGTGCGCGGTTGAGTCCATTAGGGTCGAAATAGTTCAAAATGAGTGGTTATATGCATATAATGGGTGTCGGGGCCTAATTAGACATGTTTGAGCTCCATATAGAAAGTATGGATCCTTTTTATAAGGCCCAAAAATGTGAATAGGGTTTCTAACCCTAAATGTGTAAGGGTTAAATCACATTAGATAATTGAAGAGGGAAAAAGCCTAAAGGGAGAGCCAAATAGAAGAGGAACTTAGGGATCTTGGAGAGATTGCTTCAATTTCAATTCAACACCTTCATTCAAAGCCTTAGATCTTCATTTGAGGCAAGTGGTTTAAATTGTGATTATTAATTTGCATATATCTTTTCATATTAAAAGGGGTGGAATTCAATTAAATTCTAGGGTTTATTCTTGAGCATTGGTGATTTTCTTTTTATGGGAATTATAAATCTGTATGGTTTTTTATAGTTGATGAAATTGATGGTTTAATTGGTGAAATTGTTAGGGCTGGGTTTGTTTTAACAAAAGAATGGACTTAGGATGAATTTCGGGGAATTTTAATGCAGAAATATGTTCAGAACAGAAGTTGAAACTTATTAATGGCGAACTGGATTTTTAGTAGAAGAGAGAGTGAGGAGAAATACCAGGGTGTCGTTCGAACGACAGGGATCTCCGTTTAAACCATCCCTGATGTTTGCCAGATTTCGGCAATTCCCCTGATTCAGACCTATTGTGTTGGAGATTTACGGTTCCTGCCCTAACTGAATTATGAAATTGAGTATTGATTTAGGGTTTAAATTGGGAATACCTAACCTTGAATTAATTAGAGGGCTAATGAAATTGAAGAGGTAAGTTTATGATTTAGCATATTGTAATCTCGTTATTTAAGTGATTAGACTTGAATGCATGAAATTGAAGATGTAGGTTCATGATTTAGCATATTGTAATCTTGTTGCTTAAGCGATTAGACTTGATTGCATGAAATTGAAAGGAGAATTGAAACTATTGAATTGTAGGCCGAGAGAGAGAGAGTCCGGGTATACTTGATAGCGATACATCAAAATAATGAGCATTAATTAGTGTGTAATTAATTAAAATAAAGTCGGACCATAGACTTAAATGCCTTAGGCTTGGGTATGGGCATAATACACCGATAGCCTGGATTGCTATATATATGTCGATGTGTAGCACATATATGATTTATATATATTTATGTAAATAATATATATATATATATATATATATATATATATATATATATATATATATATATATATATATATATATATATGTGTGTAATTAATTAAAATAAAGTCGGACCATAGACTTAAATGCCTTAGGCTTGGGTATGGGCATAATACACCGATAGCCTGGATTGCTATATATATGTCGATGTGTAGCACATATATGATTTATATATATATATATATATATATATATATATATATATATATATATATATATATATATATATATATATATATATATATAGTAAAGTCATACCAATCTTAATGCTATCTTAGGAGGTTGCGCAATGTGAGTGAGCCCCCTAACTAGAGAATGCAGGGTGAGTATATTCCCCAGACCATAGCGTCCGTAAGTAGGGGTGGGACCCGTTACGGTATGGAGCGAACACTTTCGAGGGGAACTATGGTCGCCTCCTATGCGTTTGGTGATAGCATTTATATCCGACATGCGTGTGAGTGTTGAGATATGGATACGTATATATACTGCAGAATTATATACGAATATATATACATGGTGTGAAATGTATAAATAAGATAACTTGTGAAATGGTTGTATGATATCAAGTTGGATATGGTTATAAATAAGCTAGTGTGAAATATAACTTATAACTTGTATACATGATGTAAATTGTGTAAGGGATATAACTCGTGAGAATGTTATATGGAATTAAATAGAAAATCATTTAAATAAGCTAATGTGATTAATGAACCATAAAATGTATACGATACTCACTCGAGTTGGGATAGTGGGAAATAGTGAGATATATGAGACAAGACTAGTTACGAAGGGTTAGCTAGATGGGTAATTTATAGTTTCGTTAGGCGTGCACATTAGTTGAGGGGTGAGGTAAACTCAAGGGAGTGCGCGACACTAATTTAAATATGGAGGGAATTTTCATTTTAATTTCTTTCATTTAAATACACTTTCTAAATATTTTCAAATGTTTTGGGTTCTAACCCTTGCTATAAAAATATTTTCAAAAGCCTTTTAGGTGTCCTACCACTGGGGCGCCAGTCCTAATCCTTCCTACAGGGTGCGCAACTGCAGCTTATGTGGATTGTTGTGGGATCTTTGTTTAGACTCTTTTATCATTCTATTTTTAGATGGGGACTTTTTTAGTTGTACTATTGAGTTTGTACATTCATATTCAGTCTTGGCATGTATCGATATTCTTTTATACTTGCACTTTGTGGATTCCTTGTAGTCGATGTTGCTCGGCAAACACTTGTACTTATTTTTTGGTATGTTTAGTTTCCTTCTTGTAATTTGGTTTTCTAGTATGTTGGTTTTTGATTTAATTTATAAGATAAAATTTGGCATCAGCTTAATTTAAGACTATGTGATTAGTAATTAAAAACTTTTTCAACATTGATGCTAAGAATGAACTGGATGATATTCCTGTTAATTTGGTATAGGACTAATTATCCGGTATTTTATTAAGCGGGGTGTCAAAGATGGTATCAGAGCATCAGGTTCTAGTGTCTTTAGGATCTTTGTAGCTTTTCACGTTTCAGCATAGCGTTCTTTGATATAGAGCCTTACTATAGGATTATTCTATTGCTTCACGTATGCGATTTACGTTCTTCTGCTATAGGGTATAGTTCATATGATTTATATACGATTTCAATCGAGCGTGGTAAATCGAACGTTATAGAACAACCAACGTGTAACGTTCGAAGGATTGCAGGAAGGAGGACTCAACATAAGCCATGGGGTATTTTAGAAATAGTGATGCGATAGGAGTCACCATGATAATTGTTCAAATAATTGAAGTTGCGGAAGAGAATTTGCTAGGATTTGAAGGAGGTGCGGAAGAATGATTTACCAGTGAGCAGAGAACATCCAATTGGGATGGCATGTGGGGGGGGGGGGGGGTAGTGTCACGCTCAAGTCAAAATTTCGGGCAAGGAAGTTTGCTTTTAGAAGCAGTATGGGGTGATGGGAGCCAGTCACCACATTTATAGGGAAATACCGTGAAGAATAAGGAATTATGGGTGAAGATTATTACGACATCTCTTACTAGTGGTTAAATAGAGAGGCAAGGAAAAGTTTAGAAATTTTCCAAAAAAGGGTCGGGCAGTGGCCGGATGGGAAGAAAAGTTGACAGAATTTGCAAACTTCATACCTATGAGAGGGATACGAAGAATCAAATAGGGTTGTAAGTTGAGATTATACCCATTGCGTAGAGTGTACAAGCATGTATAGGAGATCTGGTTAGGATGATTGGTGTCGTTGTCGTTAAAGTTGTACAATTACAATTGGTATCAATGCTCTCGAGAGAGGGGAGAGAGTTGGATAATCTATCGAAGAGTAAGTTTGTATTTTTAGTGCTAGTGTGGTTCCAAGGGAAGAATTACCCAGTAGGGGACCCAGACTAATGATCAAGGTCCATGAAACCTCTATCGAGTAACAATGCACTTAGTTAGGGCCATCAAGGCCAGTAACCAGTTATTGAATCAATGGATCCAAAGGGACATTTGGGTCAACAATTAGTGTCAAGACTACAAGGTCCGCGAGAAGGACAACCCTGACAGGGCCGTTGGGGCCAGAGAAAGGGAGGATGACACAAAGAGGTGTATTAGTTGTAAAAGAGTGGAAACACATGGGTGGATTTTTTTCGCAACGAGTCAGGGGATAGGATCTAGATGCCTAGTAAGAGAATCTGTTAGAGAAGTTTTTGGTTTCGTTAGGACGTGGGTGTTATATCTATTAACCGTTGAGCCAACAGTATTGTGAGTAACTGAAACTATAAATATTATTGTGAGATGATTGGGGTATGTTTTATGTGATGCAAGCAGGTCACAATAATATATTACTATTAGATTCGCATGAGAATTGAATTTAGTGGAAGTATCATTAATGTCACTAGTATATGTATTCTTATCACGGAGTAGCGGGGTACTCTTCGATTTCACCTAAGAGGAATTGGTGGGGTACATTGAGACGATGTATTTCTTGAGGACTAGCTCCTTTGTGAGGTGATAATTGAGGTATGATTTTATCTTGGGTATGGATGAGATCACAATTGGGGGGGGGGGGGGGGGGGGGGGGGCGATCATAGTAAGGCTATCTTGTTCGTTATTTCAGTACTGGATGCATATTCTCTTGAGATGTCTTACCTGGAAGAGGGTTGAGAAATATCATAGCGTCAATATTGTGTGAAGTAGGATTCATAGAGTGCGGTTGTCTGGTTATGTTGGATCCCGGTGCATAGGATTTTTACTGAGGATATTCAACGGGTTTTAGGGTTGCCGTGGAGCGGAGAGATTTAGCTCGTTATTAATATTTAGCACCGAGGTCTTAGTGATAGTACGAGCACATTAATATATGACTCCTTTAGGGACGCGGGAGTCCATGATAGACTTGTAAGTATAGGGGTAAGGTTTGAGAGCCCCGAGCTTATGCTTTGGGTTCTATAGAAATCAAGGACCGGCGATGATGAGGAACTGTGCATTGGGGAAAAAGTTCTTTTGGGCTTTGCTAGGAAGTGTTATACGCATAAGCCTGGATAAAATGTCGAAAGCGTGGAGATGTCATTGGATTTTAGGTCATTGGATTTAATGATAATTAGGGAACATGTGGAGAAAATACATTGAGTGGAAAACCACTAAGTGATAGGGCTAGTGGAGCTTGAAGGTGTTGCGAAAGAAACAATGCGAAGCTTTGGCACCACAAGTTGCTAAGTTGTGCATATTGTTATGCGTTTTGTGTGAATTATTTTATCCACTTTTGCCATCGCATGGGCCCTTAGGTATGGAACTAAGGGAGTATTTTGAGGATCTCACATCGATAATGAAGGTGGGGTAATATCGGGGAGAATCGAATGGTAATGAGTAAGTCATCAAAAATATTTGGAGGATATAGCCACACCGATAATGTGGGGGCTGAAATTGAGACAAATATGATTATGTAATTGATGATCGAAGGTTTGTACAATTAGGCTCGAGTTAGAGGGTGTATGGGCACACTAGGAGGATCCAAAGCCTTTACGGCGCAGATGCTTAGCAGATTCGGGGAGAAGATGCAAAGGCAATGATTTGGGAATATTCCGGAGGAATGGGAATAAGTTGTCTCCCTAATTATGGAATGATTAAACATGGGTGTATTTGGAAGTGACAGTGAGTGCGTCAAAACCTAAAATTAGCTATCACTAGGATTCGTGAGTGAGACGGATATTAGTGGATGTGTTGGCCATAATAGCCTATATATATATATATATATATATATATATATATATATACCGTGGGATAGCGGGGTTCTTTGGTGTTAACCCCCGTGAGAGTGGGGGGTTACACTAAAACGATGGTTGCATTATACGAGATATTTCTACTTTCGAGGATTATGGGAGTAGTGTGGATGTTTTTCCAAGTTTCAACTGTGTAGCTATTGTTTGGGGCTATAGTGGATAGCTATAGTAAGACTGGTGCTCGCGGTACCGGGATATGAATTATCGTTGCTAGGTTTCACCTGAGATAGGGTCTAGCGTATATATACAGTAATGTATGTTAAAATGTGTTGCATGTTAATGTAATAATATTGTTAAATTGAAATCCCGGGGAGTAAGGACATTTCTGATGTGATTCAGGGTGGTTGGACTTATTGTCGAGCGGGAAGATATAGCTCGAGTTTTACTTTCACGCAAGGAAACTAGTGATAGTAAGGGCGCGGTAGTAGGTATTTTATTTTTACATAAGAGTGGATATGTATACTTTCATGCCAAGAGGAGGGTATTGGGAATGTTATGACTGTAGGATTGAAGTTATATTACGGATTAAGGGCTAGTAAATGCCGTGCTTCTTTTAGTGCAGTTAAGCACGGGTACAAGGTGGATGGGCGCTCTGGTTAATTATATTCGCTCAATAACTTTGTGCATCAATGCTAAGGGTAAGTGATTGTGGGGCTAGTTGAGACTGGGAGTACTAGGTTTATACGAATTTCGAGAACGAAATTCCGTTATAAGGGGCGAAGTATGTAACAACTCGCAATTTTTGGGTTATTATTTTTATTTAATTAATTCAGTAACTAGTAATTCACTTGTGTCGTAAATCAATGAGAATTAATTAATGGAAATATTTAAAAGTGAATATATTTAAATAAGTTAACGGGTGAGAGTTAATTTTAGAAATTTATTTCGGGTGGTGATTTTGCGCGGGCAGTTGAGTCTGTTAGGGTCAAAATAGTCCTAAATGAGCGGTTATATGCAAATATTGGGCGTCGGGGCCTAATTAGACATGTTTGAGCTCCATATAAAAAGTATGGACCCTTGTTATAAGGCCCAAAAATGTGAATAGGGGTTTTAACCCCAAATGTGTAAGGGTTTGGCAACATTAAATCACATTAGAAGACTAAAGAGGGAAAAAGCCAAAGAGAAGAAGAACTTAGGGAGCTTGGAGAGATTGCTTCAATTTCAATTCAACGCCTTCATTCAAATCCTTAGATCTTCATTTGAGGCAAGTGGTTTAAATTGTGATTATTAATTTGCATATATATTTTCATAGTAAAAGAGGTGGAATTCAATTAAATTCGAGGGTTTATTCTTGAGCAAATTGGGGATTTCCTTTTTATGGGAGTTATAAATTTGTAGGGGTTTTGATAGTTGATGAAATTGATGATTTAATTGGTGAAATTGTTAGGGATGCATTTGTTTTAACAAAAGAAAGACTTAGGATGAATTTGGGGGGGGGGGGGGGGGAGGGTTAATGCAGAAATCTCTTCAGAACAGAGGTTAAAACTTATTAATGGCGGACTGGGTTTTTAGCAGAAGAGATAGAGAGGAGAAATACCACGGTCGTTTGAATGACCTGGTATTTCGTTCGAACGAGATCCATTATCGTTCGAACGACAGGGCACTTCATTCGAACCATCCCTGATGTTTGCCAGATCTTGGCAATTCTCCTGATTCAGACCTGTTATATTGGATATTTACAGTTCCTGCCATAACTGAATTATGAAATTGAGTATTGATTTAGGGTTTAAATTGGGAATACCTAACCTTAAATTAATTAGAGGATTATTGAAATTGAAGAGGTAAGTTTATGATTTAGCATATTGCAATCTCGTTGTTTAAGTTATTAGACTTGAATGCATGAAATTGAAGATGTAGGTTCATGATTTAGCATATTGTAATCTTGTTGCTTAAGCGATTAGACTTGATTGCATGAAATTGAAGGGCGAATTGAAACTATTGAATTTTGGGCCGAGAGATAGAGAGTCCGAGTATACTTGATAGGGATATACTAAAATAATGAGAATTAATTAATGTGTAATTAATTAAAATGAAGTCGGACCATAGACTTAAATGTTTTAGGCTTGGGTATGGGCATAATACTCTGATATCCTGGATTGCTATATATATGGATGTATAGTACATATATGATTTATATATATTTATGTGAATAATATATATATAGTAAAGTCATACCAATCTTAATGCTATCTTAGTAGCTTGCGCAATGTGGGTGAGCCCCCTCACTAGCAATTGCAGGGTGAGTATATTCCCCAAACCATAACGTCCGTAAGTAGGGGTGGGACCATTACGGTATGGAGCGGACACTTTCGGAGGGAACTATGATCGCCTCCTATGCGTTTGGTGATAGCATTTATACCCGACATGCGTGTGAATGTTGATATATATATATATATATATATATATATATAAACATGGTGTGATATGTATAAATAAGATTACTTATGGAATGGTTATATGATATCAAGTTGGATATGGTTATAAATAAGCTAGTGTGAAATAAAAGTTATAGCTGGTATACATGATGTGAATTGTATAAGGGATATAACTCGCGAGAATGTTATATGGCATTAAATAGGAAATGATTTAAATAAGCTAATGTGATTAATAAACCATAAAATGTATACGATACTCACTCGAGTTGGGATAGTGGAAAATAGTGGGATATATGAGACAAGACTGGTTACGGAGGGTTAGCTAGATGAGTCATTTATAGTTTCGTTAGGCGTGAACATTAGTTGACGGGTGAGGTAAACTCAAGGAGTGCGCGACACTATTTTAAATATGGAGAGCATTTGCATTTTAATTTCTTGCATTTAAATACAGTTGCTAAGTATTTTTAAATGTTTTGGGTTCTAATCCTTGATATAAAATATTTTCAAAAACCTTTTAGGTGTCCTACCACAGGGGCGCCAGTCTTGTTCTTCCTACAGTGTGCGCAGCTGCAGCTTATGTGGATTGCTGTGGGATTTTTGTTTTGACGCTTTTCTCATTTTATCTTTAGATATGGACTTTTTCAGTTGCACTATTAAGTTTGTACTTTCATATTCAGTCTTGGCATGTATCGGTATTCTTTTATACTTGCACTTTGTGGATTACTTGTAGTCTATGTTGCTCTTGTACTTATTTTGTGGCATGTTTAGTTTCCTTCTTGTAATTTGGTTTCCTAGTATGTTGGTTTTTGATTTAATTCATAAGATGAAATTTGGCATCAGCTTAATTTAAGACTAGGTGATTAGTAATTAAAAACTTTTTCGACAGTGATGCTAAGAATGAACCAGATGAGATTCCTGTTTAATTTGGTATAAGACTGATCACCCGGTATTTTATTAAACGGGGTGCCACAGATATTTTCCAAAACATAAGTCTATTTTACTTTAGATTTTTCAAAAAACATTATCCCAAAACATAAACTATTTTTAGAATATTTTAGTTCACTTAAATATGATATTTTCCCAAATTAAATTTTATTCTAATGCTTTAGTTCATTTAAATAGTTATATTTAGAAATATTTTTAAACATATTATTAAAGATTTATAAAAGTTTTTTAAATGATTTTGTATATTCAAAATTTCACAAAATGTTACTATTTTTATTCTAGTCATTTTCTTCAGAAACTTTTTGTTCATTTAAATAGTTTATTTTCAAGATATAAAATTTTATTTCAATATTTTAGTTCGTTTAAATATTTTATTTTTAGAAATATTTTATTTTCCAGAAATGTTTAAAAAGTAATTGTTTAATAATGAATTAATATTTACTTAGGTGATTTAGCGAGTAATTTATTACAATAAATAGGTTTGGATTAGTAACCAGAATTTAAAACTAGAATTTTAAATAATGCATAAACAACTTGTCAATTTAATAGCACGATTATAATATTTTTTATGTTATGAGTTGGCACTATTAGATCGAGCTTTATGACAATACAGATGCTCGAAATGGTGAATTGGACCCCAGTGGTAAGCACCCTTTTCAGGCAAGTTTTAGGAGTAGCAGCTTAGTGTTTTGGGCTTATTTGGCGTCAAATAATGGTCCCATGGGAGACTTGCACGATTAGGGTTATAAATAGATTATTAAGCCTCATAAATCATCATAATACATCACATTTCACCAAGAAGGAGAGGCCTACTTTGGGAGAAGAGAGGGAGTAAACAAGACGGTTTAATCAACGTTTAACCTTCATTAAGGGAATAAATGCTATCTTAATTATCATATTAACGTAACTTGTTTATGTTTTTCATAGTGGTATATGAATCAATTGATTATAAGCATGTTATAAAGGTTTAAATCTGATTATGAACTTGTAAATCTGATGATTAAACATATCTATTTTAGATATGAATTGAATAGATGATTAAACTCGTGCTCTTATTAATAACCGTGTTTAACTTAGAACTATACGACTTATATTATTGGAAATCGGTGATTAATTTGTTTGAAATTGTTAGTTGTTATATGTCTGATTTGTTTTATAGTTAGAATTGTTGATTAATGCACAATCACATGTTTGATGGATAATATTGTTGTTGATTGATTGAAATTCATGTTACAAGTCGGACTAAATGAAGAACAATTTAATTTAATGTTTTTGCTTGTTATTAATGGATTTAAACATAGATAATAATCATTAAAAGGTTGGTTTTTTTATTTAAAAGTGATTAGAGATCATAATAAGGTGTTAGGATCTTTGGTATAGTCTTTAATATCAACTAGGGTTTCAGAATTCGTAACTTGGGATTTGATGGGGAAGAAACACAAAAATACGGGTATGTTTATGTATGTTAAACTTAATTCAGGAGGCGTAAATAACGAAATAATAATATTAAAATGCATGTGTGATGGATTAATCATAGTGACTAAATAATGATTAATGATGTACGGTTATGGTAAGTTCATTGACGATGGATTGGTGTAGAGTAATTAAACTCCCCGTATGGCTTAAGTTAGGGACTTAAGTTGGGCGATGACTCGGTCGTAATCCAGTTAATGTTTGGTTTAAATATTCAAATTATATAACATAAATAGTTAGTCGAATGCATATTTTGATACGGTTCAGAGCCGGTGGATTACTCTGCGCCAAGATTAGAATTTATATTGTAATGTGTATCCTTTAGCAGATGATAGTTATGGAGCTGGTTGATTGCTCAATGGTAGGATGAGTTGGTTATTTGGTTTGGTACTTGTATGTATTTATGAGTTGGGTTAATGCTCTATAGTAACTAATGTGTTTATGTGATCTGGGTTAATGCTCTATGATAACTAATGAGTTTATATGAGTTGGGTTAATGCTCTACAGTAACTATTGTGTATATATGAGTTGGGTTAGTGCTCTATGGTAACTGATATGTTTATGATGGTTGGGATTCTTGGTATTTGTTTAGGGAGTCTCGTACCATTGATTATGATGAATGATTCGGCTAAACAAAAGTGTATTTGGGGTTCCTTGTTTAGATTTTATTCGTGAGATATCCCTCTTATGAAGTATAATTTGGTCCAGAGTTAGGAGATATTGTGGGTAGTGGTAGAATCTATGGAGGCTAGTATTGGTATATTGATTATGGGTATAATGAATTGGGTTATATAATGGTAGTGTATTAACGTATTAATGGTTATAGGGCTTACATGGTTAACGCTTGGGTTAATAATTTAGTCGTATTCTTAAACCTGTTATTTTTGGTTATTTTCATAAGAAATTATTATACGCGGGATGGTAGCCTTAGCATATTAAGGTTAGGATGGATTCAAATAGTTATAATAGTTTCATATTGGTGGAGAGTTGAGATATATTTGTACTAGAATAGGCGGGTGATGTCATTAGGCGTAAATGGGTCGTATTCAAATATGTCAAGTAATATAGCTATTTCTTGCAACCTCTAGGCTGTAATCCATCCTTTTTTTCAGGTATTCTTCGACAAGAGCAACATGATTGAGCAATCAAACTTGCATTGGTTGGATATCCAGTTGATTATCCTTATAGTAGGATTACTATTATATTTCATTGACATTCTTATTATTTCAATTACATAGTTTTTTTAATTTGTGGGTCGAGATGGTTCCAAGGTGTTTACATTTCAATTTAAGACTATTCAGTATGGTGGAGTTTTATTATAGTTGCTGGATTAATCTTTAGTTTTAAGACTATTTTATATTATTACATCGTAGTTGTTTATATTGTTTATTATTATTATTATTATTATTATTATTATTATTATTATTATTATTATTATTATTATTATTATTATTATTATTATTATTATTATTATTATTATTATTATTATTATATTGTCCATGGTTTTAATTTATTGTCATTTATATTTATCGTTGATGCAAATAATGATTTAAATTGCATTACATGCCTTATCTATGGTGTGTCATCCTGATTAACTACACGTGGAAGATAGGAGGGGTTACAGTTGGTATTAGAGCATCCCAGTATCTTGCGTCTTTAGGATCTGCGTTGCACCCATTAGGTTTTACGCATCGCATTCTTTGGTTATTATAGCTCTATGATTAGGTTGATTTGTACTCTTTATTAATCATCTGTATATGATACAAATTTTCTTATTTTCTTTCAATTGGCAAACACTAGAGGTAGGAGAGGATGGACAACTTTCACTAGGGATACCAGCCGGGAGATTGAACCAAACTAGCATCCACCAACAACATCAATTAACTTGGCTTCCATCATTGCCCAAACAGTCACAGTCGGGGTAATCGCTGCATTTCACTAGCCCTAGTAGCCACAGTCGTAGGTGGTTGTAATAGTTTAACCACAGTTGTCTATTGGGGAGAGGGCACATAGGCCCTTTGATAAATGTAATCGACTAGAGTTTGTGAGGACTATTGACATTTCGGTGGTGAACCAGTGGAGGAAGGTCATTTAGAGGCATTTAAGGATGATAGAGTGCACAAATACAAATGTTTGTTAACGTTAAGTTTGTGGGTGAGGTGTTATAGTGGTGGTGAAATAATATAATACACAAAAGTGTCAAGATTCATTAAAAAAAATCTTTTAACTCTTTTGTAAACGCATTTTTAAATTTCTAGAGTTGAAGCCACACACAAAAAAAATTGTATTGTTGGTGTGATGTTCCTTATAATGAAAACTTGTTTGCATTATAATGGGACGAGGAGAAGCATTAAATACATAATATTTGTTCACAAGGAAACCAGCTAACTTGAAGACCCCGACTCCCTTAGTTTCAGAACCACACACACACCCAAGTCAATATGACAAATGTTTACATAAAAATTACATATTACAATGTGTAAATGAAATAGTCTAGCCAATACAACTAGTATACCAAGGCTCAAGCTACACAATCCCACAACTACTAAATTTTACTAAGCACAACAAGCTAGTGACAACTTAGTAACTACAACCTCATAGCTTTACACTCAAAACCAGAGTACCAGTGAAGCTGAACACACACAAAAAAATAATATAAGTTTTGGTTTAATAAAAAAAAGTATCAATTTTGTGTAAAATTAAGTTTAAGATCATCTATGACTATACTAACGTAGGAACAACACAATAACTGAGAGAAAACAACTTAAGACCAATTTTAAGAAAATAATATTTTAAATCGGAATTAGGTTCAAATAACCAAATCTAGCGAAACATGCAAATAATATAGCAGTTACAAAACACATATATAGATCTGGTAAAAAACAAAGAAAAAATTTAACTTTGTTATAACTCAGTTTAGGGTAGATTTAACATGCAAAGGGCCAAACTTACTCCAACTAGTTTTTACACCAACAATAAGGTAAAATCACTTTAGGTTTTAAAAAAATAAGTTTGGTTTTAAATAAGAAATACCAGTTAAATTGCATAAGCAGAAACAACTTGGCTTAGATCAAGAAAATTGAGTTATTGAAACAAAGTTCAAAAACTTATATAGACCAGATTATATATAGTAAAAGAGGTTAGAAAAGTATACCCACTGATGATCCACCAGAAAACGCCAATGTAGAAAATAAATCTCCACATGGGTTACAGTGAGGATTAACTCAACAAGCCACAAATACCACTTCAGAACCCAACAACTCCACCTCAAAGATCCAGGCGTACCAAACACACCCAAGGCAGGATTGGATAAAAAGCTATCAAAACCCCAAAATATATCCACAAACACACAATCTCACATAGTATATTTTGAAGTGTAAAAATGTGTTTATATGTGTGTTTTAGGAAGAAAATCTCTCAAAGAATAAGCGAACACTTTGGAATTTTAGAGAGAGGAGGAGAGCAAAAATCTCGATAGCATAATAGTTGGTTTTTGGAATAAAAATTGTATTAAATCTCTAACCCATGCCTCTTATTTATAGGCTCAAACGAGACCTTGGTTCGATCGTAATTCCCAGATATCAAAGGGAATAAGGGTATAAGACCACAAAGGATGAGGTGCATGTTTGGAAATGTACAAAAAATGGATCGGCATGGATACATGCATCAATAACCAGCCCGAAACGGAGCGCAAAAGAGGCAAACTACCCTATATAAAGAACCGGCGTCCCAGATAGCCCACAGACACACGCGCTATGAAGCCGCATGAGTCAAATGCCAGTTCCTCATAGTCCAAATAGGTTCACAAGGATCGACCCAGAATGACCCATTATAAGTTAAAATGTTGTCGTTTTATTTTTGTTAAATTTTATTTAATTAAACAATTATAATTTTTAATCAAATGTAAAATTTAACTTTTTAAAATCCAGAAAAATTATACAATTTAGAAAAAATTTATAAAATTTGAAAAATAATATAACCATTAAAATTATAATATAAAAAAATATATAAATTAAAATACATATAAAATGTATAATTTTAAAAATAATTAATATATTAAACCAATAATTCAAAATAGGTTTTAAAAAAATAAAAAATAAAAACTCTTTAGTCAAGAGTTGAGTGTAGGAAGGAATCGAGTGAAAAAGCGCTAGTTTGTCTCAAATTTGAGCAAAACTAATAGAGGATATTTTCAGGTGGGAGTCCACCGCCACTATAGAATAGAGGAGCAGCTTGACTATAATCAAGTTATGGAAGAGGTTTAAGGATAAGTATTGTTTGCCAGCGGTAAGAGAAAAAAAAGATAAGGGAGTTTTTGACCTTGGTTCAGGGGAGTTGCATAGTGGTCGAATACGAGCATGAGTTCTCAAATCTCTCTATGTTCACACTATGGGAGGTGAGCACTGAGGTGAAACATATGGATTGTTTGATCAGAGGATTGACTTTGAGGATCAAACAAGTATTATTGGGGAATCTGATGTACACCATATGTACTCAGGTCGTCAATGCTTTACTTATGCATTTCCAAGAGAATTCAAACTTCATAAGTCTAAAAATAGGAAGGCAACAGACAAGGGGGCCGACTCAACTCAAGCGAAAAAGGGGAGTAACTCGAATCAAGAGAAAAAGGGTGGGAAAATGAGAAAAAGAACTTTAATTGCAAGGAGGAAAAACAGACACAACACAAGGATCATGAGATGGACTATCAACATTGGAAGAAACATAAAGGGGAATTATTGGGACAGAAAAAATGGTTCACGATGAAGTCTTTCAGGTATGTTGTTGTGGATGTGGAGAGGATATTCATTCGGCCTAAAGGTGTTCGAAAACCAACCTAAGACAATTCGATCAATATGGTAATAAGATACAACCACTTTAAGTGATTCCACCGGCACCACAATCGCTAACACCAATTCATACTTCACTAGCTATCTCGGCACCACTAGATCCTGGGAGATAACAACTACTTATCTATGAGCAACAATCAACGTGGTGCTTCATGAAACGGGTATCATTATATCCTTATTATTTTATTTATGTATTTTTAATTCTCTTATATGTGCATGCGTAAGGGAATGGTAGGTAAGATATGTAGATACACTAGATATCTAATGTATAGGTACTAGGGTTGGCATAGGTAATTTACCAAGTATGGGATAGGAATAAAGGCGTGGTTGATTAATTGCGTTATGGGTTATTTGATGAAAAGAAGGGCATAGTTGATTTGTCACAACATGGGTGATTTGTCGTAGTATTGGTGATTTGTTGAATAGGATGACATGGTTGACTTACCATAACATGGGTGATTTGTTAAATAGATCCCATGGTTGATTTGCCACATCACGGTTAGAGTGTTGAGGAAGGATGGTATGGTTAAAATGTGTTGCTTGAAAGATTTCATAAGCTATGGGTCCAGTGCTGAAAAGGTAGGCTGTGAGTATATAACTAGGTTTGCTTGTTTGGATTATTCATCCGACATGCGAATTCCTATTAACTGTTGAGGTCTAGATCCAATACCCTTCCATTTTCTTGTGTTTCTTTTAGTAAGAGAGGGGTT
This sequence comes from Sambucus nigra, assembly GCA_949130495.1. Classification (NCBI taxonomy): domain Eukaryota; kingdom Viridiplantae; phylum Streptophyta; class Magnoliopsida; order Dipsacales; family Adoxaceae; genus Sambucus; species Sambucus nigra. The sequence continues at coordinate 215,437,565 of OX422213.1, forward strand.
TGCAGAATTTCGATGAAAAAATTCCATTATTAAGGGGAATAATGTAGTACCCTATATTTTTAAGAATTAAATAAATGTTTATTTATAAATTAATTGATATTTACTTGGGTGATTCAATGGGTATTTTATTGAAATTATCTAGTTTGGATTATTAATCAGAATTTAATGATAATTTTAAATAGTATGTGAATGACTTATCAATTTAATGACACATTTGTAATAAGTTTTTATGTTACAGGTTGGTACCGTTGGGACGGGTTCTATGGCATTTTTAATAAGACGAATTGGGCCTCGAGAATAGGCACTCCTTTAGGCCAAGTTTTAGGAGCATTGGGTTAGTGTTTTAGGATTATTTGGGGCTCCAAAAGTGGTCCTATAGGGTACATGCAGTAGTAGGGTTATAAATAGGTTATTAAGCCCCGATAATCATCATGACACGTCGAATTTCTTAACCTAGGAGCAGATGCACACTTTGGGAGAAGAGAGGGAGGAAACAAGACAGTCTAATCAAAGCTTAATTTTCATTATAGTAAGAAATGCTATCTTTCTTATCATATTAATGTAATTTATTTATGATTTTCATCGATTTATATGAATCAATTGATCGAGAGCATACTATTTGGGCTTAAATCTGATTATTGATTTGTATATCTGATTATTAAACATGTATATTATATATCTGAATTAATTATATGATTAGAAACATGTTCATATCAAATCATGTTCAACTTAGGAGTATTGGAAACCCATGATTAATTTGTTTTAAATCATTAGTTGTTATATATCTCGTTTGCTTTATAGTTGAAATTATTGACTAATGCATAATCACATGTTTAATGGAGGATATTGTTGTTAATGAATTGAAAATCCTGTTTAAAGTTGGACTAGATGAAGAACATGTCAATTTAGTGTTTCTTCCTCCTTATTAATGAATTTAAACATATATAATGATCATTGAGAGTTTGGGTCTGATTTAGAAGTGATTAAAGATCACAATAAGGTGTTTTGGAGATGTTATGGGCCTTGGTATAGTCTTTAATGGTGAACTGGGGTTTCATAAATCTTAACTTGGGGTTTAGTGGGGAATAAACATCGATATATAAAGTTTTTGATGCACTGGGTTCACACGCGATATCATGCACACAAAAATTAAAATATAACCGTGCGCACGGCTATGGTTAGAAAGTTCTAGGTCGGGGCAGTGTGTACACGAACTCAAAACAAGCTCGTGCGCATTATTATGGGTAGAAAATGTAGTATGTTTGGTTTTTAGTAGAGTTTCTTGGTAATGGATTAAGGATAGTTTAGGGATAAATTAGTAAGGTATTTATGGTTCTGGAGTTTGTGTCGATATGGTTGGAATGACAGTAGTTAAGCATATATGAGTTTGGATATATAGGTTTCGAGTATCACACTTATTAATGATTATAAGTACTTTTAAGTGTGTTAAACTTAGTTCAGGAGAGGTAAATAACGGATTAATAATTCTGTGAGAAAAATTGAGACAACTTAAAAATTAGGAACTATGGTGTAAACCCCCTTTTTATGATTTTTTGGGTTATAAAAATACACTTAGGAATATATGTAATAAAAGTGGAGGATTAGTGTGGGAAAATAGAAAAACAAGCTAGAGATATGTTAAAACCATTAAGATAGGCAAATCGATTTTTATTAAGCAAATGAAATGGAAGTAGGTTTAGACCTTCAATCCCTTTTAAAATCTGTTGTTAAGATTTTGGTAGGCTAATTTTAGAGTGTATATGGTGTTGGTAGAGTGGTGGTTGAGAGGTGAGAGAATGTGGTGAAAATGATGTATACTAAATTTGAGAAAAGTTGTCGCATTTAAGTTAAGGGTGATCTCCCTCAAATGAGGTCACGATTTCCTTAAATCAGAAAACCCCAAGGGATAAAAAGATAGGCTATCCTTAGGGACCTACTGGCCAATATGGTCCCTGGTCTGCATGTCGGTAGTGTGGCCAGACTTATTGGCCAAATAAACCCTCGCATGCTAGCAGGCAAGTGACGTGTCTTGCCTATAGGCAATTATAAATGATTTTTTATCCATAAAGTGAAAATCCTAAGTCAGATTACTGAACGATCGGGTCCATTAGATAGAGGATTCAAAGATTTATGATTGAGAGTTGGAGGACACCTGGGTTTGAGATTTGACTAAAGTCAAATGGGGCTCGAAGTGTGTATAGTTATTATCTAGTTAAGGTTTAAATAAGGATTAGGGCACTAAGACGTGAAGGGACTTTGTTAGCATACCTGGGAAAGTGTAGAGGTGTTATGATGGGGTATCTACGAATGATAACATGGCGGTATCATATAATAAAGAAGATTAGATGAGTAAGACCGGTGATGATTTAACAAAGTTTGATAGTGAATGCTTGGTGGGAATGGCCAATGCAGTCGTTTGTTTTGATGAGCCAAGCATTAGAGATGACAAACAAACTTTCCAGTTAGAGGATTATGATATGGATCCTAGTATAGGGTAATGAGATGTTCCAAAGAGACTGAAGTGTATATGGTTATTCAGTCAGGTGAGGATTCCAACGAATAACAGGTTAGAAATTACGCATGTATTGTTAAACATTACAAGGAAGAATATCATCCCTTTGTTGAGATGGAAATGACCAATGGATCCTCATTTGACTATGCGATTAATGTATGAGTTCACATTCTCAGATAATGACCGACATATCAATTTCCCTCATAATAGGCCTCCATATGTAACGACTAGTATCAACGACATTAATTTTTCAATATCTCTTATATATAAAGGTTCTTCGATTAACATAATGCCTATGAGATCCCTATGTACAGATAATATTCCACAATCCAAGTTGATATGCATAATCAAACCTACTAATCGGTAGGATATGTCAATATTGTGATCCAAATGGGTAACCTCGCCTCCTATATCAAGTTCCACATCATAAAATCTACCACATATTATCATTTGTTATTAGGGAGAGTGTGGATTCATAATCGTGGGTTAGTACCTTCCATATAACACCATTGTTCTAATACAAATGTCAAAGGAATACAGATAACAATTAGGGAAACAAAGAAATCATTTTCCAAAGAAAAAGCTCACCTCGTGGACATTGCATTTTACTTGGAGATGAACGAAGACACCAGGTTCAACCAGGAGGGTACTTGGAGTGAGACCTCTCATGATCAAAGATATATTGGATCAGTCAATGAAGTGGAATAAGAAAAATAAAAGGTGCACAACATTGTACAAATATTGTCAAAATAACTTTGCGATATGATAAAGGTAGTGATTGACGTAAAAAAGAAGAAATAAGGTGACATATATCCTTAAAAAGATTGGGAGATAGAAGAACCGATATGACTGGAGGGTCATTGAATAAATGAAAGACAATACCATCACCAGAGAAAAAAGTTCAAGAACATTGTAATAAGTGATGAGCGGGTGGTCTATTGCTTATGGAGGTGTGAGCGAGCAGTGGATTGAAATAGTGATGTTGACCTTAAACTAGAATATCAATGATTCCTCATGGATAACGAATGCTAATTTTTAGTCATAGACAACTCTAGGATATATGAGTTTATTGTGAATATAGAGGAGGAAACAAAATGTATGAAAGATCAACAAAAGCGTCAAGTGAAAGAATTGGAGCATATCAACCTGACATAAGAAAGTGGGGAGAAAAATCCCGTCTTCATATCAAAATCTCTAAAAGAAACAAAAAAATAATCTTTGATCCAGTTGATTTGGCATTATAAGGACGTGTTTCCATGGAAGTACACCGAGATTCCTCGATTGGTTGAAGAATTAAGAAGTCACAAGCCTAACGTTATACCTTCAGCCATACCGATAAAAAACGCTACTAGAAAGTACAAAGCGAAGTTGGACTTAAATATTAAAGCGAAAGTGTAATGATTACTAAAATCAGGGTTTATCAAGACGATCCAACACCTGACCTAATTGTCAAGCATTGCTCCAGTGGGTATTAAAGATAAAACTCAAATCAATATATGTGTGGACTTTTGAGATCTCAATAGAGCATTACCTAAGGACAAGTTCCCACAACCATTGATTGAATGTCTGAAAGATTCCACAGTTGGTTTAGAGATGTATAACTTCAAGAATGGCTACAAGGGGTATAACCAAACAAATATGTACACATCTGGTGCCGAAAAGACGACATTTAAAATATCACAACATTTTGAACATCACTGAGTAATTTTCATACATAGTTATGTCGTTCAGACTTAAGAAAGCTAGGGTAACGTATCAAAGAATGATGATATTTATCTTCTATCATTTGTTCTATGATGTATTAGAATTCTACGTGGATGATTTGGTGGTCAAATCAAAGAAAACGATACTCATCTGATGGACATGCGAAGGGTGCACAATTGCTACAGAAAATAAAAACTCGTGATGAACCTATTGAAGTGAACATTCGGGGTCACTAGTGGGAAATTCTTAGGGTTCATCATTAATCCGATAGAGAGTCTAATTGGATCGTTATTAGTATAAGGCGATATTGGATATGGCATTTCCATCCAAGGCTTTGTCGTACGAATTTTGTAACACCCCTACTTTCTGCGTTCAGTTGTTCAAACTAACACGCCGAAGATAGGGAATGTTATGTAATTTATACCATTCTTAGCATCAATGATAAACATAAATGACAATAAATTAAAACTATCCACAATGTAACAATAATGAACAATATAAACAACTACGATAAAATAATATAAAAGAGTCTCCAAATTAATGCTTAATGCACCAACTATAATAAAACTCCACCATATTGAATAGTCTCAAAATGAAATATAAACAAATTGGAACCACCTCGGTACACAAATTAAAAAATCTCGGTAATAAAAAAAATAATGATAACATTGTAAATTGAAATGAAGTAGCAATCCTACTCTGAGGATAATGAACTGGATATTCATCCAATGCAAGTATGACTGCTTACCCCTACTGTTCCTGCCTAAAAATACCTAGAATTTTTTTTAAATAGGAATGGGTCAAAGCCAAAAAAAATCAAGAAATATTTATATTACTTAGCAAATGTGACTCATTTACACCTCATGTTGTCGCTTGACAACACCCATACAAAATATACCTCACATTTCCTCTAACATGAAACCATTCCAACTATCCGTATATATCCTAACCTTAATATACTAAGGCTATGATTCCACATATAATAACTCCTCATGAAAATAACCAAAAATAGCAAGTCTAACAATACGACTAAACCATTAACGCATACCGTAACCATGTATTCCCTAAACATTACTACGTTACTATACTACCATCCCATAACCCGATACATCGTACCAATTAGCAATATATAAATACTAACCTCCATTGAAGAAACAATCTGATATTTACTAAGAGTATCACGCCCAATATCTCCTAAATCTCGACCGGACTAAACTCCATGTGTGGAATGCCTCCCGACTAAAATCCAAATACGGAACTCCCCGATACACTTTTGTCAAGCTGAATCGTTCATTAGAATTAATGGCAAGATGCTTCCTAAAAAAGTACCAAGAATCTCAACCACTATAGATACACTAATTACCATATATTACTAACCCAACTCATATATACATAGTAGTTACCGTAGAGAATTAACCCAACTCATATAAACACATTAGTTACCATAGAGAATTAACCCAACTCACACAAACACATCAATTACCATAGAGCATTAACCCAACTCATATATACATATAAGTGCCAAACTAAATAATCAACTCATCCTATAGATCAACCAACTAGCCCCAGACCTACTCTATGCTAAAGTGTACATATTATAGTATAAATTTTTATCTCGATGTCGAGTAATCAACCAACTCTGAACTGTCTTAACACAGTTAATCAACCCAACTCTTTTGCTTTTATCATTTGCACAATTAAACCAAACCTTAATCATCCTATGACTGAGTAATCACCTAACTCGGGCTCTCACCCCAAAACATATGAAAAGTTTGATTACTCTAGGCTAATCCATCATCATAGAACGTATAATAATCGTATATAATTAATGATTATTTAATAATTATTATTATCCCATCACTAGTGTGCCATATTTCACACACTTTTTCATAAATTAAAAGATACACTAAATTCGGATTATGGTATAGCCCCCAACCTTAGTTTTATTACAAACTACATGCACTGATGCTGGTTTTGGCTAGGTAGGCATCCCAGAGAAATTTTGCAATTTGAACCCTTCCTTATTTGTTATATTTTTGTCTTCATCCACATATTAACATTTTATTCATTATTTAGCAATGTTTTATTTATGTAGTTTGTTTCATTATATTATCTCTTAATCACTTTCGTATATGCATATCCATTCTCTTATAGTGTGATTATGATTTTATGATGTCACTCATATGATAGTCACTCTCGTATATATCCATTAGAGTATTCACACATATTTAGCTAGTTTAACTCCTTGGAAGGATTCATTCCCATCTTTTCCATGATGTGGATATGATGACTTCGCTCTTCACACACATACACGCATGTCACATTCATGCATATTTTCACTTTTCATTATTCGCACACACGACGCCTTTTACATGTATAAACATGTCCATGAATTTTAGGAGAATGAGAACATTTTTATAGCCTATGAGAGACCGAAAGGGATGAGTGGTTGCATAACACCTTCCCACTCTGTAACGTAGTCTTAAAGCCCATGTATTATTTAGTTTCGCACGCATTAGTTTTCATTTATACTGTCTCATTGGAGATGGCTACCCCTTTTGTCAGTTTTGAGTAAAATAGGTTGGTGAATCTAATCTCTATGCATTCACACATCTCACATCGCCGATGGTAGACGCTTTTATAGTCCCTTTTGGGAGCTTACGACCTTATGGGAGTGGAGAGATTGGGGACTGGAATGGACACAGTGACGACACCGATGGGGAATTTTTTTTAGGATTATACTCTATTTACATAGGTTTGGTTTTCTTTCTCTTACATCATTGTCACATGTGTATATATTTTCCCACATGTATAATCATTTCTCTCATGCTCATATGTTCTATACATCATGCTCTTATTATGTCATACATGTATAATTTATCTCCATCCCATGTACATACTTATATCTTCATCATATGTATATCCCACTTTTTTTAATCACATGCTCCATGTCACTTGTATATATCCATGTTTTTTCACTTGTACATATATTCATTCTTCGTTTCACTTGTATATGTATCCATGCTTCACATCACTTGTGCATATCTCCATGTTTTCTCCACATTTCACTCCACATGTATATATATCCATGATTCAATCTACTTGTACAAATATCTATGATCTATTCCACTTGTATATATCTATATGTTTTATGTCACTCATACGTATTTGCATACCTCCATTGCATAGTTAGATCTTTATATCATGTCACTTGTATATATTTCCCCCTTTTACTTTGCGCTTAGTACTTGTACATATCCCTGCTAACCTACATAATACTTTGCATAAAGATACTAATAAAGTCTCATGCATTTTCACACTACACTATACGAGCATTGAGTATTGGTCATATTTTAATCTCATAATGGGGAGTTGCTTTAGGATGGGTTCCCGACTCGATTAACTTAAGTAATAGGATCCTACCTTCCAATGGCCAAGTGCCCTTGACATATATTGAATGGTCCCCTGATACTATACCGCTTGATCAAACTCATCACGGGAGGTATATAGCAAGAACTCTTTTACTTATGTCGAGTCAAATTCACTTTCACATGTATTGTCACCATAAGGTATATCATAAGGCAATTTATGTACACTCGGGTATATCAAATAGTTATCTACGCATAACGATGAATGATTGATCTGATAGGTAAGAGGTATATCGTGGAAGTTATGCCAAATAGGGGAACCCTTACAATAACCTCAAATGCATAACCATCACATAGATGTCTGCCTTAGGACTCTCATACCTAGATTTCATATTCCAACGCAAAACTCTCCCTAAATTTTGGGTCGTCTTACAGCCTAATTTTTTACTTTTCACTTATTTTTAAAATAAGATCATGTCTGTGAGTTTAAAAATAAGTTAAATCGTGTCTTGCATTACGCAGATTATTTTCTCCCAAACTCGAGTGATGTCTATCATTTCACTTGCACCCTAGACAGAACATAATACAATTGGAACTTAATAATAAAAACTACATTGAGGGGTTTTTTCTACCTTTTCAAAAATACCAAAGACATTTTTTCTTTAAAAAAACTCTTTCTAAAAAAATAAACCACTTCCTTCACAGGTGCGATTGCATCTCCCCTGGCTTTATCTGGCTCCCTACTGGTTATGATCTACCATTCGACCACCTCAGAGTTATACTTCATCTTCCTTCTCACCAGTTTCAAAAGGAACAGAGCAGTCTTATCACAACTACCTTATGTATAACCCTAATTAAGAAGTCAACATTTAAATAAATTTGATGACCATGCTAGCTCAGTTTAGTCCTACAATTATATGTCCATGAATTACAAAGAAACAAGACTCAAATTTATATAATCCTGAATAAAAGGTCTTGACAAACTTGAATGTCACCTTCCCAAGTTCCACGGGACAACAAATGCTCGAACTTATATGGGACCGTAAAAAATACCAGCATGCTCCACACATTAAAATGCCTTCGGGCGTCTTGATTATTATCGAGGCACCTCTTGCTCACCTACATATATCGAATATTACTCAACTAGGGTCTAGCTTTGCCATGACCTTTCAGCAGAATCCATGGTAGAACTCAATTGGGTGAAGGAAGAACTCAAGATGATCTCGTATAAGTTTGATCGAGTAAAACTAAATGGGAATTACATGGACTACATGCACATTGTATCCTTAACCAAAGGTTTATTTTTTTTATAAATTCAAGATACCAAATATTGATAAGTTTAAAGGAATTGGGTCTCCCATTATGCATCTCCACAACTACCACCGAACCATGAGTCTACTAGGAGCTATGTAAGAACTTATGGCTCGAATGTTTTAACAAACCCTCAAAGAGAGCACCCTCTTTTAGTTTTTATCTCTACAAGAATACCAAATCAAAAGTTAGGAGGATGTCACCAGAGAACTCATGGATCCGTACAAGTACAAGAAAGAATAAGAAGTAACCCATTGTGACCTCGAGCTACTCAAATAATGGCTGGGAGAATTGGTCAATAACTTTATAACCAAATGGAGAGAAAAAACTTCTACCATGACCAATCTCCCGTTAAAGGATGATCAAGGCAGTATTTTGAAGAAGAAATTTATGCCGCATATCGAAAACACCATGGGTAGCCAATACCACCTTCAATTTAGATGCGGTGGAGATAAAAGAGAACGTCGCTAGTCATAATGTGAAGAAGGAATCAAAAGCAAAGAAATTAGTCAGCCAGTTTACCCCCAAAATACGAAAAGCCCGTTATTGTTGCCATCAATAACTTTTTCCCCCATTATACCACTTTACAGGAACTAGAAGCCCGTCCTATTGTTGTTAAACAAATACTACACTGGGCCCCACACTCCCTTTCTAAAGTTTACCAAGCCCTTATTTCCTCTAAACTTATTAACCTTTGGACCCTCGTCTATTACTCAACCCTCCTCCCAAATACTTCAAGTATGATGCACACAATAACTTTCACTAAACCGCAAGGCATACTATTAACAAATGCCAGCATATCAAGAATGTTATACAAGGTATCATCGATAAAGGTATCATTGGCCCTTATGCGGGATCAAAGCTAAACACTACCCAAAATCCTCTACCTCTTCATCAAGCTACCATAAACGCTATCTCATTAATGGAGATTCTGATTTTGACCCCTCAACCAAGATTAATCTATAAACCTTACCACTTCATCCATCAACCCAAATAAATCCCTAATTCCTCTTTAAATATTCCTAGCTTATTTATTGCATCCTATAACTTCTCATGATCGAGCTCTCTCCCTAGTTGTCCGTACAAGGTCAGAAATATAGAGAATAAATTTGCTTGTTGTCCTTATAGTTGAAATAATTCGAAATGAAGTTTTTGCCGAGATTAACACTGGAAGAAGAAGAAATTGAGAGAATAAGTGTACATGGAATCCCTAAATTCGCCCCGAAAGTCCCAAAATTTATTTATGCTTCCCGGAGAGTTAATTGTGGATAACATGTCCTCTCAGGGTCTATTCATGTCCTCTCAGCTTCATATGAATTCCTTAATCAAGCTGACCAGGTAGGCAAAAGTCCATCCTTCTACATCTTTTGATGAAGCCATCCACATAGTTGGCACCTTGATATCCACGAGGCTCATCTCCTTTTTTGACGAAGAAATCCCCAAGTTTGGACCTAACCAAAATTATGCCCTCGATATCTCAGTCAGGGTTCTACAAAATATAATTCCATTGGTACTTGTTGATAATGGTTGTGCCCTAGATGTATGCCCTCTCCAAATGCTCTAATGCTTAGGGATGCAAGTCAGTGATCTTAATCTTACATCAATTATCCTTTGTGTTTATGATAACACCCGTCGAGAGGTTACGGGGTCCATTCTCCTTACACCTGGGATGGTTCGATTTTCCCTCAAATTGATTTCCAAATGATTGACATCCCAACATGCTTCAATCTACTCCTTGGTCACCTATGGCTTCACAATATTAGGGGAGTTAATTCTTATATCCATAATATTAAAAGAGTTACTTATTCTTTCCATCAAAAGCTTAAGTTCTTTACAGATAATAAGATCATCATAATTTTAGGGAAGACAACAATTTGGGTGGCATCGGCACTAGTAACCCGATCCTGGGAATCTAGCACAGTACTAATAACATATTCCTATCCCGCTTCAAAATTGATCTATTCCTCCCCCTCTTGCCAGGGGATAAATTTAAAGAAAGGGTGATCCCTAAGCATAGGCCATATATAAATGTTAACGTGATTCAAATGTTTAAGAAAATGTACTTTATGCTCGGGATGGGGCTTGAACGTAGACAACATAGGATCCTTGAGCTACTTGTCCTAAAAATAGCTTATCACCACATGGTCTAAGGTATTAACCTTCCTCGGTCGAACTCATAGCTCTCAATCAACCATATAGAAAGAGGTTTTTGAAGAGGAGGGAAGTTATTTATGGGAACTCTGTAAATGGTCACTTCATCAAATTGGGTGAAGATCTCCCTTACGGTGGCTTCCCTGAGTCTTGGTACGATGCTACTGAAAAGAAGATAAAATAGGGTTTTGAAATATTCTTAGATAATTAGATCACCTGGATCGGGGGATCCAAGCATAAAGTAAATCATTGTCCATCGATTCTTTCGATTCCACATCCTCTAATAGCGAAAGCACTTATAATGTTAAATTTTTTAGCCTCGCAAAACTAAGAATGAACATTTGTATGCTCTACATTGAATATGAGTCATTTGAACCAACTAAGAAGATCTCTCCTACTGACAAACCTCTCCTCAATTGGTGGATCATTTTAGACGATTCGTACCGACCAACCAAGAACCCCTACTGTCTACCAATTCAAAATCAAACCTGTTTTTACATTTTATATTTTTTATGTCAATATAAATGAGGCATCCTTTGAGGAGGTCCTCACTGTTGTTATTCCTAAAAATTATAGCAATGAAATGAATGAAGATTTTGAGTATCTTAATTTTCCTTATATTAATTTCATTGTATTTTCTAATCAAATAATTAATAAAGATGATTTAATGAATGAATAGTTCTTAATTAATCATAAAAAGAAAAAATAAATAACATAAATGCGCTTAAACTAATGATGAAAACGCTATTGTCATTAATCTTTGTTCTAGTAATAAATGAGATTGTGATAGGATTGACTCTTAATGAGCAAGATTGATTGCAATTCGAAGAGCTTCTAAGGGAGTTCGTGGACATCTTTGCATAGTCCTACAGTGATATACCTAGCATTGATCCAGAAATTATGTAACATGAGATCTCCACATCCTCTAAATCCAAACCCATTAAGAAAAATCTTAGGAAGCATCGACCAAAATTGTCCCTCAAAGTTGAAGATGAAGTGGTATAGAAACAAAACTTGGATTTTAGATGTGTGGTAGAGTATTCGACTTGGCTCATCAACATAGTCCTTATGCCGAAATCAAGAGGGAAAGTCCGCATGTGCGTCGACTATTGAGATCTGAACAAAGTTTCACCAACGGATGACTATCATTTGTCCAACATCAATATGATCATAAACAATAATGCCAGTTATGCTCTCAAGTCATTCGTCGATGGATTCATCAAGTATAATCAAATCAAGATGAACCCTTATCACCAAGAGAAGACTACTTTCACCATCTCGTGGAGAACCTTTTACTACATTGTCATGACTTTTGGTCTACAAAATATTGGGTTACATATCAAAGAGTAGCCACAACTATCCTGTATGATCTCATCCACAAAGAAGTCAAAGTCTATATTGATGACATGATCATCAAATCCAAAAGTTGTTAAGGTTACATCCCTGTCTTAAGGAAATTATTTGAACAAATGTGAGAGTACCAAATGTGCCTTAATTCATAAAAATGTGTCTTCGGTGTCACAAGAGGGAAACTCTCATGCTTCATGGTCAGCAAGAAGGGAATGTAGCAAACGGATACAAACTCAAGGCATCCCTCGAAATGCCAATGCACTAGACTGAGAAAGAAGTATGTGAATTCTTAAGAAAGCTCTAGTACATCAGCATATTCATTAGCCAACTCATATCTATCTATGAACCCCTCTTCAAACTCCTCTGAAAAGATTTAACTAAAGGTTTGAATGAGTCGTGTCAATAGGACTTTAACAAAATCAAGAATTACCGTACTTAACTATTGATGTTCATGCCACTACAACCTAGTCTACCTTCCTCCTATACTTAATATATATTGATACTACTATTGGGGCTCCACTTTCCCAATACATTAAAGAGTCATGCAAGGATCGATTCATCTACTGTGACATTTGAAAATTGGCATGGTATGAAGTGAATTACACAATGTTAGAAAAGGCTTATGTTGTCATGGTTTGGGTCACTCAAAAACTCTGATACTACATGTTTGCGTTCCTCACCAAGCTAGTTTCATAAATGGACCCTACGAAGTATTTTATAAAGGAAAATGCTTTATCAAGTCGCATAGACCGATGGTTTCTTTTACTAACCGAGGTCAACATTATCTATGTCACACAAAAGGCCATTAAAGGGAGGGTTATTTTTAATTACTTTGCAGATTACCCTATGAAAGAGGTTAACATATGGATCTCCGAATTTTTAAATTATGAGATTCTCTGTACTACCCCTAGTGAACTTCGTTGGTAGATGTTCTTTGATAGAATCACCAGCAAGAAAGTATATGGCATCAGGATAATCCTACTCGCACCTGATGACTCATATACCCCCATCGCCATCAAGTTAGACTTATTTTGTATTAACAACATGAAAAAAATATGAACCGTCATTATGGGACTCAAGATCTCCCTTGAGAAAGGAATTCATTACCTCAATGTCTATGGAGACTCGACACTTGTCATAGGATAGGTCCTCTTGAAATAGACAAACACCATAAACTCCTACCCTTTCATGATCACCTTGAGGAGCTTGCTTTAGAATTTAAAAACGTCATTTTCCATTACCTTTCTCATTCCAAACACAGCTTTATTGATGTGTTAGTGACACTTGCTTCTGTGTTTGTCATGCCCAAGAAAATAACGATTGTCCCCTTACAAGTTCAGATGTAGTCCAAGCCAACTCACTACTACCACATCGACCTCACCACCGAAGAAGACTTAGACAAGGTAGAGGTATGGTATCATGATATTTGGTGCCTTCTCAAACACGGTTGATACTTACAAAGATTTGATTTAAGAGAAACTTCGATAGTAACCATTATAAGGCATAGAAAGGAATGATATTGAAGATATTATATGAAAATTCCCTATAGAAAGTGTGGACACTGTATAAACGACCATATTCTTGCCGAAAATATCATTCCTTTCTATTGGACTATTACGATCTAGGATTGCATAGCGTATGTCAAAAGGTGCCTCAGATGGCATTAATTTATAAACTTCAACATTTTTTCCTCATGAGTTGTACAATATGACCTCTATATGGCCCTTATCGACTTGGGGCATTGACATCATCGAGAAATTCACTCCCAGGGAATTTAATGGGTATGAGTTCTTCTTGGTATCTATTGATTATTTCACTGAATGGGTCAAATTCGAGTCCTATGTCATGTTAAATGCTAACAAAGTGGCCAAGTTCATTCGAAAGAATATCATATGCCGCTATAGGGTCCCTAATGAGCTCCTATCATATAATGGCCTACATTTTTAAATTCAAGTCAAAGAAGTTGTTGAGGAGTAGGGAATTCAAAGAAACAAGTCTTTACTTCATAAACCACAGACCGATGGAACTATTGAGGCTATAAATAAAATACTCAAATCCATCATGAGCAAGATGACTAGAAGTTACAGAGATTGGGCCAACAGGATCCCTTATGCTCTTTGGGGGGTAACAAACCTCTATCAAAACACCCACTAGAGCTACCCCATATTCCTTGGTCTATGGCATATAGTTGTCCTACCTACCAAACTCGAGATGCCTTTCCTATGAGTCATGCTTGAGAACCAAGTGGAAGAAGTTGATTGCCACCAAAACTTTTATAATGATTCAACACTCTTGGATGAAAAGAGACTAAAAGTTGTATACCACATATAAGAGTATTATCACTGCATTTTATGACCATTCAATAAGAAAGTCAAAGAATGTGGTGTGCGAGAAGATGAACTCGCTCCCAAAGAATTTATGGAACTTATGTGGATCCCAAAGGTAAATTCAAGCCCAACTATATTGTGTCATATTTTATGAAGAAAATATTAATAGAGGTGCAACTATACTCATTGATCTCGACGGAGAAGAAATGGAGTCAACATTGATCACCTCAAGAAGTTATATTCTTGATCCAACTCTCGTAGCATTATGTAATTCTTACCTTTAATTTATTCTTAAAAAACTCCTCCATTCTTCTACACCAAAACTATGTAGGCCCTGATCCTCTCAAAATATTTTCTAAACATTACAAACTTTTTCATCCTCACAGAGGTACGGAGGTAGCCCATAAAGTGACTTTGAGTATGATGCTTTCTTTTTCATAAAATGCTCTTATTTTCTCCCATCAAGGGATATAAGTCTCCCTCATTATTTTTAATTGAGCAAAATGATTATGTATGCCTTAGCGACTGGTATAGAAAATTCAAATATAAATGGCTATTACATAAAGACACATAAAAATATGATAAAATTAGAATTTATTTTTATTATTTTTATTCAAAGTACAGTGTTTTACATGACACATTAAAAACAATCTTTCCCAAACACCCAAACTACCCAATAAATAAGACCTCCACTTAAACGTACACTAGACCAAAAGCTACACTAAACTTAAACCTACACTAGATACCTAACAAATAAATAAAATTAATTATTTTCCCAAGTTCTTCACCGAATTCTACCTCAGCTTCTAGAGGGGCGTGCTTCATCATTATCACTATCACCACCTTCTAGAGGTCCCCAATAAGACTTGTTTTAGGTCCGTATCCACATATGCTCAAAATGGCAATACATCTTAAAAATGTTAATTTGGTCCACCGCACCCTTTTCCACAACCTCAACTGTCATGAGTCATTTCTAACTGGACTCATTTGCACATACCTTCGGAACTAAATCCTTCCACAACCATTTTAAGTAATCACCGGAACCCACTGAAGCCTTCTATATAAAGGAGGTGAGCTGGCCTGAGGTGCTGCCATAAAATTCCTGATGACATCCTTAGAGACTCACTTAAATCCTCTATAAGGAAAAAATACTTATACGCGGATGAATGATCTACTCTCAATCTGACTGGCGTAAAAGTTTCTATCAGAGATAAAAATAGGTAAGATGAAGGCCTAATAAATGGAGGTATTAGTAATCATATAGTTGTAAGGAATGCATCAGCACACCCCGCTAGGGCACTTACTGATGGAGGGAATCATCCCCATTCCCTGTTATCCAGTCAGACCAATCATCCATAGATGCACGAAAGTATACGCAAGGCCAAAGAAAAAATTTGTGTGTGCTAAGCAATGGAAATAGAGGAGGCACATCCAAAAGAAACCTATCTACTAGACACATGTATAACATCGTAGGGCTTCCCACATAAATATGGAAGGGTAATCTTTCTCGTCATCAAGACCATTTGGCATCTCTTTTAAGATGGTAGTTACAGGATTCCAGTGATAATGCATCCACAAGACTATAGCAGTAACTTGGGTGTCCGCTCTTATGCCACCTATCACCAGAAGTGTTTTTGAAGTTATCCCTAAGGCTAATGATCTGCCACATCTTACATCTTAAATGACATCGAGTAGCCAAAGGAGAAATATGCAGCATCTAATCAAACACTTCCCTTGGAGATCAAGAAAATTTAGGGGAAATGGTAGTTAGAACTTAAGTGTAGATTCCCATCATAACAAAGAATTTCTCTAGGTTGGACACACCTCATCCAAACCAAGATAGAACATTTGGTCTTCAGGGTACCATAACTATAGCATCGCCTTTGAAAGAATCAATTTAATCAGTTGGATACGCCATAAAGTGATCAGGCTCAAGTTTAACGCAATGTAGTTAGTGTTATACATGCACACATCCTCTAAACCATCGAGGCAGGCAGAATATTCATTTATCATAGGAATATCCATTAGAAGAAATGAAGTTGAATACAAGGGAGAGAAAAAGGGTTGGTGATCCAAAGAGCTATCCTTAAGTTCCATTTATAGTCAAAGTCTCGCACAAAAATGTTGAAGCAACTCAACCATCAACATTTATGTAGGAATAAAAGGACCAAAGTTTCCACAAAAGGGTACCAAATGTTGAAAAGAAAAGTAGATTCACTAATATGCTGGAAGGCAAGCCAAGGATCATGCTGGCTGGCACCCCCTGTTTTAAGGAATTTGCTTATTTTCTTTTTTTGTTCTCTTTTGTCCAAATAATCCCCTAAGAAATGGTTTTCTATCAAAAAGCCTCTCTAGCATTTCTTTACTGAAAAACATTCATAAATATTCAATATTCAAAATATACCACATACTTTCTCAAAATCTCAAAAAACCCTTAACAGAAAATTAAAAGTGCATGTAGAGTAAGTCACTAAAATCAAGATAATCAAATAAAATGAAACATTTTTATGTTTGTTTCTCAAGTTTTTTACATACACAACAGAAAAAGAACAAAATAAAAAAATACCAAAAAAAATAACAAAATTGTCACGACACTACCTGGACTTAGTTCCTAATCCTAACAAAGCTAATAGAGGCATTAAATATCACGACAATAATGCTTGTTGTGACGGCGAGAGGTAGAGGCCCGATTCCTAGATCTCAATGAAAAGATATAATCATCGGTCATCAAAGGATCAACACAAGCCTGAGCCAACCCTCGAATCTTCTCAACTGCCAAATCCATCTAGTTTCAAATATCCCGTACCTGAGAAGTATGCACATACATGTTCTGAAAAGAAAAGGCAATAAAAAACATCAAAATCAATAACAATGCAAAAAAACAAAAATCAGAATGTAAAAATCAAAGAACAAAGTAAGAAAACTTACCCCCAGATGGTTGTCCTCCGCTCATATAGGAGGAAGACCCTCTAACACTGCATGAGGCCAATGGGGACACTACAAAAAATACCAAGAATTGATCACGATCCAAATCTGTGACCAAGGGGGTCACGATCTTAATTCATAACCACCTTCAAAATTTCATGACCAAGGTTGTGACTAAGGCCAGGGGTAACCTAAACAAGATAATAGTTGTGGTTCTAGACTGTGACTACGATGGTCATAGATCCGGACCATGACTCAACCATAACCATATGGAGGGAAATTTGGCATCAGTGTTATCAAGTTAAGGGTCACAGTTTAAGACCGTTATTGAACCGTGACAAACCTTAGTGAAGCATAGTTGCAGTTTTGAATCGTGACCCTTAACAGTGATAGCAATTTAATTTGAAGTGGTTAAGGTTCAATGATCATAGTTTAGGACCGTGAACAAGTGTGGGTGACTACGAGGGTCATAGTTGGAATCGTGACCATTTATGAGGACTCGTGATAATATAATCCTTACAGTATTAATCACAGTCATTTTTCGGTGCGATATATCTGCTATAAAGAAAAACCCTTAGGGTTTCATTTCATTTCACTGACCTTTATCGCACTTTCTTTTTCTCTATACTCACTCTCATTGGCGCTAACATCTTTCTCTAATCGGAAGTCACACTCTTTCCCTCTCTCTTTCTTTCTCTCTCACTCACTATGTGTTTGTGTTTATATATATATATATATGTGTGTGTGTGTGTGTGTGTGTGCGCGCGCGCGCGCATTAAATTAGGTATATACCTCAAATTGGAACCATTTTATTTTGTAAATATAAAATTGATATTGAAATTGGGTATTTACATGAAATTGGACTCATTTGGTTGTGTAAATGTGAAATTGATATTGAAATTAGGTATATACATGAAATCATACCCATTTTGTTGTGTAGATGTGAAATTGATATTGACATTAGGTATATGCATAAAATTGGACTAATTTTGTTGTGTAAATGCGAAATTGATATTGAAATTAGGTATATACATGAAATTGGATCCATTTGGTTGGGTAACTGTGAAATTGATATTGAAATTGGGTATATACATGAAACTGGACCCATTTTTGTTATGTAAATGTGAAATTGATATTGAAATTGGGTATATATATATATATATATATATGAAACTGGGCCTGTTTGGTTATGTAATTTTTGTACATTTGTTTTTTATTTATACCCATTTGGTGTAATTTGATACGATATCATAATTTCACATGTTTGAATATTTCATACACATTAGAATAATAACTTTGTAATTAGTTACACCCTTGATGAGTTATGTTAGATTTTAGGAATGGAATTGGAAGATTAGGAATACACACACACACACACACACACACATATATATATATATATATACATACTCACACGTGTATATATAGACACCTATGTGCACACGTATAACACATGAATTCCTATATATACATGAACTCTTTCATATACTCACACGCGCACACATACACACCAACGCACACATATACTTTTACACAATTTTATATATAGATGAACATAATTTCACATATACACACACTCATACACATATACTCACACGCACACACATACACAATATTTTCATAAATCGAAAACCTAGAAAAGAGGGCTATACCACAATTTTCAATTTAGAGTGTTCACATAATTTTGTATATTTCTAACACATTTGACGTCTGTTTTCATAAATAAAAGGTGACATCTGAGTTTCATATTATGGATTAGCCCAGACCTTGTTCATCGTAGGAACTATGTGGACTTTAATGCCATTTTTGGGTATATAGGCATTCTGAAGTCATTTTAGGATTCGAGTCCTTTCTTACCATTTGAAACATTTTGAAATGTTTGCAAGCCTAGTTGGAGAAGGAATACTTTGAACATTTTGCACATGTTTCATGGAAGGAACACATTGAAGATTTAAATATTTATTTATGGAAATATTTATAGGTTGTGTTGTATTATTAATTGTGGAAATGTATATAGATTGTGTTGTATTATTATTTGTGGAAATGTATACAGGTTGTGTTGTATGATTATTTATAAAAATGTATACATTTTGTGTTATATTATTAATTGTGGAAATGTATGCATGTTGTGTTGAACAATTTAATGGCTTAACAGTTAGTTAGTTTGTGTTGTATTATCATCTTTTGATTCGTGGATTAGGTAATTCTATCATGGAAATGTATACATGTTTGAAAACATGTACAAGGTTTTTTAGGCAGAATATTCAAAATTATTTTTTAATTAAATTTATTTTTTATCACGATTCTGAGTTGTGACCATTTTTGTCACAACTGAGTGTCACGATTGGAGACCGTGACTAATAATAAAATTTCATTAAGGATGATAACGGTTGGGGACCGTGACCATCAAAATAACACTGTAAGTTATCATGGTTCTGATCTATGACCACTTGGTCACAGTCCATAGCCATGACCAAGCCCTTAATGTTGATTTTACCAAAAGGAGCTTGACCACCTATTATGGTCACAAATTCAGATCGTGATCCCCAAAATGGTCATAGACCAAAACCGTGACCCTAAGACTTTATCACGATCCAAAACTATGACCATTCTATGTATATGGCATAGTGGGAATCTCTATCATTTCTACCCACTCCCACTGTAGATATCGAGAAGGCAGCCTATAGTCGTGCAATGGAGGAACCTTCATCGCCCCTGTACAACTCCTTGAAGCTTGGCCCGATGACCCCGACACTCCACTGCCTACTGTCCTCGTCGATGGGAGTGGATCTCCTTTCATATCATAGATAGATAGTAGCATCAACCAACTCGTCATAAAGTACAAATAGTCATGATCTACCTCCGCATCCATGCAAGTATAGTAGTGCTTCCCTATCATCGTCGTAGCCCATGGATCCTCCATCATCTTCTCCATATCCCACATATAGAAAGGGTTACTCATTAGAGGAATTGCCCCATATATCTCCATTATTTGCCTCATTACGCACTCCCTTAGGCACCGTCCATACCCAAACTCATGCGACATGAGTCCACGCATCTGAGCATGGAATATGGTAACCCCCATATCGTCCACAGACTAGCACCGGGGGAAGAACGTCACTTGTTCAAAGAAAATTTCAACATCAAAATAAAATCCAAAAATAAATAAGAATGCAAGAGAAAAATCAAAAATAAAGAATAAAAGCTGACATAATAGCTCACATGGCATTCAGAATAGCACTCATGTCCTTAAAAGTCGACACTCCCTTGGAAACCCTATCCTCTTTCCTCTAAATCCTCAGCCTAGTCCATGCATCAACCTCCACCTACTTTAAACGCATCAATCGGGTGTCGTATCTAATCGCCTCATAGAACCATACCTAAAAAATGAAAAAAATGAAAAATCACTCAAAATAGCTACCACAAGACATAAAAAGAATGAAAAAATAAATCTAAAAAGAATGAAAATAAAGTTGCTTCCAACAAATACGACGCTCCAGTGAAGGTAGGTTGATAACATTTAATAAAAGCAACCAAGGTAGTATATAGTGTCTTTAAATTTAAACTCCCCCGATCATAGTAATGGGTCTGTGTGAAATCCCACTAGAATGGAAGGAACCAGAGATGGATGTCATCATTGCTCTTCGCCATCAGCGTACTCCCCAGCAATAAAATAATAAATAGGCGCACCACCTATCGTACTGCTTCTCATACCAACATTCACTTCCCACTTCATTACGGTTTTCTTCAGAATTAGGTTATCACATTATTTAGGTCCTAAAATTGACCTAGACCCTCAAAATTAGGTCACGATCCCCGTATTGGTCGCACAGACTCATTAGGTCCTCAAAATTTACCTAGTCCCTCTGAATTAGTTCATGATACCCGTATTGGTCACACACACTCTTTAAGTCCTTGGAATTTACCTAGACCCTAAGAATTTGGTCGCAATACTCGTGTTGGTCACACACACTCTTTAGGTCCTCAGAATTAGGTCGTGATCCCATATTGGTCACACACATTCTTTAGGTCCTTAAAATCAACCAAGGCCCTTAGAATTAAGTCGTGATCCCTGTATTGGTCTCACACAATCATTAGGTCCTCAAAATTTGACCCAGGATTCAAAATTAGGTCATGTTCCCAATATTGATTTCCCAATATGAGACGAGAATCCCTGTACTGGCCTTATGTTGCTTACATGTAATCTTTAAGTCCTCAAAATTTAACTAGGACATCAGAATTAGGTCACGATTCTCGTATTGGTCGTACGTACTCTTTAGGTCCTCAAAATTTACCTAGGTCCTTATAATTAGGTCATTGTCCCTATACTGGTCTCATACACTCATTAGGTCCTCAAAATTGACCCGGGACCTCAGAAATAGGTCGTGATACCTATATTGGTTGCACACACTCTTTAATTCTTTAAAATTTACCTAGTCCCTCATAATTAGGCCATAATGCCCGTAGTGGTCGCACACACTCTTTCGGTCCTCATAATTGATAAAGATATTAATAATTAGGTCTCGATCCTCATACTGGTTACATCACTCCTATACCTTTCATCCCCTAAAGCCAGGCTTCATGTGCTTTCTAA
The DNA here is from genome assembly GCA_949130495.1 of Sambucus nigra. Taxonomy (NCBI): domain Eukaryota; kingdom Viridiplantae; phylum Streptophyta; class Magnoliopsida; order Dipsacales; family Adoxaceae; genus Sambucus; species Sambucus nigra. The sequence continues at coordinate 215,459,807 of OX422213.1, forward strand.
ATCCCCCAAATCACATTTTAGTTATCATATGCCTTTCAAGCCCTTGGCATCAAGTTCCATTCCTTCCAACCCTCAATTCAGGATTCATTTCCTCTTTCACCTTTCTAATCCCTTAGAATCAGGTTTCATTCCTCTTATACTTTAGAGACCTTAAATTTAGGCTACAAACCTCACATACAACACATATGTCCCTAAAATTAGGCCTTTGAACTCAACATGGTTATCACTCACCTTGGGATCTCGATAATGCCCCAACTTCTAATCCTCATTAGACTTCCCACACATAAGACTCGGCACTCACAATATTTATCCGGGTATCTATCTTTCTAAGTACTTTTAATTATCATAAGGTCTCCATCGAGGTGATCTTTAGACACCCTATTTTAACACACAAACACTTTCTCATGGGTCCAAATAATGTCCCTTCAAGTATTGGACATGATGTCCTCCTTCAAACCCTAATTAGAGAACAACTACACAATCTTGGTGATTCATTGACTTGGATAACTCTCTAACCTAGGAATATCCTATGTATAATCATAGAGCTTTAAATCATCTTTCCAACAGACCCAATCGTACGTAAATCAGACTTAAGGTTCACATTTTATGATTAAAAATAATTTTTACCTGTATATAGGCAAAACACCTCACCTGCCTACTGGTAGTTGGGGATTTACTTAGCTAAAATATCTCACCACACTACCAACAAGTAGGCCAGGGATCATATCGAATGGATGGTCCCCGAGGGCACTCTCAAAAAGTGAATTCTATGGATTTATTCATATATTAATCCAAACACACACAAATTCAATTTTTAATAAATTTTATCTTGATTTAATTTAGTGTGCATTCAATGATGAAAACCAAATTAAATTAGCCAAACCACATAAAGAAACTAAGCATATGAAGAAATAAGGAAAAATCCCTTTTAGGCAAAACCTTTATTTCAGCACTCTATTAAAATTGATAGATATTATACGACTTACAAACTACTTAGCTCACTATGTATAATGAGCAGTTATTTAAGTCTTCCACAAATATGGCACACTCCAGCACCGTCCACAGGAAGCAATCTTCCATCGGTATCCATCAATCAACCTTCATCTTCAGAAGTAAAGCCTCAACTCCACAAATCAACAGTAGAGAAAATCTCTACAAAAGTCTTTTAATAAAGAATTTATTTTTCTTGATTTAGTGAAGTGATCTCTAAAGATCCGAGGGGTTTCAATGAAAATATGATTAAGTTTGATAAAAAAAAGAACTCTAAAATGGCTTAGAAAATAGTCTAATCTCGTATCTCTATTTATAGCGAAAGTAGTGCAAAGAGATAGGCATTAGAGATTTGGGCTAGATTTATTTAAAAAATAAAAACTCGTGCACTCGTTCGAACGACTTGGCACCTCGTTTAAACGACATACCCTTTTTCATTCGAACAGGTTTCTATTGAAATTTCGAATGACATTCCAGAGCTAACCAAAAGGCGCCACTTCAGATTTCGTTCGAATGTGGAAAACTCTTTTTAACATTGTACTCAATCTCGTTTGAACGATATCTAATGATACTTTGAACGACATTCCAGAATTGACCAAAAGACGTCGTCATGGATTTCGTTAGAACGAAGGAGTCTTTTTCTAATGACTATGTTTAACTCGTTCGAATAACATGTGAACCTCATTCTTACAAGTTAAAGATTTCAAAAATTATTTTAAAAATGTTTAAAAATATTTTAAAATGCAAACTCTTTAAAAATGACCCTTGGTAAAATTATAGTCTTTACCAAACTACCCCATAACTCTTCTCGGATAAAGTTGTGATGAACGATCTTCAATCTTGCAAATGGTATCAACTTCATGTCTTCGAATACATGTAAGTAGGCATGAAGGTGAAGTTGTGTGTAACGGGCTAAGCCAAATAAAAACTAAATTGAGAAATTATAAAACTTGCTCTCACACACTCATGTCTTTTTAACCCTTTAGGGTTTTCCTATTTAAGGAAACCCCTTAACCTTGATTTCAGTGCATCATCTTTCCTCAAATTTTGTATACATCATCTTCACCACATTCCTTTAGCTTACGTTCACCTCACTTTCAACCACTACCACTATATACACTTTAAATCAGTCTACAAAAGAGTTAAAAGTTCCAAATCTACTTCCATTTTATTTTCTTAATAGATATCACTTTTCATATATTAGTGCTTTTGTTATATTTCTATATTGTTTTACTCTTTTCACACACTAATCCCGCTCTTTGTTATATTCCTTGCATGGTTTACACTAGTAGATAGTGAACGCACCGGTACGTGGTCCGGCCCAATATTATTCTGAACTAGGATGAGATCCTTGAAACCTACCTTCAATATGGGGTATCAGGAAGTAGTGGGAATAACTTTTCGTTTTGAGAAGGTTGTATCACCTATAGCCCGAGGAGTAGGCGCAAGGTGATTGAAGACTAGTGGAGTTGTATGAAAATAATTTTGTACTCATTGCTATCATTTAATTTCCACAACGGGTATAGCTAGTAAGAGAAGTATAATATGGTAAAGGGGAGAGGATATTACCTAATAGTAGAGTTGTGTGAAAGCACCCGCACCTATTTATAATGGATAAGGTGTTACAGATGTTTTGTGTAGATAAACCTCACTATCCTTCCTCTGGATGCTTAGAGGTGAGCGGATATTCAGAATCTTGGATAAGTCAATAGTTAGAATTCGATCACAATAATGGGATAACCACCAATAGTCTTAAGTGGATTTTCCTTTTGTAAAAGTTACACCTCCGGGAACAGAAATTCGAAGAACGGACAAGAGTAGGATGTTCTATGGTTTCTCTCAGGGTGGAAGTTTTGTGTTTAGATAAACACGGGAATTGATACTAAGTGAGCTGCGGGCTCCCAATAATATTGAGATAATGCGGCCAATGAGGTATAGGCTATTCTTATTCGAATGTTGTTTAGTAATAACACTAGGTCAGGTGCATTTATTGTAGGTGACCCTATAACTGTTACAGTGTCGAGAGTGTTCAACAAGCTTGTTGTAAAGTGAGTACTGTAGTGATTGCGCCTTACTTTGAATCTTATTTTGGGTACTGAAGGATACCTAATTTTTCCAGGTATGCCTCACTTTTATGAATTTCGGTATGAAATTTCATTATTAGGGGAGAAGTATGTAATACCCCGCATTTTTATGGCTTTTAATTATGAGATTAATTAAATAAAATTTCTTTTAATTATGGGATTAATTAAATTAATTTGAGATAATATATTGGAAATTAATCCGGATTTAAATACTAGCGAGACGAGAGTTGGTATTTGATTATGATAATAATATTTAATATTACCGGGTGAATGTAGTAATATATGATTATAGAATTTATTAAAATTGTCGCGAGTCATAAATACGACAATTCGGGAAATTAAGTTGGGGCGCCCGTGTCAGTCGCGTTAGGAATCAATTTTATTGGATTTAAAAGTAAATTATAATTTCATCATCCGTATGGTCATTTTGAGTGCGTTAATGTGTCCGGAGGTGTCGAAATAGTTAGAAAACACTAGCCGGGGGTTTAGTTTGGGTCTCAGGGCATTTTTAGGGGAAACCGGCAACTCGGGAGGGTATTTTAGTCATTTTAAATTTAAATGGATTTGGACCCACGAATTTTAGGGTTTATTTAGCAGATATTTTGAGGTCCATTAGGGCCATTATCAGCCAAAAATAAATAAGTGGGCAACGTGAGAAAGAAGAGAGGTTATAGGAGGGTTACAAGCCATAACCACCACCCACCACCAGTTTTTGACGGAATTGTGACCGAAGAGAGGGAGAGAACCAACCTTTAACATCATCAGCAGATCATAACGTCAACTATAAGGCAAGTGATTTGATTTCATTAAGTTTCAGCAAATATATTATCCATGTAGATTATAATTGAAGGCTATACTTGAAAGATTGATAATTTCATGAATTGGGAGAAGTAAATCTTGAATATGGGTAGGACTTGCATGTAGTTAAATTATGGAATTAATAAAGATTGAAATCAGAACCTTAGTAATAGAAATATAAAATTAAAATTTAGTTTTGCATTGTCTTGAATTGGAAGAAACAACACTACGGTTGAACATGAAAAGTTTGATGAATATATCGAAATATATATTGTTCTTGAGATGATTTGATTGTTCTGGAACGTTAGAAAGGTGGTAATTTGGATGGTATAACATGTAGTACATTTACTTTGGAGAGTGGATTCATGTAATGGAGATTGGAAAAAAAACTAGGGTTAAAAACGCAGAAAAACGTGGGCTATAACTGCTCGATCAATTGATCGACATTCATAGTTGATCGATCGACCTCCCCAGAAATCGTGATATTTTTCCCCTTTTGGAATTTAATCAATTCTGACCCTTAAAAGTTATCGGTGGGGACCTTGTGAACACATTTAGATTTAAGGAAGACTAGTCGGGGTGTATATAGGGCCCGAATTATATTAGAATTGAATTGGGACTTTATGTTAGACTTACTAATGTCCAACGAGTGAGTTACTATTAGAGATTGCGAGTAAAGGAATTAAATTTGTATAGTTGATACTTTAAGGTTAGAGACAGAAATATGGACCTTAAGATTATTGAATTAATATGTGGGAATAATAGGAGACTTAGTAACCTTTCAGTTAGGTTTTAAGAACTTAAAAATATACGACGTGAGACGTATCGGCGAAATATATTATATATCATTCGGAAGTATGATAGTGTACAAATTGTATTAATGGTATAGGGTTAAGAACATACCTTTAATAATATTATAAGTTATCTAAGTTTTGTGAATGCTTAGTATATGGATTATTATGTGTATGACATACCTACCATACTTGCTATCACGGGAGGTCGGCTTTCGGAACAGGGCCATCTAATTTTTGTGTGGCTATGGGGGGATTTAGATTGGTAGCTCAAGGACATAGGGTTGTGAATGACTTATTTGTGAGTTAATAAGTCAGCTGACCATGGGAGCATAGGTATGTGCGTGACCCATGGGTATGTGAACTATGTTCGCCTCCAATATGTGTGATTTTTCTTATTGAATCGGTTCCTGAGAGATTCGAAACACGTAGTCCTTATCTACGTGATGTATTAGGATTCGATAGCAAAGTATGTGTGCACCACAACTTAGCCTAAGGGTGCCCGATTTGTATATTTATGCTGAGAATAGTATAGTTGTGATTATAACAAACTCTTTGTTAAAGTGTGAATATAAATTACTGTAACATTTTGAATGAGATTTAAATTAATAATTTCCTATCTTAATTATTATAAATCAACCTTATCAGTGAATAGGTGAGTTGCACGCAGGATTTGTTAGAATGCTATGAATAGACTCCTATATTATAATGTGAGAACAAGAAGTGGTACAGACTAGTTAGTTAACAGCATAACTAGGACGGGTTAAGAATACACGTTAGGCGTGCATATTAGTTGAGGGGTGAGGAACTCATGTGAGAGCACGTAACTAACATGTATATAATATTCACTGTTTAATGCAATTAAACACTTGCTATTTTTTAAACTGTTTTCACCTCAAGCTCTGACCCATTTTCTTTCAAATCTATTTTTCTTGTAAAACCTTTTAGGTGCCCAGCCACAGGGACGCCAAGCATAGGAGTTCCATTCCATTGATGTGTTGTAGCTGTTGTGGAAGTTACAGGATCTCGATAGTAGACACCTCCATATTCTACATTGATTCTATTTCGGAGTCATTCATCTGTTAGGGCTTGTTACCCCTTTCCATTTAGAGATAGCTTTCTCATACTTTCAGTTTCATTTCAGTTTTAGAGTTATTTAACTATTCAGACTTTGTATTTGGTTTTTATTAAGTATTTGGATTATTCATGGGAGTGTTACTCTAGACTCATTTATTATTCCTTTATTATTTCCATTGTGATTCTGATGTGGATGTGGTATAGTTAGCTTATAATTTAATTGGTTGCATGTATAATTTAATTTAATAAAAAAGAAAAAAATTGGCAACCCACTTTTTAAATATTAGGTGCCTAGTAATTGCTTAATAATGTTTTCGGTAGTGATGCTATGAACTGAACCAACTTGACATGTTATATTAATTGGAATAAAGGAGTAGTTACCTGGTATTTAATTAGTCGAGGTGTCACAGGTGGTATCAGAGCATCAGGTTCTAGTGTCCTTTAGGATCTGTACAACTTATTACGTTTTTCGCTTAGCGTCTTTCATATAGAGCCCTACTATTAGGACTGTTGCATCTTTGTTTCGTGTTGTGGATTACGTACTTATGCTACAATGTTATGTGTAGTCGTAGGTCTTATAAAATCCATTTGAATTTCAGATGTCACTTACAAGGGAGAGACAAACTAACACTTCTGAAGAAGAAAATGCGGGACAAGATCAACAAATACCTCAGGTACACCAGGGAAGAGAGGAAATCACCGAGATAGAAAACATCATGGCACAAGCAGTGACTATCGCAATATTGCAGTACCAAAATCGCAACGTGCAGCTTATTAGGGGCAAAAGAACGAGAGAAGTTTATCAATATGACATTTCAAGGAACAAGAACAATGGGAAATTTCCTTTGCAGCAGCGACAAGTTCCTCAAAGTCACCAAAACTAAGGAGACTATGAAAATTGTGGGAAGAGCCAAACCCGCCAGGACCAACAAGGCCAAGGACAGAAAGCTACCACAAAGAGGTGTTTTACGTGTGGAAGGAATGGCCACAAACATCAAGCTTGCCCGCAAAGAGCTGGAGGACAGCCTCGGCCAACTCAGAAAAGTCAACTAAACCATCAGGGACAACAGCGTGCTTGGCAGGGCCAACAGAGCAGAAATCGTGCTCATAAGTGCTTTATATACGACGAGCGGGGCCACCACCGTCGAGATTGCCCTACGAAGGGAAGTAAACCGCATCAGTCATTGGGTGTCCACCCGAACCCACAGAATACCCGACTCGAAGATGTGGGGATATTCACCCCAGTAACACAGACTTCACAACAGTAACAAGTAGTACAGTATGGACGCATATATAATGCCCGATATGCAGTTATGCCACTGCTACCACAACTACCGCCCACATTTGTAGGTACGATACTTTATCATTTATATAGTTTTCTTCTTAGGTACAATGGAGAAGAGGATATCAGAGTGGGAATTAACTCGTAAAAAGAGTTGCTAGCGCTTATAGGGAATTCTGCTTGGACGGGCAAAGCAGATGGTAACAATATTAGAGAGTCTACTAGGGAAATGGTGTTAGTGAAGCACAATTAGGGGGAGACCCATTAGGGGACCCACTTTCCAACCAAGAACAACAGAAGATTATGACTATGACTTACTAAATTAAAACGTTAGATCCACGAGATGAGGAGAAATTGATCAAGAGATGGGTAGTTAATGAGATCGAATATGTTGTACTCAACGATGAGTACTCGGAGAAGACTATTCAAATCGGCTCATCCCTAGAGCCCGAACTCAAGAAAGACTTGGTCAACTTCCTCTAATAATTAAATAACGTGTTTGCCTGGATCCATGAAAAAATGCCTGGTATTAACCAAAATTTCATATGTCACGAGCTGAGCATGGTAAAAGACGCTAAACTAGTCAAATAAAAATGATGAGTTTTTTTACGTCGAAAAGAATATGGAAGTTCAAGAAGAAGTTGCACAAGGCTATAATTATAGAGGATGTCAGGTATCTAGAGTGGTTCTCTAATATGGTGATGGTAAAAAAGAAGAATAACAAATGTATGATGTGTTTGGACTTCATTGACTTGAATAAAGCATGCCCCAAATACCATTACCCACTACCCAAGATCGATCAGTTGGTTGATGCCACCTTGAATCATGAGTTATTTAATTTCATGGATGCTTATCCTGGATACAATCATATCAAAATGAAGCCAGAGGATCGACAGAAAACGTCCTTCATCACCAGTAGAGGCACTTATTGCTATAAAGTCATGCTCTTTGGTCTCAAAATACTGGGGCCACCTACTAAAGGTTGGTGAACAAAGTGTTTGAGGACCAAATTGGGAAGAACATGGAGGTATACGTCGATGATATTCTTACTAATAGCAAAGGGGGAGAGATCATATGAAGGAATTACAACAGACCTTTAATCAGTTTGACAAGCATCAGATGAAGCTTAACCCAACTAAGTGCATGTTCAGAGTAAAGGAAGGGATTTTTTAGTCTTCATTATTAACCAAATAGGGATCGAAGTCAATCTCGATAAAATCCAGGGCTTGATCAACATACAGTCCCCAATAACCAAGAAGATGTAGTGACCCCGGCAATGCGGGTCGATGCGCAAAGACTTTATATGCGGAAGTAAACTTATTGTTGAGTAAACACCTTAAACCTACGAGTTTATATGAATGATGCAAAGGGGACCAAATTAAACTTTTACTTAATTTGATTAACTTTTATGAAAGTAATTTTGATTTTCAAAGTTAATTATTAGTCCAAAACAGATTCAATTTTAGGCGAGTTTCTATTTATTTAGCCCTACCTTTTCGTGTGAGGTGAAATGCGAAAAATGTACAACACACAGTATTTATTTAATGTCGCAAAAACCCTTCCCCGAGAAAAATGACGGACTCCCCTAGGAGTCACCTAAACTACTTCCACTAAAACAATAAAAGAATAGGTACGAGTTACAAACAACAAACTTAACAATTAAAGAAGAATGATCTAGCTATTACCCCACACGACCAAGTCTCTACCCTGGTTGCTTATTCAGTTATCTCTTTAACTTGTCCTCACTTGTTTTTGCGTTCTTCACTTCTCAGCCTCCCCTTTAACTTCTTTAAGCGCAGGTTGGCTCAGTGCCTATTATTTATTTTCTAGTGAAGTGTGTGTGATGCAACAGACTATATATCACCTATATCTTTGCAAGTCTTGTGTTATTCAAATCAAGTCATTTTGACTTTGAATACACTTTTGAAAAGCTTTCTTTTCTCTTTCTTTAAATCTTTGAACACTAGACTTGTTCAGATATTACACAAACAAATATGTGTCTACGTGAATACAACGTGAGTGATTATATGAGAGTGATATGAGATGCAAACAATTTCTGAAAAACACTAACACAATCAAGCAATCATGTTCACAGAATATGACTGAAAATATATTCAATAAAAACAGACAGTCAAATATTCACAATCTTGTTTTTCAGAAAACAAATGTTAGATTAAATCAGATTTTAATCTAAAATCTTATCAAGACTATTTTCACAAAAATTTCAGATTAAATCAAAACAGTCTTAAGCACACAAGAGAATAATATTCAGTTCAGATTTTAAGTCTTCACAAATCAGATCTCAAAAATCTTAGGTTTAACTTTCTAAACCTCAAACAATACAAATCTGAATATTACCAAATTATTTTCTGAAAAATCTGTTTTAAAACAAAACGTTTTAAAAACATACAAGATCTCACAAATATGTCACGAGCAGAATATTCACACAAAAATTAATTTCGTGAATAGTGTGTTGTGTACAAATAATAGATCTAAAGACTGATCTAAAAATACACACAAGAATGAGAGAACTCACTTACAAAAATAATGTGTTCTTGAAAAATCGTAAGTGCAGATTTACAAAGAGAGAAGTCCAATCTTCATTTTAGTTTTGACAGAAATCAATACTTGAAGATGACACAATAACAATCTGGTTTAATCTCTCTCTCTCTAGAAATTTTGACAGAGTTCTACTACAAAAATTATTTTCTCAGCTCTATAAAAATGATACACAATGGGTTCTATTTATAGAGTTCACAAGTGTGTGCAAATTGGTGTAAAATAGGATCACATGGATCACAAAAGAAATACACACAACCGTAGATAAAATATAATCTGAGGGCTCACAAAGAAACACAAAGTATAGTGTTAAAAATGTGACACGTGTAGTGCAAGCTGTAACACACTAACAGAATCAAGAAACAATTTGTTTATTAAAACACAGTCGTTTTGAAAAACTGAACGCCAGCTGTTAAAACAGTAGCGTAATGAAAACGCAAAAAATTATTACCGTTGAGTGATAAAAGCCATGCGAGGTCGTTTTATAGAAAAACAGTTATGGTATACATAAAAACCGTGGGCGGAGTAAATGATATAACGTCGCCGTTTCAAAAAAAATGAAACTCAGTTTTGATAAAAGGCTACACAAACATTTATGGCCAACAGTATGTATGAGACACGCAAACGGTTATGGCCACAAATAGGGCATGGGGAACACGCATAGCCAAAAGGTTTGGCTACATCCTCCTAAGGCCTGACACGGTCAAATCAGTACACAAAGGGTGTACACGCAAGCAGTTAAACTAACCATGGTGGAGTCTTTAAAAGACCTGCTAGAGGTCACATCGCCAACTGTATAATATGGAGCCAAAACGGCAGGTAGAGTATAACACAGTCACATGATATATATATTAATATTATGATATAATATACTAACACATATGTATCATATATTAACATGCATAAGGCACTAGACCTGCTATGCCAAAACGCCTAATGCTACACATGTACACCAGCAGATATCACGCATACAAAAAGAAATGCATGATGACAAAACAAATATTAAACATATAAGACCACGCATATACCAAAAATTTATTTTTAACTTCAAAAAAATATTCTATAACTTTTATTAAAAAAAAATTTAGTGTCAACGTATTTTCACAAAAATATTTTTCTTTTTATAAAAATTCCAAATTAAAATCTTTGAACTCAAAACTAATTTTATTATGACAAAACAAAACATTATCATAAGATATGATAAACGACATGCAAATGCAACGTGGTGGCGTGTCCTACGTGACAGAAATTCCTATGAGCCATAGAACATGAAAAATACCTTTTCTGAGAGGCCGGTCTGAATTGAGAGCACATTTGATGTAGATGGACACGGAGATCTTGGAGTCGATATGGGGACACGCAATCCTAAATTACAAAAATATTTTGTCAAAATTCAAGTCCAACTAGATGAAGTCCTATATTGCTAAAGCACCAAAAGCAAATCCTAGGTGTGCTCTATATAGGGCCTTCAGAAGAAGGTGTTGAGATTTACCATATGCGTTACTGCACTTAACAAGTTCATCTCTAGAGCTACTAATAGTTGCCCTCCATTATTAAAATCGTGAGAAAAAAAATTTCAAATGGAATGATGAGTGTGAAACTATGTTCCTAAAATTAAAGCGGTATTTAGGGTCAACCCCTCTCTTATTTAGACAAATCTTTAGGGATAAACTATACTCTATATAGACGTAAAAGGAATTAGCAGTTAGTTCAGCACTAATAAGATAGGAAGAGGGGATACAAAGTCTCGTATATTATACTAGCAAAGTATACTGACGAGTAGAATCCGGTATCCCAGGCTGGAAAAATTAGCACTTGTGTTGATTGAAGATTTTAGGAAAATGAAGCCTTACTTTTAGGACCGTATAATTATTGTCTACGTAAATCTACCTTCACAAAAAGTTCTTCATAAGCCTAAAAGTATGGACGATTGATGGCTTAGCATGTAGAAGTTGGAGAATATGACATTTAATACAAACCTGGGACACCTATCAAAATCCAAGTTATAGAAGACTTCATTATTGAATTCACTTATAAAGATAAATCGGTCGAGTAGACTCCTTTAGAAGAGATCTCAGAGCCTCCGAAAATGCAGAGTTATATGAAAAAAGAGCTCAGCCATAGAGGTAACTGAGTAGATTTCTTCAAGAAATAGTTTGCATATCAAACCAGACGAGCAAACTCCTTCGTAAGAGAGCTCAACCATGCCAATGCCAGGTCAAAATAAAGATGTTCCAAAATTTTAAACTAGATGAGAATAATTTACTCATAACCATAAGCAGGTAATGAAATTGTTCAAATAAGGAGAATTGACTCTGGGAGAATTCGATCAAGGTATCCTTGTGTGTAAATTATTTGTGGATGGCTCATCCTGCACCACAAGCAGCGAATCACTACACCAGACAAGATAGACATGGAATATGCACTTCAATTTCAATTTGAATCCTCCAACAATGAAGTTGAATACAAGGCGCTCATAGAAGATTTTGGATTGGCTTCATTTTGAGGGACCGAGCAGGTTTTAGCATACAGTGACACCCAGTTGGTAGTTAACCGACTGTTCAGGGTGTACAAGGCCAGAGAAGGTTCCATGGTCAAGTACCTAACCAAAAGAAAATTGTGGCTGAGAAAATTTCCTGGGGTTAAGATGCTCAGAATCCCTAAAACATAAAATGCACAAGCGGATGCATTGGCCCATTTAGCGTCAGCTACCAGAACAGAATTGCAGAGAATTGTCCTCTTAGAAATACTCACACACCAAAGCACATACGAGAATGTATTCAACATTATGGAAATAAATCTCGAAACATTGTGGATGGATCCAATATGAGCTTACATTAAAATCGACATTATGCCATCTGATCCCAAATAGGCAAGGAAGCTCCATTACAAGGAAGTCAATTATGTGATGGAAGGAGGAATTTTATACAAAATAGGGTATATCGTCTCAATACTGCAATATGTTCATATGACTGAAGTGAACAATCGGATCAAGGAAGTCTATGAAGGATATTATGGAGCATATTTGGCGAGAAGGTCATTGGTAAAGCATGGAGCTACACAGAGCAATTATTAGCCCACCATGAAATTGGACAACGTAGATTATGTTAGGAAATATGATAAGTGCCAGAGGTATATCAAAATCCACTGAACTCTAAGAGCCTCGCTCACAGCGATCACCTCACCTTGACCCTTGTCGAAACAAGAGGGAGGCTCAAATATTTGGTGGTTATTATAGATTACTTCACCGAGTGAGTAGAGGTTGAGCACCTCACGAAAAGCCATATGAAATAGTCTTCCATTTCATCTAGAAGAACATTATCTTTCGCTATAGTATGCCCTATGCCTTCATTAAAGACTACAGTACCCAGTTTGACAACCAAGAGTTTGAGGACTACTGTATCCGCTCTAAAATCCAAAAGTTGCATTCTGCCCCAGGCCATCCCTAGTTCAATGGCCAAATTAAGGTCACCAACAAAGCTCTATCATATGAAATCAAGAAAAGATTAGATAATGAAAAAGGAAATTAGATCAACGAGTTACAGAGAATCCTATGGGATAATAGAACCACCCTCGGGCAACCATAGACAAAACTCCCTATAAGCTAGCCTTCAGCACATAAATAGTATTTCTAATTGAGAACGGACTTCATAACGATCAAGTTCTCAATTTCAATTCTTCGCGAAGTGACCCGATGAGGAGGTTGGACCTCGGTCTTGTAAAAGAAGTAAGAAAAAATGGTTCATTAAGGGTAGTTGTTTACTAGCAAAGGATAACATAATTCTACAATCGAAGAGTGAGGTCGAATAGTATAAAGGAGGGTGACTATGTATTAAAAAGGGTGATCTAGAAAGGAAACAAACTAGAACCCAATTGGCACGACCCTTATCACATTTCCAGCATTATCATGCCAAAAACCTATTAAATGAGACCTTGGAAGGTGGGCAGCTCAAAAATCCATTGAAAGCACAACACTTAAGAAAGTATTATTACTATTGTAATAGAAAAGTTTTTGTATGCAATATGTATTTCCCATTTTCTATAAATAAAATTTCCAATTTTGTCATCAACCTTTTTATTTATTTATTTTCGGGCATGGGATATGTACATATCAATATTCATCACCAAACACTAAGCCCTGCTACATAATCTCATCGCAAGACAGATTGTAAACAAGAGGGATTAATGTAATATAAACTTCATGTATGACTTCGTTGAACAAATAAGTCACGAATAAGAAGTCGAGCTTCATGTATGACTTCATTGAACAAAAAAGTCATGAACAAGAAGTTAAGCTTCATGTACGATCTCATCTTCTGATAGGTCACAAACGAGAAGCCGTCCCACAAGTACAGGGATTCCATAATTTATGGATGATGAATACCCGGCCATGATCCAATGAAAGGATAACTCCTGATAAACTTTGGTCGACCAAGGTAATCAACATTGACATATATTCTTCATACGCAGGATTAGTAAGTTAGCAACAACACTAGTAAAACCTAGATTAGGACAACTCAAGTTCGTCCACAAATAGATTACTAATAAGGCATCAGATTGGCCAATAACCAATCATACGATCAAAAGGAAAAAACATAATATATGAGTTATTACATTCAACTAAAGCAGTGAGTTAAGTGAAATGATAAGAAATATATACACAAGGCTCATTTATACGAAGTTGAACAAAATACATTATAGACTTTACCATGAGGTCACTAGGATATAAAAAAAAGGGGAGAAATGCACAAGTCCATTACACGACGTTCGAAAAGATAAAAAACTGAGTAAATAAAGAGCGTCGTATAAGGTCTATGTTGTAGAAGTATTTTCGTCGGTGACCATAATCGGAGCAGCTAGATCAACACTAGCATCATTGCCACTTGTAGGAGTATTCAATTAAACGATGACCTTCAGAGAGGAAATTACAACATCTTCAGCAGCAAACTCATGAATTTCCATCGTCTGCTCGATAGTAAGTGTCGTGGTTTCATCATTATCCTCTTACCATTTGCTCACAACTTTTGCAATATCTGGGTAATGGGTCATAACCCTCTTCTTCAACTCCTCATACCCATCCATAAAGAAGCCTATATTTTTAACATTGTAATTCATCAAAGATTTGTACTTGGTTACTCCTACATCCGCAGTAGTGGCTAAAGCCTTCTTAGCTCAATCGAGCTCCTGGGTCAGCCTTACATTTGGCTGAGTAGCTATCTCTAATGCTCAATTAGATTCAACTAATTAATTCATGGCCTTTTTCAGGTCTTCCTCCAAAAATTTTAGCTTGGCATTATTAGTAGTTCTTTTTTTTTGAGCTTGTTGTTATCTTCCTCGGTCGTACTAAGAGCGACAGTTTTAGCTATTAATTGATCATCCCTCTCTTTAATCCCTTCACCAGCCTTCTTAAGGTCATTTATAGATTTTTAAAGCTCACCCTTTAACTTTTAATGCTCATCGGTCAGCTCCTCATAAGCATAGTTATTGACAATAGCTTTTTCCCTCAAGATAGTGGACGTTGCAGCAGTCGACCAGTGAAAGAAGATAAGTCAATAACTAGACGAGCAAACATAAAAATAGAGAGAAATTCAAATGAAAATTAGAACAGACAACCTGAGCTAAATCAACCTCCATAAAGAATCGGGATCGTATCCCCTCTTGAATTCAAAATATTTATTATGATCATGATACTCTAACATGTCGATAGCATTATTTAGGTGATGAAAGATAGAATCAAGATCGGCTCTCAACTCTTCAAATAAAATTCTATGTGTAAGGTCAAATTTGAATTTCTCGACCTCACTATAGCGAGGGTTAACTCATTGGCCTCGTACCAGCCGACACAGAGGCCTAGATTCAGTCGTGCATGGAATTTTTGGAGCTGTTGATGTCTAAAAATGGAGTGATCCAATTTTATAAACACAGATAAATAATATGATCAATCTAACCAAACACATAAGAGATCGGGATTTTTAAAGTGGTTCGGCTATGAAGAAAGCCTACGTCCACTATTAGTTTGATTTACGTTGATTATAATAGCTCAGTATGGTGTGCTTTAAAATGATTGAGTTATCCTTTTGAGCTAAGAGAGGTTGTCTATTAATTGGGGTCCAGAACCCTAGAGATGGAATGCCTTTATATTTCTAGACATTTACATTTGTATATAATTAATGCGACTCTTGGTATTCAGTATTGGTCTCCTTTCTAGTCGAGTAACTTTTTTATTCCTGATGGCTCAAATTCTAGAGTTGGTCAGCCTTCCAACTGATTAAGTTCCTCGATACCGATCAATATATCTAAATGGTCACATAGGATGGCAGGTGTCTGTTGTTCATTGGTCCATATGGGGAGGTAATTTTTACATACAACAAAAGCCCCCAATGTTGCATGCTTGATGATTGATCGAAAGTATGGGGTATTTTTTTCAAAACGTTGCTTGGCATGTGATCTGAGCATTGTTCGGCAGCCGACCTTCCAGACTTGTAAAAAAAATTGTTAGCACTATGGATAATGGCATTTTTGCAAATAATTCAAACTTTTTGAACCACCAAAGGGTACATTTGTCTTTTTACATTTTGGGAAGCGTACAGTCAGTGGTAGTTCAATTGTTTGTGCAGTTAATCATTTCGTATCTACTATCGAGGCAACCTATAAATATCCATAAGTGTCCCTCCTTTTCTTTTCACCTCAAACTTTCTTCACTTAGTGTTTTTTCTTGTTCTCGAGTCTTCTCTCTGCAACTTCTTGTTGTCTATTAGCCGTCACCATTTTTTTTCTTCTTTGTCGTTATCTTTGGATTCCTATAAGCTTTCTTTCCTTCTTTCTCTATTTTTCACTCTTTTCTCTATTTCAACTATAATTTACTTTGTGAATGAGGGTTCGTTGGAGGAGTTTAGGGTAAAAAGATAAACTCCTGACTGGGTAGACCTAAAAGTAGCCCAAGGTCCTATAAATGTTTATTCTTTAAGAGAGGGTCACTCGATTCCCACTCTTTTCGTTGTTGAGTGTGGTATCGCCTTTACCCCAAACCCTTTGTTTCTTATAATTTGTCAATATTTTGATATAGTCCCTACTAGAATAGCTCTAAACACGTGGAGGGTGGTAAATGGAGTTCATAGATTGAATGAGATTTATGGAACACATATTGGAATCACTGAATTGATGTTTTGTTAAAATTGGGGAACCATTAGAGAGAGCACCTAATATTTGAAGACTAGGTAAGCCAATAGTGCTTTAGTAGTTAAACTACCAGATTCCAATAAAGATTATTAGGATTATGGTGTTGTTATCAAGAATTGGCAGTATGCACCCTTCCTACGGGGTTATCCTATATTGAACCCAGGTGCCCCCAAGAAGGGCGTGGCATAGGTTATAACTTTCTTCTTAACTTTTTCATATTTATCATCTACTTGCAGATTTGCTGACTAACTTTCTTAATTTTGTAGAGGAGAGTAAAAAAAGGTGTCCTAATAAGGGATAAGTCAACCTTACAGGCCTCAGATTTTAGTGGGATATCAATCAAAGAGTTGGAGAAGAACATCCAAGAGTTGTTTTAGTACTGTTAGAGTACAAGAGCTCAATTGCGTCTTTTGTTGTTCGGACATCACTTGCTCTGCCCCAAGTTTCCATCAACTTAAAAGAAGAGCCTTTATCCACTTCCTCGGCTGCAGAATCAGTTGGGGTTGAATTCCTCCAAGGAGGAACTTCTTCTTTCTTTGAGTTTTTAGACATCACAACCACTCCTACATCCTCTTCATTCGAGATGGTGAAGAGAAAAATTTCCAACCTGCTGGACAAGTCTTCTCCTCCAACTAAAAAGAAACCAACCATGTCAAGAAGAAATCTTAGGCTAGTGATAAAAGGCCACTGGTTTTGAGCACTAAGGAGGACACAATTAAAGAGCCTCAATATAAAAGACTGAATAAAGGCTTGCCGGGCCTGCAAGATCAGGCCAAAAGTTCCTTTGAGTTGGCCAAAATTACTGAGGTGGCCAAAACATCTTCTATCGATCAAGGAAAAATTGAAAATGCCTCTATTTCCATTAACCCTAGGCTAGCCAGGGAGTTAATTAAGGCTGGGAATTTTGCCTGCTGATAGGTAGACCTGTCAAAAAACACGATAACCCATTAACATGACACGACCCGACACAAAATTATAAGTTAATCAGTTTACCTTTATTGGGTTTGGGTCATTAACGGGTTAACATGGTAGACCCGTTAACACTAACTATTCGTGTTTAGAAATTTACTTGTACCCATCTTTACCCGTTTATACATGTTAACACTAGCGGATACTATAGGGTCACCCAACCTTTACCCAATAATAATAACCATTAAAACCCATTATTTCTAAATCCTTTAAGACTAACGGATACTATGGTCACCCAAGCTATACCCAATAAGAATAACCATTAAAACCCATTATTTTTAAACTAATGAAGACTAACGGGTACCGTAGGGTCACCCAACTCGCTACCCGTTTAGACCTAAATTGATTCGTTAATATTAAAGGGTGGTAATGGTTCGGGTCGTGTACCCATTAATATTAACGGATCTTATTTGGGTATTGTCATTGGACTGGTTAGTCTTAACGAGTCATGTATGGGTTAAGATCATTTTCACCTGTTAACCCGTTAACCCAGCCCGTACACGACCCGACACGACCCATTGACAGGTTTACTGATAGGTTGATTGCAGCCCCCTTAACTAGAGCCCGTTTAACTGAGAGGGTTGCTCATACTTTATCTTTGGTAAGTCTCCTTTATTTTTTGTTGATAGGCCACATCTTTAAATGCATTTTTGCTGATAACTTTTTTATTTTCTTGCAGTTCTTAGTCGACTTCAACCAAATGATGGAGAAGGATGACCAAATAAGATCATCCTCCTCAATTGACATTGAGGAGGCTTTAGAAGGTTTGAAAAAATCTTTATAAGCCTCCAATGAAGCTCTGGAGAGAGAAAATCAAGTCTGTCAGGGGAAAGTCAAGACTGTTGAGGATAAGGCAATAACAATAGAAAATGTCCGAACAACAGCTAAAAATGCTCGAACAGCTGTTGTTAATGAGCTAAATTAAGTCAAATTAATAATTGTTGAAGCTGAGCACCGAGAAAAGGTTGTTAAGGTCAAAGTGGTAGTTTTAACCAATAATAATTCAGCCCTGAAGGCCAAAGGCAAAAAGGACAAGAAGGAGGCAATAAATAAAGGATGGGATAAGGCCTTTCTGGTAGCAGCCATCGAAATTGATTATGCCAGAAAGTAGTCCTTTAAGGAAGGTTGGTCTGAGGCCTTGAAGGAAGTTGGTACTCCAATAGACTCTGAACTTTTTTAGAGGCATGACCCAGGAAATCCTCCCAACATAGATGAGGATTTTAAACATGAGGAGGAGGGTTCTGAAGAGTCTTCAATGATCCCCTTTGAGACCGTCGGCCTACCTTATGTCGATCAAGATAATGCTAATGAGTAGGACAAGGACAAGGACAAGGAGAATGTGTAACTCCGTTTGGTTAATTTATTTTTCCCTTTTTCTTTAAATATTTTCATTTCGTTCTTTCTGATGTACCTACTTTTGTAACCATAACTTGATTAATGAAATAACATATTTTTCTCAATTATTTCTAACTTCAAATGAAGTTGATTTCTTATTGATTGTTATCTTCTATGCTTTTTATCTTTATGGATTTGCCCCATGAACTTATACTTGTAAATTTCCAATTTTATGCCAGGAAGAACGCCAAAGTTTTTACTGAATCTGGCCAACTTAGGCGGTGTAAAGATCTTTTTGAGATTGGTCATGTTCCTTTGATCGAGGAATATCTAGTATGGTTGTTCGACCCATATGTCTCCAACTAAGTGAAGGAGTCTTACATTCATCTTCATTAACTCTTTGATAGAGTTGTAGCCAATACTGCTAGTTACTACGAGATGATTGAGGAGATGCAGGAGAATCACAAACTTTCCAAGGCACTGTTTCATTCTGACTGTGAGGCGAAGTATAAGGCCTTAAGTGAAGATGGGGATTTGATAGGAAGTTACAAGACATCATTTCTACCCTGAATAAGAAGGAATTGGCCTTGAACCATGAATCGGAGAATGCACGATCAATTGTTGCCATATTGGAGAAAGAAAATAATGCATTGAGGAATTAACTTAACAGCTTGAAGAAATCAAATACCACTGGTCAATATGAAAAGTTTTTATTTTTGGATACTGAGAATTACAAGATATTATAAGAGTTAGAATCTTTACAGAAGAATAAAACTAAGCCTGATCAAACCCCAAAGCAAAGTATAGTTGTTCGGCTAACTATTGATGAGGAGATAACCAAGAAAATCTTGGCCGACCAAGATGCTAAGCTCAAGGAGAAATGGAAGGCCATCAAGATGCTTCAAGATAACATGGAATGACTTACCTTTAATTTCCATTAGCAACCCAGAGCTGTTTGGATTGATGGGTATGATGAGGCTCTGACCTACTTAAATAAGCACATAGAGCAAGCCAGGAATGAGGGCTATAAATGGGGTTGGATGAACCTACTTACTCTGATGAAGATACCTGAGGATAATGAACTATGGTACTGGCATGACCCAGGACTCTTAGATTACCTTGATCCTCCCTTCTCTATCGATGTCAGTTGGATTCTTCCTGATGTCATCCCTTAGAGCTTGATTAGAAAATACCTTGGGGACTATGGTCTGGAAGGAGAAGTGGAATATATTCATCCCTAGTATTTACTTGACCGACCAAGCAAGAGCAAGCGTATTGGGAGGAGGGATTTTAGGTCTATTAATCATCTGAGCACCTTTGATGAACCTCATATTGAGATGAGCAAGGCTGATGGAAAGCGTCCAATAAAATAACTTATCTTTTGTACTTTATTGATCTTTATTTTGTAATTCATATTCAAATAAATGAAATAAAGTTAATTGAGACACTTTATCTTTTCTCTTTAAGCTTGTCGTTACTATTAATCTTATCGCGAACTGGGTAATCTGTAGAGTGACTAGTTAATCAGCCTATTGATTAAATGTCCTACTTAAATGTTAGATGTTTGATTCGTGATTGAATCTGATTGTAATTCCATGGATTCTACTAATGTTGTTCTTAGATATAACTGTAAATAGTTTTGTTAAACTTAGTTGTAGCATTAGTTATCAGTGGCGACTAAGTGTATTAGGAATGTATAATTATTCTTGTATTTTTAAGTTAGTCGGATTAAACCTCTTGTGTTTGACTTTGAATCTTATAGGATATTTTACTAACTTCTAGTTCGTGATTCGTCTAAGACGAAATCATACATGAAGATGTTAATGATAAACATTTCTGAAGTTGGAAAAGTTTGACAAAGAACTTTTCTAAAGTTGGAAAGTTTGACAAAGAACTTTTCTGAAGTTGGAAAAGTTTGGTAGAGATAAAGAACTTTTCTGAAGTTGGAAAATTTTGATAAAGATAAAGAACTTTTTTAAAGTTAGAAAAGTTTGAATTAAAATTTAGCTTTTAATTTAAGGGTGGTGGTACCGCACCATACTCCAAAAAATAAAACATCAAAAGGAAGTATAATGAGCAGAAACATGCAATTTTATTAACTTGGATAACTGATTATATCGAAAACAAATTACTGATAATATTTTCTTAAACTCCTAGCCTTCCAATGTTTCTAGGCGATTTGTTCCTGGTCAAATTTTTGTCGATATACGATAAGGGCCATGCCAGCGGGCTCCAACTTGTTATTTTTCTGAATCACCTTCTTCAGTACAAGATCTCATTTTCTTAAGTTGGTAAACTTGACGCACCGATTATAGAACCTAGCAATCCTTTGTTGGTAGGTAGCCATTTGAATTGCAGCATCTTATTTGACTTCTTCAACCATATCCAGATCTATTCACCTTATTAGATCAGTTTTGGGGGAATCAAAATTTAGCACCCTGTGTGTTAGCAGATCTATTTTAGTTGGTACCACTGCCTCACGATCGAAAGCCAGGATATAGGGAGTCTCTCTTGTTGCAATTTTTGGTGTAGTTCTATAAGCCCAAAAAACGTTGTGTAATTCATTGATCCAATTTACCTTGGCATCATCCAAGTGTTTCTTCAATCCATTAAGCAAAGTTTTATTACTGATTTTAGTTTGATTATTTCATTATAGATGTTCCGTTGCTGAATGTAGCTTCTATATTTTGGATCTGATGCAATACTCCTCAAACTCATTATTATTAAACTCGGTACCATGATCAGTGATAAAATCATAGGACACTCTATAATTACATATGATCTGCTTCTATATGAACTGAAATACTCTTTGATAGGGCATGTCAATCAAGGGCTCAGCTTCCACCCATCTTGTGAAATAATATATGGTGACGACTAAATACTTAAACCTTCTTTTGGTGGTCGACAATGGTCCGACCAAGTTTATTCCCCAAATGGAAAAGGGCCAAGGAGAGCAGCTAGTTTTTTGTGAATAGTAAACCTTTGGCACTTATCACAACTCTTGACAAATGAAACACGGTGTGTCTTTATTGTTGGCCAATGGTTGACTTGCGTGGATATACTTTGTACCAAAGACCTTCCAGCTTAATGGGCACCATATGAGCCTTCATGGACCTCTTTAATTAGATCGTTTACTTTAGTTGGATGGACATAATGAAGTAAAGAGACTATGTAGACCCTTTTATACAGAATACATTTCCACAGGATGTAACTAGCTACCTATATCTCAATTCCCTAACTTCCTTTTGGTCGATTAGTAACAATCCCTTGTCAATGTAATACCTGATTGGATCTATCCAGGAAGACCCCAATTCTATAGAAATTATGTTGATTACTTCCTCATTAATGCTCTTGTTAGTGAGATTCTCCACCGCAATGGTTCTTCTGAGCTCCATTGGAGTTTTTGGGGCTAACCGAGAAAGATCATCTGCTCGAATGTTCTTCACTCGTGGAATACGGACCATCTTGACTGAGGGAAATGAGAAATAACTTCCTTGGTCTTATTCAATTATCTCACCATTGTTCCCCTTTAAACTCCATATATTTTAAGTAACGGATGGACTATAAGTTGATAATCAATGTGCGCTATCACCTGTTCGGCACCCAGTGATGAGGCTAGCTCCAAACCAATAATCAATGCTTCGTATTTGGATTCATTATTGAAAGCCAAAAATTAGAATCTCAATGCCTACTCTACGTCCAAATCGTTTGGATTATTGATAATCATTCCAGCTCCCTGCTCGCCATGCACGAAAAGCCATCTATAATCAATTTCCAAATCGAGACATCACTGTTGAAGTCTTCATCCATCAATACTCTGTATTTAAAAACCTTCCTACTTTTCTCGGCTAGTCGGAGAGCTCTTTCTTGAATAGCTGATTCTAGTTGGTCGGTAATCATCTCAGTTTACCTTTGAGCTGATCTTTCTTTCAGAGAAGTCTGCTCAATAAAAAAATTTAGTGTGTTGGGTACCTCTATATAAATCAATTATGTTATGAAATATATCACTGCTTGCCCCTTTAATGAAGTTCTTGGATCGTACACAATTTCATACTCTCCTAATTCAATTTCCCAAGACATTATCCTTCATGACTTTTCAAGATTATGCAAAGCTTGTCGTAGAAGTAGGTCAGTGTACATTACAATGGTATGGGCCTGAAAGTAGGGTCTCATTCTTCCAGATGCTTCAATGAGTGCCAATGCCAATTTCTCCAAGCGTGGGTACCTAATATCGGCTCCTCGAAATGCTTTATGGTGTAGTAAACTGGATTTTGAACACCTTCCTCTAATCAGATTAAGGTGTAACTCACAGCAGACTCTGAAACAACCAAATATAAGTACAACTTCTCCCCCAAAACTGGTCGGGAGAGTAGTGTTGGAGACCCCAAGTATTTTCTTCAAATATAAAAAAGATTTATCACATTAACTATTCCATTCAAAGGTCTTTTTAAGCACCTTGAAGAATGGAAGTCATTTTTCTATAGGCCGTGATACAAAACGATTTAGGGCTACTACTCTTTTTGTCAACTTTTGCACATCTATCTTACTGGTTGGGATTTCATCTCCAGTGAAGTCTTTATTTTATCAGGTTTGGCTTCAATTCCTCTTTGATTCATAATATGTCCCAAAAACATACCTTCATATACTCTGAATATACATTTAGTTGGATTGAGCTTCATTTGATGTTTTTCCAACGGTCAAATGTTTGGACCAGATCAGCAATGTGGTGGTGGCGAACTTGATTTTGGTGAGAATATTATCTATATACACCTCCATCTTCTTGCCAATTTGGTCTTCAAAGACTTTGTTTACCAACCTCTGATACGTTGCTCCAGTGTTCTTGAGCCCAAAGGGTATCACATTGTAGCAGTAATTTCCTCAGGTAGTGATGAAGGATGTTCTCTCCTTTTCCTCCAGCTTTATCTTAATCTAGTTATAACCAAAATAGGCATCCATGAAGCTGAGTAGCTCATGACCTACTGTTGCATCTACCAATTGATTAGTCCATGGTAAAGTAAAGTGATCTTTTGGGCATGCTTTGCTCAAATCAGTAAAATCCACACACATTCGCTATTTGATGTTCTTTTTCTTGATAAATTACTACATTGGCCAACCAAGTTGAATATTTAACATCATCAATAAACTGTGCCTTCTGCAATTTTTCCACCTATTCTTGGATCAGTATATTCTTCTCTAGACTGAAAACTCTGCGCTTTTACTTGATCGGTCTGGCATCTTTGTAAATATTGAGTTTGTGGCAGATGAAGTTGGGATCAATCCTGGCATATCCTCGTGACTCGAGGCGAACACATTCCTCCTATCTATAAGGAATATAATTAATTCCTATTTGATAGAAGGTGTTAGTCTTGAGGCAATCTGGGTGACCCTTTTTGTTTTCTCATCGTCTAGCACAATAGTTTATGTTTAATCTATGACCTGTCCTTTCACCAAATCCCCCTCTTAGCGAGGATCCAAAGTATTAATATGGAAAGTATTTGTACCCCTCTTTATCTCATGTTGGTCGGCTGAGGTATAATAGCATTCCTGTGCTTCCATCTGGTTACCGTTTATTATGCTGACTCCATAATTGATAGGGAACTTGATGCATTGATGCACGGTAGATGGAACAGCCTCTAGTTGCTTTAACCGTACCCGGACAAGGATTATGTTATAGGATGAAGTTATATTTTTTCCACTATAAAGAAGCAAATTCGTTCCATCCTGCTCACCGGTCAAGTGTCGACCAACACATCCAGCTTAACAGTTCCCATATGATATACCCTTTCTCTTAAAAAACCTATAAGAAGCCTATGGTACGGTTCCATCTTACTATCTCGTAGACCTAAGCCTTAAAAACAGTTGTAGAACATTACATCAACTGAACTCCCATTGTCGACCAAGTGATGACTAACGGATCATCATGAGAATAAAGTACCCCGTTCAGATTATTTTTAGAAAAGCCGATCACCAATTTATCTTTGTTGACTTTCCTAGGTCGACCATCACTACTTTTGATCATATCAATCTGCCTATTAGTAGGTCAACCTTTGGCCTCATTTAAGAAGGCCTTTCTCTCAGCAATTTCATTTCCTCCATCCGTGTCTCCTCCCGTGATAAAATGATAACCAAAGTAAATCATACCTACATCCATTTTTAGCTCGTCAGGCTTTTTCAGGTGGTAAGGTCATCCTCATAGTCATTATTGCGTGCCCTTTTGGCATCATATTTTCCTCGGCCGAGTGATTCAGATCATCTCCTGGTATCTCTGTTACTATTTTGATCAATGAATTTCACTAACTTTCCTCGTTGAATAAGAGTTTCAACTTCATTCTTAAGGGATATGCAACTATCAGTGGTGTGTCGACGATCTCGATGAAAATCATAGTAGTTGGACTTGTCTCTCTTATTGGGAGGCTTCCTCAGTTTCCCAGGCCAGTTCAGATATTTGTTACCCCTGATTTCCTCTAAGATGTGGTGAACACCCTTAGTGAGTGGAGTATACTCATCAAACTTCTTAATCCTGTCAGACTTCTTATCTTTTTTATCTTTCTTGAATGAATTGTTCTTCTATCCCTCAGCCTTGCTTTCTGGTGCTTATTTTTCTACCATAGCTTCCTCAGCGCTCATGATCTTTCTATCCCTAGCCATAAACTATGTCATAGTCTTGGCTGGATTTTTCAGCAGGGCGCGATAAAGATCTTTTTATAGTAACCCACTCATTAAAGTTGTAATGGCTATTTTTTCTTCATAATCCACCACTTCTATCTTCTCATTATTAATCCTTGTGATGTAATCTCGGGTACTCTCTTCAAGTTTTCGTGCACGGTCAATAGATGAGTAAAACTCTTAATCGGCTTGGCCCCAAGTCAAAAGTTATCGATGAACAATTCAGCCAATTAATGAAAATTGAAAATTTTACCTCTAGGCAGACTATTGTACCATATTTGGGCTGGACCTGTGATAGAACTGGAGAAGGCCCTACAACTCATCTCATCGGGGACAGAATAAATGTCAGCAGTAGCTTGATACTGCTCAATATGAAGGACTGGGTCAGTTTTCCCATCATATTTAAAGGTGATAAATAGTGTCTTGAATTTGAAAGGTGTAGGGTAGTCCACAATAGCCTGGACAAAAGGTGAACCCTTAACAAAACTCCTTTGCAAAGGATTTTTTATTTTGGCCATTTCTCCCAGCCAATCTTTCAGTAGTTCTATGAATCCCTTCCAAGAATGTTCTTCTGGTTTGGATTTGACAGAAGCAAATTTTGTGGCTTTGTTGTGCCTATGTACTGAACTCTCTTCCTACGAAGTCTGCTCAGCAGGCACAGAGGCCCTCATACTAGCTTTAAATCTCATAGATCCTTCTCTGTACTCATAGCAACATTTTTTCTCCCTATGATGACCTCTGGTTACTCGGGGACCTAGACAATCGAAAGTAGATTCCCTACTTATCCTCTCCAATACACTTAGCCTCTCTTTAGAAAAATATCTTTTGTCATAGTAATCCGTTGATCAAAATGAAGAAGTTGCGCCAGGATTGTACGACCTGTCATGAGAGGAACGGGAATGGTAACTCCTTTCATTCCTAGCTGGTGGAGGTGGTATATCTATCCTCAAATTAAGAGATTTATCTTGCATTTTATGGTCTAATTATCTCACAAACTCTTGCATAGCTTCCCGTCCTTTAGTCAAATTAAATAAGTTCCTCTGGAAGTTTGCCTCACTAAGGGGAGCGGACATTTCTGGATTATTTCCTACAGTTTCCAGGCTGCTTTCAAGAACATTATCCATTCTTCAAGATAAAGAATAAACAAAGAATTATACGAGGTAGAGAAAGATGACAAACAGTCGTTCCCACGGACGATGCTAATCTGTTGATGTCTAAAAATGGAGTGATACAATTTTATAATCATAGATAAATAATAAGATCAATCTAACCAAACACACAAGAGACAAAGATTTTTAAAGTGATTCGGCTATATAAAAAGCCTACTTCCACTATTAGTTTTATTTATGTTGATTATAATAGCTCAGTATGGTGTGCTTGACAATGATTGAGTTGTCCTTTTGAGCTAAGAAAGACTGTCTATTAATAGGGGTCTGGAACCCTAGAGATTGAATGCCTTTATATTTCCAGGCGTTTGCATCTGTATACAATAAATGTGACTCTTGGTATTCAGTGGGGGTTACCTTTCCAACCGAGTAACTTTTTCTATTCCTTATGGTTCACATTCTAGAATTGGTCGGCCTTCTAGCCGAGTAGGTTCCTCTGATTCCGATCAAAATAGAAAAATGGTCACCGAGGATTACAGGTGTTATTGTTCATTGGTCCACATGGGGAAGTAATTTTTACATACAAAATAGGAGCATTCTAACTAGCAGGGGGCTCAAGAGATCACTTATCCCCTATGTCAACTAACAAGGATACATAGGAGCCTTGCCTTTAGACTTGTCCAAGGCAAGAACATTTTCCTCTCCCTTCTTTCGAGCATTCTTATGGGCCTCTCTCTTATCCCTTTTAGCCTTAATTTGAGCCTCCACCTTCTTCTTTTCAGCCTCAAGATTTTTTGGAGAGCTATCTCCTTATCTTTACAATTAATATTTCTAGAAGCCATCCAAAATGTGGATTCTAAAGGCTTCTATAAAATAGCAGGAGGGAGAGAGAGAGAGAGAGAAATCTGGATGAGCAAATAAGTTAGCAATTCAAGGAAAAGATGATAAACATAAGCCAAGAAAAGAAAGCATTATCACTTGTACCAATTTTAGCTTCGACCTCAAAATTAGCTCTGTCCTTGGATTGGTTTCAAATAGCACACCTTCCTCCAAGGGATAGCTACTTCGAATAGAGAATACCACCAGGAGGTCCACCAGTAATAAATTTCTCAATAGAGAACAAGTCTTCAAATTTAGGGGGGTTTCATGTAATAAGCTTTAAATAGGTCCTTGACAACAACAGGAAGCTTTGGGATAATCTTCACTGAAGAGTATCATAATAACAGTTAGAGACAAAATAAGGTATGAAATAGTATAAAAATTTACCTATTCTGTCTGTCCCAGTTCCACTCACGGGAAATCATGCACGATATATCCTTTTCGTGTCCCCTAAACTCCCATTCACCCCTGGCAAACACATATTGACCCTTCCAATTGTGGTTGCTAGTTTGGAAAACCTTAACCATCCTTAAATTGGATAAATAGTAATATTTAGAGGCTTTAGTGCTATCTTTTAGACCCTGAACAAGCCTGAAAATGTATCTGATAAGATCAAACCTAGTTTGAGTCTTTCAAAACATCATAGCCCCTAAAATAGTCCTATAAGCATTGGGGAGAAGCTCAATAAATGTTACACCATACCTAATAAGGATGGACCTAATAATGGGATGCAGGGGTAGTCGAACTCCCACTTGAAGGTCCCAGAGGGGAAGACATATCTCATCTGAGTTGGAATCATCATACACTCTAGCCTCACTAGTTGGCAGCCTGGTTTGGATACTAATAGGTATGCTTTATTTTTCCAAAAGGTAATCCAGTTCTTCCTCAAGGATATCACTAGCGTACCACCTCGCAACAGTAGTGGAGGAGTCATAAGAATCTGCAGAATCACCATCCTCACCTTTCGTCACTTCCTCAACAGGTTCTTCCACGAGGGAAATAGAGGGAATTGGTGTTATACTGTCAGTCCTGATATTGTCAACCTTGTCTTATCTAACCTGCTCAGAGGAGGAATCTAAATTTATCACTAATATATATATATATATATATATATATATATATATATATATAATTTGTTTTCTAAATCCCCAACACCTGCTTATGGTGGAAATGAACTGTCTACTTCTTGATCATCAAGGTCAGGAGCCACAAATGGGGATTCCACTAATACTGGGGTTGAAACATTAGACGATACTAATTTAGGGGTATATTGTGGGTGTCCTGGCTTATCCTCCAACCAAGTGACTTGTAGGGATCATGGAAACCTTCTAGCAGTGATACCGGGGCAGGTAGGCTCCAATTCAGTTAATATTTCAAACAAATTCTAAACGTTGGGATAATAGCTCGTAGTGTTTATGCGCAATCCTTTTGGTAGATCAAACGGGATTTGGGGGTAACTGGATGAAGAAAAAAGTATTTGAGCTAGAAGAAACCCTAAAAATGGTAGATTCCTAGGCCCACCAACTCAATGGCCTTCTAAATGTCTAAACTTTTAACCAAATACCAAGTAACCCAAAACTAATAGTAAATTTTCAAATACTAAACGCAAAATAACCCAAGATGGAGGCTAAAAACCCTAAAATCTTGAGAGGGCAAGTGGGCACGTACTTTCTAACTGGAAAAAGAAGTTGAAAGCATGTAATGAAGAACTGCACTAGAAAAATAAGGGATAGAAAATATAATAGAACCCAGATGATGGCAGAGTAAACCTTCTTTCTCTCTATAGAACGATACTCAGGAAATTTAAAACAATGATGGAGTTCAAATGGTGGAGATGCTAACCCTTTATATACTTTGGGTTGGCGATAAAAGGTCACTTGTTATTAATGACATCACCACTGAAAAGCAAATCAGAGTTGCAGGTTCGTTGTACCCACACGTGTGTGCACAATGATTACTCAGACACCAGTTCCAACCAACTGACATGTGTCCTCTTCGTTAAAAAATTACTAAGTCAATCTACTTAACACGGGTCAGGAAAAATTGGGACGACCACCAGAGTTAATACTTCATCCATTTATTATATCCAGCAACCACTCCAAAATGACATCAATGCTGAGACGTTGCTACAAATTCCATTCATGCATAAAGTCTTGGGGGATTTTGTTATGTCATAAATGTAGAGCACCACATGGACCCCTCAAAGGATGCCATGTGGTCTCCCTAAAGGCAAATAAAGAGTCGTCATCATTATTTTATTTTGCTCGTCCAACAAATATGTGCTCGGCTCAGGTGTATAAGTGCTCGGCCTTGTCATTCCATTAATTATCCTGCCATTGTTAATGTGGTGGTAATTAACAGTGTTAGTTAACTCCATTAATATTAACCTTGTACCAGATAGTGCACGTGGAGGAACGTCATCAGTCACATTTACCCCATTTGTGCATGTGAGGAAGTCACTCACTATCCCACCTCCATCACGCTGTAACAAACTCATCATTATCTATTATTTAAATGTAAAAGGTGTAACTGCCTGACCTATAAATTCACTCCACCCGTCCCTTAATATTCTCTCTAATAATTGACTATATATAGTGCTTAATCCCACGAGATAAGGGACTGGAAAATTATTCCATGAACAGATATAGGCAAACCCCTAGAGAGAGAGATCCAACCAGAGCTTGTATTCATAACTTTCATGGCAATTGCCTAGTAATAAATAACACATCAACACTGCACTTGTGGATGTAGGCACCACATTCGGTCGAACCACGTAAATCTCTATCTTCTCTATTTATCTCTCAACCCATTATCTCTCTCAATTTAGCAATCCTAGAGTATAATCCTTCTATTTGTTATTGTTTATTTTTGAAAATTCCCTAGATGAGACATAAAATTTATAAACCAATTTTATACGATAACGGTTTCATTCAATTATTATCCTTTAGTTTTTAATCCTGTCATGGTTAGAGTGATATTCAATTGTTTTAGGCTCCTGTATTATTTATTTTAAACCTTATCAATCTAGTTTAGATTTTACGGGGTGTCATAGTAACTTGAATAAGATTGACTATTATTATTATTATTTCCCAACTTAAGTTAAATTCTTACTATCTATGAACTGGCTAGGTTTAATCCTCGTTGTTGAATATGTTTTCCACAGGTCTTAGGTCGTTATTATTGCCTTAGACTTGGGATATTTACTGGAGGAGTATCTCTAGCCACATTTTATACATCCTTCATAGGATGCAGAAGTCGAGCAGTGTAACTCAGCTACTTATTTGTATTTATTTATATTTTAGTACGGGCAGTTTTATTTATTTCAGTTTAGCTCGAGCCAAAGGTTGTACATGTTGTACTTATAGTCAGAGATGTATATTGTATAGTTGAGATTTAATAATCCAGATTTGAATTTGTTTCTCATGACAGATGTTATTAGACATGTTGTATGTGATTAGTAGTGGATTATCTTGTATTTCATTTACTTGTATAGTTTTTATTTATTTTCATTATGCTAAGAATGTTACCAAAAGTTTTTTGATTCCCATGATTTTTATCTTAGACCTGATTAAAATATTTAGAGATTTTGTGGGTTATCACAACATCCTATGGAGTTGACTCAAACGAAGAGAAAATAAGCATTCCCAAACATCATAAGTAGGTAAAGGTTTCAAAAACACTAGTCTGTTCTTGGTGAAATCCATGTGAGAAAGGAGTAAATTTCTAATTATTTTCGTTCAATGATCTTTGCAAAACGTATTTCTAAGGAAATAAAATCTTAGTCTTAAATGTTCATGGAATGTTCCTTTTTACAGAGTTTTGAGCTGGAATAATCCTAAGAAGATTTTAATGTTGAGCCGCTCTAACTGTACTCAATATGTCAAGTATATTAAATGCGATGGAAATGTCGACAGAGCTACCATATTGCCTACTGACACTAACAGACCAGTCAATGTGGCAGGCCTACCAAACGTCAGCCTAAGGTATGTAACTGATTTGACGTTGTCACACCCCGCAAAATCCGACAGACGGGGTGGCCAACCACTGCCGCCGAACTATGCCGGGCGTGAACTAAATAAAATACCATTCTTAGCATGAGACAGATATGAGACATAAATAATCAATATATAAACTACGCATGATAGTCCAATTCAATTAAATCTTTAATTTAATTATCACAATTCCAACAATATCCAAATAATCTCATTTAATTATTTTAAATTAAATATACCAAGTTTTCATCATACATATATCAAAACCCAAATTTTATTATCTCTATATGTATTACATGAGTTGTACGCACCCAAAAAAATCATTTATTTTAAAACTAGAATTTTTCTTCATGCAACCTACACCAATAAAACCCAAAATCGCTCATCAATCCTACGTACCCAAAGGGTTATGAATATTATTCAGATTAAAAGATTTTATAAAAACAGCCCCATAATTAGTATTCAAATTTTCTAATTAAGTTACTAATTATTTTTAAGAAAACATGTAATTAAGTGTTTAGGCGACACTTAAAACGCATAATACTAAAGGAAAAGAATAGAGTATTCATGCCTGTAAAGATCGTGTTGAAAATCTGATTAGAAATCTGGATTCCTCTCGAAAAATTAGCAAAAGAGTGTTCTTGAACGATCTTGATTAAACCCCAATTAAGCCTTCAAAAACTTGTGACAAAAACTTGATTTTGTTGAAGGTTGATGATTATGAGTGAGAGGAAAAATATTTGGGAGTGTTCTCTGGTGAAAAACTGGAGAAAAAGTGATTATGAGAAGTCCCCCTACGGATTAACAAGGTTATATAGTGATTAGGAGTCCTAATCCTACACAAACTCTTAATAAAACTGCTTACAGCGCGCGTTTTCTGGGAGGGTCGATCGATCTACCCCCCCGTCGATCGATCGATCACCCCGAAAAACTGACAGTTTGCCCAAAAAATGCCATAAGGCAAAAATATTGTAAAATCAATATAAAATCCGTTTTAACTCCGATTTTAATTCCGCTTGAAGTTTTGTTCTTCTAAAATCATAACCAACATACTTAGCCAATAAAATTTTCAAAATTCAAAAATTTATTTTTCTCAAAAATTCCAATTAATTAATTAAAATAATAAATAAAAACACGGGGTGTTACAGACGTGTCAAGTTTCATCATATTTGATTGGTCGTAATCCCAATATATCCTCTATTTTGGTGCAAAAAAATGTATTGTTAGAAATGCACAAGGGGTATATCAGATTAATCTCCATCGTGGAGTTCCCCAATATACCTTGGTGATTTTTACTTTTATACTTAGAATGGTTAAGCCTATAATTTAATGTTTCCTTTCTCTTTATCCTTAAATCCAGGTCCCTCATGAGATCCCAATGTCAAGCTCCTTCAATACTTATCATAAAATAGCTCACCCAAGTGCTACCAAACTTGGTTCACCAATGATACTAAAGGATCTCTTACAAATACCAATTGTTTATGCTCTTAAGGTGCTCTTGACTCCTACGCCTTCTCTTATATTACTTAATTACCATTTTCTTCCATTAATTATTGGCTTGGAGGTTCATTGTTAGGCCCCTTATACAATATCCATTTTGTAAAGGAACGTATTTGGTTATAAATTAATTGGGTATTTCTTTTATTGATTTATATATTCATTTACACTTGTTATAAACTTTCCTCATTTTCTGGGGTATTATCTTATTCTTTCATTAATTCTCCACTACATCGAATCCATTCCAAGCACACTTATTTATACTCCTCATATGGTAATTGTTATTAGCAACACATGTTTTTGCGTATCGTTATTAATCGCGATATTGGTTGATTTTTCATGTTATTGACAATCCGTGTTACTTTTATTTTACTTTTTATGAAAACCATATTAAATCATGAAGATTTTTATGAACTTGATGCTATGAATATGAAAATATAACATAAATATGTTTAGCAGTAAGGTGATTAAAATAAATTAAGTTTGTCATCATTTGAGGAAGATATAATTTATTATGAAGAATTCGGTATGAATCCAACATGTAATCTAATAACCATGAAGGTCGGTGTATTCGAAAGGGATATTACCTTTATGTAGGAGGTTGAGGGTTTGAATCATCTCTCATTCTCCCATCACCCTAAAAAATCTAACGTGTGCGCAAAATGGATATAAGTTCTCTTGAGACAATTCAAAAAATCTTTTTGGTTGCTAACTACCCTTAGGGTCCTAGTTAACTCCAAGTGGTTAGGCTAGTGAAATTCGTATGATGATCAGTCTGATTCATTTGGTAACTTCACTCGTTTGATATGGGTGGGAACTGCGATAAGCAATCTTTGTGGGATGTCTCATTTGATTATTTTCATGACTTTGCATAAATATCAATTCTTAACATAACATTGAATATTACCATTTTATTTTATTTGTAATTTACTCTCTTTAATCCCCCTATAAGAATCTAATATTGGTTACACCCATTTTCCTCGATATAGTCGGGTCCATATGAACTTAAATGTTCCACACATGCCTACGAACCTATCACAATGGTCTTTACTTAATAAGTAAATAAACTCAACTCAACTCAGCAAAGCAAAGAAATTTTCCATTTATTTGGGGTAAGCTATAGGAATTATAGTGTTCCATTATGTTATTTTTAGTGCAACATCCTTAATTAAACCACACGATATCATTTTTTTTCACTACATCTCATCAAATCAATTGAGGCTTGCATATACCTTTAGCGTTACCATCAATACTACTTAAAATGTAAGGGTCTTATGACATCGGTAGCTTTCTAGTGATCAAAATTTAACTTTATTTTTATATAATCAACTCAACTCCAAAAAGCCTTCTCCTAATTATTTGGGGTTGACTACATGAATCATATATTTCCATTTTTTCCTGTTTAGCGCAATATCCTCGGTTAAACCACAAGATATCATGTCATTTTTATAATATCCCACTAAGTCAATTTATGACTACCTCTGGGCCTAACATTACCATAAATACTAACGAATCATAGATGATTATGCCATGTGGACTGACGCGTGGCTCTCTAAGACCAGTAAGCATGATCAGTCAAATAATTAGGGGAAACTAAGTGAGAATCTGGGTGGATCGCATAGATGATGCAGATGAACAGTCCTAGTAGCACTACAAAGTATATATAGGATCAACATAAATAGACTTGGAAGGATTGGAACCGGGTACTTATAAATAAGGGCGATCTCACCCAATTTGAAGGTATTGACTTGTATCTTGCTCACGACGATTTGGACTCTCAGTTAGAAATCCTATAACTCCAATCGTCTTTTGTTCTTCTAAGAAATAAATAGCTCTCCATCCCTTCCCCTTGAACGTAAGCAGGAAAATCTGTCGAACCGCGTACATACTGTGCCTTTTGTCTACTAAATTCATATTTATGGGTTCAGATTATAATATTGCATTTATTATGGGTTTGATATCCCCTACACTAGCTAAATCATTATTCCTTACAAGGGAATTTATTGGTTTACATTGATGTGTCCAAGCCATCCAAGACGATTTTCTCTCAATATATCTTCTGTAAGAGATACTTTTACCATTTCATAATTTTTTTAATTTCTAATTTACCCTTTCAGATTTTATCACAAATCCCTCTTAGCATCCGTATATCTACCACACTCATTTTTTGCATATTTTTTTGTCACCCAACACTCTATACCATATACCACGACAAGTCTAATGATCGTCATATAGAATTTTTCCATTAACTTCAAAGGTATACACCAATCACATAATACGCTGGTAGCGCTTCTCCACTTAACCTAACAAACTTTAATCTTATGATTAACATCATCATGAAATCTCCATTTAATTAGAATATCTAGCCTAAATAAAGAAGATGATCATTTATAGGTATCTCTCGATTCTCAAGTTTCAGTACATCTCCGTTTGTCGTCATTTTATTACTAAAATGACACTCCACACGTTCTTTTTTTTCATTCTACTTATTTTTAACACTTTTGTTTATATATTTCTCTCCACAAATCTAATCTAGCATTATATCTTGACTCATAATCGTCCCCTACAATAATATTATTTTTAAATAATATACACAACGACGCCTCATCTTGTATTTGTTCGGTCAACCCATCCATAACCAGATAAAATAAATAAGGACTTAGTGCTGAACATTAGTTCAAACCTATAATAATTAAGAATTTACATATATTTCAACAGTTGCTCTTACTATAGCTATGTCCCCATCAAACATATCCTTAATCACATTAATATATCTACGAGTCACTCCTAGTTTTTGTAAATCCACCATATTACATCTTTGATATTCAATCATACGGCTTCTCTAAATCTATAAAAGAACTATGAAAATCCTTTTCCTCTCCCTATACCTATCCATTAGTCTTCTCAATAAAAAAATAGCTTCTATTATTGACCTCCCAAACATAAAACAAACTATATCTCAGATATTATTATATCCAATCTCAATATGTTTCCAATCACTCTCTCCCAAAATTCTATTGTATGACTTATTAGCTTATTACCATGATATTTTTAAACATCATATTTACTCATTAACAAACCAACATATTTTCTTCAAAAAACCTTACATACTACAAAATAAATTAATATAAAATCCTAACCAAAAGGATGAGGATCAACCTGGGAGCTAAATGGGTTAGGGAATTCTTGGTTTATCGGGAAGTTAGTTGGGAAAAAGTTGCTCTTTCGATTATCTATAATTTCACAGATCAATGAATTTTATAGCCAACTTTAACTCTTTGTCCTTACTGAACATAGACCATACAAAAATCCAGGTTCATTTGAATCCATCCCTCTCATCATCGATCCATGTCAAATAATATTATATTACATCCATTCCTAAGGGAAATCAATCATTGTCTCTACGATATAAATATTCAAGTTAACATCCATAACATATACCTCCAAGAGAACTTTACAACATGACATCAACCTGACCATTTTTAACATGGGGAATTGACATCATCAGAAAGGTCACTTTAAAAGCCTCTAAAGGCCATAAATGTCCATCGACTATTTCACCAAATGGGTTGAGGTTGAGTCATAAGTTGTGTTTGATACTAAAAGGTAGCTCAATTCATATAAAAAAAACATCATATAAAGGTATAGCATAACTTTTGAGCTGGTTTCAAACAATAGGAAGAACTTCAAAATAATAGTCATGGGTCTCACCAAAGAATATGGAATCCAAAGGTAAAAAATATTTCCTTACCTTCCACAGACCAATGGGCGCCGTTGAATCTGCTAATAAGAATTAAAGGTTATCATGATCAAATTGATTGAAGGATGCCTTGACTAAAGTGACAAAATACCATACGCACTATTAGGACATTGGACCCCCATCAAAACACCTATCAAAGACAACTCATAATCCCTCTTCTATTGGATGGCAATTTTATTACCAATATAAATGGAAATCCCTTCCTTAAGCGTAGTGATAGAGAATTAGATTGTCAATGCTAACTGGATGAAAATGGATACGAGGAATTGACATTATTGGATGAACATAGACTACCACAGACATATTTCCAGGGCCTTTAACAAAAGGGTCAAAGATCAAGGGGTTTGGGAAGGATACATAATAATGAAAGAAGTCATAAAACCCATATGGGACCCCGAGGAAAATTTTATCCCAGCGGGATAGGATCTTACGTTATGAAGAAAATTATGTCAGGAGGCGCAACCCTCCTAGTTGACTTTAATGGAATAAAATTAGCTAGGCTGACTAATATTAATTATATCAAGAAATAATACGCCTAAAAAAAGAAAAAGATTAAGCAAATGCATCTTTTAGCAATGAGAATTACGTATGACGTGATCCTCCATAATAAAAAATCTCTTTATCATTCGAGACATCTTTATAGTTTCCAACATCTTTAACGCTTGATGGAGGTACATAGGGAATCATTAAAGGTTCTATAAACAAAAATAATACCCTTTTGGAGGAAACATTTTCAATTACCTTATCTCACTTTAGATCACAAAAAAATTGGTAGTAGAACCATGGGATGACAAAGATAGGTTTGGAGTTCGCGAGGGGAATCACTTTCCATTTAAAAAACTTTCGTTACAAAAATATAATAGACATTCATTCATCATCAAAATTCAAATTTTCACAAGATCATAAGAACATTCAAGGAGAGTTACCACTAACATGTCTCAGTGAATTAAACTCAATATATTCCGAGAAGCTCATGTCATGTGAATCGCTATTCACAATCAGTAATACTCAATTCACTCTGTATTTTGCAAAAAAGTTAACGCTCGATCATTTAGTTGGGCGATACCATGTACTTATTTTGACCTAGACACAGTCAATACAAATAACTAGTGGAGACCCATTTACCCTTAGGAACATAACATGCCTAACAGTCTCCCATAACTAAATAGCTACACTTCTAATAAATGTGTCACCATTATGCCAAACAAGTCTGTCGATATATGTAAGAAAAAATGAACATCAATCCTCCAATGTTCATAAAATACGTTCATTAAATAAGAAGAAATAGGCTCTATAGGGTATAATTGCCCTACTAGAGGAGGAATCTTATGTCGCCTACCATATTAACGCATCATGTGTTGTGGAAGATAAAAAGATGCGAAGCTCAAGGAATAGAAACAGATATAAGGGAGAAGAGCCATGGACATATGTGGTGATTTAGTCACCAACTAAGGACGAACCAATGAATATAAGAATAAAAAAAATCAAATAACTAATAATCCCACTCTCCTTCAATCTCCATAAAATGTAAGATCGATTCATGAGAGACAACGCTAAATGGATGGTAATGAGTGGACAAATGATCCTCAAACTGATTAGATATTTTGAGAAACCATATATATAAGAGCAACGAGCTTCCCCTAAGGAACAAGTATTCCTGGGAGTGGTAAACAAATAGATCATTAAACGTCTCTACCAGGATCAGTGGTATTAGACTTCTTTATTCCCTCATCTATAAGACCACATCGGCTAAACGAATGTCAACACAAGTTGAATCAGTTAGCAAGAAGTACTGAGACATAAAGGCTAAAGAAAATGCACCTCTACGATCGCCTTTATTCCTTCGTCCATGATCGCCATGCGAAAATAAGGCAACCGCCGCCATGAGGTAGATGCCTTTATCCATAAAGAAATCACAACTCATGAGATGATCTACTTCTAAAATCTTCGCAAGGGAACAATACCATTTTGGCTAAGATAAGGCTCTGCAACGGGATGGTCAACTTCATATCATGTCATATTGCTATAATCTTCGAAGGTGGGGTAAACTTCCTCTAGAAAAAAAAAAGAAGAGATGGTCTTCGGAGTACCATAAGTGAGTAACAACCTTTAATACCTCTAGTCAATCATAATGGTCCTCCAATACAATAAAGGTATCAAGATATAATGCTCTGAACTAAGGAGCGACATATCAACAAAATTACGGACGGAATACTCGAGTTGGAAGCTAAAATCATCTTGAAGATCAGAAGATCGGGATGACCTATTCAAAGACAATGGAAAAGATAAAAGGTTTTTTGACAAGATTATAAGATGAATAAACCAAATATTTAAGTCCTTAAGCCCAGAATTCACCCCTAATTATAAGGAGGAGCAAAGAAGACCGAATATGATCAACTTGTCCTCCAGTGGATCTCCTACATCGACTAGTCCTATAGGACACACAAAATTTCTAACTTTCTCTAGCATGCTTGCATCACAGAATTTTAGGTTGATGTCCCAATTCGAGGAAATGGAAACTGTTAGGAAATCCAAAATTTTGATAATAAGATTTTTTTGTGTCTCCTTTATTTTAATAAATAGGTACTAAAACACTCTATCTCCATTCATTGGGCATCCTAATAGTCCTTGTAATTTTATTAAAAAAAATTATTGCTCATTCCTCCTCAATACACTCTCAAACCTCAATAGGGATACCATCTGGTTTGGATACCCTCATTATTTTAAACTTTTTAAAGTAATCCTAACCTTTTTTTACCTAATTCTGAGAAAAAAATAATTTCTCGAGTCTCCCTAAATTCATCAAGATTTAATATACTCCATTATCTTCATTCAATAACCTTTCGAAGTAATTTTTTCATATTTCCTATTATTGTCTAAAATGGGCTTACCAAAGTAAATCATATCATCGAAGCTATACACAATAGTTAAAGTACAAAAAATACAATAAAAGAGAGAGTAAGAGAGATAACACAAGATTTATAGTGGTTCTCCCATGAAAATGAGTCTACTTCCACTTTTTGCCTTATTTTCATTGGATTCGTGTAATAGTACAAGTTTAGGAGGTCTTAAAAGTATACTAAACGGGGGATAGAGAGAGAGAGAGAGAGAGAGAGAGAGAGAGAGGCTAAATGCATACCATACTGGTTCTGTGGAAATGAGGTTACGAATTCTATAGCTTAAGCTGAGGGAAGCCACAGTCGATGGTGGGTTAGGTACCAGAGAAGGAGATCGGAGGGGGAGCTCTGGTGTAGAGAGGTGTTAGAGAGAATTTGGTAGGGCTTTGCTGCTTAAATGTTGCTCATCAAATGAGGAGGTTAGGACCTCTATTTATAATAGTTGGTGGGAATTCCACGGGCATAGGGCATGTGGATTATGGATAAGTGTTGTTGAGATGGCATTTTTATAGAAGGTGCACAACTGGTAGGTTGTTGATGATGTGTTAGGGTATGCGGACATGCATCTGGGGATATAGAGACTGGGAGGCCGTGAGTTATCAAAAGCATAGATATGGCCCTCTGATGAAGTCGTGTCATGTCGTCCATGACCTATTTATGCACTAAGTCACGGTCTTAAGTGTGTAAAGGGTAAACGGAGTGTTGTTCATTATTGGATTATGTACAAGTCATGGACTTCTTTATAGGCCAGGGCATTTTATTAGCACTTAGTATATCTTTGTTTTGCCTATGTGGGCTTCCAAGCCACACATCAAATATCTGTTAGTAATAGTATTTTGGGTATAATAAAATCCCCTCAAGCTTTAGTGCCAAGAGGTAGATTATTTAATTTTTAGGCTTTGTTCTTATCCGTGGACCATCGTCAAAAGTTGGGGCCACTTACTGAGAAGACTAAACCTTGTGGAAGCGGCGGCTTATTATTAGTAAGCTGAACCCTTGCTTTTTCATTTAGAAGTCTACAACGTTTTATCTTTTCTTGACCTCTTATATAAATGGGCTGAGCCCGTGGACTCATTATCTTGTTCAATACTTGAGAGCAAAAGCTGAGGCAAATTTCATGACACCAAAGATGATTTCTGACGACTTTCTCGGTGACCCATTTCTTTGATTTTCTAGGTAAGATTTCTCTCTTTACTCTACGATCTTTTCTATTAATTTATCTGTTAGTGTACTCTCCTCTTTTGCACGCTTAAATCCTTATAAACACCTTATGCAAACCATTAAAACGTATGAATCAAAGGTTTTTTTGTGGGTTTTTGTTTGTTTATTGTTGTTGAAATTAACCAACCTCTAAAATCATCACCATGTATACACTTCTGAAATCGTTAACACATAAACTCAATAGTTTCCAAAAACTCTCTCTCTCTATCTATCTCTCTCTAGCTACCCTAACTAGGGTTACAGGGCTGCTCTCAGGCCCCACCCATCCAAGTCGATCCCATACCTCCTGACCCACCATATGTATAAAGTAAATACTTTGCAATTGTGGTGAAGGAAAACACAAACAATTATATTCCTTTTATCCAAGTCACCTCCTTTAAGGGAGAACCTACAATTAGGTTTTCCAATGAGGATATTCAATAGTTGGCTGCTCCTTTTAAATTCCCTATCGTGGGAAAATTCTCCCATGAAAAACCACCATTAGAAGATATAAAGAAGACACTTTATACAATGAACCTCAAATTTAGTGTGGGACTGTTATATCAAAAACATGTCATCATAAGATTGTTTCATGAGGAAAATTTTACTAGGCTTTAGATGAGAAACCAGTGGTTCATTGGGCGATCCCCAATGAGGACTTTTAAATGGAGCCCGGAATTTAGGCCAGAAATTGAGAGCTTGATAGTGCTAGTATAGATATCTTTCCCATCCTTACCTATCCATTTCTTCTCTAAAGCTACATTATTTTCAATTGCACAGGTAGTGGGTAAACCACTTCATATGGACATCTCCACAACCTTAATAAATCATCCTCTTATTGCAAGGGTTTGTATAGAACTTAATCTCCTTGCTGCTAAACCTGACAAGGTTTGGATTGGATGTGGAGAAGAGGGATTTTGGAAAAAGATACCTTATGAAAAAATCCTAAAATATTACATCGAGTCCTATAAGCTTGGCCACGATAAAGGATCTTGTGTCTTTAGCAAGACAAATAATGTCTCTGAAGGTGATCAAAGATAATCCAATAACCAACACCAAATAATCCAAAAAAACATTCATTTCTAAACCAAATCCTACTACCATGGAAACCTGTCACCCTAAATAATCCTTTTCCATTCAAAAAATTACTATCCCAAAGCCCCTTGAAACCTATTTATCCAAAGGACAATCCTTAAATAATCCTAAAGTACCAAACAACAATCTTAATTCCTCAATATCTCTCCCGCCTTACCTTCAAGACCTTAACCCTAACCAAAACTTTATTCAAGAACCTTGCCCCAATCAAATAACCAACCAAGATCCATCATTTTTCCATCATTCATTTTAACAATCCCCCACTCAAATTCCCAAACGAAAAAGATAGTAGATTTAATGCAAGAATTCATTCACAATATTCAAGAAGAGGATTTCAATAAGGAGGATGTTATAGTAATGCATAATCTCATGCTTTCCCCTAAGGGAAAGGAGATCCCTAAAGTTCCAAAAAGTGATCTGCTGAAGCCCCTCTCAAGCTCTGATACTGAAGAAGAAAATTACAATTTCCCTCCTCTTATAGAGGATCTCATCTTATTTTTTTTAAAAGGGCAAAAAATCTAGCCGTCTTTAAAACACCTAATCAAATCACTACTAACGAAGCAAGTGCAAAAAAAGGTACAATAGTTAATCAAGTATCTAAAGGGAGACCTCCAGACAGTATGGAATATTAGAGGTTTATCTAATAAACCCTCTAAAAGAAGACTCAAAAACTGTGTAAGATTCATAATTGCCCTTTCATAGATCTTTTAGAACCTAAATCTAAATTTGAGAAAATGGATGATGAAAGATTTATAAATTTTAAAGGTTGCCTTATAAATTCTAATAACAAGATCTGGTTCTTGTGGAGATTTTGAGTGTTTTGTGATGTAGTTTGTAATGATGATCTGACCATGCTTTTAAAAACTTCTCATCCTCACATTGCTTCTGAAGTATTCTTCTCTATAGTCTATACTAAGTGTAGCAGAGCTGAGAGATTCCATCTATGGTACTACCTCAATTAACACAGAGTTAATTCAAAGAATAAAATTTGGCTTGTAATGGGAAATTTCAACATGGTCTTTAAAAGTGATGAAAAACTTGGAGGAAAGGAAATTGATTATAATGCAGTTGAAGATTTCAATAATTTTGTGTTAAATGCATCTCTTTTGGAAGTGAATTTTTTTGGCACAAAATTCACTTGGCACAACAATAGAGATAATGGTAAAATTTGGGGGCCAGATTAGATATAGGCGTAGCTTCCATAGAATGGAGCATCTCATTCCCCAATTTCTCCCTAGCCCACCTTAATAAAACCTACTTAGATCACAGTCCCCTTTTATTTTCTATCCAAACTCCATTAGACTCCATTCATAAGCCTTTTAAATTTTAGAATATAAGGTGCCAACATAAAGATATTAGTCAGATTATTGAAAACTCTTGGAACCACCCTTTTTCAAGTAATCCTTTTAGAATATTTTCTACTAAGCTTCAGAGACTAAAGTCTCCTCTTGTTGAATGGAACAAAAGTCATTTCTAAAATGTTTTTGATCTTATTCAATAATTAGAGGATGAAGTTTTAACAACTGAAATTTCATATGAAGCATCTCCAACTCCTGATAATAGAGCTACATTATCTTTGTCCAAATCTTGGCTTTTAGAAGCTTAAAAAGAAAAAAAACTTTTGGGCCCAAAAAATGAGAGGTAAATGGATTCTTGAAGGTGACTCCAATTCAAAATCATTCCATGCTTCAGTGAAAGCCAGAAGGATTCATCAAATGATTCAAAACATTAAAGATAAGGAAGGGGTAGGAATTGAGAATATTGAAGATGTGAAAAAGGAATTATGCTCTTACTTTGAAGATATTCTTAAGTCTGATTCAATTAAAGGAGAAGATGCCATAATTGAAGTTATAGACCAATCAATTTTC
This sequence comes from Sambucus nigra, assembly GCA_949130495.1. Taxonomy (NCBI): domain Eukaryota; kingdom Viridiplantae; phylum Streptophyta; class Magnoliopsida; order Dipsacales; family Adoxaceae; genus Sambucus; species Sambucus nigra. The sequence goes on from OX422213.1 coordinate 215,503,831, forward strand.
TTCTGAAGAATCAAGTATGATTGATGCTTTCCCTGAAGATAATGAGATTTTTAAGGCCATATCTGATCTTAATAAAGAAGCTAGACCTGGCCCAGATGGCTTACATGGTCTTTTCTACAAAAAATTTTAGGAAATAATCAAAATCAACCTTATAAATGCAGTTTGTTTCTTTTTTTGCAGGTGGTGATCTTCCTAAAAGCTGGGCAATTACAAATTTTATGCTTATTCCCAAAGGCAATAACCTTGTGCCATGTTTTGATTATTGGCCTATTAGCCTATGTAATTTCTGCTTCAAGATTATTATAAAAATCCTTACAACTAAATTGTCTCTAGTTATGACTCACATAATTGGGAGTTCTTGAGCAGGTTTCATCAAACTGGACTTGTCAAAAGCATATGATATGGTCTCTTGGATGTTCTTACTAAAAACTCTCAGGAGATTTGGATTCTCAAAAACTTGGATTGATAGGATTTGGAGGTACCTTTTAAACAACTGGCTTTCAACCATTATCAATAGTCAATGTTTAGTTTTTTTTTTCAAATCTTATAAGGGCCTTAAACAAGGGGATCCTCTATCCCCTGGGCTTTTTATGTTGGTAGCTGAAACCCTTAGCAAAGGCATTCATAAACTCATCATAAATGGCCAAGTTAAACCTTTCTCTCATCCTAGACATTTACCCCTCATTTCTAATTTGAGTTTTACAAATGATTTTATTGGGTTTTGTAATGGAAGCCTCTATAGTCTCAAAAACTCTATTGCTTTCCTCAAAAAATTTGAATTGGCATCTTGCTAAATGCTTAACTTCGATAAAATTTCTTCCACTATCCATCATTTTATTCCTCCCCATAAAATTAGATTCATTTTCAAATAATCTAATCAATCCTATAAAAAAAATCCCCTCAAATATTTAGGTTTCCCTATCTTCTATGGTAGAAGAAAACATAGTTATTCTGAGGACCTCACTCATCAAATCAAGGATTAATTACTTTCTTGGCAATTTAAATTCCTGTCCTTTGCTGGTAGAAGAACTCGCATTACCTATGTCTTGTCTTCCTTTCCAATTCACACAATTGAAGTCTTAAACCCTTCAATAAAACTATTGCCATAATCCAAAATATTTTGAGTAAATTCTTCTGAGGATCCTCTAAGAATTTTGGCCCTAAACATCACTGGATCAATTGATGGTCTCTTTGTCTCCCTGTAGAAGAAATAGGTTTAGGTTTCAAGCTAATGGAAGATTTGTGTAAGTTAGATAGTTTAAAAATTTGCTGGAATCTTAATATTGATTAGAGTCTTTGGTCACAATTTTATTGGAACAAATATAATCAAATATATATCCCTTATTGCTCCTAAACTCATAGAAGAATTTAAGAAGTTTATGATATTTCTTAACAGTATACTACTGTTATATGTGATTCTAAGTATTGGACTCCAACCTATGATGGTAAATTTTCCTCAAAAAATACTTGGAACATTATCAGATCTCCTAAACCAACTACTTTTATATTCAAAACCATTTGGAATGTTGAATGGCCTCGAAAAATTTCTATATTCCTAAGGAAGTGTTTAAACAAAATTGCTCTGATCGATGAAGCCATTCAAAGTAAATGAATTCTTCTAACTTCAAGATGCCACTGCTACCTTAGTCATTCGGAAACTTCTAAGCACCTCTTTGTAAATGGTCCTATAACTTGTTCAATTTGGAACTACTTTGCTAATATGTTTGGTATGAAGATTTATTTTTCTTCCTTAAACTTATTACTCATGCCATACTGGTTAAGGAATCCTTCTTAAGACTTCATCAAATTTCTTTTCATCATTATTCCAGGAGCAATCATTTGGGAGATTTGGAAGAGTCGAAATAATTTTGTTTTTGAAGGAGATAAAATATGCTCTATGCAAATCATCAATCATGTCATTGATATGGTTAAGGTTTGTTACTCTAAGAAAAAATTCAAGCCTAGTCTTAAAGACTTTGAATTCACCTCGCAATTATTCAATATTCAAGTCCCTAGTGATAAATCCACATCTATTCAGATAACCCATTGGTTGAAACCTAAAAAATGGCATGGTAAAATTGAATGATGATAGATCTTCAAAGGGTAATCCAGGTCCAGCTGGCTCAGGAGGTATTATTAGGGATCATAAAGGAGTTCTTATTAAATCCTTCTCAACTTATAAAGGTAACTTTAACAATATTAAAGTTGAAAGCATGGCAATTCTTAGAGGTTTAAGGTCGATTTCTAGTCTTCACATCAACTTTGTCATTATTGAATCAAATTCTAAACTTTTTATAGATATATTGGTTAGTTCCAACCTATCCCTCCCATGGTCTATTATTAATGTATTAACAGATATCAAAGAGCTCCAATCCTATCTTTAGATTACTTATCTTTACACTTGGGGGTAAAATAATCATGTAGCTGATAGTCTTGCAAATCATGATATTTTTTCTTAGTCATACATTTTCTTCAATCACTCTAAGGATCTCCCTAAGTCTGCTAAAGGCAATTATAGAATGGACTTTCAAGGAATTAACTATGTCATATTTTCTAAGTAGTTTTCCTTCTTTTTATGTCTGCTTCAAGTTTTTCATTCTTTGATCTATGTAAGCCACCAAGGTAGGGCTCATCTACCTTTAAAAAAAACTTGAGAACTTTTTCCTCTTCTAATCTTAAAAAAAAAATCATCAACATACTCCTGACTTGAATTGAATCGTAGTCATAAACCCTTGTATTAATTTGAATTCGCGAATTATTTTTTTTAATTATTAGGGTTTTGACTGTTTTAGGATAAATGCCTGGATTTGAGGGTTTTTTATGGATATTGGGTGTGCTTGTAGTAGGCGAGTGATTTTGGAGTTGAAATCAGTAGTCTGACATTGGCTTAGATCGAATCTGATGGCTTTTGGGCATTTAAGTTGGTTTCTGGGCCAAATAAATGAAGTGTTATTCATCGTTGTTCTTGGCCAAAACCCTAGTTTTTACCTTTTTAATCTTGTTAGATCATTTAATTAAGGAGCCCGAGTTTTTTTATATTCTAGACTCGGTCTTTGACTAATGACTGCAGCATTATACTAGTGGCTTTTAGGATATAATTTTCTGCGAATGTTTATCACTATGCACTTTGAACACTTTGATCTACTCTAGGTATTTGAATAGTCGTGGTCTTGAAAATTAGGTTGTATATGCCCTAAATATATAGGAATCCACACTTTTCCCCGATTTTATACCCGTCTTGACCTTCAATTATTTATGAGGTCAAGGTATTTGAGACTCGTGCCTCTGTATTCTGCTCATAATGGCTGCAAACCTTTAGCTGTGAAGCTCCCTCTACTTTTACAAGTTCCTATCGCGGCTTTATGCATTGGAATACTTGGGAGTAATTGGAGGATTTTTGGACAAGGCATTTCGGTGTTCCTCCTCCCCTAGTATTACAGATCAAATCATTAAAAATAAGTGGAACGTGTAAGCTTGGATGCCTAACTTGTATATGCATTGATTCTGACTCTGTAGAGTCTTATAACTACAGGGGTTCAATGGAGTTTGCAAAAGATAGCCATAGAATTGAGGAAAATACCTTCTCTACAAGCGACAAACCACCAATTGAGAGAAGTACTACGACTCCTAGTGGAGAAATACCTACTGCATAATTAAGGGGTGCTGAATGAGTGGTTCATCCGCAGTACTGAGGTGACAATCGATCCCGCAAACCTTAATTATCCATGTATAATGAACGAGGAATGGTTGGCTCAACTGGCTGAGGCCTGTGAATTCCCAGAGGAGAAAGTTTTTACTCGGTCTTTTATGGAGCAACCATCGTGTTTTATGATCCCCAATGATAAGGTTTGCTTCCTTTGCATGCCTTCCTTCTAAGACTGCATCTTTCAGTGCCTGTTCCTCCTGTTAGGAAGATTTTAAAGGTGATGAATTTATCCCCAGCCCAAGTTGATCCCAATGGGTAGAGGTCTATCTTGGTAGCCTTACTGGTTTGGTACAAAAATTTGGAAGGGATATTTGACCGCAAGCTGCTGTATTTTTATAGGCTAAAAGATAACTCCGTGGAAAATACATGATACTATTATATGGGATTGCGAAATGGTGGTAGGTAACTTATGAGGGGATGACCTTCGAGTACCAAAAATTGGAAAGGTATATATTTTTTCATTTCCAGCGATAATTGGGAGATATACGCTGAGGATTCTAGGAGAGAGAGAGATTATAGTCTTTCGCAGTTGTAGAGACATCCCCCTATAGAAGGTATAACAATTTGGATAACATTTTTACGGCATTCGTATTTCATGCTTGAAATAATATTGAATTCAATTATTTTTTGTAGTCCTTGCAAGTTTGACTCCCAACGATCCTCAAGGGAAGAGGATTAAGAACACGGTATTGATTCCAGACAAGAAAAAATAATGTGCGATGTTCAATATTAGGGCTTTATACGAACTTGGGTACTGTACTGCCCACATTGCACCTGTGAGGCAAGCAACGAAATGTAATAGAGTTAACTTCATAAGTTGTGGCTTATATTTATATTTTAGTTTTTAGTTTCTCATTGTTTGCCAACTCTTATATAGGTACCTCCGTGGATTGGCATCCAGTGATGGAAATTGATAGGGAATTTTTTTTTCCCAGTTAGAAGAGATGGATGGGGCATCCAAATTTAAATCAAGCTTCGCGAATGGGCAAAGATAAAAAGAGGAAGATATCAGTAGACAAGGAATCTGTTCGGATGGCTGAGGTCCCTACTCGAACCCAAAATGAGGTCGTGACTAGTGATTTAAACATGCCACTTTTTGGTAATGCCACAGTTAACATATCCAATGTTGGGTTGGTTTCCCCATTGTTAAGGAGAAAAAAATTAACCAATCCACTCTAGCCATATCAATATCTAAGCGTCTCCGCCACGAACAGCTACTCTAGTGAATGCAAATGTCCAATTCCATAGAGTAGGGTCGTTCCTTCTTATTCGTGGCCTCGTATAAGCACGAAGAACCCAAAGTCTCCATAGAACACCACTTTTATCCTGGTGCCCTTGATGAGGGGGTTACGTACCCTAACGACCTCAAATGTTTGTATGACGAAGACACTGAGGATTTGGAGGAATACATACCCCACTGTCTTATTAGGGTAGGTTTGTCCATAACATGTACCTCCATAATAATTTCAAATGTTTACTATCTTATGTTCTTTATTTCTTCCAGGCTACTGAGTCTACCATGATCCAAATGGAAAATGTGAAGAACTTTACACCCTTCATAAGGTCACGGAGGGTTCCCACCAGGTTGTTATGGAAAGTGTCAAGGCTTCCCCCTTTTAAACGAGAGAGAAGTCTGTTGCTGCTGTCTTTCAGACTGAAATTCTTAATTCCAAGGCCAAGGTTGAAGCTATGAAGAAGGCCAATGTTGACACGTGTGATAATTTTAAGTAGGCTGTGGATGATTTTAAGGTTTCTGAGATAAAGTGACTAAAGGCTGCGAGACAAGCCATAATTAGGGAAGAGAAGGTTAACCAACTTGATATTAAGATCTAGGCCCTAAACTAAAACCATATCACACCCATGAAGAAGATGGTTGATGAACATGCTACAACCTTAAAGAAAGCTGCTGAGGATGCCATAGTAGTTTCAAGATTTTCAGGGACTTCTTCATTATCCAGAATAAAGCATATATCCACGACTACAAGGAGATGAGGCATAAAGTTGCCAAAAATTATCTAGAGGCCAAGAAAAACATTTTTCCTAAAGATTTACAGGCTTCAAGCACACTGAGTGTGTAGAGGAGTTACAGGCTATTGATGAGTTGGGTAGAAAATAAAAGTAGGAGGTTGTCTTGAAGCTGAAGGCACTGAGATTTCCCAAGAGGATGAGGACGATGGGGATGAGGATAATGGTGATGAGTCCTAGTATTATTTGTTTTGATTAACCATTTTTATTGAACAATGCTTGTATCAAAATCTTTAATAGAATGAATTTTTGAGACTACATCCTTATGCGCCTCATTGTTTTGCATATTTCATCTTTAAACTACACCGTATGGTAGACTTGCTTGCTCTTTAGTCTTCAATGACCTGTATGCTTCGCTATCTTCACTTTAGCCTTGTTAGGATTGTATCCAGGTTGCTTATACTTGCAGTCTTGTCTTTTAAACTATATGTAGCTTAACTGTGGTTTCATCCTTAAAAATGAAATGCATGTAAACAATATGTCTGTGGACTTGAGAGGTATAATGGCAACAAGATTTAGGTATTACACTAAGCTTAACATGATTAGACTTTTCCAAGTATGATAATGATTTCGATTATGTTTGCAACCTTAGTTTTGCGATCTTGTCCAAAGGCTTAAGGTGAAACTTCACGGACTTGGAGGGTATAGTGGCCCTACTTTCATTAGAGAGTACTCAGAGGACTTAAGGGATACAGTGCCCCCCTCCCCAGATTTTATCATGACGTTTTTTTATAGTTGTGGACATTAGGATGGTGTCTTTAATTTTTATAGCCTTACATTTCTACCATGCTCCTCAGTATTTTCAAATCTTCCAATCTTTTGGGGTAGTATTAGGAGACATCTAAGTCTATATGGGGTATTAGAAACCACTAGCCACCCAATGCTATGTGGAGTATAAGAAACCATCCAAGGCTATGCTGTGCTATTCTGAAGTCGACCCCAAATCTTTGATAAAAGACTCACTCTAATAAGGAACCGTCGTCATAGAAGATCCGACCAGAATATCTTTTGTACAAGTCTTTTGTACCTTTTTTGCTACCATCTGAGCTATCATCCTTAGAAGTCTGCTGGACTTTTCTGCCTCTTCGGCCTCAGTCTTCTTATTTAAGGCTTATGGATAATTACACCTTTGAGTTTATTAATAGGGTTATTAGGCATTTATGCCTTCCTGGTCGCGGTCTTCTTATGACCTGAAGGACCATTGTCTTGGTCGTTATCTTAAGGTGTGATTGTTACTAGGTTTCTCGTTAAACCTGTTGAAAAAGAATTTGCAAAGGAGTTAAACTAAAATGCTAACTTTTTCATTGATATATATATATATATATATATATATATATAGATAGAGAGAGAGAGAGAGAGAGAAAGAGAAAAAAAGAAACGGCTTCTGTACGGGAGCCCGAATGTAGGACTCCAATGCGAATGTTTTTTAAAAATTAAAAAAAAATATTTTTGCATGGGTTCTAAACATTTCAGGGAACCCCTATAAAAAAATCAGCTCAAAATGATTTTTTTTGTATTTTAAAAAAATGGTCCATTATTTGCTAGTTTTTTAAACAACTTAAAAACTATCAAATGTTGACCCTTTTTTTTAAATACCAAAAAATATTATTTTGAGTTGATTTTTTTATAGGTGTACCCTGAAATGTTTATAACCCATACCACAAAATTTTAAAAAAAAACATTTTTTTTTATTTTAAAAATCAAATCCCACATGGGAGTCCCGCATAAGGATCCCACATATGAGCCCCCTTCTTTATCTCTCTCTATATATATGTGTGTTTGTGTGCGCGTGCGCGCGCGCGTGTGTGTGAGTGTCTATGCGCACTTAGGGAATACAAAATTAATATGTAAGCAGTGGATTTGCAGGGATTTGCTAAAGTACAAAACAAACAAACTTTGTCCCCCGATTTCCGAGAGGGTTGCGGAATTGTAGTGATCTTTGTTCAGTTAAGGGTTGCAGCATGTAATCTCTACATCATTCCTTGTCTTGCAAGCCTTTTGACCTAATTCCTTAGGCATAGGTATTTGTTGGTCGTGTGGCCGATGTCTTTATGAAAATCACACCACTTGCTTTCATCTCTCTTACTAGCAGGAGATTCCAGCTTCCCTATCCATTTGAGGAGGTTCTCTTTTTTATGTTGGTAAAAATATCCTTCAAGTCGGAGTTTAGAGGGGTGAAATCCTCATATGGATTGTTTGGTCAATCACCATGCTTTCCCTTCTTCCTCTCAGAGGCATTGGGCACAATCTTCATCTTGGGGTCTTCGGCCTTCAGTGTGTTAGTGAAGGCGGATGACTCAAGCACGAGAATTATCTGGTCGGGGAGGTTAATTTGACTTTGGAGGGAGGCCTAACCATCATACAGATGGGTGATGCACCTAATTATGTGGACTATGCTTCAGTCTTCTGGGCACTAGATCATAAGTTGCCTTCCATGATTCTTTTCTTTATATAGTTAGTTTTTTAGAAAATCTTTTCTCTGAGACGAACTAAACAAAGTGAGAAATCCAAAGGTCATAGAGTTAGCAGAGTAAAACATTGAACATATATCAATGATGGGATGCAACCTTTAGCTTTGAGGTCGTGGTCACCTAAGCCAATAAGGGGGAGGTCATAGCTTTTGTCCTTCACAACGAGTTTTTCCACTACGATTGATATGATCAAGCACAGTTTTCTCTCCAGACGGTTCTATCTGGGGGATAATTTGTCGGATGCATGCCCTTCAATGGGAAAGTAACTAAAAAGCTAATAAAAGCGTCTTAACCTATCTTGGGAGATTTACTGATCCTTCAGGCCATAAACTTGTTGGATTTTGCTTATGGAATCATCATTTTTCAATCCTATGAACTGGCCTTATTTGATTTAAACCCGACTCGTAAGCCATAAAATATGTTATGGGGGTTTCCAAGTGTAATACCCTAACCTTTGATTAAATATTTGAAACAATGACTACATGGTGTGCATGGAGTAACGATAAGAAGTTTACATAAAATACGCACAAACTAGTGGTCACATGGATTTTACACATATTTTAGAGGACATGCGTAGGATCGCATGCCACATGCGTGTCATCGCATGAGAATTCATCGACACTATTGGCGAAATGAGGTAATTGTGAGAATATTAAAAAGTCTAAGAATTTAAGAAGAATTTAGGGTGCGACATTGGAAATTTATGGATGTTATATGTGCATATCGATCTAAGTATATTATGGACTTTTTTATAAAATAAATATCAAGTGGTGTTAGTTTGTACAAGTCGTGTTGGGCCGAAATAGTGAGGCAAAAATATAACACTATCAAGCAGCAAACAAATAAAAAGGAAAAGTCGATACCAGAGGCATGGGGAAATAGAATGTACTAGGGCTACACAACGAAATCGGGAAAACCGATAAACCGAACCGAACCGATTGTATTGGATTGGGTTGGTTCGGTTTTTTAGACTATTGGTTCAGTTCGATTCTCGATTCCACTTTAAATCCAACCCGAACCGATCTGCTACCCAAATCGATTCGAACCGATACGGTATATTTTATAAAATAAATAAATATATATGTATATAACACTTGTAATTTATATTTTTGGGATTACCTGAGTTTCTAACTTATGTTATTGGGGATCATAATTAATTTTGACCTTAAAAAATTATTTTTGAAATACATTAATCTTAAGATTTCATTAAGTTTGAAATATGAATTTGGAATCGAAAATCGATCTGAACCAATCTAGGAATCGTTGGTTCGGTTCTACACAATTATCGATTCGGTTTCGATTCCAAAAATTTGGAACCAACCCATCCCGGTTCTTTTCTCAGGTTAGTATCAATACCGAACCATGTGCACCCCTAGAAGGTACATAGCACTCAACCTATTAAAAGTTATTGGAGCCAAAAACCTTAAAAACAAAAATAAAATGCCATTCGTTAGTTTCCAACGAGGAGAAAAATATGAATGGTTCCATAGTCAACAATATTAGGCGGTTTGGCAGGTGTGTCATGGTTAACAAATGTGATAGTTTAACGTGGAAACCAAGCTGAAAACTAATACCTCATCCCCTTGTGTACAACAATAGGGTCTAATCCAAGGGGGGGTGAACATTGCCTATTGTTCAAAATGTGGTCTGCCACTTTAAATCCCATTCGTTGGTTTATTTTCTTTTTAGAGTATATATATAACACCAACAAGACTCCTTATTTATAAAAACTTTCGGCCGGAAGTCAGGGTAGAAAACTTCTTCCCAAAATGAAAACCTTCTGTAATAGAGAGACACAACGTGACTATATATATATATATATATATATATTATGGGGTGTTAAAGAGGGTTTAAATGGATCTTCATGAAGACAAGTTTGGTGGAGCTAGATAACCCATCTAAGGCCACCTTAGGAGGTCAGGGTCGTCATCTTCTTTGATCTTACATGCCTTCCATTAATTAGAGCTTCATTTCAGGTGGAAAAAATCTACTCTTAAATTAAAGACTATATTTTTGGTGTATTTGTAGTCTTGTTATTGTTGAATATTAAGAGTAAGATTTCTATGAACAAAATGATGGATTTTCTAGTGAAACTAAATATAAACATTTTTATGAAATAAAAATGTAAGAAAATATCATTTTGTTAAAAATAAATGAATAACACATATTTTAAAATTTCTTGAAATAAAGAGTTGGATTTAAAGAAAGGTGTATGAGTAAGCTCGGTTTCGCCGCGGTGTGAGAGTCACCTACGCGCCGATCGTTTTATTTTTGGCTCACCAACTCTATAAAAAAAACCTAAACTATGACTATACTCTTTTAAGGGAGTATAAAGGCCAAGTTCGGGTATCAAAAATCCACAGAGACGAGTTGCTAGAATTTAATTGGTTTATTACTTCTCAATAAAACTGTAAAAGATAATTTTTGCTAACTAAAAAAGAAAAGATAACAAAAGGAAAAGGTTAATCTAGGAATGGGTAAATTAAATTAAATTAACAAAGAGAATAAAAACTATAGGTTGCGTCGGATATCCCCCATCCCGAGTTAATTGGTATAAATGGTTACTTGGGTTCACGAATTATTAAGATTGAGGCTCGTTTCGTCAATTAATTAAATCAAGAGTTGTCACACCCCTAAATTCGCATAAAAGACTAATATGATTTTGGGGTCAACAAATATCACAAAAATTACACATGCAAGGTCGTAAATACGGAACAAACATGATATACCCCGTTAAATTTTCTAAGCGTAATAACTAGGACAACCCGCTCGAAATAAACCCCTCAGAAATCATCACCAAAGCAAAGTAACCCATCAACCCGAAGTGAGTTCAATCTGACACGGCCTAATCTAAATTAGCCGCTACACATGATTAGAAATATTAAACAACCAATTAATAATTAAACAAGAAACAAGTAAATTAAACTAATTTATCTAGGCAAAAAATTAAATGCAAAGCATGGAAATCTAAATTAATACAAAGCTTGAACAAGAAGAGAACTTACATTAATGGAGGATACACAACAAGAAAGGAGGAGAGGGGTGGTCTCCTACAAAAATCCCCAATATTTTCTAGCCCTAAAACTAACCTAAACTAAAGACAAGAGAAAAAAATGAGATATTAAGAGATTATTACAAAAATACACTAAGTGCCACTTATATGCTATGATGGAAAAAGGAAAGAAAATGAGAAAAGAAATGAAAAAGGGAGATAAGTCTCCAATTAAGGAATAAAAGAAAATGAAAAAAAGAAATAAAAAAGGAAAAAGAAAAGTCCAGCAAAAGATCTCAGCAAAAACAGGGTACCGGTCGACTGCGCAAAAGGGAGGAACACACTGCCTCAGACTCAAGGTTAAATGGGAAAATTCGGTCGACTTTGACCGTGCCTGCTGGGGCAGCCCACAATCTACGCAGCCATGGCCAAGATCCAACAAAACTCCATTGATGTTCAAGCTAAGGTCACCACGAATAGCCCAAACCATGACCTCCAATCCCATTTGTGACCTGTCATGGCTTTAGCTCGATGCCGAAAGCTCTCATGGATGCCAAAGTGTGTAACCCGAGACCCACGCTGCTACCTCATTTGTATAACCTGAGACCACCAATTCATAAGCCACAAATAGGCCTGTTATATTTAAGTATAATCCGAGACCTGCACGCAACTTCTCAAAAACCCATCTGTTAACGCAAAAATTCTCCATCTACGAGGACCAATTAGAAAAGGACACATGTCATCCTACGTGGCAATATTCGACATTCGAGGAGAGTTGGTCGGCACCCGAGGAGTATTAGTCGACACCCGAGGAGAGTTGGTCAGTACCCGAGGAAAATTAGTTGGCACCCGAGGAGTATTAGTCGGCACTGAGGAGAGTTAGTCGGCACCTGAGGAGAGTTGGTCGGCATACCAACCAGGAAGATCAAAGGATAACTATGCATTTAATGTGCATGGCAACGCATTTAATGAGCCTTAATGTACATTTATACTGTATTAATAGATGACAACACATAGCATACCAAGCAATTCAACAATTAGATTCGTTGAATGTAGACATAAATGTCTACATACAATGAATCTCTTTATCTCCCATCACTATAAATACATGTATCCCCTTAGCCAAAATGGAGGGGATGCGGGGGAACCTAGAAACCCCATACACAAGATACACATCCTTTCTCTCTCTACACCCTATTGTGCTATTGTAAACCCCTGGGAATAAAATAACAGTGGACGTAGGCTTTATTCATAGCCGAACCACTTTAAAAATCTTTGTCTCTCATGTGCTTCATTGGATTGCATTTATCTATTTATCTGTGATCATAAAAACGGGATTCGGTCCAGTTTCTTGCATCAACACCATCAATGGTGGCAAACACTAAACCATGATCCATTTCTAAAATTGGCTAATCCTCGACCCGAATCAATATGCGTGTAACTAAACCCGATCCCTAATTTCGAACGAAAGGCCTCAATTTAGAAGAAACCAAGAACCCAAGCCAAACCCGAGCTATCTCCAAAATTGCCATGTCTGTTTGATATTTGCTGCAAAGGTGGGTACAAGAGAAAGGGACGTGGAGGTAATTAAACAAATTGTTAATATATTAATAAAATAGAATCTTATATCTCTTCCCCGATTAATGGTTTGTGTTTCCTTCGTTTGGACTCCGATTCGAGCAACGTTCATGGTCACGCGAAGCTTGGCCTGAGGGATACAACTTTCGTGAAGACTTTAGTCAAAAATACCAAAGTGTGAAATTACAAAAATGAGCCCTGAACGTGCGAATCGCAACGAAACTTTATCAGAACGCGCTCAAACTTCATACTAAGCACCATAACACCTATAAAAGCTCAATAATGCCTCAAATAACATTTTAGCGCATAAAACGGAGGTTGTCTGATTAGTGAGCATAATTATAGCAATTACAGTACCCGAGGGGACTAAAATGCATAAGTTCGAGGGTAATGAGTGTTATGATTTGGGACGAATCACACCCCCTAACTTATAGATTGCTAGTCCCTAGTAATGAAATTCAATGCAAGAAGAACTATAAGAAAACCGCAAAATAGGAGATATATACAAAAGCGATAAAAAAGATAAAAGCCACTTTCACAGGCGAACGATTGCATTTAGCATATGCAATAAGCCATTAAACCCCTAGGTTACCCTAGTGGACGAGTGTCGTCTCATGAGGGTTTTCAGGGTGGAAACCCACAAACATCATATAGTTTCCTCAAAATATGCCCAACCCAATATGCGACAAACTCAACAACGACGAACAAGATTTTAACATGTTATTAGCAATACAAACGAATTCACATGAAAAGTCTCTAGTAATTAACAGTTTGAATGCACCTCATAGAATTGAAAATTTAAAAGTGGGAGGGGAGCGAGCAAATGCAAAGTATGATTTGGCAAAAACTTAAATAAACCGGATAAACATTAAAGCTTGCATACAAGTCAATCCTCATCGGATATTACTCTCAGCAAATGAATTCACTCAAAACAGGGAGGTAACACACGAAACATGCGGGTATAAAGAGTAAATGGAAATGGAAATTAGGTCGTACACATGTCACAGATGAAGAATGCTTTATAAAAAATGAAAAACTGTAATCTCAATGAAAGATACCGCACATTAATGGAGGCGAAAAGCATTTTCACAGATTATCAAAACAATTTTAACTTTTAAATTAAATGAACCCTAAGGTCACATAGAACTTGATAGGGTTATAATGTAGACTAAGCTAGGGTACGAAATGAAGGATATGTATATACGGATTCAAAGTGTTCAGAGATAAAAACTCGAGATAATGAGAAAATGCGGGCAATTTCAAAAAACAAAACGAAAAATACAATCCATAAAAGGCATTGAATATAACAATGGGGAGAGTAATCAAATCTTATTGAACACTATACAAAACATATACATTTTTCTCTTTATTTCTTTTCTTCTTTTTCGTTTTCTTTTCTTTTCTTTTGTATTTCTCACTTTTTCTTTTGTTATCTTTTGTTTTCTACTTTCTCTTTTTCATGTCTTTTTCACTTCTTTCTTTTCTCTACTTTTCACACTCTCACATGCCTAAATTGCAAACATACAACACGAACATCATTCAATACCAAGTATCATTCCAAACAAAGGTACGAAAGGTAATATGTATGGCTTATAACTCTAATATGGAGTTGGTTATGGGATTTGGGGGAATTAAATGAAAGGCTAATATTTAGGCTCAAAGGGGTTGACTAGGAAAAACATATAAGGTGAGGTCAAGGCTAATATGGGTGATATAACCAAGATTGCCTATGATCATTTCCTAAAGTTTACGCAATTCTCGAGTCAAAACAAACTTTAAAAATCATGCTCGAGTAATACATTTCATATATGAACTCAATTAATGAACGATCAAATGAAAGAATAGTGAGATTACCAACACATTCAACGTTTTCAACGAGGAAAGAAAAGTGTATAACACTCACAAACGACGAAAGGTACAAAGCTTACTCGGTGTAAGTATATATAATGCAACAAAAGATTACCGAGTTATAAAAATCTTAAACCAAATCAATAGAGCAAGAAAAGTGCATGTGCTCATGGGATTAAATTTTAATTCATGAAGTTATTCATAATATCAATTATTTGAGGACTAAAGTCTAATAACTTCTAAAATTGAGAACATGCATCATTGAGTTGTCTATTGGATCGGGCAATTATTGAAATTTATCATTGAAAACAAAGACAAAATGCCCAACAAAGGAGAAAAAAAAATCTTTTTGAAATTTTTAATTTTTTTACAAGAAAAGCATGCTTGGGAATAGCATTTAATCAAATCAAAGAAACTAACAATGAATGGATAGAATATTCCACACCCCCTAACTTAAAACCTGACATTGTCCTCAATGTGAATTAAGAACCAAGTTAAAGAGAATAAAAGAGCGATATTACCCAAAAAGGAGCGATCTCGTGAAAGTACAAGTCCAATGATTCCAAAAAACATGTTAGTACCAAAGCATAACAAAAATAAGAAATAAAATTTTAACTAATTACACTAGACTATAAGTAAGAATAAAGAAAAAATGAGAAAAATAAAACTAATTATTTACAACCTACAATTTTGACTTCTAACTAACTATACACTAGAAGTTGAAATTTTTGAGGGTCCACTCAAACTATGATTTGAATTTGGAGGATAACCGGTGTATCCTCACTTGAAAGCATGCTTCCCAAAAAATAGGAATTTCGTTTGAACAACGGAAGGCATGTAAAAGGCGAAAGAAGTGAACCATCCCCAATTAAAAAATTTAAAGTGAGGATGGGGTATTTGGATAAGACGGGTGATAAACACGCAAGGGGGCCAAGAAAAATAGAATTATCTCCCAAATATTTTGAAATTAGAATGGGAGGTGGCGCACATAGAGGTAAATATGCCTTCATGGAAGGCAACTCGAGCAAGTACTCCTCATCGTTGAAAAGGTTTAACACTTAAAAGTTTGAAACCGATTCATCGGGTACTAGCGCCGGTGTGACAGTATAGAATAAAGATGGGGAGGAAAGAAATTCAAACTCAAGAGATGAGTCATCATCGCTTGAAGATTGACTTTCGAAGAAAATAAGATCATTTTCAATGAAATATTCTTCTTTGGGGACCAAAGAATAAATTATTTCATTGCAAATGGATACTACATACATTTCATCCTCACTTTCATTCTCTACTATAGCATGGGACAAGTGAGGGATGGTTTGTTCCAAAGTAGGCAAAAATTCCTCATTTGGTTCAAAATATTCCTCAACTTCAAAAGTCTCGGAAGAAAAATCGTCGTTGAATTCAAATAATAAATCCAATTCATACTCCAACAAACGATTTTCTTCCCGATAATGATTTTCAATTTTCTCATTTTCAAGCATGCGCAAACCTCGTCTAATGTCATAGGCTGAGGTGCGGATTCTTGAAAATGAGAACTTTGAAAACTATTATCGGACTTACAATAAAAATCATTAATATAAGAATTTTGAAAGCTAATGCATTTAGTTTCAAAATTATTATCATAAGGAATTAGAGGCCCAAAATCGTTACAATCATCCTCAAAATACATGCACTCCATGAAATACCCCATATTTTTATGACTTTTAAATTTAGGGATTTATTAAATTTAATTGAGATAGATTAATTTAATATTAATCCAAAAATTTGTTTTAAATATTTACTAGCGTGACGAGAGTTAGTAATTATTGGAAAATTGTTGATTTGTTAAATATTACTTATTGAATAGAGTAATATGTAGAATTGAATTTACAAAAATTGTCACGAGGGAATAATATGACAATTATGAAAATTAAGCCAGGAAGCGCCTGTGTCGCGTCAGGACTAAATTATTATTATATAAAGTGAATTAAATTATAAGTCACCCGTATGGTCATTTCAAGTGCGCCAATGTGTCCGGAAGGGTCGAGATAGTCAGAGAAGTATACCCGGGGGTTTAGTTTGGGTCTCGGGGCGTTTTTAGGCCTAATTGGCATCCCGAGAGCGTATTGTAGTCATTTTGTATTTTTGGGTAATTAAACCGACGAATTTTCCTAAGATATATCAGCCATTTAAGTTAGGCTTTTAGGGTTAACAATAACAGAACCTAAGTACGACCATTAGAGAAGAAGGTAGGAAGCTTTCCAAGCAATCTGAGGCCAATAACTCATCCGTTTACACCGCCACAACCACCAACACATAGATCCCACGACGAGGAGCGCAAATGTACCTTTTTTATCCATAAATCAGACTCTTAAATTTCCAGGCAAGTATCTATCTTGCTTTTATTTTAGTTATTGTTTCATCCATGCTAGATTGGGATTGTTATACACATGTTCCATAGAAAAATTTGAGGAATTTGCGAATTAATCACATGTTTTGGTGGAAATAATTGTATTCTGGACATCCCAATCATACGTAAAGGATAACCCATGAATTAGTATGAGATTAGAAGCAAGAAATCTGGAGAAGAAATTAAAAGAATGGAAGTTTTATGAAAATTAGGGTTCTTGATAGTTAATACAAATTGGCCCTTTAATTCAATTCCGTTGAAGAAATTATACATGTCTTACGTAGAAATTCATGCATATATGTATGTAGAACCAGTAGTAACCTTATTTGGGAGTTTGGAAATTTTAAATGACGTTTTGGAGAAGATTATTGATTGAAACCCATAGGTTGAAATTGCGGTTTCTGGGCAAGAACTGCTTCAATCGATCGATCGACCCAAAAACATCGATCGATCGACCCCATTCCCTCGATCGATCGACACCTTCTGAAAACTGCATATTTTCCCATTTTTCTTTAATCCGGTTTAATTACGTAGGAACCCTTGCTTATAATTTATAGAGTATGAGGAGTCGTGAGGAAGACCAGTAAGGTCTAAATAAACCCCGTTGAATGAAATTTAATATGGGTGAAATAGTGGGTTAGCAGGGAATTTCGGTACACATTAGAGATTGTGAATAAATTCATTAATGAATCGAGGGACTCGTGAAAGACTTAGGCCGGAAGGTTAAAGATGGTATACCTACTGAAATTATACTTAGCGAGATAGAATACTTTGAGAGATGAGAAGTAAGTATAAAATAAATTATATATGAGAATAAAAGAGACGAATATGTTATGCGAGATAATTGAGTAAATTGTGCTAAGAATGGATAATTATAATTATGGATAGTGGGCGCACCTAATTTAGAAAATGTGAATATTTATATATATGACTGTGTGACTGTGCATATATTATGTATTGGTGTAAAAATAATACCCAGGCTAGTTTCTATCACGGAGGTTTCCGCGCCGAGACAATCTTATCTCTATTGGACCTTTATGGGGGATATTAACTCGTACCCTGGAAGATAGTATCCTCGATACAAGCTATCTGAAAATGATAGTCAGATGTTCTAAAAGACGTGAGGGTATGTGCTAACCTCTTAGGACCTGGAACTATGCTTCGCCTCCATTTGTTTGTGTATTGTGTTAATACAGTTCGAGCGTGATTCTGAACTAGTATTTCCCTTAGTTTGAGTGATACGGGGACTTGATAGCAGAGTATGCTAGCACCATAGATTTTAAGTGGGGTACCGTTAGTATATATATTATATGTGTGACTAATATATATACATATATCTATATGGGAACTTTCTACTGTGCTTATAAGTAGATAAGTAATGAATAAATGCTTCAACTTTCTTATAAGTGCTCGAGAACTTTATAACGGTAATGAGTTATCCTAAATAACATAAGAAATCTTGAAGAGAATGATTTTTCCTAAAGTAAATATCATAACCTTACTTTTCACATGATAAAACCTTATGGAGAATAAGTTAAAGAAACCGATGAGATTTATTAGTACGATAGGCGTGCACACTAGGTGAGAGGTGAGAATTCTCAAGAGAGTGTCGCACACTAACATGGTTATTGCATTAGCTGGTAAGCATTTTAAATACTTGCTAAACTATTTTACACTCGGGCTATATATATATATATATATATATATATGTATGTATGTATTTATTACAGGTGCCCAGCCACAGGGGCGTCAGGCTTGGATCTTTGGATTGTTGACGTGCTGCAGGGCGTGCACACTAGATGAGAGGTGAGAATTCTCAAGAGAGTGTCGCACACTAACATGGTTGTTGCATTAGCTGGTAAGCATTTTAAATACTTGCTAAACTGTTTTACACTCGGGCTCTGACCCGTTTCCTGACATCTTTTCTCTCTTGTATGTATATATATATATATATATATATATATATATATATATATATATATATATATTTTACAGGTACCCAGCCACAGGGGCGTCAGGCTTGGATCTTTGAACTGTTGACGTGCTGCAGCTAGTGTGGGAGTTGCAGGTCTTCGCAGTAGACGACTTCATCCTTGTTTCCTCAATCTTTCATTTAGTTCTCCTTAGATAGGGCATGTGTCGCCCATTTCCAGTTTTATCTGGTTCAGAGTGATTTGTACTTTTGATTTATTTCATTATTCTGTTGTAGTTGGGATTACTTGTAATTATCACTTTGTCCTGCGATTTGGGATATTTTATTTGGATTGATTTATCTAGCATGTCCTTTCATTTGGATGGTTTGGTTTTAATACTATCAATTGTATTCGTGAAAATGGCTTCGTAATTAATAATAACATTTAGACTTAATTTATAAGATTAAATGTTTTGACACTTAGCTTAATTATTTAGGGTGTTTAAATTGGTAATTTTATTTTGCGACAGTGGTGCTAAGAATGAACCAATCGTTCACCTTGATTTTAATCTAATAAAGGACTGATCACCCGGTATTTAATTAGGCGGGGTGTCACACTCCAAAGCTCGAATTTGGTTATACTCACCCAAAGACATTATAGAATTTGTAATTTTTTGGGTCTCAATGTATTTACCAAAAGTCATAGGGGTACGTGGATTTTGAGAATTATCATTATGATTACAGAAAAAATTGGAATAAGACATTCTTACCCCAAAAATAGCTCAAGAAAGCAAGCTCCACAAAGAATGATGTGCAGCGGAAAAATTCGAGCGGTTCTTAGCGCTCAAATGTAAAACTCCTGCAAAAATGTTAGAAAAAATACAAATAGAAAGAAATTAATATGAAATACCAAATCACATAAATTCTAAAACATCAAGTCCCCGACAACGATGCCATTTGATTAAGCTGGTTTTTGCCACGGCGCGAGAGTCACCTACGCGCCGATCGTTTTATTTTCGGCTCACCAACTCTATACAAAAATCTAAACTATGACTACACTCTTTTAAGGGAGTATAGAGGCCAAGTCCGGGTATCGAAAATCCACAAAGACGAGTTGCTAGAATTTAATTGGTTTATTACTTCTCAATAAAAGTGTAAAAGATAATTTTTTCTAACTAAAAATAAAAGATAACAAAAGAAAAAGGTTAATCTAGACATGGGTCAATTAAACTAAATTAACAAAGAGAATAAAAACTATAGGTTGCGTCAGATATCCATCATCCCGAGTTAATTGGTATAAATGGTTACACGGGTTCACGAATTATTAAGATTGAGTCTCGTTTCGTCAATTAATTAAATCAAGAGTTGTCACACTCCTAAATTCACATAAAAGACTAATATGATTTTGGCGTCAACAAATATCCCGGAAATTACGCACGCGAGGTCGTAAATACGGAGCATACGTGATATACCCCGTTAAATTTCCTAGGCGTAATAACTAGGACAACCCGCTCGAAATAAACCCCTCAGAAATCATCACCAAAGCAAAGTAGCCCGTCAACCCGAAGTGAGTTCAATCCGACATGACCTAAGCTAAATTAGCCGCTACACATGATTAGCAATATTAAACAACCAATTAATAATTAAACAAGAAATAAATTAATTAAACTAATTTATCTAGGCAAGAAATTAAATGCAAAGCATGGAAATCTAAATTAATACAAAGCTTGAACAAGAAGAGAGCTTACATTAATGGAGGATACACAACAAAAAAGGAGGAGAGGGGTGGTCTCCTACAAAAATACCCAATATTTTCTAGCCCTATAACTAACCTAAACTAAAGACAAGAGAAAAAAATGAGATATTAAGAGATTCTTACAAATATACTCTAAGTGCCACTTATATGCTAAGTTGGAAAAACGAAAGAAAAGGAGAAAAGAAATGAAAAAGGGAGATAAGTCTCCAATTAAGGAATAAAAGAAAATGAAAAAAGAAATAAAAAAAGGAAAAAGAAAAGTGGCAGCAAAAGATCTCGGTCAAAATAGGGTACCGATCGACCGCGCAAAAGGGAGGAGCACACTACCTTGGACTCAAGACTAAATGGGAAAATTCGATTGACCGCGACGGCTGGGGCGGTTGACCGTGCCTTCTGGGATAACCCACGCACTACGCAGCCAGCAGCCATGGCTAAGCTCTAACAAATGCCAACAAAACTCCATTGATGTTCAAGCCGAGGTCACCACGAATCGCCCAAACCATGACCTGCAATCCCATTCGTGACCTATCATAGCTTTATCTCCATGCCGAGAGCTCCCATGGATGCCAAAGTGTGTAACCCGAAACCCACGCTGCTACCTCATTTGCATAACCCGAGACAACCAATTCGTAAACCACAATGAACCCGCTATATTTGAGTATAATTCGAGACCCAAAAGAAACTTCTCAAAAATCCATCAATGGTGGCAAATGCCACAAAAACTCCAAATGCCAGCAGCCATGGCTAAGCTCTAACAAATGCCAATAAAACTCCACTGATGTTCAAGCCGAGGTCACCACGAATCGCCCAAACCATGACCTGTAATCCCATTCGTGACCTATCATAGCTTTATCTCCATGTCTAGAGCTCCCATGGCTGCCAAAGTGTGTAACCCGAAACCCACGCTGCTACCTCATTTGCATAACCCGAGACAACCAATTCGTAAACCACAATGGACCCGCTATATTTGAGTATAATTCGAGACCCAAAAGAAACTTCTCAAAAACCCATCAATGGTGGCAAATGCCACCAAAACTCCAAATGCCAGCAGCCATGGCTAAGCTCTAACAAATGCCAACAAAACTCCACTGATGTTCAAGCCGAGGTCACAACGAATCGCCCAAACCATGACCTGCAATCCCATTCGTGACCTATCATAGCTTTATCTCCATGCCGAGAGCTCCCATGGCTGCCAAAGTGTGTAACCCGAAACCCACGCTGCTACCTCATTTGCATAACCCGAGACAACCAATTCGTAAACCACAATGGACCCGTTATATTTGAGTATAATTCGAGACCCAAAAGAAACTTCTCAAAAACCCATCAATGGTGGCAAATGCCACCAAAACTCCAAATGCCAGCAGCCATGGTTAAGCTCTAACAAATGCCAACAAAACTCCACTGATGTTCAAGCCGAGGTCACCACGAATCGCCCAAACCATGACCTGCAATCCCATTCATGACCTATCATAGCTTTATCTCCATGCCGAGAGCTCCCATGGCTGCCAAAGTGTGTAACCCGAAACCCACGCTGCTACCTCATTTGCATAACCCGAGACAACCAATTCGTAAACCACAATAGACCCGCTATATTTGAGTATAATTCGAGACCCAAAAGAAACTTCTCAAAAACCCATCAATGGTGGCAAATGCCACCAAAACTCCAAATGCCAGCAGCCATGGCTAAGCTCTAACAAATGCTAACAAAACTCCACTGATGTTCAAGCCGAGGTCACCATGAATCGCCCAAACCATGACCCGCAATCCCATTCGTGACCTATCATAGCTTTATCTCCATGCCGAGAGCTCCCATGGCTGCCAAAGTGTGTAACCCGAAACCCACGCTGCTACCTCATTTGCATAACCCGAGACAACCAATTCGTAAACCACAATGCACCCGTTATATTTGAGTATAATTCGAGACCCAAAAGAAACTCCTCAAAAACCCATCAATGGTGGCAAATGCCACCAAAACTCCAAATGCCAGCAACCATGGCTAAGCTCTAACAAATGCCAACAAAACTCCACTGATGTTCAAGCCGAGGTCACCACGAATCGCCCAAACCGTGACCTGCAATCCCATTCGTGAACTATCATAGCTTTATCTCCATGCCGAGAGCTCCCATGGCTGCCAAAGTGTGTAACCGGAAACCCACGCTGCTACCTCATTTGCATAACCCAAGACAACCAATTCGTAAACCCCAATGGACCCGCTATATTTGAGTATAATTCGAGACCCAAAAGAAACTTCTCAAAAACCCATCAATGGTGGCAAATGCCACCAAAACTCCAAATGCCAGCAGCCATGGCTAAGCTCTAACAAATCCCAACAAAACTCCACTGATGTTCAAGCCGAGGTCACCACGAATCGCCCAAACTATGACCTGTAATCCCATTCGTGACCTATCATAGCTTTATCTCCATGCCGAGAGCTCCCATGGCTGCCAAAGTGTGTAACCCGAAACCCACGCTGCTACCTCATTTGCATAACCCGAGACAACCAATTCGTAAACCACAATGGACCCGCTATATTTGAGTATAATTCGAGACCCAAAAGAAACTTCTCAAAAACCCATCAATGGTGGCAAATGCCACCAAAACTCCAAATGCCAGCAGCCATGGCTAAGCTCTAACAAATGCCAACAAAACTCCACTGATGTTCAAGCCGAGGTCACCACTAATCGCCCAAACCATGACCTGCAATCCCATTCGTGACCTATCGTAGCTTTATCTCCATGCCGAGAGCTCCCATGGCTGCCAAAGTGTGTAACCCGAAACCCACGCTGCTACCTCATTTGCATAACCCGAGACAACCAATTCGTAAACCACAATGGACCCGTTATATTTGAGTATAATTCGAGACCCAAAAGAAACTTCTCAAAAACCCATAAATGGTGGCAAATGCCACCAAAACTCCAAATGCCAGCAGCCATGGCTAAGCTCTAACAAATGCCAACAAAACTCCACTGATGTTCAAGCCGAGGTCACCACGAATCGCCCAAACCATGAACTGCAATCCCATTCATGACCTATCATAGCTTTATCTCCCTGCCGAGAGCTCCCATGGCTGCCAAAGTGTGTAACCCGAAACCAACGCTGCTACCTCATTTGCATAACCCGAGACAACCAATTCGTAAACCACAATGGAGTCGCTATATTTGAGTATAATTCGAGACCCAAAAGAAACTTCTCAAAAACCCATCAATGGTGGCAAATGCCACCAAAACTCCAAATGCCAGCAGCCATGGCTAAGCTCTAACAAATGCCAACAAAACTCCACTGATGTTCAAGCCGAGGTCACCACGAATCGCCCAAACCATGACCTGCAATCCCATTCGTGACCTATCATAGCTTTATCTCCATGCCGAGAGATCCCATGGCTGCCAAAGTGTGTAACCCGAAACCCACGCTGCTACCTCATTTGCATAACCCGAGACAACCAATTCGTAAACCACAATGGACCCGCTATATTTGAGTATAATTCGAGACCCAAAAGAAACTTCTCAAAAACCCATCAATGGTGGCAAATGCCACCAAAACTCCAAATGCCAGCAACCATGGCTAAGCTCTAACAAATGCCAACAAAACTCCACTGATGTTCAAGCCGAGGTCACCACGAATCGCCCAAACCATGACCTGCAATCCCATTCGTGACCTATCATAGCTTTATCTCCATGCCGAGAGCTCCCATGGCTGCCAAAGTGTGTAACTCGAAACCCACGCTGCTACCTCATTTGCATAACCCGAGACAACCAATTCGTAAACCACAATGGACCCGCTATATTTGAGTATAATTCGAGACCCAAAAGAAACTTCTCAAAAACCCATCAATGGTGGCAAATGCCACCAAAACTCCAAATGCCAGCAGCCATGGCTAAGCTCTAACAAATGCCAACAAAACTCCACTGATGTTCAAGCCGAGGTCACCACGAATCGCCCAAACCATGACCTGCATCCCATTCGTGACCTATCATAGCTTTATCTCCATGCCGAGAGCTCCCATGGCTGCCAAAGTGTGTAACCCGAAACCCACGCTGCTACCTCATTTGCATAACCCGAGACAACCAATTCGTAAACCACAATGGACCCGCTATATTTGAGTATAATTCGAGACCCAAAAGAAACTTCTCAAAAACCCATAAATGGTGGCAAACAACAAACCAAGACCCATTTCCAAAATTGGTTAATCCCGAACCTGAAGCAATTTGCGTGTAACTAAACACGGGTTCCAATTTCGAACGAAAGGCCTCAATTTAAAAGAAACCAAGAATCCAAGCCAAAACTGAGCTATCTCCAAAATATCCATTTTTGTTTGATATTTGCTGCAAAGGTGGGTAAAAGAGAAAGGGACGTCGAGGTAATTAAACAAATTGTTAATATATTAATAAAATTGAATCTTATATTTCTTCTCCGATTAAAGGTTCGTGTTTCCTTCGTTCAAACTCCGATTCGAGCACCGTTCACGGCCATGCGAAGCTTGGCCTGAGGGATACAACTCCCGTGAAGACTTTAGTCAAAAATACTAAAGTGTGAAATTACAAAAATGCCCCTAATCGTGCGAATCGCAATGGAACTTTATCGAAACGCGCTCAAACTTCATACTAAGCACTGTAGCACCTATAAAAGCTCAATATTACCTCAAATAACATATTAGCGTATAAAACAGAGGTTGTCTGATTAATGAGCATAATTATAGCAATTACGGTACCCGAGGGTGAAGAGTGTGCGTCTGTTCAAATTAATAAATTATTTAATTAAACTCAGTTTTTGAATTAAATCCTAAAACATGCATCTAGGTGTGATTGCAATCAATATGATCATGCAAGAACAGTCAATCGCAAACAAAACACGCAAATGAGGAAAAATCCCCCAAAGGGGTAAAACCTTTTTATTTTCACTATAATTTGTAAGAAACGGTTACACGGATTATAATGAAAATAAGAGTGACATACGAAATACCCTCAGGTTTCGATTCCGATGTCAGCGGCTGGAATCTTCCGTAAGAACTCCAATTGGTCAGCAATGAATAAGAGACAGATTCTCCACAAATTACTCCATATGAGTAAAAATGATCCACTTGAAGGTTTAAAGATTCACATACATAGATGGGAGTGTTTATGTGAATAAAGAAGGCATAAAACCTTAAAACATGAAGTCTGTTTTCTGGGTTGTTAATCGCAAAAATCGTGTGCGAAAAAGACTAAGAAAACGTGTAGAAAGTGACCACATATTTATACAAAAATCGAGGCGATGACTTCGTTCGAACGAGATAAGCATGTCGCCCGAACGAAGGACACGTGTCACTCGAACGAGATTGCGCGATATGCCTATATCGCTCAAACGACAGTGCTATGTCGTTTGAATGAGCTCGATGACCAAGGAACTCAACTTTTACACTTAGAAAAATTTATACTCTTGATTTAAAAAATAATTAGACTTCGAAAAATATTTTCTGAAAAATTCCCAAATATTTATGAAAATATAAACAACTCCAATAAATCATTTTACCAATAATGCAAATTGGAGTAGTGGGAACAGTTGAGCAACACGTCGCATGAAGCATGATGCACGTGTGAAGATGATGGATGCATGGATTCAGATCAAGGCCGTCGTGGATGATCGTTTTGACATGTCGAATGTAGCGGTATCAGACATACATACTGTGATCTAGGACAAATAGAAAATTCCTAGATTCTACCCTGGACATTTATAAAATTATATCCTTACAAATCTCCCCCTATGTCTATACCGGTACATACATAAAAAATCGGAATTATGCAATCTCCCTAAAATAAATGACATATAAGATAATATCCCCCACTAAACCCTCAAACTAAGAATACTAAATGACATGTCGCCAGTCAAACTTCAACATCTTCAGCTCTTCAGAAAACTCCCAAAGCTTTTCTCATCAGGGTGTGCAATCCAATAATTATCAACTTTGTACCTACACACATGAGATAAAGCAGATACTCGTGACATTCAACAGCTTGAAATATAATGATATGCAAAATCAAAAGATCAATTAAGCTTAAGTAAATCATTAATAAATTAACAAAAAAATTATCCCCTATAATTCATTCTCCCCCTTTTTATGATGTCCCCAAATAGACAGACATGAGAAGCATAAATATGGAAAAGGTCACAAGGTAATAAACTTTAAATTTTTGAATTTTTCACACAAAATATATAGCAAAGAATCACACCATAAAAGAAAACAAAAACAACCGAGTCGATGATAGCGTAAATGTAAAGGTGTGACCAAATTCGATAGGAAAATCAATGCATACAAACAAGACATATGTGCACGATGAATATCGGATACTCCTAATGAATGAACTCAACATCTTCCTTAGGTGTAAAAATATGGAAATATGAGACATTGACTCAATCAAATCAACAAATCAAATCTCAAAGTGATTTCCACACCAATAACGTCCAAAACGATTTAATGCTTTTTTAGGACTTTCAAGGAAGGGCAAACTCGTTTAAATTCTCCAACCAAACTACCTCAGATTTATATTTTGAATAGAGGTGATCTAAATTCTCAAAGTTTGGATAATTGATTGTGAAACCTAATGGCTCATATTTGGCATGAATAGCTTTTTATTGCCTTTAAAGTTTTTCGGGCTCTTTTAACCTCTTTGGACCCCGGATAATAAAATTCCTCGATTTTTTAGGTCCAATTTAAACGGTGGCTTAATCGCAAAGGATAGATAAGAACCTTTCATAGCCCTTCACCATTTATTTTTAAAAAAAACACAATCTCACCAAACGATTTTTTACATGCATTCCAATCTTGTTAAGTTTTATCCCATATGGTTCGTTGTATAGACAGAATTGAGATGGAAACACTCAAGCCAATATGTGATAGACAAGTACAATAATCAAATAAAACCATGCATGTGTGCAATAAAGGAGATAAGGAGCCAAACATGCAGAAATATAACACTAATCACATCTCAAAGACTCCAAACAATGTAAAGCACATGGATGCAATGATGTAGCATCTCAAATCACTATCAAACAGTCACATGGATAAAGAGAATGAAATTGGTGACTCGGCTATCTTAAATGCTCATCTATAAAAGGTGTAAACAAAATTAAAAAATATTTTTGTACTTTTCTAAAATTTTTATAAAAAGAAAATCTTTTTGGATTTTTCAAAAAAAATATAAAAAGCAAAAATAAGAATACAAATGATACAAACTAGAAATAGGAATCATATGATATGAATATGACAATGCATCCTATCCTTGACACGGACCAACCCTTCAGTCAGCTGTCCAAATCCCTAAAGACTTCCTAAGACTCTCGAATCTAAGGGCATCTAAAGGTTTCGTGAAAATATCGACTAATTGACGGTCGGTGGGTACGAAACTCAGGGATACGACTTTTTCCTCAACTAACTATCGTATAAAGTGCTCGAGTATCCTGATGTGCTTTGTGCGTGAATATTGGACCGGATTATGAGATATGTGTATTGCGCTCGTGCTATCACAGGAAATGGTCATGGTGTCCTGTGAAATCCCATAATCCTCCAACATTTGCTTCATCCACAAGAGTTGCGTGCAATAACTCCTGGTGGCTATGTACTCAGCCTTCGCAGTAGACAAAGAGGTGGAGTTTTGCTTCTTGCTCAATAAGGAGACAAGAGCAGAACCAAAATAGAAACACCCACCATTAGTGTTTCTATAACCATCTACATCCCCGACCCAATTGGCATACGAATAGGGGGACAAATGATCATCGGTATTAAAGGAATACCAAATACCGTATGAGACAGTGTCACTCACGTATTTGATAATATGTTTTAGAGCGAGTAAGTGTGACTCTTTCGGGGATGCCTGATATCGTGCACAGACTCCAACACTAAATGCTATATCGGGACGACTAGCAGTCAAGTAGAGAAGACTACCTATCATACTCTGATACAAGGTTTGCTCTACGTCCTTGCCTGAAGTGTCCTTACTAAGCTTGATAGAAGTACTGATAGGTGTATGTGCATGCTTAGAGGAGTCTAAACCAAATTTCTTCACTAGGTCTCTAGCATACTTGGATTGGGAGATGAACATCCAATCCTCTAGCTGATGAACTTGGAGACCAAGGAAGAAAGTAAGCTCACCTACTATGATCATATCAAACTCACTTTTCATCTCCTCCTCAAAGTGCTGAGCATGCTGGGAGCACGTGGATCCAAAGACTATGTCGTCCACATAGACTTGGGCAACTAAAATAGCACCGTCATCTCTCCTGACGAACAACGTCATATCAACTCCCCCTCTTGAAGCCATGGGCTAAGAGACAGGAAGTAAGCCTCTCATACCAAGCATAGGGTGCTTGCTTAAAACCATACAAAGCTTTCCTCAGATAGTAGACGTGCTCCGGGTGCTTAGGGTCTTCAAACCCTTTTGGTTATTCCATGTAAACCTCCTCCTATAGAATGCCATTTAGAAAGGCACTCTTGACATCCATCTGGTATAACTTGAAGTGCAGATGGCATGCGATGGCGAGTAGTAAGCGGACGGACTTAAGCCTCACAACAGAGCAAATATCTCCCCAAAGTCTACACCCTCTATCTGTGTGCAGCCTTGAGCGACCAACCTAGCCTTATTTCTGATTATGGTACCATTTTTATCAATTTTATTCTTGAAAATCCACCTAGTACCTGTCACAGTAGTCTCACTAGGTCGGGGGAAAAGTTTCCAGACATTATTCTTTTTAAACTGAAGCAACTCATCCTGCATAGAAGATATCCAGTGTTCATCCTTGAGTGTTTCTTTATGATTCTTGGGCTCGACTATGTACGTGTAGCAAAAATGACTAACAACGTTCTCTGGCTGAGCACGAGTCTTGACCCCTAAGGTGGGATCACCAACAATGGAGGTTGGGTTATGACCCTTGCGAACCCAAGCAGGTGCGTCCCCTAACACAGGAGTAAGGTCCACAGGGTGTGGGTGAGGGACAAGTAAATCACTGCCAGAAAAGTCCTCATCCTCACACTGAAGGCTAGGATCAATAAACGTCGGAGGTTTGTCATCTTACACGATGACGTTTATTGACTCCATAACCTTATAGCTCTTCAGGTTAAAAACCCGATACGCTCTACTATTTGATCAATATCCTAGTAATATTCCATCGTCACTCCGGGAGTCAAACTTTCCTAATTTCTCTCTATCCCATAGGATGTAACATTTACTCCCAAAGACACGAAAATAAGCAAGGTTGGGTTTCTTGCCAGTCCACAATTCATATGGTGTCTTAAGAGTGTGTGGACGCAGGTAAACCCTATTCACCATGTGGCATGCAGTAGATACTGCCTCTGCCCAAAATCTCCTAGCAACTTTACGACTTAGAATCATAGATCTAGCCATTTTCTGAATCATCCTGTCCTTTCTCTCAATAATCCCATTTTGCTAAGGAGTCTTCACACCAGAAAACTCATGTCTGATTCCTAGGCTATCACAGTAAAGATCTACCTTTGCTTCCTTAAATTTCGTACCGTTGTTACTACGTATCCTATTATTAGTGACTCTATGTTAATTTTGCAAGACATGGCACTTGGTCGTTAAATACTCTACAGCGTCGAATTTCTCTCTCAGAAAACCTACAATCGAATATCTGGAGAAATCATCCACCATCACGAGGATATACCTCTTACCACCTGTGAATCAACTCAAGCACACGGGAGGTGGTAATGGAATGCAACTTCCTATGGGGGCTAAGGATTTGCTTTCCCAACTGACAGGGTCCATAATCCGTGAAAGTTGTCTTTCCAAGTGATGGTAAGCCACGTACTAGGTCCTTTTTAGATAAATGTGTCAAATCTCTAATGTTCACGTGACCTAGACGTTAGTTCCACAAATCCATAGGAGTGATCGTGGTGCTATTGCAGACTAGTGAGGATTTGGGCATAGTCCCATATCAATTATCTTTTGTCCTCACCCCTTGCACTAAAAGTTTACCGGCTTGATTATAGACATTACACGTATCCCGATCAAACTTTACGGGAAAGTCAGCGTCGTACAGCTGGCTAATGCTAAGAAGGTTTGCTTTCAAACCTTTGACGCACAAAACATTATCTAGCTTAGTAAATCATGGTAACTCTACTGTACCTCATCCTACAATGAGAGACTTGCTCCCGTCTCCAAAGGTGACTCTACCTTCCTTATAATCCTCTAGGTAGGTAAAAAATGAGGCATCACCTGTCATATGTCTGGAGCACCCACTATGAAAATACCACTGTGAGGTATTATGTGCTTTGAGAGCGACATGAACAACAAGAGCCTTTTCATCTTTTTTAGGTACCCAAGAAGTGGTAACCTTTTGTTTACCCTTGTTGTTGTTGGTTTTATCTGGGATGCTAGAAGCATTCACTGACGGCAAAGACATCCGTCGGAATTCCTCCAATAAACTCTGTGATGTGGCAGCTAAAAACTCAACACGCTCTCTCAAACTAGCAAAATCATCAGTAAGATGTGGTGGAGCAGTAGTACGTCATGTCCGACCCAAACTATAGCAAAACTCCCCGAGGTGGCCTTTTCTTTTGCAGTATGTACAAAGGAACACAGTCTTAGGCGGACCTTGCTTTGCTTTTCTTGGTTAAACTCTCCTTCATGGTTTTTGACGATGGCCATGTGGAGTCGTAGTAAACTCAGGAACTGGTCTAGGTGCAATTTGGGGCGTGGATGCACCATCAAAACCTATTCCCTTCATATCACCAAAACCTAAAGCGGGATCGAGGAGCATCTTTCCCGTCTTTCCAGATTTGTCCTCGATTTGAAACTTGACTTCCCGTGCTCTCTCAAGATCATGAGTCAGCTGGGCTACAAGGGCTTCAAGTTTCTTCTGAGTCTCCGGGGAGGAATGGAGCTCACTTGTAAGACTAGCCACTTGTTTAGTCAAGTCCCCTATCTCTTTCTCAAAATAACTCTTTCTCTCTCTCTCCAAACAGTCTATCTCTCTCTCTCCAAACAGTCTATCTCTCTCTCTAAACAAACTTTCTCTCTCAACACAGGCAGACTCTCTCTCTCTTAAGGTATTGTAGGTGGAGGACTCTCTCTCTCGCTTCTTCTAAATCTTCTTCTAAAGCGGTGATCCTAAGAAATAACGCTTTGCTACGATTTTTGGTTTTAAATGACTCATTATATAACTCAGCATAGGCGCATTGAAGATCACTCTCGCTCTCACTTGCATCATCCTCCCCCTCACTCACATCGTTCTCACTGTCGAGGTGTTCCTGTGAAGCAGCATCCTCATCGTCGTGAGGAGCACTAGAGGTACTCACATGACTAGCCATGCATGCGATGAAGTTACACTCATGCGATGACTCGTCTCTAGAGTCCACCGACTCGACCTCACTGTCGTCACTAAGGGTAGCATTAAGGACAGCTTTGCCATTTTCTTTGGAAAGTCTTTTAAGCCTAGTAGCACACTCAAATGCTCTATGACCCTTATCGTCGCACTCATAGCATCTCTCACCGTATTTCTTAGGAGGGTCTTTAAAATCTTTTACATTTTTCTTTTCAAACTTATTTTTCTCAAAATTCTTTTTATCTTTGAAATTTCCATTTTTCTTGAATTTGAGAATTTTCTTGAATTTTTTTGCAAACAGAGCCAAATCATCTAAATCAAAGTCACACTCGGAATCAGACATTTTTATCTCCTTTTTTTCTAAATGACTCTACCCTCTTTCTTGCCGACCCCCCACTCACTCTTCATATCCTGGGCATTAAGTGCAATTCCCTTATCTTTATTCTTGACAGATTTAGGAAACATATCAATTTCATAGGTTTGTAAGTCTCCTACAAGTTCCTCTAATTTAAGCGTGTTTAAATTACACATAGAATTTAGCACAGTGACTTTAGGGATGAAACACTTAGGCAATGATCTTAGAATCTTTTTAACAACTCTAGCATTAGGAATGTGTTCACCAAGATTAAAGCTAGTGTTGACAATATCATATAACCTAGCATAAAATTCATCAAAACATTCAGTCTCAAGCATGGCGAGAGTTTCAAATTGAGTTATTAAGTTTTGCAGTTTAGACTCTTTCACAGCATTAGTTCCTTCATGGGTAAGTTGCAAGACATCCCATGCCTCTTTTAACGTGGTACACGTCATTATCCGTCGGAACTCGTCAGGTGTGACGGATCCAAAAATAGCACTTAGCCCCTTAGAATTAAAAGATGACCATTTAAATTCTTGTTCAGTCCATGCAATCACAGATTTTAAATTAGTCACGTTATCAATAGTGATGGAGGGAGGTGTCCAAACTCTTTCTTCAATGGCTTTTAAAGCAGATTTCATACGGGCTTTCCGTAAGCATAATTTTTCTCGTCAAAAATAGGCATTTTTATTATATAATTTCTCCATTGAACACGCCCTTTTTTTCAAAAATCAATTTTTCAGAAAATTGATATCTTTAGAAAATTTTGCAAAAAATTACACGGTATAATTGTGTAATTGGCTCTGATACCCATCTGAAGAGTGCGCGTTTGTTCAAATTAAGAAATTATTTAATTAAACTCAGTTTTTGAATTAAATCCTAAAACATGCATCTAGGTGTGATTGAAATCAATATGATCATGCAAGAACAGTCAATCTCAAACAAAACACACAAATGAGGAAAATTCCCCCAAAGGGGCAAAAACTTTTTATTTCCACTATAATTTGTAAGAAACGGTTACACGAATTACAATGAAAATAAGAGTAACATACGAAATACCCTCATGTTTCGGTTCTGATATCGTCGGCTGGAATCTTTCGTAAGAACTCCAATTGGTCAGCAATGAATAAGAGACAGCTTCTCCACAAATTACTCCATATGAGTAAAAATTATCCACTTGAAGGTTTAAAGATTCACATACATAGATGGCAGTGTTTATGTGAATAAAGAAGGCATAAAACCTTAAAACATGAAGCCTATTTTCTGGGTTGTTAATCGCTGAAATCGTGTGCGAAAAAGTCTTAAAAAACGTGTAGAAAGTGACCAGATATTTATACAAAAATCAAGGTGGATGCTTCATTCGAACGAGATAAGCATGTCATTCGAACGAAGGACACATGTCGCTCGAACGAGATCACGCGACATGCCTATGTCACTCGAACGATAGTGCTATGTCGTTTGAGCGAGATCGACGACTGAGGAACTCTGCTTCTACACTTAGAAAAATTTCTGCTTTTGATTTAAAAAATAATCAGACTTCGAAAAATATTTTCTAAAAAATTCTCAAATATTTATGAAAATATAAACAACTCTAATAAATCATTTTGCCAATAATGCAAATTGTAGTAGTGGAAACAGTTGAGCAGCACATCGCATGAAGCATGATGCACGTGTGAAGATGATGGAAACATTGATTCGGATCAAGGCCGTCGTGGATGATCGGGTTGACGTGCCGAATGTAGCGGTATCAGACATACATACTGTGATCTAGGACAAACAAAAAATTCCTAGATTCTACCCCGGACATTTATAAAATTATGTCCTTACAGAGGGGGCTAAAATGTATAAGTACGAGGGTAACGAGTGCTATGATTTGGGACGAATCAGTGAATTTTCTAGAAATTTGATGTTAATATTTAATGAAATAAAATACTAGAAATGATGTTGATCTTGCCAAAATATTATTGAAATAAACATTCCTAAGTTTCTTGCAAAATGGAGATTATAAACAAATGGACATTTGTTGAGTTTAGAGAAATTTTAAAATGTCTTTATGTCTTGAAAATTATGTTTGTTGCAAATGGTATAAATTTCTATAATGAAGTGTAGGTTTAACCCATTTAATAGGTTTTTTGGATTTAAAGTCTACTTTCTCATGCATGTAAATTGTAGTATTTTGGTAATAAATATATGAACAAGTTTCAAGAAACTCTTGTTGGGTTTAAGCTTGAAATAAGAAGAATATAAGTTCTAGTAATCAAAGTGTGTAAAAGGGTATTGAAATTGTGAATGGTGTAGGAATGTAAGATTACATGTGTTAATAAGAGGAAACGATAATTTCTTATTCAAAGTAATCTTTAAATGTAATTGGATTACCTTGATAAAGAAATTATAGATATGTCTAACTTAAGAAGATGGTTAGTAAGGGTGTTTGACAAGTGTTGAGGAGTTATAACATGGAAAAGTTAGTGTTAATAACTTAATAATGTTTTATGAAAGATAACACTAGTAAAAGGGGAAACAAATGGCAAGTTTGTTAATAAATAGGTAAAATGGTAATTTTACACAAAGTAAACATTTTGTGAGTTAAAATGTGTCAGAGTTGATGTTAAGCAATAGTCCTAATGAAAGTTATTTTTGAATAAAATCAACGTAAGTATGTAAAGGACAAGAAGTGACTAATTCAAGGTGTAACACAAGTTGGGTGAAACCCTGCGTTTCAGCTTCGGTCGGGTAAAAAGGGAAAGTGTAATAATGTGTACATGTGTAAATATATTAAAACACATTAAAAAATAACTTGGATGACATTTGGATAATTAAGAAGGTCCCAGATTCCTAGGGTGAATGATTAGAAAAAAATTCTTTACATTTATTACCTTAATTTCGGTGTTTTTATGATCCCGTGTATGGTAATTGACTTGGTTTTGTCTCATATTTATCCTACTAACCCTTTTTGGCAAGTATTTCTTATTTTGTGTATCTCCTATGTGTTTTGCAGGTAATTCATGCAAGTTAGTGCGAAAGAGAACTCGAAACAGTGAAAGAAACCAAGAAAAAGGGAGTTCAAGGGCATTTCATAATTTTCCAGCCTTAGTCCGAAGGTGGGGCCAATTGGAAAGTTGAAGACGACAAAGTTACAAGAACACTGGAAAAAACGGCACCCCAATCCAGGCTATGGTGAAAGAGGTATGTAAATTTGAAGATTGAGAAGAAAACAAGAAAAAAATTCTAAGTGTAAAAGAAGAAAAGAGACTCCAAGGTAGATGAATTACACGAACCTCAAGCTGAACCGATTTGGGGTCGAACCGGTTCGAATGTACCCTAGAACCGGTTCAGGGGGTCTGATGCGCGAAAATTTATTTCCTTTTTTATTGGTCCAAAGAGTTTGAGGTGGGTTGGACTCTCACAAAACTGTAAATGTAACAATAGTTGATTGTTAGAGATTGTTTGAATCAGTTTTTGATAGAGAACAATAGAGGACATGACTAAACAACCCTAGTTTAATTTATGCATAGAAGATTTACACTTTCAAAGGTTAAATTCAAGGTTTTCATCATTCAAGTTTGTTTCCTTCTTCTTTTTTCTTCAAATTTATTTTAATTGCATGTTCCTTTATTTTTCTGGGATTCTAAATCTCCCATGCATATTTAACATTACTGTAGTTATGATTTTCATCGCATGCAACGATAAGATTTGTGTTATTTCTCACGTAATCATGTCCGGCTAGATTTCTAAGGGTTGGAATGCATGAATCCAACCCGATGTGTTTTGCATGAATATAAAGTAATTCCCTGAACTAAATAAATGATTGAATCGTGTTAAGTAGTTGTTTCAACCATCGTAGGGCTTTTAACCTCGTTTGCCCTAGGTAACCGGGGTGTTTAAGAGTGCAATGCGCGTGGCAGCTATGTCGACGCCACTTTATTTCTATTCTTTATTACATATGATGCGGGCTTGTACCCTCATATCTGTAATGCTTGAAATTAATAAAGTATGCGTTTAATTATTTATTTAATTCATAATTGCTTTTATATCCGGTAAACATACTAGGGTTCGGGGCATTTTAGTCCAACCTACTTTTCTCATTCATATTTACTCAGTCACAATGGTTTATTCATGCATACATAGTTTAATTATTAATTTAAATATTTTGCGCTTAGTTAGTAGATATAAAATTCCAAAAATTCATCACCTTTTCCTTTCCTTTTTCTGAGTTAGCTTAGGATTAGTAATCTTACTT
Source organism: Sambucus nigra (assembly GCA_949130495.1). Lineage (NCBI taxonomy): Eukaryota > Viridiplantae > Streptophyta > Magnoliopsida > Dipsacales > Adoxaceae > Sambucus > Sambucus nigra. The sequence goes on from OX422213.1 coordinate 215,540,416, forward strand.
ATCCTCATCACGTTTTGCGTCCTATTTCCCCGAGGATTCGACCCCGTCTTATCGGGTTTATTAGTTGCGCGACCGGTTTGCACTTGAACCAATATTAGCACGCACTAGGGACACATTTTGAGTCGCGTCAAGATATTGGCACTGTTGCCGGGGATTTAGGTAGACTTTTAGGTTACGTTGATTTAATCACAAATTTGATTTTAAATCTTATAAAGCCAAAAAAATCATAAAATTAAACATCCAAAAATATTTAGAAAAGAAGAAAAGCAAAAAATTGTAACATCTCTCAAAGTCCTTTCATGTAAAACCCGCGACAAACGCCTAAATCAACCCCCACTCGCATTCACGGAAATTCGATAGTTGAGTACGATCTTGATAGCCCACACACTTCGAACGCAACTCAGTTCTAGGTTTCACCTCCTACACCTCCAAATTCCATTACAAGTCACACTTCTAGGACACCGAGTGCAGATATTGAGACAATTGGAGAGAGAGCCATGTCTGAGCACGCTAGTTTTGGTATGGGTGAGGATGAGATGCCATATCGTCCCATGAGAGAACTCCTCTATCCCGAGAGAACTATCACCCCAGGATGCATTCTACTTACGTACTACGCTGGACAGTTCCATTTTCTTAATGGAAGGATACAAATTCTTCCCACATTTCACGGGTTGGATTCGAAAAAGCCTTATCTACACATTCGTGAGTTCGAAGAGGCATGCGATACATTTAGCGATCAAGCTTGCACATAAGATGTCGTTCGCCTAAAGCTTTTTCCCTTTTCCTTAAAGGATAAAGCTAAGACCTGGCTTTGGTCTTTATCACCGAACTCCATTAGATCATGGATGGAGATGGCCTCCAAATTTCTCTTAAATTTCTTTCCCCAACATCGAACAAATTCCATCCAAGCTCAAATTCAAACATTTCAACAATAAGAAAATGACTCATTTGATCGATGTTACGTACGTTTCAACGAGCTAGTTAGTACATGCCATCATCAAGGTTTTAAGAACTACCATCTCATATCCTTCTTTCACCATGGGCTATGTATAGCATCTAAACAACTCGTTTAGACAATGTGCGAGAGACCATTTTGGGAATTTGATGAACACGATGTAGATGCCCAGCTTAAGTTTATCGCCGAGATAACTCAATCGTGGGACACATCCGATCTTAATACCCAAAATCGGGTTCGATAATCTCCCATTGCTCCTTCAGCGCCAGGCCTTTATCATATGAGAAATGTAGTCGGATCAAGGCTAAGAGAATCCACCGGACCCATGAAAGAGAAGGTGTGTGCTATTTGTGAGGTGGGCCATTCAGACAAGGAATTCTCGATGATACCCGCCTAAAAAGTAATGCTACATGAACAAGTGGATGCAATAGGAGTATTTAAGGGTAATTTAAATGTTAGCATGGGAATTCTTACAACCCTTCATAGAGGAACCATCATGGTTTTAGCTACGGGCAAAAACATGCTGCGTTGAATCCTAATTCACACATTACCCCACCTCCACCTCCACATTTCCAGCAAGCTCCACATATGCGAGCACCACCTCCCGCACCGTATATCACCCCACCGTAGAGAAATCTCGAAGATACTATAAATAAATTCATCCAATCCCAAAATGCAGCTAATACTAAGTATGACTGCATGTTTAGCGAAATAAATGCGAATATCTCTAGGTTGCAATCATCTTTAAGTATCCAAGAGAAAGGTAAGTTTTCGGCCCAAGGTCAAAGACCTCCCCAAGGTCAGACTAGTGTTAGCTCTACTTTAAATTAACATCAAGAGCAATGTCAAGCCATTACCACTTTACGTAGTGGGCGAGTTGTTGATTTATCACTTCCCCCGCATGACACACCTAAAGACAAGGAGGTTTCACCCGGCACAAAAGAGGACAAAGATGCCCCTTGAAGGAGAGTGGCAATAATGACCCTAGTGAGCCTGAATTTGTAGTTAAACCACCCACTGTCACGCTGTTCCCTCAATGGTTGGCTCCTCCCCAAAAACGAATTCCCCGTAATGATGTGCTAGATGTCTTTAATCAAGTCAAGCTGAATTTACCTTTTCTCGATGATATAAAGCAAATTCCCGTCTATGCTAAAGTCCTTAAGGACATATTGACGGTGAGAAGAAGGCTAAAGGTGAAAAATAACGTCTTCCTAGCACAAAATGTGAGCTCCGTTCTAATTAATGACCTCCCACTAAAATTTTAAAGATCCAGGTGCACCTACCATTTCGTGCATCATTGGGGAGAATCGAATAGAAAAGGCCTTACTTAATTCAGGGGAGAGTGTCAACATTCTTCCCTACTCCATATATAGGAAACTCGATTTGGGGGACCTCGAGCCCACAAAAATCACTCTCCAACTCGTGGATCGTACCGTGAAGATAACACGAGGCATTGTTGAAGACGTGATAGTCCAAGTTGACACCTTCTACTTCCCGGTAGATTATGTTATTTGGGAGATGAAACCCTCCATGACCCCAAGTAATCATGTTCCCGTCATTCTTGGCCACCCATTCTTAGCTACGGCTAATGCCCTGATTTACACTCGTAATGGGCAAATGCAACTCACTTTCGGGAACATGACATTAGAAATAAATATCTTCAATATCGCGAGTCAAGTGGGTGATGGGGATGATTTTCACTTAGTGGATCTTATTGAGGAGATAGTAGAGGAGCACGTAGAGGGAGATTTCAGTGGGGATGCCTTACGATTATTCCTTATTTCTAGTAGTGAGAGCGACGGTATGTACACCGATTTTGGGAGAGAAGTAGAAGAGTGGAGAGCATCAGATGAGGACATGAGAGATGTGAGTTGGGTTTCTAGATTTGAGGAATTATCACTGAGGGAGTCGCGCACGGTTCCTTCCGATGAAAAATTTCCCACCCTTGAATTAAAGAAACTACCCTCAAATGTTAAATATTCTTATTTGGGAGAGGATGAGATATTTCCTGTTTTTATCTCCTCTAGCCTAGATAAAGAACAAGAGGGTAAACTTTTAGCAATATTGAGGAAGCACCGAAGTGATTTTGGTTGGTGCATAGCGAATTTAAAAGGTATAAGTCCCTTGATTTGTATCCATAAAATCCACCTCGAGGAGGACGTGTAGCCCTAGAGGGAAATGCGTGATTGAACCCCACCATGCAAGAGGTAGTGCGAGCAAAAATCATTAAATTATTAGACCCCGAGATCATCTACCCAATCTCGGATAGCAAATGGGTGAGTCCTATCCAAGTCATCCCGAAGAAGTCGAGAATGACTGTGGTCGAGGATGCCAAGGGTGATTACCAGAAACTCAATGTGGACACTAGGAAAGATCATTTCCCATTACCATTCATCGATCAAATGCTAGAGAGAGTAGCGGGACACCCATATTATTGCTTCCTTGATGGTTATTCCGAATATAACCAAATAGAGGTAGATATTATCTATCAAGAGAAGACGACTTTCACATGTCCCTTTAGCACATTTGCCTACAAACGTATGCCATTTGGATTGTGTAATGCGCCCATGACCTTTCAAATGTGCATGCTTAGTCTCTTTAGAGACATGGTTGAAAGAGGTCTTGAGGTATTTATGGATGACTTTAGCATTTTTTGCCCCTCTTTTGACCTTTATCTTGTGAATCTTGAAAAAGTACTTGACCGGTGTGTGGAAAAGAACTTGTTTTAATTTGAAAAAATAACATTTCATAGTAACTGAAGGAATAGTTCTTGGCCACATTGTGTCGTCCAAAGGAATTGAACTCGATAGGACAAAATAGATGTCATAGCCGAGCTTCCCCTACCAAAATCACTAAAGGATGTGTGATCCTTCTTGGGCCATGTGGGGTTTTATATAAGGTTTATCAAGGATTTTACTGCCATTGCTAGACCCTTGAGTAACCTTCTTATGAAGGATGTCCCCTTTGGGTGGAACGCAGCATGCCAAAGTGCTTTTGACAAATTGAAAATCATGCTTGCTTCCGCCCCCATCATGCAAGCTCCGGATTGGTTTCCTCCATTAGAGCTTATGTGTGATGCGAGTGATTACGCTATAAGGGCTGTTTTGGGCTAAAAAAAGGATAAGAAAGCTCGTGTTATCTATTACGGGAGCCAGACCGCAACTCAATTACTCCACCATGGAGAAAGAATTACTAGCAGTAGTCTTTTCCCTAGACAAGTTTTGCTCCTACCTCATCGGTTCACCCATCACATGCTTTAGCGACCATGTGGCACTAAAATACCTCTTTGCTAAGAAAGATGCTAAGCCACGCCTCATAAGGTGGATCCTACTCCTACAAGAGTTTAATCTCTCCATCAAAGACAAGAAAGGGGTAGAAAACGTTGTTGTCGATCATTTATCTCGGCTTTCGTCCGACGTGCCTAGTGATCCCATACCCATAGACGAGGACTTCCTGGATGAATAATTATTTGCCACTTCTTCTCTCCCCTAGTTTGCGGATATAGTTAATTACCTTGTTACAGGAGTCGTCCCTCCCGATTAGACACCACAAAAGAAAAAGGAAGTTCATTACTTAGTCATTCATGATTTCTATGACGATCCATTCCTATTTAAATATTTTTTGAACCAAATCATCCGATGTTGTATACCGAATGGCGAGACTCATAGCGTCATCCATTTTTGTTATAAGGAAGCGTGTGGATGCCATTTTTCCTAGAATAAGATGACCGCTAAGATTATTCAAATCGGTCTTTATTAGCCCATGATCTTCTGGGATGTGAACACTTATTGTAAATCTTGTGATAGATGTCAAAGGATGGGAGCTATCACCCGTCGAGACATGATGCCATTGACCCCTGTACTCGTCATCAAGATATTTTATTATTGGGGTATTGACTTCATGGGCACTTTTCCTTCGTCCTTTGGCTTCTTATACATCCTCGTTGCAATAGATTACGTGTCTAAAAGGGTAGAGGTCATAGCTACTAAAGTGAATGACAATAAAGTGGTGATCAAGTTCTTGCAAGAACACATACTCTCTCACTTCAGTGCTCCGAAGGTAATTATTAGTGATAATAGTAAGCATTTCTACAATAGGCCATTTCAAAAGATTATGAGAAAGTATGGAGTCGTTTACAAGGTTGGGAAGACTTATCACCCTCAAATGAGTGGGCAAGCTAAGCTAGTGAATCGTGAAATCAAAAACACTCTCAAAAAACTGTCGATCATAACCGAAAGGATTGGTCCCTTCGATTGAACAATGCGCTATGGGCTTATAGAATTGCATACAAGAACCCTCTCGGGATGTCCCCATTTTGCTTTGTCTATGGAAAACCATGCCATCTCCCCGTGGAGCTAGAGCACAAAGCCTATTGGGCAATCATCCTCGACAAGGGGGTCAATCATCGTTTTTGGTCAACTCAAGAACTCCATTGAGCATTACTTTACGCCAGCCCGCACCATCCACATTGAGCGAAAAGTCATATGGGAAGAGCTACCCCACGAGGTCACCGCCATTTTCCACCGTTGAGGGTGATGCGATTTCCTCTCTCTGACGAGTGATCGTGTCTTTGAAGTGGATATTCGCTATTTTTATGCCACCTTCATCCGAAAATCCACAACGCTCCACGAAGACTATATTGACGGCAACCAAATTCCTTTTTCGGTTGCCCTCATTGATCACAAGATGCACGATAAAGGGGTCATTATCCTCGTTCCTTTTGCATATCCCAATAATGGTGCCATGCACACCAAGACTGAATGCGTAGAGCGTATGGCATTGAGGGAGAGTTGGCTCAAAGATTCATTTTCAATGGGTAGTATTTTAGAGACAGTGCACTATCTGCACCTCATCACATGTGGGTTTATCCTTCAAACCACCAACTATTCGGTGGTTCGACAAAGGCAGTGGAACTTCCTCTATTTTTTCCTTGATCCGCATAGCAGAATCAACTTGGCTAAACTTTTCTATGAGGATATCCTCCACGTGGCACATGATGATTGCGTCAAGGTGACACTTCCCTATGCCCGCTTAATCACTAAAATTATGATCGACGTCGGGGTGGAAGACCTCCAATTGCGGGTCAAACTTCCTCACCCGATTGGGGCGACTTCCACCACTAGAAGTTAGAGCAAAATGAGGGTAGCCCACCCCGTGCGTCCTATTAATGTGGATAAGGAGGAAGACTAAATGGACCCCCAACGTCCAAATGGGGGAGGCTCCTGAGGAAGAGGAGTATGGTGAGGACGACGATCCGGACTATGAGCCAGTCGAGGAAGGCCTCACGGGTCGCAAAGCTGCCATCGAGTGGCATCTAGATAATTTTATCAATGAATACCATGAGGTCCGTCACGCAGATCGTCAAGCATACCAATGAGATACTAGCATGATGGCGCACCTCCACATCGAGATGTATAAGCTACAAGTTGGGGATTCCGTCTCACTTTCGACGTACTTCTATGACCCATATGGCCCGGATGGCACCAGAACCTCCGCCCCACCACCCGAGTAGCAAGCCCGTGTTTGACTTAAAATGTGTTTGGCTTAATCCACCTTGCTTTCATATGTTGAAACTTGTGTGAAACCTCATGTAACTGTTTTGTTTTGTTTTTATGTACTGTTGGTTGGGAAGATAATGAAAAATCAACATTTTAGGAATTTGTTTATTTTATTTGTCACACTTATTATTCTTTGTTCTTTAGATTTCTAGTCCTTTTGATTGAGGACAAAGAAAAAGTCTAAGTTAGGGGGGTGACAAGTGCGTCTTTTAAAAAACTTCATAATTTTTTTAAATGCCAAAATTCCAAAAATTTTGAAAAGGCCAAAAATATTTTTCTTCAAAAAAAATATATATTGGAATTTAAAATTTTCAAAAATATCACTAAAATTTGGATTGAAGTCTCAAATTGTAAAAATCCAAATGCACTAAGCCGAAATTGACCAAAGATGGAAATTGAGCGAAAATTGACGACTTAACGAATAAGTGTGGAGATTAACGACCCTGGTGGGATTTCGAGCCTATCATTTTTGCGAGTTTTTAAATCAATCCGAGTTAATACTAAAAGTTCAAACTGGCGTTTATATAAGTCATTAAAGATCTCAAATTTTTTGTTTTGATCAGTTAGGGGTAATGAGTGAAATGTTGTCTTGAAAACGAGCTATAAATATCTCGAAACTAATTAATCTCGAGATGCATATGGTGAAGTAATGAGTAATTCGGACCTATGAACTTAGGTCATCGTTTGTTACCCAAAAATAGTAGCCATAAAAAGTTGCAAAAAATTATCCTTTTGCTAACCGAATTGAGACTAATAACATTATTCATTTTCGTTTGATAAACCAAAAAAAAACATTTAGCCCAGAGTTGTGAAAACAAAAGTCCGTCAATTAAGTCCAAATGATGCAATAAAAAGGGGCAAGAAAAAAATAGAATAATGCTCACCAAAAATAGCAAGAAAAGAAAAAATGTGAAAAATAAAAAAAAAAATTTGGAAAAAAAATAATCGAATAATGAGCAAAAGCTCGAAAAAACACTCATGGATATCATAAAAAGATTTTCCAATTCCGAATTTTCCAACCGTTCCCATTTTACCCACTACACCTTATGACCATACAAAGTCCTAACCGAGTCTGAATTGTGAAATTAATTACCGCGTGGAGAGCTAAGACACGAAAGATAAGATGAGAGATCAATTGGTGTGAATAAGAGACGAGTTTCCCGTTTTATAATGACCATATTCCGATGAAGAGATCTTTTCACCATAAAAATTTCGTCTTTCAATCTGTGTGTTTGAATTTGTGTTCCATTATATTTACTCTTTATATCACGCACACTAAGAGAAATAGCATAATCCGAGTGATTCGTTTGTGAGAGCATCCCATGAGAATTGAATCAAAATGAATTTTTGAAAAGTAACATAATGATCAATCCGTGGAAATTAGCAGTTAATTCTCGGCTTCGCACACACACACTACAAATTGAGACTTGTGAATATAAATTTACTATGGATATTTTTAGAAAGTTTTATATTGTACAATTTTTAAGTATTTTGGATTTTCCTTTGAGTCGAAAAATGAATTTTGTGGTTATATTCTCTGCAAACCATCACGAGACACAACTCGTCCTATTAGGGTAACCTGGAAGTTTAATGGCTTATTGCATACGCTAAATGTAATCGCTTGCCCGTGAAAAAGGTATTCTATCCAAATAAAGTTTTTGAAGGGTCCTTAACTCATACTCTCATTCTTTTACAATGCTCGGGACGCGCAAAGTTTTAAGTTAGGGGGATTTGATTAGGCATTAATTCTTTACATTTATCCTCTTAATTTCGGTATTTTTATGATCCCATGTATGGTAATTAACTTGCTTTTGTTTCATATTTATTCTACTAACCCTTTTTGGCAAGTATTTCTTGTTTTGTGTATCTCCTATGTCTTTTACATGTAACTCACGCAAGTTAGTGCGAAAGATAACTAGAAATAGTGAAAGAAATCAAGAAAAAGAGAGTTCAAGGGCATTTTCATAATTTTCAGCCTTAGTTCGAAGGTAGGGCCAACTGGAAAGTCAAATATGACAAAGTTACAAGAGCACTAGAAAAAACGGCACCCCAATCTGGGCTACGGTGAAAGAGGTATGCAAATTTGAAGATTGAGAAGAAAATAAGAAAAAAATTCTAAGTGGAAAAGAAGAAAAGATGATCCAAGGCAGAGAAATTACACGACCCTCAATCTGAACCGATTTGGGGTTGAACCGGTTTGAATGTACCCTAGAACCAGTTCAGGGGGTCTGATGCGCGAAAATTTATTTCTTTTTTTATTGATCCAAAGAGTTTGAGGTGGGTTGGACTCTCATAAAAATGTAAATGTAACAATATAGTTGATTGTTAGAGATAGTTTGAATCAGTTTTTGATAGATAACAATAGAGGACACGACTAAACAACCCTAGTTTAATTTATGCATAGAAGATTTACACTTTCAAAGGTTAAATTCAAGGTTTTAATCATTCAAGTTTGTTTCCTTCTTCTTTCTTCTTCAAGTTTATTTTAATTGCATGTTCCTTCATTTTTCTGGGAATCTAAATCTCCCATGCATGTTTAACACTAGTGTAGTTATGATTTTCACCGCATGCAACGTTAAGATTTGTGTTATTTCTCACGTAACCATGTCCGGTTAGATTTCTAAGGGTTGGAATGCAAGAACCCAACCCAATATGGTTTGCATGAATATAAAAGTAATTCCCTGAACTAAATAAATGATTGAATCATGTTAAGTAGTTGTTGCAACCATCATAGGGCTTTTAACCTTGTCTTCCCAAGGTAACCGGGGTGTTTAAGAGTGTGACGCGCGTGGCAGCTATGTCGACACCACTTTATTTCTATTCTTGATTGTGTATGATGCGGGATTGTACCTTCATATATGTAATGCTTGAAATTAATAAAGTCTGGGTTTAATTACTTATTTAATTCATAATTGATTTTATATCCGGTTAACATACTAGGGTTCAGGGGATTGTAATACAATCTACTTTTCTCATTCATATTTACTCAATCACATTAGTTTATTACTGCATACGTAGTTTAATTATTAATTTAAATATTTTGCATTTAGTTAGTAGATATAAAATTCCAAAAGTTCATCACCTTTTCCTTTCCTTTTTCTGAGTCAGCTTAGGATTAGTCATCTTACGTATCGCTGTCACGTTCTGCGTCCTATTTCCCTGAGGATTCGACCCTGTCTTACCGAATTTATTACTTACGCGATCTGTTTGCACTTGAACCGAAATTAGCACACACTAGAGACACATTTTGAGTCATGTTAGTGAATAATCCAAAACAACTGGCCAGATCATACGGTGCACATTACCAGTGGTGTGGAGCCCGTTAAAGTATGTGGTATTGGAGGATACCGAGAAAAAATAAAGAAATAAGGGACCTGTCAAGAAATGGGTTGTGTGGTGAAATGAGTTAATACAACCTAAATTAAACGAATTAATAAACATTTCGAAAAAGGTTAAATAAAATGGACATGTAAATTTGTAAGTTATCATTGTCCATAAAGTAAGGAAAAAGGTAAAGAGAGTGGGTAAATGGGTGATTAAGCATCCTAAGTAGTTAAACCCATAATTAACAGAAGAATGTATTGTAAAAGGCTTTCAAAGATTAAATAAGTATTTTCTAACACAGTGTTCGCCTGTGTTGAAAGGGTGAGTTTCAACGAAAATACTACAGTGCGCGCTGTAGCACCCCATATTTTTCATTATTTTTATAGGTTGGATTAAATTAAATAAGGGATACTAATTGATAATTAATTCGGATTAAAATAAATATTAACTAAAGAGATAAGGGTTAGTATTTATTCATGTGAATTATATTGAATGTTACTTAGTGAATAAATTAATATGTGATTATGAAGTTATTAGAATTATCGCGAGTGAAAAAATACGATAGTTACAGTAATTTAGTTGGGAGGCGCGTGTTAGTCTTGTCGGGACTCAATTAAATGAGATAGAAAGTAATTTATTTTTAAGTCATCAAAATGGTCATTTTAAATGCCCCAAAGTGTCCGAAAGGGTCGAGATAGTCAAAAACCTCTAACCATGGTTTTAGTTTGGATGTCGGGGTAGTTTTAGGCCAAATCGACATCCCAGGAGGGCATTTTGGTCATTTGTATCTTTGGGGTAATTTAACCAACGAATTTTCTAAGATAAATATATCTGATAAGAGAAGGGAGGTTGGCTGAGAGATGGGAGAAAAGATAAGAAGTTACAGAGAAGCCATAGGAGGAAGAGGAGAGGAGTTCCAAAGGCTAGAACCACTGTTCCTACACCTTTTGCACCACCGACACCATCGTTGCGTAGATTGGAGGAAGAGGAGCGTAGCTATACCCATCATTTTCAAAGGATCATACCTTCATATTGAGGCAAGTCTTTAATCTTGATAAATTCTGAGCATGTATGATATTCATGTTAGTTTAGGATGATTAAACCCATGAGTATGTAGAGTTTTGATAAAATTTTAGGAATATAATTGAGATTCTTGATTCAAATTCATGTTAGCTTTAATTCCCTAATATAGGTAAAACAAAATTGATGAATTGGGATTATCCAAATGTGAACAAATATGGGTTGTATGATTCTTGAATAAAAATGATGAACTAGGGTTCTTGAGAATTTAATTGGGATTAATTTGATTAATTGATGAATCTTGACGATTTAATGATTCTTGTACGTTAGAAATCATTTATAAGAGTTGGTATAGCGTTTAGTATAATTGTTTTGGAGTTTAGGAATGATTCATGAAGGTTTTAGAGGTTAAAAATGGAGGAAATCCATAATAGTGCAATGGAAAAGACGAGACCTGAAGGGGGCGAATCGATTGGGTTCATGCCCGAATCAATTCGGCAAGGCGAATCGATTCGGATCAGGGGTGAATCGATCGGCTGCCCAGTTTTGGCCACTTTTTCACCTTTTGTTTAGAATCTTTAAAAATCGTTCGGGATTCATTCGTGGGATTTAATTTTAAATATAAATAGGATTAAATTAAAACAACAGTAGGCCAAGGTTGGGTTTTAGGCTTGGCCCTATGAGTGAAATTTAAGGGCTAGGTTTAATCGAGAGGAAAATTCTAAATTGAAGGATAATTCGAGTCACGATAATTCGAGAGGAACAATTATTTAGATCAGTATGATAGGAGTGAGTTACCTACTGATATTATGAAAGTTATAATGGACACACTTTGAGCGGTGAGGCATTCTCGAAAATATGCGACAATTAGTAAAATGAATAATTAGTCATACGTGAGATATTTGGGAGATAAAAATATATTACATATGGGATGTTTAATATAAGTAGGGAGTGTAACTATACTGATGATATAAAAATATAGGTTGTGTGTATGCCTACTTCATGATTTCTTATGTGTATGACATACCTACGTTGCTTGCTATAAGGGGAGATTTTCACATCGGGACAGTCATATCCTGATGAGCCTTTGGGAGGATTTCTAACTTATACCTCAGAATATAGAACCTAGGAAAGGCCTATATATGATAATGATAAGTTAGCGGTCATACGGGTGTGTAGGTATGTGTGTAACCCATATGCTTGGAACTATTTCGCCTCTAATATATGTGATTTGTATTTATGGTTCGAGAGAGATACCGAACCAATAGTATTGTATATAGTGCGTGATGTACTAGGACATGATAACAGAGTATGCATGCACCGCAGGTCTCAGACTAAGGGTGCTACAGTAGTATATATATACACACTTGTGATTTAATCTTGTTGCCCAGAAAAATACCCAAGGGGGGGTGAATTTGGATTTTTCAAACTTTTTGGGTTAAATAAAAATTTCAGAAAATATTTAATTTAAACAATTAATCCCAAATTTTAGATTAATTAATCTTAAATGATTTAATCAATGAATATTAAATAAATACTACCAATTAATTTGAATAAGTTAAAATTACAAATTTTAGCACATAAATAAATATTTAATCCATTTTCGTATTTTAATATAAATTTAAATTCTGGAATTATTCTTAAATGATTCAAACAAAGAAAATCAATTTACAAAATAAGTTATAGTTCAAGATTATAGGGCCCAATAAATTTATATAATTAATTTTCGTAATTAATAAAAAATAATATTCTGGAATTAATTAATTATTACGAAAATAATTATTTTAGTCTTAAAAATAATTTATCAAATTCTTGATTTAATATGCTTTTCAAGTGTAAGAGCAGAATATATGAATTCAATCAATCACAAATAAAATATGCAAATAAAATGCGAAAAATAAAGACACTGAATTTTTAACGTGGTTCGGCCAAATCTCGACGTACGTCCATGCGCCTAGAGCAGCACTCATCTCATTGCACTTCACTATTCCTCATCCACTTAATGGTAGGATCAAACCACCACTTTACAATCGAGCAGCAAAAACCAACTACTAGTACAAACTCCGAAGCTAAAAACTAAGCTTTAAGTCTTTACAACAATGGAGTAGAAATTTGATGTACAATGTTTGAAACTCTTTAAGAATACAAAATGAGTCTGAGTTTCTTCTTGGTTTAGACATCACAAATGATTATGTTTTTGGCCCAAGTCTTCACTTGAATTTTTGTAGCTGAATAATATTCTTTTGCTCTTTAATTTCTTCTTCAAAAATAGCAGAGTGTCCATTTATTGCTATCTCAAACTTTGAGTAGAGCTGAGTAAGAAGTTGTGTTGCTTTCTTGAATATGTGTATGAGTTTAATGTAATTTGGTTGCTCTTTAGTTCAATTTTCAGATCATCTCACTTCAACACTTCTGATCTTGTATTTGTAGTCCGAAAATAAAAATGACCGTTGGAGAAAAGCTTCTCTTTCAACTTGAGTGGTCTGGGGTATAGCATTAAATGCTCTCAATCTTGAAATGAAATTGTATCTGTTGAACCACTCCATAATTATTTATTGTCAAAAATGTGAGCTGAGCTTCTATAAGAGAGAGGTCAGTGACAAAGGAAAAATGAAAGTATGCAATGAATCTTTCACACGTTTGGTGAGGGATAGAGACTTCGAAAAGAATAAAGAAATAAATCATTTCTGCAAAATATAATTTGACAAGCAAGTCAATTAATGTGAGTCCAAGAGTTTATAGTTCACTTGGCTGATATCACATACCACTTTTTGGTCTTCGAAGATAGAACAGGCCATACATATAAATCAATATATATAAATAATCGTTTATTTATGTGATCGTATATATTATAAGTAATTTGTCATGTCCATCTATAAAGCTTCAGTAATAAGACAAATGAGAAGGTTATAGAAAAAATATTTAGAATGCAAATGCAGTGACAAAAAGGCAATATGGATTTAAACAAATGTCTGGCGTGATGGAGTGCTCTCACTTTTTGCCAACTAATGGAATTATATTTGTACCAAGACAATTCATGAGGATACTGCCCAAGGCAGTTAATTTGTTTTTTAAAATAGGCGCATGCATTGGTTTATAACATATGCTGAAATTTAAATTCCCAAGCAATAAAAGAAATGTGTATATATATATATATATACGGAGCCGTTCAGGAGCGGACTCAAAGAACGGGTCTACTAACGGACCACCCCCAAATGATGTAGTTTTGGGGGTGAAATTACAAGAAAACCCTCACTTCACCCAGTTTTTATGTAATTTCATCCCCAAAACTACGTCGTTTGGGGGTGGTCGGTTAGTAGACCCGTTGTTTAGGTCCGCTCCTGATCGTCTCGGTATGTGTATATATATATATATATATATATATATATCAAAGAGGGACGAAATCCCACACACATATTATTAACAATTAGAATAGAAATGCTCTGTTCTGGTAGCTTACAAGCTTATAGAAGAGATTGAAAACATAAATGAGGCTTTTTATAATTAAAACCCTTACAAGAATGCCAATAAAAGTAATCAAAGAAAGAGGCATAAAATATCTAGCACTAAAGGATCTATGCAAAAAAATGACCTAGTCATGAACATTTTTAATTCTATTAGAAGGAAGACCCCATTTATCCAATTTGATAGCGCCTCTAAGATGACTTGAAAATGATCCAATTTCATGAGACCACATAGAGCAATATGACTTACTTCCCAAATTTGCTAAAATATCAGCTGGCTTATTTCCTTCTCGAAAAACATAAACAAAAGATAATTTGAGATTTGTAAATAAGACTTAAATATCTTCAACTATATCTCTAATTCTCCATGGACATTTCAGCCCTTTGTTAAGCACATCAATCATAATTTTTTAATCTGATTCAACAATCAACTCATAATCCTTAAAATATCGATAATATCTTAAACCTTCCAAAATATCCATCGCCTCTGCTTCAATATTGGTTTTAAAACCAAAGTAGTGGTAAAAAGCCCATATCATGTCTCCCTTATCATTTCTCAAAATCCCACCTCCACCAATACTGCCTAGATTTCCTATAGAACTCCCATCTATGTTGAGCTTTAACACCTGTTTGTGAGGAGGTTTCCATTGAACTAATGTGTATTCCTTTTAGATTATGACATCTTCCAAATTATAAATAGAAAAGATCTTAGGAGAGTGAGGTAGCAGATGAAAGATAGATTTGCAGTGAGCTTCAATTTTTAATAGAAGACTAGACAAATTAGGAACTGATCCACTATATTTGCTTTCATTTCTTTGGTACCACAAGGACCAATAAATGATAATTGGCATCACCTTTTGACAATGACCTGCAAAAGAGTTAGGCGTTGATATCCACCATTGAAGACATTTGCTTCTAATGTTAGTTCTATTATTAGTAATCCCAAAAATCCTGCCAAAATGGAGCCACATTTTATCAGTAATATCACCTGAAATTAACACACTATTATAGGATTCTATTTGAGAAGAAGCACACCATTAACATTTTGAAGGACCACACCACCCTATAAAGTAAAGCTTTTCATCCAAAGACAATAAATGTTGTAATAATTTCCATATAAATATGGACAATTTAATAGGAAGAAACCTCTGCTACGAAAAATTTGCTGACCAGGAAACTAGAGACTTTGCTCTCAACATCTCCCAAGCATACTTTAATGTAAAATTCCTATCCATTGATTCTGTCCAAATGAGCTCATCGTCTTTATCTCCTTCAGATGTATAAGTTCCTATAACTTTGAATAAGTTTACTCAAATCCCATTTCTTGTCCTCTGTCCATAAATCTTTAGCTTTAATTTTGAGATTCGGTATAGGCATAATTGGATACAAGGCCTATTGGACATCAATTATCCCACAGAGCACCACAATTACTATCTCCTAATCTCCATAACATGTTTTCTTCAGCATTTGATCTAACAAGACACATTCTTCTCCAATTTTGAGACCCTAATCTCCCATTTATTGTACAAGGATGGACTTTTCTACAATACTTTGCTGTCATAAATTCATTCCAAAGGGACTCTTTACTTTTAAAATTCCACCACAGTTCGATGGATAAGCTTACTCATATCCCATAGACTTCTAATCCCAACCCCTCCTTCTTTAATAGGTCTGGTAATATTTCCCCATTTACACCAGTGATACCTCCTCTCCCCCATATTAGAGCTCCAAAAGAAGTTAGCAAACATACTTTCAATAGTATTTATGATTTTTCTAGTTAGCATCAAGGCTGATAGAGTATACATAGTAAAAGAGGATAACACATGCTTAATCAAAACTATTTTTGCTCTAGCAGTTAGCAATTTAGCTTTCCAGCTAGAAATCTTGTACCTGATCTTAGAAAGAATTGGCTCAAAAAATGTATTCCTTTTTCTTCCTGAATATACAGGTCACCCCAAGTAAGTAATAGGAGCTTGTTTCAAATTAAATCCAGTAATGTCTACAATCTTCTTCTTAGCAGTTGGCTTACTTTTATTGGACATACTAAAGGAGATCTTTTTATTATTCACCTTTTGACTTGAGATGTGTTCATATTTTTCAATCACTAATAACACTTTCTTGATAGTTTTCATGTCACCTAAGGAGAATATAATGATATCATCAGCAAAAGATAGATGATTTAGCCGAGGGCCTCCAATTGGGAGTTTGAATTGTTTAAATGAAGCTTGAGAATATAGGCCATTTAAATTTAAAGATAGAGTATCTACCATTATGACAAAGAGACCAGGGGATAGAGGATCACCCTGTTTAATCCCTCTTTCAGACTTAAAGAAGCCTTTTTTATTTCCATTTATGACAACTGAGAACCAATTGTTATATATAACCCTCCAAACCATGTCTATCCATCTTTCAGAGAACCCAAATTTCCTCATCACCTGAAAAAGAAATAACTAAGACACTCTATCATACGCTTTGGCCATATCCAACTTCATAGCAACATTACCTCCAAAGTTCTTGAAATTGATTATGTGAAACATTTCTTGATCCAAGATAACATTTTTTGTAATATCTCTCCCTTTTATGAAGCCACTTTGATTAGGAGAATTAATGTTAAGAAGAATTCTACTCAATTTGTAAGCCATAATTTTAGTGAAGATTTTGTTGAAAAAATTACAAACACTTATTGGCCTCATTTTATGAAAAGTTGGGTTTTGTACCTTTGGAACAATAGATAAGAGTGGAAGAGACTATATTAGGTATCTCCAGACCTAAATAGAATCCTTGTACTACTTTGATAATATCCCTGCCTATGATATTCCAACAATACTTGAAGAAGTGACCTGAGAAGACATCCATACCTGTTGCACTATCTTCATTGAGCTCAAAAACAGTTGATCTAATTTCTTCTTCATCTGGATAGTCAGCTAAAAGAATGTTTTGATCATCAAAAATGAGCTTGGGAATGCAACTGAGAAAACTATCAGCATTGACATATTCTTCCTTATCTTTAAAAGGAGCCTTAAAGAACTTCCTCTTCTTTAAGCCAATTGCCAAAGTCATTTTTAATTTTGTGAATTATAATCCTTTTTTACTAGCCTTAACTGAGTTATAAAAGAACCTTGTATATGTGTTCCCCTCTTCAAGCCATTTGTCCCTAGACTTTTGCCTCCAGTAAGCCTCTTCCAATGCACTATTGTTTGTATATTCAGCATCTTCTCTAGACCATACCTCTCTATTCTCCTCACTTGGATCTATTTCAAGGCTATCTCAGTTGCAAGCACTTTATCTTTTGCATCTCTAACTGATTGAAATCTATCCCCATAGGTATCTTTACTCCATCTTGAAAAATGAGTTTTAAGATTTTTTGAGATTAAGAGTCAATGCATAGATTGGATTAAAAGATATATTAGAATCCCAGTTCCTTTGAACAACCTCCATAAAAGAAGTCTTCTTTGTCCAGAAATTAATAAATTTAAAGGGCTTTCTAATATAATCTATATTAGATTTCAACTCAATTAAAAGAGGTGCATGATCTGAGGCAGGTCTATTCAGGTGGGAAATATTAGCATTAAACCCTAATTCCATCATATCTTCATTGGCTAATACCCTATCCAACATACTCCATATTCTAGCATTTCTATCCCTCTTGTTGAACCAAGTATAGGCAGGTCCACTGTAGCCCATATCTTTTAACTGTTTAGTATCCATGAATTCTAAAAATTCCAAAGAAGAAGATAAATCAATTTGATTACCCCCTGCTTTCTCCCAAGAATACATCACAGTGTTAAAATCCCCATACACCATCCAAGACTTGGTGATGTTTAAATTAGTGAGATGTTTCCATAAATCTCTTCTTTTAATTTTTAAGCATTTAGCATATACAACAATACAATAAATTGGCTTTGGCCCCTACTGACTTAAAAAAGTCACTGTTAGAACTTGCTCCATACTAGCAACCACTGTAAATTGAAGATCTTCTTTAGCAAACAACCATACTTTGCTATTATAATTAGCTTGAGAATGTTGAAATCCCAATCTAACCATATAACTTGAAATTACATCATCCCCTTGTTTAGGTTCTAAGATAGCCACTAATGAAATTCTGTGAATCTTAATCAGTCTTTTTAACCTCCTTATAGCACTTTTCTTGACAATTCCTCTAATATTCCAGAGTAAAAAGCTTATCATTGAGACATTGCATCAGATTTAGCTTTTGAATTGGATCTTAGACACATATTATGGTTGCCGCCCCTTTGAAGAATTCTTATATGACATTCCATAATCTTGATTATGTTGTTGCCTCTTCACATATTTTCTTTTCCTCCTCACTTTAGTAAATACTTCCTCCTCACTTTCTGCATTAGGTTGAGATTCTTCATGATTTACACCTCCAATCAATTCCCCTTCTTCTCTATCCTCAAATTCCTCATATTGATTAGCCTGCTCTATAATTTTAGTCTGGACTGCATTAGATTTATTTTCAATTATTTTCTTAATATCCTTCTGTACTGCTAATATTTCTTGGGCTTGACTTAGGTCTGCATTCATATAATTAGTTATATCTGCCTCCTTAGCTTGAAGTTTTGTATGAGCCTGCGGATCTGCTGCTACAATTTCTTCTACTGCTATTATTGGTTTCTTAAAATTCCTGATGACCCATTCTTTAGTAGATTCCTTCACTTTTGGCATTGTCTCTGGTTGCTTTTTCTTCAATACTATCTTGTCTTCATTTCTTTTTGCACCATCTTTATCTTTAAACATGCATTCCTCTTGTTTATGACCTATCTTTAAATAATAATGACAGTGCTCAGGTATATCCTCATATTCAATATGCCGCCAATAACTTGTGCCACTATCAGTGTTACTAATCCAAACCCTAGAGGGATTCTCTTTGCAGAGATCAATTTCTACACAAATCCTCGATAAACTAGGTCTAGAGAGGGATGCAGTGGAAATATTAAGTCCTAAAGGCGTACCTATCACATTTGCAATACAAAATATACTCTCCTTATTATAGAGATGAATAGGGAGAAGTGGCAAGTTTATCCATATAGGGGAAATATTAGACTCAACATCAGGATGTAATTCAGGTGACCATTTGAAAAATCTCATTGAATATCAATGAATGAACCATGTTTCCCTTAGCCAAACCCTATGAAAGTCTTTTTCATGAAATAATCATATGAGGATATGCTTTTGGTTAATAAACCCTATATTAAATGCAGCTTTTAATCCCAGAGATGAAAAAACTTTACGTATATAATTGATCGCAGGACTACCATGAGAGAATTTCCCAACAAGGGAATAATTGAAAGGGGCTGCTAACTTCTTTATATCTTCATCAGTGAAAAAAATAGTCAGTTCTCCTTTAAAGTTGCTAACTTCCTTAAAAGAAATTATGGATTGCATTTGATTGCCTACTACTGATGCAAAAGATTTAGAGGGGTTGATGAGGTTATGAGAGAGATTAGGAGGTGAATTGAGGGTGACGGCCTCCACGTTAGAGGCAGTAGTAACTATCATGCAACCCTAGGTCGCCTTGAGAGAGAGAGAGACAAACAGATAAATTTTCTTTATTTATTCTGACCGTGATAAAAAAAAAATATAAACTTGTATAACATTAAAGTGTATAACTTTTATATATGCGTGTAACAAATAAAAAAAAAGAGTTTCTTAATAAAAGAACACTGCTCGTAGCAGTTATGAATTTTGGTAGCTGTCATATGCAAGCCACCATCAGGTAAGTCATTTCGTGAGTCTGTACACTACCTCATTGGGCACAGAGCCTAAAACGGCCTCCCACTCCTATAATTAAAACGGATGCCAAAGATAGGATTTTTAGTTTTAAAAAAATACTTATATTTTACCAACTAGTACGAGAGATTCTTTGTCAACTAATGGGATTATATATAATAGCATATTATATATAATGTATAACAGGTAAAAGTAGAACCGTGTGGCCCAAAACAATTGCAAGCAAACACTAATATGATATAGGAGTTTATCAAAGATATATATATATATATATATATATATATATTAAAAGAAAACGTATATATAAAAATTATGCAAAGGTCTAGGCTAATGATAGACAACATCTACTAAAATAAAGGTCCCTTAAGTAATCATATCTATAACAGGTATGGAATTGTAGACTAAAGCAAAAGTCTCCTTAATACTCAAGTTCGAAACTGGTATGAGAAAGGTTTAATAACAGATAAAGAAAATGTACATGACATATAATTGTTAACAAAAGATAAAATATGATACCAAAAAAAAAGATAAAAGGAATATGCACTAATCTTTTATAAAGATACAAACATTGTTCAAAACAATGTACTATATTCGTATAATATATATATTAAAAAAAATTGTATATAGATATATTTATATATTACGAAATAATAATAAAATATTAATATTAAAAATTATGTAACAAATATATTAATTATATAATAATATATAAAACAAATGAACCAAATATATATATATACAATAGAAAAAACTAAGTTTTAAAAAGTTAACCACAATTATTAAAAAAAAAGTAAATATTATGAATATAAAAGTGTAATACCCCGTAATTTTATTGATTTTTATTTAATGGATTAATTAAATTAAATGAGAATTTATTGGAAATTAATCCGGATTTAAATACTATCGAGACGTGAGTTGGTATTTGATTATGATGATAATATTAAATATTACTGAATATATATATATATGGTAATATATGAGTATTGAAAGTATTAAAATGGTCGAGAATCATAAATATGACAATTTGGAAAATTAAGTTGGGACGCGCGTGTCAGTCGCGTCAGGAATCAATTTAATTAGATTAAAAATTAAATTATAATTTAATCATCTGTATGGTCATTTTGAGTGCGCCAACGTGTCCGGAGGGGTCGAGATAGTCAGAAAACACTAGCCGGGGGTTTAGTTTGGATCCCGGGGCATTGTTAGGCCAAACCGGCAACCCGGGAGGGTATTTTGGTCATTTTAAACATTAAGGAAGTAAGACTCACGAATTTTAATGTTTATTTATTTATTATTTGAAAGGCCATTAGGGCCATTATCAGCCAAAAACAAAGAGTGGGCTACGTGAGTTAGAGGGGAAATTGCAGGAGGTTTCCAAAACCTAGCCACCAACCACCACCACCAAATCTTGAAGGAATTGTGATCGGAAAGAAGGAAAGAACCAGCCCCGAACACCACCAATAATTCTGAACATCAAACTTAAGGCAAGTGATTTGATTACATTAGTTTCAGCGAATATTTCCTCCATGATTAGTATAGAAATTAATATTTGCCTTGAAAGATGATGAAAACCCAATGAAATTGATGGAGAACTCTAAACCTTGGTTAGGAATTGCATGTAAATTTGTTCTGGACGAATTCAGTACCCAAAACATAACCTTTGATGAATTAAAAACGGATTAAAGAGGAGAATTATCATTGTTTTTGAAGAAAATAGAAAACTAGGGTTTTTATTGAAGTCTTTATCCATATAAGGCCAATTGTTGATGATTTAAAGGTTTTGGGACGTTAAAAATATTGTATTTTGGTTGTATAATGATCCTATAACCTTATATTAGAGTTTCATACCTTGTAATGGAGTTTTGGGACAAATCTGGGACTGAAAAATGAAGCAGTCCGTAGCCCATCTTGTGCGATCGATCGATCGACCACCATCGATCGATCGATACTCAAGGTCGATCGATCGACCTTCCCAGAATCGGTTATATTTATTCCTTATTGAATTTTAACAATTTCGACCCTAGAGAATTATTGGTGGGGACTTTGTGAGCACTCTCAGATTTAAAGAAGACTAGTAAGCATGTGTATGAGACCCGAATTATGATTAGAATTCAATTTGGGAATTATATTAAACCTAATAAGGCTCGACGTGTGAGATACTATTAGAGACTGAAAGTAAATGATTAACTTCTATATAGTTTGATGATTTAAAGTTAGTGGCAGAGGTGAGGATCTTAAGAATAGTGGATTTAAATGTGGGGATAATAGGAAACTTGGTAACCTTTTTGGGTTAGGTTTTAAGTACTTGAAACTACGACGTGAGATATGTCGGCGGTCTATATTATATATTATGTGGAGACTTAAAAATGTACAAATTCAAATCACGGTATAGGGATGTATAATATACCTTTATTAATATTATAAGATATCTAAGTTGTGTAAATGCTTAGTATATGGACTTATATGTGTATAACATACCTACCAAACTTGCTATCACGGGAGGTCGGCTTTCGAACTGGGCCATCTAATCTTTGTGTGCCTACGGGGGGATTTAGATGGTACCTTAAGGACATAGGGCTGTGAATGACTTATTTGTAAGTTAATAAGTCAGTTGACCATGGGAGCGTAGGTATGTGCGTGACCCATGGGTATGTGAACTATGTTCGCCTCCATTATGTGTGATTTTGCTTATTGAGACGGTTCCTAAGAAATTCGGAACACGTGGTCCTTATGTACGTGATGTAATTGGATTCGATAGTAGAGTTTGTGTGCACGGCAGCTTAGCCTATGGGTGCCCTAATTGTATATTTATATTGGTATTAATATACTGGTAATTACCATAAACTCTGTATTAAAGTGTAACTGTGTATTCTTGAGACATTTTTAGTAGAGAAAAAAAATAAGAATTTCCTACAGTAAATATTATAAGTATTGAATGAGAAATAAAAGGAATATACGCACAGAATATATTAGAATGTCTTGAATAGACCCTTATATTATAAAGTGAAGTCAGGTTGTGATTTAGACTAGTTAGTTAGAGGCATGACTAGGACGGGTTACGGATACGTTAGGAGTGCACATTAGTTAAGAGGTGAGGAACTCATGTGAGTGCACGTAACTAACATGTACTTAATATTCACTGTTTAATGTTATTAAACACTTGCTATATTTTAAACTTTTTTCACATCGGGCTCTGACCCGTTTGCTTTCAAATCTATTTTTCTTGTAAAAACCTTTTAGGTGCCCAGCCACATGGATGCCAAGCTTAGGAGTTCCATTCTATTGACGTATTGTAGCTGTTGTGGAAGTTACAGGACCTCGATAGTAGACGTCTCCACATTCTACATTGATTCTATTTCAAATTCATTCTCCTGCTAGGGCATGTCGCCCCTTTTCTTTTAGAGACAGCTTTATCATACTGAGTTTAATTTCAGTTTTGGAGTTACTTAATTGTTTATTCAGACTTTGTATTTGGTTTTATTCAGTATTTGGGACTATTCTGAGGAGTGTTACTCCAGACTCGTTTATTATTCCATTTATATTCTGTTGTGACTGTGATGTAATTGTGTTATCATTAATTGATAAATATTCGATGGATTGCATGTTAATTTAATTTAATAAAATTTGGCAACTCACTTTTTAAATACTAGGTGGCTAGTAATTGTTTAAAAAAATCTTTTCGACAGTGATGCTATGAACTGAACCAACTTGACATTTTGTATTAATTTGAATAAAGGAGTAGCTACCCGGTATTTAATTAGTCGTGGTGTTACAAAAAGTACACGTATAAGCAAATATTTTGACTGAAAATAAATGTGTAAGAAATTATTAAAAATATATAATTTCATAAAGAGGAATATAAAATTTGTGACAGTTACATTTTACGTGTATATTAATATATATTATGTAATAAATATATTAATTGTATATAATACACATCGAATATATATAGTAATAGTTATATGTATAAAAGTACTATGCACAGATATAATAACTACCATATATAATATTATGTTTATAACTATACATCTAATAATAATATACAAATAAAACAGAAATATTATATATAATATAAATTGAGAAATATTTACATAGAACGTAATAAATATATGTTTGGAATCATCAAAATCAATATAATATATTAAACTAAAATGTACATTAATTGCAATCAAATTAATTTAATATTAATTAAGGAGGTTAATTACATTTTCGTTTAACAATCTTCCCCTTTTTTATGATGACAAAAAATGATTCATACTAATATATAAAATGAAATATTAAGCTCAATTAGTGAATCATAAATATTTCTCCCCCTTTGACATTATCAAAAAGATATTTCAAATAAATCGAGTACCAAGGGTAAAATGGGAATCTCCTCCTATCAAAAAATAATTTTGGCATGGGATAAAGCCATAAATCACAAGGGACGTATATGAATGTCATCAATTTTTAATACACAGAAATTTTTCATTAAAGATTTCATTAAATTTCAAAATTTTAATATGCACATATTATATCATAAAAAAAATTCTCAAATAATGCTTTAGAATTTTTGAATAGGCATTAATATAATCAATTATCGCATACGTCACTAAAATGATAAATGATCAATATTTCAAGCTCATAAATAGAAATCATAACTCAACATTCTCAAATAATTTGAATTAAGCGCATAACATGAGTTTAATGTAAATACGAGAGACATAAAAGATGTATCAATTAGCACAATTGTTGTATAAATCATTATGATATAAACTTTCAAGTGCACGACAAATAAACATTTCATAACTCGATGTTTTCAAATAATTTGACTAAAGCGCGCATGAGTTAGAATAAAACGGCATATAGCGAAAGAAAAATATTGAGTTTTGTTTAAGCTTTGTCGTTATTGAGAATACGAGAATAATATTCTCGGAATAATCAACCATATAACAATATCCATAGTAATGTAAGCGAATATATTTAAATTTAAGATCAAGTATATTTGGATAATCAAATAATTTTCAATAACCTTTAATCCCCCCCCCCCCCCCAAGGGATACCAATAAAGGCATATATGCATATAACAAATAATTTGCATCTCTTTCGAGAGATAAAAAAAAATATTCTCAATATTTGCTTTCTCAATTATTATCTTCTAATAAGATGTAATCTTTCAATGAAAATCATTAAATCAATTTTCAAGAATGAAACGTATCATGACGCCAAAATAGAAAACTTAATAAATTCAAATTTTTTAATGACGAGAAGCTCATCACAAAATCAATATTTTGAGATTTTCAACAAATAAGAAACGATTTGTTCAAGAACTTCAAAATCAATCAATAAATAAATAAATTTCTCAATAGTGGAGGTGACATAAATTATTCAACTTCAATATATTTCAAAAACTCATTAATCAAAAGACTTATTTTTTTTTATTTAAGCACAAACATTATAAGAATCATTTTGTTCCAAAAATAATATTCTTAATAAAAGACAATAACATTTAACTAATCGGGTCAAACATATAACATGCCATAAAACTAAAACATAAAAATCTCAATAATCATATCATTTTTCAAGTGAGCACAAATAACACAAATGTTACTATAAAAAAAATTACATTCCGCATGAAAACAATGGGGCTAAATCTAGCTCATAAAGATCAAAATGTTCATATCATCAAAACTAATGAATGTATTTCATTTCATTTCAAGATTATAATACAACTAATCCAATATCATTAACAACAAATATATGTCAAGATGTAAGAAAAAAATGAATTTTTAAAAAAATATTATCATCAAAATTAAGTGCATTTCTCACAACATAAAATCATTTAAATAAAAAATGTATAAATTAATATTTGAAGTCGAAATCATCAAGAACAAACTCATATGCTTTAACAAATAGGGTAAGTATGGAATCATATCAATTAAGATCATATGACAAATTAATAAAGAATTATGAGATATTTCAAGGAACGGTGTACTTCATAACCTTACCAATACCAAAGACATATCCACAAAACTCTCTTCAAGTGTGGCATTTTCATCCATTACCAATGATACTTGAAATGTCAACATTGCTTTCAATATCAAATCATATATTCTTTGAGATTCCACATCTCATCTTAATATGCAACCTACACAACTTTGAAGAAAAATTTCTTTTCCATCCAAGAAGGTGTTAGGTCCATAAAGTAATATTAATATACAAATGTATCAAAATATGTTTAGTTATCAACATTTTAAAATATCAAGCATGGACTTGTTAAAAGATAAACATCAAAACATCAATGTCATAACCATATACAAAAACAGAATATTCATCAAAACAAAATTATGAGCCATATGCTTTTAAAGAAAAAAAAACTTAGTTACAAATTCAAGCACTAAATATATTTAGGAAAAAAAACAGATTATTAATCATTAATAAGCATATAAAATGCAATAATCATACGAAATAATATTTCATGAAAATAAGCATATTAGATATGAAAACAACATATCACAATATTTATCAAGTAAAGAATGTGTTTCAACTTAAACAAACATATAAACAAGAAGAAGAAAAATCTAACACTAATTATATTCTCATAAATTTTTGTTCAAGTGCCAATACCGAGTTTGCACCTAAAATTTTTATCTTTTGGAACCCGATATAAGTGTGGTTTATAAAGGTTAGCATGCATAGTTGTTTCTTTAGGAATCCAACCTAATTTAGTATTTTTATACTTTCTTTTTATAAATTGACAAAATTTAGAATAATGTGTGTGTCTACCACAATATGTGCATAAAGAGTTAGAATGGCTACATGAGGCATCATTTTCAATAAATTGAAATAACTCTTTTTCTCATTTTCTTCATCATATCATATACCATTATTATTAAACTGAATTATTTGTTTTTCCACAATTTTATGAAAATATTCATTTCCTTTACTAAAAATATCTAATGATTTCTTTAGATAATCAATCTCCCTTTTTAAATCATTATTTTCAATTTCAAGAGGATTAGTGAAAATAACAGATTTTTCTTTTTTCAAAGACTTAATTTCATTTTTTAAGGATTCATTTTCTAATTTCAGATTATCAAAGTCTTTTGATATAGAATCATATTTGGCATGAGTCTTTTTAAGTAAAATAAATTTCTTTCTAATGTTTTCGTATTTTTCATACAACTCATTAAATGCATCTTGTAATTCATCATAGTCATTAATAATATCATCATGATTTGAACTATGAGAAGAATGTGATTCGTCATCACTAAAGCTAGGGTTAGAGTGTACCTCCTTATTACTAAATGCCATGAGACATAGAGTAATTAAATCTTCACTCGTTGATTCATCCACATTGGCATCTAGGCAAGGGTTGCAAATATCTTTATTTTTTGAATCAACATCAGAACTTTCTGTTAAGTCCCCCATTAAAATAAAGCTAGAAGCATGTGGTTGATAGTTTAGCCACATCATTCCCACAAAATGAAATAAGGAATGGCTACAAGAGATTAAACACTTTAGCATACAAATAATAAAAATGTAAAGTGCAACATTCAAAACAAATATAGAAAAGTTTGACATGATCTTTAACTCTAAGATAGTTAAATCAGAAAATAATTAGAGCGTAAGCTCTGATACCACTTGCTGCACAGAAAAATACCCAAGAGGGGGGTAAATTGGAATTTTGTAAACTTTTCGGGTTAAATAAAAATTTCAGAAGATATTTAATTTAAACAATTAATCCCAAATTTCAGATTAATAAATCTTAAATGATTTAACCAATGAATATTAAATAAATACTACCAATCAATTTAATCAATTTTCGTATTTTAATATAAAATTATAGATTTTAGCACCCAAATAAATATTTGATCAATTTTTGTACTTTAATATAAATTTAAATTCTGGAATTAATCTTAAATGATCCAAATAAAGAAAATCAATTAATAAAACAAGTTATATTTCAAGATTATAAGACCCAATAAATTTATAAATAATTTTCGTAATTAATAAAAATTAATATTCTAGAATTAATTAATTATTACGAAAATAATTATTTTAGTCTTAAAAATAATTTATAAAATTCTTGATTTAATATGTTTGCAAGTGTAAGATTGGAATATATGAATTCAAGAAATCACAAATAAAATATGCAAATAAAATGCGAAAAATAAAGACACCGAATTTTTAACGTGGTTCAGCCAAATCCTAGCCTACGTCCACGCGCCTAGAGAAACTCGTCTCTCCTTGAGCTTCACTATTCCTGATCCACTTGATGGTAGGATCAAACCACCAATTTATAACCAAGCAGCAAAAACCAGTTACTGGTACAAACTCCGAAGCTAAAAACCAAGCTTAAAGTTTTTACAACAATGGAGTAGAAATTTAATGTACAATGTTTGATACTCTTTAAGAATAAAAAATGAGTCTGAGTTTCTTCCTGGTTTAGACATCACAAATGATTCTGATTTTGGACCAAGTCTTCACTTGAATTTTTGTAGCTGAATAATACTCTTTTGCTCTTTGATTTCTTCTTCAAAAATAACAGAGTGTCAACTTATTGCTATCTCAAACTTTGAGTAGAGTTGAGTAAGAAGTTGTGTTGTTATGTTGAATATGTGTATGAGCTGAATGTAATTTGGTTGCACTTTAGTTCAATTTTTAGATCATCTCGCTTTAACACTTCTGATCTTCTATTTGTAGTCCCAAAATAAAAATGACCGTTAGAGAAAAGCTTCTCTTTCAACTTGAGTGGTCGAGATGTAGCATTAAATGTTCTCAATCTTGAATAAAATTTGTATCTGTTGAACCACTCCATAATTATCTGTTGTAAAAAATGTGAGCTGAGCTTCTGTAAGAGAGAGGTCAGTGATAAAGGAATAATGAAAGTATGCAATGAACCTTTCACACGTTTGGTGAGGAATAGAGACTTCGAAAAGAATAAAAAAATAAATTATTTCTGAAAGATATAATTTGACAAGCAAGTCAATCAATGTGGGTCCAAGAGGTTACAGTTCACTTGGTTAAGGGCAGAACTCCATCCCCACCTCCATCTCCACCTCTCTACTGCTTTTTCTTCCTCAATCCAACATTTCTTTTACCCCAAAATTCAACACCCCAATTCCATATTAAAAATTTGTATTTAAGCAATTTTTTTATTTATACATTATGGACGGAAAAAGGTGGAAAAAATATCTAAATATCGACAAAAGCAAGAAGCGCGGATCCACGTCAACGGCAAATCCTACCCAACCTTCGGCGAGTGAACCTTTTGATTCCGTATACAAGCATTATGTCCGTATTTTCGATGGAGACACACACGCATTCGACGAACAGACTCCCATTATAAATGGCAATAAATATGAATTTCGGAGTAATTGGGCGGGGCCAATGAAACTATATAAATTGATCGGAGATAATAAATCAACGATAAAAGAATTTATCGACGGTGCCCGTGTAATGTCCAATATATTTTTAAGGGTGATGCCGAATTTCGACTAGTGCATTGTGACGGCGATGATCGGACGTTGGTGGAACACGACGCATACCTTCCAACTGTCGTTTGTTGACATTGCGTTCATGCCTATGGACTTCATGATGCTTTTCGATATTATTTATTTCTTATTAAATACCTTATTTAATTTTATTTATATTAAATTTAAATAATTTGACGGTGTACGAATAATTTTCATATTATTTGTATATATGACGTGTATTGTTAATTTTTTTATATGTATCTCGATTGGGCAAGGTTACCCATTCTAAATTTTCCAATAGAAATATACACAAATTTTCAAAATACCGTGAACGAATTTTTTCCCCTAATTCATATAGAACGATTTTCGGGTGCGAAAATTCCGGTTACCGATCTTACGAAATACATTGTCAATTTTGTGAATCAACCGGACCTTCCCGATTACATGATACCAGTCATAGCTCGAGCATTTTGGTTTTATGTAATTGGCAGTCTATTCTTTCCAAATGCCAATTCCACGACGGACCTCGGGTACTTACATTATTTAGAGGATGTTACAGCGATTGGAACCTACGATTGGGGTTCGACAATTTATGCCTGTATAATATGGTCAATGGACAAAGTGAGTCGATGGTCGTTAACTAGTGTCGAGTGTATATGGCAATTAATAGAGGTACAATTTATAATATTATTATTTAAACGTTCATGCATTATATATTTAGTTACAATGAATGTACATGTATTCTAATCAATTTAATTTATCTACATATTTTGCAGTACTTACATCACGAGTATATGGCGACTGCATGTCCGATTATCATTGATCCGATCGTAGATGTATGACCCCGAATATTTCGTTGGTCAAAGTCAAATAGGAACCGAGCAAAGGGCGTGCAACGGTTCAATATATCGGGTAGCCAACATCATCTTGAGATGCGGTCCCCTGAATCCATCATATAGTAGCTGTACGAGACATCGATGTACCGACATAACGATTTCATTACATACGCACATCATTTATCTGGGCTGCGTATGATTTTTTAGGATCCTTTATTTAAGGGATTTTGGTACTTGGGCGATCGAGGGTTTCGACAGTTGACGGGCCAAATTTGTATAGCAGACAACCCTCCCCGAAATTTGAGCTCAGTCCCACAATCAGAATACCAATCCACCCTTGCCCAGAATTGGCCTGTTGCAAATGCGCATACATCAGTTGTGACCCAAGAAGAGTATGATACATACTGGAAAGCAATTGCTCAGGGGCCTTTACTTTCGGCGATGGCACGCTATGTCAACATTGATTTGATTGGGGTTGGGACAGTGTCACCATCAACATTGCACATCCCACGGGTGCCAGCTCCAATTAACCAACCGTCTGAGTATCATACACAGTTTGCATCAGCTGGCCCTACACAAATACATGCGCCTAGGAAGAGTTGGACGGTAGACTTTGGCCTTTTATAGGGTGCTTTATACGAAAGAATTGTACCGCGACCTGAGTTCCCAACGAACGCTCCCCCAGCGCATGCGTTTTCACAATTAGAATGGTGTTATTCATTTATCGACGCAGCAGATAATATTCCTGGTCTCTGTCATTTACTCCTTACTGAGACTAGAGAGCGTGAGGATAGGATTGAGGAACTCGAGCGACAACTTGTCGCCTGTAATGTGCGTAGTACTGGTCCTACCGTTAGTGGTCCGAGCTTCACCCGTGCGGATGTTTACGTACCTCAACCATCTCACCCATACGAGGGATATCAAACGCAATAGAGTTGGGGTAGCCATATTAGCGACGATCCGATGTTGGGGTCGCACGTTGATTTGGGCCAGGATTATAAATTTCGGCAGAGGCCATCTTGATTGTGTTTTTTGTATTCTTTTTAATTTATTTTATATTCATATTATTGTATTGTATTCAATTAATTATTATAAATTCATTTGTAGTAGACAATTTAATTGTATGGTATTCATATTATTGTATTGATGACACACAAATCGATGGCACACTAACCGATAGCGCACTAACTGATGGCACACTAACTGATAACACACTAAAATGATAATGATTACATCGCACACTAATCGATAAGTGATTAAAATAAGATGTCAGTACACTAACCGATAATAATTTTATGGTGATACTACGGGATTAGTTCTAACCTATAAATATTCGTGATTTCAGTTGGGTATTTCTCCACAAATCGAGTTATATACTACCTTATATCATAAACCTCATAATGCATAACTATGAGTATATGTGTGACGAAGATTCACCCTTCTTAACCCATGTTCCCAAGAAAACTCTGTCCGGGCAAAAACTTCCATATCATAGTTGGTCACCACCTAAAGAGACAGTGTGATGTGACTACCTCTCAACTGGAGGGACAAATATGCAACATCACGTAGCAAAAAAAAAGGTAAGGCAAAAGCATCAACATCAGCTGCTGTTGAACATTTAGCGGTAACGCGCAGTAATGTTGAACGAGTGTTGACTAACCCAGGGATCCATAAAGATCCCCATGGAGGCAGCTGGTTTGGCGAGAAAATTCTTTTTGAAAACATTCCTATTTGCACGCTACATTCTTTAGGCGAATCATGTTATGAAATGGTTAACGCCGACAAAAGGAAATATTCCATGGGATGATCATTTAAAATGGTCGAGGTTATTTGATAGGCGTTGCGATTTGGAGTGCTACTGCCATTGGCATGGTTTACCCGTGCCACAAGCAAAATCGACTAGATTTTGAAAAGATCCAAAAAAATATAATGAATTTTTTTTACAATTATTGCAACACGAAATAGCACAAATGGAGAAAAGGCTAGAGCGGTGGCATGCTAAATATTTGATAAATACTGAACTTGACGATCCAATGTATGCATCAGATTCGGACTTGTCGGATTACAAAGGGAGCGAGTCGTACATTGATTTAGTACATCATCTTCCAACAATGTTAATGGGGGATAAAAATGCATTATGTTGTGCTCCATGGTTGCCTAGGAAGTAATTGTAATCAGTTGCCTAGGAAGTTATTGTAATCAGTTTACAAAGGTAATAGTAAATGCATACAGTTATTACATATAACTGCAGTAGTTAATATATATAGAAGTAGTAATTTTATATAGTAAATTTTCTAAGGTAATAGTAAATGCATACAGTTATTACATATAACTGCTTTAGTTAATAATTATTGTAATAGTAATTTTATATAGTAAATATAAAGAGGTAATAGTAAATGCATACAGTTTTTACATATAACTGCTTTAGTTAATAATTATTTAAGTAGTAATTTTATATAGTAAATTTACTAAGGTAATAGTAAATGCATACAGTTATTACATATAACTGCTTGTGTTAATAATTATTGTAGTAGTAATTTTATATAGTAAATTTACTAAGGTAATAGTAAATGCATACGGTTATTACATATAACTGCTTTAGTTAATAATTATTGTAGTAGTAATTTTATATAGTAAATATAAAGAGGTAATAGTAAATGCATACAGTTATTACATATAACTGCAGTAGTTAATATATATAAAAGTAGTAATTTTATATAGTAAATTTATTAAGGTAATAGTAAATGCATACACTCATTACCATAATAAATTCCATTTGTAATTCCTACCAGCACAGCACACTTTCCAATTCGAACGTCAGAATGGCACACTTACCATAGTAGATCAGATTGTTTTTTGTAGGGCACACTTACCAATTCCTACAATAGTAACTGCAGAAATTCATAAGTATTGTTTATAGTAGGACAATTAACCTTTGTACATCAGATTGGCACACATACCAATTCCTACCAGCACGATTCTAATACAACTTACCAATTCTATAGGTACATCAGTCTCTGTTTATACAATTATAAATAGACAGACAGTGTATGAAATAATATAATACAACTTCTTACATTTCATAATTATTCCGAAGGAAAAACATCATGGATTACTCCAGTTCTAGCGATGAAGGACGAAATCTAATGCTTCAGTATGCTCAATTTAATGATGGCGCATCATCAGATGATTCAGATGAGGAGATGATAATATGCATGGAGATTACACGTTAGAT
This sequence comes from Sambucus nigra, assembly GCA_949130495.1. Lineage (NCBI taxonomy): Eukaryota > Viridiplantae > Streptophyta > Magnoliopsida > Dipsacales > Adoxaceae > Sambucus > Sambucus nigra. The sequence continues at coordinate 215,574,020 of OX422213.1, forward strand.
TGCAGAACAAAATATAATTCAAGATGGGAGAGAACTTGAATTTAGACGTCGAGTGAATCGAAGGAGAGAAAGGGGACACCAAACACTATGGGAAGATTACTTTGGTGAAGATAAGGTATTTAGGGAGTATTTCTTTCGGAGGAGATTTAGGATGCGGTATTCCATTTTCAATCGCATCATATATTCTGTTTGTCAGTACGATAACTACTTTGTACAAAAGTATGACGCGTTCGGTCGGCTAGGTTTAAGCTCACATTAAAAAATTATGGGGGCTATAAGACTCCTCACTAACGGAGGGTATCATGACGTATGGTCTGAGCAGTACGCAATGAGTGAAACAACTCTATTAGAAATGGTTATTAGATTTACTGAGGCAGTTATGACCGTATTTGGTCCTGAGTATGGGAGAAATCCGATAATAGGCGATGTCACCAGGTTACTCGAACAATATGCAAGCCGAGGATTTCCAGGAATGCTAGGGAGTATAGATTGCATGGATTGGCGGTGGAAAAACTGCCCCACAGCCTGGCACGCTCAATATTGTGGACGAAAAGAATCTCCAACTATAATCTTAGAAGCGATTGCCTCGTACGACCTATGGATTTGGAAATCGTTCTTTGGAGTTCCTGGATCTTGCAACGATATTAACGTCTTGCACCGGTCTAACGTTTTTCGAGAATTACGCAATGGAACTGCACCTCCCGTTAATTATAATGTTAATGGAAATGTATACAATTTGGGGCATTACCTTGTTGATGGCATATACCCTCCATACGCAACCATAGTTAAAACTTTTAGGAACCAACCTAGACTATCACAAAAAAATAAAAATTATTTTGTAAGAAACAAGAATCGTGCAGGAAAGATGTCGAACGTGCTTTTGGTGTAATACAAGCACGATTCGCTTTCGTGCGCGAACCTTGCAAATTATGGAATAAGGCATCCTTAGCAACCATAATGAAATCTTGCATTATAATGCACAACATGATTATTAACGATGAACGTAGAGACTGTCCCTGGCAAAATGAATACGAACAAACTGATCCCACACATGAAATACTACGGGGGCAAACTGATTTTTACGACTACCTAACGCGGGATGCAAATGTTAGGGATGCAACTAGACATCAACAACTACGAGATGATTTAGTAAAGCACATATGGAACACCAGCGGTGATGACTTGGCAGATTAATGATTATATAGTATATGTGTATTTGGGGGTTTCTATTCTCTTTATACATTCACTTTTTACATTGTCCTTTTATGGTGTGCATCAAAATTATATAATATATGTAATATTTATTGTGTAATTATTTTGAATCGACTGCTTCAATTTAGCACACAATAATACAACAATTGTAACACATCTTAAAATGAAATAACATTTATAAAATAATGGAAAATTGACATTACATTTATTAAATAACGAAAAATTAAACGGGCCACATACTAAACATACTAGTCACAATTGTTTGCACCAGACACACCGGAATCAGAATTTGACGAGCCGACAGTGTTTTCCATAAGCGCGATAATCGCAGCTTCCGTCACAGCTACCATATTTGAGAGGTCGGTGTACCTTTTCACATGGAATTGCTTTTGCAGCTCATTCATTTTGGTCATATCCAACTCCATGATGTACGACTGTTCTCGGCCTAGACGCACAAGCTGATCTTGTTTTCTTGTAATTTGATCAGCTCTTTTCATCTCAATAAAAGCATCCATTTGAGAATCAAATTTCATGTCCCGACTTTGCTTCCACTCTTGCTTACTTTTAAACATCTCGGTGAATTCTTCGCAATGTTTAAGGACCGTCGTATTACAATCAAGGTTGTCTGAACGGGCACATTGACGGGCACGTTGTTTCTCCCCCTTTCTGTCTGGGGGTCTGTACGGTACGTCACATACACCCGGACTGTCCTTCGAGTCTAGAGGCATAGGGTCGTCGTTGTTGCACGTTGTGTTCTTCAAATCAAATTTCGGTAAGTCTTTCAAAATTTGGTAGCATTTATCAAACATGAATTGTTTGCTCGTTTCGACGCGATATGCCTCGTGGGCCTTTGTAACCCCGTCGAACTCGTTATTGCCGCTTCCTATATTATCAATTTGGTGAGACAGTTTTGAAACGTATATCATTACCCGGGATGAAATATGATTGTAGCGTGTTGAAAGCATAGTCCTCGTACGTTGAATATAAATTTTCGGCGTGTTGTTATATTCATTCATTATAGAATCCCAAAACATTCCATGCGATATCGAGTTGCCTTCAATACCACGACTCGTATATTTAGCATATATGGTACATAATATTTTATCTTTGATAGGAGTCATATTTTGTTTTCTAGAAGTACTATAATTAATGGGTTGAGATGAAGACATATTGGTCGGTAATTAAAATATATAGGAAGACAAAACGAATCACTCGAATATATTTGTGGAAAAAAATTGGATTGGATGAGAGAAAAATGAGAAAATTCTTGGGCTGAATAGAAGTGGGTGGGATTTTAGGGGAAGGATGGATGCATTATATAGGAAAATAAGGATAACGGTCGTTTGTATTTACTATGGTAAAATTGTTTCCTACGAACTTCTGAAGTTCGTAGGAATTGCTACGAACAACTGAAGTTTGTACCAATTCCTACGAACTTCAAAAGTTCGTAGGAACCATATACAAAATCTCCAGCCCTTTTGTACATTTGCAAAACCTATGCAAACTCAACTGCAGATCCTCTACGTTTCGCCTCACCATTGTGATCCAACTAATTTGTATCAATTTGTAAACTTGCCTTTTCTGGTGTTGTTTTCCCCCACCATTGTACATGCTCTTAGATGATTTATATATTGAGAGGATGCATTGAGTTATCCGTTTACTAGACATTACTAGCCGTTAGAGTGTCGTTGGGCTTCCTATGAACTTCTGAAGTTCGTAGGAATTGCTACGAATAACGTAAGTTCATATCGATTCCTACGAACTTCAGAAGTTCGTAGGAAGGTCCACCACTGTAAACCAGCCATCCGGGCGAAAGGTAAACTGTCCATCTGGTTTGTAATTTACCTTTCGTTGAGCGATCACCATTGTACATGCTCTAATATCACATACCACTCTGTGATCTTCGAAGATAGAACAAACCATACATACAACTCAATATATATAAATAATCGTTTATTTATATGATCGTATATATAAGAAGGATTTTGTCATGTCCATCTACAAAGCTTCAGTAATAAAACGAATGAGAAGGTTATATAAAAAATATTTAGAGTGTAAATGCACTGATAAAACGGCAATATGGATTAAAACAAATGTCTGGCGTGATGGAGTGTTCTCACTTTTTGCCAACTAATGGTATTATATTTGTACCAAGACAATTCATGAGGATATTGCCTAAGGCAGCTAATTTTTTTTTTCAAATAGGCTCGTGCATTAGTTTATAATATATGCTGAAATTTAACTTCCCAAGCAGTAAAAGAAATGTATATAAAGAATATATATATATATATATATATATAGTATGAGAGATTCTTTGTCAACTAATGGGATAATATATAATAGCATATTATATATAATTTATAACATGTAAAAGTAGAACCATGTGGCCCAAAACAATTGCAAGCAAACACTAACATGATATGGGAGTTTATCATATATATATATATATATATATATATTAAAACAAAACGTATATATAAAAATTATGCAAAGGTCCAGGTTAGTTATTGAAAACATATACTAAAATAAAGGTCTCTTAAGTAATCATATCTATAACAGGTATGGAATTGTAGACTAAAGCAAAAGTCTCCTTAATACTCAAATTCATAACTGGTATGAGAAAGGTTTAATAAGAGATAAAGAAAATGTACATGACATATAAATGTTAACAAAAGATAAAATATGATACAAAAAAAAGAAGATAAAAGAAATATGCGCTAATCTTTTATAAAACTACAAACAGTGTTCAAAACAATATACTATATTCGTATAATATAAAGTAAAAAAAATTGTATATTGATATATATATATATTACGAAATAATAATAAAATATTAATATTAAAAAAATTATAACAAATATATTAATTATATAATAATATATAAAACAAATTAACCATATATATCTCTCTCTATATATATATATACACAAAAAAAATAGCAAAAACTATGTTTTAAAAAGTTAACCACAGTTATAAAAAAAACGTAAATATTATGAATATAAAAGTACACATATAACTAAATATTTTGATTGAAAATAAATGTGTAAGAAATTATTTAAAAAATATTGTTTGCGTAATTTCATAAAGAGGAATATAAAATATGTGACGGTTGCATTTTACGTGTATATTAATATATATTATGTAATAGATATATTAATTGTATATAATACACATCGAACATATATAGTAATAGTTATATGTATAAAAGTAATATGTGCAGATATAATAACTACCATATATAATCTTATGTATATAACGATACATCTAATAATAATATACAAATAAAACATAAATATTATATATAATATAAATTGAGAAATATATACATAGTACTTAATAAATATATGTTTGGAATCATCAAAATTAATATAATATATTAAACTAAAATGTACATTAATTACAATTAAATTAATTTAATATTAATTAAGGAGGTCAATTACATTTTCGTTTAACAAATCTTAGTGTTTGTACTTAATAGAAGAGAAAGATTGTAATATCTAAATGTATATAAGTATGTGAGAAATTAATTTTATATGAGAAATTATAAATGTCTAATAGACATAGAAAATAAATTACTATATTGGTAAAACAGGTGAGTACCATAACTTAGTAGATGGAGTGAAATATTTAATCCAAACTCGTTAGGCAGGGTAGCATAACTAGGACGGGTTAGGATTATACGTTAGACGTCACACTAGTTGAGGGGTGAGAACCTCAAGTGAGAGTCGTGAACCTAACATGCATATAATATCTGTTAATTATGCATTTTAGTTATTTGCTAAACTGTTTTAAAATATTTTCACTCGGGCTCTGACTCATTTCTTGCAAATCTATTTTCTTTGTAAAAACCATTTTAGGTGCCCAGCCACAGGGAGACCCGGCTTAGGAGATCATTATCATTTTCCACTGCTACAGTTGTTATGGCCGATTGCAGGACTTACTTGGTAGACGCCTCCGTTCATTCTAGATTCGATGCATCCTTATTTTATTTCAGTCGGGCATGTCGCCCTTCTTTTGTTAGCAGTGATTCAGATACATTGTACTTATTTTATTTCAGTTACTAGATTTTGACTTTTGATTATGGATTAATCTATTAGAGTTTCAGACTAGGGTGTTTACTCCCGTCATATTTTATTTATTCCATATTTCATTTATTGTGGAGTTGATTAATTTAGTATGGTGAATGTGTTGTTTAATTATTTAATTGTTTTAAATCTCAGCATGTTAAATAAAAAGATAAAATTTTGAAATCATCTTTTCAAATACTAGGTGGTTAGTAAATTTTAAAAAAGTTTTTCGGCAGTGACGCTAAGAATGAACCAATCTGGATATTCTGTTTCAATTTAATAATGGCCAGATCACCCGGTATTTAATTAAGCGGGGTGTCACAGATGGTATCAGAGCATCAGGTTCTAAAGTCTTTTAGGATCTATGCGGCTTATTACGCTTTCAACGTAGCATTCTTTGATATAGAGCCCTATTATTAGGAATGTTGTATTCATGATTATGCATTTACGCCTTTAGCTATTTGAGATCTATTGAACCAAGGACTTATGAAAATTCTTTCTCGTTTCAGATGCCTCCCAAACGTACACCACGGGCTAGCAGAAATTCCCAACCAGAGCCTCAGCTAGGTTACTATGAATGCCGCAGAGGTTGCTGCAATAGTGGCACATGCGATGAATACAACTTTGGTAGTAGTACAACAGGCCCCATCCCAGGCACATGTGTTCTCTTCCGCTTGGGAGTGAGTAAGAGATGCCTTCCAGAAGGCACATCCCTTAGAGTTATAGGGGAGTTTTGATGTTGTTGTTATGAATCAATGGAAAAAGGACATTCAGAGGCACCTGAGGATGTACGAGTGCACCGAGGTACAAAAATAAATACTAGCTACCTTTAAGAGAATCGGGGCAGCCTTACGGTGGTGGGAGTCCACTACCATAGCTGATGAGAGAGATAATATGACTATTCAGGATTTCTGGGTGCAGTTTGACTGTAAATGTTTCCCTTCCGCCATCTAGACCGAGATGAGGTGGAAATAACTGGACCTCACCCAGGAGGGGAAGAATGTTGTTGAATATGAGGAGGAGTGTACGAGGATGACTAATTTGGTACTAGGAGAGGTACCTACTGAAGAGAAAAAAAATACAGATGTTTATGGATGGTCTCACCTGGAGAATTCAATAGCCTTCTGGGTAATCTATCTCTGCAGTCGTACAGTGATGTGTTAAATGTTGCTTTGTTACACTGCCATGACAACCACTTCCATGTTAAGGGAAGTAAATGAGTTGGAGAGTCCATCCAGCAGGGAAGGACAGGGGTGGTAGTGCCAATGGGGCATTACCAGCTCAGAGTCAACGTAGACAGGGTGAGCAGAGTTCCCACCAGGGGGACCCTACTAAGAGATTCAGATTCAATGATTCCAGGCAGGGAGAGGGAGGTTTTTGACAGGGCCAATAGACTCAACCAGGCTAGCAGGGCCAACAGTGAGGACAGCAGGGCCAGTAGGGCTATTGGAGGGTGGAAACGGCCAGCAAGGTCGAAGACAGCTGCCTCAACGGGGAGAAAACTTTATGGGTAAGTGATTTACTTGTGGCAAGATTGGCCATAAATGTCAGGAGTGCCCTGAGAGGGGCAGGGCCCCACAGCAGCAGCAGGGTGCTCGCCAGAAGCCCCAGAGGCCTATCTTCCCAGTCGCCCTTCCAGTACCAGTTCAGATACCAGCATTGCCTCCCATTCCAGTCGTTCCAGCAACCCCACCTCAGTAGGGGCAGTTACAGTGTGGGCGCATGTACCACGTCCATCAGGCTGCAGCACATAGGCTTCACCTGCTGTTGAGGGTACGTTTCTCATTCATGGAATTTCTGGGTGCATTTTATTTGACACCGGGGATTCACACTCATTTATAGCAACTAGATTTGCACGGACCAAAGGGTTATTAAACACGGCTGACAGTACGATTATTTGTGTAGACTCATTGTTGGGTAATGGGACGGTTATTTTCTTTATCTGTTGGGGTGTGAGTATAGATATTGGGAGTCTTACTTTACCTGCTGATATGCTTGTGTTAGATATCTCTGAGTACGATGCCATTATAGGCATGGATTGGCTAGTCTCGTATAGGTCCATGATTAATTGTGATATTAGGATCATTATTTTTGCTATTTCGGGACAGGAGATGTTCCTAGTGAGGATGCCTCACCCCGAGGGAGGATCATCCACCCAATTGTATTACATAGAGGAGGAGACCTATCAGGAGGTAGTGATATCTCTCAACTCGATTCTCGTTGCTTATGAGTTTGCCGATGTGTTTCAGGAGATACTGGGATTACCACCTAGCAGACAGATAGATTTTGTGATTGATTTAGCGTCGGGCACTCGATCGATAGCCTGTACACCTTATCGAATGCCTTCTATGGAAATGAGGAAGTTACGAGATCGTATTGAACAGTTATTGGGACAGGGTTTCATTCGTCGGATTACCTCATCTTGGGGTGCACGAGTTCTATTTATGAATAAAATGGATGGATCTTTACGACTATGCATAGATTATTGGGAGTTGAATAAAGTCATGATACGAAATAAATATCCGTTGCCTCGCATCGATGACTTATTCGACCAGGTTAGAGGAGAATCCTACTTCTCTAAAATAAATTTGAGATTCGAATATCACCAGTTACGTATCAGGGATCAGGATGTGTCTAAGACTGCATTTCAGATGAGATATAGGTCGTACGAGTTTTGGGTTATGCCATTTGGTCTAACCAACGCACCGATCGTATTTATGGACTTAATGAACAGGGTGTTCAGAGAGTTGTTAGATCAGTTTGTGATCGTCTTCATTGATGACATCCTGATTTATTTCAGGACCAAGGAGGAGCATGCCGAGCACTTATGTCGGGTACTACAGACACTACGTGACGTGAGCATCAGTTGTATGCGAAGTTTGAGAAATGTGGGTTCTGGTTATGTAAGGTGCAGTTTTGGGGGCATATTATATCGGAGAGGGGTATATTAGTGGACCCGAGTAAAGTTTCAGCGGTGAAGGAGTGGAGGCAGCCCATGACACCGATGGAAGTGCATAGTTTCTTGGGGTTAATCGGGTATTACAGATGATTCATCCGATGATTTTCGAAGATTACGGGTCCAATGACTAATTTGACTCGTAAGGGTGTACAGTTTTTTTGAGATAATGCGTGTCAGTTGGCATTTGATGAGCTGAAGGATAAGTTAACTTCAGCACCCGTACTAGCACTTCCCATAGCAGGTATGGAGTACCTTATTTATATTGACGCATCCCTACAGGGACTTGGAAGAGTACTTCAGCAGGAGGACTAGGCTATAGCTTTTGCCTTCCACAAGCTTAAACCTCACGAGAAGAATTATCCCAATCATAAATTGGAGCTAGCAGCAATCATGCTTGCCCTTCAAATTTGGAGACATTACTTGTTGGGAGAGAAATTTTGTCTGTTCACATATCACAAATCACTACAGTATTTATTCACTTAGAGGGAGTTGAATATGCATCAGCGCAGGTGGCTTGAATTTGTGTAAGACTATCAGTTCGAGATCCAGTATCACCCGAGCAAGGCTAACATGGTAGCTGATGCATTGAGCCATAGACTAGTGAGGGAGGTGGACGAGGTATGGAAGGCAAAATGGAAGGAGTTGGGACATCAAGATGTAGTTTCCCGATTATTTATGTCAGTTATGACTATTACACCCCAGATTATGATGAGGGTGGTACGGGCTCATGCAGCGAATCCATTTTATCAGGAGAGATAGATAACTTTTAGTCGTGGGATCAGAGTCTTGCTCAGTGTGTTCCGAGGGAGGCTTGCGCTTCAACGGTAGACTGATTGTTCCCGAGGGGGAGGATTTATGACACGCGGTGATAACATAGTCATATGGGTCTCAATTTGTGGTACATCTCGGCGGGGATAAGATGTACCAAGATATTAGGTGGCAATATTGATGGAGTGGGATAAAAAGGGAGATTATTGAGTTCATCTCGAAGTGTGCCACCTGTCAGCTAGAAAAGGTGGACCACTAGAAGCTAACAGGGTTACTTCAGCCGCTAGAGATTCCTATGTGGAAATGGGAGAGCATTTTCATGGACTTTATCACCGGGTTACATACTTCTCAGAGGGGTCACGATTCCATATGGGTGATTATGAATCGGTTGACTAAAGTAGCCTACTTTTTGCTAGTCCGAACGGATTATACTACGACAAAGTATGCTCAGATTTTCATTACCGAAATAGTGAGATTACACGGGGTGCCCCTAGATATTGTGTCCGACAGGGATAAGATTTTTGTGTCTCATTTTTGGGAGAGCTTTCAGGAGGCCATGGGCAAAAAGTTACGATTGAGTACGACATACCACCCACAGACAGATGGGAAGACTGAGTGAACTAATCAGAAGCTGAAGGATATGTTGCGTATATATGCTCTCGATTTTAAGGGAGGTTGGGAGCAGTTCCTTCCAATAGTCGAGTTTGCATACAATAACTCCTACCAGTTCACTATTGGCATGGCTCTATTTGAGGCGTTGTATGGTAGACCTTGTCGTTCTCCTACTTGTTGGCTAGAGGTGGGGAACAATAAGCTACTTGGGTCATATTTAATTCAGGATACGTCGGCTAGGATTAAGATGAATCGGAGTCGCACACGGATAGCCCAGAATAAACAGAAAAGCTACACCGATGCTAAGCGATTCTTTCGAGAATTTAGTGTGGAGGACCAGGTGCTATTACGTGTATCTTTTATGAAGGGGATTATGAGGTTTGAAAAGAAAGGAAAATTGGCACCGAGATACGTGGGTCCATTTCCTATCATCAAGAGGATTTTATCGACAGCGTATAGAATTAGGTTGACAGAGCACTTGCACCGTATTCATCATGTATTTCACATTTCTTCACTGAGACGGTATCTCTGGGATGAGATGGCTCACACTCACATTGCGCTCGAGGAGATTGAATTACAGCCTGATAGTTCGTATGAGGAGAGATCGATGGCTATCTTAGACCATAGTGAGAGGAGGTTGAGGTCAAAGGAAGTTACACTTGTGCGTGTCCAGTGGGAGCATCATAATGTCGAGGAGTCTACTTGGGAGCGCGAGGATGTGATGCGCGAAAAATATCCAGAGTTGCTCTTACCAGGTATACTTCTATTTTTTGAAATTTGGGATGGAATTTCATTATTAGGGGGGGAGTAGGTCACACCCCGTATTTTTAATAATTTTTATATGTTGGATTAAATTAAATTAAATTAAATTAAATTAAATAAGGGAAATTCATTGATAATTAATCCGTATTAAAATAAATATTAACTAGCGAGATAAGGGTTAGTATTTATTAAAGTGAATTATATTGAATATTACTTAATGAATAAAGTAATATGTTATAATAAAGTTATTAGAATTGTCGTGAGTGAAAAAATACGACAGGTTACACTAATTTAGTCGGGATGTGCATGTCAGTCATGTCGAGACTCAATTTAATGAGATATAAAGTAATTTAGTTTTAAGACATCCAAATGGTCATTTCGAGTGCGCCAAAGTGTCCGGAAGGATCGAGATAGTCATAAAGGTCTACCTGGGGGTTTAGTTTTGGTCCCGGGGCAGTTTTAGGCCAAATCGACATCCCGGGAGGGTATTTTGGTCATTTGTGATTTGGGGGTAATTTAACCAACGAATTTCCTAAGTAAAATATATCTGATAAGAGAAGGTAAGTTGGGTGAGATATGGTATAAACAAGGAGAAGTTAAAGAGAAGTCATAGCAGGAAGAGGAGAGAAGTTCTAAAGGCTAGAACCACTATTCCTACACCTTTTGCACCACCGACACCATTGTTACGTAGATCGGAGGAAGAGGAACGCACCTATACCGATCATCTTCAAAGGATCAGACCTTCATATTGAGGAAAGTGTTTAATCTTGCTAAATTCTAAACATGTATGATATTCATATTAGTTTATGATGATAAAACCCATGAGTATGTAGAGTTTTGATAAAGTTTTGGGAATATAATTGAAATTCCTGATTCAGATTCATGTTAGGTTTAATTACCTAATGTAGGTAAACCCAAATTGATTAATTGGAATTATCCAAATGTGAAGAAATTTGGGTTGTACAATGATTCTTGAATAAAAATGACGAACTAGGGTTCTTGGGAATTTAATTGGGATTAATTTGATTAATTGATGAATCTTGACGATTTAATGATTCTTGTATGTTATAAATCATTTATATGAGTTGGTATAGCGTTTAGAAAAATTGTTTTGGAGTTTGGGAATGATTCATGAAGGCTTTAGAGGTTATAAATAGAGGAAACTCGTAATAGTGCAATGGAGAAGACGAGACTTGTAGGGGCGAATCGATTCGGTTCCTGGCCGAATTGATTCGGATCAGGGCCGAATCGATTCGACTGCCCAGTTTTGGCCATTTTTTCCCCTTTTGTTAAGAATCTTTAAAAATTGTCCGGGATTCATTCATGGGATTTAATTTTAAATATAAGGGGGATTAAATTGAAACACTAGTACGCCTTGGTTGGGTTTTAGGCTTGGCCTTATGAGTGAAATTTAAGGGCTAGGTTAATTAAGTTTAATCGAGAGGAAAAATCCAAATTGAAGGATAATTCGAGTCATGGTAATTCAAGAGAGAAGATGATTTAGATCAGTAAGATATGAGTGAGTTGCCTACGGATACTATGTAAGGAATAATGGACACACTTCGAGTGGCGAGGCATTCTCAAAACTATGCGACGATTAGTAAAATGAATAATTAGTCATACGTGAGATATTCGGGAGATAAAAATGTATTACGTATAGGATTTTTAATATAAGTAGGGCATATACATATACTGATTTCATGATTTCTTATGTGTATGACATACGTACGCTGCTTGCTATCATGGGAGGTTTTCGCGTCGGGACAGTCATATCCTAATGAGCCTTCGAGGGGATTTCTGACTTGTACCTCAGACTATAAAACCTATGGAAGGCCTATTTGTGAGACAGATAAGCTGGCAGTCATATGGGTGCGTAGGTATGTGCATAACCTATAGGCTTGAAACTATATTCGCCTCCAATATATGTGATTTATATTTATGGTCAACAGTCCTTTATACAGTGCGTGATGTACCAAGACATGATAGCAGAGTATGCATGGCCCATAGGTCTCAGCCTAGGGGTCCTAAAAAATGCGGGACGTGATCGAGGCATGGAGGCCAAGCCTTTGAAGCTTAGGCGGGCCTTAGGCGTGAAAAGGCGTTTAGGCCTTGTTAATGTATTTTAATATTTTTTAACCATAACAAGGCTATTAAAATACTAAAATTGTACATATCATAAAAATATATCTGAATATTTGCAAATTAAAATACTATTTGATTATTTTGGATGATATAATGGTTCGATTTATAAAAACAATGCTTTAAAAGGCGATATCGTTTCACTATAGCACTGTTGTTTTTAGAAGAAAAAAAGTGTGTCTTAAGGGTTTTACCACGAATAAGGCGTAAAAAACTTAAGACGGGGCTTTTCTCCCAAGCCTCAAGCCTAGGTGGATTTTTTAGAACAGTGATATATATATATATATATATATACAATCCTGCTCTTGTGTGGACTAGTTCGCATTTTTAGAATGCGGACTGAATATGTGTCACCTGGCGACGGTGAGCCCAGAAAAGAGAGAGAGTGTGCCTATAATTTAGGTGATAATTTCTAGGCACACCGTTAGGTGACACATGTCCGGTCCGCATTCTTAAAATGCGGACTAGTCCGCACAGGAGCATTATTATATATATATATATATATATATATATATATATATATATATACACACTTGTGATTTCATCTTACTGTTTGTGATTAGTAGAACAGAAATATTGTAATATCTAAATGTATATAAGTATGTGAGATATTAATTTTATATGATAAATTATAAATGTCTAACAGACATAAAAAATAAATTAATGTATGGGTAAAACAGGTGAGTGCCATAAGTTAGTAGATGAAGTGAAATATTTAATCCAAACTAGTTGGGCGCGGTAGCAAAAACAAGGACGGGTTAGGATTATACGTTAGGCGTGCACACTAGTTGAGGGGTGAGAACCTCAAGTGAGAGCCGTGAACCTAACATGCATATAATATCTGTTAATTATGCATTTTAGTTATTTGCTAAACTATTTTAAAATATTTTCACTCGGGCTCTGACTCGTTTCTTGCAAATCTATTTTCTTTGTAAAAACCATTTTAGGTGCCCAGCCACAGGGAGACCCGGCTTAGGAGATCATTATCATTTTCCACTGCTACAGTTGTTGTGGCCGATTGCAGGACTTACTTGGTAGACGCCTCCATTCATTCTAGATTCGATGCATCCTTATTTTATTTCAGTCGGGCATGTCGCCCTTCTTTTGTTAGCAGTGATTCAGATACATTGTACTTATTTTATTTCAGTTACTAGATTTTGACTTTTGATTATGGATTAATCTATTAGAGTTTCAGACTAGGGTGTTTACTCCCGTCATATTTTATTTATTCCATATTTCATTTATTGTGGAGTTGATTAATTTAGTATGGTGAATGTGTTGTTTAATTATTTAATTGTTTTAAATCTCAGCATGTTAAATAAAAAGATAAAATTTTGACATCATCTTTTCAAATACTAGGTGGTTAGTAAATTTAAAAAAAGTTTTTCGGCAGTGATGCTAAGAATGAACCAATCTGGATATTCTGTTTCAATTTAATAATGGACTGATCACCCGGTATTTAATTAAGCGGGGTGTCACAGATGGTATCAGAGCATCAGGTTCTAGAGTCTTTTAGGATATATGCGGCTTATTACGCTTTCAACGTAGCATTCTTTAATATAGAGCCCTATTATTAGGAATGTTGTATTCATGATTATGCATTTACGCCTTTAGCTATTTGAGATTTATTGAACCAAGGACTTATGAAAATTCTTTCTCGTTTCAGATGCCTCCCAAACGTGCACCACGGGCTAGCAGAAATTCCCAACCAGAGCCTCAGCTAGGTTACTATGAATGCCGCAGAGGTTGCTGCAATAGTGGCACATGCGATGAATACAACTTTGGTAGTAGTACAACAGGACCCATCCCAGGCACATGTGTTCTCTTCCGCTTGGGAGTGAGTTAGAGATGCCTTCCAGAAGGCACATCCCCTAGAGTTTTAGGGGAGTTTTGATGTTGTTGTTACGAATCAAGGGAAAAAGTACATTCAGAGGCACCTGAGGATGTACGAGTGCACCGAGGTACAAAAACAAATACTAGCTACCTATAAGAGAATCGGGGCAGCCTTACGGTGGTGGGAGTCAACTCCCACAGCTGATGAGAGAGATAATATGACTATTCAGGATTTCTGGGTGCAGTTTGACTGTAAATGTTTCCCTTCCGCCATCTAGACCGAGATGAGGTGGAAATAACTGGACCTCACCCAGGAGGGGAAGAATGTTGTTGAATATGAGGAGGAGTGTACGAGGCTGACTAATTTGGTACTAGGAGAGGTACCTACTGAAGAGAAAAAAAATACAGATGTTTATGGATGGTCTCACCTGGAGAATTCAATAGCCTTCTGGGTAATCTATCTCTGCAGTCGTACAGTGATGTGTTAAATGTTGCTTTGTTACACTGCCATGACAACCACTTCCATGTTAAGGGAAGTAAATGAGTTGGAGAGTCCATCCAGCAGGGAAGGACAGGGGTGGTAGTGCCAATGGGGCATTACCAGCTCAGAGTCAACGTAGACAGGGTGAGCAGAGTTCCCACCAGGGGACCCTACTAAGAGATTCAGATTCAATGATTCCAGGCAGGGAGAGGGAGGTTTTTGACAGGGCCAATAGACTCAGCCTGGCTAGCAGGGCCAACAGTGAGGACAGCAGGGCCAGTAGGGCTATTGGAGGGTGGAAACGGCCAGCAGAGTCGAAGACAGCTGCCTTAACGGGGAGAAAACTTTGTGGGTAAGTGCTTTACTTGTGGCAAGATTGGCCATAAATGTCAGGAGTGCCCTGAGAGGGGCAGGGCCCTACAGCAGCAACAGGGTGCTCGCCAGAAGCCCCAGAGGCCTATCTTCCCAGTCGCCCTTCCAGTACCAGTTCAGATGCCAGCATTGCCTCCCATTCCAGTCGTTCCAGCAACCCCACCTCAGTAGGGGCAGTTACAGTGTGGGCGCATGTACCACGTCCATCAGGCTGCAGCACATAGGCTTCACCTGCTGTTGATAGTACGTTTCTCATTCATGGAATTTCTGGGTGCATTTTATTTGACACCGGGGATTCACACTCATTTATAGCCACTAGATTTGCACGGACCAAAGGGTTATTAAACACGGCTGACAGTACGATTATTTGTGTAGACTCATTGTTGGGTAATGGGACGGTTATTTTCTTTATCTGTTGGGGTGTGAGTATAGATATTGGGAGTCTTATTTTACCTGCTGATATGCTTGTGTTAGATATCTCTGAGTACGATGCCATTATAGGCATGGATTGGCTAGTCTCGTATAGGTCCATGATTAATTGTGATAGTAGGATCATTATTTTTGCTATTTTGGGACAGGAGATGTTCCTAGTGAGGATGCCTCGCCCCGAGGGAGGATCATCCACCCAATTGTATTACATAGAGGAGGAGACCTATCAGGAGGTAGTGATATCTCTCGACTCGATTCTCGTTGCTTGTGAGTTTGCCGATGTGTTTCAGGAGATACTGGGATTACCACCTAGCAGACAGATAGATTTTGTGATTGATTTAGCGTCGGGCACTCGATCGATAGCCTGTACACCTTATCGAATGCCTTCTATGGAAATGAGGAAGTTACGAGATCGTATTGAACAATTATTGGGACAAGGTTTCATTCACCGGAGTACCTCATCTTGGGGTGCACGAGTTCTATTTATGAAGAAAATTTATGGATCTTTACGACTATGCATAGATTATTGGGAGTTGAATAAAGTCATGATACGAAATAAATATCCGTTGCCTCGCATCGATGACTTATTCGACCAGGTTAGAGGAGAATCCTACTTCTCTAAAATAAATTTGAGATTCGAATATCACCAGTTACGTATCAGGGATCAGGATGTGTCTAAGACTGCATTTCAGATGAGATATAGGTCGAACGAGTTTTGGGTTTTGCCATTTGGTCTAACCAACGCACCGATCTTATTTATGGACTTAATGAACAGGGTGTTCATAGAGTTGTTAGATCAGTTTGTGATCGTCTTCATTGATGACATCCTGATTTATTTCAGGACCGAGGAGGAGCATGCCGAGCACTTATGTCGGGTACTACAGACACTACGTGACGTGAGCATCAGTTGTATGCGAAGTTTGAGAAATGTGGGTTCTGGTTATGTAAGGTGCAGTTTTGGGGGCATATTATATCGGAGAGGGGTATATTAGTGGACCCGAGTAAAGTTTCAGCGGTGAAGGAGTGGAGGAAGCCCATGACACCGATGGAAGTGCATAGTTTCTTGGGGTTAATCGGGTATTACAGATGATTCATCCGATGATTTTCGAAGATTACGGGTCCAATGACTAATTTGACTCGTAAGGGTGTACAGTTTTTTGAGATGATGCGTGTCAGTTGGCATTTGATGAGCTGGAGGATAAGTTAACTTCAGCACCCATACTAGCACTTCCCATAGCAGGTATGGAGTATCTTATTTATATTGACGCATCCCTACAGGGACTTGGAAGAGTACTTTAGCAGGAGGACTAGGCTATAGCTTTTGCCTTCCACAAGCTTAAACCTTACGAGAAGAATTATCCCAGTCATAAATTGGAGCTAGCAGCAATCATGCTTGCCCTTCAAATTTGGAGACATTACTTGTTGGGAGAGAAATATTGCCTGTTCACATATCACAAATCACTACAGTATTTATTCACTTAGAGAGAGTTGAATATGCATCAGCGCAGGTGGCTTGAATTTGTGTAAGACTATCAGTTCGAGATCCAGTATCACCCGAGCAAGGCTAACATGGTAGCTGATGCATTGAGCCGTAGACTAGTGAGGGAGGTGGCTGAGGTATGGAAGGCAAAATGGAAGGAGCTGGGACATCAAGATGTAGTTGCCCGATTATTTATGTCAGTTATGACCATTACACCCCAGATTATGATGAGGGTGGTACGGGCTCATGCAGCGAATCCATTTTATCAGGAGAGAATTAGATAACTTTTAGTCGTGGGATCAGAGTCTTGCCCAGTGTGTTCCGAGGGAGGCTTGCGCTTCAACGGTAGACTGATTGTTCCCGAGGGGGAGGATTTACGACACGCGGTGATAACAGAGTCATATGGGTCTCAATTTGTGGTACATCTCGGCGGGGATAAGATGTACCAAGATATTAGGTGGCAATATTGATGGAGTGGGATACAAAGGGAGATTATTGAGTTCATCTCGAAGTGTGCCACCTGTCAGCTAGTGAAGGTGGACCACCAGAAGCTAACAGGGTTACTTCAGCCGCTAGAGATTCCTATGTGGAAATAGGAGAGCATTTCCATGGACTTTATCACCGGGTTTCATACTTATCAGAGGGGTCACGATTCCATGTGGGTGATTATGAATCGTTTGACTAAAGTAGCCTACTTTCTGCTAGTCCGAACGGATTATACTACGACAAAGTATGCTCAGATTTTCATTACCGAAATAGTGAGATTACACGGGGTGCCCCTAGATATTGTGTCCGACAGGGATTAGATTTTTGTGTCTCATTTTTGGGAGAGCTTTCAGGAGGCCGTGGGCAAAAAGTTACGATTGTGTACGGCATATCACCCACAGACAGATGGGAAGACTGAGCGAAATAATCAGAAGCTGAAGGATATGTTGCATATATATGCTCTCGATTTTAAGGGAGGTTGGGAGCAGTTCCTTCCAATAGTCGAGTTTGCATACAATAACTCCTACCAGTTCACTATTGGCATGGCTCTATTTGAGGCGTTGTATGGTAGACCTTGTCGTTCTCCTACTTATTGGCTAGAGGTGGGGAACAATAAGCTACTTGGGTCAGATTTAATTCAGGATACGTCGGCTAGGATTAAGATGAATCGGAGTCGCACACGGATAGCCCAGAATAAACAGAAAAGCTACACCGATGCTAAGCAATTCTTTCGAGAATTTAGTGTGGGGGACCAGGTGCTATTACGTGTATCTTTTATGAAGGGGATTATTGTAATACCCCGTATTTTTGGCTATATTTATTTTTGGGATTAATTAATTAAATGAGAATTAATTGGGAATTAATCCGGATAAAATACTAGCGAGGTGTGAGTTGGTATTTGACTATACTGAGTATATATGATGTTATATGAATATTGAATTATGAAATTTGTCGTGAGATTGATATACAGCAATTTGTTCATTTTATTGGGACGCGTGTGACAGTCGCGTCAGGATATAATTATTTTATTTATAAAAGTGAATTTAAATTCTATTAACCGTATGGTCATTTTGAGTGCGCCAACGCGTTCGAAAGGGTTGAGATAGTCTGAAAACACTAGCCGGGGGTTTTGTTTGGGTCCCGGGGTATTTTTAGGCCATACCGGCATCTTATAAGGGTATTTTGGTAATTTTGTATTTTAGGAGATTAAAAGTGACGAAAATTAAGAGTTTTTATCTGATTGGAATAGACCCACTAAACCCACTAACCAACCCTTATTGACCCATTAAGCTACGGGGGTTATTAGATTAGGTTTCCAAAACTTTCCCAAAGAAAACCCTAGCCACCATAGCCATTGGAGAAGAAGCTTGGAGAAAGAGAGAGAGAGGGAATTCTGCAGAAAGAGAGAGAAAATCATCATCAAAATCAGAGATCGAATCAAGGCAAGTGATTTAATTTACATTCTTTATGCAATAAATGTTTCTTCCATGTTAAAAATCTTAATAATCATTCTTGTTTGAGAGATAAAGGAAAACCCATGAAATTGGAAGTTGTTAGTTTAATTTTGGGTATAGGTTTGCATGTAGAAACGTTATTGGAAGATTGAATTCAGAAATTACAAATTTATGTGATGTAAAAATGGATTAAATTCTGGGAATTGATGATGATAAAAATCTAGGGTTTATGTTCTTGAAAAATTGGGGAAAAGAGTAGAGACTTGTGATTTGATGATGTGTAGGAAGAATTAATCCTTTAAAATACGTTAGTATGTGACTTTAACATGTTTAGGGACGATTAGAGACCTTAAACAATTGTTAGATTGAGGTTTGGATGAGATTTGAGGTGTAGAGAAATTGGAAAAACGTATATAAAATTTCTGGGCTTGAATTTGGTCACTCGTTAGAAGACCTACCCAGGTCGTTCGAACGAGCTTCTAACGAGTTGACAGTTTGGAGTTCTAACGAGAGGGATGTTCGTTCGATAATCTCGTTCGAACGAGATCTCGTTAGATAGCCCAGTTCGTTCGAACGAACTCTCGTTCGAACAGCCTCGTTCGAACGAGACTTCTAACGAGCTGGCAGTTTAGGCCTTTTTGGCCTGTTTTGATTTTTGGAGTCCCGTAAACTTGTTCGAGGATAGAGATAACATTCCTTTGATGGTGTATTAGTATACTCGGGACATTTGGGAAATTATGAGGAGTAAATTATATAAGTGTGGATCAAATCAAATAGACATTTGAGTTGAGACGTGAGTGCCTACTACGACGTGAGAATAAATTACGGCAGAGATGCGAGAGCTACGAGATCAGATAGAGCATCTGTTAGGTCAGGGCTTTATTCGCAGGAGTACCTCACCTTGGGGCGCTCCAGTTTTGTTTGTGAAGAAGAGGGACGGTTCACTGAGATTGTGTGTGGACTACCGGGAGTTGAATAAGGTCACGATACGGAATAAGTATCCGTTGCCTCGAATCGATGACTTATTCGACCTGTTAAGAGGAGCTTCTTTCTTCTCAAAGATTGATTTGAGATCGGGATACCATCAGTTGCGTATCAGGGAGGAGGATGTCTCGAAGACTGCGTTCTTGTCGAGATATGGTTCTTACGAGTTTCGGGTTATGCCTTTTGGTTTGACCAACGCTCCAGCAGTGTTTATGGACTTGATGAATAGAGTGTTCAGGGATTTCCTAGATCAGTTTGTCATTGTCTTCATTGATGATATTCTGGTTTACTCCCAGATAGAGGAGGAGCACGCCGAGCATTTGAGGCAGGTTTTGCAGACGCTGCGTCAGAACGAGCTGTATGCAAAATATAAGAAATGCGAGTTTTGGCTGAAAGAGGTCCAGTTTTTGGGACACATTATTTCTGACCGGGGGATATCTGTTGATCCGGGGAAGGTATCCGCGGTGAGGGAATGGGGATAGCCCACGACACCGACTGAAATTCATAGTTTCTTGGGCCTAGCAGGATACTACAGGAGGTTCATTCGGGGATTTTCGAAGATAGCGGGTCCTTTGACACATCTGACTCGTAAGGGTGTGCCATTCATCTGGAGTGATGCCTGTCAGTTGGCATTCGATCAATTAAAGAATAAATTGACCTCAGCACCTGTGTTAGCATTGCCGAGACCGGGAGTTGAGTATTTAGTTTACACCGATGCGTCTTTGCAAGGGCTTGGAGGTGTATTACAGCAGGAGAGACAGGTCATAGCTTATGCTTCCCGTAAGCTTAAGCCTCACGAGAAGAATTACCCCATGCATGATTTGGAGTTGGAAGCAGTGGTATTTGACCTACGGATTTGGAGGCACTATCTTTTGGGGGAGAAGTTCCAACTGTTCACGGACCACAAGTCCCTACAATACCTGTTCACGCAGAAAGAGTTGAATATGCGGCAGCGTAGGTGGCTTGAGTTTGTGAAAGACTACCAGTTCGATATCCAGTATCACCCAGGTAAGGCTAACGTGGTAGCAGACGCGTTGAGCCGTAGGCCAGCAGATGAGGTGGCAGACGTGTGGAAGGCAAAGTGGAAGGAGTTGGGACACCAGGATGCAGTGGCCCGATCTTTCATGTCTGTGATGACCGTTACACAGCAGATTATCACGAAGGTAGTACGGGCACAGGCTAATGACTCGTTCTGTCAGGAGCAGATAGTTCGATTACTAGCAGAGGGAGTCGAGTCCTATACCGTCAGCTCAGACGGGGGATTACGCTTCAATGGGAGATTGGTAGTTCTGGAAGGGGACAAATTGCGACACGAGGTGATGGCAGAGTCGCACGGCTCACGGTTCGCGGTACATCCCGGAGGGGACAAAATGTACCAAGACATGAGACGACAGTATTGGTGGAGCGGTATGAAGAGAGATATTGCTGAGTTTGTTTCGAAATGCGCCATTTTCCAGCTAGTAAAAGTGGATCATCAGAGACCGACAGGACTTCTACAGCCGTCGGAGGTCCCGGTGTGGATGTGGGAGAGCATATCCATGGACTTTATCACGGGGTTACCTACGTCACAAAGGGGTCACGACTCTGTTTGGGTAATTGTGGACAGATTGTCCAAAGTCGCTCACTTTTTACCCGTAAGGACTGACTACACTACGGGACAGTATGCCCAGCTCTTCATTTTCAGAGGTTGTGAGACTTCACGGTGTGCCCCTAAATATCGTGTCTGACAGAGACAAGATATTTGTTTCGCGGTTTTGGGAGAGTTTCCAGGAGGCCATGGGCACGGAATTGCGGTTGAGTACGGCTTACCATCCGCAGACCCATGGGCAGACGGAGCGCACAAATCAGATGTTGGAGGACATGCTACGCATGTGCATTATTGATTTTGGGGGTGGATGGGAGCAGTACCTTCCACTGGTGGAGTTTGCTTACAACAACTCCTATCAGTTCACTATTGGCATGGCTCCGTTTGAGGCGTTGTACGGAAGGCCTTGTCGTTCCCCAGCATGTTGGTTAGAGGTGGGGGACAACAAACTACTTGGGCCGGAAGTGATTCAGGATACTTCGGCAAGGATTGAGTTGATTCGGAGTCGCATTCGGATAGCTCAAGACCGGCAGAAAAGTTATGCTGATGCGAAGAGGTTTTTCAGGGAGTTCTAAGTGGGGGACCAGGTTTTGCTCAGAGTATCTCCTATGAAGGGGATTATGCGTTTCGGGAAGAAGGGGAAGTTGGCACCAAGGTATGTGGGGCCGTTTCCTATTATTGAGCGGATCGGACCGGTTGCGTATAGACTTGGGTTACCGGAACATTTGCATCGGATTCACGATGTGTTACATATTTCCTCGTTAAGGAAATACCTTAGAGATAATTTGGCTCATTCTCACATTGCTGTGGAGGACATCGATCTCCATCCGGATAGCTCTTACGAGGAGGGGCCGATTGCTATTTTGGACCGAAGTGAGAGGAAGCTGCGGTCAAAGATAGTTCCATTAGTGCGTGTTCAGTGGCGACATCACAATGTCGAGGTGTCCACATGGGAGCGCGAGGATGAGATGCGCGAATGTTATCCAGAGTTGTTTTTAGCAGGTACTTTCTAGTTCCGAATTTCGGGACGAAATTCAGTTATTAGGGGGGAAGTATGTAATACCCCGTATTTTTGGCTATATTTATTTTTGGGATTAATTAATTAAATGAGAATTAATTGGAAATTAATCCGGATAAAATACTAGCGAGATGTGAGTTGGTATTTGACTATATTGAGTATATACGATGTTATATGAATATTGAATTATGAAATTTGTCATGAGATTGATATACGGCAATTTGGTCATTTTATTGGGACGCGTGTGACAGTCGCGTCAGGATATAATTATTTTATTTATAAAAGTGAATTTAAATTCTACTAACCGTATGGTCGTTTTGAGTGCGCCAACGCGTTCGAAAGGGTTGATATAGTCAGAAAACACTAGTCGGGGGTTTAGTTTGGGTCCCGGGGTATTTTTAGGCCATACCGGCATCTTATAAGGGTATTTTGGTAATTTTGTATTTTAGGAGATTAAAAGTGACGAAAATTAAGAGTTTTTATCTGATTGGAATAGACCCACTAAACCCACTAACCAACCCTTATTGACCCATTAAGCTACGGGGGTTATTAGATTAGGTTTCCAAAACTTTCCCAAAGAAAACCCTAGCCACCATAGCCATTGGAGAAGAAGATTGGAGAAAGAGAGAGAGAGAGAGGGAATTCTGCAGAAAGAGAGAGAAAATCATCATCAAAATCAGAGATCGAATCAAGGAAAGTGATTTAATTTACATTCTTTATGCAATAAATGTTTCTTCCATGTTAGAAATCTTAATAATCATTCTTGTTTGAGAGATAAATGAAAACCCATGAAATTGGAAGTTGTTAGTTTAATTTTGGGTATAGGTTTGCATGTAGAAACGTTATTGGAAGATTGAATTCAGAAATTACAAATTTATTTGATGTAAAAATGGATTAAATTCTGGGAATTGATGATGATAAAAATCTAGGGTTTATGTTCTTGAAAAATTGGGGAAAAGAGTAGAGACTTGTGATTTGATGATGTGTAGGAAGAATTAATCCTTTAAAATACGTTAGTATGTGACTTTAACATGTTTAGGGACGATTAGAGACCTTAAACAATTGTTAGATTGAGGTTTGGATGAGATTTGAGGTGTAGAGAAATTGGAAAAACGTATATAAGATTTTTGGGCTTGAATTTGGTCACTCGTTAGAAGACCTACCCAGGTCGTTCGAACGAGCTTCTAACGAGTTGACAGTTTGGGGTTCTAACGAGAGGGATGTTCGTTCGATAATCTCGTTCGAACGAGATCTCGTTAGATAGCCCAGTTCGTTCGAACGAACTCTCGTTCGAACAGCCTCGTTCGAACGAGACTTCTAACGAGCTGGCAGTTTAGGCCTTTTTGGCCTGTTTTGATTTTTGGAGTCCCGTAAACTTATTCGAGGATAGAGATAACATTCCTTTGATGGTGTATTAGTATACTCGGGACATTTGGGATATTATGAGGAGTAAATTATATAAGTGTGGATCAAATCAAATAGACATTTGAGTTGAGACGTGAGTGCCTACTACGACGTGAGAATAAATTACGGCGCGTATAAATATGGACCGGGATTATATAACTTGTATATATATTAAGTTGGTACGAGAATGCGATAAGTACTACAATTAAACTACGGGGATTACTAAGATGTGTGCTTACTTAGTATTGGTATATGATTTGTGTGTATGACATACCTACCATACTTACTATCACGGGAGGTTTGCGTTCGCTTAGGGCCGTCTAATCCTTGTGTTTCCCGGATTTAGACTGGTTACCTCGATGAACATAGGTCAGAGAAAGACTTATTGGGATGTTAATAAGTCCGTTGATCGTGGGAGCGTAGGTATGTGCGTGACCCATGTGATGTGACTGTGTTCGCCTCCACTGTTTGTGATTTGTGTTATCTGAACGATTCCTGAGAGATTCGGAATACGTGATTCCTTATGTACGTGATGTACCGGGATGGATAGCAGAGTATGTGTGCACCGCAGCTTAGTCTCGGGGTGCTTATATTGTATATTTATGTTGTGGAAAATATACACTTAATAAACTGAGAACTTTCATATGGTATTGTGTGTAACTATGGAATAAAATAAAAGGGATGATCTATAATGAGTTGTATTACTTTTATATGAGAACATGAAATTTACGTTAAGCCCCTATTTAATTGAAATCGTTATAATGTTAATGGGAACCGAGTAATAAGGGTAGAACCTATGACAGTTTAGCTAGATATGATGTCACGTAGCTAGCGGTTAGATGGGTACTTACGTTAGGAGTGCATAGTTAGACGAGAGGTGAGAATTCCATGTGAGTGCACGTCCTAACATGTACTTTGCATTTAATGTTTTAAATGTTTTTAAAGCACTTGCAGGTTTTTAAAATATCTCCACATTCGGGCTCTGACCCGTTTGCTTTCAAATCTATTTTTCTTGTAAAACCATTTTAGGTGCCCAGCCACAAGGACACCATGCATAGGATACTCATTCAGATGACGAGTTGTAGCTGTTCGTGGAAGTCACAGGGATTTGCTTTTAGATGCTTCTACCATTTGGATTCCATGTTCAGTATTCCACAGTTTTAGGGCATGTTGCCCAGTTCCATTAGAGTTACATTTCCATTTCAGTTTTTCAGACTTTGGCACGTATTGATTCAGTATTCAGTATAATTATTTCAGTTTGTGGATTTATAGTGAGGAGTCTTCCTCCAGACTTTATTTGTATTCTGTGATGGTTATTCTATTTACTTCGGTATGGTGTTATTATTCTTCATTTCACTTGTTGCATGTTAATCAGACTTTAATTAAAATTTGGCAACTTACTTTTTAAATACTAGGTGGTTAGTAATAATAAAAATGTTTTCGACAGTGATGCTATTAGCTAAGCCAACTTGGCATTTTGAATTAATTTAATAAAGGAGTAGCTACCCAGTATTTAATTAGTCGGGGTGTCACAGGTGGTATCAGAGCATCAGGTTCTAGTGTCCTTTAGGATCTGTACGGCTATTATGTTTCTGCTAAGTTTCTTTGATATAGAGCCCTATATTTTAGGACTGTTGTACTCTTTTGTGTATGCTTCGTTCTTCAGCTATTTTAAGTTTCTAAACAGTGAACTTATAAACTTTATTCTTATTTCAGATGCCTCCACGACGTGCACGACGAGTTCCCAGGGATGCAACGCTCGAACCCCAGCCCGCTCCAGTTCAGGGCATGATGAACGCCGCTGAGGTTGCAGCTATTGTAGCCCAAGCGGTAAATGCCGCAATTGCCGTTGTTCAGCAGGCACCACCTCAGGTGCCGGTTGCCGCGCCGGTACAGGCAAATGCATTCCCGTCTGCTTGGGAACGTGTACGTGACGCTTTTCAGAAAGCGCATACGCCAGAGTTTGCAGGTAGCTCAGATGTGGTAGTCTCGAGCCAGTGGAGGAAGGATATGCAGAGGCACTTAAGGATGTATGAGTGCACGGACGTTCAGAAGCAGGTGCTAACTACTTTCAAGCTAGTTGGATCTGCACTACAGTGGTGGGAGTCTATTACCACCGTGGAGGAGAGGGATACTCTCACTATTCAGGACTTCTGGGTGCGGTTTGACCGCAAGTACTTTCCGTCCGCTGTTCATACGGAAATGAGGAGGAAACTGATGAATCTGAGGCAAGAGGGTAAGACCGTGGCCGAGTATGAGGCCGAGTTCACAAATCTGTTGAATATCGTTCCGGATGAGATACCA
Organism: Sambucus nigra; assembly: GCA_949130495.1. Lineage (NCBI taxonomy): Eukaryota > Viridiplantae > Streptophyta > Magnoliopsida > Dipsacales > Adoxaceae > Sambucus > Sambucus nigra. The sequence goes on from OX422213.1 coordinate 215,600,369, forward strand.
ACAGAGAAGAAGAAGATTGAGAAATTCACCGACGGGTTGACATGGAGGATCCGTCAGCATCTGTTAGGGAACCTTTCGTTGGCCACGTATTCTGATGTGGTTAACGCTGCTTTGTTACACTTCCAGGATCACCGCTTTCATATGACTGAGGGCAAGAGATCGGGAGAGTCTAGCCATCAGGGCAGGACAGGAGGACATGGTGCCGGTGGGGCACAATCTGTTCAGGGGCAGAGACAGGGTGAGCAGGGTTCTCAGCAGGGGGATCAGAAGAGGTTCATATCAGGGAATTACAGGCACGGACAGGGAGGTTTCCGTCAGGGCCATCAGGGTCCAAACGGCCATCAGGGCCAACAGGGGCAGAATGGGCAGCAGTTTCAGCAGGACCAGCAGGGCCAAGGGAGGAACGGTAACGGCCACCAAGGCCGGGGACCGCAGGGGCAGAGAGGAGGGAACTTCCCAGGGAAGTGTTTGGTTTGTGGCAAGACTGGCCATAAACGACAGGATTGTCCTGATAGGGGCAGGGCCCCACAGCAGCAGCAGCAGGGTGCTCGCCAGGAGCCGCAGAGGCCTATGTTTCCCGCCGCTCTCCCCGCACCGCCACAGATGGCAGCATTGCCACCCATTCCAGCAGTCCCAGTTCAGCAGGGACAGCTACAGTATGGACGTGTCTACAACATCCACCAGGCAGCAGTTCCACAGGCACCGCCTGCGATTGAGGGTACGCTTCCTATCCATGGTACTATGGGTCGGGTATTATTTGATACGGGGGCTACACATTGTTTTATAGCTACACATTTCGCGAAAGCCTTAGGATTGTTAGCTACGGCAGAGAGCACAGTGACGTGTGTCGACTCACCATTGGGGAATGGGTCACTTATTTTCTTTATATGCCGGGGAGTGGGGGTAGAGATTGGTGGTTTGGTATTACCTGCAGACATGTTGGTATTAGATATGCATGTTCACGATGTGATTATCGGTATGGATTGGCTCGCTGATTATAGAGCCATGATTGATTGCTTCAGCGGGAGCATTGTTTTTGCCATTCCGGGGCAAGAGATGTTCGTAGTGGCGATGCCTCGCCCAGAGGGAGGATCGACCGCTCATCTGTATTACATAGAGGAGGATACCTCTAAGGAGGTTGTGATTCCTTTAGATTCGATCCCGGTTGTCAGGGAGTATTCGGATGTGTTTCAGGAGATACCAGGCCTACCCCCCCAGTAGAGAGATAGACTTTGTTATAGACCTATTGCCAGATACGAGGCCTATAGCACGCGCACCATACCGTATGGCTCCGGCAGAGATGCGAGAGCTACGAGATCAGATAGAGCAGCTGTTAGGTCAGGGCTTTATTCGCAGGAGTACCTCACCTTGGGGCGCTCCAGTTTTGTTTGTGAAGAAGAGGGACGGTTCACTGAGATTGTGTGTGGACTACCGGGAGTTGAATAAGGTCACGATACGGAATAAGTATCCGTTGCCTCGAATCGATGACTTATTCGACCTGTTAAGAGGAGCTTCTTTCTTCTCAAAGATTGATTTGAGATCGGGATACCATCAGTTGCGTATCAGGGAGGAGGATGTCTCGAAGACTGCGTTCTTGTCGAGATATGGTTCTTACGAGTTTCGGGTTATGCCTTTTGGTTTGACCAACGCTCCAGCAGTGTTTATGGACTTGATGAATAGAGTGTTCAGGGATTTCCTAGATCAGTTTGTCATTGTCTTCATTGATGATATTCTGGTTTACTCCCAGATAGAGGAGGAGCACGCCGAGCATTTGAGGCAGGTTTTGCAGACGCTGCGTCAGAACGAGCTGTATGCAAAATATGAGAAATGCGAGTTTTGGCTGAAAGAGGTCCAGTTTTTGGGACACATTATTTCTGACCGGGGGATATCTGTTGATCCGGGGAAGGTATCCGCGGTGAGGGAATGGGGACAGCCCACGACACCGACTGAAATTCATAGTTTCTTGGGCCTAGCAGGATACTATAGGAGGTTCATTCGGGGATTTTCGAAGATAGCGGGTCCTTTGACACATCTGACTCGTAAGGGTGTGCCATTCATCTGGAGTGATGCCTGTCAGTTGGCATTCGATGAATTAAAGAATAAATTGACCTCAGCACCTGTGTTAGCATTGCCGAGACCGGGAGTTGAGTATTTTGTTTACACCGATGCGTCTTTGCAAGGGCTTGGAGGTGTATTACAGCAGGAGAGACAGGTCATAGCTTATGCTTCCCGTAAGCTTAAGCCTCACGAGAAGAATTACCCCATGCATGATTTGGAGTTGGCAGCAGTGGTATTTGACCTACGGATTTGGAGGCACTATCTTTTGGGGGAGAAGTTCCAACTGTTCACGGACCACAAGTCCCTACAATACCTGTTCACGCAGAAAGAGTTGAATATGCGGCAGCGTAGGTGGCTTGAGTTTGTGAAAGACTACCAGTTCGATATCCAGTATCACCCAGGTAAGGCTAACGTGGTAGCAGACGCGTTGAGCCGTAGGCCAGCAGATGAGGTGGCAGACGTGTGGAAGGCAAAGTGGAAGGAGTTGGGACACCAGGATGCAGTGGCCCGATCTTTCATGTCTGTGATGACCGTTACACCGCAGATTGTCACGAAGGTAGTACGGGCACAGGCTAATGACTCGTTCTGTCAGGAGAAGATAGTTCGATTACTAGCAGAGGGAGCCGAGTCCTATACCGTCAGCTCAGACGGGGGATTACGCTTCAATGGGAGATTGGTAGTTCTGGAAGGGGAGAAATTGCGACACGAGGTGATGGCAGAGTCGCACGGCTCACGGTTCGCGGTACATCCCGGAGGGGACAAAATGTACCAAGACATGAGACGACAGTATTGGTGGAGCGGTATGAAGAGAGATATTGCTGAGTTTGTTTCGAAATGCGCCATTTTCCAGCTAGTAAAAGTGGATCATCAGAGACCGACAGGACTTCTACAGCCGTTGGAGGTCCCGGTGTGGATGTGGGAGAGCATATCCATGGACTTTATCACGGGGTTGCCTACGTCACAAAGGGGTCACGACTCTGTTTGGGTAATTATGGACAGGTTGTCCAAAGTAGCTCACTTTTTACCCGTAAGGACTGACTACACTACGGGACAGTATGCCCAGCTCTTCATTTCAGAGGTTGTGAGACTTCACGGTGTGCCCCTAAATATCGTGTCTGACAGAGACAAGATATTTGTTTCGCGGTTTTGGGAGAGTTTCCAGGAGGCCATGGGCACGGAATTGCGGTTGAGTACGGCTTACCATCCGCAGACCCATGGGCAGACAGAGCGCACAAATCAGATGTTGGAGGACATGCTACGCATGTGCATTATTGATTTTGGGGGTGGATGGGAGCAGTACCTTCCACTGGTGGAGTTTGCTTACAACAACTCCTATCAGTTCACTATTGGCATGGCTCCGTTTGAGGCGTTGTACGGAAGGCCTTGTCGTTCCCCAGCATGTTGGTTAGAGGTGGGGGACAACAAACTACTTGGGCCGGAAGTGATTCAGGATACTTCGGCAAGGATTGAGTTGATTCGGAGTCGCATTCGGATAGCTCAAGACCGGCAGAAAAGTTATGCTGATGCGAAGAGGTTTTTCAGGGAGTTCTAAGTGGGGGACCAGGTTTTGCTCAGAGTATCTCCTATGAAGGGGATTATGCGTTTCGGGAAGAAGGGGAAGTTGGCACCAAGGTATGTGGGGCCGTTTCCTATTATTGAGCGGATCGGACCGGTTGCGTATAGACTTGGGTTACCGGAACATTTGCATCGGATTCACGATGTGTTACATATTTCCTCGTTAAGGAAATACCTTAGAGATAATTTGGCTCATTCTCACATTGCTGTGGAGGACATCGATCTCCATCCGGATAGCTCCTACGAGGAGGGGCCGATTGCTATTTTGGACCGAAGTGAGAGGAAGCTGCGGTCAAAGATAGTTCCATTAGTGCGTGTTCAGTGGCGACATCACAATGTCGAGGAGTCCACATGGGAGCGCGAGGATGAGATGCGCGAACGTTATCCAGAGTATTTTTTAGCAGGTACTTTCTAGTTCCGAATTTCGGGACGAAATTCAGTTATTAGGGGGGAAGTATGTAATACCCCGTATTTTTGGCTATATTTATTTTTGGGATTAATTAATTAAATGAGAATTAATTGGAAATTAATCCGGATAAAATACTAGCGAGATGTGAGTTGGTATTTGACTATATTGAGTATATACGATGTTATATGAATATTGAATTATGAAATTTTTCGTGAGATTGATATACGGCAATTTGGTCATTTTATTGGGACGCGTGTGACAGTCGCGTCAGGATATAATTATTTTATTTGTAAAAGTGAATTTAAATTCTACTAACCGTATGGTCGTTTTGAGTGCGCCAACCCGTTCGAAAGGGTTGATATAGTCAGAAAACACTAGCCGGGGGTTTAGTTTGGGTCCCGGGGTATTTTTAGGCCATACCGGCATCTTATAAGGGTATTTTGGTAATTTTGTATTTTAGGAGATTAAAAGTGACGAAAATTAAGAGTTTTTATCTGATTGGAATAGACCCACTAAACCCACTAACCAACCCTTATTGACCCATTAAGCTACGGGGGTTATTAGATTAGGTTTCCAAAACTTTCCCAAAGAAAACCCTAGCCACCATAGCCATTGGAGAAGAAGATTGGAGAAAGAGAGAGAGAGAGGGAATTCTGCAGAAAGAGAGAGAAAATCATCATCAAAATCAGAGATCGAATCAAGGAAAGTGATTTAATTTACATTCTTTATGCAATAAATGTTTCTTCCATGTTAGAAATCTTAATAATCATTCTTGTTTGAGAGATAAATGAAAACCCATGAAATTGGAAGTTGTTAGTTTAATTTTGGGTATAGGTTTGCATGTAGAAACGTTATTGGAAGATTGAATTCAGAAATTACAAATTTATTTGATGTAAAAATGGATTAAATTCTGGGAATTGATGATGATAAAAATCTAGGGTTTATGTTCTTGAAAAATTGGGGAAAAGAGTAGAGACTTGTGATTTGATGATGTGTAGGAAGAATTAATCCTTTAAAATACGTTAGTATGTGACTTTAACATGTTTAGGGACGATTAGAGACCTTAAACAATTGTTAGATTGAGGTTTGGATGAGATTTGAGGTGTAGAGAAATTGGAAAAACGTATATAAGATTTCTGGGCTTGAATTTGGTCACTCGTTAGAAGACCTACCCAGGTCGTTCGAACGAGCTTCTAACGAGTTGACAGTTTGGGGTTCTAACGAGAGGGATGTTCGTTCGATAATCTCGTTCGAACGAGATCTCGTTAGATAGCCCAGTTCGTTCGAACGAACTCTCGTTCGAACAGCCTCGTTCGAACGAGACTTCTAACGAGCTGGCAGTTTAGGCCTTTTTGGCCTGTTTTGATTTTTGGAGTCCCGTAAACTTATTCGAGGATAGAGATAACATTCCTTTGATGGTGTATTAGTATACTCGGGACATTTGGGATATTATGAGGAGTAAATTATATAAGTGTGGATCAAATCAAATAGACATTTGAGTTGAGACGTGAGTGCCTACTACGACGTGAGAATAAATTACGACGCGTATAAATATGGACCGGGATTATATAACTTGTATATATATTAAGTTGGTACGAGAATGCGATAAGTACTACAATTAAACTACGGGGATTACTAAGATGTGTGCTTACTTAGTATTGGTATATGATTTGTGTGTATGACATACCTACCATACTTACTATCACGGGAGGTTTGCGTTCGCTTAGGGCCCTCTAATCCTTGTGTTGCCCGGATTTAGACTGGTTACCTCGATGAACATAGGTCAGAGAAAGACTTATTGGGATGTTAATAAGTCCGCTGATCGTGGGAGCGTAGGTATGTGCGTGACCCATGTGATGTGACTGTGTTCGCCTCCACTGTTTGTGATTTGTGTTATCTGAACGATTCCTGAGAGATTCGGAATACGTGATTCCTTATGTACGTGATGTACCGGGATGGATAGCAGAGTATGTGTGCACCGCAGCTTAGTCTCGGGGTGCTTATATTGTATATTTATGTTGTGGAAAATATACACTTAATAAACTGAGAACTTTCATATGGTATTGTGTGTAACTATGGAATAAAATAAAAGGGATGATCTATAATGAGTTGTATTACTTTTATATGAGAACATGAAATTTACGTTAAGCCCCTATTTAATTGAAATCGTTATAATGTTAATGGGAACCGAGTAATAAGGGTAGAACCTATGACAGTTTAGCTAGATATGATGTCACGTAGCTAGCGGTTAGATGGGTACTTACGTTAGGAGTGCACAGTTAGACGAGAGGTGAGAATTCCATGTGAGTGCACGTCCTAACATGTACTTTGCATTTAATGTTTTAAATGTTTTTAAAGCACTTGCAGGTTTTTAAAATATCTCCACATTCGGGCTCTGACCCGTTTGCTTTCAAATCTATTTTTCTTGTAAAACCATTTTAGGTGCCCAGCCACAAGGACACCATGCATAGGATACTCATTCAGATGACGAGTTGTAGCTGTTCGTGGAAGTCACAGGGATTTGCTTTTAGACGCTTCTACCATTTGGATTCCATGTTCAGTATTCCACAGTTTTAGGGCATGTTGCCCAGTTCCATTAGAGTTACATTTCCATTTCAGTTTTTCAGACTTTGGCATGTATTGATTCAGTATTCAGTTTAATTATTTCAGTTTGTGGATTTGTAGTGAGGAGTCTTCCTCCATACTTTATTTATATTATGTGATGGTTATTCTATTTACTTCGGTATGGTGAATGGTGTTATTATTCTTCATTTCACTTGTTGCATGTTAATCAGACTTTAATTAAAATTTGGCAACTTACTTTTTAAATACTAGGTGGTTAGTAATAATAAAAATGTTTTCGACAGTGATGCTATTTGCTGAGCCAACTTGGCATTTTGAATTAATTTAATAAAGGAGTAGCTACCCGGTATTTAATTAGTCGGGGTGTCACAATTATGAGGTTTGAAAAGAAAGGAAAATTGGCACCGAGATACGTGGGTCCATTTCCTATCATCAAGAGGATTTTATCGATAGCGTATAGACTTAGGTTGACGGAGCACTTGCACCATATTCATGATGTATTTCACATTTCTTCACTGAGACGGTATCTCTGGGATGAGATGGCTCACACTCACATTGCGCTCGAGGAGATTGAATTACAGCCTGATAGTTCGTATGAGGAGAGATCGATGGCTATCTTAGACCATAGCGAGAGGAGGTTGAGGTCAAAGGAAGTTACACTTGTGCGTGTCCAGTGGGAGCATCATAATGTCGATGAGTCTACTTGGGAGCGCGAGGATGTGATGCGCGAAAAATATCCAAAGTTGCTCTTACCAGGTATACTTCTATTTTTTGAAATTTGGGATGGAATTTCATTATTAGGGGGGGAGTAGGTCACACCCCGTATTTTTAATAATTTTTATATGTTGGATTAAATTAAATTAAATTAAATTAAATAAGGGAAATTCATTGATAATTAATCCGTATTAAAATAAATATCAACTAGCGAGATAAGGGTTAGTATTTATTAAAGTGAATTATATTGAATATTACTTAATGAATAAAGTAATATGTTATTATAAAGTTATTAGAATTGTCGTGAGTGAAAAAATACGACAGGTTACACTAATTTAGTCGGGATGTGCATGTCAGTCATGTCGAGACTCAATTTAATGAGATATAAAGTAATTTAGTTTTAAGTCATCCAAATGGTCATTTCGAGTGCGCCAAAGTGTCCGGAAGGGTCGAGATAGGCAGAAAGGTCTACCTGGGGGTTTAGTTTTGGTCCCGGGGCAGTTTTAGGCCAAATCGAAATCCCGGGAGGGTATTTTGGTCATTTGTGATTTGGGGGTAATTTAACCAACGAATTTCCTAAGTAAAATATATCTGATAAGAGAAGGTAAGTTGGGTGAGATATGGTATAAACAAGGAGAAGTTAAAGAGAAGCCATAGCAGGAAGAGGAGAGAAGTTCTAAAGGCTGGAACCACCATTCCTACACCTTTTGTACCACCGACACCATTGTTACGTAGATCGGAGGAAGAGGAACGCACCTATACCGATCATCTTCAAAGGATCAGACCTTCATATTGAGGAAAGTGTTTAATCTTTCTAAATTCTAAACATGTATGATATTCATATTAGTTTATGATGATAAAACCCATGAGTATGTAGAGTTTTGATAAAGTTTTGGGAATATAATTGAAATTCCTGATTAAGATTCATGTTAGGTTTAATTACCTAATGTAGGTAAACCCAAATTGATTAATTGGAATTATCCAAATGTGAAGAAATTTGGGTTGTACAATGATTCTTGAATAAAAATGACGAACTAGGGTTCTTGGGAATTTAATTGGGATTAATTTTATTAATTGATGAATCTTGACGATTTAATGATTCTTGTATGTTATAAATCATTTATATGAGTTGGTATAGCGTTTAGAAAAATTATTTTGGAGTTTGGGAATGATTCATGAAGGCTTTAGAGGTTATAAATAGAGGAACTCGTAATAGTGCAATGGAGAAGACGAGACTTGTAGGGGCGAATCGATTCGGTTCCTGGCCGAATTGATTCGGATCAGGGCCGAATCGATTCGGCTGCCCAGTTTTGGCCATTTTTTTCCCCTTTTGTTAAGAATCTTTAAAAATTGTTCGGGATTCATTCATGGGATTTAATTTTAAATATAAGGGGGATTAAATTGAAACACTAGTACGCCTTGGTTGGGTTTTAGGCTTGGCCTTATGAGTGAAATTTAAGGGCTAGGTTAATTAGGTTTAATCGAGAAGAAAAATCCAAATTGAAGGATAATTCGAGTCATGGTAATTCAAGAGGGAAGATGATTTAGATCAGTAGGATATGAGTGAGTTGCCTACGGATACTATGTAAGGAATAATGGACACACTTCGAGTGGCGAGGTATTCTCAAAACTATGCGACGATTAGTAAAATGAATAATTAGTCATACGTGAGATATTCGGGAGATAAAAATATATTACGTATAGGATTTTTAAAATAAGTAGGGCATATACATATACTGATTTCATGATTTCTTATGTGTATGACATACGTACGCTGCTTGCTATCATGAGAGGTTTTCGCGTCGGGACAGTCATATCCTAATGAGACTTCGAGGGGATTTCTGACTTGTACCTCAGACTATAAAACCTATGAAAGGCCTATTTGTGAGACAGATAAGCTGGCAGTCATATGGGTGCGTAGGTATGTGCATAACCTATAGGCTTGAAACTATATTTGCCTCCAATATATGTGATTTATATTTATGGTTCGAGAGAGATACCGAACCAACAGTCCTTTATACAGTGCGTGATGTACCAAGACATGATAGCAGAGTATGCATGGCCCACAGGTCTCAGCCTAGGGGTCCTAAAAAATGCGGGGCGTGATCGAGGCATGGAGGCCAAGCCTTTGAAGCTTAGACGGGCCTTAGGCGTGAAAAGGCGTTTAGGCCTTGTTAATGTATTTTAATATTTTTTAACCATAACAAGGCTATTAAAATACTAAAATTGTACATATCATAAAAATATATCTGAATATTTGCAAATTAAAATACTATTTGATTATTTTGGATGATATAATGGTTCGATTTATAAAAAAATGCTTTAAAAGGCGATATCGTTTCACTATAGCATTGTTGTTTTTAGAAAAAAATAGTGTGCCTTAAGGGTTTTACCACGAATAAGGCGTAAAAAACTTAAGACGGGGCTTTTCTCCCAAGCCTCAAGCCTAGGTGGATTTTTTAGAACAGTGATATATATATATATATATATATATATATATATATATATATATATATATATATATATATATATATATATATATATATATATATATATATATACAATCCTGCTCTTGTGCCGACTAATTCGCATTTTTAGAATGCGGACTGAATATGTGTCACCTGGCGACGGTGAGCCCAGAAAAGAGAGAGAGTGTGCCTATAATTTAGGTGATAATTTCTAGGCACACCGTTAGGTGACACATGTCCGGTCTGCATTCTTAAAATGCGGACTAGTCCGCACAAGAGCATTATTATATATATATATATATATATATATATATATATATATATATATATATATATATATATATACACTTGTGATTCATCTTAATGTTTGTGATTAGTAGAACAGAAATATTGTAATATCTAAATGTATATAAGTATGTGAGAAATTAATTTTATATGATAAATTATAAATGTCTAATAGACATAGAAAATAAATTACTGTATGGGTAAAACAGGTGAGTGCCATAAGTTAGTAGATGAAGTGAAATATTTAATCCAAACTAGTTGGGCGCGGTAGAAAAAACTAGGGCGGGTTAGGATTATACGTTAGGCGTGCACACTAGTTGAGGGGTGAGAACCTCAAGTGAGAGTCGTGAACCTAACATGCATATAATATCTGTTAATTATGCATTTTAGTTATTTGCTAAACTGTTTTAAAATATTTTCACTCGAGCTCTGACTCGTTTCTTGCAAATCTATTTTCTTTGTAAAAACCATTTTAGGTGCCCAGCCACAGGGAGACCCGGCTTAGGAGATCATTATCATTTTCCACTGTTGCAGTAGATGTAGCCGATTGCAACAATTACTTAGTAGACGCCTCTGTTCATTTTAGATTCAATGCATCCTTATTTTATTTCAGTTGGGCATGTCTCCCTTCTTCTATTAGCAGTGATTTTAGAGACATTGTACTTCTTTTATTTCAGTTATTGGATTTAGACTTTTGATTATGGATTAATGTATTAGAGTTTCAAAATGGGGTGTTTACTCCCGTCATATTTTATTGATTCCATATTTCATTTATTGTGGAGTTGATTAATTTAGTATGGTGAATGTATTGTTTGATTATTTAATTATTTTAAATCTTTGCACGTTAGATAAAAAGATAAAATTTTGACATCAGCTTTTCAAATACTAGGTGGTTAAAAAATTTAAAAAAAGTTTTTCGGCAGTGATGCTAAGAATGAACCAATCTGGATATTCGGTTTTAATTTAATAAACCCCTGATCATTCGATATTTAATTAAGTCGGGTGTCACATCAAATGTAGTGGTTTCAAATGTTGAACCGTGTGTGTTAAATAAAGTGAGAAATACTAAGTGAGTAAAAAAGAAGTCATTTTTAAGATTAAGCTGAATTAATTTGGATAAATAAGGTTTTCGGAAGTAAAAATATTTCATGCATTAAGTATGGGTATACGTATGTATATGTCTATGTGTGTGTGTGTGTGTGTGTGTGTGTGTGTGTGTATACACACAATATAATTGCATGTGCATGTAGGCATAATGTCGTTCGATTTTATACTGCATTTGTATATATTTCACTGAGCATCGGCTCACACCCTCACTTTGTTACGTCAAGTTAGGAGCGATTTCATATTTTGAGAGTGTTATACATGTAAGTATTTTCTTTATTTTACATTAGTAGCTTTGTATGCTTGGACTTTGGGGTGTACCCCATGGGTCCATCACGTAGTTTATTTTGAAACTGGAATCGCATGATAAACAAGTGAAATGTTAAATAAAATAAAACTGGACTAGCAACATTATATAAGTTGTTTCATTGCACTTCACACATAATGCCCAGGTCGGACCGGGTTGACTACGGGTACCTATAATTTTGGGTTGGGCATTACAAATGGTATCAGAACTCTAGGTTCAAGGTTACTTTCGAGAGCGACGTGGTGAACTCAGTAGTGGATTATTCGACATCGGTATTGGTTTAGCTCGGTCACACTAGTTTGGTGACAGATTTATTTTTTGTCCTCGACGGTAAAATTAAAGAGGTTAGACCGATAAGTAAGTTAGTGCCAAGTGGCATACGAACAAGTAGTTTGTTATTAATTTCTTTCGTGCTTCTGATTAAGTATGTTAATAAATTACGGGTGTCTATGCAAGCCAATAGTGGGGACACCGTGGTTTTTAATGTGAGGTGTTTTGTCCCGGCCTTTGATGATAATAGAGTGAGATGATGCCGTTGGGCAGGTAGCACAAATATTCTATAATCAACTGTAGAGGTCGATAGTTGGAGTGTTTAAGTAAGTTACGGTGATTGTGATTTCAAATTGCATATAGCCTTTGGTGCGGCACTTAGGGGTGGCCAATGTCGATGATCAGAGTAGGCAAATTCGATCCTTGGGGTAATGCCGTGATTAATGGATAATTCGATGTGCATGTAAATTTGCATGGGTCAACGTTTGAGGATGAGTCAGTCTTGGTTGGTGGGATGATACCCTTGTGAGTGAGTGCCTTAGTGATTATTGGCCGAAGAATGTATCTTATAAGCCTTGAGTAAGGTTACGGGCCATTTGTGTCAAGGGGTCACGTGAGTGACAATAATGATTTATAGTAATAATGGAGTGAACCTTAGGTAGCCCTTCGGAGTAATGATTAAAGGAATGATGCAACATTTGATGTATATGTTTAGCGACACTGATAATATAGACTTAGAGATGTATTAGTTATCCACCATGTCCTGTATCCTACCAAATTCCGTAGTAATGTTAACTTGGGGTTCAATGTGTGGCGCATAGTATTAAGCTGTAGTGAGAAGGTTTTGAATTATCCTCAGGATAAAAGGCCAACTTGTTGTGATGCCCTATGTGTGTTCGACAGATGTGACCTACCATGATTAGAAAATCATAGATTCATATGTAGATGAGTGGCAAGAAATTGATAAAACAAATGTCAAGAGGTCTTAGGACAAAATCGCTTTATAGGAATATTGTTCGATAAAGTCTTGTCTAGTATTGGTGATAATTTCTTAGGTATACTTGGTGACCTTAGGGAACCAACCGAGTCCGACCCTTTGGGAGGTATTGTGTGCGGTAATAGGGTGTGAGAAATTTGGTGATAACCTTGGGTTACCGACTAAGTTCAAGGAGTCGTTTCATATAATCTTGGGTGAGGCTACCAAAATTTAATGTAGATAGGTAGTACAACCTTTTGAGGAGAAGTTTGAGATTTAGGTCATGGTGTGATACTATTTGTCTTGGAGGGACCAAAGCAGTAGGCATCATGCAAGATGTTGACTAGTATCAGGAATACATTAGAGATTTTGGCCAATGATGATGTGATTGAGGCCTTGCATATAGCAAATATGACACGAGGTATTGAAGCATAAGTATATCGACGCGGGTCTGCAATAGATGTTAGAGTAGCACTAGTAAAGGAATATTGATACCTTGGGTCATGTGTTAAGACTCGTGCGGATTCAAAGGTGTGCATCCTAATAGTACGTGGTACCCATTTATGTAATGATGCGGTCAGCCATCACGTGGAGTTAATTGAATTAAACTTGGGATAAGCAATAGTAATCTTGTAATGATGATAGTTGTAATAAGGTAAGTGTGTTGTCGAACCTGGTATTGCTTAAGGGGTCGTCGGGGTATGATTGTAGTACGATAGAGTGAGATCATAATCAAGGTGTGCGAGGTTGATGAAATCGTCATTAATAAGGTGGACAAGGTCGGTATCGACAAGGGCATTGGAATTCGTCGATCGGGGTGGACCGTATATGTTGAAAACCTTAGAAGTAATCCTTAGCCTTAAGGAGGGAAGTCAAGCATTGATTTCCCATGGGACGTTAGGTTCATGTGTTGTCTCCTTTTTAAGGAAATAAGTAGGTTGCAGGCAGATTTGTTCAAGCCAGGGAGTATGGCTATGATAGGACTTGGTGAGTATTGCGGTGGGGACATGATCTCCAAATGTGTGGCATAGGCTCACTTATCGTAAACCTTTACAGTTATTTATTAGTGGGGTTCCTTAGAAACGATTATTACCCTTCCCAATTCTCGTGTGTCTCTTTCGGTTACGATAATGGGAAATCGTATTCCAATGAGTAGGATAGTCCGGACATGTACCACGATATGGTACGGCGCAATTTGGCCCAGTAGAACGCAATGGAATCTGGCTTGGTCTATGCAGTTTAGTAACTGGGTGCGCTCTTATCTAAAAGGGGGCTCACTATAGCACCAAGTTCTGTGTATAAGTGGCTTCTCTTTCGGTCACATAATTTCTCATACTATTCCTTTCTCCTGGAACATCAGCTTAGGGTTTTGCCAGTACGACAGTTAGGGACTCTGGCTATGGAGAGCATAATGATGACTTAAGAACATCGTAGAATATTGGGACTCGAGAAAGTTATCACTAATGATTGTTGGTCGCGGTGAGTAGATTATGTAATACTCAGGTATGCATATGATAGTTAGAAGCCTAAAATGAACCTAGGCTCATTAAGAATCATGAATAGGGAACTATTCAGACGATTGGTTTGTGATGTAATAATGTATTGCCCCTTAATGCGAGAAATCAAAACTTGAGGCGAATATCAATATTAAGCAAGGTTACGTTATTGAATGAATCGAAAGTGTTTGAACAAGCAGAGTGTGTTGTCCTAATGATTTAGTAATTTCTTGATAATGAATCGGGTATTGATTATGATACGGTACACTCTTAGGCGAGTATAAATCATGAGAGAGTGTTACCGGTATGGGAATTTGATGGCTGGCTTGAGGGTGAGCATTAGATCATGTTGTATGAGGGAACTTTTGGTGGTAAATTCGTGAATGAACGTATGTTATTGTCTTAGAATTTGAGGGCCTAATGATGTTGCCTTAGAGAATTTGGGTGACTTATAGAAATTTGTGGATTTCTTAGGTTTGAGGATGGTGCGAGTCAAGAATTTCAGGGACAAAATTCCCAAGGAAGGAAGTTTGTAATACCTCGACCTTTGATTGAATAGTTGAAACAATAACTACGTGGTGTGCATGGAGTAATGATAAGAAGTTTATGTAAAATATGCGCATGGAGTAATGATAAGAAGTTTACGTAAAATATGCACAAACTAGTGATCACTTGGATTTTAAACGTATTTTAGAGGACATACGTAGGGTCACATGTCGCATGCATTACATCGCATGAGAATCAATCGACACTATTGGTGAAATGAGGTAATTATGAGAAGATTAAAAACTTTAGGGCCCGTTTGGCTCTTTATTCAGAAAACTCGATTTAAACGTTGTTTTTAAATATAGTTTTAAAATTCAATTTTTTGTGTTTATAATTATTGGTGTGCGTTTGGTAAACTTGTTTTTAAATACAATTTTTTAAAAAAATTCCAAAATTGGCAAACATGTATATTTATATTATACAGACGTGTGTGTGTGTGTGTGTGTGTATACATAATGTTAAAACTTTCATACATACAAACATACATAAAACTTTCATACATACATGATCATGATATTAAAACTTTCATACATACATGATATTAAAACTTTCATACATACATATATATATAGCTAAACTCCCCAACATACCTCATTATAAACATACATACATACATACATACATATAACACATGTATGTATGTATGTATGTATGTATGTTTATAATGAGGTATGTTGGGGAGTTTAGTTATAAATTACATACATATATATCATGTATGTATGTATGTATGTATGCAATTTTATAGCTAAACTTCCTAACATACCTCATTATATGTATGTAATTTATAGCTAAACTCCCCAACATACCTCATTATATGTATGTAATTTATAGCTAAACTCCCTAACGTACCTCATTAAACATGTGCATTTTTAGGTATATTTACTAAGGTATTGTGGGGAGTTTAGCTATATATATATATATATATATATATATATATATATATATATATATATATATATATATATATATATATATATATATATATATATATATATATATATATAATGATATTGCATGTATAATTCACTATAACATTATATACATACCTGAATTGATAATTTTTTTTAATACATATGTACTATATGTATTTTTTATATTATTCCATACATTAATAATACATGTATAAAACTATATATAAGTATCATTTATCTATTGATAATATTATTTATCCTTATATTATTTCACACGTAATTTTGTGTACATGTATATATATATTTTTTATTTATAAGAATTACACACATATTGATGTATTATGTATGTATAGTATATATTAAGGTATAACTGTATTAAAATATTAAGAATGAATAATTCTGAGTTGAAAAAAATAAAAAACACAAGTTATAAAACACCCTAAACCCCGTTTTCTGAAAAACTTGATTATAACACGGAAATATTATAATTCCGTGTTTAAAAACAGGTTGCCAACCGATTTTTTTTATAAGAATTGTATTTAAACACAGAAGACAGAATTATAGTTGCAAACCAAACAGGCCCTTATGAATTTAAGAATAATTTGGGGTGCGACATTGGAAATTTATGGATGTTATATGTGCATATCGATCTAAGTAGATTATGGTTTTTTTTATAAAGTAATTATCGAGTGGTGTTAGTTTGTACAAGTCGTGTTGGGCCGAAATAGTGAGGCAAATATATAGCACTAATTAGAAGCAAACAAATAAAAAAAGGGATAAACTAGATACCAGCAGTGTGGGGGAAATAGCAAGTACATAGGACTAAACCCATTAGAAGTTAATGGAGCCAAAAACCTTAAACAATAAAAATAGGATACCATTCGTTAGTTTCCAAAGAGGAGAAAAATATGAATGGTTCCCTTAGTCAACAATTGTAGGCGGTTTAGCAGGTGTGTCTTGGTTAACAAATGTGAGAGTTTAACATGGAAACCAAACTGAAAACCTAATACATCCTCCATGTGTATAACATATTATTTAAGCAATAGGGTGTAATTCATAGGGGGTGGGGCGAACATTGCCTATCGTCCGAAAAGTGGCCTGCCACTTTAAATGCCATTCGTTGGTTTGTTTTCTTTTAGAGTATATATATAACACCAACAAGCCTCCTTATATATAAACTTTCGTCCAAAATTCAGGGTAGAATACTCCTTCCCAAAATGAAAACCTTTATATATATATATATATATATATATATATATATATATATATATATGTATATTATTTGGTGTTGAGGAGGGTTTTAATGGATCTTCATGGAGACAAGTTTGGTTGAGCTAGAAAACCCCTCTAAGGCCACCTTAGGAGGTGGGGGTTGTCATATTCTTTGATCTTCCATGCCTTCTATTGATTAGAGCTTCATTTGAGGTCGGGGAAAATCTACTCTTAAATTAAAGACTCTATTTTTTGTGTATTTGTAGTCATGTTATTGTTGAATATTAAGAGTCAGATTTCTATGAAAAAATGATGAGTTTCCTAGTGAAACTAAAAATAAACATTTTTATGGAATAAAAATGTAAGAAAATATCATTTCGGTAAAGAAAAATAAAGAACATATATTTTGAAGTTTCTTGAAATAAAGAGTTGGATTTTGAGAAAAATGTATTTTCTAGAAATTTGATGTTAATATTTTATGGAATAAAATACTAAAAATGATGTTGATCTTGCTAAAATGTTTACTAAATAAACATTCCTAAGTTTCTTGCAAAATGGAGATTATAAACAAATGGAAATTTGTTGAGTTTAAAGAAATTTTAAAATGTCTTTATGTCTTGAAAATTATGTTTGTTGTAAATGGTATAAATTTCTAGAATGAAGTGTAGGTTTAACCCATTTAATATGATTTTTGGATTTAAAGTCTACTTTGTCGTACATGTAAACTTGTAGTATTTTGGTAATAAATATATGAATAAGTTTCAAGAAAGTATTATTGGGTTTACGCATGAAATAAGAAGAATGGAAGTTTTAGTCCTCAAAGTGTGTAAAAAGGGCATTGAAATTGTGAATAGTGTATGAATGTAAGACTACATATGTCAATAAGAGGAAACACTAATTTCTTATTCAAAGTTGTAATTGGATTTCCTTGATAAAGAAAGTATAGAAATTTCTAACTTAAGAAAATGGTTAGAAAGGGTGTTTGACCAGTGTTGAGGATTTAAAACATGGAAAAGTTAGTGTTGATAACTTAATAATGTTTTATGAAAGATAACACTTATAAAAAGGGAAACAAATGGCAAGTTTGTTAATAAACGGGTAAAATGGTAATTTTACACAAAGTAAACATTTTGTGAAATAAAATGTGCCGGAGTTTATATTATGCAATAGTCCTAATGAAAGTTTTTTTTGAATAAAATCAAAGTAAGTGTGTAAAGGACAAGAAGTGACTAGTTCAAGGTATAACGCAAGTTGGGATGAAACCTGGGGTTTCGGCCTCGGCCGGGTAAAAAGGGAAAGTGTAATAATGTGGATATGTGTAAAAATGTTAAAACACATTAAAAAAGAACTTGGATGACACTGGGATAATTAGGAAGGGCCCAGATCCTTAGAGCCCAAAACAACTGGTCAAAGCATATGGTGCGCATTGGTGGCGGTGTGGAGCCCGTTAAAGTATGCGATATTGGAAGAATCTGAGAAAAGATAAATAAATAAGAGACAATGCAAGAAATGGGTTGTGTGGTGAAATGAGTTAATACAACCTGACTTTAATCAATTAATAAATGTTCCAATAAAGGTTAAAATGAACAAGTAAATGGGTAAGTGATCAATGTCCATAATGTAAGGAAAAAGGTAAAGCGAGTAGGTTAGTGGGTTATTAAGCAATCTAAGTAGTTAAGCCCATAATTAACACAAGAATGTGTTTCTCAAAGATTAAATAAGTATTTTCTAACACGGTGTTCATGTGTGTTGAAAGGGCGAGTTTCAACGAAAATACTAAAGTGTGCTCTATAAAACCAAATGGTGATTTCGGTAAAGGAATGTTTTCGGGAAAATCTAGTATAGTGGTTTCAAATGTTGAACCGTGTGTGTTAAATAAAGTGAGAAATAATAAGTGAGTAAAAAGGAAGTCTTTTAAAAGGTTGAGCTGAATTAATCTGGATAAATAAGGTTTTCAAAAGTAAAAACATTTCATGCATTAAGTATGGGTATATGTATATGTGTGTGTGTGTGTGTACACACACACACACACACACACACACACACACACACACACACACATATATATATATATATATATATATACACACAAACAATATTATTGCATTTGCACGTAGGCATAATGTGTTTGAGTCTCCTTTCTGCCATTCGATTCTATATTGCATTTGAATATTTTCCACTGAGCATCGGCGCACACCCTCGCTTTGTTTTGTCAGGTTGGGAGCGGTTTCGTATTTTGAGAGCGTTATACAGGTAAGTACTTTCTTTATTTTACATTAGTAGCTCTATATGCTTGGACTTTGGGGTGTCCCCCATAGGTTCATCACATAGTTTATTTTGAAATTGGAATCGCATGCTATACAAGTGAAATGTTAATTAAAATAAAACTAGACTATCAACATTATTTAGGTTGTTTCATTGCATTTCTCACCTAACACCCGGGTCGGATCAAGTTGACTACGGGTAACCCATAAATCCAAGCTGGGGCGTTACACTAATCACTTCTTGGCATCTTTGGACTAAAATAAAATAATTCTATAATTGTGCTAAATATGCCACATATCGAAGAATTAACCCAAGATGTTAATTGGAGGTCATGACATATAGCACGACAACATGGGCTAGCCATAGACAACAGGGCAAAACACGATTATAAATCAAGTTTTCTCAAATGTGGTTTTACACCCCAAGAACTAGACTAAAAAGTCTTTGGAGGTGTGGATCTAAGGCATAACAAGTCCCTATGTGCAAAATAACATACGTTTTGCTGGAAATTCCTACTATATAGGTCATAACATGGCCGCAATGGCCCCAAATGTGGAGAAAACATAAAATATATGCATCCCTAGTTACTAGTCCTTATTTAGCCATGGCTTGTCAAACTTCTTATCAAGATTTATACATAGAAACATCATTGAGGTAGATGGATCTTCCCCAAAACCTCAAGATCGATTTAGAAAAATAGGTCCAAAAAGGTAAAGACACCCTTAACGGGTTCATATACAAAATATGGGCTTAACCACCTGTTGATGTAAAAAACTAGATTGCTCTAATTATTCAATCACAGATAAATAAATAAGACAAAGATTTTTAAAGTGGTTCGGCTAGGAATAAAGCCTACGTCCACTGTTATATTATTGTTGAGTGTTTGCAGAATTCTTGATTACAAGTTCTCTCAAGAAATTCCCCCGTCCTCCCTGAATGAGGATGATACAAGGTATTTATAGCCTTTAGGCTGTACATGAAAGGTTCGATCCATTAAATAACATACATATGAAAGGGTAATACATTTAATGTAGCGTGGGCGTCAAGAATATAAACATTCAATGAATAGTTGAACAGTTGTCCGTCTGGTAATTAATGATACGGCCGAGATGCAGCTCGGACCGCCTTAGTTGCTCGTTGATCAAGAGTTCCTCGGAGCGCATGTAGTATCTCGGGATGATGGAGTTCCTCGGGGTGTCTTCCTCGTTGCTCGGAGAGAATATGAAATGGTTGAAGGAATTAACTTCCTCGCTACTATTGTGCCATGTAGATTGATACGTGTCTTCGAATTATTCGTCCACATCAGCATATTAATTTTGGTATCAACAGAAGCCCCCAATGTTTCATATTTCGAACTTTGAGGAGTATGGAATATTCTTTCTCGGTATGTAGCAATATTGAATGATCTTCCTGGGTTTTAGGAGCATCGTATTTGAATTTATTTCCCAATTCATAGAATCCACCTTTTTTCGAATTTTTAATAGCGCTTCGATCTTCGTGCCCTTTTTGTCCTTTTAGCCGCCGGAAGTTCAACAGTTTCTTTCGTGTAATCATTTCCTTCGCCGATTCCCAAGGCAAAGTATTTAAACTTCTTAGGTAACCATACCGTCCTCTTCTTTTCCCAATTTCTTGCATTCAAGCTTTCTATTCTCTCCTTCTCTCTTGTGCGTTCATCCTTGTTTTCGTTCGTTGTCAACATACCTCATTTCTTCCTGTAAGATCTTTTTCCTTTCTGCTCTTTTATTCAGTATGGTTTATATTGTGGAGTCTGTTGAGAAATTTTGTTCTGATTTTTCCATTCCTTCGTGGGTAACTCTAGAGGTTCTTTCTGAGCCTTTAGATTACTTTCGATTAGCTGAGGGACATTGGTTCACCAGTATTTTTGTTGCTGAATGTGGATTTTCTTTTCCACCAAACCCATTGTGTCTTGAGTTTTGTCAGTATTTCGATCTTGTCCCTGTAAAAATAGCCCCCAATTCATGGAGAATAATTAATGGGGTGTACAAATTAAATTTAACCCATGGGACTCGTATAGGGATCCCTGAAATTATGTACTGCTATAAGTGGGACACTCTAGATAATATTTATTACTTAAAAACTAGGTTTCTGAATAGAGCCCTTGTAGTTAACCTCCCTGATTCAAACAGAGATTATTTTGAACATGGGTTGGTTATAAAAAATTGGCAATATGCCCCTTTAGTTGGAGATGAAGTATACAACGGTCCCAGATGCCCCCCATATGGCAATGGGATAGGTTTATTTTTCATTTTATTTTACTTATGAAATTATGCTTTTATCATGTTTGACAAAATGTATGACTGATATCTCATTATGTATTTATTTGCAACTGATAGCAAAAGAAAAACTCCAAAGGAATCAGAAGTTAATATCAAGCATCTGAAACTTATCTGGGGTTTGCATAAGAACGTTGCAGACGAGCACATTAGGTCTGCATCATATTTGCTACAGTATAAGAGTTATACAACCTCTTATACTGCTCGCCCTGTTGAACCAGCTTCCACTCCAGAAGACTCTTCTTCAGATTCTCATCTTCCTTTAAGTCAAAGGATGGGTAAGAAAAGAGCTCCTCCTGCTCTCTTTGATGATGTTGCTTCTGCTGCTGGGGCCAAGAAGAGCAAAACTGATGTCCCTGAGGGGACTAAGAAGGTGGATGTTGCACCTTCCAAAACTACCGAGAAGCCCCCAATGGCTCCGAGCAAGAAAATTGCTCCTGTGGAAGTGGTTACTATCTCTCCGACCAAGAGTTCTTCCTTGGTTGAAGTTGCTGACGTCCCATTGAAGAGATTGAGGAAATCATCCTCAGTCAATTTGGCTGAAACTGCCTCCACATCGCCAGCTGGTGGTGTTGGTGTTCCCACCATCATTCCTCCGAGCTCTGCAATGAGCTCGGTGAAAACTTGGATCATACCCAAGGTCCAAGGAATTGATGAAAATATCTCCAGGGATATGCTGACATCCCTAGCTACTCGTCACCTTGCTTCGGTAAATTTCTCATACTCTGGGTTTTCTTTCTTTCTCTGAGTAATTGTATTTTTGCACTGACTTACTATTTTTCTCCTCTTTCAGTTGGTGAACTGTTTTAATAACATTGTGAAGAAGGACGAGGTAATTAAAGCCTCTAGTTCCTCGTCTAGTGTAGAGGATGCTCTGTTGGGTTTGACCCAATCCTTGAAGGAATCTCGCCAACAGTACAATGAGGACAAGACTGCTTGGGAGAAAAAGTTGTCAATAGTTGAAGCCGAGAAAGTGAAGTTGGCCGAGATCTCCAAAGGTTTGGAGAATAAAGTAAAAAGTTTGGAGGTTGAGCATAAAAAATATGATGACAAGCTCAAGAATTTTGGAGAGCTTGAAGATAAGTTGAAGAAAGCAGAGGAGGAATTGCTCGTCCTGCGAGATATCAAAAGTAAAAAAGAAGAATTGGACGTGAAGCTCTCCTCGGAGAAATTGAGAAGAAAGGTTGCAGTCAAAAAATCCTTCAGTGCTGGCTGGGAGAAAGGATGGGATAAGGGAATTGTTGCAATGACATCCCAAGTTCAATATGGGAAGTTGAAATACTTCCATGATGGCTGGGTAGCTGCTCTGCAAGAGTTGAAGATTAAAGACGATTCTGAGCTATTCCAACTACACCTCCCTGGTCCTCCTCCAGCAATTGTGGAGGAAGAAGAAGATGAGCCTGTTTCTGATGAATCTTCTATAGCCATGAGTGATCAGGTCTCTGCCTCTCAACCCTCTGCCACCGATGAGATTTCTTCCATGCCTCCTCCTCCTGAGAAGATTCCTGTCGATCAAGTCGCTGTCACTACCGAGCAACCAAGCTCCTCGTCCCAGCCTCCCGAGAAAATCTTGGGGGACAAGGAAAAGGTGTGAAGTTGTTCGGTATCATTTCTATCTTTCATTACTTGTAATCGAACAATGTAATCCTTTTATGATCTAATAAAATACATCTTTATTCCTCTCTGTTGTTGATGACTTGTTTTTGTTGATTGTTGTCTTCTCTTCATTAGTTTGTTGCTAGAATGGAACTGCTATCCGCCCATGATACCAAACTGATGCAGCAATGTCACGAATACTATAAAGCTGGTCACACAGAGCTAAGTGTATCAGAAATTTCTGACATCCTTGGCCATGATATTTCAGAGCAAGCAATTGAGGCTTATCGGTATTTGAAGAGTTTACTTGACCGAGCTGTGGCCAACAATGTCGCCTACTATGACTTGATTGAAGAGCTTCATGGTTCCATAGAGGATCTTCAAAATCAACACAATGAATCAATGGCTTCGTTGCACAAGGATTATGAAAATAGATATCAACAACTTTCTTCTGAAACAGGCCATAAAAAGATCCTTGCTGGATATGATATTAGGGAAAGAACTTTAATAGGTGAAGTTGAAGCTTGCAGGCAGATTGCTGAGTTGCTGGAACAGGAGAACAATAATTTGCAGAAAAAGTTGGCACAGTATGAATCTGCAGCATCATCTTCAACTGCTTTAGTACCAGTTACTGATGAAGGTTTCTCGTTCTTAGAGGTTGAAAACGCCAAATTAAGGCAAGAATTGGATAACTTAAGAAGTTCTGTTTTTCCAGTGACTGGTCGGGGACGAGGTAGAGGTTCTCGGGGGTGAGGAAGAGCTGTTCAAAATGTTATCGAGGAACAGGGTTCTCCAGTCGCTTCTCGGAGCCGATCAAGAGTTCTTAGTCGCAATGTTGAAGAGGCTCGTACCCAATCTACTTTGGAAACTCAGGCATTCCAATTAAACGTCAAAGATCGAGCTCTATCAGAAATGTCCAAGAAAAATCTATCCTTGGAAGATTAACTTACTGCAACGAAGTCTGCTCTACATACTA
The DNA here is from genome assembly GCA_949130495.1 of Sambucus nigra. Classification (NCBI taxonomy): domain Eukaryota; kingdom Viridiplantae; phylum Streptophyta; class Magnoliopsida; order Dipsacales; family Adoxaceae; genus Sambucus; species Sambucus nigra. The sequence goes on from OX422213.1 coordinate 215,624,414, forward strand.
AGGATCTTTTTGCCAAAAACCTTCTCGAACAATTGGATAGATTAACCTTTCAATTTCATAAGCAACCCAGGGAATTCTGGATGGCAGGATATAATAAAGCTCTTGTTCAATTGGATGCTCGTATTGAACATGCCAACAATGAAGGTTATAAGCAGGGATGGTTGAATGCATTGGGTGTGTTAAAATTGGAGCAAGGGCATTTTTTATGGGATTATCATGCTCCAGGATTATTAGACTTGCCTGTGCCACCTTTTAAATTGGACATGGCCTGGATCCCAGCTCATTCCATTCCTCGTAGTTTAATTTCAAAATACCTCGGTGATTATAGCCTTCATTCCCAAATCGAAGTATCTCGTCCAGAGCATCTGATGGAGACACCTTCAATAATGAATGTCAGAATGTTGAAGGACTTGAACTTTATTAATTCTCCCCTTTGCCTGGAAGATCCTCCTGCCGGCGAAGAGCCTATTTCTAAAGCAAAGGGCAAGAAACCAATAGAATAGGACTATCAATGTAATAGTTAGTGCATTCATGTAACCTGTAATTCATTAATAATTTTAATGAAAAGACTTTCATTTTCTGTTTGTAAATTTTGCTGTTGTCTTGTGTTTATCAAACACCTTTATATTTGTACATATGTATCTGTTAAAAAGATAACAATAATATTGTTCATCGAGCAACTTAATAAAAAGTTACAAGTATCAAGGTTGTTCAATCACTTAATAATAAAGTAATGAGTATAAAATGCTCAAACTGTTTCCAACCAACCAGGGTGGATAAATAATGTTTGTCGACCAACTACAGTTGATGGGTCTTTATCCCCGACCAGCCATACTTGGTTCAATTTCAAATATTTTCATAAAATGTGTCCGACCAACCAAGGTAAATAATTTATCCTCGTCGACCAACTACAGTTAGTGGGTTTTTATCCCCGACCAACTATACTTCCCCGACCAACTATACTTGGTGTATTTTGGTACATTTTGTTCTTCAAACTATTTTTTGTAATAATCTTACCTCCCGACCAACATAAGTTGTAATATGAGAGTATATTTTTATCTTACCAACCGTAATTGATCATGATGGTGTACACCTCTTAACCAAAGGAGTAGTAGTGGTTCTTTCGAACTGTCCACTAGATATCTTACCAACCGTAGTTGGTCACACTAGTGTCTCCTCCTAACCAAAGGAGTATTTTTTGGTTCTTTCGAACTGTCCACTAGATATCTTACCAACCGTAGTTGGTCACACTAGTGTCGCCTCCTAACCAAAGGAGTATTTTTTGGTTCTTTCGAACTGTCCACTAGATATCTTACCAACCGTAGTTGGTCACACTAGTGTCGCCTCCTAACCAAAGGAGTATTTTTTGGTTCTTTCGAACTGTCCACTAGATATCTTACCAACCGTAGTTGGTCACACTAGTGTCGCCTCCTAACCAAAGGAGTATTTTTTGGTTCTTTCGAACTGTCCACTAGATATCTTACCAACCGTAGTTGGTCACACTAGTGTCGCCTCCTAACCAAAGGAGTATTTTTTGGTTCTTTCGAACTGTCCACTAGATATCTTACCAACCGTAGTTGGTCACACTAGTGTCGCCTCCTAACCAAAGGAGTATTTTTTGGTTCTTTCGAACTGTCCACTAGATATCTTACCAACCGTAGTTGGTCACACTAGTGTCGCCTCCTAACCAAAGGAGTATTTTTTGGTTCTTTCGAACTGTCCACTAGATATCTTACCAACCGTAGTTGGTCACACTAGTGTCGCCTCCTAACCAAAGGAGTATTTTTTGGTTCTTTCGAACTGTCCACTAGATATCTTACCAACCGTAGTTGGTCACACTAGTGTGTCCTCCTAACCAAAGGAGTATTTTTTATGCGCAGTGTATTACACACTAGTATTCCCCGAAAAACTTTCAACAGAAAGAAAATGGTGAAACATCCTCGTTTTATTCATAATGAAGGAAATGCTTTACATTTTACATTACTGATAATACTTGCACAGGTGTTCAGCATTCCATGCATTCTTAAATTCTTCTCCCTCTAGAGTTGCTATTCTGTAAGTTCCTGGTCGAACAACCTCTGTAACTCGGTAAGGTCCATGCCAGTTTGCTTCCAACTTATTTTGCTTCTGAATGACTTTCTTTAGCACATAATCCCCTTCTTTTAAGTCACATTTCTTCACCCTTTTGTTGTAGAACAGAGCTGTACGTTGTTGGTAAGCAGCATTCCTAATGGCTGCCTCTTCTCTAACCTCCTCGAGCATATCCAAATCCAATCTTCTCATCAAATCGCTGACTGGGGAATTGAAATTCAGCACTCTATGAGTTGGGAGACCCAACTCGGCAGGAATCACAGCCTCACTTCCAAATGCTAGCATATATGGTGATTCTCCAGTTGCTGCTCGGGGAGTTGTTCGGTAAGCCCATAGTACTGATTGGAGCTCATTAATCCAATTTGCTTTAGCTTCACTTAACCTCTTCTTCAAACCATTCAGTAATGTTCTATTCGTCACCTCAGTCTGTCCATTGCTTTGGGGATGGCCTGGTGCTGAATGAAGCTTCAAAATGTTCGACTGATGACAATAGGCAGCAAATTCTTCATTATCGAATTGTGTTCCATGGTCTGTGATGAAAGCATGGGGGAGACCATATCGACAAATGATGCTCTTCCAAATGAACTGATATACCTTCTCGTACGTCATATCAATTAGTGGTTCAGCTTCCACCCACTTAGTAAAGTAATCCACTGCTACGACGAGGTACTTGAACCTTCCTCGGGTCGTCGGCAATGGTCCAACCAGATCAACCACCCACATGGCAAATGGCCAAGGTGAAGTTATGGGTGTCAACAATGCTTGTGGAGTTCTTCGGATGGAGGAAAAACGTTGGCACTTGTCACACTTCTTGGCATAGGCTATACAATCAGCCCTCATCGTCGGCAAGTAATATCCCTGTGTCATTACCCTTTGCAAAAGTGTCCGACCTGCTACATGAGCTCCACAAGATCCTTCATGGATTTCTTCGACCAATTTCTTGACTTCTGATGGATGCACACATCTCTGCAAACCTGCCATAATTCCTCGTCTATACAAAACACCATTAGTTAACACATACCGAGCAACTTTATACTTCAATTTCTTGGCAGCTAACTTGTCCTCCGGTAATTCTCCTTCTTCAATGTATGTCCTGATAGGATCCATCCAAGATGGTCCTAAATCAAGGGTAATAATTTTCACCGTCAGATCTTCTTCTATGCTCCGACTTTCTAATTCTTCAATTGGTATCGTTCTTCGCAGCTCAGTGCGCGTAGCTGACGCTAATCGGGCCAATGCATCTGCTCTAGCATTCTCCATCCTCGGTATTCTCACCAATTGAATAACATCAAATTCTGTCAATAACTCCATTACCTTTGCATGGTACTTCACCATTAATTCTCCCTTAACTGCATATATTCCCATCATTTGATTCACAATTAATTGAGAATCACTGAAAACAATTATTTACCGTGCCTCCATAACTTTCGCCAAATGAAAACCTGCTATCATGGCCTCATACTCAGCTTCATTATTGGAAGCCTTGAATTGGAATCGCAAGGCATATTCCATGTCAATATCATCTGGGGTGTTTAAAACAATCCCTGCTCCACAACCAGCTGTGCAAGGTGATCCATCTACATATAATCTCCATGTAGGTAACTCGTCTTCAAATTTCTTATCTGTCAGAGATCCTCGGTAAAATATCTGTTGTTTTCTTTCGTCATCCCCTGGTATCTTTCGTTCCTCGTTGGTCATCTGTTCGTGCCCTTTTACCAACCGGAGTTGGTCTGGGTTTGAATATGATGATTTTTCTACATCCACAAGTCCTTTTACCAACCTTAGTTGGTCTGGACCTGTGTCTGTTGATCCTGTATCGTCCACAGGTAGGTCAGCAAGTACCTTTTGTTCCTCGGGGGTGTCAGGGTATGTGAACTCTGCTATAAAATCTGCTACAGCTTGCCCCTTTAATGATGATCTAGGTTCATACATAATATCATATTCACCGAGTTCTATTGCCCAATACATCAACCTTCCTGATTTTTCTGGCTTGTGAAGGGCTTGTCTTAACGGCATGTCGGTATACACGATGATGGTATGGGCTTGGAAGTATGGCCTCATTCTTCTACTTGCCTCAATTAACGCTAATGCCAATTTATCTAGCTTTGGGTACCTGATTTCTGCACCTCGGAAAGCCTTACTTGTAGAATAAATTGGCTTCTGGACTCCATTCTCCAATCTGATCAACGCCAAGCTGACTGCATTCTCTGATACTGCCAGATACGAGTACAATTTTTCTCCTATTATTGGCCTAGACAGCAATGGTGGGGCTCCCAAATACTTCTTCAAATCTTGAAAGGCCTTCTCACATTCATCAGTCCACTCAAAACTTTTTCGCAGTGTTTTGAAGAATGGGAGGCATTTATCAGTTGCTCGGGATACAAATCTGTTGAGCGCTGCAACTCGTCCTGTAAGACTCTGTACTTCTTTCCTCGTCGTTGGGGATCGCAGCCCTAAAAGAGCTTTGATCTTTTCTGGATTCGCCTCGATGCCTCTTTGGTTGACGATGTATCCGAGGAACATTCCTTCTCGTACTCCAAAGGTACACTTCGTCGGGTTGAGCTTCATTTGGTATTTATCCAGTTGATCAAAGGTCTGGCCTACGTCAACTAGATGATCAGTAGCTCTCTTGCTTTTGGTGAGCATGTCGTCGACATAGACCTCCATGTTGCAGCTGATTTGTTCGGCAAAAACCTTTTTCATCAGCCGCTGATATGTTGCACCTGCATTTTTTAAACCAAAAGGCGTAACATTATAACAATAAGTTCCCCTTGGGGTAATCAAAGAAGTACTCTCCCTGTCTTCAGGTTTCATTTTGATCTGATTATAACCAGAATATGCATCCATGAAGCTGAGCAACTCATGTCCCGAGGTAGCATCCACTAGCTGGTCGATTCTGGGCAATGGAAAATGATCTTTTGGGCATGCCTTGTTCAGATCAGTGAAATCAACACACATTCTCCACTTATTGTTCTTCTTCTTTACCATCACCACATTTGCCAACCAGTCTGGATATTTCACATCTTCAATGAATTGGGCTTTCTGGAGCTTCTCGACCTCCTCTTGTATGGCATGGTTCTTCTCGGGACTAAACACTCTTCTTCTCTGCTTCACAGGTTTGATCTCCTTATTCACATTGAGCTCATGACATAAGAAGTTTGGATATATTCCTGGCATGTCTTCATGACTCCAAGCAAAAGTATTCTTCCTCTGTCTCAAGAAAACTATCAACTCCTGTTTTATTGAAACATCCAACGATGATCCTATCTGGGTTATTCGTTCAGGATGCTCGTCGTCCAGAATAACATTTTCTGTAGATTCCACCACCTGTCCTTTTACAAGTTGAGATTCATCCCTAGGATCAAGAGTTTCAATTTCTGTACCTTCCTCCACTTGGTAAGTAGTAGTCTTTTTCCTTGATTCTTCAAGTTCCTCTTGCTCGGCAGACGAATAATAGCATTCCCGAGCTACTTTTTTATCACCTTTCATAATTTCGACTCCAAAATTCGTTGGGAATTTCAAACACTGATGTACTGTAGATGGAACTGCTTCGAACTTCTTCAATCCAACCCTTCCCATGATGATGTTGTAGGCTGACTGCACATTCTTATCCATCACAAAGAAGCGTATTTTTTCTGTTCGACAAGCAGGCCAAGTTCCAATGAGTATATCCAACTTGATCGTCCCAAGTGGAAAAACTTTCTCGCCAGCAAAACCCAGAAGGGGTCTATGATAAGGTTCCAATTGAGATAATTTCAAATTCAAGCTATCAAAGCATGAATAATACATGATGTCTGCCGAACTACCGTTGTCTACTAACACCCTTGAAATGACCACGTCCTTCATCCTCATTTTGATCACCAAAGGATCATCATGAGGGTAAAGAACACCTGCCAGGTCGTTTTTTTGAAAAACCAATCACTAGCTTCTCTTTGTTTACCTTCCTCGGACGATCATCCTCGGCCAGATTTATTCGCTGAATATATGAACAAGCTTGAGCCTCTCCGAGGTAAGCTTTTATTTCTGCAGTAAGGTCTCCTCCTCCTGCATCTCCTCCTCTAATAACATTACAATCAAATGACCCAAAACGTATGGAAAATACCTCTCGTTCAGGTTGCCTTGGCTTCTTGGGAAGATCGGGGTCATCATCTGGATCATCTTCATGGTCCCTCTTCCTTTTCTCCTCTGCACGACGAGGAGATCTAGATCTTTCTCTAGTTCTATCATCATTCTTCCTCTCACCCCTGTGATCTACATATTTTGACAATTTTCCTCTTCGGATGAGCGTTTCAATCTCGTTCTGAAGGGCTATGCAATTTTTGGTCATATGGCCATGATCTTTGTGAAACTCGCAGTATTTGGCCTTATTCCTCAAATCAGGATTTGTCCTCAGTTTTTCTGGCCACTTGATTTCATCGCTATTCTTGATTTCTTCCAAAACATGATTAATACCCATTTTTAATGGAGTATAATTGTCATACTTCTTTAGGACTTCCCACGACGTTCTATTGTTCTTAGAGTGCTTGTCACCACCATTACCTTTCTGCTCTTTCTTCTTAGACTTGTCGACCTCCACCTTGGTTTCTTTATCCATATTCTTCTTTGCAGCCATGGCCTCCTTGGCATTCATGATTTTGGCCGCTTTTGCCATCAACTCCGACATAGTTTTAGGTGGATCTTTGGCCAAAGTGTAGTATAACTTATTAGGCAACAAACCACTCATCAAAGCAGTGATTGCTGTCTTTTCTTCGTAATCTATGACTTCCAACTTCTCGTTATTGAAATGAGTTATGTAATATCTAGTACTTTCACCTGATTTTTGTCTAACACTTAGCAAGTGTGCTACTCTCTTTACTGGCTTCGCCCCAAAACAAAAATTGCCAATGAATAACTCGGCTAATTGAATAAAAGTTGAAATCTTACCCCGAGGAAGATTATTATACCATATCTGTGCAGATCCGATAAGAGTTCCCGAGAATGCTCTACACCTCATCTCGTCGGGGACGACATAGATGTCGGCAGCAGCTTGGTATTGTTCTATATGAAGAACAGGATCTGTCTTTCCATCATACTTGGGGGTCACTACAGGTGCTTTGAATTTCGATGGTGTAGGAAAATCCACAATGGCTTGCACAAAAGGTGTTCCTTGAATAAAAGTTCTCTGTAAGGGGTTTCTTGCCTTAGCCATTTCTCCCAATCTATTCTCCAACCGCTGAATGGAACCTTTCCATGCTTCATTTCCTTCCTCAGGCCGCTTAGTCCGAGCAATTGATTGCTCTGACGTAGCTTCCTGAGATTTATCTCGACGAGTAGCTGGTCGTGATTGTGCTGATCCTTCTCTCAAACGTGATGGTGGTCGAAAGCTTCTCGATGGAGCTCTAGGTGGACTCATGTTTCTCCTTGGTCCTAACCGACTGAAAGGAGATACCCGGCTTAATCTTTCCAAGGCACTGGTTCTCTCCGGAGAGAGAGATATAGGTTGATCTGTATCTGTAGCCCGTATTGATGAAGTTCGCCCAGGTTGATAAGAAGAATCATTAGATTCTCCATTGCGATATGACCCAGTACGTCTGGATCGCGATTTCCCACGATCACTCCTTTGCCCTGAATAAGTGGGTGCACCGCCTTGAAGAGTTTGAAGGAGTTGCCTCATAGATTCTTCCTCGTTGCTCGGAGAGAATATGAAATGGTTGAAGGAATTAACTTCCTCGCTACTATTGTGCCATGTAGATTGACACGTGTCTTCGAATTATTTGTCCACATCAGCATATTAATTTTGGTATCAACACCACCAAAATATCATCTATAAGATGTAGATCCAGAGATCCTTATGAATGAAATAAAGCATAATGGACTCGATTTATAAGAAGCTCGATAGAACACCTTGTTTCCCACAGATGGCGCCAAACTGTTATCATTTACCATAATAAATCATACCATCGAAGCTATACACATCAGTCAGTGTATAAAAAATAAAGCAAAAGAGAGAGTAAGAGAGACAACATGAGATTTATAGTGGTTCGGCTATGAATATGAGCCTACATCCACTTTTGTGCCTTATTCTCATTAAATTCATATAATAGTACAAGTTTAGGAGGCCTTAGATGCATACAAGAGGAGAGAGATATGCTAAATGTATAACATATTAATACTGTGTAGATAAGGTTGCGGACTCTATAACTTAAGCTGATGGAGGTTGTGGCCGTTGGTGGCTCAGTTGCCGGAGCAAGAGATTCGAGTGTGGAATCCGATGTAGAGAGATGTTATAGAGAATTTAGCAAGCTTAGTTGCCTAAGTGTTACTTATTAAATGAGGAGGCGAGGACCTCTATTTATAGTAGTTAGAGGGAGTGTCATGTGCATGGTGCGTGTTACTTATGGATAAGTGTTGATGGGATCTTTTTAGATAGTGGACAACTGATAGGTTATTAGCGATGCGTCAGGGTCTGTAACCCATGCATTTGGGGATGAGGAGACTTATGCCCCTTTGATACAGTTGTGCCATGGCATTCGCAGCCTGTATGTGCACTAGGTTATGGTCTTGGGTGTGCAAAGGGGAAAGAAAATGTTGTCCACGACTGGGTCATGTATAAGTCGTGTCCTTCTTTGCACGCCATAACCTTTGTCAGCACTTAGTATATCTTTGCTTTGCCTACGCGGGGTTCCATGCCACGTGTCATATGTCTATTAGTAATCGTATTTTGGGTATAACATTTCATCAATCTCTTTATTTTATGTAAGACTCTCAAATCATCACTTTTAATACACTTAATGTTATTATATTTTTTTATTTGCCTAAGTTTAGTAAGATTATAAATCATTTTTCCCTTATTTTGTTCCTACTGTGAATGTGTGTGTGTGTGTGTGTGTTCCCTTATTGGGTGAGGGTTTCTTCGATTTATTTGGCTTTAACAATATATTATGGATTCGATTCTAAAAATAAAATGGTTGTAACTTTCTAATGTTTTTTTAAAGAATGTGAAGTGGAGAAAAAAAGGAGGAATAGTATGGTTCATAAAATAATAGGCGGGGAAATATAATTATCAACCGATCTTAGGGAGGTCTTTCTTCACCACTCACCCAAAATACAACTTGTTCGTCCGTCCATCTTCGAGATAAACCCCATTTCTTCTCTTCTCTCAATCACACCGGAGACAAACCCCTTTATCCTCTTCCCTCAACCACATCATTGTAAATCTCGCTCCCCTTAATGAAAAATCTCTCTTCATCTCTCCTCTAAACTAACCACCCCTCTCGCTTTTCCTTCTCCCACCAACCCGCAACCCACCATCACTCGAACTACAATTTCAACATAATTGATTCCAAAATTGTAAGTTAAATTGGTTCTAGGGTAAGTTTAATTTCTTTCACAACTGTAAGTTTAACTTCTTCCACATTAAAATATCTTCTTCAAATATCATTTTAGGGTTCTTTAATTAGTTTACAGTAATTCATTTTAATTTTTATATAAATCCATTTTAATGTAAACCTAATTTATTTTTTATTTAAATCCATTTTAAATTTAATTAGGTTTAAACTATTTAAAATATGATGATATTTGACGATGGAATACTTTGAACCCATTTTAATTTTTATGAAATTCTAGGGTTTTTAATTGGTTTACAGTATTTTATTTTAATTTTTATATAAATTAATTTAATTTTAAATAAGTTTATAGTATTTCAAATATGATGATATTTGAGGATGACATACTTTGAGCCCATTTTAATTTTTATGGTTTTCAAATATGTTCATTCAATTAAAGGATGAAATTCTATTTTTCATTTTAGAGTTTTTGAATTGGCTCTTCTCTTATTTTTAACATAAGTTTATCTCCAAATTCTAGGGTTTTGAAATAAATTTTAAGATTAAGATGATATTTGAGGATGAAATACTATGATTTGATAATGAAATAATGCAAGTCCATTTTTGGATTTTAGAGTTTTTCAATGGGTTTTTCTCTTATTTTCATTAGGTTTTTTATATCTGCTCATTTTGGGGATAAAATGTTGCAAGTATATTCCCAAATTTTAAGTTTGTAAATATGTTCATTTAATGTGTTTCATGCCTCATTTTCATTGTTCTACAACAACTGTAATCTCGCCTTTTAAATGCGATTCACGTAATTACTTTTTCTTTGTGATGCGTGATTATTTCATTTCTTAATTTACTAATTTCATTTCTTATATATTGATTTGATATATTACTTAGGTTTTACATCTCATCTTTTAAAGTGATTCAAATTTGGTTGAGTTTAAGGTAATTTAACTATTTCGGTTAATTTTGGTATATTGTGTAACAAAAATAATATGTTTTTTGAGATGTTTTGACAATGAATTTTTAAGATCAATTAATAAATGAAACTATTTTTTGGTACATTTATTTGGTGATATTTTTAGGTACAAAATTAATGCGCTCACTTTCATTTGGTACTATTTTTTGGTACATTTCTCGGTGTATATATACATTACAAGTTACAAATTATTTTTGCATTTGGTACCATTTTTTCCTAGTTATTTATTTCTAAGAGATGTTTTTTGTAACCAAATAACATGATAGCTACACACACTTTCTATAAATACATGAACTTTAGTAGTAGATTTGAAAATGAGTGTTGCAAGCACATTATAATTCAAACTTAAAGCTTTATGATTACATTTGTGTTTTTTAGATTGAGTTTGTAAATCCGAGTTCTAATTGCATTACAATATGGGTTCTAATGTTAATGTGTACAAATATGTATATGCTTGTATGCTAATGTTAAGTTTGATTTTGAGGCATGTATGCTAATGTTAATATGTTAAATTTCAATTTTAAGGTTGGTTAATTAACAGATTTTGATTATAAGACTCGTTCATTAACTGATTTGATTTTGAGGCATGTATGCTAAGATTAAAATTCCTGATTATAATAGTGATTATATCACATTTTAGTTAATGAACCGGCCTTGTATTTGATGAAATGTATATGTCATAGGTACATATATGTTTATTATACTGATATATATGGCCATGTATGTTTATGTTAATATGTAAAGATATGTATATGCAAGATATGACTAACAATTATTACTTAATGTGTAGGTCATTTTTGCATAATCTATCCCACGTTTGATAAGTTTTATATTCGTTGCAAACATTTAAAAGAAAATACCAGTGTTGACAGTGTTAACATTTCAGTGCTCTCGTCGAACAATGTGCTACCTACCTAGGGGTGCAGCCAGTACGGTTTTTTAACGTTTTGTACCATTTTGTTCCGACTAAAAATAGTTTTGGTTTCATATTACGAAATACCAAAAATTGATTTTACCAAAATCGAAAATATCGTAAAAAATTTGGTTGGTTTCGGTACCGAATTTACCATACCGACTTATCATACCGAATTTACCATACCAAAATTATCGAATTACCATACCGAAATATCGTACCAAACTTATCGCATATTAACATATCAATTACCAAATAGAAATTATATTTAAAAAAATATATCTACCCAATTATCAAGACCCTTAATTTATTTTCAACTAATCTCATCCATTCATTTTTGTTACTATAAAAACCACAAAACCCTAAACTTAAATGCAACAAATCAGTCTCATACCACACACAACAAACTAAGAATCTCTCTCTTCAAGAGCACATGGCAACTCTTTTCTTTTCCAAAATCATTGCAAACTATGTATATATCTCTTTTTTTCCTTATGCAAGCTTGTTCGGGCTGTGATGTCCTTGCTACATTTTTTCCTTATTGCGTATTTGTATTGTGCTTTTCCCAAATCAACACCAAAGCTTAAAAAAATGATTTGTGCGTTTGGGAAAAAATTAAATATAACCTATGCGTTTTTACCTGTTGCCCTTCCTTATACAATTTCAAATCATTTGGAATACCACCTGTGCGTTTTCCCAAATCGTGTGTTGCGTTTTTTTCCAAATCAGTTTCATTTTTCCAAATCATTTGGCCAGAATACCACCTGCCCGGAATACTAGATCCTTCCAAATCGTGTATTCCACCTGGCCAAAATATACGATCTTGCCCGATGGGTTCATTCACATACAAATATTAAAGAAAACATATACATGCTATAAAAATACGTGCTTGCCTTAAACAAATATTAAAACCTCTTTGCCAAATAGATTCCCTTTAATACACCTTCCTTGAGCCTTGTAAATTTGTAAAATTTTATACTTGTAAAATTGTAAATTTGGGGAAAAACTTAGCGTTTTTCCTAAATCAGTTGCCCAAAACATAGTGTTTATTTTGCATGATGGTGTTGTTTTATTTGGCTATTGTATTTTAACTTTTAATTTGGAGTTTAATGTGTATTGATATGGAGTAGACACAATTAACTATGAAATTTAGTTTGTTTCTTCATGATCTTCGTTTTATTTTCCAGTGCAATTTATATTATATTTTAGTTTAAAATAATTCATTTAACTGTTTTAATGAGTTTTTAATTTTAATAGAATCATAATATCGAAATATATAACAGATTTATCGAATGCATAAACTGATTTGAAATTTCGGTATTTGCTAAGAAAAAAACAAATTGAAACCGAAATTACCGAAACCAAAAATATCGAAAAAGCGATTGGTTTGGTTTTGTTTTTTATTTTGATATACCGACTGGTAAAATGGTACAAAATGGTTGTACCATTTAGATTGTGGTTTTGGTATTGGTAAGGGGTCATTATCGATCATACCGTATCGATGTCACCCTTATACCTACCGATAATCAACAATATGTTGATCTTATTACTAGAGGGTTATGTGGTCCTCACACTCGATGCACTTTATTCAATGCTCTCATCATGCCAGATGAAAATCATAATCATACCCATGTTGGTTCAGCCCATGCATTAAATGTAATTATTAGAAGGCGTGCAAATCATATTCATTGTAGTTCCTCCTCCTCACTTGTTGTACCAAATAGAGATCAAACTCATATAAGATTGGGTTAATTGGTTATAACAAATGCAAGTATTGGAATACGTTCAAGTCATTCTCGATGTACAACTTTCTCCTCCCTAATTGTGTTTAATAACACTCAAAGAAAATTGCGATTTGGTTCGCTTCATCCTTTACTTAGCCATAATAAGCGACTTTCCACACAAGCACTTGATACTTCCCACCGTAAGAAGGCTCGGGAAATGCAAACACGTGTCGAACAGGCTATTGAGCAGTCAATAAATACCGCATCTCGAAAAGGGCCCATACAGGAGACACAAGTGAGCAACGAGCTATTGACCGCGCTTCAAATACTACTCGCCTAGAAAGAGATTATGAAGGAAAGACAATTGATGAACTAGCTATGGATTGAGCATTAAATAATCTCTGTATAAGGAATATACATGAACACCGTAGGAGCAACCAACCTCGTACCAGTGTAGTGGTTAACACAATTATTACTTCCACTAGTCTTCGAATACTATCGATTCCCTTTTTTATGCAATCCAATGCACAACGTTTTAGAATGTATTGTTAAGAATGAAATTGGTTAAGTTGTCCACATTGCAATCATATTTCCCTGACATAAAACTTTTTGTAGGTATATGCACACAATGTTCAACGGACATTCGATCCAAAAAACATCCACAAAAGTTTTATGAAAAAAATTTGATGGATCCTGATGTGGTTCCTCTTCAATTATCATGCCTAATGAATTTAGAGCAGATTCTTATTTCTTGTGTTCACCTAATGATGTCAGTTTATTGTGTTAAAGTCCAACAATACAAGTACAGTGGTAATGTGATTAATTTTGTGCAAGATGTGAATTTAATAGCTAATGCTTTGTCGTTCAAGCCCCTTGATTTATTTGCAATACTAATCCTAATTATAACATGACCACATAGTAGTAAGGAATTCTGATTTCGACGCGAGTTTATTCTCCAAGCTTTGGTTTAGTTAAAAGCATTGTTCTAAAAAATGTGCCTAAGCGGCGCCAAGGCGCGGGGCTTTTTAAACACGTCAGGTTTTGGCCCTAGGCTTGGATTAAGGCGTGGTCAACGATGGTCAACGTTTTTTTAGGGTAAGACGTGAAAAAACGTGCATTTTGGGGGGGGTTAGGCATGAAAAAACGCTAGTTTTTTAGAAGTAAGCCATCAAAAACGCGATTTTTTTAGTATTTTAAAAAAGTAGTATCTTAATTTATAAATATTCAAATATATTTTTGAGGTGTGTACCATTTTAGTATTTTTAATAGCCTTCTTATGGTTAAAAAATATTAAAATATATTAAAAAAGGCATAAACGCCTTTTCATGCCTTTTTACGCCTAAGGCCCGCCCAGGCTTCTAAAGCTTAAGGCTTGGCCTCTATGCCTCGGTCACACCCAATGTTTTTTAGAACCTTGGTTGAAAGTTAATAATCTGTATTCTCGAGACATACTCATTGATGAAGGAAATTTGGCAGGTCTTTCGAAAGATGGGATACCCAAAGGCATTCCACATGCGTATGATAATATCGTTGATCCCCCCGGTGTTGTCGTTTTGGAAACTATTATGGAAGATGAATTATAGGTCCCTCCAGAGCCTACTAACCAAGGTGTTCACATTGATGGGTTTCATTTTGCTGGGACTATTTACGTTGTTCCTCAACTCAATTAGGATGCATGTATACAAAGGGTCATATAACGAATGCAAATTGTATTGTTGCTCAAATGTCATTTACGAATGAAGTAATTGATGAGTTATCTACACTGGGGCACATTGCAATGGTTTTCCCGACGTTGTTTCCTTATGGAAGTACAGATTTAAGACACTCGTTTGAGAAAATTGGCACTATGTGAGTACTTCTCGTATTTAATGAAATGTTGTAATGGGTGCTTTGCTACTGATTCTCGATTTTGGTATTTTGCTTGGAATTCCATTTTTAAATGGCATGCCCTCAGGTGGGGTGATGTTTACATAAGAAAAAATCCCATGGATGGTGATCTCTCTATACAAGATATTCCAATTATGCTTTCTTTCAGTGATAAACACCTCGCTAACTGTATATCATATTACGCCAAATCAATTCGAGGGACTCGTGCCTATTGGTATACAAAAGTGAAGTAGCTTATTGACATGGTTAAGGAATTAGAGGAAGCAATCTTCTTTACATTAAGTGCAACTGAAATGCCATGGCCAAAACTATATATACCTTTTAAAATTCAAATGATATCGAAGCATTCTTAGATCACGACCGTAAGTGAAGACAAATAAAATTGCTAAACGAAAACCTTGTGTTGCAACATGGAACTTTCAATCAAAAAATGATATTTTTTTCGTGAATTTTTAGTTATAGAGTTTGAGGTTGTTGATTTTTGGTGCCAGTATGAGAGACAAAATCGAGGCAGTGGTCATGTACACGGGCTCTTATGGCTTAAAGATGCTCTAGATGTAACACACACTACAAGAGATGCTAGTGACAGACGTAGCATAACTGATTATTTTGATCATCTTGTATGCACTCAAAATTCAGCTACCAACATGTCCATCACTATGCAACAACACCCACGTGCACATGTCTTTATCACTTGATGCAAATTTGAATACTGATAACAATGATTATGCCTTAATGGTTAATTGGGTTATGAAACATTCAAACTGCGAAAGCTATTGTTTGCACTTGCATAAAACAACAAAGCAAATGGTATGTCAGTTTGGTATCCATTTGGCATTCTTAAACTTTCAGTGATTATAGAAGAACCCACTAACACTGATATGTGATTTATAGGTCATCAAAATGTAGGGGTGTTCGCGGTCCGGTCCGATCCGGTTTTTAGTAATTTTAAGGACCGGACCGATTAAACCGGTCCTAAAAAAAATGGACCAAGACCGGACCGATTGAATCGGTTTTTCGAGCTTAATCGGTCCGATTTTTTGTATGGTCGGTCCGGTCTAACTTGTTGGTCCTAATATTATTGAAATAATCTTTTTAAAAATGGAATGGGCTCTAAATAAATTAAACCAATCACCAACTCTATTTTTTAACTCTGCTTTTTGTAATTACATTTCTTATTTTTTTTAGTACACAATCATTAATTTGCTTTTTAGTAAACAATGGTACCATTAAAAACAAAATCATTAATTTTAGTTATTACAGTAATTACAAAAAAATGGAATGGGCACTAAATAACTCAATACAAAAAACGGAATAACTCTGTTTTTTAGTAATTACATTAATTTTTTAGTAACAAAAGCAACTTTGTTTTTTAATAAAAAATGTGAGCAACGATTTTGTAACAACAAAAAAAGAACTCTGTTTTTTTAGTAACAAAAAACAACTTTGAAGAGAAGTTATTGAAAGTGAATACCTGAGTGAAACAACAACAATGGGGTTGAAAAGAGAAATTCTTGATCGTGGTTGCACAACAGCAATAATGGGGTTGAGAAGAGAACAACAGCACCGGCGGCGGTGGCGCGACAAAAAATAGCACCGGCGGCGGTGGCGCGACAACAATGGCACCGGTGGTGGCGCGATAACAATAGCACCAGTGGTGGCGCGACAGCGACAGCAATAACAACAGCGACGGTGCAATCGGCTCATGATCATGTCGTGAGAGAGAGAGAGACAGAAGTTCTCTCAGAGAACTTGAGAAGAGGAGAGGCTGGAGAAGTTCTCTTCTCTCAGAGTTGTTGTTGTGTTGTGATGTGAGAGAGTGAAGAGTGCGTGTGTTATAAATTTAGACCTAGGTTTCCTTTCTTTGTTTTTGGACGAGCGTACCCCCGAGTTAGTTTAGTTGTGTGCGTGTGTTAATAAATATATATGTATATGTATAAATATAATTAAATACATATATATTAATAGTAGCCGGTCCGGGTCGGTCCAGACCGGATATTTAATAAGGAAGACCGAGGACCGGACCGGTTAGACCGGTCCGTAAAAAAAAAAACTTGGACCGGACCGATTAAAAAAAAATCGGCAAAATTAAGACGGTGCGGTTTGGTCCGGGTCGGTCTACCGGTCCATTCGGTTTTTTGAACACCCCTATCAAAATGGTCCATTGATGTGTTTTCACAAAAGGAAAGTTCTTTTGACCTGCCTTTCAAATATTGACTGGTCCCCCATCCTTTCAGTTTAATCTGTCATAAATTATATTACCAAATATACTGCGAAATCTGAACTTGCTTAGAAAATATTCATGGATAAATTGTGAGGGATTATAGATGACATCCGACGACCTTTCCACACTACCAGATCTGTAATTAAACATTTGTTGATAAGAGGTGTTTGCGAACGTGACATTTCTGCTCAAGATGTATGCCACTTGCTAATGGGGTTCCCTCTTTCGCATTAATTTAGGAATATTGTTCTTCAAACTTGAGTGAAAATAATATGTTGTCATCGATAATTTGAATAAGGAAAAGTGAAACTGATCAAAAAAGTGTTGGCACAGATACAAGCTTTATTAGTAGATTTATGAAACGACCTACCATTCTTGAAGATGCATCACTGCTTTATATAGCAAAAATCACTATTACAACAACAATAGTTGGCACAAATCTCGATCTGAAGCAATTGTGCACTTAATTCTTGAACTGGAAAGTGACATCCCTCATAATGGTGATAAATGAGAAAAATTCAGTCGTCAATAGGTGTTACTTCATCATCATTATCGTACTTTAGAATAACCAAATGGTGATGTTGATTTGTGGTCTGAGTGATAAGTTAACTTGGGGCTTGTAGAGAATCTTACATCGAATGTTCCCGAATAATGAGGAATTTAAAGATGAAGAGGATGCAACTTTTGTATTGGATGGTTTACAACGAAAAAATGGATGATGGATGCATCGATGGGTCTAATGTTTGATGTAAAAGTGAATATTGAATAGGGAATGAAAGACTTGGATACCTTGCACAATTGGGAGAAGCCTTTTGTCGATATCCCAATATTAATATTGAAAGAAAATCCATTCGCAATAGTTTGTGTGTTGGAGACGATTCCGTTGCTAAAATTTTGAACACTACTCTTGTGGTTCCATTAATTGAGTTATTGGTTAAACAATGATTAACTCATGATTTGGTAGTTAATTCACTTAAAAGTCGAAGACACATTAAACTAATCATACGTGGCATAGCAGGATCTGAGAAATCTGTTCTCATAAGTACCCTCGTACACTTAGTTTTAACATTTTTTCAATCATCGAAAGTGGTTCACGTAATGGCACTAGTTGGAGCTGCCGCATATAATATTGGCGGTGCTACCAATCTTCATGAACTTTCAATAAGTGTGGAGCGAAATACTTCCTAACGTTACATTCTTACTAGTGGTGATCACTGTCGATGAATGCAATGGGACTTCAAGGATACCAGCCTCACCATCATTAATGAGTATATCATGTTAGGCAGAGTAATACTTGCCAATGTTGACCTCCGATGTCGAGATATATTTGTAAATACAAATCGTTTGTGTGTGTTTGAGTTATACTAATTGGTGATATGCGTCAGTTGCCTTCGATATTTGACAGTCCTTTGTAGCGTAAAGGAAGTTACATATAATAATGTGGTGGCATTGGTTATGCTGTCTCTGATAGGTGTGTTCGACTCTCACATATTTTTCATTAAGCAGGGTAAGAACAAGCTTAATTTAGAGACTCTTTGCACAGACTTAATGATGGCACATCTACTATTGAGGATTGACATTTTGTTATATACCGGCGACGCTTCATATATCACAATTAAAAAGGTTATAAACTTCAAATATGCTTTACGCTTATTCCCAACATAGCAAGCTACTAACAATTACAATCTTGAAAGATTAATTTAACTTGGGAGACCAGTTGCCCATATACTATCTAAAAATAATTGTGAGACCGCATCATGTACTACGTCAGACAATGCAAAAGGGTTTAAGAATGAACTTTGTTTATCTGTTGTTGCCCGAGTGATGCTTCATGCTAATTTGGCCACATAATATGGCCTCGAGAACGGCGATGGGTACATCGTTTATGGAACGGACCCTAAATCACCAATCAATTTACCATTTACAATAATGGTGGACTTTGATAGTTATAGTAGTCCTAGTTTTTGTCCCGAAACCAAGATAATTCTCATCCCTACCCAAACATTGAACTGGAAAACCTTAACGCGTATCTCTTGTCAGCGAACACAAATTTTTATTTATATGTTGGGCAATTACAATACACATAAGTCAAGGATAAACTCTTGATAGAGCGGTGGTAGATATTAGTGAGAGGGAAAGCCTCGGATTAACTCTTGTCGCTTTGTCTCGTGTTAGATAATTGAGAGACTTAACATTTAGCCCGATGTTCAGTTACGAGATGCTGCAAAAGATTTCAAGATGTGATGGTCTTAAAGGGCGAAGGTTAGAGGAGGAATGATTGCGTGTTTTAGGGACTATGACCTTGGGATTTGAACTTCATGAATATCTTGGTATCTACTATGTGCGATTTTATGCAATTAGAAGATTTAAGTAATTTTTTTTCTTCTGATAGGATGGAAGAAGATGATGTGCATGCGATTTAGTCATCTTTGATGAATACTATTTGTTGGTGTGTTTCTTATGTGTAAGTTCGAATATGATAAAATCATCTATATATGAAAACTTTATTAAGTTGACAGAAAATATTTATATTTCTCTCATTCAATTGCTTGATCTTGCAGGTTTGGCGAAAAAACGATCGATGATATTCTAGTAAAATATATGTTGGAGTTTATCTCTAATTTTCATTTCCTAGGGTTATCTTTTGACAAGATATTCTATTAAGGGGCTAATTCAAATAACCCCAAAAGGCTTGAGATATTATGTGATTTTAAAGAAGGAGAGGGGCATTGAAGAAGTCTCACTCCAATAAAAGCCCTAAACCCTATCTATCGCGTCCTCATATAGCAACTTCACTCCACACAGGTAGGGTTTTGGTGGTAGAAAAATGGCGACTCGCGTTCTAACTCGTTCTCTGTTGACCACAAAACAAACACTCTCATCAGTCCTCTGTCGCTCCTTCTCTTCACAGCCCTTATCAGTTTCGTGTATCCTCCGTCTCCGCCCTCTTGTTGCCGTGGCCGCTAATCTCCGCCAGCTGTCTCCTTCCATTCGAGGGTTTGCCACCCGACAGACGACGTCGTCTTTGAACGATTCAAGCCCTAACTGGACGAATCGTCCCCCGAAGGAGACGATATTGCTAGATGGGTGTGATTTTGAGCACTGGCTGATTGTGATGGAGAAACCTGAGGGTGACCCAACTAGAGATGATATCATTGATAGTTATATCAAAACCCTTGCCACCGTTGTTGGCAGGTCAGTTTTTCCAAATCATCTTTCTTTTATCATTTCTATGTCCTATGAATGTCAGATATGTTTTATTATTTAAACTATCAACCACTCTTCATATATATCACTATATTGTTTTTATTGTATATCAATTCAGCCTCCAAAATATTGAAATATGAATTGTCACGCTGTCTTATTACACATCCACATAAGCTAAGCTAAAAATATGTATTTGCATTGGAGATGCTCTAAGGAGCTCTTTTCGCTGGCAAATCGAGATGAGGATGGAGGAGATAATAAGGTTAAGTTCAGAAAGATGACTTTTGGTTATCTATGGACGATACTCAATTTGTTATGTAATGTTATTTCTTTCTTTAGAATGAATCTTACTTGTTCTGAAGTGATTTAAGTCCAAGCTCATTTGTGGTAATTTTGATAGTATTCCCCCTCTACTGTTTAAATGACGGGTTTGTACTATTATGTGCATGTTGTATATGTACCCTTAAAAATTTTGTCTACTGTACTTTACAGTGAGGATGAAGCAAGGATGAAAATCTATTCAGTCTCAACTAGACACTACTTTGCATTTGGAGCTCTGGTATCCGAAGAACTTTCTTACAAGCTCAAAGGTAAGCTATCCAATTTTTTTAATAAGTTAAAAGTAAGTAATGCAATTACCCATCGGCTTCTGCTATTTATATTCGTTGTTCTGAGCTTCTTTTTTTTTTGTGCGTTTGCAGAATTGCCTAAAGTCCGATGGGTGCTTCCCGACTCCTACTTGGATGTTAAGAATAAGGATTACGGAGGTATACACTTGCATGGATTATTAACCTACTAGGACATAATTGGATTTCCGTATTCTGAATATTTTTGTTGTGTTTTATCGGCAATAGGAAGAATAAGTTAATCTTTTAAATTTTGAAACTTAGTCTATTTTCCCTTATATTTATGAGTTTTTATCCCTAATATCTCTCTAAATGAGATCTTATATTAAATTTGTTGATAATCAAGGTGGTTGAATTTTGTCTTGGAAGTATATGTTTACCATTGTTATTTGAATCGAGTTTACAGGTGAGCTCACTCGTGCTACGGGTTCTAAAATATATGGGGTCACTTGTTTGCATTATTCACCTCTTTCTACAAAACGTTTCCAGTTATGCAGAAGCCACTGAATTATATATTTCCTGATACATTTATTTACCTTTCCTGATAAACCTCTCAATGAACTAAGCTTGGTACATGTTGGACCTATTGGTAGTGTGGTAGCACCACAAATATGAAGCTATCTAGGTCCCAGGATATTTCCCACTCAAATACTTGAGAGAGGATTTATTTGTGTAGGAAAAGGGTTCCCACTCAAATACTTGAAAGAGGATTTATTTGTGTAGGAAAAGGGTAAGTCTGGATGCAAAGATGTTATGCGTGGTATTTATGGTTTCATGATATAATTTATGAAAAAAGGAAACTAAAGCCATATACAGTTAACTGTCTTTTGTGCATCGTTTCGTTCCCCTACATACACCATCACGCTGCTGTGTAACAGATTGTCAATACACTTTTTTCATCTTGTGGTATTTCGTTTTATATGTTTTTTTCGTATCCTTGTAGCGCTTCAGAGATGTTTATTGTTATTGCTTGATCATCTCCCGTGTTACTGCTTCTACTTGCATTGGTATTGTGATCAGTTGAACATTTAGTATAAAGTTGGATACTTGTTAGCAAACTTGCATCTTTATTTTGCATGTGGCAGGGGAACCTTTTATTAATGGGCAGGCAGTACCTTATGACCCCAAGTACCATGAGGAGTGGGTGAGAAACAATGCTCGGGCAAACGAAAGAAATAGGCGCAATGACAGACCTCGCAACTTCGATAGGTCAAGAAATTTTGAAAGAAGAAGAGAGAATATGCAGCAGAATCGAATGGGAGGACCACCGCCGCCCGGCAACGTGGGAGGACCACCGCCACCCGGCAACATGGGAGGGATGCCACCTAGCAACATGGGAGGACCACCGCCACCCGGTAACATGGGAGGGATGCCACCTAGCAACATGGGAGGACCACCGCCACCCGGTAACATGGGAGGGATGCCACCCGGTAACATGGGAGGACCTCCACCCCCTGGCAACATGGGAGGAGGGCCCTACAACAATATGGGAGGGGGACCACCTGGTAATTTTGGAGGTGCACCAAACATGGGAGGAGGAATGCATCAGTATGGGAACATGGGTGGCGGGCCCAATATGGGGGGAATGCAACAAGGAAACATGGGAGGTGTCCCCCTCAACGCAGGTGGTATGCGGCCCAATAACACGGGAGGATCCCAACCAAACTACATGTCACCCAACAACATGGGAGGTGGGGTGCCAAATTTCCAGCAGAGGAATGGATCGAGCAATGGGGGCGGCCCGCCTTACCAACAAGGTCCAGGGCCAAACAGAGATTATCAGAACAGCTACCCCCAAAACCCGGCTGGCGGAAACCCTTATCAGACACAAGACATGCCCGGAAGAGACAACAATTAACTGTAATGTAGATGCGCGAGTCCATGTTTTATTTTCCATAATATATGCCCTAGTTTTGTTGAATTTACAGAAGGTAGTTTATGGATGTATTGGTTTTAACCATTGCTGCATAAGAAGTCGGGTGTGTAAATGATCTGTATTTGCAAGATTTCTTCACTCCAAAATTCTACTTTTTAACGCTTTGTCCCCAGCAGCATCATTTGTTCTATTGGTTAATTGTGCAATAATTTTGGGTATGCATATTTGGCCTATCAAGCTTTGGTCTGATCTGTTAAAAAGGGTAATTCTAGAGGGACATGAATTGGATACAATTTGGTGACATATTGACATGTGGGGTCTTCATTTGTTGGTGGTTTGAATGATAATGAGTGGATATCAAATACCAACCAATGCAGGCATGAAATGTTAATGTGTTTACAAAAATGTGTTTAGTCCTGTGCGAGTCTAGAGTTACTCCTGTACGAAAACATGTTGGCAGTGTGTTGAATATTTTTATTCAAACGCGACAATAAATTCAGCTCGGTGATACTTGTAACCTCTGCATCCCAGCTGAAGATTTCAGGAAAGTACGACTGAGCAAAGAAGCCAGTAGAGATGTGGAAATGCTAATTGTATTTGTATCAAAGTACTACTTCATTGCGTTTGCCTAAGAATAAAAGTAGTAGCCATTGATGGAGTCTTAAATGGCATTTTTTCTTCTGTAGTCCCAGGAAGAAGGCGGAACTCTTAAATTTGGATGAATGGAGTGTGAAAATTGACTGGGTCTTGTAATCTTTACCAGCGGTATGGATTTGTCGAGTGAAATGCACATTAAATCTTATATGTAATTATTGCATGTACTTTTGGAAATCTCTAATTTTCCATCCTTTTGTTTGTTAGATGGCTAGCCCAGTGGCTGTTTAGATTAATATATTACTAATATAAGGCTACCAAGCTTAGGTTTTTAAAAAAAAAAAATTTGTAGGTGGATCTAAAGCTTGTTCTATGTTTTGTCTGCAGTTGAGTAAATTATAGCTTTTGTGTGTTTGCAACCAATTTTTCTGTAGGGGAATTGGCAAAACTTCCCTTTTATTTTATTTTGTTTTTTAGCCTTTTTTGTGGTTTTTTTCTCACTTCCTGGGGCACTTCACTTGACGTTGGATCACTGTTTTGCTTATTGACTTGGAGCAAATAAACTATTTGGGGGATCAATCTTGAGTTTGCAAGAATGCTCATATGCTTTGGAGTTTTGAAAAGTGTCTTATTATAAATGTATTACATGAAATTGAAGTATCTGTTGTACTTCTATAATAAACATGTTAATTTTGGGGACGCACAAAGTCACATTGTAAAACTGTCAAAATGAACTCGAAGAACCATCGCATACCTCTGCTGCAACAAATCAAAGTCCCAATCACTTGTGCCAATCATAACCACACATTTTTGACAATCGCAACAACTGTTGAGAACAACGATTGTCGTGTGACATTGTTGTCCTCAAAAGAAAAGGAGGAAGCAACATGATGATGTAAGAAATTGGATTGGTAAGAAATAATCATGCCATCAAAGCTATTATAAACCATAATAAAGTGTAAAAAGCATAATAATGTAAGAAAAGAGAGATAGAACACAAGATATAGAGTGGTTCAACTATAAAATGAGTCAACGTCCACTCTGGTGCCACATTCTCACTATATGTTTGCATTATTACAAACGTTGATCGCCTATACAGGCGTACAAGCGAGAGAGGGTTGAATACATGAATATACAGGCTCTGTGTTGAGTGGACTGTAGTGACTTAAGTGACCTGAGTGAGCTCTTAGAGAGAGAAAGTGGGTAAAGAGTTTGGCAGGGCTTCGCTTTCAAACATGTCCTATTAAATGAGGGGTGAGCACTTCTATTTATAGAAGTCAAAGGAAGAGTGACGTGCATAGAACATTTGACATATGGACAAGTGATGCAAGTGTGGAATCCTTCTAGAAGTTGGACAACTGACAAGTACATGCTGAGGTGGCTAAGTTTGCGGTAGGGTATGTGTTGTTGGTGTAGTAGGTAGTCTCGACCTGTGGGAGATGTGATCATGGCCTCTTAGGGTGTAAGAAGAAGGCTGATATCACGGCCTGTCCGAGCCCCAGACAACGGCATTACATTTGCTCCTTCCACATTTGCTCCTTCCATGACCGTGGTACCAGTATTGGGCATATCAATAAGCCCCCAAGCGTTAGTGCCAAGAGGTTGCGAGTTGGTATTGCGGCTGTGTTTATGCCCAGATGCCACAATGTTGAGTCAAGTAGGTCTTATTCTACTGATGGGGTTGCGACAAAGTGTTGCGACAATACTGTTGTGACGTTCAACTTCCAGTGCCCACTTATATAAATGGTGAGGTGTTGTGGCCTCATTACCTTTGGAATTACTTTGAGAGATCTGTGTTTGGACGATCCAGGCAATTTCAGGTAGCTTTCTCAGGCGACCTTGAGGCGACTTCTAGGGGATTTCCTACCTTTTTCAGGCTGATTTCCTCCATTTTAGGTTGTTTTTTCTTTTCCTCTTTAATTTCTTCATCATAATCTATATTTATTTTGATTACTGCCTCAAAATCCACGCTTATTTTGATTGGTGCCTGTTCATAACTATCTTTTCAACTTCTAATTGCCATGTATCATGTCTTTTCAATTGCCACGATTTTGTTTATACAAGTCTTACTATGATCAAAACCATGTAGCCATTCAGATTTGTTTACTATAGGAATATGATCTGTAGAAACTATGGGCCTATTGTTTTCTGGATTTTTTTGGGTTTATGAATAAAAGTGGAGTTTTTGAATAGGGTATTGCTATTTGGCACGTATTTCGAGGCCTATGGGAATTAAAAAGGTGCGTAGCTACCGTGTAGGGAATTTTTTAGGGTTGGACTATAGGTTTTGAACCTATTTTGAATTGATTTTTAACCAAGAACATGAGTTGGTTGTTCAAGGTGTTCTTGGCCAAAACCCTAGGGTTTTTAGGTTTGATCCTTGACATTCAAAAGATGCAAACGCTTACTTGTTTATCCCTTGGTCGCGGCCCGTTGTGAGTTTTAACTAGATGCGACAGACAATATTAATTCGTTTTCCCATGGTTGCGGCTTGAAATCTTGGCTTCCTTTTTCTTCTAAATACTTTGTATAATGCCGCAACCTCTTAAATGAGGCAGACTTCTATTTCTCTTGTATTTTGATCATGTTGGCCGTGACACTAAGTGTGGAACCCTTCTTCTTTTACAGGTACTTATAGCGGCCATATGCATTGGAATACTTGGGAATATCTGGAAGACTTCTGGAAGAGGCACTTTAGTGTTCCTCCTCCCGCGGTGTTACATATCAAATCTTTGAAGACCAGTGGGGCTTGTAAACTAAGGGACTACCCAAACTGTGTACAAGTCGATTCTGACTCCATGACTTCTTTTGACTGTAGGGATACAAAGGATGACGCAAACACTTTTCTCGTAAAGGAGGATACCTGTTCAACGAACAATCAATCCCCTACAAATATGGATATTGCGGCTCTGGCTGTGACTACTGCAGATATCGAAAACGCTGAAGCTGGGATGTCTGGCCTCGATCAAGGAACCATAAGAGAGCCTACGGCCCTCTACTATCCTTGCACCATGAGCGAGGAGTGGTTGGCTTGTCTGGCTGAAGCTTGTTAGTTCCCAGAGGGAATGGTCTGCACACTGCCTTATGCGGAGCAGAGGTAATGCTTCGCACACTACACCAAAAAAGGATTTTTGTCACTTTTCACCCGCAAGGAGTTATCACGGTCAAAAACCTTGATAAAAAAGCACCGATCTATTATTCACGATCATGTGGCAGTCAATAACCTTGACAACAATGTTTTCACGGTCTTGTCGTGGGTTTTGAACGTGACAATATCTATATGTTGTCAGGGTCCAAACCTGTGACACAATCGTGACAACCTTAAAATTAAAACCCTACCATCTACAGCAGCAACCGGTTTCCCTAAAATCAAAACATTCTCTCTCTCTCTCTCTCTCTCTCTCTCTCTCTCTCTCTCTTAGGCGATTTATCCCTTTCCCCTCCCTCTCTCTTAGGCGATCTCTCCCTTTCCCCACCTTCTCTATCACCCCCGCCACCACCTCGCCTTAGCCCTACCACCACCCCGCCTTAGCCTCACCACCACCGCCTTAGACCACTGTTGTTGCTGCTGCCGTTTCGATCTCTCACAAATCTCCACCACCAGTGATGCCTTAGTCCACCACCACCACTGCTTTAGCCCACCGACTTAATCTTCCACTACAAAGGTATTTTTTTATTTTTAATTATTTGCCCCTTTTTTGTCATGTATTTGTTTAGATATTGACATATTTGTTTGAATATTGATATATTGTTTAGATATTGACATATTAATTTGTGAAATTAAATTTTGTCTCATAATATTAATTCATGAAATTATTTTGATGTGGATAATTAAAGTGTCTATTTCTTCACGATGACATAGAAATTAAACTATCTATTTTCTGAATTTTTTAACATCAATTTGATTTTAGTAATTGGTGGGGACTAGTATGCATTGTATGTTCCTAATTCAATTATATGTTTGAATAGGGAATTATATATGATTTGATAGAATATCAAATTTTCTAGTCCCATCTCTCCTTGCGATGCACATTATTTTGGATAAAGGAATTTGAGTCAAATTGTCGGGGCAGAGTTAAGTTAAATCTCTCTCTCTCTCTCTCTCTATATATATATATATATATATATATATATATATATATATATATCTTATCATTTGAAGGTACATCTCCTCTCATTTGTTCTTCTGCTTTGATAAACCCCATTTTATATCTGCTTTCATATTGTTGTTTGGGGTTCTTGAATTGTTGTTCACTAGTGAATTTGAACATTTAGATGGCCATTGATTTGGTTGGACCTAGGCATTTATAACGTTTAGGGTTGTGATTCTGCCGAATAGTGACATGTGATGTGAGTTGGCCCTCGGCACAGGTTTAGACATGGAAATATGAATAAGACAGAAATAAAACATACTTACCATGGAAATACAAATAAGACATAAATGAAACATACTTACCATGGAAATATAAATAAAATTTGGTGGGCAATATAAATTTTAAAACATCAATTAAAAGTAGATTAAAATTATACATGATTATAAGTCTCTTAAGTTACATGTAGTGCACATAGATACTAATCTTCTAGTTCTTATGCGTACGCATTCAAGTCGATAGTCATTATCCCTATAATGGGATCTCTTGAATTGTCCCGTTTGCACAGTTTGGGATAACTTAGTTTATGTATAATTCTGTACTTAGTGGCTTACACTTGTTACTTTTGGAGAAAGTTCAGCTACCGTCTCTTAGTGTTCTCTGGGTACATACTTGATGATGTGGTGTTGAGTGTTATTTTAATTGATAAATTGAAATATAATGAACACTTGTGAATCTATGTTGTGTACCTGGAGAAATATGGGGAGATGCTGCCGAATTTTCCTTAGATTGGAACAATGTGGATGAGCTATTAAGTGCATTACGAAAATATGCGGTCCTGAATGGGATATGACCACGCACCCTTTAGAGGAGATGGAGGAAACATGATTCATAATGCATCTTATATTAAAAGTGATATTAATTTATATTATTTGTATGTTCCTTTTGTTCCCGAGCAACTTTCACAACAATCGACAAGTAGGATAGATGTTGTAAACGCAAAATAATTACAAGGGTGGAAACCAACTAAAATTGCAATACCAATTTTAAATGCGGAAGCCAATTTTAAATTAATTTTATCTTTTTATCCTAAACATGCATCTATGGTGATAAAATAAATAAATCAAACAAGCAAATATAATAAGGCCAAGTTTTAGGAAAAAAATCCCCAAGGGAAAAACCTTTTATTCACTTAGAAATTTATAAGAGAGTCGACTTACAAACTACTTGATATCCCCCACAAGTATAACGCGCTATTCCTTGAAAACCTCTAGGGAACAATAACTATGATCCTCGCAAGAATCACATGGCTGCAGTCCTTCGTCATCCTCAGCCTCCGTCTTCAGCAGTGAGTCCCTGCAGGTATCACAAGTCAGCAATCGAGATCCTCTCCACCAAGGTGTATACAAATAGATACAAAAATTTCTAGGGTTCTAAACTAATTCACAAGAACAATATTCAAGGATGTTTTATTGTGAATTAAAGCAAGTGTTTTTCAACACAAACAGTGAAGAACTTTTGCAAAAGATATGCAAAAAACGTTTTGTCAAAAGTCTTAAACATTGTAATCACAAAACAAACTTTAAGTCGGTGGGTCGTTCGAGTGATTTCTATATGTCATTTGAACGACTAAAGCATCTCATTTCAACGACTGTAAATGTCGTTAGAAGAGACAAAGGTACGTCGTTTGAACGACTTGTTAATGTCGTTTGAACAACAAAAATGAAAATTTAATATTTTAAAAATTTCGCCTACATGTATCACAGAAAACATATTTTCGAAAATAAAAAGTTCTTCTTTTGTCTTTTGATAAAAATAAACATCCAAACATAATTATATGATTTAATTTAAACTCTAAATCATTTTATACCTTTAAAGGATGTCGAAAAGTCTTCAAACTTGGAGATGCTTGAGTTCGGCTCGTCTTCTCAGTGCGTTACGATTTATAACGGGATATGCCAAACTAGCCTAAAGTTATGCTGTGGACAAAGCTAGAAAAATTGTTCTTACAGATCTCTCCCTTTGGCTATTCCGGTACAAAACAAATAAATTGACAGAACACCAAATTAAAATCAAAATCTCCTATGACAAGAATACTAACACCCTTCCCAACCCTAGAACGAAATGGCATAAGTCTCTTTATCTCTAAACTTCTTCTTCACCCCTTTAAAAAACTTTGTCTTCATTTGTGTGTCTTTTGAATTATTTTTTAAGTACGAACACACATGAGACAACAAATATATACCCTCGTGACACATCAAGTTTGAAACAAAATAAAACTTATAAATAAATAAACTCTCCCCCATAATTCAAACTCATCAAAATTTTAATTTGCTCTCCCCCTTTTTTTAAATCCGAAATAGACAAAGAAGTAGAAACATAAACTTGAAATTTAAAGCATCACGGCGAAGATAATATATCATCACAAAAGATATAAATCAAGCATGTGTACTGATCATCTCAAAGTCAAACACACCCAATTATTTTTGAAAATTTTCAATTTTTTTTTCAAAAAATGTAAAATTTATAAAAATATCATACAATACCATATATAATATATGAAAAATGTATCCAAGCAAATACTCCACACATATATAGGTATAAATAACCATAAAATACGACACAAAACACATAAGCTTTACACACTAGCATAGTATCGATGTGTCCAAATGTGCGAAATGGAATGAATGAGTGCGAACTAGTAGCAAAATAATTATAATTCAAACACTAAAATATGTTCAAGAAGTTCTAATTGACCGCAAAACTTTATCAAACCAATCTTTTGCCTCAAGTGACAATTAAATTTGAACTTAATGAACAAAACAATCACAATGCACACAAGCCTAGAATATTGATGATTTTATAAATCAATAACGTCGTGACAAAATAAGCATAACTTGGATTCATTATCATTGTGAAAATCCATTGATATTTCCATCCAAACATACTCAAAATATAATTCTTTTCTTTTCTTTTGAATGAACATGTCAAACTAAACTAATTGTCCCCCTTTTGGCATATTATTCTTTTATTGCTTTTATTTTTTCTTGGGTTTTTTCAACGGTGGCTTTCACGACAAGTTTATTATACTCTCGCAACCCTTTCCTGTGTACACTCCTCATTTTTTTCAATACTAGACAAATCCTCATGGGCAATGGTTCTTACATGCAGAAATCCTCCATAGTCAAATAAACATGTAGATGTCACAATTGATAGGAGAACATCTCACCAAGATCAAATATACATCATGAAGTCCAATAAGCACCTGCATGTGTGTGTGGAGACATAAACAACGTCGAATCCATAAAGCAAGTCAAGTTCGAAACAACTCCATAAATATGGTTAAGATCAATCTAGGCATCTAAAGTCATAACCAAATGTCCTATCCATATGAAAATTGCGAAGTGAATTGGATTCAAACACACCAATATGCCACACTAAATGTGTAAAACTAAAATACACAAAAACCAAATATCTTTTTGAATTTTTTCAAACAATAAAATCTTTTTGTATTTTTTAAATATGACTCAATAAAAGAAAAATATAATACAAAAAGTACACATGCCATAACATTAGCAATAATATATCATAAAGCACAACTAGCGTATGACAAACAAAATCATGCAAGCAATCAACCATAAGAAATATCATGTGACACATCATGTGCAAGCATGTGAGAATCAACCTATCTAACATTTAGCGTCTCCAAAATAGCAAACAAGTGTGTACCTAACTCGTGGGATTATGGTAACTAACGGGACACTATCCTTAAACTTCCTAGGACCTCTTCTAAGATCAAAATAAAAACGCCTAAGGTGACCACTCCTACCACAATGTGAACATGTGTAAACACGAATAATGTTACCTATGGTGTGACCTTTTCTAACGTCCTTCGTTTGGGTTGACCCTATAAAACAAACAATGATTTTGTCTTTAACACTCGATGCATGAGAATAAGACGAGCCATTACCAACACTACTCAAACTACTCGAGTCTTTTAAATCATTTTTTAACTTCAAAATTTTGGACTCAAGCAAAGAATTAGACTCTTCCAATTTTAAGGACTCCTTCTTAATATTTATAATCATACCTAGAAGGTTATTCCGCTCTCCCTCAATAAAATAAAACTTATCCCTAAGAGTCTTCTTACGTGCTATAAAATCATTTATCAAAATATTTTTATAATCTTTGGCACAAACACAAACCCTAGAATTTTTCAAGTCCTCTAACTCTTTTTTTTAAAATAAGGACTCTATCACCACTCTCATTTTTGGCCATTTTTAAAGATTTAGAGTCATCATATAAAGCACCAAACTTCTCACGAATGATATTTCTTTGATTTTGAACAGTTTGCAAAAGTTCCAAAATATTTTTAAAACGATTTTCAAGAAATTCAATTCTTTTAGCAAACTTCAAATTCAAATGAGATTCCATTGAGAAAAAAAAGCACAAGAGAGATGAATAAATAACCACCCAAAAAGTAGGTAAACAAGATCAAACACAATAACTTAGTGCAACCCGCTCTAATACAAGTTTGTAAATGCAAAATAACTGCAAGGGTGGAAACTAACTAAAATTGCAATACCAATTTTAAATTGATTTTATTTTATTTATCCTAAACATGCATCTATGGTGATAAAATAAATAAATCAAACAATCAAATATGACAAGGCCAAGTTGTAGGAAAAAACTCCAAAGGGAAAAATCTTTTATTCACTTAAAAATTTACAAGAGAGTCAACTTACAAACTACTTTATATCCCCCACAAGTATAACACGCTATTCTTCGAAAACCTCGAAGGAACAATACCTATGATCCTCGCAAGAATCACATGACCGCAATCCTTTGTCAGCCTCAACCTTCATCTTCATCAATGAGTCCCCGCAGGTATCACAAGGCAGCAATGGGGATCCTCTCTACCAAGGTGTATGCAAATATATACAAAACTTTCCAGGGTTCTAAACTAATTCACAAGAATAATATTCAAGGATGTTTTATTGTGAATTAAAACAAGTGTTTTTCAACACGAACAGTGAAGAACTTTTGCAAAAGATATGCAGAAAGGGTTATGTCAAAAGTCTTAAACATTCTAATAAGGTTTTTATAAAAACTTTAAGTCGTTGGGTAGTTCGAACGATTTATATATGTCGTTTAAACGATATGAGCTTGTCGTTTGAACGTCTAAAGCATGTCATATGAACGACTTTAAATGTCTTTAGAAGTGACAAAGGTATGTCGTTTGAAAGATTTGTTAATCTCGTTTGAACGATAGAAACGAAAACTTAATATTTTAAAAACTTAGCCTACAGGTATCATAGAAAATATATTTTCGAAAACAAAAATTCCATGTTCATCTTTTAATAAAAATAAACATCCCAAACATAATTTTATGAATTAATTTAAACTCTAAATCATTTTATTCCTTTAAAGGATGTCGGAAAGTCTTCAAACTTGGAGATGCTTGAGTTCGGTTTGTCTACTTAGTGCGTGACTATTTGTAACAGGATACGCCAAACTAGCCTAAAGCTATGCTATGAACAATGCTAGAAAAAAATATTCTTACAGATGTACAAGGGCAAGAGGACAATGTAGATCATAATATGCTAGAGGATTTAGTTTATGATGCGTAAGGATTTCGTGAAGTGGAAGAAAATAAGGTCATTGACGATGTACAGTGTTCAAGTGCTCATGAAGATATTAGGGTAAAACTTGACGATGACTATTAAAGTTTGAAATCAAAGGTGACCCAACCGTTGTACCCTGGCTATGATAAAGATCAAATAACTTTACATGCCATGGTTGGTTTTCATAGTTTGAAGACCCAATATGGTTTATCTGGCAATAATGTGACTGAAATTTTTAATTTGGGTGAAGGGCTTGCTACCCAAGCAGAATACGCTTCCAAATAGCTATCCTACTAAGACGAACAATTTGAAAGGTTTAGGAATGAATTAGAAATCAATTCATTCTTGTATGTATGACTACATACTATACCAAAAGGAGTATGAAAATCTCGATCGGTGTCCGATATGTGAGGAACCTAGATATGTGAAATCTAGTGGCAAGGAAGGCACAAGCTCAAAAGTGCCTAAAAAAGTGTTGAAATATTTTCCCGTTGGGCCTAGATTAAAGCATTTTTTTTATAGTTGCATGGATAGCGGAGGTAATAACTTGGCATACTAGGGAAAAATTAGGGGATAATCTCATGCGTCATTCTATTGATTGTACTACTTGGAAGAAGATGAATTATGAGTATCCCGATTTTACTCAAGAACAGTGTAACATTCGTTTGGCAATATCAATAAATGGTTTATATCCATTTGGATATCTAAGCACCAATTAGAGTGTATGACCAGTAATCCTAGAACCACTCAACCTCCCTCTTTCATAGTGTATGAGACATGAATTTTCGATGCAATTTTGGTTGATACCTAGGGCAAAGGCACCAAGTGAGGAGATCGATGTCTACTTAGCTCCTTTGGTAGAATAATTAAATGAGTTGTGAAAAGAGCGCGTGTAAGCATTTGAAACTTTTAAAATAGAAGAGTTTACGCTCAAATCTATATTAAAGAGGGCAATTCATGATTTTTCAGCTTATGGGACATTATCCGATTGTGTAGTACATGGTTATTTGGGGTATCCTATTTGTGGAGAGGAGACTAAATCTCCGTGTCTCATCGCTAGCGAAAAAATATATACCATTGCCATAGGAGATTTTTACACCCCGCTCACAATTTTATATTTGAGAAAGGTTCTAATTTTGTACCAGGCGGGGTTGAACATTGGCTACATCCGAGAAAATTTCCAGGTTAAGAAATTGAGAGTAAATCTTCTAATTGTGGCCCTAATATTCCAGGTAAGAATTCTAAATTGAAGAATGTTAAGCATAAGAAGACCCCAACTGGGGATGAAACTGAGACAAGAAAGGCATGGTCTAGGATGTCAATTTTTTTTACTTGCCTTATTGGAAGAGTAACTCGGTGCGTCATGTATTGGATATGATACATGCAGAGAAGAATGTCACTGAACATATTGTGGACACATGCCTTGGGGGGAGTCATTAGAAGGATGGAGGAAATGCACAAAAATACCTTAAATCGTTGAAACTTAAGCCGCAACTATGATTGAAAGTAGATAGTAGGGGAAGGACAATAATTCCTCCTGGTATATTTACTTTGACGAGTGGGGATAGAAAGGTGCTTTTAGACACAATATATAATTTGAAGGTTCCATCTAATTTATCATCTCACTTTCAAAGGATTGTGAATTATGCTACCCGTGATTTATATAAGTGCAAGTCTCACGATTGACATGTAATCATGCAATTGCTTCCTTTATTGTTTAAGCACTATTTATATAAGCATAAGGATTGGCTGAGGTCCATTATGAAAACTAGCATCTGCTTCACACTTTTATATGAGAAGGTAGTCAATCGACAAAACATAGTGACAGTAAAAATAGCTATAGCCGAAGCAATTTGTGTGTTGCAGAAGTACTTTCCCCTATTATTTTTTTACGTAAGTATTCACTTGTTGATACACTTATGTGATGAGGAACTTCTTTGCAGCCTAGTTATATATCAGTGGATTTACCCGTTTACAAGGTTGATTAAAGTTTTCAAAGATTATGTCAAGAATACATGGTACATTGAAGGATCAATTATAGAGGAATACATCACCGTGGAGTCATCAATCTACACTTGGGAATATATGCCTGACCCAAGCAATGTGGATAACAGTGATGAGTTCCTCCATGAGGGTGGTTAGGTGATGGCCATGCGAGTGAAATTAACGAGTTTACATTAAGACTTGTTCATCTATCCACTGGACCCTTGTTCATGGTACATGAGTACAAAAAGTATTGATTGAATGATAATGTATTCAATGCAAGGGTGTACGAGGAAAATACAAATGCACTGAACACGAGATTTTTATACACGGCTCTTACTTATTTTTGAGCGAGTACGAAGGATAAAAACCTCGTTAAAGCTGAAATGACTTACTATGGTGTCAATAACAATATATTTGAATTGAACTATATAAGATTCAAATAGTTTGTGTTTTGATGTGACTGGGTAAGAGTTGAGGATAAAAATGCTTGTAAAGTTGATCATGGTTGACTTGTCCAAGTTGAAGAGCAACGAGCATGTGAGCGACGAGCCATTTGTTTGTGCTTTTCAAAAGGCTAAGCTAGTGTTTTAATCAGAGAATATCAACAACGAGCCGTAGTCAATCGTCATACACGCATCAAAGCGCCTAACCAGTAACATGGATGACTTGGCTGCTCCTACCGAATATCAATCCATTTTAGATGATAACTCGAATTTGAAACAATTTTTAGATTTGTAATAAGTATTACAATTATTTGAAACAATGATTTGTTTGGTTTGTGATATGGATTTATATTCTTTTAATGCCGTCAATTCGTATTCTTCTAGTGCTTTGGTATTATCGGATGACACTTTAATGCTTTTATTCATTTGGATTTGATCAATTTTTGTGGATTTGAATCAAAATTGGTTAATGAATATGTTAATTTGGATTTTAATCAGTTTAAGCACTATTTCAAAGTTCGTGCCGTAACTTGAATTTGAAATAATTTTTATATTTGTAATAAGTATTCAAATTATTTGAAACAATGCTTAGTTTGGTTTATGATATGGATATTGCATTCTTCTATTGTCGTTAATTTGTATTCTTCTAGTGCTTTTTTATTATCGGATGACAATTTAATGCTTTTATTCATTTGGATTTGATCAGTTTTTGTGGATTGGAATCAAGATTGGTTGGTTGTTTAGTGAATATGTTAATTTTAATTTTAATCACTATGGCATCAAAAAATATCATAATAAGTAATTTACGAAGGACAATCACAATTAAGCGAGAAAGCATACAATCACACACACAACACAACTATGTATGTGGTTCGGCAACTTGCCTACGTCCACAGAGAGGTCTACTATTTTATTAAGTATCTCTCAATATGCTTAGTTACATGCCCTTATGCCCCGGGCCAGGGGTTACAATTTATAGATGTAGAATTTGAGTTGTGAAAGTAACTCTAAGATGATCATGATGGGATAAATCATGAATCCACTGAATATATCCACGAGATTATTGGTGATTGACTTGACCCTATCCCGGAGTGGTTGAGTGTATTAGATAATACACATGCGTATCTTGATTCCAAAATTTGGGTCGGGCAGCTTCTTAGGTCTGTTGGGCTTGGTCGGCTACTCTCGTGGGCTAAGAGTAAATGGGTTCCCACAATCAGTTTAAGCATTTTTTCAAAGTCCGTGACATAACCCAAATTTGAAACAATTTTTAGATTTGTAATAAGTATTCCAATTGTTAAAATAACTCTTAGTTTGGTTTATGATATGGATTTGTATTCTTCTAATTTTGTTAATTTGTATTCTTTTAGTGCTTTGTTATTATCGAATGATAGTTTAATGATTTTATTCATTTTGATTTGATCATTTCCCCATATATATGTTTCTACTAATAACATTTTTTTTAGGAAATGTCTACATCAGGGTGTCAGGGAAGCGGGGCAAGGAAGACTCATCTAGAACTAGGCCCCCAAAGTTGGGCAACTTGGAGACAGTAGTGGAGAACATGACGACCTTACAAGCTAGGGCCTTGGAGTTGCTGAAAATGATTATTGGCTCCGGGTACACTAATTGGAAGAAGGTGCCCTACGAGCTTAAGATGGACATTTGGGGGGCATTACACGTACTTTCTCACTTTATTTTTGTTTTGTATTAATATTTATATTTTATAATTTAAATACTACTAACTCACTTTATTTTTGTTTTGTATTTGTTTGACAGGAACAATTCAGCTTGCACCCATATTTACGCGACTCCACGTTGGAACAATTAAGAGATCAATATCAAATGTGGAAAAAAGATATTCGCGTACGGTACTTTGGCCAGGACCGGGAGTCCATCTTACGACTTAGGAACACGGTACCCTCGAAGGATCTAATCTCATTGGCAAGCTGGCAACAGTTTGTCGATAATGAGGTCTTGGAGAGGCAATTGTCCTCTCATCAATCGGGAAGGGCAAATCGGGCCAAGAAGGTTGATGTGCACTACTTCAGGCATACGTCTTATGCCGAGGTGGATCATAGGATGGTAAGTTTTGAATGTTCTTTCATTTTAGTTTTATTTTATTCTATTGAGTGATAATTATATACTAATTTAATAATTTTGCATTATTTTATTTAAGGATGGGGAGTGGCCGTGGGGGTAAGCCACATAGGCTCGATGCCTATGTGGATATTCAAATGAAAAAAAGTAAGGATAAAGAGGTGGATCCGAATGTGGCCGCCACTATTGTAATTTAAAAATTTACTTATGTTATAAAAATAAAATTTGTAATCACATACTTTTTTGTTGTTTCACGAAAAGCTTAAAAAAATGTACAACTCCCAAAGTGATGTCGATAAGGCACCTTTGGTTATGGATGCACTAATCCAAGTGCTCGAGTAGGATCAAAAGGTCCATACTCAGGGGGTGAGCTCTGGTGTGGGGAAGTCAAGTCTCACTGGTATTGTATCGAGCAACACTGGTCAGACATGCAAGGTGGACGAGTTGACGACCAACAATGCCAAGAAGTTTGACAACTTGGAGAGAACAATGCAAAAAATGTATGCGTATGTCAAGCGTGCTCTTAAATGCCAGGTTTATTCCATCTCAGGGAAGGGAAAGGAGAAAGTGGTGGAGTAGGGGACAACTGCTCCATCTTTCACACCCTCACCCTCATCGATACCCCCTCATCTCCATATGACATATTTGCCATCCCCACCCATGCCCCCTCGTCCTAAGGCCATTTTCAATAATTGGTTGGCCTACTGTGTATATATTAGACACACGGGGTGGCGATAGAATATCTAAGTGGTTGAGGGAGCCAGATACACACCCAGGTACTATGGTGTATAACCGTCCATTATAACTGCACGAGGCACGAGTCCGCGTCATGGATGTGTACGTGGGAATATATAATGAACCGACGTGGTTAAACGAATAGTGTGATATTCGTACTATTGAGGGTTACCTCAATTCGTATGTAATATGGCCTACCTTCCTCCTTCAAAGTGATAACTAATGAACAATTATTTGTAATAACTTGATTAGTATTTATTTATTTTGAATATGAATATTGAATATTGAATGTTATTTATTGTTTATTGTTTGATAATGATTGAATGGATTTTAAATGGATTAGATCTTATGAATGAATGAATGTTCGTTGAGAAAATAAATCATATATTTGTTATAACAAGTTATAAAATACTGCTCGGCAGTGGCAGTGGCCTTACTGTCCAACAGTTTTTTTACTGTTGCCTTGTATTATCACGAACTTTGACCGTGACAAGTTTCGTGGCAAGTTCGTGACAAGAAAAACTTGTCATGGACTTTGGACGTGGCATGTCGTGACACATCATCAATTGTCTCGGACATGTCACGGTCAAAGTACGTGATAAGAAATCTTTATCACGGTCAAAGTTCATGACAAAGAAAATTGTGTCACGAGCTTTAACCGTGACACGTCCGTGATAAAAAAAATTGTCACCCCTAAACATGTCACGATTTTTAACCATGACAAGTTCGCCTTATAAAGGTTTTTTTATCATGACAATTCATCTATTTTGATGTAGTGGCAGTTCCTAACGATGAAGTCGGCTTCCCACTCCATGTTTTCCTCCTTAAACTCCAATTACCTGTCCCAATTCCAGTTAAGAAAATTTTGAAGGTTATGAACTTGTCCCTAGCCCAAGTTGACGCCAGTGGCTAGAGAGCCATCCTTTCTTCTTTGGTTTTCTGGAAGAAGAATTTTTGGAAAGACATAACGACCACGAATTTCTTTAACTTCTAGAGGCCTAATGAAAACTTAGTTGAAAACCATGGCATGGGGATGTGGAGTGGAAATCGATATTTTATGAGGGGAAGGCCGTCCAGTGTTAAAAAATGGAAGGGAAAATTCTTCTATATTTCTGGGGAAAACTGGGAGGTGCACGCAGAAGAGAGTGAGAGGGAGAAAGAACACAGGTTGCCGTGGATATGAGGTCGTTCCCCAAAGGAAGGTTCTTGATTGCTACGACCTAATTTCACTCAAAACTTTTTTAGAATAAACTTGACCTGCTGCAACTTTAATTTTCTTTATTGGTCATGTTCGCAGCCTTTACAAACCTCCTTAGAGTTTGTGAAGAACTAACACCTTCTTCCACGCAGAGTTAAAGATCTCAATTAGCAATTCAAGGAAAAACTTCCTTGATATTATGACTTTGCAGTCACCGTACAAAGTAGGATACTATACCTCCCATCAGGCTCCATCGAAGGCTGTGGAAGGTGTATATTATTTCAAATATTTATGTGATCACCGCTTTAACTTGTGTTTAATGTTGATTTTGTATCTCCTTTTTCAAGTTCCACCACGGAAGGGGAGCCAATAATGGAGATTGATAGGGATCTCTTGCTTTACCAACTAGAAGAGTTGGAACAGACCGTCCAAGGTCTAAACCAAGCTCCGCGAAAGAGGAGAAAGAAAAGAAAGAGGTAAGCTAAAGATGTTACCACTCATGCTTAAAAGGAGGTTTCCCCTCCAACTGAAAAGGATGCAACCTCTGCTTGTGTTGCGGCCACTGTGCCAGAAGTGGAGGGGGTAACTTTAGACCCTCCATAATTTGATGACGACATTTGGGCCAACCTGGCTGTGACTGGTCTCACTTCCTTCTCGGGGGGGGGGGGGGGGGGGGGGGAGAGTCACTAGGGATGGAAATTTTACCTGATCCGTAGGAGTCCCACCCCGTCCCGACCCTAATGGGGCGGGCTTTGAAACCCGATTAGTAAATTAGGAGCGGGTATGGATTTAAAAAAAATCCATTTATTAAACGGGACGGGTTAGGATTTAAATCTAATAAACCCTCCCCGCCCCGCCCCGTTTATCTTATACCTATATATAAATACCATTTATAGTTATATTAATTACGAAAAAACCATACATATATATATACCCTTTAAGAACCCCTAAAACAAAAAAACCCTCCTCTCCTATAATTTTAGAGTGACGGTCGGCCCTAAAAAAGAGCTCTCCTCTCCTCTCCTTTCAGACGGCCATAGTTCTCCTCTCCGGCCATAGTTCTCCTCTCCGAAACACCATTCAGGTAATTTCAGATGGCCACAGTCCTCTTCGACGGCCACGGGTAAGTTCATCTCTTTTTTACGGCTTTAATCCATTCAGTTAACTTTTTTCTTACAGTTCGACTTCAAATCACCATTCCGGCTCCGAAACACCACTCCGGATCCAAAGCCATAGCTCCGAAACACCACTCCAGCTGGGGTAATACCCAAATTTCCAACCCATCTTTATTAGTTTACAGTTCTTAGATTTTTTTAGTTTTACAGTTATTAGATTCCATTCACAGTTCATATTTTTTTTAGTTTTAGATTTCAGATCTATAATACCCAATCGGTTTGGCCATTGTTTTTTTTGCTGTTGTACTCTGAATCATAATCAGAGTACCAATCACATGACTATTTTTTGTTGTTGGTTCACATGACTATTTTTATGATAATTTCAAAATGATATATGTGACAACTTATTTTTTTTGTTGTTGTACTATTTTTTTTACTGTTGTACTAGGAAGTTATCAAATCTGATGTACCAATCTGATATACTATTTTTTTTGTTGTTGTTGGGTCAAGAGTATATAACTCTGTAGATCTTTTTTTTGTTATTGATTCTTATTTTTTTCTTTGC
This sequence comes from Sambucus nigra, assembly GCA_949130495.1. Taxonomy (NCBI): domain Eukaryota; kingdom Viridiplantae; phylum Streptophyta; class Magnoliopsida; order Dipsacales; family Adoxaceae; genus Sambucus; species Sambucus nigra. The sequence goes on from OX422213.1 coordinate 215,665,705, forward strand.
TTTCTCCAATTATAAATAAAATAGTAAAAATGACTCAATCAATTCAAGGTGAAAACACTATTTTCGGTCACAAACCGAATTAACACCAACATCTAGTTCCACCCCATCTATTCAAACAAACGGTGAATAGATTAATGTATGCTGAATTTATTGATATTATTTTTTTAACATGTTGGAAATATTACCTTTTCAGGTTTTGAGGAGTTGATGATGAGGATGATGTTGAAGTTCGTGGAGTCACTTGTATTTGAGATTGTTGGGACCATTTTTATGTTGTGTAATTCTTAATTATGGATATGCTGAATTTTTATAGACATTTTCTATGTAATGTTACTTTAGTACATGCCGAATTTTTAGAGCATGCTGAATTTTTCAGAGTAATGTTACTTTAATGTTGAGATCCATTGTCACTTTAGTACGTGATGAATTTTTTAGAGCATGCTGAATTTTTTTAGGGCATTTTACATGCTGATTTTTTAAAGTAAACATTATGAATTTTTCTAGGGCATGGTACATGCTGAATTTTTTTAGGGCATAATACATGTTGAATTTTTTAAAATAAACATGCTTATTTTTTTTAGCATTCCAAAATAAACGGGGCGGATTCATATAAACGGGCGCTTTGTGACCCGCGAAATTTAAATGGGGCGGGGTGGGTTCGAATTAATACAAAAAATATTTACACGGGTTCGGGGCTCCTACTACTAGACCCGTCACTGGTCGCAGGGTGGGGCGGGGCATAAAATATTTAAATGGGGAGGGTTAGGGTTTTTGAAAACCCGCCCTGTTGCCATCCCTAGGGCGGACCATAGGCCTTCTAGCCCCCTACATATCACTACCTCTGGGTCCCCTTCACGAACTGCTGTGGCAATTAATGCCAACCTGCCCACGAGTAGGGCATAAAGAGTTACTGAATGGCGTCTGAGGCATACTGACCCTAATTCTACTTGGGACACAATTTCCACAGCAGTCCCAAGGATTAGGAGGGTTGCGGAAGCCTCTGATCTAGATTGTCTGGTGGACGAGGATGCGGAGGACCCATAGGAATACTCCTTGCACAATCTTCTAAGGGTAATCTTTCAATTCTTTCCTTTTTTGCAAACATTTATTTGTTTTATGCTAACACTTTAAATTTCATTCTCCCAAACTGAAAGGATTGCCATGGCCCAAAGGGCCAAATATGAAGGGCTTCATAAACTGTACAGGGCTACGAAGGATGATCACATCTCTTAGTTGAAGGATGCTAGTTCATCTTGTTTTGAAGCTGGAAAAATGTCTGCAAAAGCTTCTCTTTATGTCTACAAGATGGGTGCATACTTAAAAAGTGGAGGCTATAGCCAAGGCCTAAAATGAGGCTGAGTAAAACTTTAAACATACTGCGGAGGCACTAAAGATTGCTAAAGCTAAGAATCTGGAGGCTTCAAGGCAGGCTGCAACCTTTAAAGGAAACTGTAACTAGGTTGAGAACAAAAATAAGATCTAGTACAAGGCCATGTTACAAATGTACATAAGCTTAAAGACGATCGTCCTGCAGCCCTCCAGCAGAAAAATATAGACCATTCCTAGCCTTGAAGGACACAACTGAAGATGTTGTGGCCAGTTTTAAGACTTCACATGATTTTTTTTATTCTTGAAAATAGGGCCTACATCTGCTGGTACAAGGAGATGAGGCATAGGATGGAAAAGAACTATCCAGAGGCCAAGGATAATATTTATTCCTGGAGATTCAATGATCTTGAGCACATGCTCTGTGTTGAGGAGCTAAAGGTTACGGATAAGCAGGCCAGAAAGCAGAGGGAAGAGGTTGTAACAGTTGAGGATGAGGAGGAAACTGAAACTATTGCTGAAGGAGATAAAGATGATAAAGAAGAGGACGCAGCCTCTTGAATTTTTATAATTTCCTTCTTTTGTATTTTCCATTTCCACAAATTTTATTCTGAACTTGTACTTGGTTAAAACTGCATAGACCCTCTGCGGCCTTTTAAGTTTATAAAGTTAAAATTTTTGATATACTTTTGCAGCTTTGTATTTTATGCCTTGCATAAAATCTTTCCACTGTTTAACTTTATATCGTAGGGTGCAAGTATCATAGCAACTTAGATAACCCTTGGCCGCAGTCTGTCGGAACAAAATTGGAACTATGTAAATTGCCTGGCGCATGCATGTAAATATTGAATTACCCAAACTTGAGATGCCTGCCACAGTACCTCTAAACTGAAATTCTTGGGTTTTTAATTTCCCTGTCGCGGGCTATAGGCTTAATATTTGAACTTTTGAACCATAGAATGCCTGCTGCAGTGTTCTTTAATTATATTCCTTGGGAACTAAATTCCCTTACTGCTACCATTAAGTCCCAACCCACCTTCTTGGTCAGGTTGCGGCCTTATAAATTGAGTGGATCTTGCACTTGGATTTCCTTCTTTGGGGTATTTTCAAGCCTCCCATAGCTGGGTGTATTATCAAGCCACCCACGACTATTGGGTATATTCACGCCACCAACAATGGGGTATCTATCAAGCCACCCATGATAGTCCCGGGACTTTTGAGTAATTATGAGCCCCAAGGCTAAGAATAGGTATTATGAGCCCCTAAGGCTAAGAACAAGTATTACGAGCCCCTAAGGATAAGAATGGATATTATGATCCCCATGGCTAACAGAAGTATCATACGCCATTCAAGGCCACCACGCTAAGAGGGGTGTTAAATTCCATTTGAGGCATTCACACCCTTTTCTTCTAAGGTCAAATCCTCCCTTCACATCAATCTTCGGGATGATCGATTGCAAGGTTCTCTTCAAACCTATTAAGACAAGAATCTGTCGAAAAGACTTTGGAGGGATAGATTGAGAATTCAGAGATGAAAAAGGCACACACACACACACACATCAAAGTTTTTCTGAATATAAAATATTGTAAAGCAGGTAGACAAGCATACAGTTGTTTTAGTTAGGGGTTGCATCCCCTTTGAACTACTGGAGCATCCCCTGCCTGATCAGCCTTGCAATATCACTCTTCAAATAAAAAACAACTATCGGTAGTGTGGTCGTGATCTTAATGAAACTCACATCGTCTTCTCCTATCCCTCTTATGGGGTGCGGATTTCAACTTCTCTCGACACTTGAGTAATTTATTCTCCTTGATGCTTTATAGGAGGCCCTCTAAACTATTGTTAAGCTGTGTGTAGTTCTTATATGACAATTTCTCTTTCGGCCTTTCCCATTTCCTTTTCGTTGCCTTGGCTACGGCCTTGTCTTCTGGGGCGCGACCTTCTGTATGGAGTTAAAGGCCGTGGAATCTAGCATCAAAATCCTCAGTCCCCAGAGGTTAATCTGGCCTTGGAGGGAGGCTTAGCCTTTATATAGGTGGTTGATGCACCTCAACAAATGTGCCACATCTTCAACTTACTGGGAATATGATCCGGAGCTACCTTCCATGGATTTTGTAGTGTTAGTTTTTAGAAAAATACTTTGAGAGGAACTGAAGCTTAGTGATAAAAACCAAGATTTATATAGTAATCAAGCTTAAAAGAGAAAGTATGAAGATAGGGATGCAATTTTTTGTCATAGGCTGCGGTATATCTGAACTAAATCAAATTGTTGTGTCATGTCATGGCAATAAGGATGAGGCCGCGACCACTCAAGCCCAAAAGGATGTGGCCATGGCCTCTCTTTGAGAATCAACCACCAGAAGTGATTCGATCAAGCACGGTTTGGACCCCGATATTGTTTCACCGAGTTGGACAGTTTTTTGGGCTCTTTCTTCCGACTGACAAAGTAACTGAAAAGTTGGTAAGAAAGGGGATCATAACCTATCTTGCACAGTTTATCGATCCTTAAGGAGATTTCCTAGTTTTATTTTGTCCGTTTAATCATTGGTTTTCTAATTGCGTGATCTAGCCTTTTGCAAATTAACCCGGTCCATAGCCAAAAAGCTTGTCGTGGGGGTTTCAAAGCATTTTACAGCATCTTCGGTTTAAAATAAAGTAATTTTAATAATCTAAAATAATGACATGCCAAAAATACCAAGACTGGCTATACAGCTGCATAGGGGATGCGGCCTATTGGTAGTCAATATGCCATACTGCATCCATTAAGGTGAAGTGTTGGGCCTCTTTCAAAAATTGACCCAAAATTGAGATTTCACCCCTAAGAACAGGACCAAAGAGGTCTTTAGAGAGCCGAACTCTTACCGTATAGGAAATAAAGTGGCACAAGATGCCTAAAATCATAGAGGAAGATGAATAGGAGTGCATCCCTAGTTACTCACCTTTGTGAGACCATGGACTATTGATATTTTCAACATAAACTAGGTACGTTAACATCATAGGGGGTAGGAAAACATGTTTAAAAACCGTAGAAAAGAGGCTTAGAAGACATATACATAAAGAAAAAATTCACCGGGGGGGGGGGGGGGGGGGGGGGGGGGTGTATGCAAAAATATGGGTCTAATAATCGAAATCTCACCCATGGAATAATGATTTAGTGGCCCCTAGATGAAATAAAGTATTATGGACCCGATGTAAGAAAGTACTTGGTAGAGCACCTCGTTTCCTGCAAATGGCGCCAAAATGATAATGTAAGAAATTAGATCGGTAAGAAATAACCATGTCACCAAAGCTATTCTTAACCATCATAAACTGTAAAAAGCATAATAAAGTAAGAAAATAAAGATAAAACACAAGATATAAAGTGGTTTGGCTATAAAATTAGCTTACGTCCACTTTGGTGCTACATTCTCACTATATGTTTGCATTATTACAAAGATTGATTGCCTATACATGTGTACACGAGAGAAAATAGGGCTCAATACATGAATATATAGGCTCTGTGATGAGATGGATGTGACCTATAGAGAGAGGATGTAGAGGGGTTGTGAATTGTAGTGGATCAGGTGACAATGGGTGACCTGAGTGAGCTCGTAGAGAGAGAAAGTAGGTAGAGAATTTGGCAGGGCTTCACTGCCAAACATATTATGTTAAATTAGGGGTGAACACTTATATTTATAGAAGTCAAGAGAAGGGTCACGTACATAGAACACGTGATATATGGATAAGTGATGCAAGTGTGAAATCCTTCTAGAAGTTGGACAGCTGGCAAGTGCATGATGAGGTTTTTATGTTTGCAGCAAGGTATGCGTTGCTGGTGCAGTAGGTGGACACGACCTGTGGGAGACGTGGTCGTGGTCCCTTAAGGTGTAGGAAGAAGGATGGTGAAGTATTGGGCATATCACAACATACATTTTGAAGGTTGTATTTGTCATTCTCATTATTAATGTTTTCTCCTTCTTTGTGCAAGCTAGAGGGAGCAAAAGAAAGATATTTGAGAGATATTTTTTTTTTCATTTTTGTTGGTTTTTTCCTAATTTCTTTCTTATTTTTTTTCCAAGTCATGTGCAACGCCCATGACTATTAAGTGTAATAGAAGCTTAATGGAAAAGGTACCAAACTCAAAGTCAATTAAAAAAATGCATCAAACTGAAAACGGGATAATTATGGACGTATTAAAGTTTTAAAAAAATAATACTAACATTTTTTTATGAAAAATAGTAGGGTTTGATTTGGAAAGTTGTTTATTTCATCTATGAAATAAATGATATGTAGGGTTAAAGTAGTTCTGTTAACTAAGGCAAAAATACTTTGGAAGAGAACCTTAGTATTAAGTAATGTCTCAGAGTCGTCGGTTGCAATATTCGAGTGTCAGACATTATTCTCAAACTACATTAAAGTTTTAGCAACTTAATTGAAAGTGTGGTGTTATGTTTGAATATTATTTTGCAATGTTCAAGCATATTGTTGAAGTCAATGAAAGTTTAATGTCGTTTAGCCACAAGATCATATTATACGCTATGGTCTTGAGCCTTAAGGCACTGTCCTTTTAGGGAACGATTACCCTGCTCTGTAGGCCATTAAACAACATGTATACTTTGTTTTATGAAAAAAGATAGTACCAAGTTTATAGAGTATATTCCGTAAACGGAAACTATACGTTGAAAATATATTTCGTGTTATCCTTTAGGACTCGTTACCAAGTTTGCTTAGAGTAAAGTCAAGGAAGGAGGATGTAGGGTGTTCTCGGAGAGTAGTAAATGGATACTACGAAATCTGGTGTGATAAGAGTCTGGAGAGAAATGTAGCCAATTACGCAACGTGGGTCGACATGTGGCTCTCAGAGGTTAAAGGGTGTAGTCGACCGAATACTAAGGGGAGCTAAGTGGAAATCTAGGAATATCACCATGTATCACGGGTAATTAATTGTAATGCAACTCTATCACCAAAAGATAAGATCAAAGTAGAGAGACCCAGGTTTAAAGGAACCTTATACTTATCAATAGGGGTGATCTCAACCACTTTAAGGGTATTGATTTTATCTTGCTCATGACGACTTGGACTCTTAACTAACAACCCTAACACTCCAATCGTCCTTTGTCCTTCCAAGAAAAATGCAACTCTCCCTCCTTTCCCCATGGGCCTAGGCAGGATGATCTATCGAACCACTTACATACATTGTCCTTTATTTTACAACATTCATATCATTGGGGCTAATTCCTAATATTGTATTTATTATGGGTTTGATATACCTACAGCGGTGGAACCGCACATGTAAAGTGGCGTAGAGTAATAAAATCATTTGAATAGATGGGAGAGTGTCCCGAGAGGAGTTACCTTATTGTATGAGTTGTTTTCGTTGGTGTAGGAATGTCCAATTATCGTTTCAACCAGACAACGCTTCTGCGTTCATCTTCGTTATTCGCATGAAGTTCGTTGGAACTTGGGCAAGGCTACGACTTGTGAATGAGGCAAGGAGTGTGACTCGAAGTGCAACCCTAAAATTTTAATGGTCGTTTAGAAGCTTAAGTGAAAATTATTGTGACACCCCGCTTAATAAAATACCGGGTGATCAGTCACATATCAAATTAAAACAGGAATCCCAGTTGGTTCATCCTTAGCATCACCATCAAAAATTTTTAAAACTTACTAACCACCTAGTATTCCAAAAGCTGGTGCCAAATTTAACTTTTTGATTAACAAAACAGTACATGCAGAAATAAATATAAACCATTAACACAACTGAATAAAACACAACTGAATAACTAACGAAACAACTTTGCCGAATAAACCATCGGCCACCAAAATGAAATCCAATACAAATATTCAACACCTGAATAAATACATCTAAAAACTGTACTGAGAAGTCTGGGCGACAAGCCCTAAATAAAACTGAAACTGAAACATGATTCCTACTCTAGGAATAAATGAACGATGCGTCTAATCCAAACTCCTGCTAGCATCCACATATGCCGCAACTCTGTGTCCCTGGAGTAGAATATCAATCCTGGCGTCCCTGTGGGTGGACACCTAAAAGGTTTTGAAAATAGTTTTATAGCAAGGGTTAGAACCCAAAACATTTTGAAAATATTTAGCAAGTGAATTAACTGCAGTAATTTAAAATGCATGAATGCGCTTCATATTTAAGTTAGTGTCTCACTCCCTTGTGGACATTCTCACCCCTCCACCATTGTGCACACCTATCGGTTACCTTGACCCCCACTTAGTTGTACTACCCTGTCCAACTAGTCCTGGTATAACCTCCCCCTTGCCATACTACTCTAACCCGAGTATAATGATTTTTGAATTATAAGTTATCTCACAATTAACTTAATTAATTCCATCTTAAATAGTAGCATATAACCGTGTCACAAGTTATATAAAGTAAATACATCACACACTGTATTATTACCCGCATATAATATTGGATACCATTATATACGTACCTTTACTGAAACATCCACACATATAACATACGTATATGCATCCCTCCGAGTATACCCTCGTCGGATGATTCCCTCTAAAGTGCCATCTCACTAGGTGGGCTCACATAACCTAGTTACCCAAGTTAGAATCGACCAACCTGACCCAAAACATAAACGAAGTGGAGGCGGTCATATTCTTTCCCTGAAAGTGAGATAATCTCCTCACCCATATACCGAACGCTATGACCTGGGGATATACTCACCCTACTCCTCAAGCTAGGGGATTCACCCACATCGCGCAACCTCCCTTGATAGCACTAGAGTATATAAATTAAGTAAATATCTAATCACTGATATTTAGCACAACCAATATATACACACATCTATATATATACTATCACTACACCATATATATATAATATAAACCCCGGCTATACCGTGTACTCAAAAACCCGTAACACTAGCCTGTAATTTTCCGAGTCTCTGGCCTGACTCAACTTAATCAATTTTCTCACTTAATAATTTCCATCTTCCCGAGTCTGTGGTCCAACTCTAAATAGTAATACTCTACACAATAATTTATATGAAACTGGCCCGAGTTTATGATTCGACTCTTATTTAATTAATTAACACAAATCCGAGTCTGTAGTCCGACCCTCATTTAATTAAATTACACATTAATTAATTAACACAAATCTGAGTCTGTGGTCCGACTCTAATATAATAAATTCACACCTCAATTAATACTATTTTCCCCGAGTCTATGGTCCGACTCTAATTAATTAATTAACACACCTATTAATTTAATACCGATCCGCGTCTGTGGTCCGACTCCCAGTTAATTAATTTACACATTAATTAAATCATACTAAACTGAGTTTGTGGTACGACTCTCATTTAATTAATTTACACATTAATTAATTTATACCAATTCGAGTTTGTGGTCCGACTCTCATTTAATTAATTTACACATTAATTAATAAATACCCTTCTCGAGTCTACAATCCGACTCTAAATTAATTAATTACAACATCAATTAATTTAATACTTTTTCGAATCTACCTTCCGACTCTACTTTCATTAATTAACACAAATCCATTAATTTAATAACTTGGCGTCACTTAACCATTATCCCCGGATTCGCTCACTTGGCCCATAACTTCATATTTCTCGAGTCTATATTCCGACCCCAAATTAATTTACTCACTCAATAATTAATTTAATACTTTGGTGTCACATAACCAACATACCCGGACTCGCTCACTTGGTCCATTTTTATATCTCAGAATTTCATTTCCACATATTCGCCCACAATGAGTCACACATTCATCTCCATCAAATCTCCCAATTATATTTACCTATAATTATCAACATACCCGGACTCACCCACTTGGTCCATAATTAAATATTTCACCTCAATTCCTTTAATAATGTAGCGTTACCCATCTACAATACCTGAATATTATTCCTCAGCCCAATATCAATACTTATGAATTATTTCCCCGAATTAGTTCATCTCATGACATACCGTTCACACCCTCCTAAACCCAATTATATCACCCTATAATTGTTAAGGGAATTATGCCACATATGAATTTGTCACTAAATAAAAGTAAGAGATTAAATCTTTAATAAAATTCTCTTTATATAAAAACTGGCCGAACTTCCAAGTTTCTGGAACTGTCGATCGATCGATCGAGCAGGTGATCGTCTTCCCCGGCTTGCTGTTTCAGCCATTAACGAACCCTCAAGCTTTTGTTTCTTCCCAAACCTTTACCCAAAACACAACCAACATATTCTCCACACCAGAAAAGGTTCTAAACACCCTAGAGACGTTAATCCATCAACAAATTTATACAAAAACCCTAAGTATATCCGATTTGGGTTTTTCACCCGGGTCTCGTTCTACCAAATCCGACCCCACCATATTCAGTGCATGTAATCACTATACATATTATAATCCACTCTACAATTTAATCTTAACAGACCCAAATTATAATTTAACATCCATTGAGTAATTAAATCTGTCCATTACTCTAAATTCATAAAAACCCAATTTTAATTATGGTTATACACCCAAAACGAATTTTGATTTACACATCACTATGGTATGAATTGATTATCATCAATTTAGAAATCACAACAGTTAACCACTTGCCTGTAATTGTTCGTAGAGTCTGATCCGTTGGTGCAGTCCTTTAATTTGGCTCCAAAATCCCCAAATTGGCTCTTGATTTGCTTTTCCCTAAATTTCCTCTCAAACCCTAGGTTTAGAGTTGTATTGACTGCCGTTCTCTAGTCTCTCAATTTAGTTAAAAACCCTTAATCCCGTTTTTGGCCATCCGGGCCTAATTAAAATGGCACAACTCACCCCGTGTGGGCCCGGCTATGTCCAAAAATACCCCGAGACCCAATTACTACATCCGAGTACTCTTTTCTGACTATCTCGACCCATCCAGACGCAACCGTGCACTCAGAATTGCCATCCGAAATATTTTTCGATATTTCCAAATTTTGACCTCAAAATGCCACACACATTTATTCGGACAATTAAACGTTAAAGTTGCCAATTATAAATAATTCGGCTCACTCAAATAAATTCTCCAACTCATGAATTTAAGTTTCTCCAATTTAAATATTTTTATAACTCCAAAAAATTATTAAATATTAAATCCTTAAAATTACGGGGTGTTACATACTCCCCCCTTACAAAGGAATTTTGTCCTCGAAATTAAGATGAGCGTAATGTTCCAAGCTTCGCATATTACTCTCTAATCATGTGCCTCTAAACTCTCTATATCTATCCCATCCACTTCAAACCATACGTTACACAAGTATGCATTTAGATTAACCAAGGCGCTCATACACCCTATTCCCGTGCCTAATCGCACAAAATTTGCCTTAATTAATCCGGGTGCCCATACACCCTATCCCCGCGCTTTACCGCACGAAAGTTATCCGACTATGCTAGTCGTAACCCATAATATAACTTTGAACCCGTAGTCATATCACACACACACACACACACACACACACACATATATATATATATATATATATATATATATACTGCCCGGGTACCCAACCCATGTACTAACTTCCAACATCTCCCCACAAAATACTTGTCTCTCAACACAAAAGTATATACGCTTACTCTCATGTTATCAAAGACGACATAAAGTACCGCGCCCTTACCATCACTAGTCCTTGCACAAAATAAACGCCGAGCTATCTCTCTTTGCTCGAACATAAATCTAACCACCGTGATTTACTTTAGTAAACACCCCTACTTACCGGGATAAAATGTGAGAACACATGACCTCACTTTGTGCCTATCGCACCACACAATACAACATAAATACACACATATACATAGGCTAAACCCCCTCTCAGGTGATACCTTGTACCAATCATATCCTGGTGTCATGAACACCAAAACATACCCCCACTATTCACAATAGTTCAAACCCATCGCTATCCAACCGATATTTAGGGAATATTATCAACCCTACTCCCATAATTCTCGAAAGTAGTAACTCTTCGCATAATTCAAACCTTCACTCAGTGTACACCTCCACTCTCCCGTGAAGAACACCAAGGAACTCCGCTACCCCACGAAAATTTGATCCACATACTATGGCTGCTACAACCAACGCACCCACTAAATTCGACTCACCCGTGAACTCTAGTGAAAAATAAGTCTTATATTTTGATATCCTCCTTGTCATTCAAAAATATATCACATGCCCATAGGGTACAAATAATTACCTCCATACTCCAGCTACAACGACTGATCCTCGAGTTTCGGAGCATCTTCTCCTTGCCTGAATGCGCCCATGACTTGCTGTAGTGGGTGCACATCCAGTACCTCATCCTACAGTTGACCCCTGACTCGCTTAAGACAATATCTCTTCATGTGTCTCGCTTTCCCCACATACGAAACACCTTTTAATACATTCACCCTGCCACTGGTCACTTTCATGCCGACCTTGTTGGAATTATTGGCCCTCCTGCTGATAGTCCCCAGTTCTAAATTATTTGGCATGATCTCCCTGCCGGAAATCCTGCCCCTGATCTCCCCCTGCCTACTGCAGGGATACCCCACTGGTAGAGTTCCCTCCTGCCTTACACGACTGGCTAGTTTCCACTACCCTCCCGCTTCCTTTCACGTGGAAGATATAATCCCGACTGTACAAGAGTGCTGCGTTAATGACATCAGTATAAGGTACTAACGCGGGATTACCAATTAAATGTTGTCTGATTCTCCAGACTAACCAATTATAAAAACCTTACTTTCTTTCTTCATCGCTTACCTTATCCGGCACAAAATTTGCCAAACGAGTAAATTCTTCCTCGTAATCGGCCACTGAACGATCCCCCGTGTCACCTCTCTAAATTTTCTCCTCATTCCGGTCTCAACCGCTGGAGGGAAATACGTGCGGTCGAACCACACCCAAAACTTTGCAATAGCTAGCGTATCCATTTCCTCAACTGTGGTGATCGACTCCCACCACTGTAGAGTTGCTCCCACTAAACTAAAAGTGGCTAGCATTTGCTTCCGCACCTCATCTCAATCTCTCATGCGTAGGTGACGTTGGATATCTCTCTTCCTTGACACTCTAGCACTACACCTGAACCCCCTCACAACTCTGGTGGATGCCCACTCTTGAAAAAAATTCTCGTACTCGCTGACACCCGACGACCCTGAACATCTGGCCCCACTAACACTTGTAGCTGATTCCGTGAAAAGTACCTTGCCATTGCGACCACCATCGCTTCAACTTTATGTGCCACTAGTTCAGTTATTTGTGCTGCCAAAATCATCTCTGGTCGTTGCTGCGGTAACTCTTGCTCCTGATGAGCCTCCCTAGTCTCATCTACCCCTACTGCCCTAGCTGCTCCCTCTACCGGGTGGCATCTGTAATGAGAATTGAATTGTATGAGTTCACTCTCAAATATAAATTTGGCAGAAGAACGTAAATGCGCATACGTATGAGAATACAATAATCCTATAATAGGGATCTATATCAAAGATTTCTAAGCCGAAACGTGAAAAGCAGCACAGATCCTAAGGGCACTAGAACCTGATGCTCTGATACCATCTGTGACACCCCGCCTAATAAAATACCGGGTGATCAGTCCTATACCAAATTAAAACAGGAATCCCAGTTGGTTCATCCTTAACATCACTGTCGAAAACTTTATAAAATTACAAACCACCTAGTATTCCAAAAACTGGTGCCAAATTTATCTTTTTGATTAACAAAATAGCACATGCGGAAATAAATATAAACCATTCACACAACTGAATAAAACTCAACTGAGTAATTTATTAAACAACTTTGTCGAATAAACCATCGGCCACAAAATGAAATCCAATACAAATATTCAACACCTGAATAAATACATCTGAAAACTGTACTGAGAAGTCTGGGCGACAAGCCCTAAATAAAATTGAAACTGAAACATGATTCCTACGCTAGGAATAAATGAACGACGCGTCTAATCCAAACTCCTGCTAGCATCCACATATGCCGCAGCTCCGTGTCCCTGGAATAGAATATCAATCCTGGCGTCCTTGTGGGTGGACACCTAAAAGGTTTTGAAAAGAGTTTTATAGCAAGGATTAGAACCCAAAACATTTTGAAAATATTTAGCAAGTGAATTAACTACAAGAATTTAAAATGCATGAATGCGCTTCATATTTAAGTTAGTGTCGCACTCCCTTGTGGACATTCTCACCCCTCCACTATTGTGCACACCTATCGGTAACCTTGACCCCCACTTAATTGTACTACCCCGTCCAACTAGTCCTGGTATAACCTCCCCCTTGCCATACTACTCTAACCCGAGTATAATGATTTTTGAATTATAAGTTATCTCACAATTAACTTAATTAATTCCATCTTAAATAGTAGCATATAATCGTGTCACAAGTTATATAAAGTAAATACATCACACACTGTATTATTACCCGCATATAATATTGAATACCATTATATACGTACCTTTACTGAAACATCCACACATATAACATACGTATATGCATCCCTCCGAGTATACCCTCGTCAGATGATTCCCTCTAAAGTGCTATCTCACTAGGTGGGCTCACATAACCTAGTTACCCAAGTTGGAATCGCTCACCAACCTGGCCCAAAACATAAACGAAGTGGAGGCGGTCATATTCCTTCCCTGAAAGTGAGATAATCTCCTCACCCATATACCGGACGCTATGACCTGGGGATATACTCACCCTACTCCTCAAGCTAGGGGATTCACCCAGATCGCGCAACCTCCCTTGATAGCACTAGAGTATATAAATTAAGTAAATATCTAATCACTGATATTTAATAGCACAACCAATATATACACACATATATATATATACTATCACTACACCGTATATATATAATATAAACTCCGGCTATACCGTGTACTCAAAAACCCATAACACTAGCCTGTAATTTCCCGAGTCTCTGGCCCGACTCAACTTAATTAATTTTCTCACTTAATAATTTCCATATTCCCAAGTCTGTGGTCCGACTCTAAATAGTAATACTCTACACAATAATTTATATGAAATTTGCCCGAGTCTATGATTCGACTCTTATTTAATTAATTTACACATTAATTAATTAACACAAATCCGAGTCTGTAGTCCGACCCTCATTTAATTAATGTACACACTAATTAATTAACACAAATCCGAGTCTGTGGTCCGACTCTAATATAATAAATTCACACCTCAATTAATACTATTTTTCCCGAGTCTATGGTCTGACTCTAATTAAATTAATTAATAACACACCTATTAATTTAATACCGATCCGGGCCTGTGGTCCGACTCCCAGTTAATTAATTTACACATTAATTAAATCATACTAAACTGAGTTTGTGGTACGACTCTCATTTAATTAATTTACACATTAATTAATTTATACCAATTCGAGTTTGTGGTCCGACTCTCATTTAATTAATTTACACATTAATTAATAAATACCCTTCCCGAGTCTACAATCCGACTCTAAATTAATTAATTACAAAATCAATTAATTTAATACTTTTCCGAGTCTACCTTCCGACTCTGCTTTCATTAATTAACACAAATCCATTAATTTAATAACTTGGCGTCACTTAACCATTATCCTCGGACTCGCTCACTTGGCCCATAACTTAATATTTCCCGAGTCTATATTCTGACTCCAAATTAATTTACTCACTCGATAATTAATTTAATACTTTGGTGTCATTTAACCAACATACCCGGACTCGCTCACTTGGTCCATTTTTACATCTCAGAATTTCATTCCCACATATTGTCCCACAACATACCCGGACTCGCCCACTTGGTCCGTAATTAAATATTTCACCTAAATTCCTTTAATAATGAAGTGTCACCCATCTACAATACCTGAATATTATGCCTCTGCCCAATATCAATACTTATGAATTATTTCCTCGAATTCGTTCATCTCATGACATACCGTTCACACCCTCCTAAACCCAATTATATCACCCTATAATTGTTAAGGGAATATATGCCACATATGAATTTGTCACTAAATAAAAGTAAGGGATTAAATCTTTAATAAAATTCTCTTTATATAAAAACTGGCCGAACTGCCAACTTTCTGGGACCGTCGATCGATCGATCGAACAGGTGATCATCTTCCCCGGCTTGCTGTTTCAGCCATTAACGAACCCTCAATCTTCTGTTTCTTCCCAAACCTTTACGCAAAACACAACCAACATATTCTCCACACCAGAAAAGGTTCTAAACACCATAGAGACCTTAATCCA
Organism: Sambucus nigra; assembly: GCA_949130495.1. Lineage (NCBI taxonomy): Eukaryota > Viridiplantae > Streptophyta > Magnoliopsida > Dipsacales > Adoxaceae > Sambucus > Sambucus nigra. The sequence goes on from OX422213.1 coordinate 215,681,253, forward strand.
TCAACAAATTTATACAAAAACCCTAAGTATATTCGATTTGGTTTTTTCACCCGGGTCTCGTTCTACCAAATCACCATATTCAGTCCATGTAATCACTATACATATTGTAATCCACTCTACAATTTAATCTTAACAGACCCAAATTATAATTTAACATCCATTGAGTAATTAAATCTGCCCATTACTCTAAATTCATAAAAACCCAATTTTAATTATGGTTATACACCCAAAACGAATTTTGATTTACACATTACTATGATATGAATTGATTATCATCAAATTAGAAATCACAACAGTTAACCACTTGCCTGGAATTATTCGTAGAGTCTGATCCGTTGGTGTAGTCCCTTAATTTGGCTCCAAAATCCCAAAATTGGCTCTTGATTTGTTTTCCCCCAAATTTCCTCTCAAACCCTAGGTTTAGAGTTGTTTTGACTGCCGTTCTCTAGTCTCTCTATTTGGTTAAAAACCCTTAATCCCGTTTATTTGCCATCTATGCCTTATTAAAATGCCCAACTCACACCGTGTGGGCCCGGCTATGCCCAAAAATACCTCGAGACCCAATTACTACCCCCGGTACTCTTTTCTGACTATCTCGACCCATCCGGACGCAATCACGCACTCAGAATTTCCATCCGAAATACTTTTCGATATTTTCAAATTTTGACCTCAAAATGCGACACACATTAATTCGGACAATTAAACTTTAAAGTTACCAATTATAAATAATTCGGCTCACTCAAATAAATTCTCCAACTCATGAATTTAAGTTTCTCCAATTTAAATATTTTTATAACTCCCACCAATAATTAAATATTAAATCCTTAAAATTATGGGGTGTTACAGTTATGTGATTTTTTTGAATTGATCGGACGAAAATTCGATGATTGTTTAGAGGTGTCTAAGAAAGAAAGGGTTGGGCGAGATTCTTCCTTTCAAATTGAGAATCAAGGGTCTCTATTTATTGGATAAGACGTCAGGTAAAAATAATAATGAGACCTTTCACCTTCATGACTTACGAGAAGGAGGGATTGGCTCGATAAACTCGTTTGCATCCATTCGGCATAACGATTGAAATCTTTGACAAGACAGTCAATGTTAAAAGTGTTGTGATGTGATAGTCTAGCATGGAAAATATATGGTGCCATGCCATACGACATACGCAATGTCAGATGGCGATTCATACTGGTGGCGAATGGCTAAGCTAATTCCATACCTAGGTGGATCACTCATGGATGGTTCAAGGTGTGACCATGAGCCTTTTATGGGGTTCGGGAGAGATTTTGGAGAGGTTGAGAAAAATTGGAACCTGGAGGAAGCAAAATGGATTAGAGGGTCATCATGTCTTGTAGCTTCACGATGTGAAGCGATATGATACGAATTTGGGGTATCAACATGAAGGTCGAAATTCAATGAACCCCAAGCTATAAAATACTTCGCATAAGCTTTAAAACTATCACTACAATACCTTTAAATTTCATATCAGTTCTAGTGTTGAATAACCGAACTTACAGTATGAATATCATAGAGAAACATTATACTTTATTAAGATATCGTTTATAACTTCCCATAGGCTGCGTTCGTTTGTTTGTAAAGGAAAGGAAACGTGGAGGAATTTAACTTTCCAACACTTTTTGTTGCGTTTCGTTAGCAGGAAAGTTCTGAAAAACTTGTCCTTAAAGTTTTTTGCAGGAAAAACTTTCCTATAAAACATATCATACTAAAGACTTAGAATTTTGCCGGAAAGTTCAAGGGAACTTGGTATATTACCATGTAAATTATTATTATTATTATTATTTTATTATTATTATTATTATTTTTACTGTTGTTACCACCACTACTAAATTATTTACCAACAAATATTCATAATAACACGTTATTTATTGATATTTTTAAAAATTAAATGTTCATATTTTTTATTTCATCTTTGGTTATGTTTGAATTAAATATATTTTTATTATAGAAATCATACGTTTGGTAATTGAAATAAAAAAATATATTATACTTTTGCTATCGTAAAATTATAACTATATATATGCGTGTGTGTGTGTAATTTTTCATTTTTTTGAATAATTTTCCTTTAGTTTTTCTGTTAACCAACCAAACAAACAAAAGTAACTTTCATTTTTCTTCACTTAACTTCACTTTTATCGGGAATTATTTTTCTGCTTAACTTTCCTGATAATTAAACGGATGGATAGGAATTTGATTGATGGTATGAAATGCAAGAGAAGAACGAAAATTTAACATTATACATTTAAGTCAACATATAGGATTCGGCCATGAGCGATATAATCTACTAGAATTCCCATGAAAGAAAATGAAATAGAACCTTTAATATATATATATATATATATATATATATATATGTGTGTGTGTGTGTGTGTGTGTGTGTGTGTGTGTGTGTGTGTGTCTGTGTGTGTGTGTGTAAGGAAGTCGCAACTAATTAATTAATTCAGAAACTGTTCAGATACAGATCATTTAATCACGTTATCCATGAATATATCTACATATTTTAATATCTTGTGTGAAGATAACCAAATCACAACTGTAATCCAAAAAGAAAAAGGATAGATAGGGTAGGATAAAAATGAACATAAAAAATGGCATGAGAATTTTGAATGCTAAGTGTTCCATGTTATATAACCCGAATCGGCTATAGCTGATTATCTTAACTTACATTGCCATGCATTTGCATGACAATAAAACTAAAATGCCTATAGATAAATAGACAAGTATATATGTGGGCTAAGACCAACTCCAAGCACCGTGCCCATTTGATTCAGGCCATTAGCCAAAATATGTCCTACATATTTTCAAACCCAAAAGTTGAGCTATTTTGCTCAAATTTTTGCCTAAAGACCCAAGTGTTAAATAATATGTTTTTGGTGTGAATGTCCGTGCATCTTCCATGTACATGTCTTTTGGAATACCTCACAATGTCCTATAAATAGGCTGATACCCTAATGAGTTTTGTCACATATGAGAAATAAAATATTATCTCTCCCTTTAAATTCTCTCTAATCGATCCGTAAATGGATTAAAAAGTCTACCATATATTAAGAATGTCATTTTGTATACCCATGATCTCCCATCTTTGGATATTATAATATCCATACCATCATATGATGACAAATATAAATTTGGTATAGAAGTACCATATTTGCATGTTATTAGTTAATTGTTAAGTTTGGTCCAGAAGTAACTTACTTGTACATTCTTAGTACATTGCTATAAATTACACAATGCATGAGACCGAACATAGTATTCAGAGTCACTAGCTTAAAAATAAATGATTACCATTGACTTGAAAGCATGTGACTAATATCACTCATATCACGTGATACATTCATGAAATTATTAGTGTGATACATGTTTAGTAAGTTTTTTAGATACCGGTTATCGGTGTGATTCTCACAAGGAACAATCAAAACACTTATGACTTGCCTCAAACAACATGTTTTCATAATACTACCTATGAAGATAATGGTGCCTGTATAACTCAAATTCAAAAAGACTACATCGAGAAAGATATGACCAACAAATTTTAATTTTTCTATGCGCATAATCTCTTGAAGAGTTATGCAACATGTGAACTACAGAAGAGTTATGCTATTGAAGTAAAATAGAACGGATAAAGTTACATGTTCACCGTTGATTCGGCATAAATTCTTCACATTTATCCTCGTAATTTAACTACATTTATCATCCCGTGCGATGTTAATTCCATGTTTTATCTCGTATCGTTGCTACTAACGATTTCCTGCGAGCACACTGTGTTTCGTGTATTGTTCTTACTTTGCGTAGATATTCAATACATTTGAAAGCGAGAGAGAAACCATAATGAAGATTAGAAATCACGAGGAAAAGTTAAGGGCAAATTCATAATTATACAACTAGAATCCGGACAGAGAACCTAAGAGATGATGAAGTTCATGAGCTCACAAACGCGTAGGAAGAAACGGTACCCAAATTCGAGTCTCGGTGTGAACTTATGAAGATATTAAGATGAGGAGAATTTAAGGAAGAAAGAAGGAAAAATCAAAGTGTGAACCGATTTGGTCCCAAGGGGAACGGGTTCGATTTTTCTAAAAAGTTTGACCTCGGTAATGGAACTGCGAACCAGTTCGATGATCTGACGAAATTTCCTATTCTATCCTTATAAAAATAAGAGTTGTGCATGGTTTAAACTCTTGTAAAAACATGGTAGTTTAATATCTCATTTATCCTAGAGATAATTTGGATATTTTTTACCCTAATTTGAGAGAAAGAAGGAGGCAAGAACCCTATGAGTTTATTTTCTTAATCAAGTTGTATGATTTTGGATCTTTCTCAAGTAATTCTTCAATATAAGTTGCCTTCTTCCCATTATTCTTCATTAATCATTATTTTTCTGGTATTCTCGATAGAGTTTGTGCATATTAATCAATTCTTACATGCTTAGCTACATTTCTATGATGAAGATGAATACATTCAACGGAAAAAAAAAATTAACTAGTATTTTCTCCTTATCCGGCTAAGTTTTAAAGCGTTGGGATACATGAACCATGTTTCTTTAGTCTTTCATGCATAGTTAGTTTACATTACTTAATTAGTTAGCTTTCATTTATTAGGAAGTTGCTTTCAAACAAATCATCATCTTTCCTGTCCGTTCGGTGAGTTGAGTGTTAGGTTAGTCGTCTTCTCTAGTTTTCATCATGCCTTGCATCTTAGTCCCTGAGTTCGATATCCGACTTGCTCGAAAATTACTTATGCGACCAGTTTGCACTTGAATCAAATTTAGCACGTACTAGAGACACATTTAGAGTCGCGTCAAGTTTTTGGCGCCATTTTCGGGGACTAAGTAGATATTTTAGGTTAGTTGAATTAATCTAATAATCTAACTCAAAAAAATTTCACAAAAATCCAAAAAACAAATCAGAAAATTAAATAAAAATTCCAAAAATATCCTCCCCATCCCTAAATGCAAAACACTCCTCCTAATCCCATCATCCCTAGAGTACATGAAAATCCTACCATCGAACTTACCTCCGAGTGTCCATATACCCCAAACGCACCAGCTTTCGGGGTTCCACCTCCCACACCGCCCAACTCCATCACGAGTCACATAGCTAGTCATACGTCTAGAGCGTCCGATGAGGAAGTTAAATCTTGAGGAGATAACGTTATGTCAGATCAAGGTAGTTACGGAATGGGTGAGCGTGAGTTACCATACCACCCCATAAGAGACCTCTTAGATGCCGAGAGAACCGTCACTCCGAGATATATTATACGCCAGTATAATGCGGGGCAATTTTGTTTTTATAATGGGATGATACAAATCCACCCTACATTCCATGGTATGGAGAAAAAAAAAACCCTACCTCCATATTAAAGAGTTCAAGAAGGCATGTGAGACTTTCAATGACCAAGCTTGCACTCAAGATGTTGTACGCCTCAAGCTTGTCCCCTTCTCCCTGAAGGGTAAGGCCAAGAGTTGTCTATGGTCTTTGGCACCGAACTCGATTAGAATGTGGAGGGATATGCAAGCGAAGTTTCTTCCAGCACATTGAATCAACCCCATTAGGGCTCAAATTCAAACATTTAGACAAAATGAAAATGAGCTTTTTGATAGATATTGGAAGCGTTACAATGAGTTACTTAATATGTGCCCGCACCACTGTTTTGAGAAATGGAGACTCATCTCCTTTTTCCATCACGGTCTAAATTTAAGTTCCAAGCAACTCATTAAAACCATGTGCCTCAGGGAGTTTCTAGGTTTAAACACGGACAATGTGGAGTCCCACTTTAAGTATGTCACCGAGACAACTCAAACGTGGGACACATCAGATCTAAATACCCAACCCAAGCCAAGACACGCATCCACGGCTCCTTCCACATCCGTAATCTATCATTTGGATAAGGAATCCGAACTTAATCTCCAAATTAATCAACTAGCATAGCGGCTAGAGAACGTAATTGAGTCTAAGGGGAGAGACACATCTGACTCCACTCGAGCTTTAATAGAGGAGGTTTGTGCGATTTGTGAGGCCGGACATTCAACGAAGGAATGCCCGATGATATTCACCTATAAAGTGATACTTCAAGAGCAAGTGGAAGTGGTAGGAGCTTTTAAGGGTAATTTTAATGCCCCTCATGGAAATTTATATACCCTTCGTGGTTGAACCATCTCGGTTTTAATTATGGGCAACCACAAGCAATAATGAATCCTAATTCACAAGTTTCCCTCATCCGCCACAACTCCATCCTTTCCAACAATCTCTACCTATGCAATCACAACCTCATACGCCTTATATTACCCCACTGTGTAGAAATCTCGATGACACTTCAAACCAATTCTTGCAAACTCAGTTAGCGATTAAGGCTCAAAACACTCAAAATTTTATCGAATTACAGGCACCGTTGTCTAAGTTATAATCCTCCCTAAGTTTCCAGGAGAAGAGAAAATTTCCCTCCCAAGGTCAAAATAGTGTTAGCTATACTTTCGATGATAACAAAGAGAAATGTCAACCCGTTACATTTTACATAGTGGGAGAGCAAGTGATTTATCACCTCCCCCACACGACGAGCTTAATGACAAGGAGGTTTCGCCCGGTACGAAAGAGGCCGAAGATGTTACCTTCAATGAGAGTGACAATGATGACAATAGTAGGCCCAAGGTAGTAGTAATACCCCCTAACGCCGCTCTTTAGCATCGACGATTGGTTACTCTTCCAAAAGGAGCCATCCTTGATGATATCTTAGAAGTTTTTAAACAAGTCAAGCTTAATTTACCTTTTCTCAAGGCAATCAACCGAATTACCGCTTATGCAAAGTTTATTAAGGACTTTCTAACGGTTAAGCGTAGGCTAAAGGTAAAGAAGAAAGTATTTCTAGAATAAAATCTTAGCTCAGTACTATTAAGTGACCTCCCATCAAAGTTTAAAGATCCGGGTGCACCCACTATTTCGTGCATCATAAGAGAGAGCCGGATTGAGAGAGCGCTTTTAGATTTGAGGGTGAGTGTTAATATTATCCCGTATTCCATCTATCGACAACTCTATTTAGGAGACCTTAAGCCCACGAAAATACTCTCCAACTCGCGATCGTTACTTGAAGATACCCCGAATGATTATTGAGGACGTGATCATCCAAGTTGACACCTTTTACTTTCCAGAAAATTTTATCATTTGGAATACGGAGCCCTTCTCTTCCTCAAGTAATCATGTTACCATGATCCTTGGCCTCCCATTCTTATCTATGGCTAATGCGTTGATTAACACACGCAACGGGCAAATGCAGTTCACGTTCGGGAATATGACTCTCGAGACTAATATCTTAAACATCACTAAGCAATAGGGTGATGAGGACGATTACCTAGAGTCGAATCTCAGAGAGGAGGTAGTAAACGAGCATATAGAGAGTAGTTATAGTGGGAATTTGCTAAGAGCATGCCTTATTTTGACTAGTGAGAGCGATAGGGCGTATACCGATTTCGAGAGTGAGGTGAAAGAGTTGAAGGATATTTTATATGAGAGTGCGAGTGATGAGGATGTAAGAGACGTTAGTTGGGCCTCTCGATTCAAGGAATTACCAGCAAGGGAGTCACACATGGTTCCCTCAAATGAGAAATTTCCCACCCTCAATTGAAGAAAGTATTCTCAAACGTAAAATATGATTATTTGGGAGAGGATGAGACATTTCCAGTTATTGTCTCCTCGAGCTTGAGTAAAGAACAAGAGGGTAAGCTATTAGATATTTTGAGGTAGCACCGTAGTTCTTTTGGTTAGAGCATCGCAAATTTGAAGGGTATAAGTCCCCTAATTTGTATCCATAAAATCCACCTCGAGGAGAACGTGAAGCCCTCGAGGGAGATGCAGAGGCATTTGAATCCCACAATGAAAGATGTAGTGAGGGTGGCAAATTATTAAATTATTGAATGCGGGCATCATCTACCCCATTTCGGATAGTAAGTGAGTGAGTCTTGTTTAAGTAGTCCCGAAGAAGTCGGGAATAACTGTGGTCGAAAATGCAAAGGGTGAGCTTATTCCACAACGTACCACTACCGGGTGGCACATTTGCATTGACTACCGGAAGCTCAATGTTGACACTAGGAAATATGACTTCCCCTTACTATTTATTGACCAAATGCTAGAGCGAGTAGCAAGGCACCCATTTTATTGCTTTCTAGACTGTTATTTCAGGTATAATTAAATTGAGGTATATGTGTTGGATCAAGAAAAGACGATGTTCACATTTTCTTTTGGCACGTTTGCCTAAAAATGTATGCCTTTTGGATTATGTAATGCACCCGCGACCTTTCAATGGTTCATGCTTAGTATTTCTAGCGATATGGTCGAGAGAGGACTAGACGATTTTAGTGTTTTCGACCCCTCTTTTGACCACAGCCTCACTAATCTTGAGAAGGTATTAGCTTGATTTGTGGAAAAGAACTTGGTACTGAATTGGGAGAAGTGTCATTTCATGGTTACCGAAGGCGTAGTTCTTGGCCACATCATTTCGTCCAAAGGTATTGAAATAGATAAGGGAAAAATTGATGGCATTGTTGATCTTCACCCACCTAACTCACTAAAGGATGTTCACTCTTTCTTGGGCCATGCGGGTTTCTATAGTAGGTTTATTAAGTACTTTAGTGCCATTTCTAGGCCCTTAAGCATCCTACTTATGAAGATGCCTCATTTGAGTGGAATGAAGTGTGCCAAAGTGCTTTTGAAAAATTAAAAAGCACGCTAGTTTTCGCTCCCATTATGGAAGCTCCGGATTGGTCCCTTCCATTCGAGCTTATGTGTGATGCGGGTGATTACGAAATTGGGGATTTTGGGGGGCAAAGAAAAGATAAGAAGTCTCACGTCATCTATTATGCTAGTCGGACCTTAAGCGGATCCCAATTTAACTACTCCACTACGGAGAAAGAATTGTTAGCCATAGTCTTCGCCCAAGATAAATTCTGCTCTTACCTTATCGGCTTTTCCTTTAAATGTTTAACCAAACACATGGTTCATCGATCGAAGAAAAGTGGCACGTGTCAAACGCCGATCGTTATTTTCTGTTCATCGCCTCAATAAAAAAACCTAAAATTATGACTACACTCAACGGGGGAGTATAGCGGCCAAGTCCGGGTATCGAAAATCCACAGAGATGAGTTGCTAGAATTTATAAGGTTTAGTATTCCTAAATAAAAGTGTAAAAGATGATTATACACAAAAAGGAAAAGATGCACAAAAGGGAAAGATTAATCTAGGCGAGTGTATTTAAACTAGATTAACAAAGCGGTAAAAACTATAGGTTGCGTCAAATATCCCTCACCCGAGTTGATTAGTATAAAATGGTCACATGGGTCGACGAGTTATTTAGTCTGCGTCTTATTTTGACAGTTAATTAAATCAAGAGTTGTCAAACCCCTAAATTCACATAGCAGTCTAATATGATTTTGGCGTCAACAAATACCCCTGAAATTACGCACGCAAGGTCGTAATCACGGAGCATACATGATATACCCCGTCAAATATCCTAGGCGCAATAACTAGGACAACACACTCGAAATAGACCCGTAAAACCCATCACCAAAGCAAAGCAACCTGTCAACCCAAAATGAGTTCAATCCGACACAACCTAGACTAACTTAGCTAGAAAGTATGTAAATAAACGCGGTAAATAAACGCGATAAAACTACACTAGAAAGCGATAAATTAAAGCATGTAAATAAAGAAATTAAATTAACTACAAAGCAAGAATTAAAGAAATACAAACTATATTAATTGGTAGGGAAGATGAATAGTGCACACTTACAAACCCAAATAGGTGTCAAACCAAGAGAGGAAGACGAATGAGCTCTCCACCTCCAAAACCTAACCTAAAATATCTTCTAAAACTAAGTGTATCTATATATATCTGATTATTACAACAAAAAACCTTTATATAGTAAGTTGGAATTAATTTTGAAAAAAAAAGGAAAAAGAAAATAAAAGGGGAAAATATCACAGAAAACAGGGGATCGATTGATCGGCCCCTTTGGTCGATCGATCGATCGAGAACATATTTGCCCACTATAAAGCTCGAAGGATGAAAAATTTGGTTGATCGATCGATCAAGCAGGGTTGCATCAATCTTCCTCCTATTTTGGTGTAGTTGGAAATCTTTTCTGCCAAAAGTGTCGTAACTTCTTCGTTAGGGATCGGAATCGCGCAGCGTTTACGACCATGCGAAGCTCGCTCAGAGGGATACAACTTTCGTGAAGATGTTTGGCCAGGTGCCCAAACTGTGAATTAATCGAATTACCCTTGCACGTGCAGATATGTACGGAACTTGAGCGGAATGCGTTCGAACTTCATACTTGGTACCTAAATACCTACAAAAGTTCAATTATACCTCATATAGCATGTTAACAATATAAATTCGTGGTTGTCTGGCTAACGTGCATAAATATAGAGATTAAGACACCTGAGGGGGCTAAAATGCGTAGGTTCGAGGGTAGAAATATGCAATATTCGGTACGAATCACCCCCCTAACTTACACATTGGTAGTCCCAAGCAATGGAATAGGATGCAACAAGAACTACAATCAAACCAAAAGCAGGATATAAGTACAAAAATATGGTATAAAAGCATAAGGCCACTTTCGTGGGCGATTCGATTGCATTTAACGTATGCAATAAGCCGTTAAACCCCTAGGTTATCCCAGTGGACGAGTGTCGTCTCGTGAGGATTTTTAGGGATAAAACCCACAAACATCATATGGTTTCCTCAAAATAAGCCCAAACAAACATGCGACAAGCCCAATAATAGCGAAAAAGATTTCAAATGCATTATTAGCCCAATGAACGAATTCAAACAAAAGTCCAAATCATTAACATTATAGAATGCACCTCATAGAATTGAAACCTTAAAATGTGGAAGGGGATCAAGCACATGCAAAGTGTGATTTGGAAAAAACTTAAATAAATCAGAAAAACGTTAAAGCAAGCATATATTCAATCCTCACGGGCATTACACTCATCAAATGAATTCACTCGAAACAGGGAGTTAACACACGGGACATGCGGGCATTAAGAGTAAATGTAAATGGAAACTAGGCCGCACACATGTCACAAATGAAGAACGCTATATAGAAAATTAAAATTGTAATCTCACTGAAAGATATCGCACATATAAAAGAGGCGAAATGCATTTTCACAGATTATCAAAACTACTTCAACTTTTAAATTAAATGCACCCTAAGATCACATAGGACTTCAATAGGGTTGTAATGTAGGTTAGGCTAGGGTATAAAACGAAGGATATGTATGTACGGATTCAAAGTGTTCGGAATGAAAAATTGGAATAATGGGAAAATGCGGGCAAAATCAAAATTGGAAAATAAGTTTCAAAAAGCATTAGATATAACAATTAGAGAGTAATCGAAGCATATTGAACACTATATACACAACATTTACAACTTTCTCTTTCCTTTTCTTTTCTTCTTTTTCTCATTTTTCTATTTTTGTTTTTTTTTTGCTTTCCACTTCTCTTTTTCATCTTTTTTCACTTCTTTCTTTTTCTTTACTTTTCTCCCTCTCATATGCCTAAATTGCAACCGCAACATAACCACAAAATTCAATCCCAAGTAACATTCCAAACAAAGGTATGGAAGGTGTATATATGGTTTATAACTCCAATGTGGAGTTGGTTATGGGATTGGGGTTATGAAACAAAAGGCTAATATTTAGGCTCAAAGGGGTTGACGAGGGTAGACATTTATGGTGAGGTCAAGGCTAATATGGGAGATATAACAAAGATGGCATATGATCATTTCTAAAAAGTTTACGCAATTCTCGAGTCAAAACAAACTTTGAAAATCATGCTAGAGTAATACATTTCATATATGAACTCAATTAATGAACGATCAAATGAAAGAATAGTGAGATTACCAACGCATTCAACGTTTTCAACGAGGAAAGAAAAGTGTATAACAATCACAAACGACGAAAGGTACAAAGCTTAGTCGGTGTAAGTATATACAATGCAACAAAAGATTACTGAGTTATAAAAATCTTAAACCAAATCAATAGAGCAAGAAAAGTGCATGTGCTCATGGGATTAAAGTTTAATTCATGAAGTTATTCATAATATCAATGGTTTGAGGACTAAAGTCTAATAACTTCTAAAATTGAGAACATGCATCATTGGGTTGTCAATTGGATCGGGCAATTATTAAAATTTATCATCGAAAACAAAGGAAGAATGCCCAAAAAGGAGAAAAAATAAATAAAATCTTTTTGAAAATTTTAATTTTTCTAAGAAAAGCATACTAAGTAACTAAAATGTGAGCAAAAACATGGACTAAATAAAGAAATTGATAGAATATGCCACAACCCCTAACTTAAAACCTGACATTGTCATCAATGTGAATTAAGAACCAAGTTAAAGAGAGGAAAAGAGCGATATTACCCAAAATTGGAGCGATCCCCATAAGAACAAGTTCAAAGAATCTACAAAACAAGTTAGTACCGAGCATAGAAAAAACAAATAACAAAAAGTTAACTAATTACACTAGACTAAATTAGAAAAGGAAAGAAAAGATAAAAAAATAAAAAGCTAACTATATACAACCTACTATGTAGGCTTCACACTAACTGTACACTAGAAGTCTAAATAGTTGAGGGTCCACCGTGAAAATGATTTGACTTTGGAGGATAACTGGTGTACCCTCACACTCAAGCATGCCTTCCGAAAAATATGAATTCCGTTTGAATAACGGAAGGCATGTGTAAGGCGTAAGAAAGGAACCACTGTCAATTAAAAGTTTTGGAGGGACGATGGGGGATTTGGATTGAACGAGTGAAAAAAACATGTGGGGATCGGGGAAAGCAGAATATCCTCCCAAGGATTTTGAAATTGCAATGGGAGGTGGCGCACATGAAGGCACAGATGCGTTCATGGAAGGCGACTCGAGTAAGTACTCCTCAACGGTGAAAAGGTTTAATACATTAAAGTTTGAAAGCGATTCATCGGTTACTTGTGACGGTGTGATAACAAAAAATGAAAATGGGGAGGAAAGAAATTCAAACTCAAGAGATGAATCATCATTGCTTGAAGATTGAGTTTCGAAGGAAATAAGATCAATTTCAATGAAATGTTCTTCTTTGGGGGCCAAAGAAGAAATCATTTCATTGCAAATAGATATTACGTCATTTTCATCCTCACTTTCAATATCTATTACGCAATGGGCAAAGTCAACAATGATTTGTTCCAAAGTAGGCACAAAGTCCTCATTTGGTTAAAAACATTCCTCGACTTCAAAAGTCTCGAAAGCAAAATCGTCGTCGGATTCAAATAATAAATCCAATTCATATTCCCACAAACGATTTTCTTCACGATAACGATTTTCGAGTTTCTCATTCTCAAGCATACGCAAGCCCTCGCCAAAAGTCATAGGCAGAGGTGCGGATTCTTGAAGATGCGAACTTTGAAAATTACCATCGGACTTAAACTTAAACTCATTATTATAAGAATTTTAAAAACTATTGCAATTCGTTTCAAAATTCCTATTATAAGGAATTAGAGGCCCAAAATCATTATCATCGTCATCAAAATTCCAATAACCCAAGTTTTGTCTTTCGTTATACTCGCTCAAAGTCATATTTGAATTTGTACTTTTTTGGGACTCTAAGTATTGACCGAAAGTCATAGGATTACGAGAATTTTGAGAATTATAACAATGATTACCGAAAGAATTTGAATAAAACATGCTTACCCCCAAAATGCCTCGAAGTGGCGAATTCCACAAAGTAGATGCGCGCGGAAAAATTCAAGCATTTCTTGGCACTTAAATGTAGAAGTCCTACAAAAATATTAGCAAAAAATACAAATAGAACGAAAAATACTACAAAATACTAAATCAAATAAATTCTAAAACAAACTCATCCCCGACAACGACGCCATTTTGATCGATCGATTAAAAGTGGCGCGTGTCAAACGCTGATCGTTGTTTTCTGTTCACCGCCTCAATACAAAAACCTAAACTTATGACTACACTCAACGAGTGAGTATAGCGGTCAAGTTTTGGTATCGAAAATCCACAGAGCCGAGTTGCTAGAATTTATAAGGTTTAGTATTCCTAAATAAAAAGTGTAAAAGATGATTATACACAAAAAGGAAAAGATGCACAAAAGGGAAAGATTAATCTAGGCGAGTGTATTTAAACTAAATTAACAAAGCGGTAAAAACTATAGGTTGCGTCGAATATCCTTCACCCGAGTTGATTAGTATAAAATGGTCACATGTGTCGACGAGTTATTTAGACTGCGTCTCGTTTCGACAGTTAATTAAATCAAGAGTTGTCACCCCCCTAAATTCGCATAACAGTCTAATATGATTTTGGCGTCAACAAATACCCCAAAAATTATACACGCAAGGTCATAAGCACAGAGCATATATGATATACCTTGTCAAGTCTCCTAGGCACAACAACTAGGACAACACACTCGAAATAGACCCATAAAACCCATCACCAAAGCAAAGCAACATGTCAACCCGAAATGAGTTCAATCCGTAACAACCTAGACTAACTTAGTTAGAAAGCATGTTAAAAACGCGGTAAATAAACATGATAAATAAACGCGATAAAACTACACTAGAAAGCGATAAATGAAAGCATGTAAATAAAGAAAGTAAATTAACTACAAAGCAAGAATTAAAGAAATACAAACTATATTAATTGGTAGGGAAGATGAATAGTGCACACTTACAAACCCAAATGGGTGTCAAACCAAGAGAGGAAGAAGAATGATCTCTCCACCTCCAAACCCTAACCTAAACTATCTTCTAAAACTAAGTATATCTATGTATCTCTGATTATTACAATAAAAAACCTTTATATAGTAAGTTGGAATTAAATTAGAAAAGAAAAGGAAAAAGAAAATAAAAGGGGAAAATATCGCAGAAAACAGGGGATCGATGGATCGACCCCTTTGGTCGATCGATCGATCGAGCACATATTTGACCACTATAAAGCTCAAAGGATGAAAATTGAGGGGTCGATGGTCGATCGATCGATCAAGCAGGGTTGCATTAATCTTCCTCCTCTTTTGGTGTAGTTGGAAATCTCTTCTGCCAAAAGTACCGGAACTTCTTCGTTAGGGATTGGAATCGCGCACCATTTGTGGCAATGCGAAGCTCGCACAGAGGGATACAACTTTCATGGATATGTTGAGCCAGGTGCCCAAACTATGAATTGACCGAATCGCCCTTGCGCGTGTGGATATGTACGGAACTTGAGCGGAATGCGTTTGAACTTCATACTTGGTACCTAAATACCTACAAAACCCCAATTATACCTCATATAGCATGTTAACAATATAAATTTGAGGTTGTCTGGTTAACGGTCGTAAATATAGAGATTAAGGCACCCGAGGGGGCTAAAATGCGTAGGTTCGAGGGTAGAAATATGCAATATTCAGTACGAATCAGCGACTTTTAAGTAAATCCTTTCCAAAAAGGATTCTAAGTCGCGCCTCATAAGGTGGATCCTACTCTTACAAGAATTTAATTTATCCACAAAAGATAAGAAATGAGTAAAAAATATCGTAGTCGACCATTTGTCGAGGGTTTTGTCCGATGTACCTAGTGATCCCATACCCATAGACGAGTACTTCCCCAAATGAGTAATTATTTTCCACTTACTCTCTCCCCTGATTTGCGTACATGTGAATTACATGATCATGGAATCCGTTCCCCCCGATTGGGCATCGCAAGAGAAGTGGAAGTTTCTTACTTAGCCATGCATGTTCTTTTATGATGACCTATGCTTATTCAAATATTGCGCGAACCAAATCATCTTAAGATGTGTGTTGAATGATGAGATTTTTAGCGTCATCCGATCTTATCATACGAAAACATGTGGAGGCCATTTTTCCATGAATAAGACAACCGCTAAGATCCTTCAAAGCGGTATCTACTGGCCCACGATCTTTCGGGATGTAAATGCTTATTGTAAATCATATGATAGATGCCAAAGGATTGGATCTATCACTCAGCGTGACATGATGTCGTTGACCCCCATTCTCGTCATTGAGATATTCGATTGTTGGGACCTCGACTTCATGAGTCCTTTACCTCCCTCTTTTGGTTTCTTGTACATCCTCGTCGCGGTAGACTATGTGTCGAACTGGGCTGAGGTCGTAGCTACTAGGATGAATGACAATAAGGTGGTGATAAATTTCATCCAAAAACATATACTTTTTCGCTACGGTCCCTCGAAAGCGATTATTAGTAATAACAACAAGCACTTGTGCAATAGGTCGTTTGAGAAACTTATGAGAAAGTATGGTGTCGCCCACAAGGTTAGGACGACGTATGCCCCATAAACAAACGGACAAGTCGAGTTAGAAAATTGTGAGATAAAGAATATTATTGAGAAGATCGTTGATCCTAACCGAAAGGATTGGTCTCTCCGATTAAACGATGCGTTATGGGCTTACCGGACCACCTATAAGAACCCCCTTAATATGTCCCCATTCCTCTATGTCTATGGCAAGACTTGCCATCTCCCTGTGGAGATAGAGCATATAGTGTATTAGGCAATTAAGTGGTTGAACTACAATCTAGATAAAGCCGGTGAAGTGAAAAAACTCCAATTGCACGAGTTGGAAGAAATACATAACGATGCGTATGAAAGCGCCCGAATTTCCAAAGAACGGATGAAACTCGTACACAAGCGCACGATCAATCGAAAATAATTCTATATCAATCAAAAGGTGATCCTTTATAACTCGCGCTTACACTTGTTTCCCGATAAGTTGCGTTTTAGGTGGATCGATTCGTTTTTAATTAAGAAAGTGTTTCCCCACGGTGTGATAGAGTTAGAGAATCCGAGGGGTGGGGATACATTAAGGTTAACGGACAACTCTTAAAGCCATACCTTGAGGCGTTCGTTGAGGAAGTTGATACAATTTTGTTGTCGGACCCCGTTTATGGGTTGTTGCACCCCCGACGTGTATGGGGTGATTCGTGTTGTATCATATCGAGTCTAGTAGGTTAGGTTAGGTATAGGTACGTGGGTTAGGAGTTAAGAAAGGATATGAGCATCATTGCACTACATGTGAGAGTGTAAGGCGATTCGAGGTGAACTTTTAGGCATTTCGAGCTAAAATTTGGGTAGAAAAGCATTGTCCATGGTTCGGGAGTCAAGTGGGAAGAGTTCCAACACTTAGTTTTTTAAAGGGTTTGAAGAAAAATTAGGGGACTATACTGGAATCGCGAACCAGTTTGCCCTGACCTTCTTTATAGTGTCCGACTGGCTCGGCATATCAGGTCGAAAAAAAATATATGACAGAACCGCTTTGGATCCTGTGCAAATCGGTTCGATTATTTGGGTTGTCAAATTCATTCCCCCTCCTCTTTTTCCAGTATTTACCCCCTCCCATCCGAAATTTACCCTCCCAAATTTCCACACACACCCCAAATTCATCCCTTTTCACCTCCCTCCACTATTCCTCCCCCCTTCGCAACAAATCCCAACCCCCTCCACCTATAAATTCACCCCTCACCCCCTCCATTTCCCCCCACCACTTCCAAACTCTTCCTACTCCAACTCTGGCATAATCATTCCCAATTTCCAACCAGTGGACAACCGTGGTCCCCTCGTTGAGAAATACGACTCCACTATCATTGAGGACGAAGAAGTTGATATTTACCGTTCTATCCAAGAACGAGATTGGATATACACTCATTTCACCGTCGCTCGCACCCTTCACATCGATCAGAAAGTCCTCTAGAACCAGCTGCCCAACGATCTCGTCTCACTCTTCCGCCACATCGGATTGTGCCACTACTTGGCCACTATGGAGGATGATGTGTGTACCAAGGAGTGCCTCAATTTCTATGGCACTCTAGTCAAAATCAACAGCTCTAATTATGAAGCATGTGTTGACCGTCAACGCATTCCTTTTTCGCTCCAACAAGTCATCAAAAAATTACGAGCCAAATGAGTTCCCGATCCCGCACAATATGACTACCTTGTTGTGGGTACCGAAATCGACACACACTCTTGCCTAGCCACCCAATCGCAATTGGGTTTGAGAATTTTTTTCGGTGGGGAGCTCGATGAGAGGGAGCGTCTTGCCTTCCTCATCACTTGCGGGTCCGTTATCCAAGCCTCCAACAATTCAGCATTGCGGGTTCGCCAAGCCAATTTTCTCTACCACCTCCTCGATAACACAGCTCGCATCCACCTCGACGTGCTTATGTACGCCGAAATTATTCACGACGACTATGATAGGATCAGCAAGGTGTCCCTTCCAGATGCTCGGTTTTCCACTTCTATACTCAAGGATGCTGGAGTTACCCCACCGATTTGCCTCCCAAAGGCCATTAGTCAACAATCTCTCTCTAAGAACGTGCAAAAAATGGAGGTTGTTCACCTACCTCCACCAGTGGCGGAGAACATCGAAATGGAGGAGGAGGAGGAGGAGGAGGAGGAGGAGGAGGAAGAGTATGATGAAGCGGCAGACCCGGATTACGATCCCGATTCAGAGGGGGTCTACCATCGTATTAATGACTTAGAGGCTCGGTTCAATACTTTTATAAGTGATTACCGGCACGACACGAGCATGGTGATTAGGCTCCAGACGAAGATGTACCGGATGAGAGTGGGACCGGGTGTCTCACTTCCGAGCTACTTTGATGATCCATATTCCCCGGACCCCAATGCACCCAGCTCGTCTAATACGCCACCCCTGTAGCTCTCATGTTGTTGTGTTTGGTGCTTCTCTCATTATATAGTTCTTCTTATGCTTCATTTTCTTTTTTCTTTTTTTTGGCAAGAACTATGTAATTCTATCTTTCTTTCCCGCATTGTAATTGTTATTTGTTATTAATACAAAAATGTTGCATTTTAATATTTGTTGTTTTTTATTCCGCACTCTTCTTATATTATAGATTTTAGTCCTTTTCATTGAGGACAATACAAAGTCTAAGTTAGGGGGTACACGTGCCTCCTTAAAAAAAATCTCACAATTTTCAAAATGCCAAAAATTCCAATAAAAATCGAAAATTTAAAAAAAAAATAAAAAAATTTAAAAAAAAAGCCAATTTTTTTTTTCTTCAAAATAAGTAAAAATTAGAATTTAAAATTTTCAAAAATATCATAAAATTTTTGTTTGAAGTCTCAATCCATATAAATCAAATGCACTAAATCGAAATTGACCCAAAACGAAAATTGAGCGAAAAAAGATAACTTTACGAATAAGTTTGGAGATAAACTAACCCGGTGAGATTTCGAGCCTATCATCTTTTGCGAGTAATTAAACCAATCCGAGTTAATGGTTAATTCAAAGTTCAATTTAGCATTGAATAAGTCATTGAAGATCTCTATTTCTTTGTTTTGATCGGTTACGAAAAACGAGTGGATGCCGTCTTGAAAAGGCACTAAAAATATCTCTAAATTAAATGAATCTCGATACGCATATGGTAAGACAATTAGTAATTCGGATAAATAAAGTTAGGCCCTCGCTTGATACCCAAAAATATTAGCCGTAAAAAGTTGTGAAATATAGCCTTTTGTAAACCAATTTGATCCCATAATGATATTCATTTTCGTTTGATAACCCGAAAAATCTATTTAGCCCGGAGTTGTGAAAAAATAAAAATTCATCAAGCATGTCCAAATGGTGCAATAAAAAAGAGCATGAAAAAAATAGAAAAATAATGCTCAAACAAAAATAGAAAGAAAAAAAAATTAAAAATGAGGAAAATATGAAAAAAATTAGAAAAAGAGCAAATGCCGAAAAAGTGCTAACAGACATCGTAAGCAAAATTTCTAACTCCGAATTTTCCAACCATTCTCATTTCAACCAATGCACCTTATAACTTGAGAAAGTCTTAACTGAGTCCGAATAAAGAAATTAATTACCATGTGGAGAGCTAAGACATAAAAAGATAATAAGAGAGATTAATTGGTGTGGATAAGAGTCGATGTTTTTCGTTTTCCAAGAATCGTATCCGGTGATGAGATCTATTCACCTCAAATATTTTGTCTTTCAAGTTGTGTGCGTGAATTCGTGTTTCAATACATTTACTCTTAAAAATCACGCACACCGAGAGAACTAGCTATATTCCGAGAGATTCATTTGTTAAAGTATCCCGCGAGAATTGAATCAAAATGATTTTCGAAAAGTAACGTAATGAATAATCGGTGGAAGTTGGCGATTTAATTCTCAGCTTCGCACACACACACTACGAATTGAGACTCTTGAATATTAATTTAAAATGACTATTTTTAAGGAATTTAAGTTGTACAATTTTTAAGTATTTTGATTTTTCTTTGAGTTGAAAAATAAATTTTTTGGGTATATTCACTGCAAACCCTCATGAGACACCACTCGTCCTACTAGGGTAGCCTAGGGGTTTAACGGCTTGTTTCATATGCTAAATACAATCGCTTGCCCGTGAAAAAGGCATTATATCATAATAAGATATTTCTGTATAAGTGTTTGACCTTGCATGATACTTTTACATTGCTCGGGACGAGCAAAGTTCTAAGTTAGGGGGGTTTGATTCGGTGTTAATTCTTCACACTTATCCCTGTAATTTAGCTACATTTATCATCCTGTGCGATGTTAATTACATGATTTTATCTCGTATCATTGCGATTAATGATTTCCTGCGAGTACACCGTGTTTTGTGTATTTTTCTTACTTTGTGCAGATATTCAATATACTTGAAAGAAAGAGAGAAACCGGAATGAAGATCAGAAATCAAGAAGCAAAGTCAAGGGCAAATTCGTAATTACACAACATGAATCTGGATGCGGGACCTATAGAAAAGATAAAGTTCATGATCTCACGAGTCCGTAGGAAGAAACAACACCCGAATTCGAGTCTCAGTTGTGAAGTTGTGAAGTTATGAAGATATGAAGATGAGGAAAATTTAAGGAAGAAATAAGGAAAAATCAAGGTGCGAACCGGTTTGGCCCCAAGGGGAACCGGTTTGGTTTTTCTAGAAAGTTTGACTTCGGTACTGGAACTGTGAACCCATTCGATTGTCTGACAAATTTTTCTATTATATCCTTGTAAAAATAAGAGTTGTGCATTGTTTAAACTCTTGTAAAAATGTGGTAGTTTAATATCTCTTTTATTCTAGAGATAGATTGGATATTTTTTACCCTAATTTGAGAGCAATAAGGAGGCAAGAACCCTATGAGATTATTTTCTTAATTAAGTTGTATACTTTTGGATCTTTCTCAAGTAATTCTTCAATATAAGTTGTTTGCTTCCCCTTGTTCTTCATTAATCATTATTTTTTTGGTATTCTCGATAGATTTTGTGCATATTAATCAATTCTTGCATGCTTAGCTATAATTTTATGATGAAGATGAATCCATGCAACGTAGAAATTTTGTCAACTAGTATTTTCTCCATATCCGACTAAATTTTAAAGGGTTGGGATACATGAACCCAATCCGAGGTGTTTCGCATAAATATAGAACATATTCTTGAATTAAATGAATAATTGAAACGTGATATTCTGTTCGTATAACCATCGTAAGACTTTTAACTTTGTTTGCCCTAGGTAACCGGAGTTTTTAAGAGTGCGACGCCCATGTTTACAATCTTGTCACGTGCCTAGATTTTAATCATGATCATATATCGTGTGGGTTAATTCCCACATATATGTGATGCTTGAAAGGAATTGAAGGTTTCTTTTCAATTAAATATTTAGTTCTTGATACATTTTATATGTGAAATTACTAAGGGTCGGAGGAGTGTATCCTAATCTTACATTTCTCATATAATTTACAGCCTTGTTTCTTTAGTCTTGCATGTATAGTTAGTTTACATTATTTAATTAGTTTGCTTCCGTTCATTAGGAAGTTGCTTTCAAACAGATCGACATCTTTCACTTCCGTTCGGTGAGTTAAGTGTTAGGTTAGTCGTCTTCCCTAGTTGTCGTCACGCCTTGCGTCTTAGTCCTTGAATTCGATACCCGACTTGCTCGGAATATTACTTACACGGTCGGTTTGCACTTGAACCGAAATTAGCACGCGCTAGAGATACATTTAGATGTCAAATAGACCCGATAGAGTTATATGTTCACCGCTCTTCACAAAGGTCGAGCTTAAAAAAAAATGAGATTGAAGTGACAACATATTTAAAATCTTCACCAAGTCTTTACCGAAAGCAACATTCCAAAAGTTTATGTATAAGATAGATACGCGCCGACTCAATCATCAGAGAAATGACACGATGAGATGAAGTATCCAACCAGGGGGATCATTCTATCGGGGGGAGAGTCGAAGAACATGATATTTATGGACATATGCGCATTATACTCTTTTTCCTTTAACTAATTTTTTTCTCAATGGGTTTTTTCTTAGAAGTTTTAACGAGACAACATTAATAGCGTCCAACACCGATTCAATGATCATAAAAGTTGTACTATTTTTCCTTCACTTTAATATTTTTTCCACTGGATTTTTTCTTAATAAAATTTTAATAAGGAAACAATCTTTGAATGATGGATATGGTATACATCCAAAAGGAAGTGTCAGATAATGTATTTTAATGTCCACAAATCTTCCATGTATATATCTTTTGGGATATGATCATGTTCTATAAAAGGGTGATCCCCAAATGAATTTAGACACACTTAAGAAATAAAATATTATCTATCCCTCTAAATTATCTCTATGATATCCCTTATTTCACAACACGAAGTATAATTTGACTCGCCCGACTTTTTTCCTCATTTTTATTTTCTATTTTTTATTAGTGAGCTACCAAAAACCCAAAAATACCTCGACACCTAAGTTTGATGGAGGTCAAGAAAATAGGTTTTGGGCAACGCTTGGTGTTGGTCACCCCACCACCCCCACCCTGAACATTTATTTTTTTGCGAGAAACCCCATGAAATAATTTTAAAGCAATTTCTTACAAAGATCCCCATGGCCAAATAAAAAACCCTAGGGTTCTAAAGAATCGAAAGTGTAAATAGCCTTTTGATTCACAAGAAGATGAGAGAAGAAAATGAGAACTTCGGATCATAGAACAATAGTTCGAATAAAAATTAAGAACTTGGGATCTTCAAATACTTTCTTGAAGAGCCCCATCAGTCACAACTCCAACAAACACCTCAATTGCATATATTTATGAAAAATAGGCAATTTGTCAAAAATGAATTATCATTTTTTTACACTATATATAATATAAAGATTTCAAGAGTTTATTCGAGTCACCAAAATACAGAATAGAGGTAACTCTTCAAAGTGCCACATAGGTTACTTCAGTACAATTTTGAAATGCTCAACTTGGGGTTGGAAGTGGCTCCCATAAAACTCATTGTTTTGCTTTCCTTTTTATGAAAAAGATTATGCAATTAAAGCCAAGCATGCACTGTGATGCTAAGAAGCAGATGATCGCAGGTTGGAAATGAATGGCCATCGTATCCTCTATTCGTTGCAGCATATGATGGAAATCTGAGCTCATGTGATCTCTCTCATTCGATAAGCAGAAGACGAAGTTGCCAAAGCTTCTTTAGCAATAAATTCTGCTCTTTTGTCCTTGACAGCGCGAATCTGATCTGCAAGTGAAACTTCTTTTCTCATTCGTTCTCTCTTTATAAATTCCACGTCGAATCTCTCCCACTCTCTGTGATCTTTACTCGTGACATGGCCATTTGTTGATTTCTTTCTGTGAATCTATAGACAAGCAAAAATTAGCATCTTCAAAACAGGGGAACACTAGCAAATACTATATACGTCCCCTATTAATAGTTCTTATTCAAAAACAACAATTTTTAAGGATGGACTCAATCAATGGCCAAGATCAAGACATGTTTACTATCGCACAATTTGCTTCGTTGATTACGTCCAAAAGAGAAAAGTGGACTATTAGTTTGGGACTGACGTAAAAGGAAAACAAGGCTATTAATTTTGGACAGATGAGTATCATATAAGGAAAAAAAATAGAAGGATTGTGCTGTAGAATCCATGGAAATATTATTTAAACGTCGAGGTAAAGAGATAATTAAAAAAACGCTTATTTCTTTTTAAAAAAGGAAAAAGATAAAAAGAAATTTTATACAAATGCACCATCCTATACTTTGGAAATGATTAATGGGTTCGGCCAAGAATCGTTTTGTTTTGCATAATTACATGAAAGGATGATCAATCCTTTCAAAACTTTATCTATCCTCTCATTTATTATTTGTTTTTAAATTTTCCACATATAACATAGTTATTCAGTCTGCAACAATTCATATTACATGCATATCAGTATATGTAGCTGATAAAACTGATTATTGTCCTTCAGGATAGAGATGTTTGTTCAGTCTATGTATATATATATTTATGGACTTTTACCTTGGTTAATCTCTCCTTGAGTTTTAACTCTTGAGCAACAGCTAACTCTTCTTTCTCCTCGTTTGACATTTTGCGTGTCTTAATGTTTTTCTCTCCTCTTACCATTGCTTTCTCTTCCCGCTCTGTTCTCCTCTGAGCAAGCCTCGCAATCTTTTCGGCTTTTGCTTGTGCTGCTCTCTCTGTTCGTATACCTACCATCTCCTTTGCTTTTGCCTTCTCTAGTTCCCACTGAAACTGTTGTAGGATTATCTCTTTCTTCATATCCTCATAGCTATCCCAATCTAGTTCTTGTTGGTCACTCCCACCTTTCTTAGCAGCTTTTGCAATACTTTCTGCCCATGATTGAAAGAATTCCTCCCTTAACCTTTTCCACTTCAACCGCTCTCCCCATAGCCGTATGAGGGATGAGCTTATTCTTGCCTTGGTCTGGTTGCTGCAAGAGAGGCTCGTGCTTTAAATTTCTATTCTTAGAAAATCTCATCTTGCATGTAAGTGTTAATTTAACTCTATGTGCTATACCCAAGATATCCATTCTAAATGATTCAAATGGCTATTTTCGGAGAGTCATGACCGCGAGATCTTGATATAGAAGATGCACCCCTTATTGTGAACCTAATACTCCAGGTGCCCATTTGGTTTGAGTTTTTGTACTTTCCTCAAATCATATATTGATAAATTTACAAATGGTCCTCGTTTAGTCAAAATTTTAACCTTTTTAGTAATTCTAAGACGGCAAATCTTTGTATAAAGTCTCATAATTCAAACAAGAGCTTGAAAAACAAGATGTCAACTTCTTTCGTATAACTCAATTTTTACGGGAATGTAAGATTCCCCTAAAACACAGTATCTCGAAACAAATGGACACAGTAAGTTTGAGATTAAGGAAAGGAATTAGCATCCTGTAATTCAACCTCTTAAAATGACTTATGAGACTTTATATGTGAATCTATCAATCGCAATTCTAGGAAAGCACAAAAACTTGAACACACAAGCACTAGATGTTTTAATGTAGTAACAAAAAAAGTCACGTACATCTCAGGGGATTGGCAATATCTGATAAATATATTCATTTCAGTTTTCAAAGGGAGTATCAATCTATACTTTAAAAATATTGGCAGATGCATCCATCCATAGCTACTAAAGAGTAAGGTTGGAACTGGAAAAGACCTAGTTCAACAGGTGAAACAAATATACAAATCTTGAAAATGGAAAGCAGTATCCAATCAAATACTCCCTCCATCCCAAGTTAAGAGTCCACTATTCCTTCTTGGGTTGTCCCAAACTAGGGGTCCACTTTCCTTTTTTGGACATAATCAACGAACCAAGTTCCAAGTTAATTAACAGAAGTTAATCTTGATCATTGATAGAGTGCATCCTTAATCTATAAAAAATAAAAACATGGACTCGTAATTTGGGACGAAGGGAATATTACATAACTTTGTTCTATGGGTTCATACTTATGTGCTTGTGCTTCATTGATATCTCTTTCACTTTTATATATATATATATATATATATATATATAGAGAGAGAGAGAGAGAGCGAGAGGAAGGGTCACCTACATCATGATGTATACATCACACCATACATCACACCTAGTTCTAGACCCTAAGAAACTTTTTTTTTAACTTTTTTATTTTTTCGCTTGAAATTAACCTTCGAATCAACCCATATTCAAAAAATTGGGTCAAAATACATTTTGTAGCTATTTTTAAAAATTTCACAAAAAACTGCTGACGCAGACCCTTATAAATAAGGTATTTTGAACAGTTTTTTGTGGATTTTTTTAAAAATAGCTACAAAATGTATTTTGACCTAATTTTTTTGAACATGGGTTCATTGGAAGGTTAATTTCAAAAGAAAAATAAAAAATTTGAAAAAAAAAAATTTTTAGGACCTACAACTAGGTGTGATATATGGATGATGTATAGAGCATGATGTAAGTGAGCCTTCTCCTATATATATAGTATCATTTTTTTTAGTCTTTGCTTTTACATCTAATCCTTGTATGCTATTTATTCATATCAATATCTATCTTGTTGCGATTTTTCATTGGTAACCCATGTTCATTTTAGTTCATTATAGTTGATATCATTTTGATATCGCATCATTGTTGGTATATATTGTTCCTTATATGGATTAGTTGTTCTTTTATTGCCATGATTTTTTCGTGTATCTTGTATCTCTCTATACATCATTACATAATATACTTGTTTTTCCATTATGGTTATCATTTGTTTCATTTAGGGGGAGAATTGAATTAATCGGGGAGAAATGGGTTATTTTATGCATCTTAATCTTTGTTTATTCTTGAACAAAAAGGGGGAGAAATGGTATCTAACTCTTTTAATTTGGGGAGATCTAACTTATGGGGAGGCGTCTGTCTTAGGTAGATCATGTTAGACAAAGGGGGAGGATTTAATATTGTTATATTCCCTATTCGTTTAATGGTGTGTTTAAGTGTGCAGGTTTTCATCCATGCGGCAAAGTTTTTTAGTGCAAAGCTTCTCCACATATGTGTCGATCAAACGTCTGTATCTTTTATTTTTGGGTGGGATTGTGTCGTTTAGATGAGCTTGACGGTTCATAGGGTTGTTATTTTGGTTTTGTCCCGGAATAGCCAAAGGGGGAGATTTGTAAGGACAAATTTCCAATTTAGTCAATTTGTAAGTGTTGGCTTAATTCTACATAAAACTACTTGAGTCATAGGATAGAAGTTTGTGACCTTTCAAGCCTATGACACTTGAGTTGAAGACGTAACGGCTAAGTCTAATGAAGATCACATCATATGTCACATTTCGTGCCATGTGTCATCATCAACTTTCCAAAGATCTCTCAGGTATGAATGCATGTTATATTGAGATTGTGATATATTTATATTCTTTGGGTGTTCTTTAAAACATATTTTAAAATGACATTTCTATTTTTTAAAGAAAAGAATAAGTTTTCTGAAAAAAACGTTTGATAAAGTCGTTGGAACGACCTCGTTCGAACGAGGTATCTAACGAGACTACGCTGAAATCTCGTTTGATTTGTCGTTTGTTTTATCGTTCGAACGAACTTCGTTTTTGGAGCTACTGTCTTCTCATTCGATTTTTTTTTTTTTTTTTTTTTTAAAACGACACTGTTTTTTCGTTCGAACAACAAGGTAGTTTCGGCAGTTTTCCAACAGTTTTTTGTTTGACTTCCCACTACTTCGTTTCCCACCTATTTTAGTAGTGCGTGAGTAACCATTTTCTGAAGACTTTTTAAAAAGCTTTGAGAGCATAAACATTCATCCAAAAAGGCTCTTTGTTTTTGTGAATCAAAATGAATTAATTTCCAAAACAAAAACAAGTTTACACCCATATAGTTTACATGATCCAAGTTTCAACATATCATATGCTTTGAGATCGTTGGTTTGGCACCAGGTTTCATTCTCTACCCAAAAGTAATAGTTTCTTGAGGAGGATTCCATTGTCGTGATTGTACATACGGTGGACTCCGCGTGTTTGGCAATAGCTTTGCCCCATCGGTGGATTCCGAGACGTAGGTGGACTGCTACGTTGTGACCAGGCAGAGGTGGAAGGAACGAAGAGCGTCAAGGCTTGCGAGGGCGTCGGGTCGTTGAGTAAGTCTTCTTGTCGTGTCCTTGTATTAAATCCGTACTTAGGGGACTTGTTACTGGGTCGTCCGAGGTTTTCCCATTGTGGATTTTCCTCGTACATTGTGGCGTTGTGGTTGTCTTTAATTTTATCTTGCAAATTCATCTAGATGCATGCTTAGGTTTAACAAGAAAAAAATTAGATTTGACCACAAAAAAGTTGTTTAATTGGTTCTTAATTAAATTGGATAATTTTAGTTTACTTTAATTCAAGTCGAAATCATTAATTTGGCAAAATTCATGTTTGGTTTGATTTGCATAATTTAGAACTTGAATTGAAGTGTTGTTTTTATAAGTAATAATTTAATTTTGAAAGAAATTAAAAATTTGAATTTTTCAGGAACCTACGTTCCAACAAG
The DNA here is from genome assembly GCA_949130495.1 of Sambucus nigra. Lineage (NCBI taxonomy): Eukaryota > Viridiplantae > Streptophyta > Magnoliopsida > Dipsacales > Adoxaceae > Sambucus > Sambucus nigra. The sequence continues at coordinate 215,709,588 of OX422213.1, forward strand.
TGGTATTAGATAATATCTTATAAGCTAAGGAAACTTCGCATTTTCAATAGGATATATTATAAGAATCCCCTCAACTATTACGATCGCTGCAAATGCCGCTCCTGAACTACTAATTTTGCAAAAAACTCCTTAAATTATTCCATCCATTTGCAATCCACCCCTATGTGTCACTATAGGGGTATTTGCACATGGTGTGGGTATTTGAGCATTTTCTATAATTTAGAGGTATTTGCAACACTGGGAGGAATTTGCAACATTGGGGGTACTTTGCGATCAGAATGAAAGTTAAAGAGTCTTTTTTGCATTTTACCCTTTTTTAATGATTTATAATAAGAACAACTGGATACCTATGAGCACGGGGACATTCAGACATCTTCTTTCTAACCTGAAAAGGAGTAGAATTAGTGGCAAGACATTTTAGAACAAGGAAATTACGATACAGAGGCTGAGGATGCTGATAAATTATGCAAGACCTATAACTAAATACGCTAAATGAAAGATAATGATCAAAGATTATAAAAACATAAATGTAACAATTTACGAAGAAGACAATGAGACCGGCAAAGAAAACTCAAAACTGACAGATTCTTACATGACTTCACCTTGGGGTCTCTCATGGCTTCTTTTGTTTTCTGTCTGATCCGCTCACGAGTCTCTGCACATAATGATTTCAAATTACTCATCATTATACATGCAAAGCTTACACTCCATTCATTCCAATTTAAGAATCCATGTTTGAAAGTCAAACTTTGTAAAGAATATTGAAAGTTAAAATAACCACTTGGCCGATACTGAAACTTAAATAAGTGGAATTTTTTTCATTGATTTTCAAAGTGGAATCTTAATTAATATAAGACATACGAAACTCTTAGTATGGACAGAGAGAGTATTCTAAGAATACTGCAAAAGAGAGCTACCTGCACTATGTTTCTTGCCTTTATTCCATGGCACTTTCCCTTTGTTTGCTAATCCAATCTTTCTTCTTCTTTGGTTTTCCTTGTGATCCTCGCAACCCAAACTTTCCATGGTATCATTATAACTACCTAAACTAGTGTCTTTTGAATCAGTACTAAGTTGTTCACAACATTCTACGATGTGATATGCCTCCTTTGGATCAATCTTAGTACCAAATGCTCTACAAGAGCGCAGGTCCGTGACTGAACTGACAAAGCAAAATGAAGGAGACATGTTCTTTACAATAGATACGTGATTATTTGATTGCAGTGCATTTGGTTGAAATTGTGTGCATTCCACCACATAACCAAAAGACGGCGACAAAATGATGCTAGGCGTGCAATTGACAGTCATGTAAGGAACAGAGAGTCTCCTGACAAAAAATCAAATATACGGATGAAATAGAATGCCAGGTCATAAAAAAAACAAAAGACCTTTGAATGTGATAATGATTTATCCATTAATGTTTTACTATTCTATCAAAATGCATAATGTATGCATGTAAATCACCATTATCGGCGGCAGCAACAGCAGAATCAGAGCAGATGGCTTATCCCAAAGTACGAAATACAAACACTTCTAAGAAAGTGACTAGTCTGCGTGGGATACATATCAATAGTGACACCCTTGATAACGTGTTCGACACTTGTTTAAATAAAAAATCTTCAATGTGAACAAGTGATAACACTTGTCCCCACTAACTACAATGCGACCCACAAGTAATGATAATGAGAAGACTTTCTTTTTGTACGGACAAAGAAAGGTATATGTTAGTATAAACAAAATATTTGGCATTCATAATTAAGACTAGGTATCACATTTCTATATTGATGAGTCAGCAGCGTTCACGTGTCCTACTCATGTTTCAAAGTCTCGGTCCCCATATTGGACGCCCCATTTTCAACTCAGTCGCAGTGTCGAGCAATATGTAAAGAGACGCTAATTAGAGAGCCCAAATATTCCCAAAAAGAATAATGAATTTTTAAAAAAAATAAGGATTAATAATGTGGACCTATTAGATAAAGTTCAAAATATCCTTTAATATGCATAGCATTTTCTAATTGATTATGCTGATGCGCGCGTCGGAGTTGTCAGATTTAATATTCCATCATTGGATTGTTTTTCTGTCTTAATATTGATTTATGATAGAATATTGAATCTGACAAGTTCGACGCACGCGCATCAGTGTAATCAATTAGTTATCTGATAAGTTCACATTATTAATCTTATTTTTTTTAAATTCTATTTTTTTTTTGGAATATTTGGGCTCTCTAAATAGCGTCTCTTTGCATATCGCTGGACACCGCAACCGAGTTGAAATAGGGACGTCCAATACGGGGACCAATACTTTGAAACGTGAGTAGGACACCGTGGACACGTAAACGCTGCGGGCACGTCAATATAGAAATGTGATACCTAGTCTTAATTATGACTGACAAATATTTTGTTTATTTTAATATATACCTTTCTATGTGTGTACAAAAAGAAAGTCATATCAATATCATTACTTGCGTACAAAAAGTCTCGTACAAATAAATAATTATTTCACATGTTTATTTCTAAGTTGGCTACCCGTCAGTGGTGCGAAAATGACTGACGAAGCCCGGGGGTTTGGGGACAGGAGCCCCTGAGGCGAATTTTTTGGTTATTTTTTAGCAACAACAACCAACTAAAATTTCAGCAAAAGATTAACTAACATATATTTGAGCAACATAGTGAAAAAAAAAAACATACACAAAATATTAAAATATACTGAAAAAAAATACCCGAAAGTGTGTAGGTAGGGGCAGACAAAAATACCTGGAGGCCAAAGTGGGCGGACCCAAAAAAAAACGGAGGCTGGAGCTGGACCCAAAAAATACCACTTCCGATGTGGTATTGCTTGGTTGCTGCTGCCGAAGCAAGGAGATTGGTTGGGGTTTGGCTACAGCCTACAGCATGAAAGAGGAGAGGGGAGGGAGATGAGGAAAGAGAAAGGAGAGAGGGAGAGAAAGAGGACTTGAAATTGATGAGCTGCTGCCGGTTTTTTTAGGTGGTTGTATATGTTTTAGGTTTTAAGTTATTTAGATAATCACCCCAATACTAGTAGTACCAGTATACCGTGGAAATCTACTACTAATCAATTATTACAATACTCAAAACGACAAATGTAAGAAAACCCATCCTTCTAGCAAACAGAAAATTGAGACAAATATGGATGTAAGGTTGTTTGATACAAAGATCAAATCTAAATCAAGAAGGTGTTCTTCACTATATAAAAGATGGATGATTGAAGTAACAACGAAAAATGATATCTTACCAAAAGAAAATGTGGGGCAGAACAGGGCAGCCGCTGTCTTTGGTCGTCAATTGGGTTGTGATCGGCGCTCGTGGAGGAGGCTTTCAGCCGTATTTTTGGGCGAGTGTGAGTGGAGGAGGGTGTTAGACTTGCAAAGAGATAAGGTACAAGAAACGGGTCCCTCGTTTTGGGGTAAATATATTTGGATCCAATATCAAAAATTACCTCAAATATTTTTTAATACACATTCGGTCCAACTCTTTTATTTTGTATCAAAAGTTCACTTATTCTCTTACTTGTAAAGGTTCGCGCCAGCGACAAAGTAAAGGACTTTTGGGAGGGTTGGATTAAGGGGATCTTCCTATTAAGTCTCATTTATATGAAATATTTCCTAATAGATCCTATCGCAACATTTTTTCCTTAATAGAGCTTATTTGTACATATAATGAATATTCACTGTATGTTTACAAATAGGACCTATTGGAACAAAAATCTTTTTTCACGGGACCTGATGGAGCAAAAATAAAATGTTAAGACCTATTGAACTACAGACTTAGTAAACGGGACTAATTAGTAAAAACCTCTTGGATTAAACGTGTATTAAAAAATATTTGAGGGACTATTTGGTATATACCCCAATATATTTGGATTTATTAGGATTTAAGTCGATATAAGAAAAGTATTAAATGGGTCGCGGCGAGTATATCTCTGTAACAAGGTTTTATCCCCACGTAGGGGTGTGCATAAATTCAAATAGACCGAACAGATCGAAAAATCGAACCGGATCGAACTCACTTTTGCTGATTTTTTTTTTTAATTCGGTCCTAAAATATGAAGGACCGCATTATTCGGTCCGATCTCGATCTTGGATCTTAAAAAGCGGGTCTGGACCGGATCGAACCGCTTTTATTATGTGTGTGTGTGTGTGCGCGTGTGTGTGTGTACGTGTGTGTGTGTGTGTATTTTTAATATACTAAGTTGCTGCTAGCCTCCTATACATAATATAGTATACACAAACAAAATATACACACGCACACTTTAACCCACAAAAGACTCTCACCCAACAACCCAACCATAAACATATCTTATTCTCTCTCTCTCTCTCTCTCTCTCTCTCTCTCTCTACGAACGACCTTACCCTCACTATATCTTCTTCTCCATCCCCTCTCCTCTCTATCTACCTCCCTCCGGCGTAAACGCCACCCCCATGTCACGATTTCTGGCCTAAACCCCTAACTCATTGGCCTAAACTCCAAAGTTTGTTCAACAATCAAAGTTCCAGCATAAAGTTTCAGTGTAAAGGGCTTGGATTTTGGGGAGGTCTTGATAATGTTGTTCAACCTCACTCACAGTCACAGATACAATTATTTTTTGCTATGTTTTTGTTCATATTGATCTGTTTTTGTTGGATTTTTTAACAAATAAATTTTGGGTATTATTAGTTGTTTGTGGTATTATGGGTATTATTGGATGTTTGTGGTCCTAATGTTGGTGTGCTAATGTTGTAATAGTTAATATATGTTTGTACTTTTATGTAATGTTAATTATATATATGAAAGGAGTTATATTGTAGCTTACACAACCTGCAATAGTTTATATATATTTGTACTTTCATTAATTTGCTAAGCTCATGCTTCAGTTCGAGATAAATAAGACATTGTTAAGACATTATTAAGAAAAGAACTACCTCCACAGATCATTTCCTAAGCCACGAGGGTATAAAATAAAATGGCATCTGGACATAAAGAAATATTTAGGACCGAAACCGAACCGCCTGAAAATCGAATAGGACCGAGATCGATTATTCTGATTCGGTCTCTATCCATAATTTTTTAGGACAAATTAATGCGGTCCGGTCCCAAAAATACCTCAAAATCGGACCGGATCGGACCGAACCGCGAACACCCTTAGCCCCGCACGACAGGGATTGCGATATGTTATATATAATAAGTGGAATTTGTATATAAATTTTTCGAGCACATTTGCAATTGAGCATGGTTATCATTTTTTAATCAAATTGTTGGGTACTTAATGGCCAAAATGTTGCAATTAAGGACATCTCCTGATTAGTAGCTAAAATAGGTGTAAAATATATTGTGAAAGAGATATTAATTATAAAAAATATTAGGAAAAAATAAGTTCAATTGACGTAATATGTAAAAATAAAGTACGCTTGATAATACACATTCATGAATAGGTATTAAAATATTGAGTCGAATTAACATAATATGTAGAATAAATACATATTAAAACTATAACTACAAAAGCCATGAAAACACTTAATATAGACTGATTACTTTACCTAAAAGAACAATCACACCTAATTCTACAAAGTAATTTGAGGTATATTAAATTGTAATATTCTTCTTTTTGGTAAAATTAATTTTGTATTACAATTGATGGCCCATATAGAAAGCAATGGAAAGATCACCTTCGGAGTCTAAAGAACAATATACAACCCAGATCCACCAGCACGTTAGGAGAGAAAAAATGGCAGGAGAATAATGGTTATCCTCATTTTATTCACTAACATCTTCACATTGCAAAAAGAGACTTGCAAATACATATAAAAAGAAAAAAAAGTAATCAATTTAGGAGCCACACAAAAAATAAATTGTAGTTGTATGTTTTCGCAAACGCTTTCAATATGAAAAACATAACAACAAAAATTCGAACACTAAACCTTGTATACAGGACACTTCCTAAACATTTATTCCTAACATTTAATCATTCATTATAATTTTTATTATATAAAGTATAATACAACAATTAAAAGGAATAAATCATTTAACTTTTGAAAATAAAATGCTCAAATAGTAGAATAATGGAACTCTGGCTATAGGACAATAGATGGTTGAAAAATGTGGTTTTTTCTCTATTATTTATGTCGCCAATATGAAATGAGGTGCGGCTTCCTCTGTTGATTGAGGGTCTTTTGCTACTAAGTGCTTTGACTGGAAAATGAGGAGAAACGAATGAAGGATAGAAAGAGAACGAAAACATGATGGGTTTGACGCATAGAGTAACGAGATCGTTCATTTTTTGTTGTGTTGAATAAATGTCAACACCTCTTCAATTCATGAAAAGTCGGTTCATGTTCCTTTTGGTGGTCCGTTTTTAAATTAGATATTTTTTATACATTTGACTATTGTACCCCACTTTATTGAAAAATAATAATATTGGTGTTTTAAATTTTGAAAAATAAACTATTTTATTATTATTATTTGGGGATAAAAATTAATTTTTTTATCCAAGAATAATAATAATAAATAATTTTATTTTTATTTTTATTTTATCCCAGTTGTTTTTAATATTTTAACAGAAAAATGTGACAATCCCAAAATGATTTTTTCTTGTATTTCCCAGTTTTTCTATTAAAAAATTATTTTTTTGATACTTTTTTATAGAAAAACGATAAACATTTTCAAAACATGTTTCCATTAAAGAAAAGAAAAAACGATAAACATATTCACTTTCGGATTTTTTTACATTCTCTTTATTAAAAAAATCGAACGGGTGCTGATAAGCACCCAAAATTGTACAATTTATACCACAAATAGACGTACTTTAGTTGCTAATTCTCGACAATATGGGTCTTATGCGCTTAATTGTTCAATATGCAGGCTTAATTGCAGTTGCGATATCAAAAGCTATATTTCCAGGCAATTTGCAGTTAAAATGGAGCTAATTACCAACCCCATACCCAATCCCCTGGCCTTAACCTAGCCTAAACCTATCCCAAACCATGTGTGTCTTTTGTTTGTGTCTTTTTATATTTTTAGTTTGAGTCATTTTTATTTATTAATTTTTATTTTAGATTTATTTAGTATTTTCTAGGTTTTATTTTCTATTTTTATCTTTATTTGTATAATTTTATTTTATTTTGATTTTTATTAGTTTTTAGTTTTAGTTTTATTTTATTTTATTAGGATTAGAATTTTTAGGATTTCTTGTATTTTTAGTGTTATTCGATTTTGCATTTTCTTTTTAAGATTTTAATTTTAAGTTTTACTAGATTTTATTTTTATTTTATTTCTTTTTAGTTTCAATTTTTATTTGAGTCTTTGTTTTATTTTACAATAGGATTTTTTTTTTTAGGTTTTTATTTAATTTTATTATTTTTTTTTATTAGTTAGTGTTATTTTAAGGGTCACAATTTGACACACACACATCATACTACCCTACACCTTATCCTACACCCTAACAACCCCTCACCCTCACCCCCACTTCCTATACACCCCACCACACATTAAACCTACCCTTCATCTTCTTCCTAACACCCATCTATTTCTCACTCATCCACCATTAACAACAAACCTTACCTACATCTCATCCTCATCCGTCACCCCTTAACCCATCTCCGATTAACCCCTGGCCGACCCCCATCTACCCTACCCACCGGCGACTGCCCTACGCCGACAACTCCTGCCGGCGGCGAAATACCATAACCACCTACCCTTAAACCTCCGACCCCCTCTCTCTCTCTCTCTCTCTCTCTCTCTCTCATGCTCGACTCAGCCCATACCTGCTCGGCGCCGTTGATCCCCCAAAACAACCGGCGGCGACCCATCTCCCGCCTAACCTAGTCCCCTCGGGCGAAAACCTCCGACCGCGACTCCAAACCTACCCCTCTCCGGTGTCGAAACCCCCTCTGCCGCCGGCGAGCTGTCGACCCCGTTGTCCTCGACCCCTCCTCAACTCGGTGCTATTCCAACCCGACCACCTCCGGCCAGTCACACCATCGCCGGCGACACCTTCCAAAGCCCATACCACCTCCATACCCATTTTCACCCAAGTCTAAAACCCATTTAAAACCCATTTCCCTCTTACCAAACCAAGACCAAATCGTGCACACGCCAAAACAAAATCAAAGCCATGACCAAGTTAACCAAATAAAGCCACATGCCACTTAAACCTCTTTTAAACCCCTTTTCCCAATATACCCTTAAAAAACCCCAACTAATCTTTTATATCTCAATACCCAAAATGACCCCAAACCTCTCATCCCCAAATATGATTTTATCCCCTCACCTCACTACCCACATGACACACCCCAAACCACATGCACACTTATACCAATTACCCTATATAACCCTAGCTCCATGCCTATTATAAATTGAAGAAGAAAACCCCATTTAGAAGAGAGCTTTAAGATAGGAATTTTAGATAGAGAATTGTAGAGAGATAAACACCAATTTGTAAATAATTTTTCCTTTTATTTTTTTAGATATTTGTTTAGAATTAATTGTGAGTAATTGAATTGAATGGAAGATGATAGAGTTGAAATTGCCAATTTCAAGGAGACTTGTTGAAGATTTGTTCTCTTTCTCTACTCTTTTATTATATATGCCTTTGATTATTAATTTGTCATATTTTATACCATGTTAGGCTAAAACTCCTTTCAAGGGGTGGGGTAAAACCCTTATTTGATGTTATTTTATTTTAATTAGTTTAATTACTTGAAATTTCCCTTTGAATGTTAATTTTGATCCCTAACCCTTAAATTTACGCCTCGAGAGAGGGTAAATGATTTTCGAGAGAAAATCGAAATTCTAGTGACAATACCCATTTTAGATTCGAACTAGAGATAGGAGTTTCTTAAGTGGGGTATTATCACTTGAATTTCAGCTCTAAAATTATTTTCTAAAATTTACATAAATTTTAATTAATCGATCCTAGCGGGTGATTAATTAAAAGGAGTGTAGATTTATTTTTCTAGAGTTGTGGGGTGTTAAACTTAATATTCTAAAATGTTCTTATTAAAATTACACTTGCAACGAGAGTTGATTTGTAGTTTTGATATTAATTTGGAAGAATTCAATTAATTAAATTAATTAATTAGAATAGCTAAAATTTGTGGTGTAATCCCACTCCTTGATTGTTCTCACAATTATTTACCTCACTTTATCTTTTATTTTAGTGTTAGACTTTGTTTCCATTTTAGTCACTTTCTAGTTAGTTATTTTCATCTTAGTTTAGCTTAGTTTAAAACCTGACCTCACCCTATTGTTTTAATATTGAAAAGCTAAAAAAATTAGAAAAGTGAAAAAGCAGAAAAAGAAAATAAAAAGTGAATTACAATTGAATTTGTCTCTAGCTTACTCCCTTGGAAGTGGATTGATACCCTTACTTACCTCTACACTTGAGTTTGTTTTATATTTGTAGGTAATTGAGGATTTTGACTAACTTGGCTTTCAAAAACGATATACGCAAAAGTCACGTTTTCAAATGGCGCCGTTGCCATTCTTGGGATTGTGAAGTTCGGAGCGGATTCAATTTTGTAGTTCATTCATTTTTTGCATTTTTATCTTTTTTTGTACCATTTATATATTTTTAGAAGGCTTGTATTAGGATTATTTTATCATTACTTGTATTGCGGTGCTTAGAGACACCATTTATTTTCCATTTAAAATTGTAATAATCAAAGACAAGCGTGATAGGAAAACCGGACAAGGTATAGAGAGGGCGTCCAAAGGCGAGGAAAAGAAGCATCTCTACCTTGGGTGGGTCGGACTCCTGGGGACGACTGAGATATGCGTAATCTCCCCCCGATCGACTCAAAATTTTCGGCACCCTACGGCCTAAGAACCGTGGGAGGTACATTTCTTATACACTCGCGCCTCTCGTGTTAGCGAGTCAATTATTGTGTGTGTTTGTGTGCTCCTATTTGATTTTATTTTCGCATTTATTTTCGAATGGTGTGATGAATTAATTGACTTAGATCTACACCCGGTCACTCACGAGAAGGGATTTCATCACCCAACTCACTCGCTTACCATTGTGTGCTACCCTAGCCATCAATAAATTTAAAATCAATCAACTAGGTAGCCCACTAGGAGAATATTTTTGCAAGGGCGATCACTCATATTATTCCGTGAATTTTTTATCGCCCGCGGACTTAATTAAAATTTGACTACCCTTTCACTAAATTTAAAGCTAAAAATTGGTTATGTGCTAGTTAGGAATTTTTCTTGACTTGTGTGTGTATCCAATTTCATTTTTCGGAAGTCGATTTTAGTGAGCTCGTGCAAATTCAAAGAGTCCATATCTTTCCCCACCCTTTTCTTCCAAAAAAAAATATATATAATTTTCTTCCTCTATTTTTTACAAAAAAATCCAAAAATATTTTCTTTCTTATTTTTGTAAAAGAATCCAAAAATATTTTCTCTCATTCCTTTTTACAAAATTCCAAAAATATTTTCTATCTTTCCTTTAAAAAAAATCAAAAAAATATTTTCTTTCATTTTTATAAAAAAACAAAAAATCCAAAAATATTTTTCCACCTTTATTTTTCACAAAAATCCAAAAACATTTTTTTTCTCCCATTTTTCAAAAAATTCAAAAATATTTTATTTTCTTTTGAAAAAATTAAAAACTCCAAAAAAGTATTTCTCTCCACATGGCCGAAGAACGTCCTTTACGGGACTACTTTGGTCATTTTCTATTAACACGCGACACGTGTGATAGTGATCTCGAACCGTCTCTTTATGATATTTTTCATGGTTTTAGCTCTCTCACGAGTACCCTTGATACTCTTGACTCGTCCTTGCACGCACATCCTAGTCCATCACCCTCGGTGTCATGTGTCGGCGTGTCGCATCCTTGTGCACCCGTTCACGATCAGTTCCCTCACTACGCACCCCATGAGTATCAACCATTTGTCCATCACGAAAGCAATCCTTTCGTGTATGATGAACTTGGCCCCGCCCCACCCACTTCATTTGAGTATTCTCCGTATAGTCATGATCATAGCGAGTTGTGTCCACCCCAACCACCGCCACCACCCGTCACTCCACCACCACCATCATCCACCTCCACTCTAGAAAGCCTCTTGCAAAAGTTCATACTCGAGCAAGAGCGAGCCACTCAAATTCAAACTCAAGCTCTCCAAAGGCTTGAACAAAGGTTAAATGAATTGGAGTGTGCGTGAGAGTCGGGCATTCCCATGCCTCCACCCATCGTTGCAACCGAATGTGACGATGATGTGTCCTCTCGTGACATGGATTTTGAGTGTGACCAATCCTACCACCCCGAGAATCTCAAAGTTGAGACCATTCCGTGGTCCGGGTCCCAAGTCGACAATTGTGTTGACTTACCTTTCGATAGTGAGCCTGATTAATTTCCACCATGTCCACATGAACCCCACCTAGAGGTTCCCACTCCCGAAACATCCAAAAATATGCCCGAGCTTTTACCTTATGCCCCAATTGCCTATGTCTCTGACATGACCATATCTTTTCGGTTCGCTCCGGCTATAAGTGCTCACCGTTTTTTCGAGATAGAATCTGTGATTGTTCCTAACTATCCGGATATGAATGATGTCCCACCATGCATGGCTCCCTTTGAGCCTGATATTTCTAGTGATTCCTCTATCTTACATCTTGGTGCCTCGTCTTACTCACCCACCCCATTCACCAATGATACCTTTTTGGAGAAGTTAACCACTCCATCTTTAGAAACCACACTCCCTTGTGAGTATTCCTTTACTCCTCCCAATGAGTGTGTGTCTCCCACGCTTGAGTTGGATCATCTTCCTCCACCGTTTATCCCACCCGATACACCGTTTATCCCACCCGACCCACCCATTGTCCCTTCCACCCCACCACCTGGTTTGGATCTTGATTTTGCACATTTCAAGTTTCCATCTACATATTTAGATCTCACCTAAAACCATCCTCCACCATCCATGAAAGTTTTTATGGTGCTACTCTCCACTTCCGTGACATCGAGCTTGTTACTCCATGCACACCGCTCCCTTGTGGTGTTGATTTTTCCCATCAACAGCTCCCTGGTGTGTCACGACGCGACCATTATCATCGCCCATTCATAAAACGATCGTGTAATTTCTATGAGCCCCACCCCATTCCACTTTCCCCACCATATTTCCTCCTTCACCAATTGGAGCACCATGCTTATAGGGCCCTTGTTGTCCTCACATTTAAGCTCAATAAAGCTCGTGACCGATACCTTTCCACTCTCACTTTTACCCTCATACCCACCCACCCTTGGTCCACCGATGCTTTGCATCGCGTGATGCACTTTGACATACAAGTGCATTGACACCTTTTGCTTGTTTCTAACAAGACTGGCGCTTCAGTCTTGTTTGGGGGTGATTCTCATCACCCGATTCTTCTGCCACCCCGTGCTTTCATAGATCTTATCTTTAGGGCGAGATTTCATCGGTCTGGCTGAAGACATTAAACTTAGCGCTACCGGGAGGCAGACCGTGTTTCTTGTACTAGTCTCATCCTATTTGGGGGTGATGTTTCACATCACCCTATGCTTTATCATGCTTATAGACTTGTACACATTTTTTCTTATCATTTATTCAGGTTTATTCTTGGCTACATCTGTCCACTTCATTAGCGGTTCATTCTGGTAATCTCTTTCCCACCTTATGCTCTTAATTTTATAAAATCATTTTATCTAACATCGAGGACGATGTTCCTTTTTGTTTGGGGGTGGAGAATTTTATCAAAATCGTACCTCTTTTGGAAAATTTTGATTTTTAAACCTGATTTTTAAAATTTCGTGCAGTTTCTTTCATCTCACTCATTGATGTGAATTTTCAATCATCCATCTTTTAAAGTTTAGGAATCAAGCTAGAGAATATTTTTTCTAAATAGTTTATGTATACATAACAAGGTACGTTGCACCATGAACTTCTAGACTCAACAAAATTTGTGCACTTATCACGTCATTACGTTTAGAGTTGAGGAGTACTACAATTCTCGTGAGAACCTTAAGGATCACTAGTAGAGACTTTAGCCCGTAAGATTCGTGCCTTTCACCTTTTTGAGAATTTTACGCAATCCCTGAGTCGCAAGTTGATTCAACTTCTTTTGGGTCTGCATTTTAATTGTTGTATGATCTCATTATTCTTCATTTTTTGCTTGATCACTGAGAACGACATCATTTTCGAGTTGTAAGAAACGCGTGTCTTGAAATTTGTTCCGAATCCTAGATTTTCATCCATACAGTTACCACTTTTCCCCATATCATATTCCCATTACATTCCCATGCTTTTCCATATTCCCCACATCATATATTCCCCCACACCATCACCTATCACCTCCATTCATATATCATCCATCATCATTTTTAAATAAAAGAGTGTGATTTCAAATGTAAATGTCTTCATTGTCGGTTTGAAAAGTGAGAGAAAAAGAAAAAAAAAAGAGAAAAATAGCAAAAATAGAAGAAAAAAATAGAGAAAAAGAAAAGAAAAATCGAAAAAAGAGAGAGAGAGAAAAGAAAAGAAAAGAAAAGGAAAAGAAAAGAAAAGAAAGAGAGTGTAGTTAGTTATTTTGAAATAATGGCATTTGTGCCTAAAGTATAGAACACACTTCTATCATATACAGTCATCCATCATCCTTTATTATTCATATCACCATTATATCCTACATACCACATCCATGCATCACACATCCATCATACCACACCTTATACCATCCTTCCCATTTCATTTCCCCCTCACCCATAATCATCCATATTTCCCATAGATGTTCGGGAAAATGAAAGTCAACGTGGTGAATAACTCGACATTCTCATTATAGTGGTTAGCAATCTTTCATGAGATCATTTTTCTTTCTAATTGTTCGTTCTTTCTTATGTGTGTGTGAGATGTTTGAACTTGCTTACATTTACTCACCTCCTCACACACAAGAGCGATACACTGACCCATATCTCGAGAGTTCGTTTGAGAGAGTTATATCCTGTGAAATTTAAGTTGAAGCGTTGATTCTGACAAGGCAATCTAGGAATTACTCTTATGATACTCGACCCGTTTTGACTGATTCACACCACACACGTTGAGTTCTAGGAAGAATGTGCCTTGAGTATTTACTTAGCTATACTTTTAACACATTCTAGCTTGTATTTCTGAAAATATTTTCTCATGTGATGGATTGTGAGATTATTATACATCTAATAAGAGATTGACTGCCCTTCAATAAATTTTTGCAAATTAAAAATTTTGTGGGTATATTCCCTGCAAACCCTCACGAGACACAACTCGTCATGTAGGACAACCTATAGGTTTAAAGGCTGGTTGCACATGCTAAGTGCAATCGCAAGTGTCCGTGAAAGTGGTAAACTTTTGGTTACTTATCTTTCTCTCTATCTTATTGCTCGGGAACTAGCAAAGCTCTGTTTGGGGGTGGTGTGATAAGCACCCAAAACTGTACAATTTCTACCCCAAATAGACGTACTTGAGTTGCTAATTCTCGACAATATGGGTCTTATGCGCTTAATTGTTTAATATGCAGGCTTAATTGCAGTTGCGGTGTCAAAAGCTATATTTTCAATCAATTTACAGTTAAAATGGAGCTAATTACCAACCCCATACCCAATCCCCCGGCCTTAACATAGCCTAAACCTACCCCAAACCATGTGTGTGTTTTGTTTGTGTCTTTTTATATTTTTTTATATTTTTAGTTTGAGTCATTTTTAATTTTTAGTTTTTATTTTAGATTTATTTAGTATTTTCTAGGTTTTATTTTCTATTTTTATCTTTATTTGTATAATTTTATTTTATTTTGATTTTTATTAGTTTTTAGTTTTAGTTTTATTTTATTTTATTAGGATTAGAATTTTTAGGATTTCTTGTATTTTTAGTGTTATTCGATTTTGCATTTTCTCTTTAAAATTTTAAGTTTTACTAGATTTTATTTTTATTTTTATTTTATTTCTTTTTAGTTTCAATTTTTATTTGAGTCTTTGTTTTATTTTACAATAGGATTTTTTTTTTTAGGTTTTTATTTAATTTTATTATTTTTTTTATTAGTTAGTGTTATTTTAAGGGTCACAATATGACACACACACATCATACTACCCTACACCTTATCCTACACCCTAACAACCCCTCACCCTCACCCCTACTTCCTATACACCCACCACACATTAAACCTACCCTTCATCTTCTTCCTAACACCCATCTATTTCTCACTCATCCATCATTAACAACAAACCTTACCTACATCTCATCCTCATCAGTCACCCCTTAACACATCACTGATCAACCCCCGGTCGACCCCCATTTACCCTACCCGCCGGCGACAGCCCTACGCCGACAACTCCAGCCGGCGGCGAAATCCCATGACCACCTACCCTCAAACCTCCGACTCCTCTCTCTCTCTCTCTTATGCCCGACTCACCCCCATACCTGCTCGGCGCCGTTGATCCCCCAAAACAATCGGCGGCGACCCATCTCCCGCCTAACCTAGCCCCCTCCGGCGGAAACCTCCGACCGCGACTCCAAGCCCGCCCCTCTCTGGCGTCGAAACCCCCTCTGCCGCCGGCGAGCTGTCGACCCCGCTGTCCTCGACCCCTCCTCAACTCGGTGCTATTCCAACCCGACCACCTCCGGCCAGTCACTCCATCGCCGGCGACACCTTCCAAAACCCATACACCTCCATACCCATTTTCACCCAAGTCTAAAACCCATTTAAGACCCATTTGCTTTTCAACCCATTTCCCTCTTACCAAACCAAGACCAAATCGTGCACATGCCAAAACAAAACCAAGGCCATGACCAAGTAAACCAAATAAAGCCACATGCCACTTAAACCTCTTTTAAACCCCTTTTCCTAATATATCCTTAAAAACCCCCAACTAATCTTTTCTATCTCAATACCCAAAATGACCCCAAACCTCTCATCCCCAAATCTAAATTTATTCCCTCACCTCACTACCCACATGACACACCCCAAACCACATGCACACTTATACCAATTACCCTATATACCCCTAGCTCCATGCTTATTATAAATTGAAGAAGAAAACCCCATTTAGAAGAGAGCTTTTAGATAGGAATTTTAGAGAGAGAATTGTAGAGAGATAAACACCAATTTGTAAATAATTTTTCCTTTTATTTTTTTAGATATTTGTTGAGAATTAATTGTGAGTAATTGAATTGAATGGAAGATGATAGAGTTCAAATTGCCAATTTCAAGGAGACTTGTTGAAGATTTGTTCTCTTTCTCTACTCTTTTATTATATATGCCTTTGATTATTAATTTGTCATATTTTATACCATGTTAGGCTAAAACCCCTTTCAAAGGGTGGGGTAAAACCCTTATTTGATGTTATTTTATTTTAATTAGTTTAATTACTTGAAATTTCCCTTTGAATGTTAATTTTGATCCCTCACCCTTAAATGTACGCCTCGAGAAAGAGTAAATGATTTTCGAGAGAAAATCAAAATTCTAGTGACAATACTCATTTTAGATTCGAACTAGAGATATGAGTTTCTTAAGTGGGGTATTATCACTTGAATTTCAACTCTAAAATTATTTTCTAAAATTTACATAAATTTTAATTAATCGATCCTAGCGGGTGATTAATTAAAAGGAGTGTAGATTTATTTTTCTAGAGTTATGAGATGTTAAAATTAATATTCTAAAATGTTCTTATTAAAATTACACTTGCAACGAGGGTTGATTTGTAGTTTTGATATTAATTTGGGAGAATTCAATTAATTAAATTAATTAATTAGAATTGCTAAAATTTGTGGTATAATCCCACTCCTTGATTGTTCTCACAATTATTTATCTCAATTTATCTTTTATTTTAGTGTTAGACTTTGTTTCCATTTTAGTCACTTTCTAGTTAGTTATTTTCATCTTAGTTTAGTTTAGTTTAAAACCTCACCTCACCCTATTGTTTTAATATTGAAAAAGCTAAAAAAATTAGAAAAGTGAAAAAGCACAAAAAGAAAATAAAAAGTGAATTACAATTGAATTTGTCTCTATCTTACTCCCTTGGAAGTGGATTGATACCCTTACTTACCTCTAGACTTGAATTTGTTTTATATTTGTAGGTAATTGAAGTTTTGATTAGAAGGAGCTTGTACAAAAACGACAAATACACCGAAAAGTTCTTTCTATCAGGTGTTATAAAATTTGACCAAAAAAAACAATTTTATCCCCTTTTTTATTATAAAAAAAAATCTATAATTTTTTTTGAAGAAAAATTTAAAATTTTTAAACAATTTTATCCCTTTTTTAAATTTTTAAACAATTTTGTCCCCTTTAGCTCGTTTAGAGCCCTAGGAATTGCTCACATCCCTTTTCAAGAATACATATTTTTTGCCTTCTTTATAAGAACCTGCTCAATTAAGACCCTTGTGAGTAGTTACCTACACATGCTTACAAATAATTTTAAATATTAGAAGTTGGAAAGAAGGGGAGAATTCAGGAGATCTTACACTGATGCTTTCCAAAACATTGACAATATTATAGATCCTCCTTCTCTCAACGCCTGCAACGTCATTTTATGTAATCAACAGTAAATCATATAGACATACATAATTTAAAACAAAAAGAATCATCAAAATTAATGAAAAGATAGACATCTAACTAGGAGCATCGCTCAAGAAGCTACAAAAGAAGAGAATGTATAATAGATGAGATTATAATAATGCATGTGTGTCAATATATATATGTGTGGGTGTGGGTGTGGGTGTGTGTGTGTGGGGGGGGGGGGGGAGGTGTGTGTGTGTGTGTGTGTGTGAAGAGAGAGAAATGGTACTTGGAACATAGGAGAGCGAGAGATTTTTATTTCCGGCAATAGGTAGAGTCTGTAGATCCAGATTCCTTTTAAGCACCTTAAATGGTGAGAATTAGTTAGATTTGTGATCTTTCATTTTATAATTCAATGCAAGTGATAGTCTGTTCGTTTCTTCTTCCATTTCACCTGTCATACACGAAATATATAGTACATAGATTAGAAGACACCATTTTTACTATTATATATTAGATACTCTAAAACTAGCACGCAACCCGTGCGATGCACGGGCGCTATAGTATGAATCTATACACATCCATTATAAACTAATCGTTGTACAAATTATATTGTATATTGCCTAAAAAAAACTCTAAAAAATCCTGCACAAAAAGACCTCATATCTAATACAGGGGCGTAGCTAAGTGGGGGTCTTGGTCGGGCTCAAGCCCGGGTCACTTTAAAAAAATAGTCTAAATTTCAACGCCCAATACATCACAACCCATTTAACAAACAAAAAAGTTAGCCCGCCCAACCAATCAAATCTCAATGGTCCACTTAAAAAAAAAAACTATACGAACCATTATTCTGGGCATTAGTTTGCGCCTATATTTTTTAATTAACATTATTTTTAAGTAAATACTCAAAAATAACCTAAAAAAATCCGTGTTAAGTCATCCCGCACGGATATAAATTCCTAGTTACGCCCCTAATGTGATAGATGCACTAATCAGTGTGGTATGCTCTTCCGAATAGATAAATTAGTAGTTAGAAATCAATCATATGCAGAAGGCAGAATTAAAAGGAGTTAACAATTTTAAAATATACTGAGATGTTTCGAAATTGAAATAAATTATTGTATATTTTGGGCGTATTTAAAAACAATAAATTTTACATAATTGTACATTTTAAATATTTTCATTGATAATATATAATAAACATAAAATATTGTGGAGAAAATATTACAAATATTGTATTGTCTTTTTTAATATACTTTATTTTGCAACATGTGTTTGCGTCGTGTATTTTTAGATAAATTCGTGTCGTGTTCGTGTAAAAATTATGATTCATGTTAATCAACTTATTGTGCCTTTCATGTCCATCATGATTTTTTAAGTTACTACGCCTATTTTTATTTGATTTAGCCTAAAATTTAATGATCCGTGTTAATTGTTCTATATGGGTAGTGTTTGTGTCTATTATATAATACAAAAATCGTGTTATATCTTGTCATTTCGTGTTAGTGTCCAAAAAAACCTTGGTCTTATAAACATTAAACAAACATTTTGGTAAGCTAAATATGTCAATACATAAGCAACATTAAAAAATTACTATAATTTAATAAAAAAAATAAACCAATTCGGTAAACAGATTAAATCACATGTAGAATTTGGAGTTCCACTGTTACACATAAAGGAAAATTGTATATAACTTTATATCAAGTCTTCAAATCCAATTACCAATTACCCTCTATCAATTTGACCCAACTGGGGATGGCCAGACTCTGTGTGATGTGACCCATCTTCATCAAACACCACACCAGCTAATGATCTTCGATTGCTAGACCAAGTTCAGATCGATTGTATAACCGTTATCGATCGTTGAATAATCTTGATGATTGAACCTGATTTAGTCTGATTGGCCGTGAGATGGAGCATCTATAATAAACAAAAAATAGAGGATGAGGGTCCAATTAATTCGTACATCAAGAAAACAATTTGTTGTTTTCTTTTTCTTCTATACACGTGTTCTTTGATGGTTCTCAATGGAGATATTTTTTTTTTGTAAATCTTAGCTTTCTCTCATGGTTGTGGGTGTTTTTGATCTGGAAGTTTTCTTGTTTTCTTTTGGAATATTGGAGGAAACGCCAACGTGGCATTGTTTCACGACGCAGAGTTTTGAAACCATGAATGATGATGGGTGCATCCATTTCCATTTTATAAGGGATAGAAGAGAATAAACAGACTTGAAGTTAAAAAGAGGAGAAAGAGAGAGGGATAATGATTTGAACGTTTGGGTTTTTAATAAAGTATGTGAAGAGTATTTTTTATATGGTCAATAGATGTATAGATAGAGTACGTAAGAGAGAGAGAGAGGCAGTTAAAGAATAAACAAATAGCTAACCACGTGGAAGGGTTCAAATTGCAGTAGAATTAACTATGAGCTTCCATCTTATAGTATTATAATAGATATGATACGACGCAAATATTGCATATTTCACCCGTTAACCTACGTCTTATTATCCCACTCGGGTATCTTAATCCCTATATTTATGCTAGTTAACCAAACAACCTCCATTTTATATGTTAACATGTTATATGAGGTATAATTGGGCTTTTGTAGGGATTACAGGTGCTTAGTACGAAGTTCGGACGCATTCCGGAGAAGTTTTATGCGCATCCACATGCACAAGGGCATTTTAGTCATTTCAAAGTTTAGGAAACTAGCCCAACATCTTCACGGAAGTTGTAGCCCTCTGAGCAAGCTTCGCATGGCCATAAACGGTTCCCGAATTCTAGTCCGAACAAAGAAGTTATGAGACTTTTCGCGAAAGAGATCAACAAACCAACCAAAGCAGGGGAGGAAAAAGAAGTTTCAAAAGGCTGATACCTGCTTGATCGATCGATCGATCGACCCTTCAGTTTTTACTCTTCTAAAAAGGAAGTGGGTTGAGACTTGTTTGATCGATCGATCGACCAAAACGGTCGATCGATCGATCCCCTGTTTTTGCCCAATATTTTTGTTCTGCTTTTCTTTTTCCGTTATTTTTCTATTTCTTTTCTCACTTACTATATAAATGAGCCCTTGTAAATATCTCAAGGAGATAGTTAGTTTTTAGCTTAGTTTAGCTAAGGTTTGGGTGGTGGGAGCTATTCTTTTCTTCCTCTTTGGGTGTGACAACCTTTGAGTTTGAAAGTTGGTACTATTCATCATCCTCTCCATTAATTTATTGCTTTGTTAATTAGATTTACATGCTTTATTAAATTAGTTTATTGTGTTTATTTATTTCTTTCTTAGTTAATTAATTAGTATAAATTGGTTTAGTTTCATGCCTTGTCACTAGTTAAATAAGGTCGGGATTGCGTTCCCGCCATTAACGGGCGTCGAGCTCCGAAAGTTATATTTCGTGTAAAATTGTGTTTAATTGAAACCTTGCTTATCAAAGCCGAATTATTATGCGTTTAACTTTCTTTGTCATGAAACGTTAGTGTTTATAGCGATAATCCGAATTTAATCCGCGTGTGACCATTTTCTATTAAATGTTTAATCTCGCAACTTTGGATTGAATTCCTTATTGTGTGATGTTTATGCTACATTGAAATGCTTGATTAAATATCTTTCGAACAGGGATTCTAATTATTAGTAGTTTAGCCCGTGTGGTGCGAATGCAATCACGACTCTTGTTTTCATTCATTGTAGTATAGTGTTAACTTCTTATTTTTCCCCTTTTCTCCATATCACCCATCACATTTTACACTTTTTTTCTTGAAGTAATAAATCAATTACCAATCTAATCAACACTCCCTGTGGATTTATTATGATATCCGACTTACCGTTGTACTTACCTCGCAAGTGTAGTAGTAACTTAGGTTTTTTTATTGAGGAGGTGAAACGAAAACAACTATTAGCATTCATACGCGATGCTACTTTTCACCCTCGATCAAAATGCCGCCATTACCGGGGAGTGTGTTTTAGATTGTAATTGTTTTACTATTTCGTAGTATTTTTTTCTTTTGTATTTTTATTATTTGTTTTAATCTTTTTTGAAAGATAACATATTTGAGCGCTAAGAAACTTTGATTCGCGGTTGCTCACTTTCTTGCTCGGATTCTTCATCTACAAACAACGACGTAATCATGTCCTACTATTATAGTTATAACGGTAATTCTAATGATTCTTACTTTGGATATAGTTTTCAAGTTTTCCATTTTCAAGATTTTCTTGAGAATGAAAGACTTGAAAACATTTATCGGAATGAAAATATTTATTGGGAGCTTGAGTTGGATTCATTATTCGAAGCCAGTGATAATTTTTATTATGATAATTTCGAAGACGAGTTTCAACCAAATGAGGAGTCCGAGTCTCTTGAGCCGAGGAAGCCTACTTTGGAAGAAACTTTTCTTCTTTACTCCCAAGGTTTTGAAAACCTTAATGGTGCTGGATTGAGACTTGAATCACTTTGCGATGAGATTGATTCTTTGGAGCTAAACAACGTGGAGGTGGAAACTTGTGTTTCACCTCAATTTTTCAAAGAATTTCTCATCGAATGTGAATCTTTCTCTCTCGAAATTCAATCTCCTTCCGAGGATGAGTTGATTGAGATTGAATTTATTTCATCACCATTTTCGTTTTCCATTATTGAACCATTAGAATTACCAATTGATTCTTATGAGTCGGTAGAAACTTTTAAAACTTATACACCTTTTGCCGATGAGGACTCTTTGCCGCTCTTGTTTTCTATGATGGATGGTATCCCCACATGTGCACTATCTATTCCAATTGAAAAACCTTTGGGAGATGAGTTGATTTTTCTTGGACCCCAAATGTACCTCTTCCCCTTGTTCTCCAAACCCCCCATCGTCCCTCAAAAATTTATAATCGACGATGGTTCATTTCTTACGCCTTACACATGCCTTCCATTTTTCAAACGGAATTCCTATTTTTTAGGAGGCATGCATGCTATGTAGGGTCCACCGTTGATCTTCTAAAGTCAAATTGTTTTTTGGGTGGATCCTCAACTATTTAGACTTCTAGTGTATAGTTAGTGTGAAGTCCAAATAGTAGGTTGTAAATAGTTAGTTTTTATTTATTTATTTATTATTTTCTTTCTTTCTTTCTTTCTTTATTTTCTCTTTCTTTTTAATTGTAGTCTAGTGTAATTAGTTAAAGTTTTTTTGTTATTCTTTTTTTTATGCTAGGTACTAACTTGTTTTGTAGATTCTTTAGACTCGCACTTATCAGAAATCGCTCGATTTTGGGTAATATAGTTCTTTTTCTATCTTTGTGCTGTGTTCTTAATGCGCATTGAGGACAAGATTTCGTTAGTTATACATGAAAAACATGGGTCCATTGAACATATAAGAAACTGTCTGATTCTCATCTATCACTTTTTATAGATTTATATAAGACTCTATCTTGGTTTGTCCATGACAAATGTACAATGCTTATTTGTGATTTTTATATTTTTTTTCTCGAGGTTAGTAAGGAAACTGTACCTTATTAGTTCCATAGTTCATTTTATTTCTTATATTTGTGCATTCCTCACAAGGTGGGTAGTCATTCTGTTAAAGTAGATGTGGGATCTTGAACTAGGAATATGGGAGTTTTAGATGATAGACACCATCCATTCATGTGCATTTTACTCGTGTGAATTTGATTGTGTCCTATATGGTCTTTATTTTGTCCTATATGGTTAATTTAGGTGTAAATGTATTGATTGTGAATTATATAAGTTGCTCTCCACCTAGAGTTGGCATTTTGAGTTTTTGGGTGTTAGTTGGATGGAATTAAATAATTCACACTTAAAATCCAAGTTTTTTCAATCGGTGTTGAAAATTTAACTTCTTTCAAGCTCCAATTCTTTTTTCTTGTTATTCTTTCGTGTGAGATGTATTGAGTTCTTCTATGATAGTATATGAGAAAACAGGTGTTAAAGTTTAAACTTCTTTCAAGCTCCATTTTTTTTTTTATTATTCTTTAGTGTAAGGTGTGTTGAGTTCTTCTTATAGGATAGTGAATGAGAAAACACAAGCAATATATTCTTTTCCTTCCCCAAATATATTAACATTTAAGCGTTGTTATCTTACAAAGTAGTCCAGATCACTAATTGTCTTAGAGAATGGAAGTAAGGAACTCGTGTTTTTGGTATATCTTTTATGCTTTTATTTATTTATTTTCAACAAGGAGAGATGTTGAGACACCTGTGAGGTTAGATTTTTTATTTGACCCATTATTGTATTAGATTTTCCTCATACTTTTACACAATTGTGAAAAATTAAATATACTTCCAAGATATAGAGTGAACATAAATATTTTCTTTTTCTTTGAGCTCTTTAGAACTCTCCTTTATTTTACCATGTCTGATTTCCTTCTCAAGATCTTATATAGGAACTAGCTTCTGTTATTTTAATTTTTTAAGGAACTTCAAGGAATAATGCCTCTTGGTTAGTGGTTTCATTATCAATACCCATGTTTTGTAGAGGGGGAAAGAAATAATAAAAAGCAGAGCATGTATATTAAGTGAAAATTTATCTTTGCCAAATTTTTTAACAGTCATACAATGTTTGTAAAGTGATAATAAAATGGAAAGGGTCGAATATATGTGGCAAATCATGTTTTTTTCCTTTTGACACAACACAGATTGTTCAAAACACCAGATGATATGTCTAATATGTGTCATGCTATTGAAATGAGCACGACACAACATAATTTTGTGTATAAAAAAGAACCCCAGCACGATATGAACATAATTTATCATGTCAAATTTTTATCACGTTATTATGCTTTTCCAAAAGTTGTTGGAGTTTTGTTATGGAAAGAACGAAATATATTAATTAATTTCTGCAAGGCACGTTCTTGGAACGCTTTCTTTTAGGCAAAATTTCTCCCAATCCGGTTGAGACAGAACCAGAACTGCGAGTACACTATGGGTTTTATAGAATCTGCCTTCAGGATACAATGCAGTGTATGAACAGTTGTTTGATTCAAACTATGTACTATTTGATCAAACCGAGAACACTCTGAATTTGTAACTTGATAATGCCAAAGTATAGAGGAAGGAGAGAGGACAAACTAGCAATTTTTGGTGTCCAAAACAGAGGTCTGGAACTCTTTTTATAGCCATTTCTGCGACTGTTCTTTAACAGTCACAGCTCTTCATGGAGTGACTCAGCAACCGTTGGATCGTGCCTGTTTGGAACAGTTGCGGTCTAACGGTTCACATTATGCGTCCCATCGTAAGCGAATGGATATCCTCTACACGAAACGCTACGAGTTCATCTAACGATTTAAATCAAGTCGTTTCAGATTTTAAACCCTTTGATCGGATCGTTTAATCACAACCGTTGATCTGTTTTACCTCGTCAAAACTTTAGGCTCCCACGCTCCAAGCGACGATGCGCACGTGCGAAGTGCCAAGTGCGCGTCAAAGCGCGCAATGTGCCCTAAGTCGCCCAATCGCCCTTTCGCGCGCCGTGTGTCGCGCTTACGCGTGTCGTGATTGGTGGTGCTTAAGCATCACCGCGATGCGTAGGATCATAACCTCTTATTTGACTTGTCAACTAAAAATCTTAGTTGGCCTTTAGTTGATATACCACTACTTTTTGTAGTATTCTTCCAATGTGGGACAATATGGGATTTTGAGCACTCCCGTATCTTTCACACCCATTTGCTCATGTTTTTACCTTCTAAATTAAAACCCAAACTATGTTTAAAATAAAACACCAATAATATAATAAAATATTAACAACTAAAAAATAAAATATCAATAAATATTGGAATTTATCCAACATTCCCCCACCAATTTCAATATAACAGAGAGCAAAGCAAAAAGACAATAAATTACTTTTGGCATTATTGCTAAAATCTAGTACATAAATGAGAAGTGTCTTTCGGACTTGAACTTCCATATAGTGAAAATAATTCAAAGCTTCATCATGGTGCTGTGGTGAACGTATCTTGAACCAAGGACCTTTTGAGACTAGCCGGAACTATCACACATACCGATTTCTGAGTTTATAAGTGTTCTTCTAGCATGCACTTTTATGGCCTTGTGCTAATCCTGATTTCACGAGCGCTTTAGGATCGGTCTTGATTTCATAGAAAGCGGCCACACTTTCGACACTCGTATAGGTAAATCAACTTTAGTGATTCTGCGAGTCACACTTATATGATTTATTAAGAAGTAACCTTCATCCTCTAACATGGAGAAAACCAACACTAGGCACATATGAATGAAACTTTTTGTATATATTCCTAGTATTCCATAACTATAATTTAACTTGTTTGTACCACATTGAACTATATCTATATTTTCAAGATATGAGTTGGGTTCCCATTAAATATAGTTGTGTTATTTAATAGACCTTAGTCCCATTCCTTTTGAGGTGATATATATCATCTCCCTAACAAGACCTTTAGTCAGAGTATCTGCTAAATTCTTGTTCGTTTTAATATAGTCGACTGTAATTACTCCTTCCTTGAGTAATTTTCTTATAATTTGATGCCTTAGACTAATGTGTCTAGATTTTCCGTTGTAAGTTTTGTTCGAAACTTTATAAATTGTGGCTTGGTTATCACAACTTATCATAATAAAAGGTGATGGCTTTTTCCATAAAGGAATATCATACAACACATTTCTAATCCATTGTGCTTCTTTACATGCATCATCTAGGGCTACAAATTCAGATTGCATAGTTGAATCTGATACACATGTTTGTTATAGCTGCTCCTCATAGCGTAAAAATCTAACCAGTAGTTGACTTGGATTTTGATACAAGATTATTCCAACTTGAATCACTATATCCTTCTAAAACAGATGGATATCCTACATAATGTAAGCCATAATCCAAAGTCCTCTTCAGGTATCTAAGCACCCTAGAAATTGCATTCCAGTGCTCTTGTCCTGGATTACTTGTAAATCTACACAATACACTCACTGCATAAGCAATGTCTGGTCTAGTGCAATGCATAGCATACATTAGACTCCCAATAATACTAGCATATTTAAGTTGATCCATAGCACGCCTAGTATTTTTCATTAATTTGATGCTAGGATCCACTGGTGTAGCAGCTGGCTTAAGTTCAAAATGATTATATCTTTTTAGAACTTTTTCTATATAATGAGATTGAGATAACGCTAAAGAATTATCCTATCTCACAATTTTGATTCCTAAAATCACATCAGCTTCTCCAAGATCTTTCATATCAAATTTTGATGAAAGAAACCTTTTGGTTTCTTCAACATATTTGAGATTAGACCCAAATATTAACATGTCATCCACATATAATTAAATAATAACACCAACACCATTTTTAAATTTACTATATATACATTTGTCGGCATCATTAACTTTATATCCATGGGATATAACAATATTATTAAACTTCTCATGCCATTGCATAGGAGCATGTTTAAGGCCATAAAGAGATTTAACCAATTTACACACTTTCTTTTCTTGGCCAGGCAAAACAAACCCTTCGGGTTGTTCCATGTAAATCTCTTCTTCTAAATCACCATTTAAAAATGCAGTTTTAACATCCATTTGATGAATAACTAAATTGTGAATAGAAGCAAGAGATATCAATATCCTAATGGAAGTGATTCGAGCAACAAGAGTATATGTATCAAAGTAATAAATTCCATGTTTTTGCTTATAGCCTTTAGCAACTAGTCTTTCCTTAAATTTATTTATAGAACCATCCGAATTTAATTTTCTTTTAAATATCCATTTGCACCCAATAGGTTTAGCCCCGAGGGGAAGATCGGAAATAACCCAAGTTTGATTTGACAAAATTGAGTTCATTTCATCATTTATTGCTTCTTTCCAAAAGACAGCATCCCTAGATGTTACCGCTTCATGAAATGTGGTCAGTTCATCTTCTACATTAAGAACAAATTTAGTTTTGTTCTTAGTCTCATTTAAATCCCCTTCAACTAAATAAATAACAAATTCAGGCCCAAATGTTTTTTCAGTTCTTTGTCTTTTACTCCTTCGTGGTTCAACGTCATTCGTTGTTTTCGAAGAAGATATAGGTTGTGAATTTTCTTCTAAATTTGAGGAGTCAACAGTCGAATTATTATTTTCTAAACCTTGATTCAAAGTACTAAACTTTGTTAGGTGTTCAAAGAATTGTACATCTACCGACTCAATGATTTCTTGAGTTTCAAGATTTAAAAATCTATAAGTCGTACCGTTACTAGAGTATCCAATAAAAACACATTTGTAAGTCCTATTTCCTAGTTTAGGCCTTTTAGGTTCGGGTTTTCTTACATAAGAAAAACATCCCCAAACTTTAAGACGTCTAAGATTAGGCTTACGATTAAACCATAATTCATATGGTGTAATATCCTTATTTTTCAATGGAACTCTATTTAAAATATAACATGAGGATAAAACCGTTTCTCCCCACATCGACAAAGGTAAACCAGAACTGATTAACATTGAATTTATCATTTCAACTAAAGTCCTATTTTTCCTTTCCACCGTTCCATTTTGTTGTGGCATATTTGGCGCCGTAACTTGATGGATTATCCCATGAGTATTACAAAATTGTATAAACTCACTCGGTTAATATTCACCACCCCTATCGGATCGTAAGACTTTAATTTTCCGATTTTGTTGAGTTTCAACTTCTGCTTTAAAAATTAGGAATTTCTCGAAAACTTCATCTTTACTTGTAAGTAAATATGTATATGCATACTTAGAGTAATCATCAATGAAAGTTATGGTTTAAGAAATATTTATTTCCACCACGAGTCATATTACTCTTCATATCACATACATCACTATGAATAAGATCAAGCATTTCGGATTTCCTCTCAACAGATTTGAACGACTTTCTAGTTATCTTCGATTGAGCACAAATTTCACATTTAGAAAGGTTATCAAATTTACAATTCGAGATTAAGTCGAGATTAGTCATATTTTTTTATACTTCTATAATTCACATGACCTAATATACTATGCCATAAAGAAATAGACTCAACCATATAAGCAGAACTAATATCATTGATTACATTAATTTTGATCATGTCGTTACAAGAGTACCCTTTGCCAATAAATTGGCCATTCTTAGACAAGACAAACTTATCAGACTCATACACTAGTTTGAAACCTCTCTTATTGAGAATGTCCCCAGGCACAAGATTTTTACACATATCAGGTACATGAAGTACATCAATTAGGGTAAGTTTCTTTCTAGAAGTTAGCTTTAATTTCACTGTGCCTTTTCCAACTACATTGGTGCGAAGATTATTTTCCATCTTCACTTCTTTTCCATCAATTTCTTTATATGTTTTGAATGAAGAGCGATATTTGCATATGTGGACCGTTGCGCCGGTATCCAGCCACCATCCACTTTCATTATTAATTGAATTTTCTTCGCAAACAGTAGCAATAAGATCTTCAACATTGTTGGTTTCCTTCGACCCTTGTTTTTCCTTAAATGCCTTCTTTTTAAGACGACATTCTCGAGAATAATGACCCGGTTTGTCACAGAAGAAACATTTTCTCTTCTTTTTCTTATTTGCACCTTGGTTCTTGAATTTTGAATCATTCTTTGCTTTAAATTTTGAGTCTTTGGTAATCTTGGATTTTTTATCCTCAACCATATTAGCTTTGGAATGACCCTCACCTTATTCATCATTATTTTCTCGAATACGAGTATCATCTTCAATACGAAGGTGACGAAGAAGGGATTCCACAGTATAAGTCTTTTCATCATGATTAATTTTCTTCTTAAAGCCATTCCAAGAGGATGGAAGTTTTGAAACAATCACCCCTACTTGAAATTCATCTTGAAGATTAATATCAGCGGCTTTAAGGTCACCAACAATTTGTTGGAGTTCATGGGCTTTTGCAACGATAGATTTATCATTACTCATTCTAAAATTCATATAGTTTGAAATTAGAAACTTACGGTTGCTCGCTTCCTCGTTTTGATACTTTGTCTCCAAAGCCTTCCATAATTCCTTTGCCGTCGGAATCATTCGATGAGCGCTATAAACAGTTTGAGATAAAGCATTGAGGATGTGTCCTCGACACATAAATTCATCTTCTTTCCCCTTCACACGTTTTTGCTTTATTGATTCGGTGTCTTCGGGTGTAGGCTCGGGAATTTGTTCAAGGTTATCATCTAGAATGTATGCAAGTTTTAGTGATGTGAGGAAGAATATAACTTTCTCTTGCCAACGGGTGAAATTTTCGCCATCAAAACGGTCGAGTCAGATTAAGTCTTGAGTAATGACTTGGATAGATTGTGCCACAGTTCCTTCCATTTGAGTGGAGTAATAAGAATAATTTTTTGCCTAAAATTGTTGGAGTTTTGTTATGGAAAGAACGGAATATATTAATTAATTTCTGCAAGGCACGTTCTTGGAACACTTTCTTTTAGGCAAAATTTCTTCCAATCCGGTTGAGACAGAACCAAAATCGCGAGTACACTATGGGTTTTATAGAATCTGCCTTCAGGATACAATACAGTGTATGAACAGTTGTTTGATTCAAACTATGTACTGTTTGATCAAATCGAGAACACTCTGAATTTGTAACTTGATAATGCCAAAGTATAGAGGACGGAGAGAGGAGAAACTAGTAATTTGCGGTGTCCAAAACAGAGGTGTGGAACTCTTTTTATATCCATTTCTATGACTGTTCTTTAACAGTCACAGCTAGGGGTGTGCAAAAAAACCGACCGAATAGAAAACCGAACCGAACCGAATCCGGCGGTTTTTTTTAGCCCGGTTCGGTTTGCGGTTTAAGGATTTAAAAAACCGACAATATCGGTTCGGTTGTCGGTTTAGACAAAGAAAAAACCGATTCGAACCGAACCGAACCGACATCAATATTATATATTAAAAAACCCTTAAATATATTTTATTTTTATATCCAAACACCATTAACCAACCTCCAAAACCGACCTACAAAAAATCGACCAAAATTGAAAATCGATTAAAACGAACCGAAACCGAACCGAACCGAACCGAAACCGATGTGAACCGAAACCGGCGGTTTTTTTCATCGTCGGTTCAGTTTCGGTCTGATTTTTCCCAAAACCGAACCGATCGGTTCGGTCTGAATTGCGGTCCAAAACCGAACCGAACCGACCCGTGCACACCCCTAGTCACAGCTCTTCATGGAGTGACTCAGCAACCATTGGATCGTGCCTGTTTGGAACAGCTGCGATCTAACGGTTTAGATTAGGCGTTCCATCGTAAGCGAATGGACATCCCCTATACGAAACGCTACGAGTTCATCTAACGGTTTAGATCAAGTCGTTTCGGATTTTAAACCCTTTTGATCGGATCGTTTAATCACAACCGTTGATCTATTTTACCGCATAAAAACTTTAGGCTCCCACGCTCCAAGCGACGATGCGCACGTGCGTGGAGTGACTCAGCAACCGTTGGATCGTGCCTGTTTGGAACCGCTACGATCTAACGGTTCAGATTAGGCGTTCGATCGTAAGCGAATGGACATCCCCTACATGAAACACTAAGAGTTCATCTAACGGTTTAGATCAAGTCGTTTCAGATTTTAAACCCTTTGATCGGATCGTTTAATCACAACCGTTGATCTGTTTTACCTCGTCAAAACTTTAGGCTCCCACGCTCCAAGCGACGATGCGCACATGCGAAGTGCCAAGTGCGCGTCAAAGCACGCAATGCGCCCTAAGTCGTCTAATCGCCCTTTCGCACGCCGTGTGTCGCGCTTACGTGTGTCGCGATTGGTGGTGCTTAAGCACCACCGCGATGCGTAGGATCATAGCCTCTTATTTGACTTGTCAACTAAGAATCTTAGTTGGCCTTTAGTTGATATACCACTACTTTTTGTAGTATTCTTCCAATGTGGGACAATATGGGATTTTGAGCACTCCCATATCTTTCACACCCATTTGCTCATGTTTCTACCTTCTAAATTAAAACCCAAACTATGTTTAAAATAAAACACCAATAATATAATAAAATATTAACAACTAAAAAATAAAATATCAATAAATATTGGAATTTATCCAACAAAAGTTGTCACCGTGTTATATATTTATGTGTATATAGTATAATATGTGATTTGTAAGAGTTATCATGAGAAATTTTCAACTTAAGTACGTAATGTAATAATTAAGTGCTTGATGAGTTATGTCCCTATCCAACTTTACTATAGAGAGTTAGTTTTGCAATTTTAATAATGTTAACGAATAGTACTTCTTCTTCAATGGCTTGCCATCAACTATTTCTTTCACGTTAATCATACGTTTTTTTTATTTCAAAATTTAAAACTTTAATACGGAATTGAGAACACAATGTGACATTTTTAATATGTTGAACAGAGTTGTTCATTAATGTGCTATAAATTATATGACTGGTGAGTGGATTATTACTAATTTTTTTCCTTATCGTCATTTTTCTAAATTTGTAGGTATCTTTTTTTGCAGTAGAATTTTTTTCATGTCCCCATGTTCGCTTTTGTTAATTTGAATTTGAACAAAGACTCATGTTTAATTTGTTGGTAAATTCCAAAAACATCATTACATGATTTCATTTGCAAAATGATTTTCTAAAAGATTGTGTGTTACAATATATAGATTTTTGTAGAGATCTATTGTAACAACCCGCAATTTTATCCGGTAATTAATTATGTGGTGACAATTATATTCAACACAAATAAATGAGAGAAGCACAATCACCAAGGAAAATAAAGAAGATAAAAATGCCAATCACACAACACAATATGTACGTGGTTCAGCAAGAATGCCTACGTCCACGGTGGTGCAGTCAGTATTATTTGTATATACTCCGGGGAGCGTTTACAGAGAATACAGTGCGTGCCTTTTGCCCCAGGCTTAGGGTTTATTATATACATGTCTGCCCTCGGGGAGTGGGGGAGTTGGACTCCCCCACATCCACCATCTTCTCCTGGAATATCTTTATACGATAACCTGGGAGGAGACTAAATCGTAATTTTATTTAGTTAAGGCGAGGGGTCCAAATTTTGGGTCGTTTTTATTAGGCTACTCGTCCGGACCCATAATGGTAAATTCATGTACCCACAAATGAAATTAATTCGAAATTAGATAAAGCTAGCTTAAAAGACTCCTAATATGAGTATATATAAGTCTTGGGCCGTTTATAAGAGTCCTTATAACATAAAAATCTAAAAAAAATATTTGTCATGGTTCTGGACCGTGACTAACGGGCGAACTGTTTTAATTTTAATAGGATTCAAATGCCACTTAAATTCCTCTAACATTTTATATATATGAATAATACGAGATTAGGAGTTTTAAACAACATTTTTACAAACTCTAAAAGCAGAAGGCCTATTTTATTTTCATCGTCTTCCTCCTATAAACCCTAGCCCCAAAGTTATCAAATTTTAACTCAAGATTTGAAGGCTTATTTGGTTTCTCGAGTTTGGGCTGGAACGAGTTTTTTTTTGTTTTCGCGAGAGGAACGCAGTGGTATGATCAGAATTTTGAGACATAATCTTATGAGTTTCTTGTGATAATTTTAAGGTACGGCTTTAAGCAATATGCTCCTTGAATCTCTCGAGACTAGTTATTTGTTCCTCATTTATTTGTACTCATATTGTTGATATCATGACGTTTATTGGAATCTAAAATATTGATTCGATTTGAGATATTGTATTTGTTGATGGGCATGGTGTCATGAAATTTTTATATGATACGGAGAATAGTCACCCGCCAATAGTCCAAAAGTCCAATAGCCATGATGAGGCTTTACGAAGCTTAGGTGAGGTGAGGTGAGGTGATTCCGGGTGACCTATTGATTTGTTATTGAAAATTAAATTGGTATAATGCTCGGATGTTGCATTGAACTTGAATTCAGATTCGTATTGTTGCACTTATTCACCGTTATTGTTTTGAGCATCTATTCTTGTCATATTGTGTACTTCCTCGTATATTTCTTTTAGCGGCAAGTTAGTGTGGATTTGGATGCTACGAATTTTTGGAGGATTTTAGTGCACGACGTTTGGAGGATTTTATTTTTGAATAGCTTGGCAGTGTAATTTATTTGGAGAGCTTAGAATTATTTTCGAGTGAAATTTAATTGTAATTATTTTAGAAGTGTAAGTTTTGGATTCATTATATTTATTTTGTGGAATATAGATGCTCCATACTAATTGTTGAGGATCTAGTTAGTTTTAATCGTAGTAGCACCTCGTGTTTTACGCGGGGTGTTACATCTATTCTCCCAATACTTTTAGGTAACTGATATTACATTCAGACAAACCTTTTAATTTCGAGTTTAAAAACTGAAATGTTGATTTAATTTAAAACTATTGCATTTTTTCTTATGTCATATTTTAAGTTTATTTATTGACCAAATGTCCCAAGAATAAAATGAACAAAAAAGTCCTATACAAGTTAATGTTTTTTCTTGCTGTTATATTGTCTGATTTTTAGTCATATACATTGTTGATACCAAATTTAGTCTGCTGACTTGGACCAACCATATGAAGACACGTGGCTATCTACATGGCAACAACAAGCAATTCTGAGATGATCATACGATCCGAGGAACTCTTATGCACCGAGGAACAAGACCTCTCCGAGGAATTCTTATGCTCCGAGGAACAGGACCTCTCCGAGTAACTCATTAGCATCGAGAAGCTCAGGCGGTCCGAGCTACTCAGGCGGTTTGAGCTGCATCTCGAACAAAGCATTAATAGCTGAATAACCAACAGTTCAACTGGTTCATTAAATGCTTATCATTCAGACGCACACGCAAAGAGGGCATTAAATGTATTACCCTTTCATATGTATATCATTAAATGTATTACCCTTTCACATTACAGCCTCAGGGCTATAAATACATTCTACAATCCTCATTGTAGGGGACCGAATCCTGAATCCAAACTTGGGAATCCAGAACGGAATTTTTTGTAATTGAGAATTCCCAACATTCAGCAATAAAATAACAGTGGACGTAGGCCGTTCTTATAAGCCTGAACCACTTTAAAATCTTTTGTCTCATTTATTTATCTGTGATTGAATTATTAGAGTGATCTAATTTTTTACATCAACAGATTCCAATGGCTGATATACCTGAATCCAGTAATCGAAACACCGGAACCCCTCCAAATCCATCTGCTCCACCAATTGTTCTAGATCTGACTGGAATGATGGCGAATCTGGCTCAGGGCCAGACCGTCATGCAAGAAATGCTGCGACAACTCATCCAAACCCTCCATGGCGGTGCGCCAGCCCGTTCCGGATCACGAAGCATTCAAAGAAATATTCGTGCGCCTTCTTTGTGTACTAGGCATTCTAACTCATATCGCAATGAGGAATCTGAAGATTTTTCTTATCAACCTGGACGAACTTCGTCAATGCGGGCCACAGATACTGAACAACGTGTCACCCTCTCCCCAGAAAGGGCCAGTGCATTGGAAAGATTAAGTAGGGCCTCTCTTTTTGATCGATTAGGCCCTAGGAGGAACAAAAGTCCTCTTAATGCAGCGTCGAGGAGCTTTCGACGACCATGAGATTTAAGGGAAGGATCTGCCCAGTCGCGACCAGTTGCTCATCAAGATGGATCCGCTGATCGACCAACTGCTCGTCAAGATAAATCCCAGGAAGCCACTTCAACGCGATCAGTTGCTCGAACCAATAGGCCCGAGGAAGGGAATGATGCATGAAAAGGATCTATTCAAAGGTTGGAGGATAGATTAGGGGAAATGGCTAAGGCTAAGAACCCTCTACAACGCACCTTTGTTCGAGGAACACCTTTTGTCCAGGACATTGTTGATTTTCCAACACCATCAAAGTTCAAAGCACCTGTGGTGACTCCCAAGTATGATGGGAAGACTGACCCTGTCCTTCATATAGAACAATATCAAGCTGCTGTCGACATCTATGCTGTCCCAGACGAGATGAGATGCAGGGCATTCTCGGGAACTCTTACCGGATCTGCTCAGATATGGTATAATAATCTTCCTCGGGGTAAGATTTCAACTTTTTTTCAACTGGCCGAGTTATTCATTGGGAATTTCTGCTTCGGAGCAAAGCCAGTTAAACGAGTAGCACATTTGTTAAGTGTTAGATAAAAAGCTGGTGAGAGTATTAGAGACTATATAACTCGTTTTAATAACGAGAAGCTCAAAGTCATTGATTATGAGGAGAAGACAGCGATTACTGCTATGATGAGTGGACTGCTGCCAAACAAGTTATACTACACTTTGGCCAAAGACCCACCTCGAACCATGTCGGACCTGATGGGAAAAGCGTCCAAGATTATGAATGTCGAGGAGGCTATGTCTGCGAAGAAGAATATGGACTCCAAAGAAACCAAGGGGGAAGGTGATAAAGCTAAGAAGAAAGAGCATAAGAACAATGGTGGTGACAAACATTCCAAAAGTAGGTCGTCATGGGAGGTCTTGAAGAAATTTGATAATTACACGCCTTTGAAGGCAAATATCAACCACGTCCTGGAAGAAATTAAGAACAGTGAGGAGTTAAACTGGCCAAAGAAAATGAAGTCAGACCCTGACACGAGGAATAGGGAGAAATATTGCGAGTTCCATAAGGATCATGGCCATATGACCAAAAATTGCATAGCTCTTCAGAACGAGATTGAAACACTCATCCGACGAGGAAAGCTAGCAAAGTATGTTGATCGGGGAGGCGAAAGAAGAAACAATGACCGAACTAGAGAGAGGTCCATATCTCCTCGTCGGGCAGAGGAAAAAAAGAAGAGAAACTATGAAGATGATCCAGATAATGACCCCAATCTTCCCAAGAAACCAAGGCAGCCAGAACGAGAGGTATTTTCAATATGCTTTGGGTCATTTGATTGTAATGTCATTACAGGAGGAGATGCAGGAGGAGGAGACCTTACTGCAGAAAGAAAAGCTTACCTCGAAGAGGCTCAAGCTTGCTCGTACATTCAGCGAATTAATTTAGCTGTGGAAGATCGCCCGAGAAAGGTGAACAAAGAAAAATTGGTCATTGGGTTTTCAAAGAATGATCTTGCAGGAGTTTTATATCCTCATGACGACCCACTAGTGATCAAAATGAGAATGAAGGAAGTAATGATTTCAAGAGTACTGGTCGATAATGGTAGCTCGGCAGACATCATGTTCTACTCGTGTTTCGATAGTTTAAATTTAAAGCTATCTTAACTGGTGCCTTACCACAGACCTCTCATCGGTTTTGCTGGCGAGAAAGTGTTTCCACTTGGGACGATCAAGTTGGATATATTCATTAGTACATGGCCTGCTTGTCGGACAGAAAGAATACGATTCTTCGTGATGGATTAAAATGTCCAGTCATCGTATAATATCATCATGGGAAGAGTAGGATTGAAGAAGTTCGAGGTTGTACCATCTACAGTGCATCAGTGCCTAAAATTTCCAATAAACTTTGGAGTAGGAGTTGTGAAAGGTGATAAGAAAGTAGCTCGGGAGTGCTATTATTCATTCGCCGAGTAAGATGAATTGGAAGAATCAAAGAAAAAGACAACTACTTATCAAGTGGATGAAGGTGCAGAAATTGAAACCTTGGATCCTCGGGATGAGTCGCAACTCGTGAAGGGTCAAGTGGTGGAAGCTATTGAAAATATCATTCTGGACAACGAACACCCTGAACGAACTACTCAAATAGGTTCATCATTGGAAGCCTCATTAAAACAGGAATTGATAACTTTCCTTAGAAGCAGAAAACAAACTTTTGCCTGGAGTCATGAAGATATGCCTGGGATTGACCCAAACTTCTTATGTCACGAGCTCAATGCGAATAAGGAGATCAAGCCTGTGAAGCAGAGAAGAAGAGTATTCAGTCCCGAGAAGAATCAAGCTATACATGAGGAAGTCGAGAAGCTCCAGAAAGCTTGTTTCATTGAAGATGTTAAATATCCAGATTGGTTAGCCAATGTGGTGATGGTAAAGAAGAAAAACAACAAATGGAGGATGTGTGTGGACTTCACCGACCTCAACAAAGCATGCCCAAAGGATCACTTTCCATTGCCCCGAAACGATAAGGGGAACTTATCGTTATAATGTTATGCCTTTTGGTTTAAAAAATACAGGTGCGACATATCGGAGGCTGATGAACAAATCAATGACAACATGGAAGTCTATGTTGACGATATGCTGACAAAAAGCAAGAAAGTTGCCGATCATCTAGTTGACTTAAGCCAGACTTTTGATCAACTAGATAAATATCAAATGAAGCTGAACCCGACGAAGTGCGTCTTTGGAGTACGAGAAGGCATGTTTCTCGGGGACATTGCCAATCAGCGAGGTATTGAAGCAAATCCTGAAAAGATCAAAGCTCTATTAGGGTTGCGATCTCCAATAACGAAGAAGGAAGTACAGAGTCTCACTGGACGAGTAACAGCACTCAATAGATTTGTGTCACGAGCAAGTGACAGATGTCTTCCATTCTTCAAGACACTCAGAAAGACTTTTGAGTGGAATGACGAATGTGAGAAGGCTTTTCAAGACTTGAAGAAATACTTGGGAGCACCCCCACTATTGTCCAGGCCGGTGATGAGAGAGAAATTGTATTTGTACCTTGCAGTATCCGAGAATGCAGTTAGCTCGGCGTTGATCAGAGTGGAGAATGGAGTACAAAAGCCAATTTACTACATGAGTAAGGCCTTCCGAGGAGCAAAGATCAGATATCCAAGGTTGGAGAAATTGGCACTGGCGCTGATTGAGGCGAGTAGGAGAATGAGGCCATATTTTCAGGCTCATACCATAGTAGTATATACCGATATGCCATTGAGACAAGCCCTTCACAAGCCAAAAAAATCAGGGAGATTGATGTACTGGGCAATAGAGCTCGGAGAATATGATATAATATATGAACCCAGGTCATCACTAAAAGGGCAAGCTGTAGCAGATTTCATAGCGGAGTTCACCTATCCTGATACCCCCGAGGAGCAGAAGCTGCTCGCTGGTCAACCTGTGGATGTTACAGGATCAACAAATACAAGCCCAGACCAACTTCGATTGGTAAAAGGGCGTGTGGATGTTACAGGATGTGATGCAGAGATAATTGGGAGAACTCTTGATAAGGAACAAGAGTTGCTCGCTGATCAACCTGTGGATGTTACAGGATCAACAAATACTGGCTCAGACCGACTCCGGTTGGTAAAAGGGCAAGTGGATGTTACAGGATCATTAAATTCGAGCTCAGACCAACCTCGGTTGGTAAAAGGGCAAGAAAAAATGATCGACGAGGAGCGAGAAAAATCAGGGGAGGATGAAAAAAAGCAGAAAATATTTCACCGAGGAACTCTGACTGATCAGAAATTTGAAGACGAGTTACCTATATGGAGGCTATATGTAGATGGCTCATCTTGCACTGCAGGATGTGGCGCGGGGATAGTTTTGAGCACTCCAGACGAGGTCGACATGGAATACGCTTTGCGTTTCCAATTCAAAGCTTCCAACAATGAGGCTGAATATGAGGCTATGATTGCAGGACTTAATTTGGCAAAAGTTATGGAGGCGCAACAAGTTATGATATTCAGTGACTCTCAACTGATTGTAAACTAAATGATGGGGGTATATGAAGTTAGAGGAGAATTAATGATCAGATATCATGCAAAGGCAAAGGAGCTGGTATCAGAATTTACCGCTATTCAGCTGGTCAGAATACCAAGAATGGAGAATGCAAGAGCAGACGCCCTGGCTCGACTAGCATCGGCTACTCGCACCGAGCTACGACGAACAATCCCAATTGAAGTGTTGACTGGTCGGAGTATAGATGAAGATCTGAAGATGAATTTTATCACCCTTGATTTAGGACCATCTTGGATGGATCCCATCAGGGTATATATCGAGGAAGGAGAGTTGCCAACTGACAAGCTTGCAGCCAAGAAATTGAAGTTTAAAGCTGCTCGGTATGTACTAACTAATGGTGTTTTGTATAGACGAGGAATTATGACAGGTTTGCAAAGATGTGTACATCCCACCGAGGTGAAAGATTTGATTGAAGAGATCCATGAAGGGTCTTGTGGAGCACATGTAGCAGGTCGGACACTTTTACAAAGGGTGATGACGCAGGGATACTACTGGCCGATGATGAGGGCAGATTGTATAGCCTATGCCAAGAAATGTGACAAGTGCCAACGCTTTTCCTCCATCCGAAGAACTCCACAAGCATTATTGACACCCATAACTTCCCCTTGGCCATTTGCCATGTGGGGAATTGATTTGGTTGGACCACTGCCAACGACCCGAGGAAGGTTCAATTACCTCGTCGTCGCAGTGGATTATTTTACTAAGTGGGTAGAGGTTGAGCCACTCATTGATATGACGTACGAGAAGGTGTACCAATTTGTTTGGAAGAACATCATTTGTCGATATGATCTCCCTAATTTCTTCATCACAGACCGTGGAACATAATTTGATAACGAGGAGTTTGTCGCCTATTGTCATCAATCAAACATTTTGAAGGTTCATTCAGCACCAGACCATCCTCAAAGCAATGGACAAACTGAAGTGACAAACAGAACGCTGTTGAAC
Organism: Sambucus nigra; assembly: GCA_949130495.1. NCBI lineage: Eukaryota > Viridiplantae > Streptophyta > Magnoliopsida > Dipsacales > Adoxaceae > Sambucus > Sambucus nigra. The sequence continues at coordinate 215,749,536 of OX422213.1, forward strand.
GGTTTGAAGAAAAGATTGGATGTTACGAAAGCGAATTGGATCAACGAGTTACAATCAGTACTCTGGGCTTACCGAACTACTCCCCGAGTAGCAACTGGAGAATCACCATACATGCTGGCGTTTGGAAGTGAAGTTGTCATACCTGCCGAGTTGGGTCTCCCAACACACAGGGTACTGAATTTCAATTCTCCTGTCAGCGATTTAATGAGAAGACTGGATTTAGACATGCTTGAGGAGGTTAGAGAAGAAGCTGCCATTAGAAGTGCTGCTTACCAACAGCGAACAACTTTGTTCTACAACAAGAGGGTGAAGAAGTGCGACCTGAAAGAAGGAGACTATGTGCTGAAGAAAGTAGTTCAAAAGCATAACAAACTGGAGGCAAACTGGCATGGACCATACCGAGTTACAGAAGTTGTTCGACCAGGAACTTATCGAATAGCAACTTTAGAAGGCGAGGAGTTTAGAAATGCCTGGAATGCATAGCACCTGCGCAAGTATTATCAGTGATGTATATGTAACACAGTTTCCATCAGTATGAATAAAATGAAAATAGTCTGCAAGTCTCTCTGTTTATTGAAAATTTTCGGGGAATACTAGTGCTATGCACTACTCGGCAAAGCTCGGCAGACTACTCAAAGAAAATATTCCAAACTGTACCAACTTAGTTGGTCGACGAGGAGAAAATATTCCAAACTGTACCAACTTAGTTGGTCGACGAGGAGAAAATATTCCAAACTGAACCAACTTAGTTGGTCGACGAGGAGAAAATATTCCAAACTGTACCAACTTAGTTGGTCGACGAGGAGAAAATATTCCAAACTGTACCAACATAGTTGGTCGACGAGGAGAAATATTCCTAAAAATGCCAACCTGTTTGGCTAGGAAACGAAATATTCCAAACTGTACCAACATAGTTGGTCGACGAGGAGAAAATATTCCAAACTGTACCAACATAGTTGGTCGACAGGGAGAAAATATTCCAAACTGTACCAACTTAGTTGGTCGAAGAGGAGAAAATATTCCAAACTGTACCAACTTAGTTGGTCGACGAGGAGAATTTATTGACACATTTTATGAAAAAGACAAAAATTTACCAAGTATGGTTAGTCGGGGATAAACTCTCACTAATTATAATTGGTCGACGAGCACGATTTAACAACCTTGGTTGGTTGGAAAAATTTTAAACATTTTTATACTCATTACTTTATTATCGAGCAACGTTACTGATACTTGTAACTTTTCTACTAAGTTGGTCGATGAACAACACTATTATTATCTTTTTAACAGATATGCATAAATGTAAAGTGTTTGGAATTTACAAGACAATAGCAATTAAGATTTGCAAGCAATAATGAAAGTCTTTTATTAAATTCGAAATAAATTACAAGTTACATTGATGATAAAATGAAAATTACATTGATATATATACTAACTGTTACATTAAAAATTCCTATTCTATTGGTCTTTTCCCATCAACTTTGGATACAGGTTCCTCACCAGCAGGCGGATCATTGAAAGACTGAGGAGAATTGATGAAGTTCAAATCCTTCAGCATCCCGACGTTCATCACAGAAGGTCGATCTAATAGATGCTCGGGACGAGATACCTCGATTAGAGAATGAAGATTGTAATCACCGAGGTATTTTGCAATTAAACTCCGAGGAATAGCACGAGCTGGGATCCATTCCATGTCCAGATTGTACGGTGGCACATGCAAGTCGAGCACCCCGGGATCATGGTAGTCCCACAGATAGTGTCCTTGTTCGAGCTTCAGCACACCTAGGGCATTCAGCTAGCCTTGTTTATAGCCCTCATTATTGGCGTTCTGGATACGATCATCCAAGTGGAATAGTGCTTCGTTGTATCCACCCATCCAGAATTCCCTGGGCTGTTTGTAGAATTGATACGTTAGCCTTTCAAGCTTCTCGTGGAGACTTTTGACAAAAAGATCATTAGTCTCCAACACTGATATCTTTGCAGAGAGTTGTTTTTCCAATTCTCGAATCTTCTTTGACATATCAGATAACGCCTGGTTCTTCGCCTTTAGTTGGAAGGCCTGGTTCTCTAAGGCAGATGCTGTCCTCTGTTCCTCGATAAGAACCCGAACTGCTCTTCCTCAACCCCGAGAAGCTCTTGCTCGTCCTCGAGGAGATGTGGAAGTGCACGACCTCCTCAAGGTGTCCAACTCTTGCATCAATTTGGCATTCTCAACCTCTAAAAATGAAAATCCCTCATCAGTCACTGGGATTATAGCTGTTGAAGAAGAGGCTGCAGACTTCAACTGTGCTAGCTCTTTCTGCAAATTGTTATTCCCTTGCTCCAACAGCTCGGCAATCTGTCTACATGCTTCAACTTCACCCTTTAGGGTTCTCTCCCTGACATCGTACCCAGCGATGAGCTTCTCGTAGCCCTTCTCGACAGAAAGCTACTGATACCTCTTCTCATACCCTTCATGCAATAGGGCAGTTGATTCCTTGTACTGATTCTGAAGGTCTTCTAGGGTACATTAAAGATCCTCGATCATTTCATAGTAAGCCACATTATTGGCCACAGCTCGGTCAAGTAAGCACTTCAGGTACTGATAAGCTTCGGCTGCTTGTTCTGAAGCATCATGACCAAGGATGTCGGCAACTTCTGATGCACTCAGGTCTGTGTGACCAGCCTTATAATATTCATTACATTGCTGCATCAACTTTGTATCATTGGCAGATAGCAGATCCATCCTGGCCAGAAACTAGCAGAGAAAGAAAAAGTAATCATCAAAAAGAAGATCAAGACAGAGTACAATCGTATGGAAGAAAAGAACTCAAGTTTTATTAGATCATGAAATTTGAAGTTACAAGTTTTGAATTACATTTGACAAGCAAAAAGAAAAATAGAAAGAGAAAACCGAACAACACTACACCTTTTCCTTATTTCCCAAAACCTTCTCGGGAGGTTGGGAAGAGGAGGCAGGTTGCTCGGTGGGAAATGTGACTTGTTCAGAGAGCACCAGCTGTTGCTCGGAAGAAGAAACTCCTTGCTCAACAGCATGCTGACTGGTTAGGGCATGTTCTCCCACTACCATTGAAGACTCCTCAGAGGTAGCTTCGTCCTCTTCTAATTCTTCTGGAGTAGGAAGGGGACCAGGGATGTGTCTCTGAAATAGCTCGGATGACTCGTCGACCTTCAATTCCTGAAGGGCAGCAACCCATCCGTCCCTGAAATACTTTACACTTCCATAATCCACTTGAGAGACCATGGCAGCACATCCCTTATCCCAACCTTTGTCCCAGCCAGAGCTGAAGGACTTCTTCATGGAAGCTTTTCTTTTGGCCTTCTCCAAGGCAAGCTTCTCGGACAGCAAAACATCAGCAGCCTTCAATTTTTGTTTAGCTTCCTCCTTCTGCCGAGTTACTTCCTGGAGTTGGACCAACCTCTCCTCAGCAGCCTTGAGTTTATTTTCAAACTCCTCAGTAGTCTTGAGCTTCACATCGAGCTCTTTGTTAGCCTTCTCCAAGGCATTCATTTTCCTCTCCAAATCCCTGGAGGCCTCAGCAACCCGAGTTTTCTCCTGCTCGGAGGAAGCAAGTTTCTCCTCCCAGAATACTTTATCAGTATCGTACCTCTGGCGAGATTCCTCCAAAGACTTGGTAGCTTCTTCCAGAGCTCCCTCCACACTGTACGAGGAGCAAGAAACTTTGATTGCTTCATCCTTCTTAAGGATTATGTTGAGGAAGCTCGTCAACTGTAAACAAAAAGAAAAAGCAAAGTCAAAAACAAAAATGAGAAATAACAAAGGAAAATATGAAAAGTTCAAAGTAAAGGTACTTACTGAAGCAAGATGACGAGCAGCCAAAGAAGTAACCATATCCCGGGTAAGGTTATCTTCATTACCTTGCACCTCGGGAATGGTCAAGGACTTTACCGAGCTCATGTCAGAGCTCAGAGGAACAGATGTGGGAACCTTAGTCCCAGCAGCAGGGGGCACTACACCAAAATGGGCAAATTGTCACCTTTCAGCCGGTCAGCCTTGTCAAGGTCATTGACCGTGACAAAAAACACGCGTTTTATGTCACGGTCATTGACCTTGATACGACCGTGACAACTAATTATCACGGTCAATGACCGTGACAAGGCCGTGACAAATTTACTTGTCACGGATTTGTCACGGTCATTGACCGTGACAATTCTTTAAATAATTGTCACGGTCAATGACCTTGACACGACCGTGAAAACTTTTCCATCAAAAACCCTTTCCCCCTTCTTTTTTCCCTCCCACTATTCCCTCTCTCTCTCTCTCTCTCTCTCTCTCTCTCTTCCATTTATATATATATTTGTGTGTATATTTATGTGTGTATGTGTATATATATATGTGTGTATGTGTGTACGTGTGTGGGGGGTGGGGCAAGGTGGGGCGGGGTGGGGGAGGGGGTGGGGTGGGGTGGTGTGTGTGTGGTGGTGTGTGGTGGGGGGGGGTGGAGGGGGCAGGGGGTGGGGTGGGTGGGGTGTGTGTGGTGTGTGGTGGTGGAGGGGGTGGTGGAGGGGGGCAGGGGGTGGGGTGGGGTGGGGTGTGTGTGTGTGTGTGTGTGTGTGTGTGGTGGGGGAGGGGGTGGTGGAGGGGGGCAGGGGGTGGGGTGGGGTGTGTGGGCCTATGCATAAAGAAGTACCACAATATCTTAATGTTAGGGTTTGACACTGAGAAACTTATGGTATAAAGGTATTGAAAAGAAATCATCATATACTAAGAAAATTGACAAATTAAAGTTAGATAAATCAAGGACTAATGGTGGTCCATATTTCAGTTTGGAAATGTAAGATCTACCGCATCTGAATCTAGGAAGAAATGACACTGAGAAACTTATGGTATAAACAATTAAAAAAATGGGCGTATGCCGCCTATTTGTGAGCATATGACATTCTTTAGTAAAAGGCGAAATAGTAGTTCATTGTGTGCTCATTGTGTGGCTGCATCAATCTATAATACACTACATAACTAAAAGTTCAATAAAAAAGCCGAGGACTTGCTTTATCTACACATAAGCATGATATATACTCCAAACAACTAATCTCTTTATTTATCTACACATAAGCATTGAACAATGGTTAACCTTAAAACTAAAATAAACAGAGTATAACTTGATAAACCCAGTACCAAATAATTATATTTAAAATTCCACATCTGATCATAAAAACTAAAGTAAGAGTGAGACAAATACAAACAAAAGATACAATCATGTCTCCCTTTAGATTCCAACATCTATTTCCATGCACACAAATACACACATTTCAAACTCGTGAAAAAACTACAAAAAGTGCAACATAATGCATATGTTAAGTGAAAAAATATAGTCATAACTTGTGCTTATGGAACTATTTTAGTTGGTGCACAAACTAACGGTCAAAGTAATAGTATATAATTCCAACATTTCAAACTACTTGAACATCACAAATGGATACGAACTTAAAATATAAATTGAGATAACCTTAGAATCTAATTAGGCTAAAAATATAATGACATCAACTAACATATATACACAACACTAAAAGTAGACATCAATTTTATAAATAATTGATAATAGTTGGATAATAATTGGATAATAAACATCGGGAGGGGGTGGGGGTGGGGGTGGGGGTGGGGGTGGGGGTGGGGGTGGGTGGGGTTTTGAATATTATTTACATTCAAAATAAATAATTGATAATAATTGGATAATAATTGATATTTTCATTCAAAATAAATATTTCATTAAAAAATATTGGATAATAATTGATATTTTCATTTAAATTGATAATAATTTTATTCATGAAATTAATTCAATTAGGTAAAACCCATGATAATGAAATTTATGCTACAATTATAATTATCTCATGTCATAATTTTATTGATAAACAATATATGTAGTTGTCACGGTCGTGGTGGGGGGAGGGGGTGGGGGTGGGGTGGGTAGGGGTGGTGTGTGTGTGTGTGTGTGTGTGTGTGCGCGCGCGTAGGTGCGTAGGTGTGCGTGTGTGTGTGGCGGTGGGTGGGGGTGGGGGTGGGGCACCCATTTTATCTGTACTATTAATTCAATTAGGTAAAACGAAATGTGTACTATTAACATTTTTTTTATCTGTACTAATAACATTTTTTTTACAGCAAAAATGTCTCCTTCAGATGTTAAGGCGAAGATGATGATGCTGTTTATGATGATGTCGTCTGGGTTCGGTGGTAGCGGAGGCGACGAGGGCTCCTCCGCCCCTAGGCTCCCCAAATATGGAAAATTTGGGATTACCGTCGAAAACAAGTCGGAGCTTTTAGCGAGATCCCTCGAGCTGCTAAAGACGGTCATCGGCTCGGGGTTTATGAGTTGGAAGGAGGTGCCGTATGAGCTCAACTTAGCTGTTTGGGCGGCACTACAGGTAATATTTATATGAATATTTCAATTTATATTTATATTTATATTTATTCGCAACTAACATTGTATTTGTTGGACAGGAACAATTCAACTTGGATCCAAAACTACGCGATTCCGTCTTGGAGCAGTTGAGGGAGCAACACAAGACGTGGAAGAAAAGTATGCGGACACAGTACTTTGGAAAAACACGAGAGTCTTTTACAATGGCGCGGATCCATCCCACCCAAGGAGCCGATCTCATTGACACAATGGCAAAAGTTCATTGACAATGAGATCGAGGATCGACAATTGGCATCTCGCCAATCGGGGAGGGAAAATCGGGCTAAAAAGACGGACGCGCACTACTCCGGCCGGACCTCTTACGCTGAGGTGGAGCATAGGATGCAGGTTTGATTTAATTTATCTATAACTACAGAAATATATTATTGGATATTATTTTACTTTGCGGGGCCGATACTAATTTTACTTTACTTTATTTTATTTCAGGGGGTAGGGAGTGGGCTGGGGGGTAAGCCACATAGGCTCGATACTTATGTGGCTCTTCGGACGAAGAAGGGGAAGGACAAGGAGGTGTCCCCGAGCGTCGCGGCCACGATTGTAAGTAATCCGACAGTTTAATTATTGTTAATTACGTTATAATTTTTTAGTTTACTTATTTTACTAATCATGTGCTTTTTGTCGTTTCAGGCAAAGCTTAAGGAAGTGCATAAGTCGCAGTCTGATGCCGATAAGGTATCTTTGTCCACAGACGCACTCAGCCAAGTGCTTGGCTCTGATCGCAAAGGGAGGACAAGGGGAGTGAGCTCGCGGGTGGCCAAATCTAGGATCATCGGATTGGAGACGAGCGACACCGGGTTGGCTCGAACGGTGGATTCACACGACGCGAAGCTGTCCCGTTTGGAGGCAACGGTCCAAGATATGTACGCATTCATGAAGCGTACGTTGGGTGGAGATCATAAAGGGAAAGGGAAAGGGAAGGAGAAGGCGGTGGAGGAGGAGGTGCGGGAGGACGAGGCGCAGGATGACGAGGATGTGGACCTCGCTGCTTCATCACCGACACGTTCGTACTTCGACGATCCACTTCCCTATTTGACGCCCTCCAACAGACCATTGTCGACAATTGGTTGACCGAGCGTGTTCATATTGGACGTATTTGATGGCCAGCGGATAGGGCGGGGGTTGAGGGACCCGAATATCGTCGAGGGTGGAATAGTCCATGGACGTGTGATTCAAGAGATGGAGTCCAGGGTTCTCGTCACGCATGTCATACCCGGGAAGGAGAACTCCCTATTGTGGTTGCGCGAACAATGCGGCACGACGTATATTAGTGGGTGCGTCAATTCGTATGTCGTGTGGCCTACTCACCTCCTCAGTTTTATCCAAGACATGTAGTAACATTATTTTTAAGTTTCTCCATTTTAATTATATTTGGATTATATCATCATGTATATTGTTTTTACTTTGAATATTTGGATTATATCGTCATGAATATATATTTGCATTATCTTTAGTTTGTGTTGGATATATGATGTTTGGAACAGGTACAACGTTGCTATAACAGGTACAAATATACTGCTGGGCAGTGGCGGTGGCCATACTGCCCAGTAGATTTTTTTTAAATTCTGCCCAGAATTGTCACGGTCATTGACCGTGACAAGGCCGCGACAAAAATTGTTACGGACGTGTCACGGTCATTGACCGTTACAATTCTGGGCAAGAGGGGTCACGGTTATGTCACGGTTATAAACCGTGATAAACGTGTCACGATCATTGACCTTGACACGACCGTGACACAAAACGCGAGTTTTGTGTTAAGGTCAATGACCGTGACAAAAAAAGTTATCTCGCCTCGAAATGCCACGGTCATTGACCTTGACAAATGGGCAGATTTGGTGTAGTGGGGCTGAATGGTGGTGTCAGCCAAATTGACCGAGGAGCTCTTTTTCAGCCTCCTCGGGGGAACAGGTACAACCAAGGAAGAATCCTTGGTCGGTGATATCACGATCACCTTTCCAGGAGCAGCAGAGCTGCTCGGAGACACTGCGGGCTTATCAACAACCTTCTCGGAGACTTTAGCAGGAGCAGCTGGAGGATCTGCACCAGTTTTCTTTGTCCCCTCCTTTGGGACATCAATCTTAATCCTTTTTACCTCCCCAGAGCCGGAGGCAGTTTTCTCAAACAGAGCAGGAGTCCTTCTCTTCTTCATCCTTTCGCTCAACGGAATGTGAGATTCTGGTGAAGAACTTGTAGAGGGTGGTACTGGCTCTGCTTCACTGATCACTGGACGAGCAGTGATAGAAGTTGTATAGCTCTTGTATTGGAGCAGATAGGAGGCTGATCGAATGTGCTCGTCAGCAAACCTTTTGTGTAGACCCCAGATAAGTCCCAAATGCCTTATATTGACATCTGTTTCTTTTGGGCACTTTCTCTTGCTATCAACTGCAAATAAACAGACATTGTTATCAGTAACACATTTTATCAAACACAAAACAAATACGATTTCAAGATAAATAAAAATAACCTATCCCATTGCCATAAGGGGGACATCTGGGACCCTGGTAAACTTCATCTCCGGTTAAAGGAGAGTGTTGCCAATTTTTTACAACAACCCCATGTTCAAAATAATCCCTGTTGGCATCAGGGCGATTGACTACTAAGGCCCTATTTATAAACCTAGTTTTCAAATAATAAATATTATCATTAACTGCCCATCTATAACAGTACATGAGTTCTGGAATTCCTAAACGAGTTCTATGCACTTGATTTAATTTATGCACCCCATTAACTATTCTCCATGTGTTGGGGGCTATTCGTGCAGGAACAACATCAAAGTACTGACAAAATTCCAGACACAGAGGATTTGGTGGAAAAAAAAATCCACACTCAGCAAAAAAGAGACTGGGGAACCAATGTCCCTCAGCCAAATTGAAATAGTTGGAAGGCTCAGAAAGCTCTTCCAAGACGACCCAAGAGGGAATGGAAAAATCAGAACGAAATTTTTCAAGAGACTCAACAGGATAAACCATGGTGAATAAAGAAATAAAGATGAAGGAAGAAGATCTTACAGGAAAAGAGTAGAGCTGATGACGACAGACGATGGAAGAGATGAGTACACAAGAGAGTAGAAGACGATGAAAAACTCTAAGATGAAAATTTGAAAAGATAGAAGACGATGGAAGTCTCTGTGAAGTTTAAATACCTTGCCTTGGGAACTGGCGAAGTAATGATGATAAAAAGGACAATTACGTTACCGGCGGCTAAAAAGGCATTAAATATTGGCACGGGAATCAAAGCGAACAACAGCGGCTAAAAAGGTGAAAAGTGACGCGGGAAACGAAGCGAGCAGAAAAGTCCAAAAAGCATGATTCTACGAATTGAGATGGAGAAATAAATACAAGGGAGATGATCCTAAAAATCAGGAAGAACTATTTAAAGCTACCGTATTCCAAGAAAGAATGTTCCATACTCCTCAAATTTCGAACTACGAAACATTGGGGGCTTCTGTTGATACCAAATTTAGTCTGCTGACTTGGACCAACCATATGAAGACACGTGGCTATCTACATGGAAACAACAAGCAATTCTGAGATGATCATACGATCCGAGGAACTCTTATGCACCGAGGAACAAGACCTCTCCGAGGAACTCTTATGCTCCGAGGAACAGGACCTCTCCGAGGAACTCATTAGCACCGAGAAGCTCAGGCGGTTCGAGCTACTCAGGCGGTCCGAGCTGCATCTCGAACAAAGCATTAATAGCTGGATAACCAACAATTCAACTGGTTCATTAAATGCTTATCATTCAGACGCACACGCAAAGAGGGCATTTAATGTATTACCCTTTCATATGTATATCATTAAATGTAATACCCTTTCACATTACAGCCTCAGGGCTATAAATACATTCTACAATCCTCATTGTAGGGTACCGAATCCTGAATCCAAACTTGGGAATCCATAACGGAATTTCTTGTAATTGAGAATTCCCAACATTCAGCAATAAAATAATAGTGGACGTAGGCCGTTCTTATAAGGCTGAACCACTTTAAAATCTTTTATCTCATTTATTTATCTGTGATTGAATTATTAGAGTGATCTAATTTTTTACATCAACATACATAAAACATTTTTAGAAAAATTTTTCCTACTCTCTCTGTCAATGCAAAAAAATTGAGTTCTTCAATCACCAAAACTTAAGGGCGCTTTGAAATTTTGCATCTTGTTGATCTTTTACGTTCTTGTTTCTTTTTACGACTTTATTTAGGCTTAAGTTTTAGACTTAATTCATGTTCAAACCGTGAATCTATTCAACTGGACATGAATTTTTTTTGATAAAAATATTTTATACGTGTTTACTAATAACATATACAACTAGTATGGATTTATTAGGTTATAACTGATATGTCTGCTACTTAGATTGACTATTTCGATACGGTCGTACGTGCAACACATGTGGGCACACCTAGTTATTTTAAGCGTGTTTTTAACCCGCTCCATTGGGGTCGGGTCGGGTAAGGTTGAATTATCATCAATAGTTAAACTAGAGTTTAATCAAGTTCATTTATGCCTTAAAAGTCAAGTTTGAGCCCAACTAAGCCCAACGATCTCAATATTTTAAACGAGTTCAAAATCGTGATCAAACTCAATTACAGAAAAGGAAAACTTAAAAAGAAAAAAAATGGGGAAAAGACACTAAAAAATAAAAAAAAAATACTAAAAACACTAGAAATACCTAAAAACAAATAATTTAGAGCACAAAAAAAAATATTTAAAAATTAAAAAATAAAATGCTAACAAAAAAGTAAAAAAAAATACAATTTGGAATTGAAAATCAAAATATGCACAAAAAAGACAAACAAAGAAACTGAAAAATAAAATATACCCAAAAAAGACAAGAAAATGAAAAAAAAAAATTAAATTAAATTAAAGGAAAAAACTAAAACCGTCTAAAAACTGAAAGACGATAAAGTTTTTAAAGCAACAAAAAATGATCTTAACACAGCCCCAACCCCCCATTTCCATACTCGCCCCACACCAACTCCACCCCATGGACACTATCTCCACCACCCGCCACATGACCATAACCCCATTTATATGCTCTCTCTCTCTCGCTCGCTCGTTCTCGCTCTCTCTTTTCGTATGATGGTGCTTGTTTTTAAATGGATTGAGGTTTGTTTGAGTGGTTGAGTATGTGTGTGTGTGGTGGGGTTGCAGAGGTAGCAGCTGGTGTGAGTGTGGAGGCAAGTGGTGGTGGCGGATAGGGTATGATGATGGTGGAGAGAGTATTTTTAAATTTTTAGTTTTTTAGAATTTTTTAATTTTTTTATGATTTTTTAAATAAGTTGATGGTTTTTTTTTTTTTTTTTTTATTGTTTTTAAGTTTTTTTTTTATTTATTTTTTCAAAAGTTATTTATCATGTGGCATAGTTTAATTGGTTATAATAAAAGTTTTTTACATATCATATGCCAAGCCAACGCCACATCAGCATTCCCTTAACTTCAATTAACGGAGTTACCCTTGTAGGTTCTAATTGCATTACAAAATGTACTTCAAGGTTCACCATACGAAACTGAAACATTGGGTTAAGACTGATAAATTACTCCAAACTTTAATATTTACGGTGTCTTTTTCTGAAGGTTTTTTACACGTCACCTGCCAATTAAACACCATGTCAGCATTTCTTTAACTTCAACAAATAGAATTACCCTTGGAGATTTTAGTTGCATTAATAAATGTACTTCGGAGTTTACCATGCAAAATTAAAACATTAGGGTAAGAATTACAAATCACTCCAAACTTTTCAGGATTTACGGTGCCTTTTTCCCTAAAAAAATATTTGAATGTGTGTTCTCTCTTATCTCTTGGGTTGTCCCTTTATGTACTAAAATGCATGTGAAGCCTCTTTATTATTGATGCATGATTTAATGAAAATAAAAGTTTCATTCTTCTTCTAAATTCCTTTATCGAAATTGTTTACAACATATTATCATAATGATTCCTCCGTCGTAAGAACGTTCGTGGAATTGCTTATAATTATTGAATTGTTCAACAATTGTTTGTTGGTATTCTCTCTCTCGAATAAGATCTATGATGACCATTATGTGACTATTTTGAATTCAAAAGGTATCAAATGTTTTATTTTATATGTCTTATATAAGAATTATAGCCAACATATTTTATACCATATACTTTTTCATTGAATATTAAAACCAACATGTATTTGTGAATCATTGGCTTAGTTTATTACTTTTATTAAAAGCCTAAAATTTGGTTGTTTACAAAATGAACTCAGTATTTTCCATTTATATAAATTAAATTTATACTTTGGGTATTTATAGCTCGGCTCCTACATTTGATAATTTTATATTGACCCTCTCGTTAATCTCAAAATTGACATGATTACAATTTGATTATTATATTCTTAGAATTACTTTTTAACGTGTTGTCATCATGTATAAATTATGAAAATGATTGTGACATGAAATTCTCTAGATATCAATGAAATATAAAGTTTCCAAATTATTTATAAAAATTGGTACCTAAAGTTTCAAATATTATTTAAATTTTGGAACCCGAAGTTTCAACCAAATGCTTGCCTTTACGTGCAATCGAAATGTTTGCCTTTACATGCAATCAAGTGCGCCTAGTAAGTCCGCTAGTCTGGTGCCAAAGTGCACTTGGGGAAAAAGGGAGGCTTGGCTTATAGAATAAATCTATATTTTTCCATCATGGTAAGCTTGCTAATAGATTAATTGGCACTTCCATTCACCTTTGTTCATATTTGTTAGTCCCGTGGACAAATAGAGAGGACACTCGTCACTCTTTGAATGGGAAGAGACGAATACATAATTCCACCAAGGATTGTATACCACTATTCAGGCCTCATTTAAGATAGTAAAACGAGGTTCAAGCAAGAGTATCCCCCAAAAGTTAGCAGGTACGGATAGTGCTTGACTTCTCCCATGTAACTATTTTAATTCAAGGCCTCAAATCCCCGAATTATACAATATTGAGACCTAAAGTTCTCTAATTTGTTAGGGTCGGGAACTGAAATCGCCAAATTATTATTCAAATTTGAAACTTATAGTTATCTTTGTTCAAATATTATGACCCGAAGCAGCTAAATTATTTGGTAAAAGTCTCAAAAAATATATATTACAGTTGAACTTGCAATTTTGATTGTCCAGTTACATCGGTGTGGACTGGAAGTCCCCCAATCATTATTAATTTACGATTGGGAGATCCCTAATTATTAATATGACTAAAAGTTAACAAATTATTAGTTGTAATTGAGATATACCTTTCCTACCTACTATTGAAAATATTATGACCCACAATACTCAACTTACTTTAAAATATATGGACATGAAGCTTAAAGCATATTTTTTGTTTGAATTAGTTTTAAACTAAATTAGATATTAAACATGAATTTTACACATCTTGGATTTTTAATTCTTTATTAATTGAAATATTTTTTTAGTATTCTTTTAATTGGTTAAAGGTCCCTTTACCTATCCTCTTTATGGCTTCACTAATAAAACTTTTTCTAGTGACCTTTCACTTCATTTGAGTATTATATTGCATTTTATGGTATTTAACGCTAACTATCTTCACATTTCATTTATTTACTATGAATTAGAGTATTGGGAATGTGTAACGAGTGTGAAAAATTAAAACCCTTATTTTTGTAAAAAAGAAGTTGAATTATCATCGGGCGGAATTAATATATATTATTGACACTTGTTTGGAAGATTTTCTAATATTTTTGCACCCCTAATCAAAATTGAAGTTTTGATACAAAATAGTGGAGATTTCAAATTTCATGTAGACACTAGTAATATTGAACTTGAAGTTTAATATGGTGTAAACAGTGTGTCAATGTGGTACATAATAATTCCTCACGTTAAGTGTATATACCTTCTTGGTCAAATATATTTGTCATTAATCGATTAACTAATATTTAATCAATTCATTGATTCTTAGACTTAATTTATTTGGCTACTTCGCTGGATTATAACATAATCCACTGGTCATGTATACTAGTAGAAACAACTCTTATAAATCTATCGAGGGGGTATTACAATCCAAAATATGTCGTAGACGTGAATTACTCTGAATTATGATCTCATGTCTACTCAAACAACTATTGCCCAACTTGCGAGGATATACTGATCCAATCAAAAATTGAATCTCACCCATAACAAAAAGCAACAATCATGCAAACAATTCAATCCTCATAACCCTCGGGTTAAGAATATATGCAATAGTGCAAGATCGCCCAAGTTTAATAAAGACAATTCATATACTTGAATCTCTTAGGTGGTCATGTTTAATGCATTCCTGAATGTATCGGTCATAATCCTCTTTTGAACTATCAAACACGTTTTTGAACCACCAGACAGATTCTCGTAGTTTGAGATAAACTACTAGGATTACACATGCAACTATACCGATAGGATGTCAACTCCCTATTTAGGTTGTGAACTGTTCAATTGTACTATAATTTATATTTAGATCTCTTGTGATCAAGCCGAACCAAACTCACTAGAGTTCCTACTAAGTACAATTGACCGACATAACATTAAATATATTTAAAGCATAAATATAAGGCATTCTCACAAAGATGATTCTCATTTCAAATGAATTAAGCAATAATTTATTGAAAAATAAAATGTCATTACACGATTTTAAGAATAAAACCTCAACAATCTCCCACTTATCTTGAAGCCATGTGCCTATACATTTGACTTCCATCCCCTCTTCATGAATATCAAAAGCCTTAGCTAGTAAGTTCTTTGTAAAATGAACTACCACGTTGTCTTGAAATGCAATCTTGGTAAGATGGCATTGCCTCTATGTATGAGCATGGTTGTCATTATTCTCCGTGCCATTTTGATCACAATACTTTCTTCATTTATTTTCCATTTATCACTAATACATCGGTCAGTCAAATATGGCATAAACAACACGTGAAGTTTCGTGAACCATCAAAAGATTAATTATATATAATGCTTTGGAGCAAATAAGTTTTTCCAGATCAATAAAATTGCATTGGAGAAATATGGTGGACCAGATTTCCCCAACACTCAATATGATCTTACTAGACTAAAATATCAATAACCTTTTCTTATTTCTTGAGTACACATAATCTATATTTTAACTATAAAGCATGAATACATATACATTATCGTGTAAGATGCGACAATAATAAAGCAACACAACAAATATAAAAAAATTAGAACATACAGTGTTAGAGACACGACAATAAGTAAATATATTTCTACATTTCTGCAAATATGGAAAACAATAATCAACGGCCAAACTAATTGATCAAATTTAATGTGGTTAAAATTTTCATAAAAACATATATATAACAAGTTAAAGTATGCATTGGAATTGAGTGAGAGATAAACTTAATTCCTTTAACTTTTATTATTATTATTATTATTATTATTATTATTTTCATAGCCTTAAAATATTCACTTTTACATCATGACACTAGTTATTCTTAAAGTTAATAAATTTTGATGCCATGTTACATTTGTGGAGTGTTAATTCGTGTCTACAAATTTTTGCCTTCTTTAAAATGTCAAACAAGTTTGATACTCTATGTGGCGTTTCAAACATATGTTCGAGTTGCGTCGTACACATTAGGGGTGCACACGATTCGGTTGGTTCGTTTACAATATTAACCTAAAAGCAGGATTGGAGTTGATCGGTTCCATATTTTAAATCGAAACCCGATCCGATTATGCCTAGAACCTAACCAATTCGAACTAACGATTCTTGGGTTAGTTCGGATTAGTTACAAAAATGTATTTAAAAATATATAAAACAATAAATTTTCCTAAAATATAACTTGAAAAATAAATCTTATCAAACATTAAACATACAAAAAAATTCAAAAGTCTAAATTAATTTGAAACCTTTAAACTAAAGAGAGAATGTTATATTTTTCACATTTATAAAGTTTAAATGTTAGGATTACAGTAACTCTAGTTTGGTACAACTTCTTGGTTTGATTACGGATCCAATGGGTTTATGGTTTGATTTGGTTTGGGTTTGTGGTGGAACTAGGAACCGAAACTAAAAATATCCGCAATGAAATTTTTGAAATTGAAAATGAACTAATATGGAAAAAAAATGGAACCAACCCAACCCAATGCATTCGGTTTGATTCGTTTTGTTGATTTTTTGGGTTTTGATGCACACCCCTAGTACATATGTCCAAGTGTGTGATGCCTTCTAAAAAAGTGAATGTGATTCATGTTTAAATCACATTATCACGGTCCAATGAGGCGTTGCCATTTGGGGTTACAAATCGGTAACAATAGTCAAACTTTGATACACAAACTCAAAGTAATTGGCAACCCACATGCATGACACATGTCCTTAATTTGGAACGGGGGTGTAAAATAAAGGAAGCAATTTATATATGGGCAATAGTGAACCTAGGCGGGAAATAATATGGAGGGATAACCACGCACCATTTTCGAAGCAGTTGAGTTGCATGGCAAGAAACTCTATAAATAAACAACAAGAAGAGAAAGGAAAAAAGTACCCCCTCACCAAAAACTACATTACTCATTTTATTCTCTCTTTTCCTTTCTTTTCTTTTCTTTTCACTTATTCACTGTTTTTCTTTCATTCAAGGTAGCTTGTTACTTTCTTTACAATTTATTAAAAGTTTCTTGCCTTATCCTTTCCTTTATTTTATTTTATTTTCTTGCTTTACATTTTATAGTATAGTTATTTACTTATGATATTTATCTTCTTTAATTCCAAAGCTTTACTTTCATTCCAGTCTATGAAATTTATAGTTTATTCTTTTGTTCTAGTTAATCCTATTAATTTAGCACTCGTATCAAAGTATTCCCTAAAGGAAGCAAAGATCTTCTTGATTGATGCATCGAACGGTACACAATCACTGATAATCACAAGGCTAAGATATATTGCTTGGTAAGACCATATCCTAGCCTAAAACGCTCGTAATTGACTAATATCCATTAGTTAAACCAAGTGAAAACCACAAACATATTTTTGGCATGTCTGGTGGGACATTAGTGTTCAATTGTTGTCTATAACGATTAGTACAAGAAGAGGCGACGATGTTACAGAAAATATTGGTGAAATTGGCTCTACCAACCAATATATTTCCACTACAGAGCAAACAATGGTTGAAATTGTTCATGAGTTGGGAGAAATTGCTCACATTCAATAATTTAATGTGATAGTGCCTCTATGAGCCAAAAATATTCACATAACATCTTTTGTTGGTGTATCCACAAACTCCTAAGATCAATTGATTAACCAACTAAACCCGATTCTTGAATATTTTGAGAACGTAATGTAAAACATTAGCACTATGATCACTATAATGTCTAGTAGGTTGTCCACACCTACTGGTGCAGTGTCTAATGGTTAGGTATATGCACCACAGGTTGGTGTAAATTCTACCACTCAACCTAATCCTTATCATCATGTTTATTACGGGCCTAACATAGGTGAAACCAATGTTGGAAATACCTAAGGATAGGAAGTTACTCCAATATCGTTGGTCTAGGTATGAAAAACCCATTGGACGGTGTAAAAACATTTAACATTTACTAACACTTGGGTTAAAACAACCCAATATGTATAACACCTTTACCAGAGTAGGAAGAACTAAGACATATCAAAATGAAACTAATTTAGGCTTCCCAGGTGCTTCGAACTATGGGATCATCAACAATCATTTGTTCGAATAAGAACTCTGGGGTTGGGGAACCACACGAGGTTTGACAATCAAATTCCTCAAGTATCTCAGCCCATGCCTTATCGAACACAATAAAATGTGCCCCCCAGAAATTCCACCACCATTGGTGCAGCCATATCCCATACTAAACCAGACGGTTACTCCACAAAATAAATAATTGCTTGTAGGGGTTAGGATAAATGAGATTGTGGATCTTATACATGAAATTTATGGATCGAGGGTGCAAACCCCAATATATAGTAAGCCATATCCTGAATGGATATACATTATAGAATAGTCAAAAGGCTTTAAAGTCCCAACCTTATTAATCTTTTCAGGAGATAGACGTCAACCTACCGTGGAGAATATTGCTAGGTTCACTAGTCAACGTGCCGATGCTAGAAAAAATGAATATCTCAAGTTGCAATTATTTTCCAGTTCACTAATGGATGCATTATTTCCATGGTTTATATGTATGCCACTTAACTTTGTCCAAACTTAGCAAAAAATGGAAGATATATTCCATAAACAGTTCTTCCAAATTGAGATAGAATTATCCAGGTTAATTTTGCTAAACTAAGCCAAAATATGATGAAAAGGCAACTTCCTTCATAAATAGCTTTAAAAGGGCTAGGAATAAAATGCAAAATAGTCATAACTGAGTCTAAATTTGTCAAATTATCCTAAAATAGGTTAGAATGTAGACTTCGAAAGAAATTCGCGGCAATTGAATTCAGTAATTTGGTAGATTTAATTACCATTTTAAGTAGATACGAGACTCATATAGAGGCGGAGCATGAAATAATTACCTCTTCTTTCAAGACATATTATATGGATTCTAACCTGGAAATAGATGTTGTTAGGATTATAGAAATTGAAACTATAGTACGTGAACCATTGACTCGAAAGAAGTCAATAATAAAATTTTGTGCCCCTTGATAAAAAAGAATGATAAAAAGGTATTTATTTGATTTTTATACGACATATGAAATCTTTGATTATCTTTTAAAAGCAAAGATGGTAAAACTGCCCGATGATGCTAAAACACCGAATGAAATTAAAGAAAAAAATGTTATACATGGCACAACATTTTCTCCCACTTAACTACTGCTTGTTATGTTTTTCATGACAGGATTCAAGAATTGATCAGAAGAGGAAAACTCAAGTTTCTCGGGAAAGAAGAAAACAACAAGGGGGTTGATGACTACTTGTTTCCCAACCTAAAAGAAGTGGGAACAATCATGCAGTCAATACAATTCCCTCGAAATAAAAGGCATGTTGAATTTAGGGCTCTTAAGTATTTAGTCCCATTTCTAAAGATTTATTTGTGTCTTCTCTCATATTTTTATTTTTTAATTTATTAGTCCTACTATAACAAATACGGGACATGTGTCATTCCCTGCAAAAGAAAGATGGGTGGTTACAGAGAAGTTATAGATGGTTTTAGGTGGCTATGGGACTTTTTACAATTTTAAAAATGTATGGGAGTTGAGACTAATAAATTTTTATACATGGGACTAAAGTAAAAAAAACTATTGAATTTATAATGAAGATTAAGGTCAAGTAAAAGGTTTAGAAGCCTAAAATGCCAAAAAACCTGTTGAGAAAAGATCATGAAACACAAATGCATAAGGTGTGGGAAACAATATGCATAAATGTGATAGTTTGCAGCTTCGAAGGGAAAACATCAACTGAAAAGCAACAAGAATTGGAATAATGGATATTCTGCTAAAGCCCAAATATTCCATGGTTAAGAGGAGTCCCATGAGAATGCCTTTGGGAAAGTGAAACCATTTTTTGGTCCTTACAACCGTCAAGAAAATGCCTAGATGCCACGGAATAACTAATACGTCACTCCCGAATTTAATGAAATCATGACAGTATTTGGGGAGCTCAAGGCCCACCAAGATTACAAAATCAATCCAAATGTTGAAAGGGGTGCCTAACTGGATTGTAGTCCAAAACTTTAGATTAACCCAACATTTCAATAAAAGGCCAAGGAGACCAAAATCGATTAAGTCTCAACAAGTAGCTCCATGTATGTGGCATTCAGTTTAACCATCAAAATCAAAGAGAGGAGAACCAAAGGTGCTGAGTTCTCATACCCAATAACGGAGAATCTAAAATAAGTACACGGCTTGACAGGAAGCCTCTGAAATTGTGCACCCAAGTGAATCAGAGGGGTTTGCTTCATCATCATTAAAGCCAAACCCAAAGTTTTAAAAAAAGCCAAAGGGAAGCCAGTCTTTTTCATACTTGTTAGTTGAAAAGCTCAAAGAACTTGAAAAAAAACATGAGTTTAGATGAAGATAGTTTGTTTGGGGATAGCTCTTCAACTAAGGAAGAAGATGAAGAGATGGTCATTATTGATACAATAAGACCTGATGATGGATGAACAATAGCAATTCATTCAGTTTGGGTTTTTTCCTTAACAAGTGCCAATTAGTATAGTTATGATAATCTCAAAGAGGTTCAACGCTGTAGATGATCGAGGATCCCAATAATGAAAATTAACGAAGATGTGAAATTTGAGGTTGAATTATCTTAATATGTTTGTATATACTCTAGATTTGATATATGGGTTCTAAGATCCTAATAAGGATATAACTAATCGTATTAAACCTTTGTTTATAAAAGATTGGATAAATGGGGGTTTAATTAGCAAAATATTGGTAGATAATGGCAAAGTTGATAATATAATGTCATACTTTATTAATGGAACTAACTGAAGAAAAGATAATGGATTATTAATGGATAGTATATCCATTGATATTGAAGAAGCCAATGAAAGTTTGGTCATGATGTTATATAAGGTCAGAAAATTGGAATTGAGCATAAAAATAGGTGAAGAAAAGATAATTAATTGGGTTGATTATGTCTTCAAAGAGGATATGGAGTATAAAAATCCTTAAACGAATGGTTAATTATTAAGCTCACCAATAGATTATGAAGAGCTCATGACGAATCAGTCGGATCCTCTTATAGAAATTAATTTCGCAATCGAACAAAATAATAGAGTCACATACATCAGTGCTAGCCTGAGGAAAGAAGACCGGTAGTTAGTTATAGTCCTTTTACATTAGTATAAGGATTTTTTTTCCTGGGAATATGATGATCTTCCTGGCTTGGATAGGAAATTAGTGAAACACAAACTGTCAATCAAAGAAGGCTATATACCTCTCAAATAGTTTATAAGACAAATGACTCAAGAAGTCATAGCTAAGATAAAAGAAGAAATAGAGAGGATGCTGAAAGATGTGTTCATTTGATCTTCCAGATATATTGAATGCCTCAATAATATAGTTTTAGTAATTAAGAAAAATGGAAAATTAAGAGTGTGCATTGACTTTCAAAATCTAAATGTAGCCACTCCAAAGGACTATCCAATTCTAGTGGTAGATTTATTGGTTGACAGACCAATTGGTCATGCTATCATGCCTTTGGTGGATGGTCATCTTTATTATAACCAAATATTTATAGCTGAAAAGAAGGTGTATAAAAATGCCTTTAGGTTCCCTGGCAACTTAGGAACCTTATGTGGATTAAAATGCCACTTGAATTAATGAATGCAAAAACCACACACCAAAGGGGAATGAATACCATTTTTAATGACATGGTTGGCACCTTTTTGAAGTGTTATATTCATGATATAATTTTCAAGTCAAAAATAGTAACTGATCACATAACACAACTAAAAAAGTCTTTCGAAAGAATTAGACTTTATCAACTTAAAATGAACACTTTAAAATGTTACTTTGGAGTTTTTGTGGGAAATTTCCTAGGATATTTAGTCCACCAAAGAGTAATACATGTTGGTAGAAACAAAGATAAAGCTATAATTGAAAGCACTAGTCCCCAAAACAAAAAAAAGATTATAATGGGTTTTGTAAGGACATATTTTATAAATACTGTTTACATTAGAGTATGTCGTATACCACTACAACCGTCGAAGAATTATTCAAGAACATTCAAGCTTCAAGACGGATCTGAATATCAAAGTTCTTTATCAAAGAAGCTTCTGCAAGACAAATTTGGTAAAGGTTGTGTTTTTATTCCTCTACATTTCACTTAGAGTATTGGGATTATTCCTCTCACAAATATTTTCTAAGTGTTGGAGCGGAGCTTTAAATATTTTTAGTCAAAAAAATCTATTTTTTGGAGTTTTTGAGGCGGTGCATTTAACGAGAAAAAGAAAAAGAAAAAATATTGATTTTACTGTTCTCGTTCGAACGACACCGTATGTCGTTCAAACCACATAGTTGTCGCACGAAGTGCTGCTGTCTCAAACGACACTACATCTCGTTTGAGCGACCGGCCGCCATAAGTCTTCTATTTAAAGGACTCTTCAACTCCGTTTTTCATAAGAAGTTTTTCTCATTTTTCATTCTGCAAACACTGCGAAATCAGCATAATACTTTTGGCTTCTTCTTTGTTTTCAATTCACAAAAATCCCATATGCTGTGGTGAATTATTTTGGAACTCAAGAACATACATCTTGATCAAGTTTGCTCTTGTAGGGAAGATAACCTACTACTGAAAATAGGTACCACTTGATGGAGGTACTGGGCTGATTAACTGCGTTTCATTAGAGAGTGTTGTGGTATTCCTGGGCTGAAAATAGGACTGCGGTTCTTGTGGCATTACTGCGTGTGAACCACTATTGACGACACCGACCGACAGTAGCGGGTATTTATGTGTCAAAATCTATTTCATTGTAATCTGTGTAAGTTGTGACTTATAATTATAGTGAAATAAAAGGTTTTGCAATTCGGGGATTTTTTCTGATATAGGTTTCCTTTGCATGCTTATTGATTTTATGTTGTCAAATCACCTAGTTGCATGTGTTAGGGTTTAACTAAAATTTGGGTTAATTAAAATTGAATTTATTTGAGAAGTCGCATTATTACGCTGTAGCACACTTCTTACAAATTGGTATCAGAGTTGGTTGCACTAAGTTATTGTGTTGTGATCCGAATTTTTCAAAACTGGTTTGAAAACTAACTTTCTTAAAAAATAGCATTTGGTGTTTTTGATGATTTTCGATGTCAACTTTTTGAAAAGTCTAATTGTAAAACTCACACAAACTCTTGCTTTATATCTTTCATTGAAAATGATTCTGAGAAGTGTTCGGGTTGTGAGGGTGTTGGTCACACGATAGATGAGTGTCCCACATATTTAAGGAAGTAATTGAAAAAATCAACATCTCATATTTCTACCCTTAATAATAGTGATACGGAAGAAGAAGTTATATATGCTTCTCGATGATAACTTACCACCCGTGTGATTAGTGATGATAGTGAGGGTGATGAGAGTAATGATGAAAGTGTAGATGAGCGTAACTTACAAACGACTTTCAATGAAATTTGTACTGAAGATTTGAAAATAAAGAAATAAAATTTGAAATTGCAAGCTCAATTAAAAGAGCGTGCCTTAAAAAATGATAATGATGTTTTAGTTGAAGAACTTAGGGCACATGAGAAAATTTTGAAAGAGAATCTAGGATATGTCAAGGGAGAGAGAGATAGTTGTTGAGGGGTGACGGAGGCTATGAAAAAGAAACTTTTAGAGTTCAAGGATTCTAGACATTTACTCGAGTCGAGGATAGGTGAGCTTGAGAGGAGTTGGAGAGAATCAAGCAAGGTAAAATTTGATTTGGAGTTTCGATCAGCAAAGTTAGATAAAATTTTAGGGACTGTCCAAATTAAGGAGGATAGGGGTGGTACAGGCTTCGATGAGAGTGTCGTACCCATCCCCAAAGACAACCCCACACACGTGAGAGATCCTCCTAGAGTTGTTAGGATAGAGGCACCTACGGTTGTTAAGAGAGTTGTCAAGCGAGAGACACCTAGGAACATCGTGCGTGAGGCACCTAGGAATTTGAGGAGACCGCCACTTTTAGGTAACATTCACCGCCCGATTTACACTTGCACACATTGTGGTAAGCAAGGTCATCTTAGGCGTTTCTGTTACAAACTTTTAAATGGACCTATGAAGGTTAATAAAAGAATAAATTCGATTCCTCAAACCCCCACACCTTGTTACACATCGATTTGGGTTTGAAAATCGGATTTAGAGGCTTATCGTCTAATTGTTTACGATTCTCGTTTGCTTTCACGTGATTCACCCCATGTGAGATCTTTTGTTGATTGCATTTGATATTTTTCATACGCTAGTTGTGCTCCATGATATATTCTTACTAGTGTTACGGCTCAATTTGTAGTAGCTTACATTATTTTATGAGTTTTAACTACTGTTTTGGATCTGTCAGCACCTTTCAGGTATCTGTTTCTGGAAATTTTTTCACTCGCCAACACTATTTAACATTTTGGGGAATCTGTGAAAATTGGTTTTCTCGTTCAAACAAGATAGGTTTTCGTTGGAGCGATTTCTGATCTCGTGAGATGCCATATCGTTTGAACGACAAGCAGTCTCATTCGAACAACCAGGTTGACTTTGACCATTCTGTTTGCAATACCCTGAGTTCTTTGGTTACATTATTTGGTATTGCTGGGTTGCATCTGATAATTTATATGCAGTCATTTTTGGTATTTATGCTTAATTGCTAATATTGCATTGCTAGTTTAATCACACATGCTTAGATTGATGATTCTTTATGTGATTTACTGTTTGCTAGCATAAGAAAATGATCATGATGATATTATTCATGTTACTAGTATGTATCATGTTTGTATTTATGGTTTTTATTTTTGAAATATTTTGAAAAATACAAAAAGATTTTATTTTGATAAATTTTTTGAAAAAGTCAAAATGAGTTTTGTATTTTGTTTGCACCGTTTATGGATAAATACTTAGGATGATCGAGTCACAATTTCATTCCATTTATCGACGTGACAATTAGATAGTGTTTTGAGACAATATATCATGTCATCCATGTGCTTTATAATGTTTGGAGTCATTGAGATGTTATTAGTTAATACTTTCTACATGTTTGACTCATTATTTCCTTTAATGCACACATGTACGGATTTGTTTGATTATTGTACTTGTCTATCACATGTTGGTGGAGTATTTTCATCTCAATCATGTCCTTAAAACGAACAAAGTGAAATAATACAAGAGTAATAAAAGTAGTGCATGTAAAAACCATTGCCCTGAGGAACTTATTTAAATTTAAAAAATGATGAGTGACACGAAAAAGGACTACGAGTGTGTAAAATTGACTCTGCGTGAAAGCCACCATTTGAAAAGATCCCGCACAAAAATTAAGGTAATAAAAAGATGATATATACCAAAAATTTGGCCCAATAGGTTTACTCTAAGTTGAGAATTTAATACCTCATTAGATATAAAAATTGCTTTATTATATATGAGGGAGTTTGGTTGGAAAGTAATCAATGGGTTTGCACGTCCTTTGAAAAGTTTGCGAAACGGCACTAAATTATTTTGGACGTTATTGGTGTGAAAATCACTTAAGCTTTGATTTGTTGATTTGATTTAGTCGATGTCATCTAAATTCAACAATTTTACACCTAATAATATTTTTTATGTTCAATCGATAGGAGTACACTTATGCATAGTGCACATAAGTTTGATTGAGTTTTATTACCTATTGAATTTGTTCGCACCCCTTCATTCCATATCCATGATTTGGTTGTCTTAATGTTATTCATGGTGTGATTTTTGTAAATCTTTTATGTATGAAAAATTGAAAAATAAAAAATAGTTTGTGGATCTTTTCAGTATTTCCTCTACATGCGCATAGTTTGGTCCATATTTGTACTGTTTGTCGTGACACTCCATGTTTTGAATGTTTATTCTTTTCCTTGTCAATTTCAGACAAATGAAAAGGGGAAGAACGAATTATGGGGGAGTTTTTCATTATAGGGTATATTTGATTATATTGATTGATTTATTTTTATATCATTTCAAACTCGATGCGTCACGAAGGTATTTTCTTTGTCTCATGTGTGTAGGTACAAAGTTGAAGATTATTGGATTGCACACCCTGATGAGAAAAGCTTTGATATTTGAAGATTGATGAAGTTTTTTGAAAAAGATTTGAAGACTTGCATTTCAAGTAGCTTTTCACTTTTGGGTTCAGGAGAGGGTATTAGATTTGTAGAGGCATTTTGATATAATATTTCAGATTGTTTTTATTTTGTACCGGCATAGACGTAGGGGGAGATTTGTAAGGACATATTTTATAAGTTCTGTTTACATTAGATTATGTCGTATACTGCTACAACCATCGAAGAATCATTCAAGAACATTCAAGCATCAAAACGGATCCGAATATCAAAGTTCTTCATCAAAGAAGCTTCCGCAAGACAAATTTGGTAAAGGTTGTGTTTTTATTCCTTTACATTTCACTTAGAGTATTGGTAAAAATTGAATTTTACTATTCTCGTTCGAATGACACCGTATGTCGTTCAAACAACATGTTGTCGCGCGAAGTGCTGCTGTCGTTCAAACAACATGCCATCTCGTTTGAGAGACTAACTCCCTTAAGTCTTCTATTTAAAGGACTCTTCAACTCCGTTTTTCATACTAAGTCTTTCTCGTTTTTCATTCTGTAAACACTGCGAAATCAGTAGAATACTTTTGACTTCTTCTTTGTTTTAAATTCACAAAAAGACCATATGCTGTGGTGAATTGTTTTAAAACCCAAGAACATACATCTTGTTCAAGTTTGCTCTTGTAGGGAGGATAACCTACAACTGAAAATAGGTACCACTTGAGGGGGGTACTGGGTTAATTGACCGCGTGTCATTAGGGAGTATTGTGGTATTCCTGGGCTGAAGATAGGACTGTGGTTCATGTAGTATAGCTGCGTGTGAACCACTGCTGACGATACCGACCGACACCTGTGGGTATTCGTGTGTCAAAATCTATTTCATCGTAATCCGTGTAAGTTGTGACTTATAATTATAGTGAAATAAAAGGTTTTGCCCTTCGGGGATTTTTCCTGATATTGGCTTCCTTTGCATGGTTATTGATTTTATGCTATCAAATCACCTAGATTCACGTGTTAGGGTTTAACTAAAATTTTGATTAATTAAAATTGAATTTATTTGAGAAGTCGCATTATTCTGCTGTAGCACACTTCTTACAGGTTTGGGTCAAGTTAATTTCTTACGTAGATTTATATTTAATGCAGCAAGAAAAACTAAAGTGCTTTGTCCTTTCTTGAAGCTAAAATATCAATATGAGATGGATTAGAATTAATAACATAAGCTAGCTTTTCAAACAGTTAAGAGATACTTGGTCAAGCCACCTGTTTTGGCATTTTCAAGAGAAAACAACCCACTGAAGTTGTATATTCATCCTCTGATGCATCAATTGGAGTTCTATTGGCTCAAAACTGTGAGAACCACAAAGAACAAGCAGTGTATTACCTTAGTATGTTTCTAAATGTTTGTAAATGTAAATATTCTGTAATGGAAAAATTATTTTTGACTTTGTATTTTGCTGTGATGAAATTAAGATATTATTTATTTCTTAAAGAGGTCGATATTATTTTGATGTTTGATTTATATAAATACATAGTAACTAGGTCCATTTTGCACACCGAATTTGGTAAGTGGGTGTCAGATGTTTTTGAGTTTTGCATACAATATATACCTCAAAGAGCAGTAAAAGGCCAAGATTTGGCTGAATTTTTGGCAAATCATCCATGTGAGGATGATCCAAAAGGAGAATACAAGATAAAATATATATCTCTAAGTCCATGGAATTTACGGGTTGATGGTTCGAAGACTGAGATAATGTCAGGAATAGGTGTGGTTATTAAATTCCCTCAACATATTAAACTAAACATGGATACAAGTTAGAAGAGATCACAAGTTCCAACAATCAAGTGGAGTATGAGGTTGTTTATAATGGGCTTAGAAATCTTCAAAATTTTAATGATTTTGTCATAAATATTTTTATAGACTCTCAATTGGTTAGAATATAGTTAACTGGTGATATAGATTTATTCATAATAGTTCAACTTTATATAACCAAGTGACTTTGAATTTTCTATCCAAATTTAATGAAGTCACATTAAATTAATGTGCCCATATTTTTAAAAGAAGAAGCCAATGGAACGTCTCAAAAGGCTTTAGGTTTTAAGCTTGATCTTCGAAGCAAAGTTAAAGCTTAGTTCCATTGATAAATTTTTACCACGGTTAAGTAACATGTGAGTCCTGGTTTAAATCGAGAATATTATTATTCAAGAAGATTAAAGAAACCCATTAATTTCACATCTAACTGACCCAAATATCAAGAGTGATAGGGTTGTCAGACTAAGAGTAACTAGTTATGTTATGTATGCTGGAAAATTATTTAAAAGAGGTGTTGATGGGATAATCCTAGAGTTCTTAAGTAAGGATGAAAGATTAAGAACCATTGCACAAGTCCATGAAGGCATTTATAGGGTTCATCAAGTTGGTCCTAAGATGAGATGGTTGATAAGAAAGCATGGGTTCTATTGCCTTTATATCTTAAAGGATTGCATTGAGTTTGCTAAAGAATGAAAAAAGTTCTAACAACATGGTCCTCTAAGAAATGTGCCTATTATATACCTATAATATGCAGTGAAACCTTGGCTATTTAGAGGACATTATATTGGTGTAATTGGCAATAGCTATATTACATTATTCAAATATCACAGTTTTTTACTAGTGGTAATAAACGACTTTGCCAAATGGGTAGAAGCAAAAGCTTTGAAATGAGTTATGAAGTGAATTGGATGATTTTTTTGTAAGATATGATATATAAGTTTGGGATCCCATAAACCATAACTTCAGACAATGCAAGTATCTTCGAGTCAAAATGGTGTTGAAATCACCTCAAGGTTAGGAATAACTTTGACAAAGGCAACACCTTAATACGCTCAATCAAACGGTCATGCCAAGGCTAGGAATAAAGTGACTAGGAATAACTTGAGCAAAGTGATTGAGAAAAACCCTAGAGATTAACATAATTTGTTACCACCCATATGCCTTAAACTATGGGCATGATGTTATTTTGTCAGTAGAAATCTCGTTAGATTCCTTAAGAGTGGTAGCCCAGAATGAATTAACAATATAAGGCTATAACTAATCTATGCACATGGAGTTGGAAAATATATATGAAGATAAGGTCAAAGCCCTAAATAATATTTTGGTCTAAATGAAGAAAATAAATGACATCTATAATGAAAAAGTAAAGAAAATGACCTTTAATTAAGGGAATTTAGTTTAAAACCCCGCTTTACCTTTGGGATTAAAGGATTTAACCTATGGAAAGTGGTTTCGAAAGTGGAAAAGGCCATTCCAAATTTATAGGGCATTCAAAAGTGGACCATACCATTTAAGAAACATCAATGGTCACGTTCACATGAGAAAAAGAAATGCGAGATTTCTAAAGATGTATTATCCAACTATTTGGGAGGCAAGAGAACAAGAACAAAATTTATAATTCCATTGAACATTGGCAGTTGTATATTAATAAAAACTTCTGAATACAAAAGACCTAAAATTGGTAAAAATGTTTTCATACATAAGATTTTTGGTTCTAATTTGAGACTCCCTCTCCTCAAGCAGAACTGCATCACTGGTTGAGACTAACATCTCACCTTTCAATTGGTTTATCCTTACCCGGAGGTCAACTTCCTTCATAGCATCAAACTATAGATCAACATTGACTATTACCAATTTCTTTTATAACTTCTCCTTATCAGATAAGAGTGCAATATTTCTTCTTTGAATAACTCACAATTCTCATAAGTCCTTGGATGCCTCAGCTTTAGAGAAATGGGATCCATTTGTACACATGGCATTATCTTCAACTTCTACCTGGGTCAAAGTTTTTATATGATATGAAAGTACTAAGACACCAGTGTTTAAGGCATTCACCATGCTTTCCTTAAAGCTTTAAAGTTCAAAAACATGAGAGTCAGTTGTTTTCAATCCAAGAAAAAGATAAAATTAGTTGGAGCCTCAAATGGCACCTTAGCAAAAGCTTCAAAGTAGTTACAAAGCTTATGGAGTATCTAAATTCCAATGGTGAAGGGTTTGTGGAGTTGGATGAGATGTTGTTGTTGTTGTTCCACATTCCTGGTAGTGATTTCCAAAGTTCGAATAGGGGCTTGGGACATAGTTTGTTGAAGTTATTCATGGAAATTAATGACTTCAAGTGTTGTTATTAAGTCAGGAATACCCTCAACTTGAGGAATAATCTCAGTCTGAGGTGAAGTGACGATGCTGGAATTCATCCTTTAAGGTTCAACTTATTTTTGGAGCTTGCTTAGTCATGGAGAAAATAATAACAAAAATAAAATAACATAAAAGATGAGAGAAAAGGGATGAACAAGAGTATTTAAGTGGCCGGACATGCCTTACATCCATTGTGCAAACTTTGGAAGTGATTTCACTATAATGAAGGGAAAATGACGTGCAAAGTGAGTACAAGCTTATCTCTCTCTATAAATTTACAGTATTGCAGTAGGATTTATCATTTTTTATCATTAGAGAAGGAGACGTAAGATATCTTTTATAGGTTTGGGGGTGCGTAGTGTCACCCCTAGACATGCACTCTATGTGTGAATATTAGATAAGTTAATGAGCGTATGATACCTATAGAGAAGAATGTAAAAGTTATAGTGAAGAATATTCTCCCCGCTTGTTGGTTGATTTGCCATAATGGTTTTATATAAATATGTCAACAATACCCTTGTCACGATTTCCATGCCTGTACAAGGTATTCGAGGTAGAGTGTCTTGGCTAATCGAGACTGCTAGAGCTTTAGTCCTCGAAGGCTGGGCCGAGACTAGATGGTTGCCTGGCTAGTAGATGATGATGATAGGTCGATTTCTCCGTACTAATCGAGGCCAATACATAAAGTAGATTATAGGTGAGGTTAACACTATAAGCAGGTGGCAGGTGAGTCCGACACTATAAGTTGATTGCCCTTAGATGAGATAATTACCCTGCCATCAGACTTGGTCTTTGAGGCTGGGTGCATCTAAGGCGAGATTATAAATGTTAGCTTCCATGAGGTGAAGACTCTGAAGGCAAATATAAAGGGACTCTTCCATGGCGGACACTATTGGGACGAGACTAAACATATGTATATCAATCACCCCTTAGAAATTGTCTTCAATATCAGTGGGAGGCTAAGGTTTAAACACCTTCTATTACCTCATCTTATCCTAGCCCTTATGTCTGAGGTTGTCTTAGAGCAACCCTTATGGGTATGCTAAACATGTATAAATAGCCTATATGAGTATGCTGTGGGTAAGCTAAAACGTCAAATATAAGACTGACTAAGCTATAAAATAACAAAGATGCAATTGGCTTAGTTGGTTTTTTTGTGGGACCCGCACCCAAAACGGAACATGATGTTCCGCGCAATGAAGAAAAAAAAAAAATTATTTGCTTAAGCGGAACATGATGTTCCGCCCAAGCAATTCCCTATTTCCAATATTTCCACTTTCATCCCCAACTCTTTCAAATGGTTTCAACGGTTAAATATTTTTTTTTTATCCAACGGTTACATTTCAACGGCTATTTATTTATGTATCCAACGGTTACATTTTTTTTTTTTTTATAAATACGATTACTCTTCTTCATTTTCATTTTTATTTGTATTCTAAACACTCTCAAACATTCTCTAGTGTCTTCATTTTCTTCATTTTCATCATTTTCATTTTTTTATTCAAAACATTCTCTAGTATCTTCAATATTATTATTACCAAAAAATATTTTTTTAGGTAAGTAAATATTATTTATTTACCCATAAAAAATTTCAAAATTTTTATATTTGCTTAACATATTTCGTGATTATTTTACAATGGTTCGAGGTCAAAATATGTCTCAACACGACGATGAAGTATTATGCACCGCTTACGTAAATCAAACAAATGATGGTTTACGAGGAACTAATCGACCTAGCACATTATTTTGGGATGCAGTCGCCCAAGAATATAATACAACGACGGGTATCACTGAACGACGGACGGGACCCAGCCTACAAACCCGATATAGTAAAATCTCGAGGCACGTAATGTTATATGTTTCTAAATTGAAAGATGCATCGATGACAAATCGTTCTAGTGGGACAGTTAACACAGATTGGGTAAAATCACTTATATCTTTTGTAATTTTTTTTAAATATTATTTCTCTTAAATCTGTTGCTAACGGGTTAATAAAATTACTTTGTTATTTTTTTTTAGGTTACTGCAGCTAATCTAGCATTCCAGCGAGAGAACAAGGGAAAATCATTTAATTTCGAATCTTGTTACCAAATTTTAAAACAACTCCACAAATTTCAACTTTCCCAAACTTTTTTAGACTCCCCTCAATTTCATTTTGATTCGCCAATGACGGGTGCGACAGATACTGAAGGAAGTCTGAATCCTGGGTTTCACGAAGGAAATTCCAAAGATGGGGTAGAAGTTGATATAGAAAGGCCTTATCCGAGGCCACCTGGAAGGAAAGAGATGAAGCAACGGGCTAAAGGAAAAGCGAAGGCTACAAACATTGAGGTGAACCGAGAAATACTGAATAGTTGCTCTTCATTCAATGAATCATTTGAGCGATCATGTCAGGCTGATCGTGTACGTGACGAAGAGGCCCGTTTGGGGCTTAACCGTTCACTGCAACTAAAGGAGCGAAGTTTGGAGCTCAACGAACGCAGTATATTGGCTATGGAGAGGAAAGATATGCGTGAACAATTATTGCTTGATCAACAAATTATGAGCACTGACACCTCAAACATGAATTCAATCCAGAAGGAGTACCATGAATACCTCGTGCTTAATATAATCAACAAAGCACGGCGCCAATCGGAATTTCCAAACTATCCACCACACGGTGGTCAATCTGGATTTTAAAATTTCTATGCTTCTGAGTATGTAACATGTTATTTATTTTTATCGTTTGATCTACTATGTAATATTAATTTCTGGGTTGTGAAATGAATTTGTTTCAAATTTTCACATATACACATTAGTTCGGTACAATAATAACGATACAACATTAAATTGGGTAAAATCACACACTATTATTGATGAACACTCTATAAATTTATACTAAACACATAAATTGGTTAAAAGCATACACTCTTCGTATTATTACATTTATATTTTTATACTGAACACTCTCTTAATTTATGAAATGCATTTGTGAAATTAAGCTTCATATTGTGAAATGAATTTGCGTCAATCTTAACAATACAACATTAACAACATTAATAATAAAGATAACAACATATTAATATTAATAATAAAGATAACAACATTAACAACATAACAAAAGAAACAGTAATTGGATTATATTTATTAATTATCGAAATCCCAATCTACATCATCCAAATTTACAGCATCAGACATGTCATAATTTTGCGTTGACGGACCAGGTTGGCTACTATCTTCTTGTGCACCAATTCCATCCATGTGCGGTCGATACACTGTGGTCGCAGGTCGAGGATCTTCTGTGGGGTTGTAAAAGGGCGAGGTTGTACCACTAAAAAAATTAGGCGGGGGAGGAGTCCGCTCGTGAGATACACCCAACTCTTGGAGCTTCCTTGTAGCTATATCCAACTCATGACTCCAATAGTTATTAAGATGCATGGCTGCACCTAGAGCGGTGGCTCTCGAGGACTGCCAATAATCAGAGAATTCCCGACTAGTAAATAGGAGGTCATCGTATGTGGGCAATTCTTCATCGACCGCAATCCTGTCCGGCCATGGAACCGGAATCAATATGGGTACACCAGAAGGACTGCAAAATGGTAGATCCCAAGTCATTTGTGGTTGAGTGGGATTTACCCGACCAGTGGGAGTCTCATAAGCGCCAGGTGCCTGTGAAGGGACAGTCGGTATTTGGATGTGGTATGGCAGTGCGCTGGGACTTATGACATCTGTGTTGACTGCTCGATAGAGGGGTGGCATTACAAGGCCTAGGGACACTTGCTTCCAGTAACGGTCATACATGGGTTGAGAAACAATGGATACGCTCGGGTCCATCTCTTCAATAATAATCCCATGCCTATCAGTGTGAAAGGGTATCCTCATCATTTGCGCGGGAGGGTCATTTGGTATGCAAATTTCACCGGTGATCCGTCGGCGGCATCGATCACCCAAGTAATATACCCCCCCATATTGAGGATCCATAAGAACGCATCGTTTCAGTGATACGTACTTCGCATGTTGAACGTAGGCATGCATCTCCACAGTAGACCCCGAGTAAGGTAGCCAATTGATCGAACCTGGCGATCGCATTTCAATCTGACTCTGGGCTGTGGGAAAATTATACTGGATTGAGCCCTTTGTCTCCTTACGATTTAACCGATTTTGTTTCTTCCATCGATTAATCCTAGGCCAGCAATCATCAGTATCTTCCTTCAATAAGGGACACGCCCGTTGTATGTATTCAAACCCGAAAAACTGCAATACAGAAATGAGTATTATAAAACAAAATTTTATTATTAATTATATATGAAATACAGATAATATCACTTTTAACACTTACCAAAACTAGTTGCCAAAAACAATTCATAGAGTCTACGCGACATCTTGACAAGAGATGGAGAGAGTAGTATATGCGAGCTAGAATTGCCAAACCCCAATCGTATGATCCCACAATCTCCATATCCTCTAAAGCAGCCAACCAACCAATAGGAATGCTGTCTCTTGCGGTCGGGAAGAAAATATGTCCCACACAAAAAAATAGAAATGCCCTAGCAGTGTCCTCAGGGCCAACAATCACAGTATTTAACTTTATGGCATCAAACCACTTATTTAAGCTGGACACTTTCACCCCACAAGAATCAGTGCAATTTGGTTCAATGCCGGGAAAATATTTATGTATAATGTCATCCCGAATTTGAGTTCTTCCGTCAATTACGATCAAGTATTTTCTATCATCCATCGGTACCATAGGACCGCTGCCGATGGGAATACCTACAACATGGGAATGATAACAATCAATTGTAAATTTAATTATTCTACTAATTAATGTTTTTACTAAAGTTATATTTTATATACAAAAACTAACCAGACAAAATCGTAAAATCATAAGGAGTAATGGTGAGCTCCCCGGTAGGTAGTTGGAATGTATTAGTTGTATCCCACCAACTCTCACCGAGCGCTTGTACCAACCCCCAACTTGTCTTGGGAATTTGAGCATCCAACAATTCTCCCCAACCGCTACGGTGTATAAAATGCATGACATCGGGAGATGTCTTAAAATGTTGATATGTGGCTCTAAGACTATGCCAATTGCCACGCATCTTTATTGTGTTGCCGTTTGTGGCCGTGTCCGGAGAAGCTTTAATGTGATCTTCATCGTCCACAATACGCCTATAGTTTTCAAAAACTATAGGTCGCTCGGCAGTAGTTACTTCGGGCTCTCGACTTGCTTCTCCAATTTTTCTAGACTTTTTAACCCGAACAGCCCGTCTAATTTGTTTTCCAACTTGTTCCATTATCAACACTGTAATGTCAACAAAAAATTTATTAATTTTCTAGCATATTGGTTAATGAACAAATAAATATAACATTAACATAAAAGATAATTATTTAAATTTACATGCTACTTGGTAAATACCTAATACTTTACATGATAACTTTATATTATTAAATTTTCATGATAATTATTAAATTTACATGAAAACATTAACACAACATATAATTACTAATATTTACATATGGATATAATATAATTACTGATATTCTATAATTATTTCATAAAAATAATTACTGATATTTTTTATTACTGATAATATAATTAATATTAAGTATTACTGATATTTTTTATTACTGATAATATAATTAATTACTGATATTTTTTATTACTGATATTTCAGAAATATTTACATATGGATATAATATAATTACTGATATTCTATAATTATTTCATAAAAATAATTACTGATATTTTTTATTACTGATAATATAATTAATATTAAGTATTACTGATATTTTTTATTACTGATAATATAATTAATTACTGATATTTTTTATTACTGATATTTCAGAAATATTTACATATGGATATAATATAATTACTGATATTCTATAATTATTTTAGAAAAATAATTATTGATATTTTTTATTACTGATAATATAATTAATATTAAGTATTACTGATATTTTTTATTACTGATAATATAATTAATTACTGATATTTTTTATTACTGATATTTCAGAAATATTTACATATGGATATAATATAATTACTGATATTCTATAATTATTTCAGAAAAATAATTACTGATATTTTTTATTACTGATAATATAATTAATATTAACTATTACTGATATTTTATATTACTGATAATATAATTAATTACTGATATTTTTTATTAGTGATATTTCAGAAATATTTACATATGGATATAATATAATTACTGATATTCTATAATTATTTCAGAAAAATAATTACTGATATTTTTTTTTACTGATAATATAATTAATATCAACTATTACTGATATTTTTTATTACTGATAATATAATTAATTACTGATATTTTTTATTACTGATATTTCAGAAATATAATTACTGATATTCTCTAACTAAATAAATTTAATAATTAAGTAATTAAAAAGCATATTAAAATGAATAAATAAATAATTTACAAGGAAAAATAAATCAGAGAATTTACCTTCGTAAAGGTCTGTGGAAACTCTTGTTGGTTTTTGAAGTGTGAAAAAATATTTTACGGTGGGTAGATTTAAATAGGGGTGTAGAATTTAATTTGGTTGTTGAAATGTAGGTGGAAGTTGAGGTAATTAATTGCAGGGTAGAAACGTAAAAGCCGTAAGACTTTTGGGGGGCAAAATCGAAAATCCAATAACCTTAGGCGGAACATGATGTTCCGCGCAAGGTTATGAGGGCACCAGCCAAAACGACGTCGTTTTGGTACGATTTTGCTGATTTATTTTATTTTTACCCTTTTTACCGGCTGCGCGTAGCAATTTTTGTGTATTTTAACAGATAAATTTAGTCTAATTATGTGTAAATTTACACTGCGCGTAGCTCTTATAGTTAATAGTGGCACAACGGTCATATTCAGTATTTGCGGAGATGTCACTTCACTGTGAGAAGTAATACGATTGTCACCCACCGAAGGGGTTATTCAACATTGGTATCTCTTTCTAGACAACTTGAGGGCACGCGCGTAGACAAATGTCACGTTTGGTCCTTTGGGAAGTGTGACCTAATAATGAGAGATTTATGGGGAACTATGTACGAGGTTTTAGGCAGAAAAGGGTACCCCAACTCTTTATTTTTGCCAAATTATTTCCAGAGCAAAGCATAAATTTTCTCTCTCTAAACTTTATTGTGGTCTCATCTCCTCCTTCTCCGGTGCCTTTTTGCATATCCATCCCTATTTCCTCCATCTTCCAAGTCATCCTCTTAACCCATATCTTCATTTCCTCCTATTTAATTTTGATTTCTACAATTTTTCAGTTTTTGACAAATTTTCTGGTTATTCCGGCCATCAATTTGTGGTGGTTTTCCCCTTAATTCACAACGATTTTGGCTGGGTAGGAGCTTAATAGAACATTTAAGGTTGAGTCAGCCTAGGTTTTAGAGTTAATGTTGATCGTTTCTATTTTCTGGCATCTTCTCCGGTGAGAGGTTGTCGGAGATGTTCTTGGTGTTCTTCACAAAAGTTTTTAAAAAAACCATCCAGCTGCTTAGTTTAATCCTTTGTAGTTTCCTCATTAGATTCCTTTAAGTTTGTTCATATACCGTAGGTTATACGAGGTAGGTGAAGAATTTCCCCACTTATGTGAACACATAAGATGAGAAATAAAGAGGGCTGAGGCCGAGTCTCGTCAATGTAGGCCTTAGTTTCCATTGACCCCAACCCACTTAGCTATTGAGAAACCTAACTTACTTCTGACTTACACCACTCAAGCCGAGGCAAGAGTTGTCATTTCCATTAGTAGTAACACTAGGGGTCGTTTGTTTTTACCTCTTAAGTCTGAATCTGAACCATTCAGACTTAAGAGGTATCAAAAAGTGTTTGTTTTTTTAAATGATTAAGAGGCTAACGGTCATATTTGCCTCTTAATGATTAAGAGGTAAAGTTAGGTCTGAAGTCTGAATCTGAAGTCTGAATCAGTCTAAATACATTCATTCAGAAGTATATTCAAACGTAAAACAAACACATTTTTCAGATTCAGATTTCAGACTTCAGATTCAGTCTTCAGATTTCAGATTCAGACTTCAGATTCAGATAAAAAAACAAACGCAACCTATGTCTTCGTCTGAATATCTAGGCCTCTATGACGACCCAGTCAATACTAGGCCGACTCTATTGAGGTGGTAATGAGAGTCCAGTAGACCATGTTGATGAGGGTGAGATATCTAAATCCAGTAATCGGGGTCATCCTAGCACTTTCAGTTGTTAACAAGGGGATCCTGAGCCCCAAGTTTATGATATCTTCATCGACGAGTTTGTGGTTGATGCGGGTAATAATACTTCACTCCGACTTATAATTGTGCCAATCTCGGCTACGACTCAAGCCGAGTTTAGGAGTCGTGACCCTCGTGGTAAAGCTCCTGCCACTGAGGATGAAGAGGGATATAATCCTTATATTTTAGACACGAGTGTAGCCTCAGCCATTCCCAGCGACGTTCGTGAGACTGATATGGTGGTCTGGAGGCACCTCTATGGTATTGAGTCTTCCATCAATACAAGGCTTTCGTCTGAAGATGAGCCTGCTTTTAAACTAAAAAATAAGGGCTATTATTCACCCATCCATAAGGGCTATTATTGCTTTTATCAACATTTCCCCTGCCCAACTGATACGAATGCCTGGAGGATCCTATTTGGGGATGCTCACCTTTGGAGATTTGGATGGTATGTAGATCTCCTAATTTACATCTTTTGGGTCTATTATATGGGGTCACTACGAGGGACACTCAATGCTACTATACTTTCGTGGCTCGTCGTCCTGACCAAAGACTCCTCCAAATTAATCATACTTCCAACAATGATTGGAAATCCCTTTACTTCTTCGTTTCTGGGGACTGAGAGTTTGGCGAGGGAGAATCATCTACAGGATGAAATAAGGGTGCCTTTGTAACAACCCGTATATAATAATGTTTAATTATGTTTGAATCATTCTTACCTTATGTGATATGGATAATATGTTATTAATATATATGATGTTAGGTTATTATATATAATCTAATCCTACCTTCAAAAATCATGAAATATCGAATTGGTTACAAATATAAAATTTTGAAGTTTTCGGTAAGAATGCTCATGTTGGAGGCTAGCTTTGACTCTCATAATATAATAATTTACTTGAGGTAAAAACTAGATAGTTGTAGATATATGAATTAGGTTTGTAACACAATGAGTGGTGTGTTAAACGGAGGTTCAAGCAGGAAGTTATGCCGAAATTATGAAACGAGGGCAAATCTGTCCATCCATTAAGTGGTATTTTGTCTTATTAGCACACCATGTGTTATATTTTGATTAGTTGGAAGGAGAGGCTTGTTTGGACGATTTTAAACCCTTTAAATAACCTCCTCCTTCAGTAAATTCATCCATGAGAGAGTTGGAGCTTGAGGAAAGAGGATCGTGAAGTTTGGGAAGAAGAAAGTGAGGAAAAAATTTGAGAAAAATTAATAGAAAACTACATTAAAGTCCCTAAGGTAATTCTATCCATGAATCTTGTTGTATTTTTTTTGTATTACTGGTTGAAATGATAGAAGTCATCAAATTTTTACTGAATTTTCATGCCATGATGTGTATGTAAAGGTAGATATAAGTTTAAAGAAATTTAATGGTGTAAACCCTTTATATTGCTTCGATTGGAAACCTTGTCTATTCAAACTTCTATATATTTTTGTATTCTTACTCGAATTGAGTAATTCTAGTTGAAGATTAAAATAGACTCATATATGCAAAGCATATTCTAAAATT
The DNA here is from genome assembly GCA_949130495.1 of Sambucus nigra. Lineage (NCBI taxonomy): Eukaryota > Viridiplantae > Streptophyta > Magnoliopsida > Dipsacales > Adoxaceae > Sambucus > Sambucus nigra. The sequence continues at coordinate 215,789,521 of OX422213.1, forward strand.
ATAATTTAACTCCTTGTGGGTAGACCTTGGTGATGGTTTGAAGTTGATACATAGTTACTGTCCTTGGGGTTTGTGCTTACATAAGCCAAGTTTGGTGTGCCATTTGGAATAGCAAATGAACTCAAAAAATTATGAGAATTTAATTTTTTATTATTCAGTATGTTTGTGGAAAATTTATGTAAAATCATAGAAATTTATGATGTAGAGAAATTATGAAAATTCTTCGAAGTTGGTTGTATACTAGAAGAGCTTATATGGCAGATTTACTATGTTATGAAGAATGGGCATATCTTGCTCTAAAAAACATAAATGATGTGTCGTCTTTTGTATTAAAAACCTATGATAAGTATTGGATTAACAATAATAAATTAACATATTTATGGACTATGATTTGAATATGTTAAACATCTTAACGTGAATTTAGATAGAAATTTATTTATGATAAATAATTTGAATGAAATCATATGATGTTTATGCATAGAGTTACACTTAAGTTATTCCTTGGATTGTTAATATTATTATGATGATACCAATATTGTAAAAATTATAGGAAGGGAAGAATAATCGATTGAACAAGTGCTGGACAAAGGAAAATGAGATGATATGGCTTATTAAAAGTCAAGAGATATTGAGATGCTATGTCCTATTAAAAGTCAAGAGATGTAGAGATGTTATGGGTTTATAAAAGTCAAGATATGTTGAGTTGCTATGCAATTCAGGAGATGTTGGGTGTAATACCCCGTATTTTTATGCTATATTAATTTGAGGATTTATTAAATTTAATGTGAATGATTTATTTAATAAAAATCCGGAAATTAATTATGTTATAATTATTAACGTGACGAGAGTTAGTAATTATGGGAAACTTGTTGAATATTACTAATGAGCAAAGTAATATATTATATTGATTATATTGAATGTCATGAGTGAATTAAATGACTATTTCGGAAATTTAAGTCGGGACGTGCCCGTGTCACGTCAGGACTAATTTTGTTAAATAAAAAGTGAATATTTTATAAGTTGTTCATATGGTCATTTTGAGTGCGCCAACGCGTCCGGAAGGGTCGAGATAGTCAGAAAAGTGTACCCGGGGGTTTAGTTTGGATCTCGGGGCGGTTTTAGGCCTAATTAGTACCCCGGGAGGGCAATTTAGTCATTTCACCTTTTTGGGTAATTAAACCCACGAATTTCAGCAACCTATATCAGCCAACTAGGTTTGTCTTTTAGGGTTAGAATATCCAGAAATCAAGTGACGGCCATTGGAGAAGAGAGGAGAGAGCTCCAAGACAATTCAAGGCCAAAAAGTCACCGGTTTGCACCGCCGCCGCCGCCACCGCGTAGATCGCGAGACGAGGAACGAAGCCATACCAAAATCAGCCGTGAATCAGAATACCAAAAATCCCAGGCAAGTGTTTAACTTGCGTATTTTCGTTAATGCAATCTTCATATTGGTTTAGGATTGATTAAAGATGATAAATATGGAAGAACACCCAATTTGTGTTAGGAAAATGCATGTAGAAATGATTTATATGAAATTCTGGAACCCTTGCCATGTAGAGGAATATAACCCACGAAATTTTGATGATCTTAAGAAAGAAATTCTGGAGAAAGATTTGTTAGAAAACTGTTTAAGAAAATTCTAGGGTTCTTGATAATTGGATATAATTTTAGGTTGAAAATCTGTGTTTAAATGATGAATATAAACATGCCTCACGTTAGGATCATCTGGTATATTGTTATAATGTTAGTAGTAGAATTCTGGGACGATTGGAACTTGGAAATATGGATTTGGTGTAATTTTGGTGACGAAACCCGTAACTGCATTCTGCAGAATTTTTCGCAGACCTTCTTGATCGATCGATCGATCGAAGGTTCGATCGATCGAGCCCCAAGCTTCGATCGATCGACCCCTCCTGGCAGACTCCTAATTCCCTCTTTAAATGAGTTAAATTCAAATTTTCGTGATATAATACTTGGGCATTCTTGATAAAATGATTCGGGAGACATTGAGGACCAGTAGGACATATGAATAAATGTTGAGAACGTTATTATAAGACGAGAATCTTGTTTTGGGCATAATTATATATTGAACAATGAAACTACGTATTTCAAGTGAGAGAATGCGGCGAATAGCTACGATAGTAAATAGAGGTATACCTACTGAATTTTCCTACTTGGAAGGATAGAGTCAACGAATGTCGCGTATTAAGTGAGAAAACCCTTCGAGTTAAGGTTAGAGATGAAACCTTATACGTAATTCTATAAATGTGAAATTAAGGATAAATGGTATAATTATGGGTGACGAGAAGAACCTATATTAATATGATAAAGTGGTATAATTATATGATTGTGTGTACATATATTATATGCATGTGAAAAACATACCGCGCTACTTGCTATCCTTGAGGTTACCGCGCTGGGACAGTCTTATCTCGATGGGACCTTTATGGGGGATATTGACTTGTACCCTAGAAGATAGATATCCTTGGTACAGGCTATCGAATCGATAGTTCAGACGGTCCTAAGAGACGCGAGTATGTGCCATCCTCTTAGAGACTTGGAATCTATGCTTCGCCTCGATATTGTTTGTGTATGTGTTAATACAGTTCGAGAGTGATTCCGAACTTGTATTCCCCTTGATATGAGTGGTATGGGGTTTGGATAGTAGAAGTATGCACGCACCATAGTTTTATTCGGGGTGCTGTTATTTATATATATTATACTAGTAGTATATATATACTACTATTATACTAGTAGTATATATATATATATCAAATCTCAAATAGCTGAAGACTTAAACGTAAAAGCAAGAATACAACAATCCTAAAAATAGGGCTCTATAGCAATAACGTTAAGCTGAAAGCGAAATAAGCCGTACAGATCCTATGGACACTAGAACCTGATGCTCTGATACCACCTGTGACACCTCGCCTAATTAAATACCGGGCGATCACTCCTTAATTAAATTAAATCAAGGTAAACAGTTGGTTTTGACACTTAGCTTAATTATTTAGGGTGTTAAATTGGAAAATTTATTTTTATCGACAGTGATGCTGTGGGGCACCAACTCATGGACAGACTCGTCAGCACGAGCAGAGTTCCCATCAGGGGGACCCTGCTAAGAGATTCCGTTCAGGTGATTCTAGGCAGGGATTCGGGGGTTTCAGGCAGGGCCATCAGGGCCAGCCTAATCAGCAGGGCCAACACCGACCGCAGGGACATCAGCAGGGCCAGAAGGGGAAACAGCGTGCACATCAGGGCCAACAGGGCCAGTGGCGTGGAGGTAACGGCCAGCAGGGCCGTGGACAGCAGGGCCGTGGACAGCAGGGTCAGAGGGGAGGTAACTTCAAAGGCCGATGCTTTGGGTGCGGTAAACATGGCCATAGGCGCCAGGATTGCCCAGAGGGCGATAGGGCCCCACAACAGCAGGGAGCCCGAAATGAGCCACAGAGACCACTTTTCCCACCTGCCTTCCCAGCTCCAGCCCAGGTGCCAGCCCTACCAGCCATTCCAGCGGCTCCAGTGCAGCAGGGGCAATTACAGTATGAACGTGTCTATAACGTCCACCAGGCAGCAGCTCCACAGGCACCAGCCGCGATTGAGGGTATGTTTCCTATCCATGGTACTATAGGTCGGGTTTTGTTTGATACGTGGGCAACACATTGTTTTATAGCTACGCATTTTGCGAAGGCCTTAGGGTTGTTAGCCACAGCAGAGAGCACCGTGACGTGTGTCGACTCACCACTGGGGAGTGGGTCACTTATTTTCGTTATATGCCGGGGAGTGGGGGTAGAGATTGGTAGTTTGGTATTACCTGCAGACATGTTAGTCTTAGACATGCACGAGCATGATGTGATTATTGGTATGGATTAGCTCGCAGCTTATAGAGCCATGATTGATTGCTTCGGTGGGAGCATTGTCTTTGCCATTCCGGGGCAAGAGATGTTCGTAGTGGCGATGCCTCGCCCAGAGGGAGGTTCGACCGCTCATTTGTATTACATAGAGGAGGATACCTCTAAGGAGGTTGTGATTCCCTTAGATTCGATCCCTGTTGTCAGGGAGTATTCCGATGTGTTTCAAGAGATACCAGGCCTACCGCCCAGTCGTGAGATAGACTTTGTTATAGATTTATTGCCAGATACGAGACCTATAGTATGCACACCGTACCGTATGGCTCCGGCAGAGATGCGAGAGCTACGAGATCAGATAGAGCAGCTGTTAGGTCAGGGCTTCATTCGTAGGAGTACCTCACCTTGGGACGCTCCAGTCTTGTTTGTGAAGAAGAGAGATGGTTCACTGAGATTGTGTGTGGACTACCGGGAGTTGAACAAGGTCATAATACGGAATAAGTATCCGTTGCCTCGAATTGATGATCTGTTCGACCAGTTGAGGGGAGCAACCTTCTTTTTGAAGATAGATCTGAGGTCGGGGTACCATCAGTTACGTATTAGAGGGCAGGATGTTTCAAAGACTGCCTTCTTGTCGAGATATGGGTCCTATGAGTTCAGGGTGATGCCGTTCGGACTCACAAATTCCCCAGCCGTTTTCATGGACTTGATGAACCGAGTATTCAGAGAGTTCTTGGATCAGTTTGTCACGACATCTTGGTATATTCACACTCCGAGGAGGAGCAGCCGAGCACTTGAGGCAGGTCCTTCAGACTCTACGAGAGCATCAGTTGTATGCTAAGTACGAGAAGTGTGGATTCTGGTTGCGAGAAGTACAGTTCTTGGGCCCTGTTGTTTCTGAGCAGGGATTGCAGTTGACTCGAGAAAAGTGTCAGCGGTGAGAGAGTGGGGACAACCCACGACACCGACGGAAGTGCGTAGTTTCTTGGGATTAGCCGGATACTACAGGAGATTCATTCGGGGATTCTACAAAATAGCGGGTCCATTGACGAATCTGACTCGCAAAGGGGTATCATATGTTTGGGATGACGCTTGTCAATTGGCTTTCGAGGAGCTGAAAGACAAACTTACTTCAGCGCCAGTCCTTGCGTTACCGCAGCCGGGTATAGAGTACCTGGTTTACACCGATGCGTCCTTACGGGGACTTGGGGGAGTACTTCAGCAGGAAGAGAAGGCTATAGCTTTTGCCTCCCGCAAGCTTAAGCCGCATGAGAAGAATTACCCCACCCACGACCTGGAGTTATCAGCGGTCGTCTTTGCATTGAGGATATGGAGGCACTATTTATTGGGGGGAAAATTCCGTTTATTCACAGACCATAAGTCACTGCAGTACCTGTTCACTTAGCGAGAACTGAATATGCGTCAACGCATATGGCTAGAGTTTGTGAAGGACTACCAGTTCGATATACAGTATCATCCGGGGAAGGCCAACGTAGTTGCTGATGCGTTGAGCCGTAGACCGGTAGACGATGTAGCGGACGTCTGGAAAGCAAAATGGAAGGAGTTGGGTCACCAGGACGCAGTGGCACGTTCTTTCATATCCGTGATGTCAGTCACACCCGAGATTGTTACGAGGGTGATACAGGCACAGACCACAGACCCGTTTTGCCAGGAGCAGATTGTGCGACTTCTAGCCGAGGGTGCTGAGTCCTATTCTGTTAGTTCTGATGGAGGGTTGCGGTTTAATGGGAGATTGGTGGTTCCAGAAGGAGCAAAATTACGTCATGCAGTGATGACTCACTCTCATGGGTCCCGATTTGCAGTACATCCTGGAGGAGATAAGATGTACCAGGATATGAGGAGGCAATACAGGTGGAGTGGGATGAAGAAGGACATTGTTGAATTCGTGTCCAAGTGTTCTACCTGCCAGCTGGTGAAGGTGGACCATCAGAAATCGTCAGGATTGCTTCAGCCATTGGAAGTACCCGCGTGGAAGTGGGAGAGTATTTCTATGGATTTTATTACAGGGTTGCCTACATCACAGCGGGGCCACGATTCTATCTGGGTGATTGTAGACCGTTTGACCAAGGTGGCTCATTTTCTGCCGGTGCGGACAGATTATACCATGGGTCAGTATGCTCAGTTGTTCATTGCGGAGATTGTCAGATTACATGGGGTGCCCCTGAATATTGTGTCAGATAGAGACAAGATTTTCGTGTCTCGTTTTTGGGAAAGCTTTCAGGAGGCTATGGGTACTGAGTTGAGGTTGAGTTCAGCTTACCACCCACAGACAGATGGACAGACATAGCGTACTAATCAGATGTTAGAGGATATGCTACGCATGTGTGTTCTCGATTTTGGAGGAGGTTGGGAGCCACATCTCCCACTGGTAGAGTTTGCTTATAATAACTCTTATCAGTTTACGATTGGTATAGCTCCATTTGAAGCTTTGTATGGAAGGCCTTGTCGTTCTCCAACTTGTTGGCTCGAGGTGGGGGACAACAAGTTACTAGGACCAGAAGTTATTCAGGAGACCTCCGCGAGGATTGAGATGATAAGGAGTCGTATTCGGGTAGCCCAGGACAGGCAGAAGAGCTACGCCGATGCGAAAGGGTTCTTCCGGGAGTTTAATGTGGGAAACCAAGTGTTATTGCGTGTATCTCCTATGAAGGGGGTGATGAGGTTTGGGAAGAAGGGGAAATTGGCTCCGAGGTACGTGGGACCATTTCCCATCATCGAGAGAATTGGGCCGGTTGCATACAGGTTGGGATTGCTAGAACATTTACATCGCATCCACGATGTATTCCACATCTCGTCGTTGAGACGATATCTTCGGGATGATATGGCCTATTCTCACATTGTGATAGATGAGATCGACTTACAGCATGATAGCTCTTACGAGGAGAGACCAGTGGGTATTCTAGACTATAGTGAGAGGAGATTGAGGTCGAAGATAGTTCCACTTGTGCGAGTCCAGTGGGAGCATCATAATGTGGAGGAATCCACTTGTGAGCGTGAGGCAGATATGCGCGAGAGATATCCAGAGTTGTTTTTACCAGGTATGCCTTATTTTCTGAATTTCGGGACGAAATTCCGTTATTAGGGGGGAAGTATGTAATACCCCGTATTTTTATGCTATATTAATTTGAGGATTTATTAAATTTAATGTGAATGATTTATTTAATAAAAATCCGGAAATTAATTATGTTATAATTATTAACGTGACGAGAGTTAGTAATTATGGGAAACTTATTGAATATTAATAATGAGCAAAGTAATATATTATATTGATTATATTGAATGTCATGAGTGAATTAAATGACTATTTCGGAAATTTAAGTCGGGACGTGCCCGTGTCACGTCAGGACTAATTTTGTTAAATAAAAAGTGAATATTTTATAAGTTGTTTGTATGGTCATTTTGAGTACGCCAACGCGTCCGGAAGGGTCGAGATAGTCAGAAAAGTGTACCCGGGGGTTTAGTTTGGGTCTCGGGGCGGTTTTAAGCCTAATTGGTAGCCCGGGAGGGCAATTTAGTCATTTCACCTTTTTGGGTAATTAAACCCACGAATTTCAGCAACCTATATCAGCCAACTAGGTTAGTCTTTTAGGGTTAGAATATCCAGAAATCAAGTGACGACCATTGGAGAAGAGAGGAGAGGGCTCCAAGACAATTCAAGGCCAAAAAGTCACCGGTTTGCACCGCCGCCACCACCACCGCGTAGATCGCGAGACGAGGAACGTAGCCATACCAAAATCAGTCGTGAATCAGAATACCAAAAATCCTAGGCAAGTGTTTAACTTGCGTATTTTCGTTAATGCAATCTTCATATTGGTTTAGGATTGATTAGAGATGATAAATATGGAAGAACACCCAATTTGTGTTAGGAAAATGCATGTAGAAATGATTTATATGAAATTCTGGAACCCTTGCCATGTAGAGGAATATAACCCACGAAATTTTGATGATCTTAAGAAAGAAATTCTGGAGAAAGATTTGTTAGAAAACTGTTTAAGAAAATTCTAGGGTTCTTGATAATTGGATATAATTTTAGGTTGAAAATCCGTGTTTAAATGATGAATATGTACATGCCTCACGTTAGGATCATCTGGTATATTTTTATAATGTTAGTAGTAGAATTCTGGGACGATTGGAACTTGGAAATATGGATTTGGTGTAATTTTGGTGATGAAACCCATAACTACATTCTGCAGAATTTTTCGCAGACCTTCTTGATCGATCGATCGATCGAAGGTTCGATCGATCGAGCCCCAAGCTTCGATCGATCGACCCCTCCTGGCAGACTCCTAATTCCCTCTTTAAATGAGTTAAATTCAAATTATCGTGATATAATTCTTGGGCATTCTTGATAAAATGATTCGGGAGACATTGAGGACCAGTAGGACATATGAATAAATGTTGAGAACGTTATTATAAGACGAGAATCTTGTTTTTGGGATAATTATATATTGAACAATGAAACTACGTATTTCAAGTGAGAGAATGCGGCGAATAGCTACGATAGTAAATAGAGGTATACCTACTGAATTTTTCTACTTGGAAGGATAGAGTCAACGAATGTCGCGTATTAAGTGAGAAAACCCTTCGAGTTAAGGTTAGAGATGAAACCTTATACGTAATTCTATAAATGTGAAATTAAGGATAAATGGTATAATTATGGGTGACGAGAAGAACCTATATTAATATGATAAAGTGGTATAATTATATGATTGTGTGTACATATATTATATGAATGTGAAAAACATACCGCGCTACTTGCTATCCTTGAGGTTACCGCGCTGGGACAGTCTTATCTCGATGGGACCTTTATGGGGGATATTGACTTGTACCCTAGAAGATAGATATCCTTGGTACAGGCTATCGAATCGATAGTTCAGACGGTCCTAAGAGACGCGAGTATGTGCCATCCTCTTAGAGACTTGGAATCTATGCTTCGCCTCGATATTGTTTGTGTATGTGTTAATACAGTTCGAGAGTGATTCCGAACTTGTATTCCCCTTGATATGAGTGGTATGAGGTTTGGATAGTAGAAGTATGCACGCACCATAGTTTTATTCGGGGTGCTGTTATTTATATATATTATACTAGTAGTATATATATATATATATATATATATATATATATGTGAGATTTGGAAATTTGAAACTGCCTACTGTGATTTGGTAGGTAGGACATGGTTGATGACACATATAGTAAGTACTTGTTTTGTGAGAGTATAATATGACACTGGGAAACTTTATAAATGAATAAAAGCTAAAACAAGAGTTGTGCTACTAATTGGAAGTATTCTTTTTGAACAAAAATATTGTTCGGTTTGAAATCTTATGAATAAGTTTAAGATACGATAAATTGTTGGGAAGGTTAGTGCGATAGGTGTGCACATTAGAAGAGAGGTGAGTATTTCTCAAGAGAGGGACGTACTAATATGTTGTTGCATTGGCCTGTATCAATTTAAATACTTGCTAAACATATTTTAAATCAAACACACTTTCGGGCTCTGACCCGTTTCTTTTTCTCTCTCTCTCTCTTGTATATATATGTATACATTTCAGGTTCCCAGCCACAGGGGCGTCTTGCTTAGGAGCCCTTGAGAGGAACGTGCTGCAGCTTAGGTGGGAGTTGCAGGTCACTTGCGTAGACGACTTCCTTTATTGACTCCACTTCTAGCATTCTCATTTATTGGGCATGTGTCGCCCCTTCCATTACTTCATTGTTGTTGGGACATTTATATTTCAGTTATTTCCAGTATTGTTCCATGGGATTTATTCAGTTTGGATTTGTGACTTTAATTTTCATATGTTAACATTCGATTGACGAATGTATTATATTATCTGGTTTATTGTGGTGTGATTCTTAATTGTAGAAATGTTGTTTTTAAATAAATAAAATTTTTTCTTTAATTAAAATTTGGAAAGTATGTATGAAATGGTTTTGACACTTAGCTTAATTATTTAGGGTGTTAAATTGGAAAATTTATTTTTATCGACAGTGATGCTGAGAATGAACCAACTGTTTACCTTGATTTAATTTAATAAAGGAGTGATCGCCCGGTATTTAATTAGGCGGGGTGTCACATTGGGTTATTAAAATCTATGGATATGATTATTGTCGACGGGCAGGAGATGTGGGGTTTATTATCTCTGGATATGTATATGGCCTAATTTATCACAGAGATGGATATATTGATATGTTGAGATGTTAATATAGTAATTTTACTATATAGAGATGTAGTACATTCACTGAGTTTTTAAACTTATGATTTTATATGTTTAGATTTTCAGGTTTTGAAGTTTCCACTGTCAAGTCTAGGATGTTGGGTGAATAGTAACAGGGTCTCGTCAGTTTTATTTTATACATTGTTCAAATTTTAATTAAGTTAAATTGTATGGTAGTTTTGTTTAGATTATAACTCCTTGAAACGATTGGATTTTTAGTATTCCGCATATTAACCTTGAAGTTGTTTTAATGTGTATTACAAAATAAATAAATAAATAAATAAATAATGTGGTTTTTGAACTATTTAGTTAATTATATCCTAATGGGGATATGGCGTGACAACTTGGTATCAGAGCTTTAGGTTTATATATTATGGGGTTAAAGAGTCTAGATGTGGCAGGAGCAGAAATAGCGTGGCGTGAGTCATTTATATTAACTTGTGAGAAATACTAACCATTATGTTAGAAATAAATGTTGTATACTTGTTTCTGTAATTGTGGTTTATGACAGATTGTAAGATATGGAAAGAGGTAATGTTCATGAGAGGGTGGAGGAGGAGGCTTCAAATACACCAATTGCAATTGAGGTAAACCAACAAAAACTAAATAATGTAGAGGGGGCCTGAACAACTTATAGATATGCAGAGAATGGCTCGTGCCATGACTTTAATGGCAAAACAACAAAACATGTTTATGATGCAAATAGTCGAACAACAAACCAAGTACTTGGAGAAGCAGACTTTGACCAGAACAGAAAGGTCAATACAATGAGAGGAGAAGAATACTCTTTACGAGAAGTTTATCAGATTGACCCCCCACCAGCATTCTCTGGTTTTGTAGATCCTTTATAAGTTGAGGCTTGGGTTAGAGACACATAAACTATCTTCGGGGTGATGAATGTACAAGTTGCGCATAAGGTAATTTTGGCTACTTTAATGTTAAAGGGCGAAGCTAAATATTGGTGGGACTCTTCCAAACACTTATTTCTTACCCTGTGTGTGTGGGGGGGGGGGGGGGGGAGGTAATTACTTGGGATTCCTTTATTAAAGTCTTATATGAAAAGTATTTTCCTCTCATGTATCGAAAGCAAAAAGAGAGAGAAATTTTATCATTGACTCAAGGGAATATATCGGTCAGGGAGTATGAAACTAAATTTATATCCCTGTCTCTATTTATATTACATTTGTTACACGATGAGGAGGAGGAAAAATGCACCAGATTTCATGATAGATTGAATTTGGTTATCAAGTATAGACTCACTGCACTTGAAATGATTTATTATACATCTTTAGTCAATAAAGCTATGATGGTTGAAGGAGATGTTAATGATGCAATAAAGAATAGAGAACAAAGGGGAAAGAGGAGTATATTTGATCAATCTCAGTAAAAAAAAAGGTAATATAGAATACTCAAAACAGGAGAGTCAAAGATTTCAACACGGCAGAGGGACTGGAAATAATGTTCAAAATGAGACACCAAGTAGTTTTAGGGGTGCAGGATCGACGGGCCAATATAAGAGACAACAGGAGAATGCGAATGGGCAGTCTAAGCCTATTACATGCTATTTTTGCAAAACTGAGGGCCATATCAATCCAGATTGTCCCAAGTTAAAGGGGGTAGAGTGTTACAAGTGTCATTAATTTGGCCATACAAAAAAGAACTGTCCTATGCTAATAGGAGGGACTCAAACAACTACAACTAGTCGAGGTTCATCACTTGGAGGCATAGGTAGAGGAGGAGGTAGAGGACAAGCTAGTGATTCCAGGGCTCCGGGAAGGATATTTGCTATGACTCTACATGACGCTCAAGCTAGTCCAGAGGTGGTGATAGGTACATTTTCTATAATGAATAAACCTGCTTATGTGCTTATTGGTCCAGGTTTTACTCATTCATTTGTAGCACTATCATTTACCATGCACTTGGGAAGACCATGTTCTTATCTAGATTGTGATTTATATATTTCTACACCTATGGGGGATGTGATGTTAGTGGAGCTTGTGTATAAAAATTGTGTATTGGGGGGGGGGGGGGGGAGTTTACCATTGATTTAATTCCACTAATTAATCAAGATTTTGATATTATCTTGGATATAGACTGGTTATCTTCCTACCATGCATCGATTGACTATTTTTGCAAGGAAGATACATTTAATATGCCAGGGGAGGAAGAATTCAAATTTATTGGGGAGAGAAATGTGGTTCCAAATTGTCTTATTTCTGCCCTTCGGGTGAGGAAATTGTTAAGTAAGGGCTGTCAGGGATTTTAAGTATATATTGTGGATACAAACAGGGAATTACAAAAATTAGAATTTATCCCAGTAGCTAAGGATTTTGCAGATGTGTTCCCAGGCAAATTACCCGGGTTTCCACCTAGCAGAGAGGTAGAGTTTACTATTAATTTAGTGCCTAGTACAACTCCAATTTCTATTTCTCCATACAAAATGGCACCTGTGAAAATAAAGGAGTTAAAGGTTCAACTATAAGATTTCCTAGACATAGGTTTTATTCGACCTAGTATATCACCATGGGGTGCTCTGTTATTATTTGTGAAGAAAAAAGACGGCATCATACGACTTTGCATTGATTATCGACAGTTAAATAAGGTAACCATTCGAAATAAAAATCCACTGCCTCGTATTGATGACTTGTTTAATCAATTACATGATGCTAAAGTGTTTTCAAAGATTGTTTACAGATCGGGTTATCATCAATTAAGGGTGAGAGATTGTGACATTTCTAAGGCATCATTTCGCTACCGCTATGGTTATTGTGAATTTTTCGAAATGCCATTTGGGTTAACAAATGCTCCTGCGATGTTTTATGGATTTAATGAATCGAGTATTCCATCCTTTCATAGATTCATTTGTGATTGTCTTTATCAATGACGTTTTGATATACTCACCTAACCAAGAGGAACATGAGAAGCATCTAAGACTTGTATTGCAAGTTTTACGAGATATTCAATTATTTGCTAAGTTTAGAAAATGTGAGTTTTTGGTTAAATCAGGTAGTATTTCTTGGGTATGTTATTTCAAGAGATGGAATTTATGTTGAGCCTAATAAGGTAGAGGCAATTGTGCGATGGGAAAGACCAAGAAATGTAACGGAGATAAGAAGTTTCCAAGGATTGGTTTGATATTATAGAAGATTCATAAAGGGGTTTTCATACACAGCCTTACCATTGACTAAATTAACCCGAAAGGAGGTGAAATTTGTATGAAATGACGAATGTCAGCACAACTTTGAAGAGTTGAATGACAGGCTAGCGTCAACTCCAGTTCTCACTGTTCCATTAAGTGGAGAAGGTTTTGTGATTTATACTGACGCTTTACATGAGGGTATGGGTTATGTTTTCATGCAACATGGAAAGGTGATTTCTTATGCTTCTAGACAGTTAAGGACGCATAAACGTAATTATCCTACACACGATTTAGAACTTGCGGCTATTATTTTTGCCTTAAAATTATGGAGACACTATTTATATGGAGGGAAGTGTGAAATTTTCACTGATCATCAAAGTTTGAAGTATTTATTTACACAGAGAGACTTGAATTTGAGACAAAGACGTTGGATGGAGGTAATTAAAGACTATATTTGTATCGTTCACCATCATCCCGAGAAGGCAAATCTTGTTGCAGATGCTCTAAGTCGAAAGTCATCAAGGAGGTTATCTTGTATTCAATGTCTACGAGTTGGAAATATTATGGAATTAAGACTGATGGAAGTAGAGTTGAACTTGACTAAAACGGGGGTGTTAATCGCACACGTTATAGTAAAACCTGTATTGGCAGAACGCATACAAGCATTGCAAGACTAAGATACGTTTTTAGAGAAGAAATGACTAGAAGTTCAAGGAGGTGGGCCAATTGATTTTATTGTTAATGGTGGGATTCTTTCCTATAAAAATAGAATTTGTGTTCCTAATGATATAGAATTAAAAGAGATATTCTCGATGAGGCACATCGTTCTATTTACTCTATGCACCCAGGGAGCACTAAAATGTATAGAGATTTGAAAGAATTTTACTGGTGGAATAATATGAAACGTGAGATTATAGAGTTCATTACCAAGTGTTTGGCATGCCAACAGGTTAAGGTGGAACATCAAAAATCTGGCAGGGTTGCTACAACCATTGCCTATTCCAGAGTGAAAATAGGAGTATATTGATACGACATAAATATTGTGTATTTCATCTCTCGAACCAACGCATTTTAGCCCTCTCGGGTATCTTATTCCATATTTTTATGCTCGTTAACTAGACAACCTCGAATTTCTACGTTAACATGTTTTGCAGGGGTTAATTGAGATTTTATAGGTATTTTGATACTAAGTGTGAAGTTCAGACGCATTTTGCTCGTTTTCCGTACACAATCGCACGTTCAAGGGCATTTTAGTCAATTCACAGCTTGGGCACCTGGCCCAACATCTTCACAGGAGTTGTATCCCTCCTCGTTAGCTTCGTGTGGCTGTGAACGGTGCATTATTTCGATTCAGAACGAAGATATTACGGGATTTTTAGCGAAAGGAAAAATAATGAAAACAAAAAAGGAGGGGAAGAGGAGGAAAAGGAATGCACCGGCTGCCTTGGCTGAGACCTTCTTGATCGATCGATCGATCGATCCTTAAGATTTTTTCCACGATTTCAACCATCGATCGATCGAACAAAGGGGTCGATCGATTGATCCCCTGTTTCCAGAATATATTTTGCCTTCCTTTTCTTTTTTCTTTTCTTTTATTCCAACTTACTACAAATACAAATTTTGTTGTAATAATCAGATATAAAACGTTTTAGAATAGATTATAGGTTAGGGTTTGGGAGTTGAGATCTCTTTTCTTATTCCTCATATGGTGTGACAACATTTGGATTTGTAAGATTGTACTTTCATCTACCCTCTCCATTAATATAGTTGTATTTCATTATTTCTTTCTTTATAGTGCAATTTACATGCTTTGTTAATTAGATTCACATGCTTTCTTTACTTGCTTTCTAGTGTAGATTTACCGCATTTATTTATCGCGTTTCAATTATCGCGTTTTTAACATACTTTCTAGCTAATTTAAATTAGGTTGTGTTTGAATGAAACTCACTCGAGTTGACGCATTGCTTTGCTTTGGTGATGGTGTTTACATGTCTATTTCGGGTGCGTTGTCCTAGTTATTACGCTTAGGATATTTGACGGGGTATATCATGTATGTCCCGTGCTTACGACCTTTCGCGCTCAGTTTCCGAGATATTTATTGACGCCAAAATCTTATTAGGCTTTTATGCTGATTTAGAGGCATGGCAACCCTTGATTCAATTAACTGTCGAAACGAGATGCATTCGTAATAACTCGTCGACCCATATATCCATTTTATGCAAATTAACTCGGGTGAGGGATATTCGATGCAACCTATAGTTTTTACTCACTTTGTTAATCTAGTTTAATTTACACTCGCCTAGATTAATATTTCCCTTTTATGCATCTTTTCCTTTTTAGTTTGTAATTTATCTTTTACACTTTTATTTTGGAATACTAAATCATATAAATTCTAGCAACTCGTCTCAGTGGATCTTTCGATACCCGACTTACCGCTATGATTGCCTCGCAAGTGTAGTAGTAACTTAGGTTTTTGCATTGAGGTGGTGAACAGAAAATAACGAATGTGTCCTTACACGAACACACTTTTCACGCGTGATCAAAATGACGCCGTTACCGGGGATGAGTTTGTTTTAGACTTTATTTGATTTAGTATTTCATAGTATTTTCTTTCTATTTGTATTATTTGCTAATATTTTTGCAGAACTTCCATATTTGAGCACTTAGAAATGCTTGAATTTTTCCGCGTGCACTTACTTTGTGGAATTCGCCTTTTTGAGCCATTTTGGGGGGTAAGCATGTCTTATTCCAATTCTTTCGGTAATCATTGTTATAATTCTCAATCCCGTAATTCTATGGCTTTCGGTGAATACTTAGAAGCCCAAAGTATTGCAAATTCAAATATGACTTTGGGCGAGTATAACGAAAGTCAAAACTTGGGTTATTGGAATTTTGATGATGATGATAATGATTTTGGGCCTTTACCTCCTTATAATAGGAATTTTGAAACGAATTGCAATAGTTTTCAAAATTCCTATAATAATGAGTTTTCGTTTAAGCCCGATGGTAATTTTCAAAGTTCCCATTTTCATGCATCCGCACCTCGACCTATGACATTCGGTGAGGGCTTGTGTATGTATGAAAATGAGAAACTTGAAAATCATTATCGGGAAGAAAATCGTTGTTGGGAAGATGAGTTGGATTTATTATTTGAGTCCGACGACGATTTTACTTCTGAGACTTTCGAAGTCAAGGAATGTTTTGAACCAAATGAGGTACTTTTACCTACTTTGGAACAAACCATTCTTGACTTTTCCCATTGCGTAATAGATATTGAAAGTAAGGATGAAAATAACGTAATATCTATTTGCAATGAAATGATTTCTTCTTTGGCCCCCAAAGAAGAACATTTCATTGAAAATGATATTATTTAATTCAAAACTCAATCTTCATGCGATGATGATTCATCTCATGAGATTGAATTTCTTTCATCCCCATTTTCATTCTCTGTTATCATACCGTCTCAAGTACCCAATGATTCGGTTTCGAACTTTAATGTTTTAAACATTTTCGTCGATGAGGAGTACTTGCTCGAGTCGCCTTCCACAATTGCATCTTTGCCTTTGTGTGCGCCACCTCCCATTCCAATTTCAAAATATTTGGGAGGTTATTCGGCTTTTCTCGGTCCCCGCATGTTTTTGTCACCCGTTCAATCCAAATCCCCCATCGTCCCTCCAAAAATTTTAATTGACGATGGTTCATTTCTTTCGCCTTACACATGCCTTTCGTTGTTCAAACGGAATTCATATTTTTCGAAGGGCATGCTTATATGTGAGGGTACGCCGATTATCCTCCAAAGTCAAATCGTTTTTGCGGTGGACCCTCAGCTATTTAGACTTATAGTATATAGTTAGTGTGAAGTCTAAATAGTAGGTTGTATATAGTTAGCTTTGTATTCTTTCTTTCTTTTTATTTTAGTCTAATGTAATTAGATAACTTTTCGTTATTTGTTTTTGCTATTCTCGGTACTAACTTGTTTTGTAGATTCTTTGGACTTATTCTTATGGGAATCGCTCCAATTTTAGGTAATATCGCTATTTTCCTCTCTTTAACTTAGTTCTTAATTCACATTGAGGACAATGTCTAGTTTTAAGTTAGGGGGTGTGGGATATTCTATCCATTTCATTATTTAGTCCATGTTTTTGCTCACATGTTAGTTACTTAGTATGCTTTTCTTAGAAAAATTGAAAATTTTCAAAAAGATTTTCTTCCTTTTTTTCTCCTTTTTTGGACTTTTTGCATTTGTTTCCGATGATAAATTTCAATAATTTCCCGATCCAGTAGACAACCCAATGATGCATGTTCTCGATTTTAAAAGTTATTAGACTTTAGTCTCACTTATTGATATTTAGAATAACTTAATGAATTAAACTTTAATCCCATGAGCACATGCACGTTTATCGTTTCATTGAT
Organism: Sambucus nigra; assembly: GCA_949130495.1. Taxonomy (NCBI): domain Eukaryota; kingdom Viridiplantae; phylum Streptophyta; class Magnoliopsida; order Dipsacales; family Adoxaceae; genus Sambucus; species Sambucus nigra. Next base: position 215,807,157 of record OX422213.1, read on the forward strand.
TTGGTTTAAGATTTTAATAAGTCGGTAATCTTTTGTTGCATTGTATATACTTACACCGAGTAAGCTTTGTACCTTTCGTTGTTTGTGAGTGTATACACTATTCTTTTCTCAGTTAAAATGTTGAATTCATTGGTAATCTCACTATTCTTTCAATTGATCGTTCATTAATTGAGTTCATACTTGAAATGTATTACTTGAGCATGATTTTCATATATTGTTTTGACTCGAGAATTGCGTAAACTTTGTGAAATGATCATAGGCATTCTTTGTTATATCACCCATTTTAGCCTTGACCTCACCCTTATATGTTTACCCTCGTTAACCCCTTTGAGCCTAAATATTAGCGTTTCGTTTCACAACCCAATCCCATAACCAACTCCGCATTGGAGTTTTAAACCATACATACACTTTCCATACCTTTGTTTGGAATGTTACTTGGGATTGAATGTTGTTGTTGTGATGTCGGTTGCAATTTAGGCATATGAGAGTTTAATAAGTAAAGAAAAGAAAAGAAAAAGAGATGAAAAAGAGAAAGCAAAAAGCAAAAGAAAATAAAAGAAAAAAATGAGAAATAGAAGAAAATAAAAGAAAGAGAAAGTTGTAAATGTTGTATATAGCACAATAAGCTTTTATTACTCTCCAATTGTTATATCTAATGCCTTTTGGAAGTTATTTTCTAATTTTGATATTGCTCGCATCTTTCCATTATCCCGAGTTTTCATTCCGAACACTTTGAATCCGTATATACATCCCTTTCATTTCGTACCCTAGCCTAGCCTACATTACAACCCTATTAAATTCCTATGTGATCTTTGGTTGATGTAATTCAAAAGTTTAAATAGTTTTGATAATCTGTGAAAATACATTTCGCCTCTTTTAATGTGCGGTATCTTTTCATTGAGATTACATTTTTTCATTTTATATATAGCGTTCTTCATTTGTGACATGTGTGCGACCTAGTTTCCATTTACATTTACTCTTTATGCCCACATGTTCCGTGTGTTAGCTCCCTATTTCGAGTCAATTCGCTTGATGAGTGTAATGTCCGTGAGGATTAAATATATGCTTGCTTTATTTGGTATCCGGTTTATTTAAGTTTTTTGCCAAATTACACTTTTCATGTGCTCACTCCCCTCCCACATTTTAAGGTTTCAATTCTATGAGGTACATTCCATAATGTTAATGGTTAGTTTATTTGAATTCGTTCAATGTGCTAATAATGCGTATGAAATCCTTTTCGCTATTATTGGGCTTGTCGCATGTTAGTTTGGGCATATTTTGAGGAAACCATGTGATGTTTGTGGGTGTCATCCCTGAAAACCCTCACGAGATGACACTCGTCCACTAGGGTGACCTAGGGGTTTAACGGCTTATTGCATACGCTAAATGCAATCGAATCACCCGTAAAATTGGCCTTAAGCTTTTATACCATACTTTTGTACTCATTCTGCTTTTGGTTTGCTTATAGTTCTTGTTGCATCCTATTTAATTGCTAGGGACTACCAATGTGCAAGTTAGGGGGTGTGATACGACGCAAATATTGCGTATTTCATCCCTCGAACCTACGCATTTTAGCCCCCTCAGGTATCTTATTCCCTATATTTATGCTCATTAACCAGACAACCTCGAATTTCTACATTAACATGTTTTGCAGGGGTTAATTGAGTTTTTATAGGTATTTGGATGCTAAGTGTGAAGTTCGAACGCATTCTGCCCGTTTTTCCTACACGATCGCACGTTCAAGGGCATTTTAATCAATTCACAGCTTGGGCACCTGGCCCAATATCTTCACGGAAGTTGTATCCCTCCTCGCTAGCTTCGCGTGGCCGCGAACGGTGCGCGATTCTGATTCAGAACGAAGAAGTTACGGGATTTTTAGCGGAAGGAAAAATAATGAAACCAAAAGAGGAGGAGAAAAGGAGGAAAAGGAATGCAGTGGCTGCCTTGGCTGAGACCTGCTTGATCGATCGATCGATCAAAAGGATCGATCGATCGATCCTTAAGATTTTTTCCACGATTTTAATCATCGATCGATCGACCAAAGGGGTCGATCGATCGATCCCCTGTTTCCAGGAGCTATTTTGCCTTTCTTTTCTTTCTTCTTTTCTTTTATTCCAACTTACTATAAATACAAATTTTGTTGTAATAATCAGATATAAAACGTTTTAGAATAGATTGTAGGTTAGGGTTTGGGAGTTGAAAGTTCTTTTCTTCTTCCTCATATGGTGTGACAACATTTGGGTTTGTAAGATTGTACTTTCATCTTCCCTCTCCATTAATATAGTTGTATTTCATTATTTCTTGCTTTGTAGTGTAATTTGCATGCTTTGTTAATTAGATTCACATGCTTTCTTTACTTGCTTTCTAGTGTAGATTTACCGCGTTTCATTTACCGTGTTTTTAACATGCTTTCTAGCTAATTTAAATTGGGTTGTGTTTGAATGGAACTCACTCGAGTTGACACGTTGCTTTGCTTTGGTGATGGTGTTTACAGGTCTATTTCGGGTGCGTTGTCCTAATTATTGCGCCTAGGAGATTTTACGGGGCATATCGTATATGTCCCGTGCTTATGACCTTTCGCGTGTAGTTTCCGGGATATTTGTTGACGTCAAAATCTTATTAGGCTTTAATGCGAATTTAGGGGCGTGACAACCCTTGATTTAATTAACTGTCGAAACGAGATGCATTCGTAATAACTTGTCGACCCATGTATCCATTTTATACAAATTAACTTGGGTGAGGGATATTCAACGCAACCTATAGTTTTTACTCGCTTTGTTAATCTAGTTTAATTTACACTCGCCTAGATTAATATTTCCCTTTTATGCATCTTTTCCCTTTTCGTTTGTAATTTATCTTTTACACTTTTATTTTGGAATATTAAATCATATAAATTCTAGCAACTCGTCTCCGTGGATCTGTCGATACCTGACTTACCGCTGTGCTTGCCTCGCAAGTGTAGTAGTAACTTAGGTTTTTGCATTGAGGTGGTGAACAGAAAACAACAACTGTGTCCTTACACGAACCCACTTTTCACCCTTGATCACATATTACCATGGATTTGATGACAGGACTTCCTCGCTCTCAAAAGGTACATGTTCTATTTGGGTGGTAGTTGATATATTAATGAAGTCAACTCATTTTCTAGCAGTCAAGACTACGTATACAATTGATAGGTATGCAAAATTGTATATTACTGAGATTATTCGATTGCATGGAGCACCTGTTTCCATTATTTCAGATAGGGACCCTACTTTTACATCCAGATTTTGGGATAGTTTACAGTATGATATGGGTACTAACTTAAAGTTTAGTACAACTTTTCATCCTCAGACGGATGGGCAGTCTGAAAGAATCATACAGATTTTAGAGGATATGCTTAGAGCTTGTGTGCTTGATTTCAAAGGTAACTGGGATGAGTATTTACCTTTGATAGAATCTGCATATAACAATGGTTTTCAATATATTATTGATATGGCTCCATATGAAGCGTTATATGGTAGACGGTGTCATACACCGATGTGTTGGGGTGAAGTTAGTGAAAGGAAGATAAAAGGTCCAGAGTTGATTGAAGTCACAACTGAAAAAATGAAGATCATTCAAGATAAATGAGAACAACTGAAAGCAGACAGAAAAGTTATGTGGATAAATGGTGGAAAGATTTGGAATTCTAGAAAGTGGATTATGTGTTTCTTCGGATATCGCCATGGAAAGGAGTTATGAGATTTGGAAAGAAAGGGAAATTGAGTCCACGCTACATTGGGCCTTATAAAATTCTTGAGAAAGTCGGGATGGTTGGCTACAAGTTATCATTACCAACAGAGTTAGCCCGATTATTTGATGTTTTCTATGTTGAGAAAGTATGTAGCGGATCCTTCACATGTATTGGCAGAACAACCTATTGAGTTGAAGGAAGACTTGAGCTATGTGAAAGAACCACTTTTTATCGTGGATAGGAAGGAACAAATATTAAGATCCAAAGTAATACTACTTGTGAAAGTTGTGTAGAGAAGGCATTCCATGGAAGAAGCTACATGGGAGAGAGAAGATAGCATGAAAATGCATTATCCGTATTTGTTTGACTCGAACAACTAAGGTATGTCAATTTCGGGGACGAAATTTCCTAATGGGGGGAGAGTTATGACAACCTGGATATAATTATGTTTAATTTTATTTGGATCATGCTTACCTTATGTGATATCGATAATTTATTATTAATATATATATATATATATATATATATATATATATATATATATATATATATATATATATATATATATATATATATATATATATATATATATATATATATATATATATATATGATGTTAGGTTATTATATTTAATCTAATCCTACCTTAAAAAATTATGAAATATCGGATTGGTTACAAACATAAAATTTTGAAGTTTTCGGCAGGAATGCTCATGTTGGAGGCCAGTTTTGACTCTTATAATATAACAATTGACTTGAGGTAAAAACTATATAGTTTTATATATATGAATAAGGTTTGTAACACAATGAGCGGTGTGTTAAACGGAGGTCCGAACAGGAAGTTATACCAAAATTACGAAACGAGGGCATATCCGTCCATCTATTAAGTGATATTTCTTCTTATTAGCACACCATGTGTTATATTTTGATTGGTTGGAAGGGGAGGCTTGATTGACCAATTTTAAACCATTTAAATAACCTCCTCCTTCAGCAAGTTCATCCATGAGAGAGTTAGAGCTTGAGAAAAGAGGATCGTGAAGTTTGGGAAGAAGAAAGTGAGGAGAAAAATTGAGAAAAATCAATAGAAAATGACATAAAAGTCCCTAAGGTAATTCTATCCATGAATCTTGCTATATTTTTTGTGTTGCTGATTGAAATGATAGAAATCATCAATTGATTACTAAACTTTCATGCCTTGATGTATATGTATGGGTAGATACAAGTTTAAAGAAAGTTGAAGGTGTAAACCCTTTATATTGCAATGATTGGAAACCTTGCGTATTGAAATTTCTATATCTTTTTGTATAGTTACTTGAATTGAGTAATTCTAGTTGGAGATTAAAATAAACTCATATATGCAAAGAATATCCGAAAATTATAATTTAACTCCTTGTGGTTAGACCTTGGTGATGGTTTGAAGTTGATACATTGTTGTTGTCCTTAGGGTTTGTGCTTACATAACCCGAGTTTTGTGTGCCATTTGGAATAGCAAATGAACTCAAAAAATTATAAAACTTTATTTTGTATTATTCGGTACGTTTTTGGAAAATTGATGTAATATCATAGAAAGTTATGATGCAGAAAAATTATGAAAATTCTTTGAAGTTGACAGTATACTAAAAGAGCTTATATGTCAGATTTACTATGTTATGAAGAAATAAGCATATCTTGCTCTAGAAAACTTGAAATGGTGTGCCATATTTTGTATTAAAAAAATAATATGATAAGGATTGGATTACCAAGAAGAAATGAAGGTATGTCTGGACTATCATTTGGATATGTTAAACATCTTAACATGAATTTAGATATAACTTCATTTTTTTATAAATGGTTTGAATGGAATCATATGATGTTTATGAATCGAGTTACGCTCAATTTATTCCTTGGATTGTTAAAATATTCTTATGATGATAATAATATTTTAAAAATGATAGGAAGGGAAGAATAACCGGTTGAACAAGTGTCCGATAAAGGAAAAGGAAAAGCCTGAGAAATTGACAAGGTGAGTGTACTCACTGAGTTGATTATGGATATGATGTGTATATATTATACGTTGAGATGATATGGATTATTAAAGGTATAGAGATGTTGAGATGTTGTGGATTTATTAAAGTCAAGTTATATTGAGTTGCTATGCAATTTAGGAGATGATGGGTTATTAAAACCTATGGATATGATTATGGCCTACGAGCAGGAGATGTGGGGTTTATTAACTCCGGATATATATATGGCCTAATTTAGCACAAAGATGGATATGTTGATATGTTGATATATTAATATAGCACTATTACTATATAAAGATGAAGTACATTCACTGAGTTTTAAACTCATGATTTTATATGTTTACATTTTCAGGTTTTTAAGCTGTCACTGCCAGGTCTAGGATGTTGGGTTAATAGTAACAAGGTCGCATCAGTTTTGTTTTATACATTGTACTAGTTGTAATTAAGTTAAATTGTATTGGAGTTTTGTTTAAATTATGTCTCCTTAAAACGATTAGATTTTTAGTATTTCGCATTTTAACCTTGAAGTTGTTTTAATGTGTATTACAAAATAAATAAATAATAAATGTGGTTTGTGAACTATTTAGTTAATTATATCCTAATGAGGATAGGGTGTGACAGCCTTGCAAATGGGATCGTATTTCAGTCTCGACCAAATTACACCTTGGTCTCACTGTCGAGACGAACGAGTCCATTAACCAACTTAGAGAGGATTTAACGATCCCTGAGTTGTTGCAATAATCCAGTATGGGGGTAGAACCCTAACATGACTTCGTAAGAAAATATCCAAACTTTGTTGAACTATATTGTTGTCTTGAATTACTTCGACACATGGTATGGCGATACTTATTTGTATTTTATTTTTTGCAGGTCATCCCGTCGGTATTTCTGATGAGATTTGGTCAATGACAACACCAATGTCTTCCAATCTGCTTGCCCGTCTACAGGGAAAAGCTTCTCAGCCGAATCAGACTTGATAGAATTCCACTACAGGAGGACCTCTATTGCCTAGGGGTAGAAACGAAAAGAGGTCGTCAGTGGAACCTTGACTCATCATTGTAATACCCCGTAATTTTTAATAATTTTTAAACTAAATAAATTAAAAGTTAATGGGGATTAATTAGAATTAATTATGAAATAATTAATTGGAATTACTCCAGATTTAATATTACGTAGAGATATGTAAGTAATATTTAATTGAACATGATGTTAGTTATATTGCCGTGATAGTCGGTATGGGACGTGTCAGGACTAATTTAAATATATAAAAAGAAACATTATTTTATATCAACCTTATGTCACACCTCGCCTAATTCTGGCGTCAGCCGCCATCAAAACTAAGCCGGACGTGAGTCAATAAAATACCATTCTTAGCATGAGACAGATATGAGACATAAATAAATCAATTCTCAAGATAAATAATTGAATCAAACTCAATTGATAATAACAACTGAACGAGAAAAGATCCATCACATGCTAAACTCCAAATAATAAACAAATCTCCAAAGTATGAAACTGAATAAAATCCATACAACTTTGGAACCGAATGGCCCAATCAAAAACCATAAACTTTGTCTCAAGTACTTACGAAGGAATGGAAAACTAAACTAAATCAACACGCTTAAGGTAGAGCAGCTCCAACTGCACCTCCAAGCAAATCCTCAAATAACTCTATGCAGCTTCTCTAATTACTAATTCTTGAAAAGTTAGTCAACGCACGAGGTCAGAGCCCCGAGCATGAATACACACTACTCCCCACAATTAGGATCCTTAAATCCAGACAATAGCATTATACGCAATAAATATCACAATAGAATATTTTAAATTAAAGGGAATAATTAAACGCGATAAATATAAATCACCAACTACCCATAGAGATCCCCATTTATAAAGGCACACCAATATAATTTTAAATTCCCAAGTCCCACAAAGTTAATTAAATTAACTCAACTTACCAAAATTTCTCAATTCTTTATGTTCTTACTTCAATAATTGCTAGGTATGGCGGTCCTCCCGTCATGCATGATAATTCACCAAAATTCATTATAGCAGTCCTCCTACCTCGGGTGATTTCTCCACCAAAATACACATCCCCTCGTCAAAACGCCGGTTGGTCCGTTTAAACTGTCGCCATCGCTGATTGACGAGGTTCCACACACGACACGCCATAAAATGCAGTCTGGCCCGTTTAAACTATCGGCCCTCGCTGATTATGTCGCCAATATATTTTAATACCCGTCTTATTATCTTAGATATTAATTCTCAATTTCACAATTTATAAAATTACCCCACCCTTTTATCGATGTGAGATCCTCAAAATGCCCCTTAGTCCCATACCTATGGGTCCCCAAGTTATCAATACGTCCTACCCTATGTATAAGATGAATTTCTAATGTAAACCTCGTCCTAGTCTCATGCCTAGACTAGCGTAACGACGATATAGTACCGAAAATTAGCTCACCCCCAAAATGACAAACGCGTGATAATCTACCCTCACTAGTCCCATACCTAGAAGGCGTAAATCATCAAAAGGCCTACCCACTAGTCTCATACCTAGAAGGCATCCTAAAAATAGGGAGAGCAAAATACCCAATAACCTGTCGTCACGATGGCAATATAACAATACCAACAATTCACACAAATAAGCAATATAGTCATCGTACAAAACTACGCATGATAGTCCAATTCAATTAAATCTTATTTTAATTGCCACATCATAAAAATACCCAATTAATCTCATTAATTATTTAAATTAAATACACCGATATTTCATCATTAAAACATCAAAAATTCCAATTTCATTATCTCTACATAAACCACGTGAGTTATACGCCCCCAAATTCATTTGTTTCAAAACTAAGTTTTTTCTACATGCAACCTACACCAACAAAACCCAAAATCACTCATGAATCCTACTTACCCGCGGGTTATGAATATTATTCATATTAAAAAGGTTTCTTAAAAATAGCCCTAAGTCTTAATTGTCCACTTTCTCTAATTAGGTTTCTATTTGATTTTAAGGAAAAACATGTGATTAAAGTTTAAGCAACATTTAAAACACATAATACCAAAGGAAAGGAATAGAGTATTCATGCCTGTGATTAGTTGGACAAAAATCTGCGTAAAAGGTTGAACTCCTTTTGAGAAAATACCAATTAAGCCTTCTAATACAAGGTTAAAATCTTGAATAAGTTTGGGGATATGGTTTGTAGATGAAAGGGAGTAATTTTGGAGAGGTCTTCTGGTTGAAAAGTTTGGAAAAAAGTGATTTGAAAAGCCCATCCACGAATTAGTTGATATACAAAAGATTAAGAGTTTGATTAAGAAAAGAGTTCTAATGAGATACAAACACTCGAAAAAATCATTACGGGCGATCGGACCGTCAGAATGGCTTGAAATTTTAGTATGTTATAGTGAACGGCGAGACAGGACTGCTGTGAAACATTCAACTCGATCGGATGGTCGAATTTTTAAAAATATTATTTTTTTGTAGAGAGTTATATGTTTTGAGGACTCTTAGAGAGTTTTATGTTTTGAGGACTCGTCTATATAATAAAAATTCAATTAAAACTCCATTTTAATTCTGATTCCAATTCCGTTTGAAAATTTATTTTTCAAATCTAAAAACCAACATTTTAAATTATAAAATTTATAAAATCCAAAATTTTATTTTTCTCCGATTTCCAGAATTAATTTAAAAATTCCCATTTAAAAATTTGGGTTGTTACATACTTTCCCACTATCAAAGAATTTCGTCCTCAAAATTAGACGAAGCATACACATCGCGTAAATCTCGCAAAAGAAAATATGACTCATATATGCCTACCCGCGGGATGCCATAATTGGGCGCCCATACACCCAATTCTACGCGCACATATCCCACAAGCAACAAAATAATATTTATTGCCTATATACATACGCATAACTATGAAAATAACGACGCACCACACGCCCCCACAAATCCCCACTTGATCCTATATCCAAAAGTCATCAAAATGCCAACATCCTCAAATTAAATCTCAACATCAAAATTGATACATACGATACCTAACATCTGCACTAAAATCTCTAAAATAATTATCGTCTCCAAAATCCATTTTAAGAATCCTCACATTAAGCTTACTAATTCTAAACTCAATGCCTACGACGTCCTTAGCACAAAGCTTCACATCTTCAAGAAACACATCTAACACGTATGCTAGACCCTCTACCTTAAGGATTACGAATTAACAAAGGGAATCAAAGATCGGCAACACGGAAGCTAAACGGACTCATAATCTACGAGACCTAAGACCATGCTCTGATACCATTCTGTAACACGCCGCCCGCGCCCGGGGAGAGCAGGGCGGAGCGCTATTGCGATAAAACTAACTAAATCAACAAATGACAAGGTATAGAGCATATAAATAAATTCCACAATAATATAAATCCACTAATCTCAATTCTTCAAATTAAATACAAGCAAGTCTTTTGAAATAAATACAACTATCTATCTCGAAATAAAATGCTCTATACAACAAAAATAAATTCAAATCTTCCAAATTGTATTCTCGAATATTCTGTCCAAAATATCCAAGCTAAAATCCATCTCCATAGTGCCCCAAATCCGTGCTAACCTGCCACTAAAAGAAAATATTGGGAAGTACATAATACGACAGGAAAGATACTCAACAAATATTAACGGTGAATAAAATGTAACAATACGAGTACGAATATTCAAATCGAATGCAAATCTCAATAGCATTATATCAATATAATTTATCAACAACACATTAACCGGAGTCACCAGGCCTCACCATACTGCGCCATACTTTATCAAGAAGCCGAAACAGGAATCTTGGCGGGTGCCCAACATCAGTGCCATATTAAAATCTGATGACAACATGCCCAACACAATAATAATACCACATGAATCAAAATCAGATTCCAACAATTATTTTTCCAGATTTCAAAGAATTTAACAATTCAAATATGAGTTCAATAATCACATGAATTCAAAGGGAATAACACTCGCGAGATTAAGGAGTATATTGTGTAAAACCCCATACCTTAAACCACCACAAGGAACCAACATAAATATGCCCAGAAAAGTCAGATTACACCATCAAAATCATCTCCCAAATATCATCAAATCACCTCCAAGAGTTAACACCAAAACAGCCCCAAGAACACCTCTAAAAACTAGGGTTGAATGCATAATATAAAGGGTACTATTTGTGTAAAAAGGAGAGGAAATAAAAATATATTTCCTGCATATTTTTGTGTCAAAAGTTGGTTTAAAAATGGTCACCCACGACCCCAATTTATAAGGCAAAAATACAAGAGTTGGAAACAAAACAAACTCTCCAAAAATCCCTGCAGCGCACGAAATCAATTGGGATCGATCGATCGACCCCTGGCGCCGATCGATCGATCGCCCAGAAAAACTAACAGATCCGCTAAAAAATTTGTAAGGGATAAATATTTTAAAATTTGTATAAAATCCGTTTTAACTCCATTCTCGAAACCGTTTGAAATTCGCGTCTTTAAAAATAATTCTCAACATTTTTGAGCAAGAAAAATAATTTTATCAAAAACTTTATTTTCCTCTATATTTTGAAAATACCCCCAAAATTACGCGGGTTGTTACACCTTATGGTCGTTTCGACTGCGCTGTTGCGTTCAGAAGGGTCAAAATAGTCAAAAAAGTCTATGCGGGCGTTGAATTTGGGTCTCGGGTCGATTAGGAGATGAAAGGACACTCTGAATTGGTGTTTTAGTCATTTTGCATGGAAGGTGAATAGTATCTTCATTTTTGTCCCTAACTTTAAGACTTTTTATTTAAATAATATTAGACCTTACGTGAGATTCATTTCATCCAAAAATCAAGTGATAATTTTTGAGAGAAAACAGTAGAGTTTTAGAGAGAAAGTGAAAGGGTGACTTGAGGAGAGGAAAAGCTTGGAAATGGGGAGGCTCATAGGGTAAACCAAGGGGACAACCACCATCTCTCCACCTTTCAACCCCATCATAGTTGCCGAAAAAGTCGCCGGAAAAGCTAAGAGGAAGTTCTAACCATATCATCACCAAAGGTTCAACCCTACACAAAGGCAAGTGATTCTTGCTTTACTTTAGTGATTAGTATATCCATGTTAGAATAGGCTTCCTTTTTTAAATTTATGAGATTACAAATTGGATTGGAAAAATGATTTATAAATCAAAGTAAAGATTAGACAAATTCATGTGATTGAGTATACAACATGTAGAGATTTTAATCTTCATGAAAATGATAGGTTTTCATGAAATGGAAAATATGTGGTCTAGAGGATATTAAAAATTGGTGTTAGTAATTGCATGTAGAATAAATCCTACCCATGTGAATATGAAATTGATGATTAATATATGTGATAATAATCCTAAATTATGAGTTTTTCATGTTGGACACAAATGGAGGAATATAGATTATTGAAATCTTGAGATTTTAATAGATATGATGATAGACCCTTATGAATATGTAGATCAGATATTTCTATGTAGAAATTATCCATGATTATGTTGTAGAAATGTTAGAATTATAATTCAAAATTCTGAATTTTAATTAGGATGGAAAGCAGTGCAGTTTGGGTTTTAGAAGTTGATGACACTACACCAAATCTGCCCATTTGTCAAGGTCATTGACCTTGACAAATCCAACTTGTCAAGGTCAATGACCGTGACATTTCGAGGCGAAACAACTTTTTTTGTCACGGTCATGTCACAGTCGTGTCAAGGTCAATGACCGTGACACATTTGTCACGGTTTATAACCGTGACAAAGTCGTGACCCCTCTTACCCATAATTGTCACGGTCATTGCCCGTGACACGTCCGTGACAATTTTGTCACGAGCGTGTCACGGTCATTGACCGTGACAATTCTGGGCAGAATTTAAAAATAATCTGCTGGGCAGTATGGCCACTGCCCAGCAGTATATTTGTACCTGTTATAGCAACGTTGTACCTGTTCCAAACATCATATATCCAACACAAACTAAAGATAATGCAAATATATATTCATGACGATATAATCCAAATATTCAAAGTAAAAATAATATACATGACGATATAATCCAAATATAATTAAAATGGACAAACTTAAAAATAATGTTACTACATGTCTTGGATAAAACTGAGGAGGTGAGTAGGCCACACGATATACGAATTGACGTACCCACTAATATACGTCGTGCCGCATTGTTCGCGCAACCACAATAGGGAGTTCTCCTTCCCGGGTATGACATGCGTGACGAGCACCCTGGACTCCATCTCTTGAAGCACACGTCCATGGACTATTCCACCCTCGACGATATTCGGGTCCCTCAACCCCCGCCCTATCCGCTGGCCATCAAATACGTCCAATATGAACACGCTCGGCCAACCAATTGTCGACAATGGTCTGTTGGAGGGCATCAAATAGGAAAGTGGATCGTCGAAGTACGAACGTGTCGGTGATGAAGCAGCGAGGTCCACATCCTCGTCATCTTGCGCCTCGTCCTCCCGCACCTCCTCCTCCACCGCCTTCTCCTTCTCCGTCCCTTTCCCTTTCCCTTTACGGTCTCCACCCAACGTACGCTTCATGAATGCGTACATATCTTGGACCGTCTCCTCCAAACGGGACAGCTTCGCGTCGTGTGAATCCACCGTTCGAGCCAACCCGGTGTCGCTCGTCTCCAATCCGATGATCCTAGATTTGGCCACCCGCGAGCTCACTCCCCTTGTCCTCCCCTTGCGATCAGAGCCAAACACTTGGCCGAGTGCGTCTGTGGACAAAGATGCCTTGTCGGCATCAGACTGCGACTCATGCACTTCCTTAAGCTTTTCCTGAAACGACAAAAAGCACATGATTAGTAAAATAAGTAAACTAAAAAATTATAACGTAATTAACAATAATTAAACTGTCGGATTACTTACAATCGTGGCCACGGCGCTCGGGGACACCTCCTTGTCCTTCCCCTTCTACGTTCGAAGAGCCACATAAGTATCGAGCCTATGTGGCTTACCCCCTAGCCCACTCCCTACCCCCTGAAATAAAATAAAGTAAAGTAAAATTAGTATCGGCCCCGCAAAGTAAAATAATATCCAATAATATATTTCTGTAGTTATAGAAAAATTAAATCTTACCTGCATCCTATGCTCCACCTCAGCATAAGAGGTCCGGCCGGAGTAGTGCACGTCCGTATTTTTAGCCCGATTTTCCCTCCCCGATTGGCGAGATGCCAATTGTCGATCCTCGATCTCATTGTCAATGAACTTTTGCCATTGTGCCAATGAGATCGGCTCCTTGGGCGGGACGGATCCGCGCCATTGTAAAATGGACTCTCGTGTTTTTCCAAAGTACCGTGTCCGCATATTTTTCTTCCACGTCTTGTGTTGCTTCCTCAACTGCTCCAAGACGGAATCGCATAGCTTTGGATCCAAGTTGAATTGTTCATGTCCAACAAATACAATGTTAGTTGCGAATAAATATAAATATAAATATAAATATAAATATAAATATAAATATAAATATAAATATAAATATAAATATAAATATAAATATAAATATGAAATTGAAATTGAAATTGAAATTGAAATTGAAATTGAAATTGAAATTGAAATTGAAATATTTATATAAATATTACCTGTAGTGCCGCCCAAACAGCTAACTTGAGCTCATATGGTACCTCCTTCCAACTCATAAACACCGGGCCGATGTCCGTCTTTAGCAGCTTGAGGGATCTCGCTAATAGCTCCGACTTGTTCTCGACGGTAATCCCAAATTTTACATATTTGGGGAGCCTAGGGGCGGAGAAGCCCTCGTCGCCTCCGCTACCACCGAACCCAGACGACATCATCATAAACAGCATCATCATCTTCGCCTTAACATCTGAAGGGGACATTTTTGCTGTAAAAAAAATGTTATTAGTACAGATAAAAAAATATGTTAATAGTACAATTATCTAGGGTTAAAAAATTATCTAGGGTTTTACCTAATTGAATTAATTTCATGAATAAAATTATTATCAATTTAAATGAAAATATCAATTATTATCCAATATTTTTGAATGAAATATTTATTTTGAATGAAAATTTCAATTATTATCCAATGTTTATATTTTTCTTTTTCTATCTAATAATTTTCAACGTAAGAGCACAGTACATAACGTATGTGTAAGTTCCGTCAATACCATTTCGTTTCAATTTTGTAATATTATGTTTTTTCCGAATATTTTAAAAGTTATTAAATGGGTGCCCCACCCCACCCCCTGTCCCCCTCCACCACCCCCTCCCCCACCACACACCACACACACACACACACACCCCACCCCACCCCCTGCCCCCCTCCCCCACCCCCTCCCCCACCACACACCACACACACACACACCACCCCACCCCTGCCCCCCTCCACCACCCCCTCCCCCACCACACACCACCACACACACACATTTATACACACACATATACACACGCACACACCCCACCCTGCCCCCACCCTGCCCCACCCCCCACACATGCACACACACGCACATATATACACACATACACGCATATATACACACAAACATATATATAAATGGAAGAGAGAGAGAGAGAGAGAGAGAGAGAGAGAGAGAGGGAGGGAACGACGCGGGAGTGAAAAAAGAAGGGGGATAGGGTTTTTGCTGTTAACATTGTCACGGTCGTGTCAAGGTCATTGACTGTGACAATTATTTAAAGAATTGTCACGGTCAATGACCGTGACAAGTCCGTGACAAGTAAATTTATCACGGTCTTGTCACGGTCATTGACCGTGACAATTAGTTGTCACGGTCGTGTCAAGGTCAATGACCGTGATAAAAAACGCGTGTTTTTTGTCACGGTCAATGACCTTGACAAGGCTGGCCGGCTGAAAGGTGACAATTTGGCCATTTGGGTGTAGTGTGAAAAATGCAGAAAACTGGAAGTGTGTACGAACAGGAAAAAATGTTGACGTCATTCGAACGAGACTTAACTTCGTTCGAACGAGAGTCAATCTCGTTCTAACGAGTTCTGGTCTTCAAACAAGATTTCTAAAAACCCAGAAATGTCTAGTTTAACCCATAACAGTTTATAGAATTGTAATTTGGCCCAGAATGAATTTCTGAATAATTTTGGTACATTAATATTGTCAGGAACCTGGGATTAGTGTTTGAAAATTATAAAATATTGAGGATTAAAATTATGTTAGAGAACTACATAATTAGTATATGATTTAGGGAAGAATAATTGTTATACCAAGTATGGGTAACATTGAGAATATATATACGGGTACTTGGGTTAAATAAAAGATTTTGGGAAAAATCACCACATGAGAAAAATACGATGATAATCATGATTACAAGTACGAGTAGTATTCGAGTAATACGATGGGTACTTGGGACAGGATAAATTTCCTAATGTGATATAGGTAAAATACATACCTAATTTTAAATAAGTGGATGATAACGCTTATTTAGTTGTTAATTTATGTGTATGACATACCTAGCTTACTTGCTATCGACGGGAGATTTACGCGTGAGGTCAGTTATATCATGATAAATCTATGTGATTTTGATTTGTCACTCAAGAACATAGAACCTAGGTACTAAGCACCATAGTATATATACGGGTGTTGCCGGTCATTTGGGTGCGTAGGTATGTGCGTATCCCAGAGGCTTAGGACTATGTTCACTTCCAATGTTTGTGTTTGATAATTGTGGTTCGAGGAATCTTTACCTAACTTATAGCCCCCTATACAGCGATGTGATGTACTGGGGCATGATAGGAGAGTAATGTATGCACCGCAGCTATGCCTCGGGGTGCCGCATTATATATATATTAATAGTAAGAAAAAAAAAATATATATATATATACACTTGTGATAATATCTTCTGTGTGAATAAAGTTGAAGTGCAAGATAACGAAATCTGGAAATTTATTAAGTAAGATAATACTTAATTAAGTTAAATAATTAAGGGGATTATCCATGTTCAATCCAAATGGATATACATATTACAAGAAAAATAAGTGAGAATTAATCAGGCGATAAATAGTGTATTCAAAGGGTTGGACGAGTTAGCATGTGAATTGTAACTAAGATGGGTTAGAGGTACTTTAGGCATGCACTCTAGATGAGAGGTGAAGATTTCAAGTGAGAGTCCGATAAATCTAACATGTATATAATAATTGTTGAATTTAGCACTTATTCACTTGCTATTTTCAAAACTATTTTTACTATCGGGCTCTGACCCGTTTTCTTGCATATTTTCTTCTCTCTCTACTGTATTTCCTAGATCAGGTGTTCAGCCACAGGGACGCCAGCCTTAGAGGACTATGATGATTGATGAGCTATGGAGCTGTGGAGTTTTGTCTAAACGCCTTCCTATTTTGATTCATACTCTGTAGTCGACTTTTCAGTTAGGGCATGTCGTCCCGTTGGATTTAGTCATTTTCCTTCTATCTGAGTCAGGATTTTATACTCATGTCGTTATGATACATTTTCTATTATTGGGATTTATGTATGAGATATTTTACTGGAAAGTTTTATTCCAGTTGCATTTAATTTCCATAGTGATGCTTATTCATTTATTGTGGTGGATTGGATTATTATGAAAATTGTTTGTAATGATAAAAATGATTTTTTATTAAACTAAAATGTGAAAAGTTTAACACCTGCTTAATTGGATATTAAGTGATTAATGTTTTCGAAAGTGATGCTAAGATTGAACCAGCTATAAATTCTATTTTCGGTATTTAATTAGTCGGGGTGTTACGGGTGGTATCAGAGCATCAGGTTCTAGAGTCTTTTAGGATATGAACGGTTTACTATGCTTTCAGCTAAGCGTACTTTGATGTAGAGCCCTATTATTAGGACTGTTGTATCCTTAATTACATTTATACGTTCTTCAGCTATTCTGTGATATCAAAATACTGATGGTATATTCTATCTTATTTCATATGCCTCCTCGACGTGCACCTCAACCCGCCCTAGCTCAGGGTACAATGAATGCTGCAGAAGTTGCTGTTATTGTTGCTTAGGCAGTCAACGCAGCTTTAGCTGTCGTTCAACAAGCTCCGGCTCAGGCGCCAGCTATGCTATCCACG
The DNA here is from genome assembly GCA_949130495.1 of Sambucus nigra. Classification (NCBI taxonomy): domain Eukaryota; kingdom Viridiplantae; phylum Streptophyta; class Magnoliopsida; order Dipsacales; family Adoxaceae; genus Sambucus; species Sambucus nigra. The sequence continues at coordinate 215,824,971 of OX422213.1, forward strand.
TCAGGGCAAGTGTTTCCTACTGCTTGGGGACGTGTTAGGGATGCCTTCCAGAAGGCGCATGCACCATAGTTTCATGGAGGTTCTGAAGTCGTGACTGCTAGCCAATGGAAGAAAGATATTTAAAGGCACTTGAGAATGTTTGAATGCTCAGAGGTTCTGCGTCAGATACTAGCTTCGTTTAAGCTAGTCGGGGCAGCTCTACAATGGTGGGAATCTATTACTACCCCTGAGGAGAGAGATACTATGACTATCCAAAACTTCTGAGTACAGTTCGACCGTAAATACTTCCCTTCTGCCATCCAGGCAGAGATGAGGTGGAAACTACTTGGCTTGACATAGGAGGGAAAGACCGTGGCGGAATATGAGGAGGAATTTACTCGGCTGACTAACTTGGTGCCAGCAGAGGTACCCACTGAAGAAAGAAGGATTCAGATGTTCACTAATGGCCTGAACTATAAGATTCGCCAGCACTTATAGGGCAATCTTTCCTTGCATACTTACGCAGATATTCTTAATGCTGCGATGCTTTATTTCCAGGATAACCACTTACATGCTCAGGGTATTAAGCGGGGGATGGAGTCGAGCCACCAGGGCAAGACTAACGGAGGCAGTTCTAGTAGGACACGTGCAGGTCAAAATCAGCAGCGACAGAGTGAGCAGGGTTCCCAGCCAGGGGGCTATACTAAACGTTTACAATATGGAGGATTTACGTTTAGGCAGGGGATAACAGGCAGGGCCAACAGCGCCAAGGGAGAGGTGGTTACGGCCAGTAGGGCCAAGGACAGCAAAGGCATAACGGGGGGAAATTTACTGGCATGTGTTTTTTATGTGGCAAACCTGGCCATAAGAGATAGGATTTTCCTTATAAGGGTAAGGTTCCTCAGTAGGAAGCACGATAGGAGCCACTTAGACTAGTGTTTCCACCACCCGCCCTCCCAGCACCAGCACAGGTGCCAGTATTACCTCCTATTCCAGCAGCTCCAACATAGGGACAGTTTGGGCATATGTATAACATCCATCAGGCAGTGGTTCAGCAACCACCACCCGCGATCGAGGGTATATTTTCTATCTATGGGGCTATAGGGCGCCATCTGTTTGACACGGGGGTCTCACATTCATTTGTAGCCACTAGATTTACATGGGATATAGGGTTATTAGATATAGCGGATAACACCGTTACTTATGTAGACTCGCCAATGGGTAATGGGATGCCTATTTTCTTTATATATCGTCATGTGAGTATAGAGATAGGGAGTCTGATTTTATCGGCGAATTTACTTATTTTGGACATGTCAGAATATGATGTGATTATTGGGATGGATTGGCTTATTTCATATCGATCCATGATTGACTCTTATAGCTGGTGTATTATATTTGCTATACCTGGACATGAGATGTTCTTGTTGCGATGCCTCATTCTGATGGAGGGTCGTCTACTAATTTGTATTGTATAGAGGAGGAGACCTCTACGGGAGTAGTAATATCCCTTGATTTGATACCGATAGTTTGTGAGTTTACGGATGTATTCTAGGAGATACCAGGATTACCTCCCAGTAGGGAGATTGAGTTTGTGATTGATTTGGCGTCGAGCACTCGGCCTATTGCTCGTGCACCTTACCATATGGCTCCAACAGAGATGAGGGAGCTCAAAGACCAAATAGAACATCTTTTGGGGTAGGGATACGCAGGAGTACGTCACCTTGGGGTGCCCCAGTGTTATTTGTAAAGAAGCAAGACGGTTTTTTAAGGCTGTGCGTAGATTATCGGGAGCTTAATAAAGTCATGATACGGAACAATATATGTTGCCAAGAATCGATGACTTGTTTGATCAGCTGAGAGGAGCAGCCTACTTCTCAAAGATAGATTTGAGATTCGGTTATCATCAGATGCGTATTCGGGAGTAGGACGTTTTAAAGACTGCCTTCTTAACCGGATATGGATCGTACGAGTTTCGGGTCATGCCGTTTGGGTTGACTAATGCACTGGCAGTATTCATGGACTTAATGAATAGGGTGTTCAGAGAGTTCTTAGACCAGTTTGTCATTATTTTCATAGATGACATTCTAATTTATTCTCAGATTGAGAAGGAGCATGTCGAGCATTTACGGTAGGTCCTACAAACCCTACGTGAGCATCAACTATATGCGAAATATGATAAGTGTGGATTCTGCCTTTGGGAAGTTCAGTTTTCGGGGCATGTTGTGTCGGAGATGGGGATATCGGTGGATCCTAGTAAGGTATCAGCGGTTAAGGAGTGGGGACAACCCACGACACCGACAGAAGTACGCAGTTTCTTGGGATTGGTTGATTATTACAGACATTTTATCCAGGGTTACTCAAAGATTTATGGGGCATATTTTCTCATTTATTTTAGTCGAGATCATATCCTTTTTTAACTTTATTGATCCTACAAGTGTTGTTGCTCTGCAAGAGGGTTCAAGTCGAGGCTAATAATGTCAAAATAGTTGTGGATAAGGCAGAGACTACAGTTGCTGATCAGGATGGCACCGAGGTAACGGGTAACCAAGAGGGAAACACTATAAATCTCGATAAAAACCTAACCGGGTTGACCATCACTGAATCTTTTATGTTTGACACTTGGGTTTCTATTCTGGGTGACCGTGTATGGTCTTTTAAGCCCAATTTTTGTAACTAATTTAAATAATATTTTTTTTAGCTTATATTGTTATTCCAGAATGAATGATCACCTTTGTGAAATTTTAAGTATTCTATCTGCTAGTTGCCTTCATAATATTGTTCTTCTTGAATGAATGCCCAAGTTGTGTTTTCGCCACAAACCATTTGTTGATGTAAAAAATTAGATTGCTTCTAATTATTTAATCACAGATAAATATAAATGAGACAAAGGATTTTAAAGTGGTTCAGCCTTATAAGAATGGCCTACGTCCACTGTTTCTGTTATTGCCAAGTGTTTTGGAATTCTCGATATGTAATTCTATCAAGAAATTTCGGTCCCTTTGAATGAGGGTGATACAATGTATTTATAGCCCTTGGGCTGTACATGTGAAAGGGTAAACAATTAATGCCCTTTAAGAGTATACGCCTGTATGATTAGCATTTAATGAATAGTTGAACTGTTGATTATCTGGCACTCAATACTGTGGCCGAGATGCAGCTCGGACTGCCTTAGTTACTCGTCGTTCAAGAGTTCCTCAGAGTGTTGGTGTTCCTCGGAGTGTTGGTGTTCCTCGGAGTGAGTATAACTTGGTCGGGGAAACAGACTTCCTCGTTGCTATTGTGCCACGTAGATCGACACGTGTCTTCTTATTATTCGTCTATATCAGCATACTAATTTTGGTATCAACAGAAGCCCCCAATGTTTCATATTTCGAACTTTGAGGAGTATGGAACATTCCTTCTCGGTATATGGCAATATTAAATGACCTTCCTGGTTTTTAGGAGCATTTTCTCCGTGTTCGAATGTTTTCCAAATTCGAAGAATCCGCCTTTTTGAATTTTTATAAGCGCTTCGATCTTCGCGCACTTTTGTCCTTTTAGCCGCCGGTAGCGTAATAGTTTCTTTTTTGTAATCATTTCTTTCGCCGTTTCCCAAGGCAAAGTATTTAAGCTTCATTGGCAATCCCATCATCTTCTACCTTTTCCAATTTCTGCTTTCGAGTTTTCCATAACCTTTCTCTCTCTTGTGCATTCATCCCTTTCTTCGTTTGTTTGTCAACATATCTCCTTTTTCCTGTAAGATTTTCTTCCTTCTTCTTTATTTCTTTTTATTCACCATGGTTTATGTTATCGAATCTCTTGAGAAATTCCGTTCTGACTTTTCTATTCCATCTTGGGTAACTCAGGAGGATCTTTCTGAGCCTTTAGATTATTTTCGTTTGGCTGAGGGACACTGGTTCCCCAGCCTCTTTATTGCTGAATGTGGATTTTCTTTTCCACCAAACCCTTTGTGCTTAGAGTTCTGTCAGTATTTCGATGTTGTCCCTGCAAAAATAGCCCCCAACACATGGAGGATAGTTAATGGGGTGTATAGTTTAAATCAAACTCATGGAACCCGTATAGGAATTCCTGAGATTATGTATTGTTATAGATGGGTTGTTCTAGATAATATTTTTTATTTAAAAACTAAATTTTTGAATAGGGCCTTAGTAGTCAACCTCCCTGATGCCAATAGGGATTATTTTGAACATGGGGTAATTATCAAAAATTGGCAACATGCCCCTTTGACTGGAGATGAAGTATATCAAGGTCCCAGACGCCCTCCATATGGCAATGGGATAGGTTATTTTCATTTTATTTTATTTCTGAAATTATGATTTCATTATGTTTGAATAAATGTGTGACTGATATTTCACTATGTATTTGTTTGCAGTTGATAGTAAGAGAAAAACTCCAAAAGAATTAGAAGTAAATATTAAGCATTTGAAACATATCTGGAATTTGCATCGAAAAGTTGCAGACGAGCACATCAGGTCTGCTTCATATTTGTTGCAGTATAGGAGTTATACAACATCCTTTACTGCTTGTCCTGTGGTCAGCACCAGTGAACCAGCATCAATTCCTGAGGACTCTTCTCCAGAATCTCACATTCCTCTAAGTCAGAAAATGGGCAAAAGAAGAGTTCCTGCTCTCTTTGAGGAGACTACCTCTGCTGGAGATGGGAAAAGAAACAAGACTGATGTCCCAAAGGGGACAAAGAAAGTAGATGCTACCCCTTCTGTTTCTCCTCAGAAGGCTGCCGAGAAGCCCCCAGTGGCTCCGAGCAAGAAAAATGCACCTGTGGAAGTGGTCACCATCTCCCCAACCAAAAGCTCTTCTTTGGTTGAAACTGTTGAACTGCCACCGAGGAGACTGAAGAAATCCTCCTCGGTCAATTTGACTGAAACCATTCCCCAGCTCCAAGTTAGTGGAGTTGGTGTTCCAACTATTATTCCCCCGAGCTCTGCAATGAGCTCGGTAAAGACTTGGACCATTCCTGAGGTTCAAGGAATTGAGGAGAGTATGTCTAGAGATGTGCTTACATCTTTGGCTACTCGTCACCTTGCTTCAGTAAGTTTCTCATATTCTGAATTTTCTTTCTTTCCATCAATACGTATATCTCTGTACTGACTTATCATTATCTCTCTTTTTTTCAGCTGGTGAGTTGCTTCAACACCATTGTGAAGAAAGATGAAGCGATCAAGGCTTTTAGCTCCTCGTCTGGAGTGGAGGATACTTTGTTGGGGTTAACAAAAACTTTGAAGGATTCCCGTCAAAAATATGACGAGGACAGGGTTGAATGGGAGAAGAAGTTGGCTGCAATTGAGGCAGAAAAGGTGCAGCTGGAAAATAAAGTGAAAGATTTGGAGGGAGAGAAGAAGAAGTATGACGAGAAGCTCAAGAGTTTTGGAGAGCTTGAAGACAAGATGAAAGTGGCAGAAGAAGAATTGTCCCTTCTCCGAGAAGTAAACCACCAGAAGGAAGAGGTGGAAGCTAAGTTGAAGGCCACCGAGGATCTTCTATCCGAGAAGCTCTCCTAGGAGAAAATGAAAAGAAAGTTGGTGGTGAAAAAATCTTTCCGCACTGGATGGGATAAAGGATGGGACAGGGGGTAGCAGCAATGATGACTCAGGTGCAGTGCGGGAGTTTGGAATACTTCCGAGATGGTTGGGTGGCTGCCCTGCAAGAGTTAAAGGTTAATGAGGACTCAGAATAGTTTCAACAGCATCTCCCTGGTCCTCCCCCAGCCATTGAAGATGAAGAAGAGGACGAAGCTGCCTCCGAAGAATCTTCAATGGTAGTGGTTGATCCCATCCTTACCCAGCCTGCTGACGAGGAGCTTTCATCTCTGCCTGCTCCTCCTGAATAAGTTCCAGCTTCAGCCGACCAACTCGTTATTCCCACCGAGCAACTGAGCTCCTCATCCCAGCCTCCCGAGAAAGTCTTGGGAGACGAGGAAAAGGTGTGAAGTTGTTCGGTATTCTCTTTCTATTTTTCTTCTTTTTCAAGTGTAACCAAGATCTTTGTAACTCTGCACTATGATCTAATAAAATTTGAGTTCTTTTCTTCCATATGATTGTCTCTTTTCTCTTCTGTACTCTGTCTTGATCTTCTTTTTGATGATTACTTTTTCTTTCTCTGCTAGTTTCTGGCCAGGATGGATCTGCTATCTGCTAATGATACAAAGCTGATGAAGCAATGTCATGAATATTATAATGCTGGTCACACCAACCTGAGTGCATCAGAGGTTGCCGACATCCTTGGTCAGGATGCTTCAGAGCAGGCAATCGAAGCTTATCAGTATCTGAAATGCTTACTTGACCGAGCTGTGGCCAATAATGTGGCTTATTATGAAATGATTGAAGACTTGCAAGGTACTCTCGATGAACTTCAGCAGTAGTATAAAGAGTCTCCAGCTCTTTTGCATGAAGGGTACGGGAAGAAACTCAAACAACTTGGTGAAAAAGGCTATGACAAGATGCTTGCTGGCTATGAAGTGAGAGAGAGAGAACATTGAAAGCAGATGCCAAAGGGCATAGGCAAATCGCTGAGCTATTGGAGCAGGAAAATAACAATCTGCAAAAAGAACTAGCTCAGCTGAGGTCAGTTGCTTCGTCTTCCACTGCCTTGGTACCGGTCACCGATGAAGGATTCTCATTTTTAGAAGTGGAAAATGCCAAGTTGCGAGAAGAGCTAGAGGCTTTGAGAAGAACTGGGCCTTCTACTTCTACTCGGAGACGAGGAAGAGGTTCTCGTGGACGAGGAAGAGCCGCTCAGAATGTTGTCTAGGAACCAAGTTCTCGACCTGCTCGATGAGGATCAAGAATTCTTCGTCGTACTGTTGAAGAAGCTTGTACTCGATCAACGTTGGAAAATCAAGCATTCCAATTAATGGCTAAGAACCAATCCTTGTCATGTCAAAGAAAATTAGAGAACTGGAACAACAACTTTCTTCAAAGACATCGATGTTGGCGACTAATGAACTTTTCATCTAAAGTCTTCAAGAGAAGCTTGAAAGGTTGACATTTCAATTTCACAAACAGTCCAGGGAGTTCTGGATGGCTGGATACAACGAAGTTTTATTCCATTTAGATGATCGTATCCAGAATGCTAATAATGAGGGCTACAAGCAAGGTTGGCTGAATGCCTTGGGCGTGCTGAAGCTCGAACAAGGACACTACATGTGGGACTATTATGATCCTGGGGTACTAGACTTGCCTGTGCCACCTTATAAATTGGACATGGAATGGATCCCAGCTCGTGCCATTCCTCGGAGCTTAATTGAAAAATACCTCGGTGACTACAATATTCATTCTCAGATCGAGGTATCTCGTCCCGAGCATCTACTGGACACACCTTCAATAATGAATGTCATAATGCTTCGAGATATTAACTTCATTAATTCTCCCCTTTGCCTGGAAGATCCTCCTGCTGGCGAGGAGACTATATCAAAAGCTGAAGGAAAAAAGCCAATAGAATAGGAAATTCTGATGTAATAATTAGTACACAATTTAATATCAATGTAATAAATTTGTGTAATTCATTTTGAACTTAATGAAAGAGTTTCATTTTTGTTTGCAAATTTGTATTGCTCTTTTATTTGTCAAACACTTTATATTTGTGCTTGCATAACAATATTGTGTGGTTCATCGACCAACTTAGTAATAAAAAATTACAAGTATTAGTAATATTGCTCAATCACTTAATAATAAAGTAATGAGTATAAAAATGTTTAAAATTCTTCCAACCAACCAAGGTTGTTAAATTGTGCTCGTCGACAAATTATAGTTAGTGGGTTTTTATCCCCGACCAGCTATATTTGGTACTGTTTGGAATATTTTCTCCTCGTCGACCAACTACAGTTAGTGGGTTTTGATCCCCGACCAAGCATACTTGGTTCAGTTTGGAATATTTTGTTCTTCGAGGAACTTTTGTATTTTCTGTAATAATCTTACCTCCCGACCAACATAAGTTGGCATTTGAGAGCATATCTTGTTTCCTAACCAAACACGTTGGCATTTTTAGGAATGTTGATGTTGTTCTCGCCCTTTTACCAACCGGAGTTGGGCTGAGTTCGAACTATCATGTCCACTTGCCCTTTTACCAAAATTGGTCTGAGCCAGTGTCAGCCTCCTAACCAAAGGAGTATGGTTTGTTCTTGCTCTTTTACCAACCGGAGTTGGTCTGAGTTCGAACTATCGTGTTCTCGCCCTTTTACCAACCGCAGTTGGTCTGAGTTAGAACTATCATGTCCACTCGCCCTTTTACCAACCGGAGTTGGTCTGAGCTAGTGTACGCCTCCTAACCAAAGGAGTATGGTTTGTTCTCGCCCTTTTACCAATCGGAGTTGGTCTGAGTTCGAACTATCGTGTTCTCGCCCTTTTACCAACCAGAGTTGGTCTGAGTTAGAACTATCATGTTCACTCACCCTTTTACCAACCGGAGTTGGTCTGAGCTAGTGCACGCCTCCTAACCAAAGGAGTATGGTTTGTTCTCGCCCTTTTATGAACCGGAGTTGGTCTGAGTTCGAACTATCATGTTGTTTTTACTGTCGAGCAGCGTAGTGTTACACACACTAGTATTCCCCAAAAAACTTTCAATAAAAGGAGAGAAGGTGGCGAAATATCATCGTTTTATTCATATTGATGAAACTGCTTTACATTTTACATCACTGATAATACTTGCGTAGGTGTTCAGCATTCCATGCATTCTTAAATTCGTCTCCTTCTAGAGTCGCTATTCGGTAAGTTCCTGGTCGAACAACTTCTGTAACTCGGTAAGGTCCATGCCAGTTTGCTTCCAACTTATTGTGCTTCTGAATGACCTTCTTTAGCACGTAATCTCCTTCTTTTAAGTCGCATTTTTTCACCCTCTTGTTGTAGAACAGGGTTGTTCGTTGTCGATAAGCAGCATTCCTAATGGATGCCTCTTCTCTAACCTCCTCGAGCATGTCCAAATCTAATCTCCTCATCAAGTCGTTGACTGGGGAATTAAAATTCAGCACTCTGTGTGTTGGAAGACCCAACTCGGCAGGTATTACGACCTCACTTCCAAATGCCAGCATATATGGTGATTCTCTAGTTGCTGCTCGGGGAGTTGTTCGGTAAGCCCACAATACTAACTGTAGCTCATTAATCCAATTATCTTTAGCCTCACTTAGCCTCTTCTTCAAACCATTTAGTAATGTTCTGTCCGTCACTTGAGTCTGTCCATTGCTTTGAGGATGGCCTGGTGCTGAATGAACCTTCAAAATGTTTGTTTGATGACAATAGGCGGCAAAATCCTCGTTATCAAATTGTGTCCCATGGTCTGTGATGAAGGCATGAGGGAGACCATATCGACAGATGATGTCTTTCAAACGAATTGGTACACCTTCTCGTATGTCATATCAATTAGAGGCTCAACTTCTACCCACTTAGTAAAATAATCCACTGCGACGGTGAGGTACTTTAATCTTACTCGGGTCGTTGGCAGTGGCCCAACCAAATCCATTCCCCACATGGAAAATGGCCAAGGGGAAGTTATGGGTGTCAACAATGCTTGTGGAGTTCGTCGGATGGAGGAAAAACGTTGGCATTTATCACATCTCTTAGCATAGGCTATACAATCAGCCCTCATCGTTGGCCAGTAGTATCCCTGCGTCATCACCCTTTGCAAAAGTGTCTAACCTGCTACATGGGCTCCACAGGACCCTTCATGGATCTCTTCAATCAATTCTTTCACCTCGGAGGGATGTACACATCTTTACAAACCTGCCATAATTCCTCGTCTATACAAAACACCATTAGTTAGTACATACCGAGCAGCTTTAAACTTTAATTTCTTGGTAGCGAGCTTATCCTCCGGTAATTCTCCTTCCCCAACATATGCCCTGATGGGATCCATCCAAGATGGTCCTAAATCAAGGGTAATAATATTCATCGTCAGGTCTTCATCTATGCTCCGACTTTCTAATACTTCAATTGGTATCGTTCTTTGCAGCTCGGTACGAGTAGCTGATGCTAGTCGGACCAGTGCGTCTGCTTGTGCATTCTCCATTCTTGGTATTCTGATCAACTGAATGGCATCAAATTCTGCCAACAACTCCATCGCCTTTGCATGATACTTGACCATTAATTCTCCTTTAACTGCATATGTTCCCATCATCTGATTCACAATTAATTGAGAATCACTGAATACCATCATTTGTTGCGCTTCCATAATCTTTGCTAAATTAAGACCTGCTATCATGGCTTTATACTTAGCCTCATTATTGGAGGCTTTGAATTGGAATCGCAAGGCATATTCCATGTCAATATCGTCTGGGGTGTTCAAAACAATAACTGCTCCACAACCTGTTGTGCAAGATGACCCATCTACATATAATCTCCATGTAGGTAACTCGTCTTCAAATTTCTTATCTGACAGAGTTCCTCGGTGAAATATTTGTTGTTTCCTTTCATCCTCCCCTAATATTTCTCGCTCCTCGTCGATCATCTCTTCTCGCCCTTTTACCAACCGGAGTTGGTCTGAGCTCGAATTTGATGATCCTTCAATATCCACAAGCCCTTTTACCAACCGGAGTTGGTCTGAGCTTGTGTTTGTTGATCCTGTAACATCCACAGGTTGATCAGCGAGCAACTTTTGTTCCTCGGGGGTATCAGGATATGTAAACTCTGCTATAAAGTCTGCTACAGCCTGCCCTTTTAATGATGATCTGGGTTCATACATAATATCATATTCATCGAGCTTTATTTCCCAGTACATCAGTCTCCCTAATTTTTCTGGTTTATGAAGGGCTTGTCTCAATGGCATGTCGGTATACACGATGATGGTATGGGCCTGGAAATATGGCCTCATTCTTCTACTTGCCTCAATTAATGCCAATGCCAATTTTTCCAGCTTTGGGTACCTGATCTCTGCACCTCAGAAAGCCTTACTTGTGTAATAAATTGGCTTCTGGACTCCATTCTCTATTTTGATCAATGCCGAGCTGACTGTATTCTTTGATACTGCCAGGTACAAGTACAACTTTTCTCCCATTACTGGCCTGGACAACAGTGGAGGTGCTCCCAGATATTTCTTCAAGTCTTGAAAGGATTTTTCACATTCATCATTCCACTTGAAAGTTTTCCGAAGTGTTATGAAGAATGGGAGGCATCTATCAGTTGCTCGGGATACAAATATGTTGAGCGCTGCAACTCATCCTGTAAGACTCTGCACCTCTTTCTTCGTCGTTGGAGATCGCAACCCTAAAAGAGCTTTGATCTTTTCTGGATTCGCCTCAATGCCTCGCTGGTTGACGATGTACCCGAGGAACATTCCTTCTCGTACTCCAAAGGTGCACTTCGTCGGGTTGAGCTTCATTTGGTATTTATCCAGTTGATCAAAGGTTTGACCTAAGTCAACTAGATGATCAGCAGCTTTCTTGTTCTTTTTCAGCATATCATCGACATAGACTTCCATATTTCAACTGATTTGTTTGGCAAAAACCTTATTCATCAGCCGCTGGTATGTCGCTCCTGCATTTATTAAACCAAAAGGCATAACATTATAACAATAAGTTCTCCTAGGGATAATAAAAGAAGTACTTTCCCTGTCTTCAGGTTTCATTTTGATCTGGTTGTAGCCAGAGTAAGCATCCATGAAGCTGAGCAGCTCGTGTCCCGAGGTAGCATCCACTAGTTGATCAATTCTGGGCAATGGAAAATGATCTTTTGGGCATGCCTTGTTGAGATCAGTGAAATCAACACACATTCTCCATTTATTATTTTTCTTCTTTACCATCACCACATTTGCTAACCAGTCCGGATATTTCACATCTTCAATGAATTGAGCTTTCTGGAGCTTCTCGACCTCCTCTTTTATGGCTTTATTCTTCTCGGAACTAAACACTCTTCTTCTCTGCTTTACAGGCTTGATCTCCTTATTCGCATTGAGCTCATGACATAAGAAGTTGGGATCTATTCCTGGCATGTCTTCATGACTCCATGCAAAAGTTTTCTTTCTGTTTCTCAAGAAAGTTATCAACTCCTGTTTTATTGAAGCATCCAACGTCGAACCTATCTGGGTTATTCGTTCAGGGTGCTCATCGTCCAGAATAACATTTTCTGTAGATTCCACCACCTGTCCTTTTACAAGTTGGGATTCATCTCTGGGATCCAGTGTTTCAATTTTTGTACCTTCATCCACCTGGTAGGTAGTAGTCTTTTTCCTTGACTCTTCAAGATCCTCTTGCTCGACAGATGAACAATAGCATTCCCGAGCTACTTTTTGATCACCTTTCACAACTCCTACTCCAAAATTTGTTGGGAATTTTAAGCACTGATGTACTGTAGATGGAACTGCTTCGAACTTCTTCAAACCAACTCTTCCCATGATAATGTTGTAAGCTGATTGCACATTCTTATCCATTACAAAGAAGCGTATTCTTTCTGTTCGACAAGCAGGCCAAGTTCCAATGAATATATCCAACTTGATCGTCCCAAGTGGAAAAACTTTCTCGCCAGCAAAACCCAGGAGAGGTCGGTGATAAGGTTCCAATTGAGATAATTTTAAATTTAAACTGTCAAAGCATGAGTTGAACATGATGTCTGCCGAACTACCATTATCTACCAGAACCCTTGAAATCATTACTTCTTTCATCCTCATTTTGATCACCAAAGGGTCGTCGTGAGGGTAAAGAACACCTGCAAGGTCGTTTTTTGAAAAACCAATGACCAGCTTCTCTTTGTTTATCTTCCTCGGGCGATCTTCCTCAGCCAAATTTATCCGTTGAATGTATGAGCAAGCCTGAGCCTCACCGAGGTAAGCTTTTCTTTCTGCAGTAAGATCTCCTCCTCCTGCATCTCCGCCTGTAATAACATTACAATCAAATGTTCCGAAACATATTGAAAATACCTCGCGTTCTGGTTGCCTTGGCCTTTTGGGAAGATCGGGGTCATCCTCTGTATCATCTTCATGATCCTTCTTCTTCTTCTCCTCTGCTCGATGAGGGGATCTAGACCTCTCTCTAGTTCGTTCATTATTTCTTCTTTCACCTCCCCGACCAACATAATTTGCTAGTTTCCCTCTTCGGATGAGTGTTTCAATCTCGTTCTGAAGAACTATGCAATTTTTGGTCATATGGCCATGATCCTTATGGAACTTGCAATATTTCTCCCTATTCCTCGTGTTAGGGTCTGACCTCAGTTTCTTTGGCCACTTTACTTCCTCGTTATTCTTGATTTCTTCCAAGACATGATTAATACCCATTTTCAAAGGAGTATAATTATCAAATTTCTTCAGGACTTCCCATGACGATTTATTATTCTTGGAATGCTTGTCACCGCCATTGCCCTTATGCTCTTTCTTCTTGGATTTGTCATCTTCCACCTTCGTTTCTTTATCCATATTCTTCTTCGCAGCCATAGCCTCCTCGGCATTCATGATTTTGGCCGCTTTTGCCATCAACTCTGACATAGTTGTAGGTGGATCTTTGGCCAAAGTGTAATACAACTTGTTAGGCAACAACCCACTCATCAAGGCGGTGATTGCTGTCTTTTCTTCATAATCTATGACTTCCAGCTTCTCGTTATTGAAACGAGTTATGTAATCTCTAGTACTCTCACCAGATTTTTGTCTAACACTTAACAAGTGTGCTACTCTTTTTACTGGCTTTGCTCCAAAACAGAAATTGCCGATGAACAACTCGGCCAACTGAAAGAAAGTTGAAATCTTACCCCGAGGAAGATTATTGTACCATATCTGGGCAGATCCAGTAAGAGTTCCTGAGAATGCTCTGCATCTCATCTCGTCGGGGACAGCATAGATGTCGGCGGCAGCTTGATATTGCTCTATGTGAAGAACAGGATCTGTCTTTCCATCATATTTAGGGGTCACCACAGGTGCTTTAAACTTTTACGGGGTAGGAAAACCCACAATGGCCTGGATAAAAGGTGTCCCTTGAACAAAAGTTCGTTGTAAGGGATTCTTCGCTTTAGCCATTTCTCCCAATCTATCCTCCAACCGTTGAATGAAACCTTTCCACTCATCATTTCCTTCCTCGGGCCTATTGGTTCGAGCAATCGACTATTCTGAAGTGGCCTCCTGGGATCTATCTTGACGAGCAACTGGTCGTGATTGTGCTGATCCTTCTTTTAGATCTGATGGTTGTCGAAAACTCCTCGACATGGTTTTAGGTGGACTCTTATTCCTCCTAGGGACTAATCGACTGAAAGAAGATACCCTGCTCAGTCTTTCCAAGGCACTGGGTCTCTCTGGAGAGAGAGTGATACGTTGCTCAGTATCTGTAGCCCGTATTGATGAAGTTCGCCCAGGTTGATAAGAGAAATCATCAGATTCCTCATTACGATACGCATCTGTACGCCTGGATCGTGATGATAGTAAATAGGTTTGTCTCTGACCACTTCACTGTCCCGAATGTGCAGGTGCACCGCTATGAAGGGTTTGTATAAGTTGTCGCATTGTCTCTTGCATGGCGGTTTGTCCTTGAGCCAGATTCGTCATAATCCCAGCCAGATCTGGAGGTGCAGAGGGATTTGGAGGATTTCCAGCATTTTCAGCGTTTCGATTGCTGGATTCCGGATTATCTGCCATTGATGATGAATGGTTTTTGGTGAAAAACGATAACAAGAGTCGTTTCCCACAGACGACGCCAATCTGTTGATGTAAAAAATTAGATTGCTTCTAATTATTTAATCACAGATAAATATAAATGAGACAAAGGATTTTAAAGTGGTTCAGCCTTATAAGAATGGCCTACGTCCACTGTTTCTGTTATTGCCAAGTGTTTTGGAATTCTCGATATGTAATTTTATCAAGAAATTCCGGTCCCTTTGAATGAGGGTGATACAATGTATTTATAGCCCTTGGGTTGTACATGTGAAAGGGTAAACAATTAATGCCCTTTAAGAGTATACGTTTGTATGATTAGCATTCAATGAATAGTTAAACTGTTGATTATCTGGCACTCAATGCTGTGGCCGAGATGCAGCTCAGACCGCCTTAGTTGCTCGTCATTCAAGAGTTCCTCGAAGTGTTGGTGTTCCTCGGAGTGAGTACGACTTGGTCGGGGAAACAGACTTCCTCGTTGCTATTATGCCACATAGATCGACACGTGTCTTCTTATTATTCGTCTATATCAGCATACTAATTTTGGTATCAACACCATTCATAAATTAGGTTTATCTTTTAAGGGTCTTAGCATAAAAATGATATTAAGGACCTCCTACCTCTCAAGGTTTATGTGGAGTGGTGCTTTGGAGCCGAGACTCTTGAGGCACTCTCGTACCGCCGAGAGGAGATTTAATTATGCACCATACTTAAATGATGTTTAACAATTTTACCATACTTAAATGATGTTTAAGGGTCTCACCATAAAAATGATGTTAAGGACCTCCTACCTCTCAAGGTTTATATGGAGTGGCGCCTTGAGCAGAGACTCCTGAGGCACTCTCGTACCACCGAGAGAGAGAATTAATTATGCACTATACTAAAATTATTTTTAAGGGTCTCACCATAAAAATGATATTGACCTCCCACCTCTCAGGATTTTTGTGGAATGGTGCCTACGAGCCTAGACTCCTAAGGAACTCTCGTACCGCTGAGAGAGAGATTTAATTATGCACCATACGTAAATGATGTTTAACAATTTCACCATACTTCACCATAAAAATGATGTTAAGGACCTCCCACCTCTCAGGGTTCTTATGGAATGGTGCCTTGGAGCCGAGACTCCTGAGGCACTCTCATACCACCAAGAGAGAGATTAGATTATTTGCCATATTTAAATGATATTTAATAAAACTTGTGATTCTCCGAGATGCAATTCCCAAAGAAGAAATGAGACAACACTTCATTATATTTCAACATTTTCATACAAGAGAATGACTTACCTTTCCACTATAATAAATGAACTAACTACTGATAGTACTTTTTCAAATGACTCGCATTCTAAGCATTAGAAAATTGCTCTTGTTTGAGGTTTCTAGCGGATACGTACTTGGGATGGCCTTCTCAGTAACTCTGTACGGCCCATGACAGTTATGGTGGAGTTCATTGGCCTTTTGGATGACCTTCTTCGGCACTAAGTCTCCCACCGTGATGGGCCGAGACTTATCCTTTTTATTGTAGAATTTACCAACTCTTTATTGATAGGCCAATTGCCTAATGGCTGCATCTTCTTTGCTTTTTTCAATAAGGTTCAAGGGAATCCTCCTTTCTTCCAGATTTCCCTCAAGGTCATAGTTTTTAATCTTGTGGCTCGGTAACCCAGTCTCTACTGGAATCATAGCCTTTGATCCGTATTGAGTCATTCATAAGATTCGACCAATATTACCTTTGGGTAAAAATCCTTTTAGCCAACGATCGTC
This sequence comes from Sambucus nigra, assembly GCA_949130495.1. Lineage (NCBI taxonomy): Eukaryota > Viridiplantae > Streptophyta > Magnoliopsida > Dipsacales > Adoxaceae > Sambucus > Sambucus nigra. The sequence goes on from OX422213.1 coordinate 215,841,281, forward strand.
CACCAATGTGGCTTGTGCATAAACCCTCACGTACGTATTTGAGTACAAAGTTTACCTCAGACGGATGCACACATCTCAAGAGTGGAAGCGGAAAACCTCTCATATAGAGCATATCTCCAATGATGATGATCTTGGTTGCACGGTATCATATTGATTTCATTTAGCCTTAGGTTCCGATAACTTTTCATCTCTTAGGTAATCTTTGATTAGGTCCATCCAAGATGGATACAAATTTAAATTCATATAAACAACGATGTCTGCCTCTTCAGTATCCATACTTGGCTTTAGGAGGATTTTTATAAGTACCGACCGATGAGGCTTTATTCCGATGGTCGATGCGAGCCTTCCTAATGTGTCTGCCCTCCCATTTTTAACTCATGGGATCCTTTTGATATTGACCTATGGAAAGTTTTTCAACATCTTATTTACTCTGACTAAGTACTTAGGCATATTCTCATCCTTTGCTTCATAAATCCCTAAAATTTGGTTAACTACTAACTGGAAATCACTTTAGGCAACTATTTGCCCAATATTCAACACCTTCGTGAGTGAGAGTCCTACCAATAGGGCTTCATATTTTGATTTATTGTTCAATGCTTCAAAGCTGAATCACGGGGCATATTAAATATTAGTCCCATCTGGCGCTAATTGTATCAATCCTTCCCCACTGTCATTTCCACAAGACGAACCATCAACAAATAAACTCCATATTGGTGCCCTTAGTATGAAGGGATCCTCGGCCAAGGCTCCACTTTCAGCAATAAATCTCTCTTCAGCACTTCATCTGTGGTGTCGACTGGTGTCTCCTCTGCCATAATCTCTTTTCCTTTCTGGGCGACTTGCTGTCATTCGCGATTTCCCACGTAAACTCGATACTGAAATATGTCAATTCCTGCCCTGTAATCGCATTTCTCGGATGATAGATGATATCAAACTCACCTAATTAATCTACCAAGATATTAACCTATTAGATTTCTTTGGTTTATGAATGACCTGTTAGAGGGGCGTGTCGGTGAGCACTACCATCGTATAAGCCTGAAAATAGAGCTTCATCTTCTTTGAAATATGGATCAAAGCATTTGCTAGCTTTTCTATCTTCGTATATCTCATTTTTGCCCCTTAAAGTGATTTGTTATTGAAGTAAATAGGTTTTTGAACTCCATTGTCATCTCAGACGATGGATACACTGATGGTCGACTCCGAGACGATCAGGTACAAGTATAACTTCTCCTCTTGTATCGGTCGGGAGAAGTGCATAGGTGAGTCGAGATAGACTTTTAATTCTTCAAATGTTTTTTCACACTCCTCGTCCTAAACAAATGCTTTCCTCAGAATCTTAAAGAATGGCAAATATTTGTCTATTTCCCTGGAGATAAATTTGTTCAACGCGATAATGCGACCGTCAATCTCTGAATATCTTTGATTATCTTTGGTGTTTTTATGTCAATTAATGCTTTAATCTTGGTAGGATTTGCTTCAATGCCCCTCTGATTGACGATAAACCCCAAAAAATTTCCCTCTCCGACGTTGAATACCCACTTCGTAGGATTTAATTTCCTTTTGTACTGATCCATGGTAGTAAATGTCCTTTCCAAATCAACTACGTGAATCTCGACCTTCGAACTCTTCATAAGCATATCATCCACATAGACCTCCATCGTCTTTCCAATTTGATCCTTAAAAATTTTATTGACCAACCTTTGGTAGGTGGCCCCTGCATTTTTTATGCCTGGAGATATAACTTTATAGCAGTACGTTCCTTTGTTTGTGATGAATGATGTTTTCTCGGCATCATCTTCATTCATTAAAATTTAATTGTATCCAGAGTCAGCGTTCATGAAACTCATGAACTCATTGTCGGCCATGTAATCCACTATTTGATCGATCCTTGGCAAGGAAAAATTATCTTTAAGGCAAGCTTTATTAATATTGGTGAAGTCTACACACATCCTCCACTTCGCATTGTATTTTGGCACCATGACAACGTTGGACAACCAATCTTGATGAAATTTGCGAGCTATAGCTTCATCACTTTATCTTATATAATTTCATATCTATCTCTGTCAAAGGTACATCTTCACTATTTTATTGGTTTTGTTGTCTCGTCTATGTTCAATGGATGATAAATAACCACATGGTCAATCCCCGACATCTCACTATGGCTCCATGAGAACACACTTTGCCTTCTTCTTAACAACTCAATCAACTCTTTCTTTTTTATAGCTTGAGGGATGAGCCTATTTATATGGGTTTTTTTTATTAGTCCTCATTGAGGATAATGGATTCTACCTTCTCCGCAAGCTCTCCTTTTTTTAGTTTCTATTCATCTATTGGGTCAAGGATATTAATATTGTACGATGTCGTCTTTTTTTATGGGCCTCCCTTTCTTTTGCCGAGGTAAGTAGCACTCGCATGCTTCCAACTGATCACCATTCACTTCCTCTACTCTATAAGGAGTCGGGAATTTCATCATTTGATGTATGGTGGAAAACACAACTTCCAACTCTTTGAGTGCTACCCTCCCCAGGATTATGTTATGGGCGGAGAAGATGTTCTTATCCATCACAGAAAACTCATTTTCCTAGTCAAGAACCTTAGCTAGGTTCCCATGCATACATCCATTTCATATACATACAAAACATGGACTTTATCCCCACTAAAACCAATCAACGGGTGGTGATACATGATAAGTCTCTTTTCTCTCAGCTTTAGCCCTTTGGAATAGTCTTAGAACATGATATCGACTGAGCTTCCTCCATCCACTAATATACGATCCATATTGTAGTCTTGCACTCGCGTATTGATCACAAGGGGATCATCGTGTGGAGCTAAAATTCTTGAAGTCTTGTCTTGAAAAACCCACTACGATATTGTCCATGTATGCTTTCTTCAGCTTGTTAAGTTTTATTTCCCTTCACCTGCTAGTCCTCCGCATATCATTTTCAAATAAAAAAATCATATGAAGGTTTCCTTTGGCAGGAATATATGGGTCATCTTTGCTATAATCGTTTGATTTTGGATCATTTGTGTCTGCTTGTACCTCCTTCTTTTTGGTCCTGGTGTCCTTTAGTAGGTTGTATCTTTTTCTGCTCTCATCTAGGCCTTCACTTTATTGACATATTTTTTAATCTTCCCCTATTCCAGTAACTTTTAAGTCTCGTCTTATAGGGTGAGGCGTTGATTCGTCGTGTGGCCGTGATCTTGATAAAATTCACACTATTTCTTTTATCCCTCTTATGAGGGGGATCTCTCAACTTCTCTAGAATCTTAACCTCTTTATCCTCCTTTATCTCGTTCAGGATCATGCAGGACTGACTGTTAGATGAGTATACTTAGCAAACTTGTCATCATTAGATCTCTTATTTCCTTCATTCTCTTTGTCTTGGCCCTGGCTAGATTTTTTTTATTATCGACCTCTTTTTGGTCACCTCTTTTAGCCGCCATGGACTTCTCCGCGTTCATGATTTTCCAGACCGTAGCCAGGAGTTATGTCATGGACATTGGAGGATCCTCAAAAAGTTTTTATAAAAGTTTAACTAGCTAAAGCCTGTTGATGAAGGCTATCATGGCAATGCTTTCCTCACAGTCTTTAACCTATAACTTTTCTTTGTTGAATCGAGAGATATAGTCCCTCAGAGGCTCATTATTTCCTTACCTAACGTTCAATAATTGAGTTATGCACTTGGTTGTCTTCATGCCAAAATAAAATTATGAATGAACTTGTCGGCCAGCTGTTTGAAATTCTCTTTAAATACTCTTGATAGGCTGATGTACTATACATGGGCTACACTAGTGAGGGTGCTAGAAAAGGCCTAACACCTCCTCATGTTCGGGGTTGAATAAATCTTGGTGGTCGAACAACACGTCTCTATATGGTGGACATAATTAGTTTTCCATCATACCTTGGTGTCAAGGTCAGAGGTTTAAATTTATCGGGAGTTAGGTAGTTAAATATTCTTTGGACAAATGAAGATCCCTCCATGTATCCCCGCTGTCTGGGATCTCGTCTTTAAATGAAACAGTCAATCTTATCCTCTAACCTTTGAATTAAGCCATTCCAAGGTTTTTCCTCTTGAACGGTGTTATCACCTGCTCCTTCCACTATAACAAGGATTACATCAACTAGCCCTCTGCCTGGATTTCTCTGTGTGCTATTGACTTCTCCATACTACCTCTTATCTTGATCTCATCTCAGTCGATTATTATCGGGACGACCAGTGGTACGCGTGCCACTAACACTTTGGAGAACATTATCCCAGTTGCCATCACCTTTAGGGCCAGAACGATTAAAGGCCAACCCCCTTCTTAGCCTGTCAAATTCAGAACCTTTTCGGAGACTCCGAGGGATGTGTTGGACACTCGTCCATTAAAAAGGTTGAGATGGTGTGGTCCCCATCGATAGGTGGTGTCTGAAGTTTTGTACCTCTCCCAATGGTTTTCCACTTTATATGCCAAATACTCATGATATTCCTTGACTCCTTTACCAAAACAAAGATGTCGTGGATTGAATATTTCTTTAGCGGGAGTGGGGGGTGGTCCCCTGACTACCGGATGCGAGGCCTCTCTGGTTGCTAGAGTGATGAGATTTACGATGGGATCTTTGGGGATCTTGCTCATGATATCTTGGCTGAACGCCAAGATCTACTACTGCATCTATTATTGGCTGACCACCAGGGATCTGATATTCGCTACCACATCGACCATTTCTGACTATTATGGTGGTTGGATGGAATTGGACCCAATGTTTATCGATGGATTAGTGGCTATCAACGATTGAACGCCACCAATCAGGAAAAATGGGGGAGAAGAAAGCAAAAAACCCATAAGTTATTTGAACCAATGAATCTTAATAGCCTCCCAACTCAAGCTCTTTCAATGGTGATTCATTCCCAATAGTGGCGGGTCGGGATCACCACTAGAGGTGAGAAACTGAGAGTTAAAGTTGAGATGAGGAAAGAAATATTGTATCTTCCCATGTGCAATGCTAAAATAATGATGCTCAAATTCATCCTTTAGGGTTAATTTTTTTTTTGGAGCTTGCTTAACCATGGAGATAATAGCAGAAATAAAATAGCATAAGAGATGAGAGAAAATGGATGAAAAGGAGTATATAAGTGGATCGACATTGCCCTGCATCCACTATTCAAAGTTTGGAAGTTATTTCACTATAATAAAGGGTAAAATGAGTACAAGCTTCTCTCTCTCTCTCTCTCTCTCTCTCTAAGAAGGCTAAAGTTTTGTGCAAAATGAGTACAAGTTTCTCTCTCTTTTTACAAATTTACAGTATTATAGTAGGGCTTCTGGTTTGCAATCCCTGGGGAAGGAGACACAAGATACCTTTTATAGGTCTGGGAGTGCGCAGTGTCACCCCCAAACATGTATTCCATGTGTGAATGTTAGATCAACCAATGAGCATGTGACACCTATAGATAAGGGTATGGAAGTCATGATGAATAATATTCTCCCCACGTGTTAGATGATTCTATATAACGGTTTTGATTGGATATGTCAATAATACCCTTGTCACAATTTCCACGTATGTACGAGATGTCTAAGGTAGAGTGTCTCGGCCAATCGAGACTGCTAGAGCTTCAGTCCTCTAAGGTTGGGCCGAGACGAGACTGGATGTCTTTCTATCTAATAAATGATGATAAGGGGTCGGATCCTCGGTACTAATCGAGGCCAATACTATAAGCAAACTGCAGGTGAAGCCGACACTATAAGCAGATTGCATGTGAGTCCGACATTATGAGTAGACTGTAGGTCGACCCTATAAGTTGACTTCCCTTGGATGAGATAGCTGTTTTGCCATTGGACTTGGCCTTTGAGGCTGGGGCCATCTAAGAAGAGATTATAGATGTTAGATTTCGAGAGGTGATTAATCTGAAGGCATATATAAATGGAATCTTCCATGGCAGGCACTGTTATGATGAGAATAGACCTATGTATATCATGAATCCTCCCCTTAATCGATAAGTGATTTTTAGTTAAGTACTTAGCCCTGGGACATCAGGAGATGGACACAAGATGGGTGACTTTGGAGAAGGATTTAAATCTTATTTGTTCTCTTTTTCCATGAGAATTAAATTCCAAGCAACCTCATCTTTATATATGGGAATATATATAAAAGAATCAACATTTACTGGGGGTCATTTCTTCCTCAGGAACTAATTTTGAAGTAGTGATAAATACTGAGGAAGGAGTATCTGCTAGATCATTTATTAGAGATGTAAGGGGACGTGTCATATGATCTATAGTTGGTATGAACTCCTCTACATCAATGGGAATGTCAACTAAATTTAGGATAAGAGAGAATCAATTCGAAGTTATAATTATTGGTGCAATGGTACCAAAACATGAAAGACTGCACAAAAATAAGAGATTGGTGTACCTGCCAGGTGACTTATGGGGGTAGGCCTCCTAGCAAGGGTTTTCATCCTTTTTTTTCCTTGTGATTTTGAAATCCACTGATATAAAAAGCTTATTTGGTTATGAAAGTAGTGATGCAGCACTAGTGGGCACCTTAGAAGGAGATTCTTCCTTGACTGGTCGAACTAAAGGAATTTATTCTTCCCATATTTCCTCATAAGAGCTCCGCCTTAAAATCCTCCTTTTTCCTTCGGGATAATCTCCTCTTGCGAGAAGAAACGTAATCTTTGGGAGGTGATATTCTATAAGATCACAATATGATTGATTTATGGCCAAAAGAGATAAAAAATAATATTATCATAAGTAACAGAAGCCTTACTAGAAGAAGAGGGTATTGAAGGCTGTGGAACTTCATGTAATGACTTAAGGTGAACTGTGATGTAGTTTGACCACCAATCCTTAAAGACATTGGTCATTCCTACATTAAACTCATCTCCAACTACACTAAAGGTACTTTGAACCTTTTGAGAGCCGAAAATCCCTTTCAAAATAGATGTTTTTGACATTTGGGAGGACCTAGCAAACATGCCAAGGTTGCCAAGACTCCTTATATGGACTGAAATGGACTGATAAAATCCAAATTGCCTAGCGAATTGGATAAGCAAAAAAAATCCTAAAAAGAACTATAATTAGTGGCATTAGAAGGTTATGTTCCATAATATAAATCTCTAAAAATTAAAAAGCTTCCCCAATAGGGGTCTACCTGTTCTGCAATGGTGGATTTCTTTAAAATTTGGGCAACCTAAGGTGGAGCTTAAATGTTTGCCAATCAGGGTTTCAAGTGGATCCTGAGACTATCAAATTTTAAACCTCTAAACATGTTAATAAGAGCTTGGAATCTATTATTCCCAGACTTATAGAGATAACAAGCAAAACAATGGCTAAATTTAAAGTTATCTTTGACATTGTTAATCTTTTGAGAAATATGCAGATAACCACATTTTAAGGACCCACGGTGACCCACCTTGATTGGCATTGAAAGGAATATTTAGAATCTCAGAGAAGCTCATGTAAAGGGAAAATAAAATGTAGGGAACAAGAGCAACTTCTTTTCCTTCCACAAGGATAGAAGATAAAAAAGAGTATTCTAACATTACCCTTTGAGGCTTAATACAAAATACGTGTCTTGATAACCAAAGCAAGAGAAAGTAGACATACTCTTTATCAGCCTCACTTTGAGTAGTCTTCATGTGTGCATGCATAAAAGTGGAGTATGCCGGGTGGTGGTTTCCACTTTTTAACCTCTATGGAATGTCAACTGGTGGCATATGTGGGTGAACATCCTCTCATAGGGATTTAGACCTAGTTAGTTGTTATATGTCTAATATAGTGGGACATGCCATCCCAAAGTTGAACTCAAAGAAATTGAATGTTGAGTTTCAAAAGTGAATAGCACTAGAAATAATGAATGGGTCAAGTTAAATATCTCTTAGATTGAGTTTAACGGCGTAAAAAGTGTTGGATTTCTCCATGTCTTCTATTATGTTAACAAGCATCCAATTCACCCATTTGGGCTAGGTAGGAATGTCCACTTTTGGGGGCTAACCCCTAAAACTAAATGAAGAAGGTGCTTTGAGGTTATTAGATATTGTGGTCCCTAAATATACGATAGAAAACATAGACATATAATGGGAGATCGTCTTTAAAATATGGACTAAGATTGGAGAGAGCGACCCCAAATAAAGTTTTGACAAGAGAAACAATGCTCCCAATAACAACTAAGTTGTTTGATGAGAGCCTATTAATAGTTTCATAAAATTGAAGGTAATCACCAGTATTTGAAGCGCTATATGCCATTGATGGTGAAAGCTTGGCGAAAGAGAGATATCCTTGAGGGTTAAAATGTGTTTGAAGAGAGAAAACAAATGGTAAGAAAGGAGAGTGAACTAAAACAACAAATTAAATAGATTAAAGAGAGACATTTGAAATGTAAAGATAGCCAAGCAGAGGTGGACACATGTCTCACATAACGTTCCCTCCACAAAGTGGAAGTATAGGGAAGTGGGGAGGCAAAAAAATGGCATCATTAGTGGCTCCATCAATTAAAACGCACTCATGATTACGTATGCAGTTCCATGATGACCCAAAGAAAATAAAATCAAATGGTGAGAGTTTTGAGATAGCCAAATGCGTTTAGTTGAAGTAAAATCATGAAAAGGTTGTTCGTGTTTTAATTAATTATTTTAATGTAGAATGAAAAGTTGTCATTTGAACACTTCCACGTGTGCTATGAGATTAAGTGGGACTACTGCCAATATAAAGATATGCATGAAGAAATGATATAAAATTAAAACATTTTGGGTCTACAGGGTACAAAAGCAGTTATGGGTACACTTTAACATACCAAATTTGGTCATGGTATAAAAATATTCATGAAATGGATAAAATTAATTATATGTCAAGGTGACAAAATTATATTAACGTGAAAACTAATAACCAAGTAAACGATAAAAGAAATAAAAAAATCTTAATTGGTTAAGTCACAAACCATCAACAATCATTCAAAATAAAGCAATATTTTTCCATTAACATCCCAAGGTGAGAAATTACAAAAAGTGGGAAAATAAAGCATCATCCCTTTTAGATCGAGTAGTAATCGAAGAATCCATAAGTAACATATTAGTGGAACATACTCCACAAATAGGTAATTTCGTTTTGTTCTTACTCTAAGTAGGAAAGATCTTGAGAGTTGTCTTCTATAAAAAAAAGGCCCATAGTGCTAAAAGCCCTGAACTGCCTCTTCGACTTCCTTGTGAAGCTGCCTAGATCTGAAGACATTTTCTCCATAAAATAATAGTCTCCAGGGCACTCCTCATGAATGAAAACCAAGGAGAAATACTTTCGATCCTCCAAGATACATCTCGCTTTTGCAAAAATACCAGTTTTAAAATTCATCCGGTTATCATAATCTCGAAACTCAACACCATGACGCCTCAACCTCGTGATAAAAGAAGGATAAGACTTTAGAAAGGAGGATAATTGATCCTTAGGGATGGGAAAGGTATATTTGAAGTTATGATTGATTAAAGCAACCCAAAGTTGGTTGTTTAAGGTCTAACCTTTTAAGAGGAGCCATGGGGAAATATAAGAGAAACTATAGAGGGGTTTTAAGTCTTTGCCAACAATGCTGGCAGTAGAAGTCTAATTAATGGTGTTATGACCAATGTCCAGACCATATTAGACAAACCTCACAAAATATTGATGGGATCCCTAGATAGTATATATGGGAAAATAATCATCTTAGAAAGGAGAACATTGGAGAAATTGGTCTATACCACCTGCTTCTCAAAGGGAAAGATGCCAAAGCTAGCCCCGGCTACGACATAGGAGATAGTGAGCTCATTAGTGAGTTGGTAAAGTGTGGTAGACGTAATATCATTATAGACACCTCATCCTAATACCATCCAAATACCTCCTTAGGTCCCTAACACCATTTCTTCCCCCTTCAGACCCCAGTTTCTACTCCAAAACCTTAACCTATAGGCTATTGGATGTTTCCAAGCCCCATTTGACTTTGGTTAACTCTCCAACCCGAGTATATCTCATTGAACCTTGATAGGGATCTAAATTTACTTTCCAACGATCCATACTGTGCACGAATTAGCCTTACGGTTCACGCGTACTCACCTTTTTACTCTAAACCCTAATCCTAAAGCCATTGGGGAAATTCCAAGCCCCATTTGAATTTGGTCAACTCTCCAAGTTGAGCGTAGATCATTGCATCTTCATAGGCCTCTAAATATCCTTTCCAAAGGTCCATTTCGTGCGCGAGTCGGCCTTACGGTTTGCGTGTACTCACCTTCTTACTTAGAGAACCCCCGTTTGAAGGCAATCGGGCACTTTCAAGCCCCGCTTGACTTTAATCAACTCTCAAACCTAAGAGTGAATTGATAGATTTTTATAGGCTCTAAATTCACTTTCTAATGGCCTCAATTGTGCGCGATTCAGACTTACGGTTTGCATTTTATGCCCATTTTTCAGAAAAAGTCCTTTTCGGACTGCCTATAGTCACCCCAGACCCTCTGTCTATAGGCAGCGGTGTACTTTACTTCTCCAGCAAGTCAGGGGTTTGCCTATAGGTAGGCTAGGGCCTACGATGATCGCAAAACCCCCTAACCATATTCTATCTTTTTAAGGAGGTCATGATTTCATCCCAAAGGACTCCTTTCCAGCAATCAGAACTTTCATTGCCTTGAAATTAATGGGTTGCCACATCCAAAAATTCCAAGTTCCCAACATTCCCTCCACTTTCCCTACTAAATTTTATCCCACCTTTCACCACTTACCTCATACCTATTCCATCATTATTCCACCACAATGAAATCAACCTACTTCTATTTTAATATCAATAGCAAAATCTTCTAGGAGGTCTACTCCTACTCTCTTCTATTTCATTTAATTAGTATTGTTTATTTACCTTTTCTATACCTTTTATATATTTTAGTCTTTCTTGATTCTCTCATATCAACTAACCTCTTTTTTCAGTATTACTACACATAAAACCTATTTTCATAAAATCAAAAGGATAAAAAAGAGGGTCCACTTATAAACCCCAAAGTAGGATTTCCTCACTTTTTCTAGACTTTTACACTTGAGCACGTTTTCTTCAAAACCAATTAAAGGGGAGTCCTAAATTTGGATTCATAGGTTAAATCCACCCTTGGAATATGTCGAACTACGTGGACTTTTGTAATACCCCGTATTTTTATGCTATATTAATTTGGGGAGTTATTAAATTTAACGTGAGTTAATTATTTAATAAAAATCCGGAAATTAATTATGTTATAATTATTAACGTGACGAGAGTTAGTAATTAGGGGAAATTTGTTGAATATTACTAATGAGCAAAGTAATATGTAATATTGGTTATATTGAATGTCACGAGAGAATAAAATGACAATTTTGGAAATTTGAGTTGGGACGCGCCCGTGTCGCGTCGGGACTAAACTTTGATAAATAAAAGTGAATATTTTATAAGTCGTTCATATGGTCGTTTTGAGTGCGCCAACGCATCCGGAAGGGTCGAGTTAGTCAGAAAAGTATACCCGGGGGTTTAGTTTGGGTCTCGGGGCGTTTTTAGGCCTAATTAGTACCCCGGGAGGGAGTTTTGGACATTTCGCAATTATGGGTAATTAAACCCACGAAAATAAGTAATCTATATCATCCATTTAGGTTAGTCAGCTAGGGTTAGAAAACACAAACACAAGAACGGCCATAGGAGAGGAAGGAGAGAGCTCTCAAGGCAAATTCAAGACCCAAAATCCATCCGTTTGCACCGCCACCACCACCAACGCGTAGATCACGCAACGGGCTACGCAACCACACCAAAATTATCTGCAAATTAGAACACCAAAAATCCAAGGCAAGTGTTTATCTTGCTTATTTCGTTGATGCATCTTTCATATAAGTGTAGGAATGATTAGGGTGAGTTTTATGGAAGAAAACCTAAGATTTGAGATAGGAATCGCATGTAGTTATAGTTTAAATGATAATTCTGGAAACCCTTGCCATGTAGAGGAATTTACCCACGAAATTATGATGTTTATAAGAAGAAATTTTTGGAAAAACAGATTGGAACCATGATTTAGAGATTTCTAGGGTTCTTGAATATTTAAATGAATTATGGCATGATTAATCCATGTTTAGTGACGTAAATTGACATGCTTTACGTAGGAAATGTATGGTATCATGTTAGGATGTTAGTAGTACAAATTTTGAGACGTTTGGGATTGCAAAATATGGATTTGGTGTAAGTTAGAAGATGAAACCCGTAACTTCAATTCTGTAGTTTTTGCAGACCTGCTTGATCGATCGATCGAGCCCAGAGCTTCGATCGATCGAAGGTTCGATCGATCGAGCCCCAGACCTCGATCGATCGACCCCTCCTGGCAGACTCCTATTTCCCTTTTTAAATGAATTCAATTCAATTTATCGTGAAATAATTCTTGGACATCCTTAATAAAGTGTTTTGGGAGATAGGGAAAATCAGTAGGACATATGAATAACTTTGGGACTTTTAATATGAGATGAGAATTGTATTTTTGGGGATAATTACTTAAGGGTCGATGAATTTATGTATTAAAGGGGGAGATACATAAGAGGGTTACGTTGGAACATAAAAAGGACACCTACTGAATTTTATACTTGGGAAGATAGAGTCCATGTGAGTTACGTAATAAGATGGAAGAATCCTTCGAATTAAGGTTAGAGACGAACCCTTATACGTGATACCAATAATGTGAAAATAAGGATAAATGTCGTAACTATGGGATTTGAGATATACCTAATATTGTTATGGTAATATTAGTATAGTTATATGATTGTGTATGCATATACTATTTATGTGTCAAAATCATGCCCACGCTACTTGCTATCCCTGAGGTTACCGCGCTGGGACAGTCTTATCTCGATGGGACCTTTTATGGGGGATATTGACTTGTACCCTAGAAGATAGATATCCTTGGTACAGGCTATCGATGTGATAGTTCAGACGGTCCTAAGAGACGCAGGCATGTGCCATCCTCTTAGAGACTTGGAATCTATACTTCGCCTCAATATTGTTTGTGTATGTATGTTAATACAATTCGAGAGTGATTCCGAATGTATTCCCCTTAATATGAGTGATATGGGGCTTTGGATAGTAGAGTATGCCCGCACCATAATTTATTTGGGGTGCGGTTATAATATATATATTATACGAGTAGTTAATATATATATATGAAATTCTGGAATTTGGAACTGCCTACTGTGATTTTATAAGTAGGACATGGGTGATGACTCAAATTATAAATACTTGTTTTGAGAAAGTATAAAATGACACTAGAAAACTTTATTGATAAAGTTAAAATGAGAACTGTGGTTACAAATTGAAATCTTACGTTTTAAATAATTGTCTTGTTCAGTTTTAAATCTTACGAATAACCTAAGGTAAGTTAAACCATTGGGAAAGGATAGCGTGATATATGATGAGATAGACCACTGGGAAGGTTAGTGCGATAGGCGTGCACATTAGAAGAGATGTGAGAATTTCTCAAGAGAGTGTCGAACTAATATGTTGTTGCATTGACCTGTATCAATTTAAATACTTGCTAAACAATTTTTAAATCATATACACTATCGGGCTCTGACCCGTTTTTCTCTCTCTCTCTCTCTTGTATATATATGTATGTACTACAGGTGCCCAGCCACATGGGCATCTTGCTTAGGATCCCTTGGAAGGAACGTGGTGCAGCTTAGGTGGGAGTTGTAGGCTACTTGCTTAGACGATTTCATTGACTTGATTCCACTCCTATGATTCTCAGTTATTGGGGCATGAGTCGCCCTTTCCACTATTTATCTGTTCTGTTGGGACATTTGTATTTCAGTTATTTCTGGTACTGTTACTTTGGGATTTATTCAGCATGTATGTTTTACATTTAGTTTTAAATGTTGGGATTTTGGATGTTGAATGTTTAAAGTAATTGGATTATGTTTCAGGATAATTGTTGTATGATTCTTACTTATTGAAAATGTGGTTAATAATTAAATAAATAAGTTTTTCTTTAAAAATACAATTTGGTTAGAAAGGTTAAAAATGGTTTTGACACTTAGCTTAATTAATTAGGGTGTTAATTTGGAAGAGTTTATTTTTACGACAGTGATGCTAAGAATGAACCAACCGTTCACCTTGATTTTAATTTAATAAAGGAGTGATCGCCCGGTATTTAATTAGGCGGGGTGTCACAGGTGGTATCAGAGCTTAATAATGATAAAATTGTGGGAAAATGATTTTCTAATAAAATACAGTGTGAAAATATTTTAGAATTGTTTTTCGAAATTTAAAATAATTTTCTGGTATTTCAATTGAATTTATAAACATTTTTAATTCATTTAAAATAACATTTTTATTAGTTTATTTCCTAAAGTAGTGTTTGGATATTTGATAAGGCCTTAAGTGTGTTTCTTTTGAGTCTTAGTTGACCATTCAATCTCAATTGTTGGATCGTTGTTATCAAAGGCTGTTAGCAATTAGGGTTTTCACGAGGATCAAGGACCAAACATTTTAACCTGTAACCAATTGACCCATTAAAGATTACTTAGTACGCGCGATTTATAGCCGTTGGACTAACATCATTTTAGTACTTTCAATCTAAGCCATTGATTTCATCCGGTTGAAACCCCCTCATAACTGCTCCTATATAAAGCATATCTTCGTCAAAATTTTAGTTCTTTGGTCAGAGGATATTAGGATTTTCTTAGAGAGAGAGTAGAGTTAAAGAGAGAATATAAAGCTCTGTAGAGAGAAGAAACCTCTAGAAAGAAATAGGTAGAAAAAAATCAGAGGGTTTTCTTTGAGAGTTTCACACTTTCTAGGTTTTCTAAACTCGTTTTAAACCAATTGAAACTGACTTTTAAGCCTAGAATATATATTACACGATCCTACTTTTCTACGTTGATTTGGTTTTAGTTTTCAAATCTTTCTGTTTTTATAAAAACCAACTTTTTTAAAACTCTTCATTTTTGTTTAACTTATCGAGACCAGATCTGAGATTTTCGCATAACGTTTTTGGGTTATATTTGTACATATTGTATATATCTGTTTCAAAGAAAAACGATTTGTTTTTCTACAAAGTTTTTAGAACTATGGTTAGTTTTATGAAAATACCTTTTCTAAAACCTAAATCTAAAAACATTTATGAAAATTTGAGTTTTGATCTTATGAATCTTGAGACTATGTACACGCATGTTGAGATCTAATATTCGTTCAAAAAGAACTGTGTAAAACTTTTGTGAGTGTGTATTATTAGTGTAAACTTCACTTCACTACACATTGCACTAAATCCACTATCTGATGTTGATATTTGGAGGCTTTGTTGATCAATTTAACTTGGGACTGGTATATCAACATTGAGAGGCGTTTTACCTGCATTTGAGAGGGTGTCTCCGTTAGGTATTTCCTTGTTACCATTTTCTGATATTTGTTGTATTTGCAACCTATTCTTGTTTGTAGTGAATTTGTTTTTATTTTAGGGCGTAGAGGCCCTCATTGATGTTTCCTCTAGGAAGGTTTTACCACGTTAAATCCATGTGTTGTGGTTTCTTGATGCTTTATTTATTTGCATGGTAGTTATCTCTTACTGGTTGATTAATAGATTTTCTTAAAACTATTTAAAGAATTTTCGTAAATAAAATAAGTTAGATGTTTTGGTTACACATCTTGTGTCATCTATTCAACTCCATTTTTGCGATTAAGGACTTGTTCAAAAAATTTGCGATTTATAAAAACACAGTTGATTAACCTTATTAATCATATTTCTGCCTAAGTGTTTTTTTCAATTAATATCAGAGCTTCGTACTCAGCATTTTCAAGATCTTGAAGTTGCTGAAAATATTTTAAAAAAAGGACTGAGGAAAATGTTGTGGAAAAACTAAGAAATCTTTTTAGACCACCTGTATTTTATGGAGGAAATATTTCTTACTGAAAAGTTAGGATGACAGCCTTCATTCAAGGGCAGTTGGGGGATGAAGTTTAGGATGTCATTCAAACTAGTTATATAACTCCAACTAAACTAGCAATAAGGGGAAGCACCGTGAGAATAAGTAAATCACAGAATGAATATACTAAAGATGAAAAACTCTTGTCTCACTATAATAACAAAGGACGCAACTGTATCTTTATTGTTGTCAGTGAACATGAACTAAAACGTATATTACATTATACAACTGCTAAAGAAGATTTGTACACAATGATCATTGATCATGAAGATTATCATCGTCAAAGGTGCCAAGACTCAAATGCTGGTACAACGGTATAACATTATTGTGATGTCTGACTCAGAAACTTTTGATGATTTTTATCTGAGACTGACTGATATTAGTACCAAATTTCATGCTAATGGTATTGATTACCCAAATATAGATATAGCTATGAAAATCTTGAGATCTCTCCATGCTAAGTTTGACTATAAAAGGTATGCCATTGAAGAAATTAATAACCAATTCTTAGCTCCTGAACTTCTTAGTAATAAATTGAGGATAATGGAAATGGAAATTTATTTAAAAAATCAATTTTCCTCTGCTACTAGAAGACACAATAAGTCAACAATAGGCTTCACTTCTAAGATGTGCAGTCTTAAATTATTTATACTTGACCTGGACAGTGACTCAAACCAAGACATAGATCTTGAAACCCTTGATACTCAAATTGCCCTAATGAGCAAACAGTTTAAGAAAATTTTGAAATATATAAGTATTGTTGCTGCTTGTAAAGGACAACCTGGACATTTGGGATTTTAAGCGTCTAGACCACATGATAGAAAGTTTCACAGACCCACAGAGTCAAATAATAACAGACCCATAGACTCAAACAATAATGGATCTCAACAGGACAAGTCCCATGTACAATGTTATAAATGTGGGAAAATGGGACATTATGCTAATAGGTATTATAGTAAAAATCCAATCACGCCTAAGGCTTACATTACCAAACCTTGGGATGACTCAAGTGATTCTGATGATGATGAGTCAGGACCATCAGCCTAACATGAATTTTGTATGGCTTTTTATGCTAAAATTATGAAATACGATAGTGATACTTGACTTCCTGCTTGAGATGATTTTACTACTCCTATTAGTACAGTAGTTGAAAATACTATAGTTTTTACTTCTATTATAAATCTAAGCAGAGGTCACTAGTTAAAAATTTGAATTTAAAGTGAAGAAGCCAACCGGGTTGTTCATCCCTCGTAAGTATGATAAGCCAACCAACACCTCAGTCTCAACCATTAATAACATCTCTCAACCTGCCACCTCATAGACACTTGAAAGTCATCCTAATTAAGTCAGAAAGGAATATACTGAACTCCATACCCATTTATTAAAGGTTTATCAAGCCCTCCTAGCCTGAAATCTTATCAAATCTCTGGAACCCCGACCATTACTAAATCCACTTCCCCAAAATATAAAGCATGACGCCCATTGCAACTTCCACCAAATCACTAGGCATACGATTGATCATTGTTTGCATCTGAAGAATGTCATCTAGAGCCTCATGGACATAAGGAACATAGCCCCTCCAGCTAATCCAAAGCCAAATACCACTCAGAACCCTCTCCCGGCACACCGAACCAGGGTAAATGATATCCTCTTAGAAGAAGATCCATATTTCATCCCTTCTACCAGAATTAAGCCCATTCAAACAGTCGATTCATCCACCAGTTCACCAAACCCCTCAACATCTTCCCTTCCTTCCTCCTATACCCTGAGAATCCCATCAACTAGGCTTTATACTCCATCACCAGAGCCTGCATAGTCATTCACCCATACAGGAGGGGAGGCATGGAACTGCCTACGACTTTAGATCAACTTTAGGAATTTGGGCTGAAATTGACCTTAGAAATGACCCACCCTTAGAGTGGATAATTACGAGAATATTAGTTCCATATTCATAGAATCCTGGAAGTGGGCTCGATAATTCGATGAATGGTTCGTACTAGCGATGAAATTTATTTTAGACGACATTGTGCAACTTATATTTGACGTATATGTCAAAAAGCGAGAAATATATATATATCTCCAAGTAGATCACGATCTTAAAACTCCAAGGGCGTTTATTCCCTTCCTTCCAATATTTCCTGGCAGAATTGGAAGACTTGTATGACGAAGCCATAGAGGTTGTGGAATGAATTGACTTTTCATGGAAAGATGACACTATATGGGAGGATAATTTTGATAGCTCAGTTGATGAATCGAATAGTGAAGAAGCACTTAATTGCCTTTTAGTGCAGAATGATTTATTTTGAGGAATTATTAGAAGGGATCGATAAAGTATCCATCGCACCCGAGGTAGATGAAGATACCTGGTTTCTATTTGTTTCTGCCTCTATAACTCACATGACCTAATTTAGATGGCACTACAAAGATCCAATATTCCCACCAGCAAGTACAGATAAGGGAAAATGAGTCATTGAAGAACTCTCGATGCTAAAAATGACAATTGAAGAAAGAGGAGTCCTGGACCAGCTCAAAAAGACTCATGACAATATCACCCTATGGGGGATTTTTATGTCCTTCCAACTACATAGAAATGCTCTAATAAAAATCCTCATCGGACCCACGGTTCCACCCACTATCACTCCTAAAGAAGCCGTTCATATAGTAGGATCTCTGAATACAACAAGGCTCGTCTCCTTCTCCGAAAAGGAAATCCTTAAGATCGGTCCTGACCATAACTGCACCGTTAATATCCCAATCGATGTCATAGGTAAAACAGTTCCATAAACACTTATGGATAACAGGTCTGCTCTGAACATCTGTCCACCAAGGACTCTCAACTGCCTAGGGATAAAGGTCGGTGACCTCACTCCAACTTTTGTCGTTGTGCGCCCCTATGATAAACTCACACTAGGGGCTGGTCCTATTTGTCTTCAAAATGAGTTCCAAGTCATTGACATACATGTCTGCTTCCACTTACTCCTTGGCTACCCTTGAAACCACAGTATTCGAGGTGTACCTTATTTCCTCCACCAGAAGCTGAAATTCTTCGCCAACGGCTAAGTCATCACTATTCTCAGGGATGGTGACAACTCAGATGGTGTCGGCACAAGCAATATAGTATTAGAAATTTAGTATGGGGTTAATGACCTATTTCTCCCAGGCTTTAAGATCGATCCACTTCCTATCCTAGTTTATGATAATTTTAAGGACCCAGTGTGCCCAGAGCACAACCCACACAATAATGTCAACGTGATTTAGATGTTAAAAAATATTCACTTTATGCCCAAAATGGGGTTAGGTTACCACCATCAAGGAATCCTCGAGTCAATAATCCTGAAAGAAGACTTTCCCCCTGTGGCCCGAGCTACCAACTATCACTAATAGAACTCCGCCATCTATACTAAAAAGGATCTTAGGAAATGAAAAGATGATCTTAGAAGACTCCCTGAATAGAAGGTTTGTTAAAAAAGGGCGAGGATTTCCCCTTCTATGGATTGCCCAAGCCATGGTACGACCTTATTGAGAAAAATATGAAGCCGAGATTAGAGATATGAAGTCACCTGGGATGAAGACTAGAAACATGAAGTGGAACCTCTATCCATCACAACTGACGAAAGCACCGAAAACTCTGAAGTCAATGATAATAATGAGTCGTTTGACCTGCATACACTAAGGCAGGATCTCTGAGTGATCCATATGAAGATCGAGCTGTCAGATTTGTCCAACGAGATCACCACTACTAATAAACCACTTCATAATTGCCATGCCATCCTTATCAAGCCTGCCCAAGTTTATCAAGACCCTTATGTTCACCCCCTCTAAGAAACACCTGAATCTACCATTTTTTCTTCTATTTCTGATGTAATTGTGAATGAGGCCTCCTTTGATGAGGTCCTCGCCATTGTATTTCCTAAAAATGCTTTCAATGAAATGAATGATAATTTTGAGTATCCTGTTGTGACTTATATTAAATGCCTTGATTCCAATCAAACGATTGATGAAGATAATTTGATAAATGAATAATTCTTAACCGATCTCAATAAGGAAAAAACCTAACAACATAACAACGTTCAAACTAATAATAATGAGACTATTGTCATCAATCTCGGTTCTAGTAGCCATTCGTGTGAGATTAAAATAGGTTCCACTCTTAACGAGCATGAGCAGTCCTAATTTTAAAAACTTCATAAGGAATTTGTGGGCGTGTTCGCGTGGTCCTATGACGACATGCCCGGTATTGTCGAGGAAATAGCATAAAGTGAGATTCCTACCTTCCTAAAATGCAATTTTGTCAAGCAGAAGTTGAAAAAGCTCTAGAAATAATGGTCTCTTAAGGTCAAAGACGAAGTGGTAAAGCAGTTGAATGTAGGCTTTATTCGCGTGGTCGAATACCCTATATGGCTTGCAAACATCATTCATGTGCTAAAATCGAGGGGAAAAGTCCGTATGTACATCGACTATCGAGATTTGAACGAAGCATCACTGAAGGATGATTATCCTTTACCCAACATCGATATAATTGTCAATAACACTGCAAGTCATGCCATCAAGTCATTTATCGACGGTTTTGACGGGTATCATCAGGTTAAGATGCACCCTAACCATCAGGAAAAGACTTCATGATCACCTTGTGGGGAACCTTTTACTACACAGTCATACTATTCAGTCCAAAAAATATCAGGGCTACCTATTAAAGGGTCGCAACGACCATTCTGCACGATCTTATCCATAAGTAGGTTTAAGTCTATGTCAACGATATGATCATTAAGTCTAAAACTCAGGAAGGTCATATTCCTTCCCTAAGAAGATTCTTCGAGTGACTACGATAATACCATATGTGCCTGAACCCACAGAAATGCATCATCGGTGTCACGAAAGGAAAACTCCTCGACTTTATGGTCAACAAGAAAGGGATCGAAGCAGACAATGATAAAATCATATCAATTCTTGAAATGCCATCGCCTTGGACAGAGAAAGAAGTTCGCAGCTTCCTGGGAAAACTCCAATACATCAGTAGGCTCATCAGTCAACTGACCTCCATCTGCAAACCTATTTTCAAGATTTTTAAAAAAGATTCGACCAAAGTATGGAATGAGGCATATCAAGAAGCCTTTGAACAGATCAAGCGATACCACACTTGACCTTCCGTGCGCATGACTCCGTAGCATGGTATCCCTTTTTCTCCTATATCTCACCGTCTCAGACACTGCAGTAAGGACTATGATGGCCTAATGCATCAAAAAATCTCGTAAAGAGAGGGTCATATACTATGCTAGTCAAAAGCTGGCAGGGTACGAGGTAAACTATACCGCATTAGAAAAATTGTGTGTCGGTTTAGTCTGGGTCATGCAGAAGTTACGTCACTATATGCTTGCATTCCCTATTAAATTGATGTCCCGAATGAATCCAATAAAATACCTATTGGGGAGTCCTTCCTTATCCAGTCGCATGGACTGATGCTTGATATTACTAACGACGTTTGACATCACATATATCAGGTAAAAAGTTATGAAAGGAAAAGCCATTTCCTACTACCTTACCAACAATCCCATGAGGAGAGATAAGGTTTTGATTTCTAAATTCTCGAATGAAGACATTATCTAGGCCTCTCACGAAGAGCTCAGATGGCAGATGTTCTTCGAAGAAGCTGCTAACAAGAAAGGATACGGTATTGGGATACTCCAGATTTCTCCTAATGATTCTTACACTCCCATAGCCTAGACTTCCCTTGCACTAGAAACATGACGAAATATGAGGCATGTACTGTAGGAATCAAGATTTACCTAAAAGAGGAATCAAGTGTATTGATGTCTATAGAGATTCATCCCTCATCGTGGGATAAATCCTCACAAAATGGAAGGTCAAAGACGGGAAGCTCGTACCCTTCTATGCTTGCCTCGAAGACTTTGCCTCCTAGTTTAAAGATGTCGCCTTACACTACATTCCTCGATCGATAAAAGGCTTAGTCGACGTGTTAGGAACCTTGGACTATATAGTCAACATGCCCGATGGAATAAAAATGCCCTATTTTCTAGTCCATAAACAGGCAACACCCATTCAGTGCGACCAGATTGAGCTCGTAATGGAAGAATATAAAGACATAGTTTAATTATGGTATTGCAATATTTGGTGCCTCCTTAAGAATAGTGGACATCCTTAGGACGCTGATGAAAAAGACTGTGCAACCCTTCGTCGGTTAGCTACTCAGTACATCATCTATGACAAGGCACTATTAAAAAAAATTAGTGGAACCCACTTGCATTGCATAGCGGGGGTTGGGGTTGGGGTTGAAGACGTAATGTAGAAAATCCACAAAGGAGAATGTGGACCTCACATGAACGATTATATGCTTGCCAAGAAAATCATCTGTCTGTGATATTACTCGACCACCATGGTTCAAGACTGTGTTACTTACGTCAGAAGGTGCTTTAAAGTTTGCCAACCTACACCACTTGCCTCCTCGAAAGTTGTAAACGTGACTTCTCCGTAGCCCTTCTCCACTTGGGGTTAAACATCAATCTTAAGGCATCAAACGGGCATGAGTTCATCCTAATTACCATTATTCACTTCAGGAAATGGGTTAAATTCGAGTCGTAAGCAGTCTTGAATGCAAAGAAATTAGCTAAGTTCATCAGGAAAAACATCATCTATCGCTACGGATTTCCCTACGAGATGGTATCAGATAAGAGGCTCCACTTTAAAGATGAGGTCATAGATTTAGTTGGAGAGTATAGAGCCCAATGGCTCAAGTCCTCTCCTCACCAACCGCAAACCAACAAGGCTTTTGAAGCTGCTAATAAAAACCTCAAGACCATAATCAGTAAGATGATCGAAAGTTACTGAGACTGGGTCGATCGGATCCTATGCGCCCTTTGGGGCTAATGTACCTATATTAGAACTCCCACTGGTACTACCACTTACTCTGTAGTACACGATATGGAGGTGGTCCTACCAATCAAACTCAAAATACCTTCCCTGTGAGTTATGCTCGAAAGTCAGGGCAGCGATGAAGACTAGCAACAAAGTCACTACGATGAATTTTTGCTCTTGGATGAAAGATGATTGAAAACCTTATTCAATATACAAGGGTGCCATCACCGTATTAAGCGATCATTCAATAAAAAGGTCAAGGATCGTGATGTCCAAGAAATAGATCTTGCCCTTAAGAAAATCATGAAACCCATTTGGAATTCGAGAGGGAAGTTCAAGCCCAACTGGAGCGAGGCCTACATTGTAAAGAAAATATTGTCACGTGGTGCCATTATGCTCATGGACCTTGATGAAAAAGAGATGGCGCATCTAGTCAATTTGGAGAGTCTTATGAAATTTCACCACTAGTCTGAACTCTCGTCATGTTATGACTTTTCCCACATCCCTTTTATTTTTAAAAAAATCTTTATCCCTATATACTCAGAACTATGTAGGACCTAAGTCTCTAAAAAATACATTTTCAAAAGAAAAAATTGCGATTTTCAGAGTCCAGAGAGGTACGTATGTAGCCTATAAAATACTTGAGCACGACCCTCTCATTTTCGCAAAATGCTATTCTTGTCTCCCTCCGAGAACATTTCTCTCTCTCGTAATTTAAATGAACAAAAGGATTATGTATGCTTTAGCGATCAGTATAGATAGTTCAAACAAAAAAAATCATCAAAGTTACAACAAAATATGTTGAAATCATCATCATCTTTATTAAAAAAACAAAATATGGCAGTTACATAACACATCAGTGAAAAGAACTAGGAATAAAAAATACCATACAAACACCTTTTAAACATCTCAAAAACTCCAAAGCCTATACACAAACCCATCTTTTACCAAAGCTCTTCCCCCTATGTTCCCTACAAGACCTGTTTCAAAGACCAGATGGACCCACATCATCATCATTTTCATTCCCTAAAGGGCCCTAAGAATCCCAATCCTGGATACACTTCTGTGTTTTCTCCAGGCGACGATATTCCTTGATCATCTTGGATAAAACCATGACACCCTACTCTAAGGCATCAAACATCACAAGCCACCTCTGCCTCGTCTCCTCATCACAGACCTTTATAACCACCTTCTTCCATAGCCATTTCAAATAGTCCCTAGGTACAAGCCCAACCTCCCCAACACACTAGGATGAATATGTAGACAGTCGACGGTGCTGCCACAAAGGTCCCAGGATCATCCTCAGAGATTTAGTCAGAACTTTTATAAGAAAGAAGTTGGTTATACGAGGAGGAACAAACTGTTATCAGCCTACTTGACGCAGAAGTTACTAAGGAAAGTAGAGGGAAGTATGGTTGATATCTACTAATAAAATATAATGGTAGTCACCCAATTGCAGAACAAGTTACAAGTTACCCCCCCATGGCACTAACCAACGAAGATTCCAAGCCCCATGCTCCACGAGCTAATTCACCAAATTTTCCACAGATGGGTCAAAGCTGAAGAAAGACCATGCAAAAAAAATAGGAATACCTGCCACAAGGTACTTAGAGGGAGCCTCCAAGTGCAATCTCTCTGACAACCATATAAACGACATCACAGGGCTACCCCGTAAAAAAATAGCTCAACCTTCCTTTCAGTTATCTAGGTTGTTCAAAGTCTCTACCAGTATGGCAGTAACATGATTATAATTATGAGATATCCATAGCAAAATTATGGCCAACTGAGGGTCCATCGTCAAATCACCAGTTACTAAAAGTATCATGGCGGTCAACCCAAGGGCCACAACACTAACAAAGTCGTTATCGGTATAGTTTCTTCAACATATCGAATTCAATACCATCGGGAGAATAATACTTCTTCCATACACCAATGGTCGGGTAACCGAATGATAAATGTGAAGTAACTCAGCTAATGACTCCCGAAGGGAATGGGATAAGTCCGATATAGCTAATGCAACACCTAAGTTGACAACCAACATTATATAAAACTCCTCGTATGTGGGACATACTTTGCTTAGGCCAAAGCCAAACATATGTTCCTCAGGATACCAGAAGTGCAGTGTCACTTCTAAGATATTCCAATCTAGGTAACGGTTACACCACAAGGAGACTGGGCACAAGTTAAAAGCGTCATATTTAACACTGTAAAGGAATATGGCCTCTAAATCGTTAAGGTAAGCTGCAAATTCTTCGATCATGGGAATCGCCATTTCAAGAGGAGAATAAGATTTGGAAAACAAAGAAAGGAAATTGAAGTGTGATGATGAAAGTCCTTTTCAAGCCTCTTTTTATACCCAAAACACTCACAAGCAACAAAAGGCTCGACCTGCTATCATGACTATTGCTCCTAAGTACTCCCAGGTGTAAAAGAAGTACAATAAAAGTTAAACAAGTGATTTGGGCTATAAAAATATGCCAATAAGCAGGCCAAGGGGTTTATCAATCGCCATCCCTCCATTTTTTAGAAGTATTCTACCTTCCCCTCCTGCATACATCTTTCCAGATCAAGACCAGTCTTTATTAAAAACAACCTATTTGTAAGAGTTTTCAAAGTATTTCTTTATTTTTTTTACTTACCTTTATAACAAATTAAACCACAGCGAAAAACTAAAGTGCATGAATATTAGGTCATTTTAATCCAAGATGAAAAAAATAATGAAAAATGCATCATGTATATATTCATCAATATGCTTACATTTTTCAAGTATAGAGAAATAAGAAAAGAAAAAGAGAATAAAAGGATCAAAATAGACTAGGGTGCATCCAGGACTATCTAAAAAACCCTAGAAACTAAAAACTTTTGCCTTAAGCACATCGGCGGACGCGCTTCCCCGACGGTGAATGGTATATCCCCCACTCCTAGAACTGGAGCTCTCCTCAGAAGTCACCGGTGGCATCGTGCAAGACCTGGTCATTTTGCTCACATGATTGGACATCGAAGACATCCAGTTTTGAATGTTTCGCAACCATAATATCGATACACGAACAGTCTGTAAAAGAACCAGTCCAACAAAAGCAAGCAAATCAGTAATGAAGAAGGATAATCAGAAGCAAAGCTGAAAAAAAGAAGAAGTCATACATCTCTCTAGAGAACATCCTCGGGAAAGGGAGAGAAATAATATATCTCTTCCTGAGGGCAATGAGACACCGAGTAACTTGACCACCACCTAACCGAATGTGGTAGGAAGGAGCAAAAAGATATGGAATAAGAATATCCTCCAACGCTGTTGCGCCACCCCCGAGATATGAACTGAAGCCATCGGCACACTAGTACCCCTCCCTGATCCTGCTCGTGGTGGAGGCATACCCTCCACATCGTATATAAACAATGGTATAAACTAACTAGTCGCGGAGTCTGGATGATCGTATCCCATCATCATGTTCGTATAAAGCATATATGGTTCACCATTCATTGCTACCGCTTTTGCATCATCCAACATCTCCTTCACCCACCTCATGAACTCAGGGTCGCTGATGATGGGACCTCAACCTCACCTTCCATCACTACCTTACCACCCTTTCCCCAGGTACCAGAAGTGCCTGAACTCTACGCTAGCAACCTCCGTATCTGGGCATGTATGCATGTAACCCCTGTAGTCCTCGAGGATAGATTCCAGGGTAGAACATCACATGTTCCCAAATAAAGGATAGTCATCAAGATCTATAAAGTATAAATAAAACATACAATCCAAAGAAAGTACAAAAATCAAAGACTAACTTGATCGCTCGTCAAGGCGTTCAACACTGCCCTCACATACTTCAAAGCTAAAAACTCATTCCACTAACTGTTCGACTTCCTTGACCTGTACATCCTCGAGATTTTCTTCACCTCACTCGATTTTAAAGACACCAATCCAACATTGTGCCCAATCACTATATATAACAATGTCTATGGAAAGCAATGCAAAAAGTCAAAAAAGAAAGATTAGAAGGACAATAGAAAAATAAATAAGAATTATATCTACAAATTACCTCTAGAAAATACGTGGGCCCCGTAAAAGTCAGTGATATCGATTAAAAGCATCGAGAGAAAAACAAAGGAACGCCAGCGTAAAGCTCCCCCACTAATATAGATGAATCTCCGAGATGACCCTCACGTAAGGGAGAAACCAAAAATGGACGACATCACTACTCGTCTCCACCACGAACCCTCCCAGCAAAAGTAAAAAAAAATAGATGAGTTGCCCGTCTCACCTATCGCCCATCAATCTCATTGATCTGTCTAGACAATAAGTTGTCTTTCAACACCAATATTTGGACTAACTCTCCAGAAATGATCCGCCCAATATCTCCAAGGCATCCCAAATCACGACCTCAGATATGCATAAAGTCCGGTCCACAACGATTTGGTGAACCTCACACTCCAGTCCCGTCAATTGATAAACATCTAGGGTCATAATTATCATCTCCTCGACACCAAAATGAAATGTATGGATGATGTCCTACCATCTCTCACCCAGAGCGTACAATACTGTCGTAGAACGTGGTGTCTCATCCAAAGCCCTAACGAGACGGCCAAATCCAATAGCCTTCACCGTTAACTGCACCACCTAAGGGAGTTTGTCCCGTGCCTTCTTTATCCATGTTAAGCCACGAGAACGAATACTCAATGACGCTATATCCACAAGCGCATAAGCCAAAATAGTTTACCATCCCAATGGTAGAAGAGGCCAAAAACAGAAAAATGAAAACAAAACTCAAGCACTCACATAACTATTTGGATTCTTCACCCTTGCAGAATGATGATTTACTAGCTCCCACAGTAGAACCCTATTATCGAGGACAGGCTCAAAACTATCATACATATTCTCACGCCCCAATATTATCGCCTTAACATCACACCACTCCAAACCAGCCTAGTTGTTAGCATACATCTAAGCGTTAACTGTTGCACCCTCCATAAATTCTTTTGAAGAAATATGCTCGAAACTGATTATTTGAGAGAGAAAAGAAGCAGTTCAGTTGAATGTAGGTGTGATAAATTAAAGGGGGCACCTTTTATAAAGAACTTAGGGGGTAGAATGATTGGCAATCCCCTGGTCCTACCTATTATCCGTGACCTTTCACCTCCCTCGAGAAACCCAGGAGTCCATGCTCTATGTCGATAGGCATACCTCTGGCTATGCCTATCGACAGTCCCCTCAAATTTTGCCACAAAAATTCCAAAAAAAAATATTGAAATCACCAAGAAAATTCATCACCCCCCCCCCCCCCCCCCAAATTCCAGAAGATCAAGTACATAAGAGCTTCAAGAAATTCATTAAACAAAGCGCTCAAGCACTCGTAGAGCCCTCACCACCGACATACTCCCCAACGAAATTGGAATAGAAGAATGTCACCCATCATAATTATTGATCGCCTAAACTCATTAGGTCCTCAGAATCGACCTCGACCCTCTAAATCAGTCACTTAAAATATTTAGGTCCGTATAATCAGCCTCGACTAGCACTGGCAAAATTATGGGCTGGGCCTAATTTGGGCGGATCAAATATGGGTTGGGCTAAATGTGGGTTGGGCCAAATGTGGGTTGGGTTAAATGTGGGTCGGGCCAAATATGGGCGGACCAAATATGGGTTGGGCCAACCCATTATTTTTCTACTAAATTAAGTATTACAATTCGAGGTATATATAAAAAAAACTCATATTTTACTCATAACTTTTTAAAATGAGTATTATATTTGATTTGTATCTTTTAAAATTGAGCTCCATATTTGATTTTTTGCTTTCAAATATGGGCCCCATATTTAACTCATAGCTTTGAAATATGGGCCCCATATTTAACTCATAGCTTTTAAACATGGGTCCCATATTTACATGCTTGGGCTAATATGGATTGTTTTATTATTTGGACCACATTTTGCCACTACTAGCCTCGACCCTCAGAATCTATTGTCTCGACTCTTTAGGTCCATAAAATCAATCTCGATCTTCTGAATCAATCATCTTAACTCGTTAGGTCCGCGGTATTGGACTCAAGCCTCTGAAAAGATCTGATTAACTCTTTAGGTCCGCATAATTGGGCTCGACCTTCTGCATCGGTCACCTTAACTCTTTAGGTCCGCATAATTGACCTTGACCCTCCCTATCGGTCGTTTTCACTCTTTAGGTCCACATAATTGACCTTAGTTAGCAGAATCGTCCTCGTCCATTTGGATGGATCGCCTTAACTTTTGACCCTTTGAATCGGTCTCTTTCACTCCTTAGGTCCACAAAATTGGCTTAGGTCCACATTATCTGCCTCGACCCTTTGAATCGATTACCTCAACTCTTTAGGTTCGTAGAATCGGCATCGACCTTCTAAATCGGTCGCCTCAACTCTCATAGTTCATAAAATTGACCTCGAACCTCTAAATCGGCATCATCAACTCCTTAGGCCCACATAATAGGCTTTGGTACTATAAATTGGTCGCTACCTTCCTTAAATCCCTAGAAAAATCCTCGACCTTAGGTCCTATGCGCCAAGCCTCTACCCTCGAAATATTTTTGACATTATATGAGGTGTCTATCTTTCAATGACCTCCACTTATTCAAATCTCTCCCATCAAGGGGCTATATAGACACCTTATTCTAGTACCATCCAAACACCTCCTTAGGTCCTTTACACCATTCCTTTCACCCTCAGACCCCGGGTCTTACTTCCAAACCTTGACCCAAAGGCTATTGGGCACTTCAAAGCCCCATTTGACTTGGGTCAACTCTCTAACCTTAGTGAATCTCATTCCACCTTTATAGGGTTCTGAATACCCTTTCCAATGGACCCTATTGTGCGCAAATCGGCCTTTTGGTTCGCGCGTACTCACCTTTTTAATCCAAAACTTAATTTAGAGGCCACCCATTTGCTATGGTCAACTCTCCAACCCGAGCGTAATTTATGGTAACTTTATATGGATATGAATTCCCTTTCTAACGGTCCATATCGTGCATGATTCGGCCTTACGGTTTGCGCATACTCATCTTTTTACTCCCAAAACCCCCGTCTAGAGGCCATCGGGAGCTTCCGTGCCTCGTTTGACTTTAGTCAACTCTAAAAGCCAAAAGTAGGATGATTATTTTTTATCACTTATTTCCATATCACACGCACTATACATATGAGTCACGTCTTGAAGAAAAAGGAGAATATAATTATAGCCAAGGAGAGACCTAAAGGGCGGAATGAGTGCCTAACACCTTCCCATATGAGCAGCAATGGATCCATATCATGGAACCTTATAAGATGGATGATTCTAAGCATATAAGATGCTCAAATACTCAATATTATGAGTGTCAAAGGGGAAAAGGTTTGAACTAGACTTGACCAAGAATAAGCTCTACCAGTATGACTGGTTGGGAAGATAACTTATATATCCTTTGTGACACCCCGCCTAATAAAACACCGGGTGATCAGTCCTATACCAAATTAAAACAGGAATCCCAGTTGGATTATCCTTAGCATCACTGTCGAAAACTTTTTTAAAACTTACTAACCACCTAGTATTCCAAAAACTGGTGCCAATTTTAACTTTTTAAATAAACAAAACAGTACATGCGGAATTAAAATATAAACCATTCACACAACTGAATGAAAGTAAACAGAATAGTAATTACACAACTTGCCGAATAAATCACCGGCCACCAAATAAATAATCCAATGCAAATATTCAACACCTGAATGAATTACACCTGAAAACTGTACCGAGAAGTCTGGGCTACAAGCCCTAAATAAAACTGAGACTGATACAATATTCCTACTCTAGGAATGAATGACTGATGCGTCTAATCCAAACTCCTGCTAGCATCCACATATGACGCAGCTCCGTGTCCCTTGAATGGAATATCAATCCTGGCGTCCCTGTGGCTGGACACCTAAAAGGTTTTGAAAATAGTTTTATAGCAAGGGTTAGAACCCAAAACATTTTGAAAATATTTAGCAAGTTAATTAACTGCAGTAATTTAAAATGCATGAATGCGCTTCATATTTAAGTTCGTATCGCACTCCCTTGTGGACATTCTCACCCCTCCACTATTGTGCACACCTACCGGTTACCTTAACCCCACCTAGTTATACTACCCCGTCCAACTAGTCCTGGTATAACCTTCCCTTGCCATACTACTCTAACCCGAGTATAATGATTATTGAATTATAAGTTATTTCACAATTAACTTAATTAATTCCTCTTAAATATCACCATGTAACCGTCTCACAAGTTATATAAAGTACATACATCACACACTGTATTATTCCCACAAATGATTAACTTAATTAATTTCTCATTAATTAACTGCATATAACTGTAACCCGAGTTATATAAAGTAAATACATCACACCCTGTATTATCACCTACATATAATATTTACTACCATATTATACGCACCTTTACAAACATCCACACATATATCATGCGTGTATCCATCCTTCCGAGTTTACCCTCACCGGATGATTTCCTCTAAAATGCTATCTCACTAGGTGTGCTCACAATACCTAGTTTCCCCGAGTTGGAATCGCTCACCAACTTGGACCAAAATATAAACGAAGTGGAGGCGGTCATATTCCTTCCCTGAAAGTGAGATAAATCCCTCACCCATATATACCGGACGCTATAACCTGGGGATATACTCGCCCTACTCCTCAAGCTAGGGGATTCACCCACATCGCGCAACCTCCCTTGATAGCATTAGAGTATATAAATTTAATAAATATCTAGTCACTGATATTTACTATCACACACAATATATACACACATATATATACTATCACTACCCATATATATATATTATGAACCCCTATTTTTACCGTGTACTCAAACTCCTGCACACTGCCTGTAATTTAATGTCACACACAATACATACACGTATATATATATACTATCACTACACCGTATATATATATATATATATATATATATATATATATATATATTAATAACCCCGGCTTTACCATGTACTCAAAATCCCATACACTGCCTGTAATTTCCTGAGTCTGTGGCCCGACTCAATGTAATTAATTTTCTCACTTAATAACTTATCCTCTTCCCGAGTCTATGGTCCGACTCTAATATAATTAATTCACACCTCAATTAATATAATACTTTCCCCGAGTTTATGGTCCGACTCTCCTTAAATTAATTAACACACATTTTAATTTAATACCTCCCCGAGTCTATCGCCCGACTCTAATTAAATTAATTAACAAATTAATTAATCAACCCGAATTCCGAGTCTGTGGTCCGACTCTAATATAATTAATTATCACATTAATTAATAAATATCCTTCACGAGTCTACAATCCGATCCTGATTAAACTAATTATCCCACCCATTAATTTAATCATACCCGAGTCTACAAACCGACTTTAATTAAATTAATTAACACCTTTATTAATTTAATCCTACTCGAGTCTACAATCCGACTCTAATTAAATTAATTATCGCATTTATTAATTTAATAACTTGGTGTCACTCAACCATTGTCCCCGGACTCACTTACTTGGCCCGTAACTTAATATTTCCCGAGTCTATATCCCGACTCAAAATTATTTAGTTTATCTCCAAACTTAATTCACTACCTTGGGGTCGCATGTCCAATATACCCAGAGTCACTCACTTGATCCGTACCTCACTATTTTGGAATAAAATTTCTCAAATTTCATCCATTTAATGTCCCACATAAATTCATCCTAATCCCAATTACTTTCTCCCATAATTGCTAGGAATATTTGTTTCACAATTATTTATCACTAATAAATGTATGAAAATTTAATTTATAATTAATTCCCCCTTATATCTCACCCAGGCCGAACTGGCCAGAATTTCCCACCATCGATCGATCGATGCCCCCGATCGATCGATCGACCCCTTCGTTAAAGCTCTGCCTCGCCCCTGTTTTCCACCATTAACGAACCTCAAGGTTTCTAAACCAGAATTTAAACCTCTAATTACATCATCCCATCATCTACACATGGTTAATCCACATCCCATTCATCATAGAGACTTTAAGATAATCAACCTCTCTATTTATCTCATAATTTTCGAAATGGGTCTTTCTCCATAAAATTTAATTATCTGTTTTAAATCCCAAATTCCAGATTCGATTTCCACTCTTTTATGTTCTGAAATTTTCGTTCAAATCATATATACATATTCAGATATCAATCACCCATCTAAATCTTACTTTGAATCTCATTCAAGTGTTTCAAAAACAAAAACCCCATTTTGTACCCATTTACACCCAAAAACGAATTTTGGTTTACACATCACTATGATATGGATTGATTATCATGCTTTAAGAATCAAAACAGTTAACCACTTGCCTGAAAGTGTTCGTAGTGTCTGATTCCGTTGGCGTAGTCCCTCGATTTGGCTCCAAAATCCCCAAATTGACTTTTGCTAAGCTTTCCCCCAATTTCCCTCTCAAGCCCTAGGCTTAGATTTGATGGCTACTGATTTCCTAATCTCCCCATTAGGTTAAAAACCCTTAATCTCGTTTTTCATCTAATGGGCTTAATTAAAGTGGCCCAACTCACCCCGTGTGGGCCCGGCTATGCCCAAAAATACCCCGAGACCCAATTACTACCCCCGGGTACTCTTTTCTGACTATCTCGACCCATCCGGACTCAACCGCGCAGTCAGAATTGACATCCGAATTAATTTATAAAAATCCTTATCTCACACCCCATTAAGTCTATACCGACTCCCGGCTGGAATAAGTGCATACCCCGTCATTAATACCCGAAATGACGTAATTAAATTATTACTATTCACTTAGTAAATAAATTTCCCTAAACATTAACCATTTACTCCTCGATTAATATTTAAATATATATATTGTCATAATTAATTCAATTAAAATTACAACACACAAGTAATTTAAAATTCCCGAATTAATTAAATATTAAATGCATAAAAATACGGGGTGTTACATCCTTCAAGTGGGAAGCATGGTCAGTAAAGGCCTATATCATAGCCAATATATATGGTGTTGTAAGCATGTAGCATAGGTTCTTCCCACATAAGTGACATAGAAAGGTTTGGAAATGAGCCATCGTGAACTATAGTGGGCTACTCACCATAGTCATTAGATGAATTACAAAGTTTATAATTGGGTTTATATACAAACTTCTCCACCTTATCATTATCACCAATGTTCATAGCATCCTCATGGTCTTTTTTTTTTCAAGTTGAGGCACCATAACAGTTGGTCTAACAATGTCAAAATCAGAGCCACTAAGGGAAAATGGAGCAGGGATTTCATAATACTCTACCCTGAGGATCGACATAAAATAATTTATCATCATAAAAATGGTCTAGGGAACCAATAGCAAACCCCTGTGTGTTTATATAAATGTTTAATGAGTTCAAAGTAGATTCGTGGGGGCGTTTAGAGCCAACAATGATTATCATTTGAGGAGCCATTTTTGTGAAGAGGAAAAGGAAGACGAAAAGATAAGTGCCTCACGTGAAAGACCAAAGGGTTGATAGATTGGAATGAAGATTTTCTCACCGCCAAAAGCCACATATTTATATTGCATTTACCCGGAGTAATGATGACTAAATGTGGAACGATGATGTGAGAAGCTTAACGGTCCACTGATTATTTTTTTCCAAAAATCAATTAGTGTGGGGGATATGTTTATACCATATTATCAAGATCCAATGAGGTATTTCCAAGTGGGGTTACAAATTGAAATCAATAGTCGAACTATGTTACAAAAGTTCAAAGTAATTGTTAACCCGCATACATGATGCTTGTCCCGACATTGGGAGTGAAGTAGAAAATAAAGGAAACAATCTATATAGGGGAGTTAGTGCACCTAGGAAAGAAACAGTTTGGATGTGTAACCACTCAACAATTACGAAACAGTTGAGTTGCATGCCAATAAACTCCATAAATAAGCAACTAGAAGACAAAAAAAATGATTCCCTCACCAAAAACTACATTTACTAATTTTATCCTTTCTTTCTTTCTCTTTTCATTTATTTACGGCTTTTCGTTCATTGTAATCCTAATACCCTGTAATTTTTATTTATTTATTTAACACTCATTGGTTGTGAGAATAAATTAATATTTTAAAATTAATTACTACTTGAGTGAATTGATAATAATAAAATGCATATTTAGATGACGATTAAATTTGCATGTTATGTAATTTATTTGTGTCGTGTGTTATATTTAATTAATGGTGTAGTTAATTAAGTTGGACTATATGTTGTTACATAAAAAATAATTATATATGCATTTTTTTATGTTATCAGGTATTACTGTGAGTTATGAGGTACTACCATTTAGAGCAGACTCTAAAGTGATACAGATACCCGATTATGTATTTTTATTGTGTTCAGTTGATCCCGAGGAGTAAGTATACTCTTGGGCTAAGTTTTGGACTATTCTATATAGTATCTTGGGCACGTTTGGAGGCCTAAAGATAGGCCTAATAGGGACCGACGAATTTAAGGATTAACTAGGAGTGTTAGGCCTCATTAATCACACAATTCACATTAGAGAAAGATGCGCTAACAACTTTAGACATTTAGTAGAACTAAAGGAGATTTTGGGAGAAAAAGAACAATTATCGCATGTAAAGATTAGCCATTCACACTTTCAAGCGAGAAATCTCTTACTAGATCACATATATAATTTGTAATTAGTTTATAATCCATGTTATACTTTAATTTTAGGATTTAGAATGCATGTTTAAGATTGCATCTAATTATCTTAAATATGTTTAATTGTTGGGTTAATTGGGATTAGTGAAGTTAATTACGACTTTGAAAGACATAAATTTTTTTACGAAAAAACTTAAATTGGATCATTGTAGACTAAGATTCTATGATTAGAACGCATGCTTTAGGATTTAATTTTGTGTATAAGTTGAATCCCCGTGTTGATTTGATGTTCGGATATGAATTCGTAGTTGTATTTAGACTTCATTCATGTAAGATTCAAACTAGGTTTAATTATGTAAACTTTGAGGAATTAAACCTTATTTGACGTTTTTAGATCATAAATCATCATGGACATTGTTTAGACTCATAAAACCATGTGTGCATTTGATTGTGGTAAAGTTTAGATGGTTGGGAAGGACCTTGGTATTCATTAATGAAGATTTTTTGTTCAAATTGCGTTTCTAGGATGAAGAGGCATATGCGCCAATTTTGTTCTAATGCGATTGTCGTTTCATTTGAACAAGATGGACTGTTTCATTAGAACAAGGTTGTTAGGTCATCCGAATGAGCTGTGCTGCCAGCGAAAGTTTGGGACTATAAAGTGTAGTTTGGATTTCTAATCGCATAGTTAATCCTTAGGTGATTTTTATGAACATAATTTACAGTTTAAGGTGATGAGAGATTTTAACATAGATTTTGAGTAGAGTAAACCTTAGATTAATTAGAACATTCTAACGTTGGGGATTTAGAGGAACTTTGATAGATGTGTGAGTGTAGCGATATCCTATAAGTTGTATGCATATATATTTGTGTGTGTGTGTGTGTGTATTAGTCAGGGTTTCTTTAAAGGTCGGGAATTGTGTACTGCACACCCAGCTATTGATGTAAGCTGTTGTTGCGGTTGACAAATTTGATCATATGTCGAGGATGGTCATTGCTTCACGACGAGAGAATGCATATAGACTTGATCCATTGA
The DNA here is from genome assembly GCA_949130495.1 of Sambucus nigra. Classification (NCBI taxonomy): domain Eukaryota; kingdom Viridiplantae; phylum Streptophyta; class Magnoliopsida; order Dipsacales; family Adoxaceae; genus Sambucus; species Sambucus nigra. The sequence continues at coordinate 215,877,730 of OX422213.1, forward strand.
GATGTTTTAAGTATGGACCCATTGATGGTATTAATGCATAATGATCTCCCTAGTATTGTATTTATGTATTTTGTTTAAGCTTGTTAGGTGAGGGACTCCTATGAACTTACCGATAGAAGCACAAGATGGTCCCCAAAGGTAGTTGCCTTTGTGTGATGGGTATATATATAGTATTAGTTCAATGATGGATGTTTATTAAAATGGTCCACGTGTCACATTTATGTTGTGTACTTGTAAGATTGTGTAAGTCACACTTTTGGGTGACATTGTAGGAGTTGGTAGTTGGGTTGTATTCGTATAGTTATTTATATCTCTATTTCATATTGGTTATTAGTTATTAGCTTATTAGTACAAATATAGATACTTCTAGCATAATTTATACCTTGGGTTGGGACATGCTCGTAGTATTTCACTTAGGTGAGGGATGAGGTATTTATTGCATGTGAGAGTCGACGAGATGACATGTTTTTGTAAATGAATTGCATGATTATTTACCTTTTACATGGAAGATATTTCTTGGAACCTTAGGGTGCTAACCCAAATTATATAGAACTATTTTTCAAGCATTCATAAACAGGATCTGCATGGTTGAGGGAATTCATACTTGTAGCTCTATTTGATTTCCAGCTTTCAGTTCGTTAAATTCTAGCATGGGTTGTTACTCTATTTCAGTTTTGTTTTAGTATTTTATTCAATGATTTGTATAGATCTTGTGTCCCAATTATTTATTTTAGTCAGTTGCTTTTGAGTCGAGATCCATTAGACTATTTATTATTGGATGTTTTGAGACATTATTTATTGAGAGTTGTTTATCATTTTATATTATCGCACGTTGTGGATGGATTAAATTCACTTCAAGTCTTTTATTTTATTTTTTTATGCTCAGAATGATATAAATTGATAACAGGCCTTATCTTCGACGTGTTGGAATGGACAATCAGCATGTGAAAAATACGGGATTGTTATAGTAACTTTCTTTATAATTTATTAAAAGTATCTTACCTTTAACTTTCTTTTGTTTTACTTACTTTCTTTACAACTCGTAATGTAGTTGTTTACTATATCGCATTTATCTTCCTTTAATTTCAAAACTTTACTTTCATTTCAGTCTATGAAATTTACAATTTCTTCTTTTGTTCTGGTTAGTCGTAGTAATTTATCACTCACATCAAAGTCTTCCCTGAGGGAAGCACACTTCTTCTTAATTACTGCATCGAACGGTACCCAATAGTTTGATTATCATAAGGCTAAGATATATTGGTTGATAAGATGATAACATTGTCTGACACGCTCACAGTTGACTAAGATCCATTAACCAAGCTAAGTGAAAACCATAAACAATTCCTAAGATTTAAGGGATGTTTTTATTATCACCATTATCTTCTTTCAACAACCCCTTGATAGTTAATTTTTGTATTTTAAAGTTGTGGTAAAAAGACCAAAGTAACCCAATTGTAACACCCCGATATAATTTGTTCTTTGATTATGTTACCAACACAACTTGTTGTTTATTTTATCGAGTTGCTTACTCAACTTGGATTATAGAGGCACTAAATTCATAAGTCTAAATAACTACAAAACATGTTTACTTCCTGTATTTATCTGTAAGCTCAAAAAGATGAAACCAACAACTTGATAAAAAGTACAAACATGTCCCTATCATTCCTGATCGATAATGTAAAACTAGAAAAATAAAGTCCTTAGTCTAAATTATGAATCTCAACCATAATAATAATCTTGTAAAGTCCAAGAAAAATGATATATGCACTGAAATTGTGCACTGATTTTGTGGGCTAGATGCTTGTTAACTTGACTAATGTGCAGACTATAAAAGCATGTTAGTCAAGTGTACAAGCATTTAAAGTAATTCGATGCACAATTTTGCTTCATGTATCACTTCTCCAAATCCAAATAAGAATACTACTCACAAAATTAAAAATAAATATCGATGATGGATGAGTAAATGCTCAAAGACATATGACTAACTGCTCGGTGACTGTTCGCTAACTGCTTGTCTGACGAATCGATAATCACAAAAGCTCAGCAACAGATTGGGACAAGTGGGTACTATAATACCAAAACAGGGAAATTTCAAGTGTTTTAAACACTTGCAAATGGCATTGCAAGGTTTAAAGCACTTGAAAATTGGCTCGTTGTAATAATTTTGCAAGTGTTCAAAACCGTTGCAAATGTTATTTGCAACGGTTTATTGGAAATGACTGTCCGTTCTGGATAACCGTTGCAAAAAAATTACAACGGCTTTGAATAGTTGCAAATGAAAAGTTTTCAAGTGTTTTAAACACCTACAAAATTTTCATTTTCAAGTGTTCAAAACTGTTGCAAAATTCAGTAAGCATTTTTATTTTGCAACGGTTCTAAACACTTGTAAATGATTTTTTTTTGTAACGGTTCAAAACACTTACAAATAGTAATATATAAGGAAAATAATATTCCTTTTGTAAGTGTTATGAATCGTTGCATAAATTAAAATATTAAAAAATAAAAAATTATCCACTACATGCCATCACCCTCACATATATTAATCAATAAAAATGGCTACGAACATAACAATTATACCTAAAAGTCTACAAGTTAATAATTTGATAAAAAGAAGTGGAATTTATTTATTTAATAATTTTAAACTACATTAGATCCCAAGAAAATACTTCATGATATGCTCAATAATGAGGTATGGAGATTTGAAGAAGTTCAAACACTTTCATGCATTGACCCTATCCAAAGTTCGATTTTGTAATAATCCACCTCTTAACCAACATTTTGGTAAGCAATAACTGGATATAATTGATGATGGAACATTGGCCTATTGTCTCATGCACGTTTGACTCCAATGCAAAGTTCCCCAATCAATAAACACCTGTCAGGCACCAATTGCAAGAACCAATAATCTTCTAATTTCCGTCTCTATTAACATAAGCGACTTAATTAGATACTCAACTTGTATGTAATACAAACAAAATATTGTATGACTAAATGTTGTATATTCAGTATCCCGCTCTTGCACCCGTTTCTTTAACTCTTACTTTCGACTCTCGTGTTTCAAAATTGTATTAAAAAATCATGGACCTAAAACTATGTTAAAAGAGAGTAGAGACCTTTCACCAAAACCAATACCATTTCATGTTGTATTATTAAAAAAAGCAGAAAAAGAGAGTTTGAAAGTTTTGACTCATTTCACTCTTATGGAGGAGGCCTACCTCAAACAGAAGTCCAGAATTCAGTGACTGAAGTTAGGGGATAGCAACACAGGGTTTTTTCACATGGTGGTGAGAGCTAGACAGTATAAGAACAGATTGTTGAGTGTTTACAATGCCGAGGGGGAGAAGTTAGAAGACCATAAAGTTCCTCTTTTAATAGACCCAGATCTAGTATATATACAAAAGAATATCTCCTCGCCCTCTTGGTGAGTAGCTTCTTCTCTTTTATTGGCTGGTGGTTAACTAAGTGGTCATTCGCTACGCCCTTCGTATAGTTTATCTTTCTTACAATAAAAAAAAATACGTCCTCGTGCATTACCGAAAAATATTCATTTATTTTTACGATGGGTTCCATTTGGTATTTCATATGTATATTAGTCTTTGACTATTATTATATCTTAAATGAGAGCCAAAAGACGAAATGATCAAAAGGTAGTCAACCTGATCAGCCTTTACTTTTTCATTCGCCATGGAAGAAAGAACGATTGTTTAGTCTCAACAACTAGAATATAATCCCACGTAGAATATAAGGAATTTAGATGTTTCGTTGACACATAGGGGAAGCCAACCTAGGGAGGTGACACAAACCTATCAATGCGGTGGGAGGACTGAAAGAAACCAGCAACATACAGGAAGTTGTAATCCATTATATCAATGGTACAATTCAGAATAACCAAAGTGAAATGCTATAAGAATCTCTACCACTTCAACAGTTCTACAATAAGGAAGAAAAAATGAAAAGGTAAGTGAGTCCACCCATAGTCAAGTAATCTGCCGTTGAGTTAGCAACCTGAATAGAATAAAAGAAAAAGGATGTGCATATACAATCAGAATCAAAATAAATGATTATACGAGGAAATCAAACCATTAAACTAAGAAAGCAAAGAATCTCAAAAAACATAATCTAAAAAAAACAAAAAATTTATAATTGTTTCGGAAGATAAAAATGAATTGATCAGATTAAAATATAATAAATTCTCCAATAAAAAAAGATAGATATAGATAAATGTCAAAATTTAGAGACCACCTCTTATCTTTACTCTACGTTATCCGCTTTACTTTTTCAATTAAAAAAGACTTCTTTTATCAAAGCGAATCAAACGAAGCCACCATTTGAATGAAGTAAGGTAAAAAAGAAAACCCATTTAACATAAATAAATAGATCCGCTTATCGGGATGAATTATATTTGTTCGATATACTGTTGTCAATATAAATGTTGAGAAAATAATACAATGGAAAAAACAAAGGAAATTTGACAAGAAATTATCTACGTGATAAAGTATGTATCACAAGCACTATGGGCTATAACTCAGTTGGTAGAGCACCTCGTTTACACGCGCGCTAATGTTTTTCAGGGGAGTTCATCATGCAATCAAAAGAAAAGGATTGATCTTATTGATGAATCGATGTCTTACTCCAGAATTTTGAGGGAACAATAGCCTGACAAAAGGTCCAGTCCTATTCAAGTGCCCATTTAGGTGCCAAATAGACCCCATCATTGATTTGAGATATTGATAAGGTGAATACCCAGTTTATTCAATGCTAGGCATAATGAGTACATGGACCTCAAAATAATCTCTTTTCATTCTACGAACTTTAAGGTGTAGGAAGTTTCATATTTGATTTTTTAGCAGAGCGATAGAGACTTCATTTAACTTAGGTTTCGATGTCTTACTCTAGAATTTTGAGGGAAAAATAGCCTGACAAAAGGTTCGGTCCTATTCAGGTGCCCATTAGACCCCATCATTGATTTGAGATATTGATAAGGTGAATACCCAGTTTATTCAATGCTAGGCATAATGAGTACATGAACCTCAAAATAATCTCTTTTCATTCTATGAACTTTAAGGTGTAGGAAGTTTCATATTTGATTTTTTAGCAGAGTGATAGAGACTTTATTTAGCTTAGGTTAATCTAGGCCAGAGGCAAACCTACGTCAAGATAGAGACCTTTGAAACACTTTGGTAGAAGAAAAAATTTACCGGATTCTTTTTTTCGAAGTTGCAGATATATAGCACAAAGAATTCAGTTCTTACAAGTAAATACATAATACCCAAGTAGGCTGGTGCCAATCGTGAGGGAATGCTACCCACATCGTCCTCCCAAAGATTCATGTTCTCAGTAGAGGGGCTATAGATCTGCGATCTGCAGCAAAAAAGAAATGCGAAGTAGGAGGAGAAGCGCTAGCTGCCTGCACTGGTTTCAAATCCCAAACTGCTTATTGAATAGCAGATAACTCTTATTAAACATGTCTTTTTGTCAAATCACATGGCTACCATACTACTGGCACAAATGATTTTTAGGAAGGACTTTTCCCGGTTATCGAAAGCAAAGTCTGCCTATAAATCATGGGAGCTACGAATTTTGTAATCATCTTTTGACATAAACTAATAGTATTGTGAGGTATTTTGTTCCTCTTGGTTCTTAAGAAAACTTTCTAAACTTATCAATTTAATCTCGTGGTGTTTAAACAACCAAACTTATCACCATGATTCGTGAGAGATTCTTGGGTCTCTTGGTGTGGCGCTTTAATCATTCGTAATCTTGGTTCTTATCTTGCTAGGTAATGGGTCATGACTCAACAAACTTTGTCTATACGATCTTAGAGTTCTTTAATCATCATTGTTATTGGGTTTCATCACAATTTTTGGTGCAGTTCATATCACCAAATCCTAAAACATTAAATCCAAAAATCGAAACCCTAACTCCAAAACTTTAAAGTCAATATCGTAATTACTAAACCCTAAATCCTAAAATCAAAACCCTAATTAATAACTCTAAGCTAAAAAACCTAAACCCTAATTTTTAAACTCTAACTACTAAATCCTAAAACCTAAACTGAAAAAACATAATTACTAAACCCTAAAACTAAAACCCTAGTTAATAACCCAAGACCAAAAGCCCTAAACCCTAAAACATCAACCCTAACCTAAACCCTTATTACTAAATCCTAAAATCTTAAACCCTAAAATCAAAATCCTAATTCCAAAACCCTAAAGTCAATACCATAATTACTAAACCCTAAATCCTAAAACCAAAACCTTAATTAATAACTCTAAACCCAAAACCCAAAATCCTAATCCCTAAACCCTAATTACTAAATCCTAAAACCTAAACCGAAAAATATAATTACTAAACCCTAAACCCTAAAACTAATACCCTAGTTAATAGCCCTAAACCATAAATACTAAAACCTAAAACCTAAACCATAATCCCTAAATCGTAATTACTAAACCCTAAAGCCAAAACTCTAAAATCTAAACCCTAATTCCTAAACCCTAAATGCTAAACTCTCAAACATAAACCCTAATTACTGAACCCTAAATCTTATAACAAAAACCCTAATTAATAACCCTAAACTACAAACCCTAAAATCCAAATCTTAAAACCTAATTCGTAACCCTAGTTACTAAACCCTAAAACTTAAAATCTAATCCTTAAAGCCCAAAACAAAACCATAATTCCGAAGCCCTAAAATCGAAACCCTAATTACTGAACCTTAAACCCTAAAACTAAAATCCTAGTTAATAACACTAAACCAAAAACCCTAAACCCTAATCGCTAAACCCTAATTACTAAATCCTAAAACCTTAAACTCTAAAACATAAACCCCAATTCCAAAATCCTAAAACCAAAATGCTAATTACTAAACCTTAAATCCTAAAACCAAAACCCTAATTAATAACCCTAAACCATAAATACTGAACCCTAAAACATAAAATCTAATCCGTTAAACCTAACCTAAACCCTAAAACCTAAACCCTTATTACTAAATCCAAAAACCTTAAACCCTAAAATCAAATCCCTAAGGTCAGTACCGTAATTACTAAACCCTAAAACTAAAATCTTAATTAACAACTCTAAACCAAAATCCCTAAACCCTAATCCCTAAGAAATAAATCCTAAAACCTAAATCGAAAAACTTAAACCCTAATCCCGCAACCTTAAAACTAAAGTCATAGTTAATAACCCTAAACTAAAAACTCTAAACCCAAAACCTAAACCCTAAACCATAATCCTTAAACCGTAATTACTAAACCCTAAAATCTAAACCTTAAAATCTAACCCTAATTCCTAAACCCTAAATGCTAAACCCTAGAATATTAACCCTAATCCTTAAATTCTACAACAACAACCCTAATGAATAGCCCTAAACTACCAACCCTAAACCCTAAATCTTAAAACCTTAGAACCTAAACGCTAAAACCTAAATGCAAAAACTTAAACCCTGATCCTTAAACCCTAAAACAAAACCATAATTCCAAAGCCCTAAAATCGAAACCCTAATTACTAAACCTTAAATCCTAAAACCAAAACTTAATTAATAACACTAAACAAAAAATTATAAATCCTAAAACCTAAACCCTAATCACTAAATCCTAATTACTAAATCCTAAAACCTTAAACCCTTAAAACATAAAGCCTAATTCCAAAACCCTAAAACTGAAATGCTAATTACTAAACCTTAAATCCTAAAATCAAAACCTGAATTAATCGCTAAACCCTTATTATTAAATCCTAAAACCTTAAACCCTAAAACTAATACCCTAAAGTCAATACCTTAATTACTAAACCCTAAATCCTAAAACCAAAACCCTAATTAAGAACTCTAGACCAAAACCCCTAAACCCTCAAACCTAAAACCTAATCCCTAAACCCTAATTACTAAATCCTAAAACCTAAATCGAAAAACTTTAAAACCTAAAACTAAAATCCTACTTAATAACCCTAAACCAAAAATCTAAACCCTAAAACCTAAACCTTAATCCCTAAACTGTAATTATTAGACCCAAAAACCTAAACCTTGAAATCTAAACCCTAATTCATAGCATTACACTTGCCTGTCACATGTTGGTCAAAATATTTTCATCTCAATCCTACCTTTAAAATGAACCATATGCGATAAAACGAAATAATGAAAGTAGTGCTTGTAAGAACCATTTCCCGAATTGGAAAAATTGAAATGTATATCTCTGATAAATGTGTTAATTTAAAAGTGATGGCTCAGGTTGCGAAAGTAAAATATCTTTACGTGAATAGCCACCATTTTTAAAGAAAAGAGCCTAAATGATTAAAGGCACTCAAATGAAAAAAATATAAAGTGTCAGGCCAAAATTCAAAGAACATTGATGCTTCACTACATATGGGCATTGATTTATTCAAAACAAAAGAGCTCGGAGAAATATTATATATGTGAATTTTGAGGGAGTTAAGTCGAAGATCAATGGGTTTGCACATCCTGAAAAAGCCTCGTAAAAGCATTACATAGTTTTGGGGATTATTGGTGTGAAAAACATTTTAGACTTTGATTTGCTGATTAGATTGAGTCGATTTTTACACATATGGACGATTTTGAGTTCATTCGTTAGGAGTATCCAAAATTCATCGTGCACATATGTTATGATAATTTGAGTTGATTTTTCTATCGAATTTGTTCACACCCATTCATTTTGTTTGCACGATTTGGTTATCTTAGTGTTAGTTCATGATGTGTATTAATTTTTGTAAAAAAAAATCTCTTAAAAAGAATTAAAATAAAAAAAAATAGTTAGTTTTGCTTAGTTTATCATTACTTGATTCTCATTGCATTATATTTGTGATGATATTTTATGATTGTCGTGACACACACTGGTTTATTATTATTTTTATTCATTTCCTTGTCTATTTTGAGACAAATAAAAAGGGGGTGGAGAGTTTGAATCATGGGGGATAATTGATTTGATTTATGAGATTTATCTTATTTCAAACTCGATATGTCACGAAGATATTTTCTTTGTCTATTGTGTGTAAGTACACTCTTGATGAGTGTGACACCCCGCCTTATTAAATACCGAGCGATCACTCCTTTATTAAATTAAAATCAAGGTGAACAGTTGGTTCATTCTTAGCGTCACTGTCGAAAAATACTTTTCCAATTTAAACACCCTAAATAATTAAGCTAAGTGTCAAAACCATTTTAGACTTTACTTTCCAAATTTTATTTTATATAAACCAACATTTAAAACTTTGCATAATACACAATTTAATAGTCACACCACAACTATCTTGGAACATACAATCCAAATAATCAAACATTCAACTAGTTGAATCCAACATTTAATACTTTAAATGAAAACATCCTGGCAATAATAAATCCCAAAGTGCAAGTACTGGAAATAAATGGATTATAATATCCAATAAAACAAATGAATAATGGAAAGGGAGACACGAGCCCAAATGAAATAAATAGTGCTAAGAGTGGAATCAAATGAATGAGGTCGTCTAAGCAAGAGGCCTACAACTCCCACCTAAGCTGCAGCACGTTCCTTCCAAAGGATCCTATGCAAGACGCCCCTGTGGCTGGGCACCTGTAATATATATATATATATATACAAGAGAGAAAAGAAAATGGAAACGGGTCAGAGCCCGATAGTGTAAATGATTTAAAATTTGTTTAGCAAGTATTTATAATATTTACAGGCCAATGCAACAATATATTAGTGCGGCACTCCCTTGAGAAACTCTCACCTCTCTTCTAATGTGCACGCCTATCGCACTAATCTTCCCAACGGCTCAACTTATCTTATCTTAGTATGCTCGTAAGATTTAAATTGGCGATTCAACTGTTTAAGGGTTAAATTCTATTTAATAACAGACCTCTCATTTTAACTTTATTCGCTAATAAAGTTTCTTAGTATCATATTATACTTTTCAAAATAAGTATTTCCAAATTGAAATCATTATCCATATCTTACTTACCATAAACACAGTAGGAAGTTCCAAATTTCAGAATTTAATATATATATTAAATACTTGTATAATATATATATATATATATATATATATATTCTAACAGCATCCCACATAAAAATTATGGTGCGTGCATACTCTGCTATCCAATCCCCGTATCACTCGTACTAAGGAAAATACAAGTTCGGAATCACTCTCGAACTGTATTAACACAAACAAAAACAATATTGAGGCGAATCATAGTTTCCAAGTCCAAGAGGTCAGTACATATCCTCACGTCTCTTAGGACCGTCCGACTATAGATCCAATAGCCCGTACCTAGGATTCCTATCTTCTAGGGTACGAGTCAATATCCCCCATGAAGGCCCATTTGAGATAAGACTGTCCCAGCGCGGTAACCTTAGGGATAGCAAGTTGCGTGGGCATGATTTTTACACGTATATAGTATATGCATAAACACAGTCATATAAATATACTACTTTTACCATATCAAATTTAGGTTCATCTCATAACCCATAATTATAACATTTATCCTTATTTCTCATTATTTAGTCATCACTTATAATGGTTCGTCTCTTACTTTAATTTGAGGGATTAATCCAACTCACAACGTAACACTCATGGACTCTATCCTCCCAAGTGTAGAATTTCAGTATGTACTCATCTAATTTCCAACATAACTATTTTACGTGTCTCTCCCTTTAATGCATAATTTCATCGTCCCTTATATGTAAATATCCCAAAAATGTACATCTCGTCTTACCTTAAAGGTCTCATAATTCTTAATAAGTCCTACTGGTCTCCTTTACCTTCCAAATTATTTTAATAAGGATGCCCAAATATTTCTACTCATTTAATTTGAATTTAACTATTTTCATAGGGGAAATGTGAGTCTGCCATAAGGGGTCGATCGATCGATATCGATCGATCGACACCCCTAGTTCGATCGATCGATCAAACAGGTATACGAATTCTGCAGATTACCAGTTACGGATTTCATGATCTAACCTCAATCAAATCCAAATTTTTCACACCCAAACTCCCTAAAATTTGTACAACAAATGATATAAACCCACATTATACATCTTCAACGTAAAGCATGCAATTTTTCATCAATAACCATAGATTAATAGGCCAAAACTCATATAAATCTCAAGAACCCTAGAATTTCTTTAACATGGTTCTAATCAGTCTTTTTCCAGAAATTTCTACTCCTAATTCATCATAAATTCGTGGTTAAGCCTCTACATGTGAAGGGGTTTCCAGATTATCATTTAAATCATTACTACATGCGATTTTCCTATCTCCAACATGGATTTTCTTATACCAAACTCATCCTAATCACCCTAGACTAACATGAACGATGCATTAACGAAAATAAGCAAGATAAATACTTGCCTAGAAATTTCAAAGTTCTGATTTGTGGATGAATTTGGTGTTGTCGCGTTCCCCGTCGCGCGATCTACGCGTTGGTGGTGGTGGCGGTGCAACCGGATGGATTTTGGGCCTTGGATTGCTTGGAAAGCTTTCTCCTTCCCTCTCCTATGGACGTTCTAATGTCTTGAGTCTGATAACCCTAAATGACTATTCCAAATGGCTGATATAGCCTAATAATTTTCGTGGGTTTAATTGCCCAAAAATGCAAAATGCCCAAAATGCCCTCCCGGGGGACTAAATAGGCCTAAAAATGCCCCGAGACCCAAACTAAACCCTTGGGTATACTTTTCTGACTATCTCGATCCTTCCGGACACGTTGGCGCACTCAAAACGACTATACGAGCAACTTATAATTTATTCACTTTTATTAATCAATATTTAGTCCTGACTCAAATTTCCAAAACTGTCATTTTATTCACTCGTGACATTTCATAGAACCAATATTATATTACTTTACTCATTAGTAATATTCAACAAAAAGCTTCCCATAATTACTAACTCACATCACGTTAATAATTATAAAGTGATTAATTTCTGAATTTATATTAAATTAATAACTCACATTAAATTTAATAAATCCCCAAATTAATATAGCATAAAAATACGGGGTATTACAATGAGCATATAAAGAGTACATATAAGACAAAGCTCCCAAAAAGAAGATCAAAAGAAAGCAAGGAGATTTGAAGATTTGAAAAGTTGAAGATTTTAAAGACTTATAAATTTTTAGTGTCTTTCCATTTTTGGGATCTGGGAGGGTATTAGATTTGTAAAGGATTTGTTGATAATTCAGATTTTTTATTTTGTACCGGAATAGTCATAGGGGGAGATTTGTAAGGACAATGTTTCCATCATTGCCCCTATCATCTAGGAATTGTCTATAAAGTCTAGTTTACATCGTGTATAGCATATCATGTTACGTCCATCAAGGCAATTCACGATCACACGCTCAAGAAGAAGGATTCGATTATCAAGAAACTTCAATATTCTCCACGACTTGACGAAATATCGGTATGGATTTTGTTTTGTGTTTCGTAGATTTTTTACCAAGTATTGAAATTTTTTTATAAACTAATTTTTTACAAAACGAGGCATTTTTTGAACGATTTTTCGAACTTAAAATAATTTTATTTCTATTTTTAATAGTCTCGTTCAAACGAGATTGACATATTGTTAGAACGACCTACTTATGTCGTTAGAAGGGTCGTTTGATAACCTGCATCAAACGTGCTTCGAACGAGGGCTTACTGTCTCATTTTTTTTCACCTCGTTGGAAGAGACTCACATGTCGTTTGAACAAAATCTCTATGTCGTTAGAACGACTGTTGCTTTTCGTTCGAACGAGATTGCGCTGCCTCGAATTTTGTGTCCGCCTATAAATACATATTTTCTGGATGAAATTTGTTAAGAGTTTTGATTTACGAAAACTGCAAAACAACTTCTTTAAGCCTTCATTTTTTATAGGGCAAAAACACTTTTTGATTTACATAATCTTTTCATTATACTTTTGGGAATCATCTTTGAAACCCAAAGCACTTTTATATTGAGGTTACTCATGTGAAGAAGGAGTCTTCACAGCTGACCTTGTAAAGAATGAGTCTCTACTGTTGCTCTTCTGATTCTTGCAGGAACCAATGCTAATGACTGCGATCATTGTGGGTTCTCGATGGAATTCATTGTTGAAAGAAGATTGCTATCTTTGTGGTTCTCAAGGAAATCATTGTTGTATTTATCTATTGTATTTGTGAGTTGCGATTTGCAAATTATAGTGAAATAAATTTTTTTCATTTTTTTCCCTGAAATTTTGTTTTCTTTACATGCTTGATTTGAAACATATAATTGCATGTTCTAGGGTTAATAAGATTTTTTTTGTGAGATTAACATCTAATTAAATAAGTTTACCCCGTTAGAGAATAACACACTCTTTCATCCTTAAGTATACCTAAATGAAGAGCTTCCATAAAATGCACCAAAAAAATCAGTAAAATGTCTTATTCACAAATTAATTCATATTTAACACAAGTCCCTTGAATAAGTTAGTCTCAATGTCATCACCAAAACAATCTTTATAGTACTAAACATGTGTACCACGTGCAAATTAAAGTAGAAACTAGTGTGTGTTCACAACCATGTCACCCAAACAGTCAACATATATAATGTAAACACACTAAATAAACCCATATAAAGTTATATGAAAATATATCCATGAAACCATAGCCATAAAACATCGCCATACAAAACACAACCATGTTAACATATAAATCAATATACTAAATAAACCCATATAAAGTCAACACATATGATGTAAACACAGTCATGTGCATCCCAAAATCATTATTTTGACAATTATAACCCTTTCCATCCATACCACATGTCAAATTTGACAAATAAAAAACATCATTAATAAGTTGTTCAGTTCACACACTTCGACTAATTATGTGAATGATATTTCCAAATGGGGTCCAAAATGGCAAAAAATTGCTCTTATGTTAGCAAAGGGAACTAAAATACTGATAATTGGTTCAAAATCTAACTAAAGTAAGGCTCAAATAGTGTTAACTATAAAAAAAATGATTAATACATTGCTCAATTCTCACACTTTAACAAAACAATGTGAAAAGTTCTTCCAAATGTGGCTTAAAACCACATACAATTGCCCCTACATTAGCAAAATAACTAAAATGCTGATAATTGGTTCAAAATCTAACTAAATTAAGGCTCATATATCAATAACCGTAAAGCACCTAGACTTAGCACGAATAAAAGAATAATAATCAAATGAGTAGACACTAAAAGTATTTAGCTCAATCCTCATTGTGGAGTTTTTAAACCCCCATCAAAGCTGAGTGAGTACAACCCAACAAAAGAATTGTGAAAAGGCACAATAAAAAAACTGGGAAAGAAAACATCATTAAAACAAATTTTAATGCGTCTCAAGTTTATTGAGAAAATGGAACATTGTAGGTATTATGTTCAAGTGTGAGCCATCAACTGAAAGTTGCATGTTTTAACCAAACCATTAAACCAAAATAATTTATCTCTATTACTATATTGAAATCATTCAAATCAAAAGTATTATGAAAACCAAACAATTTAATAAAAGAACCTACTACGACCTCGTATCTGCTTAAGGCTTATTTTTTTAAGAAACTAAGGTTTGAAAATCTGCAAAACATTAGAACAACATTGGGTATATAATACATGATAACATTTATAGAATTTATAAAGCCATATCAGACTTTAGGGTTTAAATATCATAAATAGTAGGGAATTCTGGGTTTGAAACAAAGAACTCATATTTGAAAGCCCATATTATATCACAATGGAGCCCTGTGATTGAATCACTATAGAGCCCTATAAACCCACAAAACTGCGATTCACAAAATTCCAAAATCGCAAAACCAAAAAACACAACAATCCAAAAAACATAAAAAACCAAAATTTGTGAATCGCGATTCATAATCGCATTTCACAAATCCTATAAAACCACAAAATCGCGATTCACAAACCTTATAAAACTAAAAAAATCGCAATTCGCAAACCGATTATACCTTCACAATGAAATTTGTGATCTCAGTTGTGTTTGCGAGGGAGGAACTGAGATAAAATGTGGGAGGGAATTTGTGGGAGGGAAATTTTTTTACACTTATTTTGGAACTAACACTTCTAAGTTTGGGTAGTAATAAAAGCACAAATTTAATAACAGGTTTGAGCACTTACAACGTTTGTAAGTACCCAATAAACACTTACAAATTAAATAATCTATTAGTGGAAAAATAACCATTACGGTGTAGTGAGGTTTTGATTTTGAAGGTAGGGATTGTAGTGTTTGTCGGAATAATAGAGAAGGCAATGTTCCTTTTTTTTCATTTTTATTTTAATAAACTCCATCACTTGGGGTGTGTTAAATGGACTTCAACTCATTTACATGGGCTAAATAAAAGTTGGGGAGATATATTAAAAAGTGGGTTTATATAAAAACACCATTTTAAGTTGTGGTTGAAATAAATATTTGGGTGATAAAAATTAAAAATAAGAGTTTGGGTGAAAGTGAGAAAAGGAAAGAACTAGGATTGCAAATAAATCAAGCTCTTCATGATCAGTTCGAGCGCATCTCACTTGTTAAGCAAATGAATCAAACTTGAACATGATTTTGAGGTGATTTAAAAAAGGGCGTTTTTATATAAACCCACATTTTCAATCTCTAAACCCCACTTTTATTAAGCCCACAATTACGTTTTTTAACTCATTTAATACACCCAAATGAAGGGTTTTGTTGAAAGAAAAAGAAAATAGACATTTCAAAAGACCCATCTTCAAATCAGAGACAATCCTATACTTTCTTTCTCCAAAATCAGGAGTATCTTACTCCATTACCCCATTGAGGCAAAGTACCTCACATACCAACACTTGCACACAAAAAATCCCTTTTGATCTCGAGAAAAAGAAAAAGAAAAAGAAAAAGAAGGAATAGGCTCACCAACTAACAAACCAACATTTTCAAGTGGTAAGTCTTCTTTCAAAGGTACCGACTGGAGAGGGTAGTGAAAATCGCAGACAACCATGACCATTCACCTCATATTTTTATCTCCAACTCAACAAAATATTACAAATTTACACACTGTTACTATTGAAAATATAGAACTCATGTCTGTTAAACACAATTTTATGCTTCCATTTTATATATATTTTCCAACCTCCATGATTTTTTACTAAATATTTAAACTTTACTAAATGGATTAAATGAGTTGAATGCTTTTTTTGAGTTCTATTGCCTTGTATAATTTTCCACCTCTCTCCAAGTTTTTAAATTCCGTGTCTAATTAGAATCCTAATTGTCTTATTATCGGGCGCTTCTAAAAGATTATTCAAGTAGAATTAAAATTGAGTAGCGGGCGCTGTATAAAGTTATATTGAGTTTATATAAAATCACCCTTAAAAAATTACAATCATTGAATTCGAGTCGCGCTTGACTTTTAAGACATTAACGAGCTTGATAAGACCTATTAAAACTTAATTTCTCGACCTCCGCTCTTGTTTGCCTATTGGTTGTTTAACAAATGATTCAACCTCCGACATAATTTCAAGTTCAAGCTTAGGTAAACTTGTCAGGGTTAGTTTGGAAAAAAAAGCGTGTTACAAATTATTGAAGGTGTGAACTCTGAAGTGAATTGTAGTATAAAAGGTTGAGGAATGCTAAAGGCACGGGCTTCAATTCACCGGATTAGCCAACCGGCTAAGGTGGCACCACTCACCCACTAATTTTAATATATGCGGTTGTTGCTTTCTACGGGAAAAAAATGAGGAATGCTTTTACAAAAAAAAAAAAAAACAGTTTTAACAAAAACAACAAAAAGAAAATTAAGGATTTTTTTTTTAGCAAAATACATTTTTTAAACTAGTTTTAACACACACAAAAATAGTTTTTAGCAAAAAAAATAGTTTGACCGAAAAATAAAAAAAGTCTTAACAAAGAAAAAAAAGTTTAAAAATGTCAACATCAATTTTTTTTTCATAAAATGACATTTGATTAAAAAAACAAAAATAATTTTTTATGCTGACTCATGATTTTTATGTATCGATTTCGACAATAGTTATTGTCGCTGGGGGAGATCCACATTCATAAGACAATAATCAATTGCAACAAGTTATGTCAGCGTGTCGCAACCGACATATGATTTGTTAGTGCCGTTGGCGCGGACCTGCATCCATTAAATGATGCGGATCCGCGCCAACGACAATAATCGATCGTTGATGTATATTTTAACGTATATTTTTTGACATATATTTTTATATAGCGTGTATTTAACATATAGATTTTAGCCCCCAAAATATATTTAACGTGTATATATAAATACACTCTAAAATCTATACATTAAATACACGTATATTTTATCAAAAAAATATGATTTAATTTAACGTATATATTTTAGGCAAAAAAAAAATAATATTTTTTAAAATCGATTTATTAGTGCCGCTGGCGCGGACCCATATCCATTAAAAGATGCGGATCCGCGCCAGCGACAATAACTGATTGTTGATGTATATTTTTTTACATATATTTATATATAGCCAACGGCACTAACCAATCTAATTGGTTTGTGTTAAAAAATAAAAAATCCATAATCGCATTATGTAGTTTTTAATTGGTTTGTGTTAAGCTAAAAAAAAATGATTTCGTGTCTTGTCTTGTTGTATTTTAACATATTATAATTTTAACATATATTTTTTACATATATTTATATGTAGCGTGTATTTATATTTTTTGATTGGATTGTTTTTTTTAACTTGAAAGTTATATTTTGCAAAAAAAAAAAAAATCTATAAGGGCAAAACATCATCTAATGGATGTGAGTTCGCGCCAACGGCACTAATCACATCAATTTTTTTGCCAATTAAAAAACTGTACGAGTTTTTAAAAGCTATTTTATAAAAAAACATTCTTACATTGCTTTCTATAAATATATATAAAAACTAGGAAAATAGTAGTTTTTAAAAAAATTATAAAAAAAGCAATTTCGTGTCTTGTCTTGTTGTATTTTAAGACGATGTATAAATTCATAAATATATAAATATATGTCAAAAAATGATTTCGTGTCTTGTCTTGTTGTATTTTAATACATATAATTTTAATATATATATTTTTATATATATCTATATATAGCTTGTAATTATGTTTTTAGTAAGTCTGATATTTTTTTAATTTGAAAGTTATATTTAAAAAGAAAAAAATATTTATAGGATGAATTGATTATGAATGAAAATAATGGTTATTTTTTTTGCTTATCAAACAAATTGGGTGGGGCTGCAAACTCAGCTGGCCAGGCCAGGCGGGGCATAAATCCGGCGGTACCAAAAGCATTTGTCATGAAGGGTTAGGGTGGGTGCGAAGAAGATATATTGCAGCGTTTTGTGAGTGGAGACCGGAGACTCGCATCTGGTAATCTAATCTCACAAATCTCTACAACTGATGGATCCCATTAAGAAGCGAAAGCTGGAGGAGAAGCCCGAGTCCGACACGGATCCCAAACTGACCAGCGACGACATACGCAAAATGATGGAACCCTTGACTCAAGACCAACTCCTCGACATCCTTGAAAGCGCCGCCCTGAAACACGTGGACGTTCTGGACTCCGTCCGATCGATCGCGGACCACGACCCCTCCCAACGCAAGCTCTTCATACGCGGCCTCGGTTGGGACACCACATCCGAACACCTCCGCACCCTCTTCTCCACATTCGGAGAACTGATAGAAGCCATCGTGATCCTCGACAAAGCCACTGCTAAAAGCAAAGGCTTCGGTTTCATTACTTTCAAACACATCGACGGAGCCATGTTGGCGTTAAAGGAGCCTAGTAAAATAATAGACGGCCGTGTTACTGTAACCCAGCTCGCCTCCGCGGGAACAACAGCTGCAAATCCCCAGCAGGTTGATGTGTCTACGAGAAAAATATATGTTGCGAATGTGCCGCATGATATGCCGGCGGAGAGGCTGTTGGCTCACTTTGGGTTCTATGGGGAAATTGAAGAGGGTCCATTAGGGTTTGATAAGACTACTGGCAAGTCTAAAGGGTTTGCTCTTTTTGTGTATAAGACTAGTGACGGTGCTAGGGCGTCTTTGGTTGATCCCATTAAGACGATTGATGGGCACCCATTGAATTGTAAGCTGGCCATTAATGGCATTGGCAACAGAGACAAACCAGGGATGCCAGCACCGCTTCTTCAAACTGGGGCTCCGCTCAATCCGCCACCAAGTTCGGTTCCCGGGCCCCAGTACCATCCTGCTGGGGTTTCGCCTTATGCTGGGTTTTCAGGTGTGCGTGTGCCACCACAGGGACCGTCGCCTTTAACGCATCATCCCATGAATTTGTCTGCCCCTTTGGGAAGTGGTGGGTATGGTTCTGGGATGGCTGGTCCTTATGGTTTGACTGGCTATGGTGGTGGAGGTGTGTATGGCGGTGTTGCAGGTGGATTGGTTGGTGCTGGTCGTGGTTCTTCGCTTTATGGCTTGGTCCCACCAAGCGCCGTTGGATTGCCTTCTGGAGGTTATCCCGAGGGTCTTCATTATAGCTTATCCGGGTTTCAACCCCAACACCACCAGATGGCGGCTGCATTACCGGTACCTAGAGGTCCCCCAGCAGGAATATACCAGGGCATGCCTCATTATTTCCGAGGTAGATTCTTTATTCCTTTTTATTCTTTGGTTCTCCATATAATTATATGCATTCATTTTTTCATGTTTATCTGATTGTACTATGGTTCTTTGCCAAGGTATTTACGATTTTTTGGCTGTGTTTGCTGTTGAGTGCTGTCCTTTCTTTTTATAGATTATGTAATTTTAGGACTTAAAATAATATTGATTATGGATATAGGACAACAAACATTTCGGTTTTATTTTTAGTCCCTATTTTCAAATTAAAGGGACACGTGGCATGCTGTGATTGGTTAACATTTTATGAATATGGGTTCGCGCCAGCGGCTTTATTCAAAAATAGGGACTAAAACCATAAATAAATGTTTGTTGTCCTATTTCCAAAATACATATTACAATAGGTCCTAAATTTATAAAGCCCCTTCTTTTTATGGGTATTTGTTCTTTATATTGTGATAGACATTGTATTTGACTGTTTGTTCTTTTTGTTGGTTCATAAAGCTGTTCCTATTCTTGGGTATGGCTGTTTATTTTTTTCTCTTGTAGAACGTGTGAAATTGTTTAAATTTTAGTGTTAGGTCATCGAGTTTCTTGTTGATTTCTGCTGTGTATAGTTGTTGGTGGTGATTCCTCGTGTCGTGATTCAGATTTTTCATTATTGCAAAGTATAGCCTCATTGTTCTCAATTGCATTATTTATTACATGACCGTGTTCTACTGTTGCAGTTGGTATTTATATTTATGCAGTTAATTGATACATAATAATGATTATGGTTGCAAAAATGTGAATATGAATTACTGTATGTTACTTGTGCAGCATTTCAAAGGTGCCTTTTTCTGTTTACGGGGAAATGTCTTTGCTGTTTGGGGGTTCCTCTGTTTTTTCCCTCTTTAAAAGCTATCAATTAAATCTTGTAATTATACACAAGTCCGTGAATATAGTTTATTAGTTAATTATTCAAGAAACTATATTTGATAACATGCTTTTTAATACAGTATAATTGATAACATGACTAGTTCGACACTTGACACATGGTTAATGTCTGGCCGAGATTGATATTTCGTACTTAATTGATGTAAACTACACGTCAATGGCTAAAAGAACTACACCAAACCCTAACTTTAGAGAGAGAATCAAAAGATTTCTATTATTCAAAATGGAGTGTCCTCAAATGAAGACTACATGGGGTATTTAAAGGGTAGGAATAGCTTAGGCTCCAAGCTAACACCCTAATTACAAAAATGCCATTACTACTCATTCCCTCTTAATAACAAAGTAAAAGAAAGAAAAATACAATAACAAAAAAAAAAGATAATAAAAATGACAAATAATCCTTAAAAAGGCCTATTTCTATACTCTCCCCGGCTTCGAAAAGCTCGTCCTCGAGCGTAGGAGGTGAACGGTAAGAAAGCAAGGCATCCACCAAAGGGTTCAACACTATGAAGAAGAGCCGTACTCGAAAACGCTCCTTGTACTGGCTTGCAATAAATCCACGGAGAATATGAATACAATCCAAATATGGCCGACCAACAAAATCGCGGCCTGAGATTCTCATGATGAACCTCCTTAATGCCAGGCCGCGAAAAATTTCCTCCGAGCGGATATCAAAAGCTATCATAAATGGATCCACATACTCACCACCTCATTCTCGGGAGAGATAAATATTGATCAACGCTCATCAAAATCGTCATCCCCATGCCCAAAGATTGGGAAGAAGTCACTCAAATAAAATGTTTTCGACTCGCGAAAGTGCGTGCGATTCACCCAAACATCCTCGATAAAAATTTAAAAAAAATCCCCAATACACAACTCAATTTCGTCGTTTCTTTTTTCCTTGCAATCAATCGGCTTGGGAAGGGACTTTTTATCGTTGATTTGACCCAATTGGGTGTATGAATGAGGGAGAATGATTGGGTGGAGCAACCAATATTGGAATAACCACCGGTAATCTTTAATTGAGCCGCGGGAGTTAATCGGGATGGAAACGTAATTTTTTTTATGTTTGGGGTTTGAAAATTGGGTGGTGGGTTGGGGGTGGTGGTGTAAGAATTTTGTAGGTTTGGAGGTTAGGGTTTGTAAATTGTGGATTGGAGTGTAAAATGGTAGGTGAAACCCTAGAAGTGGGTTGTCTTAAATCTTGAATGAAGGGTTTATGGAATGAATTTGGATTTTGGGGGAAATTAGGGTTCAAGATTTGGGTTTTCGGGGTGGTGGGTTTTATGGTGGAGGGTTTGGTGTAGAGGGTGGGGTGGGATAGGGTAGGGTAGGGGTTGGGTAGGGATTTCTAGGGTTAGGGTTGGTATAGATTTGTTGTTGTGATTGTACCCACTCTCCCATTTATTTTTGATTCTCCTCGTATAGTTGTTCAGATCTCCTTGGAGCCATTGATTGTAGCGTACGATTTTGATAACAAAAACACACCGATACACCAACACCAATGTGGAGCGACATCCGCTCTGATACCAATTTGACGTAAATTACACGTCAATGGCCAAAAACTAAACAAACACCAACTTCTAAAGAGAGAAACTAAGAATTTCTTATATTCAAGATCAAAGTTTAGCGGTGAGGGTGGTGATGGTGGATGCCTTTTAGCGGTGATGGGATTTAGGGTTTCCATTCACCTGATTCTCATTTGGACATTTATTAATCTAAAGATTGAAGGGTTGTCGGAGTTGGAATCAAAACTCAATACCCACTTCATGCACTACGACGAACACCAAGAGCAAATACAACTCTGGTACCAATTTGACGTAAAGTACACGTCAATGGCTAAAAGAAATACACTAAACCCCAACTTTAGAGAGAGAATCAAAAGATTTCTTATATTCAAAATGGAGAGTGTCCTCAAATGAAGGCTACATGGGGCATTTAAAGGGTAGCTTAGGCTCCAAGCTAACACCCTAATTACAAAAATGCCATTAATACTCCTTCCCCTTAAATAATAAAGCAAAAGAAAGAAACATACAATAGCAGAATTAAAGAAATAAAAATGACAATTAATCTCTAAAAAGAGCCTATTTCCATCATCAATAGTTTGCAATATTTTTTTTATTGAATATTATTTATATTTAGAAGGTTAGGATATGATGTGATCTTATTATAATGCTTACAATCTATTTGATATAACTCATTATATTACTTCCTCATAATTGTGGACAAATGATGTGAACGTGCATCAGAAACAATCACTCACAAATCCTTAATAGAATCAACTCTCAATTATCATTCACCCCTTAAATTGAAGGGACAAATGCCCTTATTTATAGTAAAGGCTAACACTAATTCTTGGTAAACAAGGATTGTACTAAAGAATACAAAGATGAACTAGTTAACTACTAAACAATATATCCTATTTAGAACCCTAAAATTCAGTAATAAAATGAAGGGTTATATTGATAAAACACTGATAGTAAGATATTTGACTTAACCCTAATTTTTGCAAATAATTAGGCATCATACCAATTTCAGCTAAATCGATGCCTATGTCATGCAATTCAACTACGACAGACACGTTTCATGGAAAACTACACATTGAATGTAAATCGACACTTTTTTTCTTGCTTTTCAACAATTTGATGACATTGGTGTGATGCCTTTTTATTTGCAAAAAGTGGGGTTCAATCAAATATTATATCATCAAACTAGTGTTTTGTCGAAATGACCCTAAAAAACATATTTTTACTAAAGATTCGGCCATCCCATGGAAACATAACTCACCTCCTCCTTGATGGAGCTCGACCACGATCTTTAAGATCCTATATCTGTCACGACGTCCAATGTCGTGTGGTAAGGCTTCATGGTGTACATCCTCTTCACAAGTTGGAGCTTCAATCTTGGTTCCATCAGCTAGCAAAGCATATTATTCTTTGGCAAGTTTGTGTACTCTAATTGTCGCTGTCTTTGCTTAATGAAACGAAAGCAATTAAAATCAACCTTCTCTACTGCTGGGGCTGCTAGAGGCTTTCCGGTAGTAGTAGTTGCCTTGATTTTTTTTTAAAAACTTTGACGACGGACTCGAGGGTTTGATGCAATGTTTCAATCTGGCTAAGTTTGAGTTTGATTTGAATCGGAAGTGGCAATTATCGGAGGAGCCTTGCAATTTTTTTTGAACACTCTCCCGAAGTTGAGCGGGAGGGCACAACCTTTTTACTCTCCCGAAGCTTTGCTACCTTACATTCTCGAATTGTTTTGAATAATCTAGCACCGTCATCTTCCCTTATAAACAGTGGCGGACCCAGGATATCCGGTCAGGGGGTGCGATTTTTTTTTACTAAGGTTGGGGTTCGAGGGCGGGAGCCCCCGAGGCGAATTTTTTTGGGGTCATTTTTATTTTTTTGCAATTTTTTAACCCTAAAAAATGTTGATATATATATTCACCCATTTTTTTGCTCCCACTTTATTTGCACTTTTTCAAAATACTTCAACAAAATATTACCATAAATTTGAAATAACAATTAAAAAATTTGAACTCGTTAAAAAAATTACACATTCATAAACATAGCTGAGGTAAATATTTATAAACTAAAAAAAATTGAACTAATAAAGTCTGTATTCTCTTCAACCTCACTCAAGATGATACAAACAGAAGAAAAAAACAAACATAACATAAGATGATACAAACATAATAAAAGCTGAAGTTAAAATAGTTGCTGTGCTGAACTGAAAAAACAAAAAACAAAAAACAAGTTTACCTCCGGCTCTGCTAGTAGCGGTTCACGGGAGACACGGGCGGTGGATTAAGGTCCTCTGCTGCAGCAGGCAGCAAACAGAACAGGGGCGGGGCGGAAAAGGCGGATCAGTGAGGTTGAGTGGGGTTGAAGAGAACAGGGGTGGGGCGGCAAAAACAGAACAGGGGAGGGAGAGAGCGGCTGAGTGAGGTTGAAGAGGAGATTTTAGTTTAGGTTAAAATGTAAAAAAAAAACGCGTGCGTGTTTTGTGTAGCAGATGGAACGGGTGCAGTAGAGAATGAACTAATTATATTTGTGCCCCAAATATTAAATACCTTATATTATGGAACATTATACAAAGGTCCAAAAAATAGCTTATACCCGGGAAAAAAATCCGAAAAATCGAGGTGGGCGGCCGCCCACCCTCGGGACCACCTAGGTCCGCCCCTGCATATAAAACTCTCGATTCCCCTTGTAAAGATCTTTTTGTAAGTGTCGAGATGAACAACGGACTTCATTTCTTGCTTCATCTCCGATCATGACGGAATTGGCTGTTGGTTGGGCAATTCCATCTCTACCTCAAGGTCATTCCACCACACCCTTGCACAAGCTTCTTACTTGGTCGCCATTAGCATATGAGCCCCGAAATGTTGTAGTTGAAAGCCTTTTCACTGCATCAATCCAATTCCACAAAGGCATGCATAGTTATTTGTCCATTAAATGAGGGGCACCCACCCGATTTTTGTCGTGCATTGACTTCTTAGAATCTTCAACAAAAGGTTCATGTTGCTACCCTTGTTGGGCATATGCTTCATCAAACTTCTCTTGATGGCCTTCCTCAACCTTTACAATGCCTAAATCACAATGCTTTCGGCTTGTAATAGCAAGTGCAGGCTGCTGTGCTGTCTTATTTGGCACATTCAACGGATGTTTCTTTCACTGGAAACAATATTTGAGCATTCAGTGATTTCATTGCCCCTTTCCTTGCACCTGAAACAAACACCTCAACTAATGGAAATACAAAGGTTGTCATTACCATACCTCTTTCCGTGGTGTAAAACATCCCGGTGAACATCCATTTGACAATTGTCGTTGTAAAGAGAATGATGGTCGAGAGAAATGTCATGGTTTTCTTTCGCAAATTGTCCGAACCATTCCCTACGGACTCGACCATTTCCAAATGAATTAGTCGCAAGTGTTGAATCAATTAGACTGTCAATGTTCTTAATCTCAATCACTGTCGCGGTGGTCACTAGGTGTAGATACAATTAAAGATCTTTCCTTCCTTGCGCACTTGACATATATTTAAGGTGGGAGACCTTGAATTATGATGTCCGTGTGAAGGGTTCACCATTGTTTCCCTCGAGCCTTCAACCCACGCGCCTCACATGCCGCAATCTTGGTGTCGAAGACTTGCACTAGGGTGGGGACACCTTGCCGCCCCCCTCATTGACGATAAAACATTGCCACTGATTGAAACACTCCCATTCACCGTCTCGCCTGCCTATCCAAAGACATGGGTGGCCCCTGGATTGTCCGTCACGTTTTTTTCCATGAATGTTGCTACGGGGAGCAATTCCCTTGATGGTTGTTAGGTTCACTGTGTGTCCTCTGCCCATGACCGAATCGTTGGTGTGGGCTGCTATCGGTTCACCTAGGATCTCCTTGACTGTGGTGCTAAAGAACTGCTTGGGCCGTAGTCTCCTGAGGGAGTGAAGGGAGAACATGGTTCGTTTGTGTTATTGGATTACTTGGGTAACATTCTTGCAGTTGTGACACACTTGCTACGAAATTTAGGAGCGAATGTTGCTCTGATAATAATGTGGTTTAAATACACAGCCAAATCCCATCATTTATAGGAAAAGCTAACACTAATCCTTAGTGAAGGTAGAGTCTGCTCAAGGAAATGAAGATAAACTTGGTAACCGTTGAACCATATCCTACCTAAACAAGTCCATTAAATTCAACTCAACAAAGCCTTTTCCCAATTATTTGAGGTCGGTTACATGAATCCTATTTTTTCATTTCATTTTGTCCAGTGTAATATCTTCGGTTAAACCACATGACATCATGTCCTTTTTTATAATATCCCACCAAGTCAATTTAGGCCTACTTCTACTCCTTGTGTTACCATCAATACTAATTAAATCACTCTTCCTTATAGGAGCATCCATTGCTCAACGCTTGACGTGTCCAAACCATCTAAGTCGATTTTCGCTCAATTTATCTTCAATAGGAGCTACTTTTACCGTTTCACGAATTTGTTCATTTTTAATTTTATCCTTTCGAGTTTTACCACAAATCTATCTTAGCATTCGCATCTCTACCACACTCATTTTCTGCACATTTTGTTTCTTGGTTGCCCAATCCCATATAACAATGCGGGTCCAATGGCCGTCCTATAAAATTTTCCTTTTTAACTTCAAAGGTATACGCCTATCACACAAAACGCCGATAGCACTTTTCTTCTTAACACAACCTGCTCTAATCCTATGAGTAACATCATCACTAATATCTCCATCTTTTTGGATAATCGATCCTAAATAACGAAAATGATCATTCTTAGGTATCTCCCGACTCTCCAATTTCACCACATCTCCATTTGTCCTCCTATTACTACTAAAATTGCACTCCATATATTCTGTTTTAGTTTTGCTTATTTTAAATCCTCTTGTTTCTAAAGTTTCTCTCCACAATTCCAACCTAGCATTAATCTCCGTCTTAGTCTCATCTACTAAAATAATATCATCTGCAAACAGCATACACCATGGCACCTCATCTTGTATTTGTCCAGTCAACTCATCCATAACAAGAGCAAAGAGATAAGGACTTAATGCTGAACCTTGGTGTAAACCTATCGTAATTGAAAATTCATTACTTTCTCCGGCTGCTGATGTTCTTACTGTAGTCATCGCACCATCATACATATCCTTGATCACATCAATATATCTGCAAGCCACTCCTCTTTTATGTAGAACCCACCATATTATATCTCTAGGTATCCTATCATACGCCCTCTACAAATCTATAAAAATCATAGAAAATATATTGCTTCCATTGTTAAGAACTATATTAATAAATAGATTGCTTCCATTGTTGACCTCCCAGCC
Organism: Sambucus nigra; assembly: GCA_949130495.1. Classification (NCBI taxonomy): domain Eukaryota; kingdom Viridiplantae; phylum Streptophyta; class Magnoliopsida; order Dipsacales; family Adoxaceae; genus Sambucus; species Sambucus nigra. Next base: position 215,905,044 of record OX422213.1, read on the forward strand.
ATAATCCCATAATCCCAAATTGATTCTCAGATACTGTTGTCTTCAATCTCAATCTATATTCAATCACTCTCTCCCAAAGTTTCATTGTATGACTCATTAACTTAATACCACGATAATTTGAACAACTTTGCATGTCCCCTTTATTTTTATAAATAGGTACTAAAACACTTTTTCTCCATTCATCGGGAATCCTATTAGTCATTAAAATTCTATTAAATAATTTTGTAAGCCATGATACTCCATCCTCTCCTAAGCACTTCCAAACCTCAATAGGGATACCATCTGGTCCTAAAGCCTTCCCTGTTATCATCTTTTTTTAGAGCAATCCTGACCTCTGTTCCCCTAATTCTGCGGAAAAATATATTTTCTCAAGTCTCCCTAAGTTCCTCTATATATAATCTACTTCCATTATCTCCATTTAATAACCTCTCAAAGTAGTTTTTCCATCTTTCCATAATTTCATCATCTTTGACTAGGACTTTTGAATCATCACTTTTGATACACTTGACGTTATTAAAATCTTTTTGTTTTCTTGCCCCTAAGTTTAGCAAGCTTATAAATACTTTTTCCCCATCTTATGTTCCTAATTTTGTATAAAGATCATCATACGCTTTTAACTTAGCATCTCTTACCACTTTCTTAACTTTCTTTTTAGCCCATTTATATTTCTCAAAATTTTCTTCATTTCTATTTGTTTGCCATGTTTAAAGCACTCCCTTTTAATTCTTACTATCTTTTGTACTTTTTCATTTCACCACCAAGTTTCTTTAGACTGTGACCCTTGCCTTTTGATTCTCCAAGAATTTCTTTTGATATTCTCCTAATGCATATGGCTATCTTATTCCACATTAAATTCAAAAATAAAAAAGAAATATATTTTCTCTTTAAAGGTTTCAGCTTAGCCCATGGGTGCTGCCCATGGGGCAGCCGCACTATCATACATATTTCAAATATAGTTCTTAACACCAATTTATTACATGTATTAAATATATTTCTTTGCATGTTTTGTACAACTTGAGGCCTACTTTGGTTAGGTGTTGTCTCAACTTACGCTCATGCTCTGGCCTAGGTAATTGTGGCTTGAGTCTCGTCAAAAGTTCAAAACAAAACAAATACAAATTCTAGATAGAGAATCAAAGAATGTCTTATATTAAAAAATAGAGAAGTGTCCTCAAATGAGGAGTACATGGTGCAAATAATTCCCTAAATGACTAAAAAGGACTATCATTAATAAAAATTAGTCTTCTAAAAGCCACGCCTAGGCTCTGCCTAGGCGCGCCTAGGCTTGAGGCTTGGGAGAAACGCCTCGTCTTAAGCCTTTTACGCCTTATTCTTGGTAAAAGGCTTAAGCCGCACTTTTTTTTAAAACAAAAACGCTTTAGTGAAACGATATCGCCTTTTAAAGATTTTTTTTAAAAATCGGATCAATATCTCATTCAAAACAATCAAAAGACAAATGGTATCCCAAACCTCTCTACCTCTCGTCCAAAAAACGCACTTTTTTTCTTTTTTTATTTCTTAGTATTTAAAAAAATAGTATTTTAGTTTGCATATATTCAGACATATTTTAAGGTATGTACCATTTTAGTATTTTTAATAACCTTGTTATAGTTAAAAATGTTAAAATATATAAAAAATGGCCTGAACGCCTTTTTACGACTTGCTTGGAAACCAATTAAAGGAAAGAAAAGAACTAAAATAAAAAGGAAAACTAATAAGAAAATTTAAAATGACAAATAAGCCCTAATAAGAACCCATTTCCATCAGCCTCGCTCTCATATAGATTCTGACTTTGTTAGAGGAAAAAAATAATGAATTTGTCTGGTTTGACATATGTCTACCAAGAGTATCCTTAATGAACTGTATATATAAATAAAGACATTGGTAAGTTATATTTGGATGCCAAGACAGAAAAAACGATGTTAACAGAAGGGGTAAGACTATGAATGCCATAAAGTCAACAGTTGGGACATGTTTTAAAAGTAGATAAAGGGGAATCCATCTCAGGCTAAACTTCATGGCTCGCTTGAGCATATACATATTATTTGTTTTTCAAACTTTCGTTCGGTACATTTTTTTTTTTCTGTTTGAGAACTATTCTCACAAAGTATACCATGTTCCCTGCTTTCTTGTTTTTATATTTGAGAGAGAATGCCCTTGCAATGGGTTTATTTGAAAGTTTGCCATATGTATCAAATTTGATCAAGTATGCATTTTTGGATTACCTATTAGGAGTGCTCTCATATAACTTATGCTTTTTGATACATGAGCATTTGGTACTCTATTTTGTATATACTTTTTAATGAATGTGTGTGATCTTGCTTCCAGAAAAAATGTTTTATCTTATAATTATTTCTTGTATTATGTTTGCTGTATCATGCTAAATGAAATTATTATTATAATAAGTGCGAATCAATTTTATATTCTTCAATTGTATAATAGGTACTCACGCATCCCTCACCCTTAGACAGTTGTTTACGGCAGTTTTAATATATTGCATGTTGACTGGTTTTGTTTATGAAATCTACGTTGAGGTCTTGTAATTGGGTGCATTGGATTGTCATAAATGACAATTGGCAGTGTTTGTTTTCATATTATTGGGTGGTGATAATTTTGGTTGCTAGTGTGAATTTTAAGTTAATTTTGAAATCTGTGTTATCATTATATGCGTGTGATGTAAACCAAATGCATCGGAGAATACCAAAAGAAAACTCGCTCAATAAAAGTAAACAACTCAATGTTATTCAACACATAGCAAATGAGGATTGCAAGGGTATACACGGTCCCAGAGTGCTTGGGTACATAGTTGTTTAAGGCGCAAGGCGAGGCGCGCGCCTGATCGTAGCAAGGCGCACGCCTGATCGTAGCAAGGCGCACTTTTATAAAAAATCTAAAAAAACATGTTTTATATTTATTACATATATAGTACTGTTATTATATCATACCATAACTAATAAATTAGATATACATCTTTGATTTAATGCCTAATCCAAGATGTAAAGATAAAATTGTAATTGATTACGGAACAAGGCTCACCAAGGTGCCAAGGGTTAATCGTCCATATATTTAAATATAAAACTTATTAAGATGATTTATGGTCAAAATAAATTATATAAAAAAAAACTTAACATATAAAAACTATATTAATATAACAATAAACTTGAGAATATCAAACAAGTGCAAGCCTTAAAATAAATAAAAAGACAACAACCGTCAATAAGTACGAGTCTGATAACAAAACTAAAGCACCAACAGACGAGGGTAAAAAATCAGTCAATCAATTCAATTTTCAAAAAGAAATATGGCGTCATTTTGCCCACTCTTTTCTAAGCATAAAAAGAGGCATAAAAAATTCATGTAAAGGGAAGAAATATTTTTTTTCCCCAAATTTCTTCGCAACACACAAAATAGATCATCAAAAAGGAAAAAGCGAAAAGCAGAAAAATAACAGAAAAGTGAAAGAAAAAAGATGAGCAGAACCGTAAATTACGAAATGAAAAAGAGCGAAAGAAAAATAGCATGAAGAAGAAATAAAATAGACCTAAAGAGGACAAGGAAGCAAAGAAGGAAAAAAAACAAAATATCAGAGAAAAAGAGATTTAAACAAATATATTTTTTTAGAATAAGACAACTTTAACCATGCGTGCCTAGGCGTGTGCCTCGCGCCTTTTTGTGCCTCGATCCCCTAGGCGCGCGCCTCTTTGAAGTCACCTCGCCTAAGGTTAGGCAAGGCGCTATAGGTGCGCCTTGCGCGTAGGCATGCCTTTGACAACTATGCTTGGATACACAAGCCAAGGGTTCTTGGAGACCAAGCAACCCTAATAACAAAAGAACCAAAATAAGCCCTATCTAATCCTCGATTATTCTTTTATTGTACTGGCGTTCAATATTTTACAATTAAAAAATGGTTCTCATTGTATGCACCAATGCTCCATCGTTTCCTTCATCATGTTCTTTGCCTTTTGACGATTTAGGAATGTATTTGGTGTGGGGATCAGAGGGTCATGCATATAGCCTAATTGATTGTAAATTCTAAATTTTGAAGTATTTCTGATCTAACACTATCTTAACGGATTGTGTTTTTTTAAAACAAACATCTCTCTTTCTCTCTCTCCCGGTTCTTTGGTCTCGTAGTCACACCAATAAGTAATTCATTTGTCAACATTCACATATTAGATAGTTAACCTTTTTTGTTTTTAACAAATTAATAATTTTTTAAAACTTTAAACTTGTTGAAATCTGAACTCTCTGGGTTTGTGGTTACTTCCTCTTATTACCACCTACCTTGATATATAGCTTGGGGGTTGTAGGAGGACATAGGCTAAATAAGCATTATGTCCTCTAAGAGGCGGAGGTTAAGCTTCGTGTCCCTTAGTATTTAGTTGTAATCTTTAACGTGTCATCTTCTCCAGCAACCAAATGCAACCTGTCAATATGAGTTTCATGCACAGTACCTTTGTATAATAAGTTTTTGGTTTTATACTTGGGATTCCTGGTGGATTTAGCTTTAAGAGAGAAATGTAGAAGCTTCTCAGATTTTCCCCCCCTTTCCCCACTCGTGGATGTACAAGGTATTATAGCCTTGTAAGTTTGGTTATGACGCCTAACCCTTTCTCCATGTCTATTTTGTATGTTTCAATCTTTGTTGCATGCATGAATGCATGTATCTTTCTTAATTTAGTGATTGCTAGTTTGTTTGGAGGGGTAAGAACCTTGCATTTTCGTATTGAATGAGCAACTGTAACTTTTTTGAAGGTATTTCTGCATGTAGTATGGAGGTTTTTGAGTTAAATTGTTCTTAGTGCTTCACGTAATACTTGCTTTTCAATTTGTTTGTTTTGATTTTTGAGTTCAATTGTTCTTAGTGCTTCACTTAACACTTGCTTTTCAATTGGTTGTTTTCATGTTGGATTTGAAAATATATTTTATTTTATTTTTTTATACATTACCCTTATTTATAGTATGAAATTTGAGATTCTCCCTTTTATCATAACTGTTTTGACCTGACCGCTATTTTCTAGCATCTTCCAACCTCTATTACAGCTGATTTAATAATTTTACTTAACTTTTACAGACTTTTAAAAAAATGTCCTTGAATTAATAAAAGAGCTCATTTTAGTATAAAAATACCCCTTCAACATGCTTGAATTGTATGGTGCAGGTTTAACATGTGCCCTTAGGACACGCTTTCAAGTTTCAATGCTCATTTTGATATAATTACAACAAAGTTCCTTCGTTTGACAGAGTAGCTAGTCAATTGTTAGCCAGTGCTTAAATTCTTACATATTAAATGACCGTTGTAAATGGAGAATAGTATTATTGATGGCCAGCCAACTGAAGCACATTTTTTTTAATAAATATTGAAAAGGTAAAATTCCCTCTCTATTGATGCATATTATATGTATAAATATTTTTTTTTAACATATGCTTATTGGGTCCGTTTTCTATTAGTTGTTTTTGCTGAGCATGAACCAGTTACATGTGCTTTGTTATTTCCTTTGTTGATTGTTTGATTCAATAGCGTGAGTTCGTGGAATGATGGATTTGAGTGAATGGATATTTGATTCAGGTGTATGAGAGCTTTTTGGATGCTGTTGCTTTTTGTGGTTCTGGTGATTTCATGAGTGCAGACATTTTGAAATCTGGCTTGATGATTTTGATTAGCTGCTTACTTTGGCCTCTTCTCTTCTTCGCTTCGTCTGTGCCTTTGAGATGTGATTACTTTCTGATTGATGTAGTTAAAAGAGTATTAGACGAGTTTCTGTACTCATTAACAGGATTTGGTGTGCCATCTGTGCTTTTCTGAATTTATTTAAATAAAATTATTGTTATTACTTGGGTGTTTGACTGCAATTTGCTCTTATATCTGGTAATGTGTTTGGTTCCATTTTCTGCTTATTGCATTGTACCGGTTTGTTTTTCTTCCAATTAAATGGTTGGTTTGTCTCGTACACTTATGAGAGATGGGCTCATGTTTTGAGTTTTGGACAATAAGCTCAAGTATGTTTTGTATAAAGAATATGTGAATATGTTTTTTATCTATCATGTCTTTGGATGTATGTTTTTTGTAACGCTTTTAAGGATTTTTATGTCGATTTTTGAGGATTAATGAGGCTTTTTGAGTATGCACAATTCTTTTTGAGTTTTTATGACGCTTTTGTTGGGTCTAAGTTGTATTATTATAAACTTTGCCACCCAAAGTGTAATACGTACCAAAAAAATGTTGGCCAAATGCCAAATCACCCTTTATGTATTTCAGATTATGCGCACATCTCTCTCTCGCTCTCCCCCCCCCCCCCCCCCCCCCCCCCCCCCCCCCTCTCTCTCTCTCTATATATATATATATGTGAGAGCAACTTAAGGGACTCCCCATGTGGGATTTTTTTTATAAGAATCCAAAACTTGAAATGTTTAAAACCGAGACAAAAAAATAAAAAAATTTATTTTTTTAAAAAACATCCCGCATTGGGGGTTTCCGTAAGTAATCCTGTATTGGAGCCCCCTCATATATAAAGAGAGAGATCATCTACAAAAAAATGTCTTCAAAAAATTCAATTCAAAAGTGTGTAAGATGAGGTGAGATGCAGAAAAATTGATGAATATGTGCATTTTTGGCCGTTGGAACTCTTGAGGATCATCTCACCCACTTTTGGATTGAATTATGTTATTGAATATTTTTGTAGATCCTCAAGTAATTCAATATTTTCTATTTTAAAAAAATGGTCCGCACGAGGTCCGCACTGTCTCATGTCCACCACCTGATACGGCTTGATGTATTTTTATATCTGCATGGACATACTCAGAGCTATATTTATCACCAACTAATTAAGAGCTCTTGCGCTCAATAGATGTTATTTTGGCTGTGCAATTCTGAATAGATGTGTGCGCGCGCGCTCGTGTATGTATGAACCGTGTGTCTATGACTTTGAAAAGTGTGAGATCTGTAATTAATATTATTGTTTTCTTTTTCTGTATTATATTTATTGTTATATATACCTAAAATCTGTGTAATGCAAGGCTCTGTTTAGTTGTATTTCTTGTCAATTCATTGCTCAGGGATATCTTAGCTGTTGGCCATTTGATATGTTATTGACTATCTCCGTTCCGCTTATGAGTTCATCCTGCCCACTTCCTCTTGCTTTTATCTTTTGAAAAACCCTAGATGTGAAATAATTCCCAAGTAGTTCTGTTTTTTTTCTTCTTCTCTAAATTAAAGAAGACGAGAGCTTTATTCATAATTGTCTGGACTCTGTTAGGTGTTTTGGGTCTTGGAATGCCTATTAGGTGCTCTTTTGATTTTTAATTTTGGTGCATTTTGGAATCTCAAAATGTTAAATTCACATAAAAGTCTTATTCCATTTATGCTGTAGATATATGGCTGAAAACTGTAGCAGCCATCCAGCCTGCATTCGTGCCTGATATGGGCATGCCAGATTCATGGTAGAAAGAGGTCTGGGCCGGGTGAGCCTTTATTATAGTTTAGTTTATATACTTTTAAAAAAAAAAATTATTTAGCGTACTGCATACTGTTCTCAGTTCTGTATATACTTCTTTTATTTATTATTAGCATCACGGCATTTTTCAAATATAAAAAAATAATCGCAAATAATTAAAAAAATCTAATTAACATATAATGGTGTAATCTTAATCTTGGGGTGCGTTTTGGATATAGAATTCCTTTTCTTATTTGAGTTCTTTTGTTCTTTTGAGGTAAATTGCCAGCGGCTTTTGTTCGAAGGTGAGAATGATTTTTGAAATGCAATTTTTGTAGTGGTTCCCGGGCTCTCGTTACAAGCTCCTTGTTAAAGGTAGTCAGTTTAACGCTATATGACCAAAAAAACATTTAACGCTAAATAGGAACTACATTGTTGGGTCTTTGGGTTAGTGGTGAAATGAATAACCCTGAACTTGGCATTGTGTCAGTTGATATTAGAGATCATCCTGTTAATATTGAGTTCTATATATATAATATTATGTATAAGATCAATTACCCGAGGTGTTGTTGAGAACGTACTCATAATCATGTACTTTTGAAGTGTATATGCATGCGTACTCTTTGGTTCATTTTTCTCATATTATGTCGCCTGGTAGGTGCGCCGTTTGAGGAGCCGCCGCCCTAAATTTTTCTTTGATTGACCTCCAATTTTTAAGAGATCCGTTAGTTGTCCTAATGACAGTGGATAGTGTCTTTCGGGCATGTAAGATCACTGACCATGAATAAACGGTCAAAATTTGGATCATGAATAACAATCAAAATTTGGTAATTATAGACTTGTTAAATTTTTTTGGGTCCAATCTCCTATATACTATTTTGAGGGGCCAATCCCCAAACGGTTAAATCTGTCGGGTATCAACACCCAGATAACCTTTTATTATTTTTTTATGGCTTTGCTTGATTCCAAGGTTCTAAAAGGCGCGAGGCGTGGTCGAGGCGTAGAGGTCAAGCCTCAAGCCTTAGGAGCCTAGGCGTAAAAAGGCATTTTTCATTTTTTTATTATTTTAATTATTCCAAAGCTAGTAATATAATAAAATGGTACATAACTTGAATTTTGAAAATATATCCATATGTTTGGTAGCCATCTTTTTCATATTCATGCTCCATAACCATTATTTGTCAACTAATCCTTTGTTTTTTTTAAAAAAAGTGTGCCTTAAGCCTTTTACCAAGAATAAGGCGTAATAAGGCGTAGGCGATGCGTTTTCCTCAAGCCTCAAGCCTAGGCGGGTCTTTTAGAACAAAGCTTGATTCTTTTTCTTCAAAAAGTTTTAGGGTGCAACTGAGCCGATTTTATTAAGGAGTTTTAGAATTTGTCATGTTTGGTTAGTTTATTTATTTTTCGAGTGGATCTGAAATTATGCGCTAGGGGATTATATAGTAATTCGTGAGCTTTCTCGATTACTCTCTTTGAAAGTAATAAAAGTGTGATATGCAGGGAATAGAATAATTTTTTTCATGTTATGGTTGAAAATTATGAAAACATTTCCTCATCCTTTCTTGTAATTTATTATTATTATTATTATTATTATTATTATTATTATTATTATTATTATTATTATTATTATTCTGAAGTGAGCTCAATTTAGCTTAATCTCCTTGGGATTGGCTGAGGAGGTATCATTTATTCAACCATTATAGGCTAATTTAGTACTCCCTTCCCAAATTAATAGTTTGAAAGTCAAACATGAATTTATTCTGCTAAAAGTGTTGAGTAATTTCAATGCAATACATTCACTTAGATCATTGTTGATGACTTAAATTTCTAATGTCACCTTATTTATATACTATTTTTCTGAAAGATGATTATCAATTTGAGACACTATAAAATAAAGCATACTATTAGTTAGGAATTGAGTATATATATATTAGTTAGGAATGGAGTATATATATATATACTCCATTCCTAACTAATAGTATGCTTTATTTTATATGGGTCTTGATAACATGTGCCCTAAGGGCAAACATTAAGATCTCAAAAATAGTAGGGACATAGTTCCGACATACATTTAATAGGGAACAAATATTCACGTGGAGCTCAAATACTTACTATTTTGAGGCTCAAAACATGTGCCCTAAAGGCACAAGCAATCATTTTCATATATATATATATATATATAAGCTATTTATTCAACTGTAAGGTGCTTCCACATGACCATATTGACGCAGCTGGTGGCCCGACAATCAGAGGTTCTGGTAGTTTTAAGTTGGTGGCCGATTATGAAGTTTACAGCCACGACCAACCGCTTTCCAAATGCCCATAGCGTTCCACGATCTTGCTACTAATAGATCTTAGAAGTAACCTTGAGAGTTTAATCATACGTAATGTAAATGTAATGCTTTTTTTTTTTTTTTTCCCCTTGTAGAAAATGGACGTAACTATTGACAATATCAATATGTACTACTTTTTAAATTTCTGTTCAATGTTTAAATTTAAGAAAGTTTATTCACCTGAGAAAAAAAAAGAATTTAGTTTTTGTGGCATCATTGATAAATCATGTGATCCATGGCCGTTGATGATATTGCCCATATAATAATTACTGCAGATCTGTTCATGAGGGCATATGTTTTTGACAAAGTATGTGATCAATGTTGACCGGTGCAGGGGAATGGCATGTTCAACAGGACACGTGAGATAAGTCAAATTTTATGGGACTTGGTGCTTAGCAATTAAGAAAAATGTTGTACCTCAACTGTAGGTACAATCATTTAATACACTTGCGATACAAACTTGGTACTTATAACTATACAAACTCGGTATTTATAACTTGGCTCGTTTTTTTCTTCTCCTTTTCCCTAGAAAACCACCAAAGCATTTATTATTTATGAACATTGTGATACTCCTCTCCCAAATTAGTAGTCTTGCCCGCATCAAGGGTAAATTTAGTCGGATGAGTACCTACAGCATATTTCATTCAAAAACTTCGTCATAACAACAAATACGAATAAGTTGTGAAACCTTTTGAGTGATAGCGAAGCGGTATGATTAATGAGTAAGTAGGGCTATGATTCCCAGAGAATTTCAGAATGAGCTTTTCATTAACGAGTAAGTAGGGCTATGATTCACGCACACAAACAACAACAACAACAAAACGTCTGTCTTTCAAAAGCCAATATTAATTTGAGAAGGAGAGTATAAAAGCCGATATGTTAAAAACAAAAATGTTAATAGTAATGAACACTAGAGTGAGCTTTTCTAAAGAGGTTTTGGATTTTTAATTTTTTTCCAGATTTATAATATACACTAGGGAGTTTCAGATTATATATATATATATATATATATATATATATATAGAGAGAGAGAGAGAGAGAGAGAGAGAGAGAGAGAGAGAGTAATTTTAAGAATTTCTAAATATATTTTTTTGTAATTTTCATGTTCGTAAAATTTTTTACTAGTATTTTCCAGATTTTTGAAATAGTTTTTTTCGTATTTTCCTAATTTTGTAATATTTTTACTATAATTTTTAGATTTTAAAAAAATCTTTCTGTTAGGATGAAAACGCCTTTATGTGCAATGCATATGATCCATTTCGGTTAAAAAAAAGTATAGTGTTAGTGTTAGGGAGTTATTTGAAAGTTTAGGGGATTAAATTTAGATATTAAAACCTCGAATGGTGAAGTGAAAATAAGGATAAAGTTCAACATGAGAATGGGTAATTAACCTAATAATGTGATGACATATTCAAATTAATGTAGCATTGGGCCTAAGAATAGTGAGTGGGCTTACAAATTGGGCTTAATCAATTGGACTTCGGTTTATTCAAGCTCAATCTGAATTGAATTATGTGTTCTCAAGTTCGAGCTGAGTCTGAAGTAAAAATAAAGCCCTAGTTCAAGCTTGACTTACATTTTATTACGGGATTTGGGTAGACCCAAACTTGATTTCGGTGCGTAGAATATTTTAAAAAATTGTTGCATTAAATGCCTAAATACTTATAAAAATAAAATAAAGAAAAACAATAAAATAAAAACATTTACAACAAACATTATACATGTAAAAGTTTTGATATAAACGAATATAACAAACAAATAATTATTTAGATCTCTTTAAATCTATTGTAACACATTACATTTCGAATTCATTTGCATATCACCTATGTTGACAATTTTTTTTTAAATAGGGATTTTTTTTTGCCTTTTTTTTGCTATTTAAATATTTCTCGGAATCTCTAAAAAATTTGCTCAAAATGATTTTTTTTTGCTATTTTAACAATATTGGTCAAAATATGTCAGTTTTTAGGTTCCTTAAATGCTAACAAATATTGACCGATTCTTTTAAAATAGCATAATTTGGAGATAATTTTTTGAGGGGTCCCCTAATATGTTGTCGAGAACCATGCTCGGATACCAACTATGACACTTCGTAATTTTACTAATTAGATTGATCAAATCTATTGATTAAATATTAGAGTGTATTCAAAACAGTTTCAGTATTATCCTTAGCATTAATGAAAAAAACAATATATATATATATATATATATATATATATATATATATATATATATATATATATATATATATATATATAATGCAACAAGAGTACGATATGAAAATTCTGAAAGTTAAATAACTGATAGGATAGACATCACCACCATCTACTATATAGAAATAAACCATAATATGTCAATACATAAAATCTCATAACTCACATCGTAAATAAAACCTCCACAAGTTAAGCAACTAGAAATCAACCTCCACAAGTGAAAGTATGTACGAGAACAAATTCTAGCACCTCTCAATACATAATACAGAAGTACACAAAAATGATGCATACACCTTGTTAGTGGTGATGAATCTGAAAGAGGATCCGATGCAACAAGAATTGAAAAGCTACGCCGGATAGTCATGAGCACCTTAAAGGGGGGGGGGGGGGATTCAACAATAATGGTCATGCCATCGTAAGCTAACATAGCTACCACACACATTGGCAATTATGCAAATAAATAATAATTCTACAGTTTATAAGTTTTATCTCACCATGCAAACTGTGCCTTATAATGTTTTAACTAAATAAATTTTAACCTTTAAATAAAGTATTAGTAACAACCATGAAGGTACATAACACTCCACTCGTTTGCAATAATGTATAAATCATGACATAAATAAATCCCAATCATAAACAAAATCTAATCTTGCATTATCCACCCCAAACACCATCAATAAGGTCATCTTAATCTTGTTTGTTCCCAGTCCCTTGGAGGTCACCAAGCCTAACGATACAAAATTCAACCTTATCTACCCAAACATATCCATCATAAATAACTTAACAATAGTGGTCCCGTGCGTAGGGTTAATAATAGAATACATCTCCATCATAAACAACATAACAATAGTGCCCCATGTATAGGGTTAATGATTGAAGAGTAATATTTCTCCACTCCCGATATAATTTCACAATTTAAAGTCATACGTCGCTAATGTATTTCAACGTCTTTTATTTTCAATTTTTCTAGTTCTTTTTAAATATTTTACTGCCTTAAAAGGGAAGGGGCGAGGCATAAATTCTACAGTAAGTATAAAAGGAAAAGATGTCTTATCTATATTAGTCTTTCCTCATATAATTTAATCTACTATTCATCTTAAGTAATTATATTTTGGGGATATTACGCCTTATTCATAAAGTTCACTTTGTACAAACAAGGCCATAAATCTAAATGATAGAGGTGTGATATCAAATTCATCATAACATGGATATCCAATTAATTCAATTAAATACGCAAGTGAAAAAAAAACATTACTAAGTAGGGAATTCATGTGTTGGGAATTCTACATAATCGTATGCATCTCAATTGACATTTTATATGGGGATAATACTAATTTAATTAAATTCCAAAATTCACTAATATTATTATTTGGGACATCTCATTACTAAAGTGAGCATGGAAGTGTACCATTAGGATTTACATGTAATGCTATCAAAGTTATAATTACCACTAATTATCAATTTGTTAAATTACCTATATTATCAATTCATCAGTTTCTCAATTTATAAAATTTATAAATTTGTCAATTTTCTAATTATCAAAATTTTCAGGATTTAAAGTAACAATTATGAGATTATAAAACCATTTGATTGAGGTAGAATTTGGTATTTAGAAACATAAAGAGGATTAGTAGAATGTTAACTTGTCTCTTGAAGAAATTCACAAAATAAAAATAAGAATTGTAGAGAGAGAATGTGTAGAAGAATCCCCTTTGGAAAATCTCCTCAATTAGTGTAAAGAAAGTTACAAAAGTGTAGAAGAAATACCTCTTGAAAAGTAGTTGAACTGGCCTCCCAAAAGTTCTTTAAAAATTGTTCCAAAGCTGTCTGAAAAATTCTTCCATGAAAGTATAATTTTTGGCTAGAATGAAATCCCAACCTAATGCCTGCAGAGAAGCATCGGTGTAAACCAAGAACTCTACCATACTCTTAGGCAAGGAAAGAATGGGTGCATAAGTCATTTTCTCATTGAGAGTGGCCTTTTGACACTTCTTCTTCCAAAAGAATGGCACACCCTTCTTCGTCAACTCAATCATCGGCCCTGCTATCTTCGAGAAATCACAGATATGTCACACCCCGCCTATTTTAATCACGGGTGATCTCTCATTTATTTAAATAATCAGGAATCTCATTTCGATAATTTTTAGCATCACTGTCGAAAACCTTTTTAATTTACTAACCACCTATGTTAAATTAAGCCAGTGTCAATTTTAACTTTCATTAACGTAACCACATACGGAAAAATAGAATTATAATAACTCATCCACAACAAATATAAGAGTCTGAATCATCACACAGTAAATCGATAAATAATGAACATCGAATAAATCATCGTTCCAAAAATAGAATCCAAACCATAAGTCTACAAAAATAAAACTGAATCCAAGTATATCATCTGGTAAATAAAACTAAAAGTATATCAACTGAAAGGGGAAACATGTCCAAATGAAGTAATGAATCAAAGTCATAATCTAGGAATCAATAACTGAAGTGTTTGCACAAAGTCCTGCAAGCCTCCAAAAATGCTGCAGCTACGCATTCCTGGAATGAGTCCTCAAACTTGGCGTTCCTGTGGCTGCATGCCTAAAATATTTTGAAAAATATTTTTGACACGGGTCAGAACCCAAAACCTTTTGAAAAATATTTAGCAAATAATTAAGATGCAATAATTAAATATGCATTAACACTTTTCATATTTAAGCGGGTGTTGCACTCTCTTGAGATATTACTCACCCCTCAACTATTGTGCACACCTAACGCTTACCTCCTAACCCATCTAGTTATACTACCCCACTTAACTAGACCCGTTACAAATCCTTCTGTCTTCCTACTCTATCCCGAGTACTTCTTCCCTTTGATTCATAAGTTATTTTGCTTATTAACTTACTTAGTCAATTCCACTTTAATTGGTTATATGACATTCACACTAGTTCTATTAGTAATGCATTCACACTTTATATATTTACCATGTATATAATTATCTACTCTATTATATACGTATAATTATACTACAACAATCACACATATGTCACGTATAATAACCATCCTCCTGAGTTATAACTCACTGGATGCTTGTATCTACAATGCTATCATATCCCAAGTATACTCACTCTAATCCGGTTACCATAAGTCGGTTAACTCACGCCGAAATAGGTAAATAAATAGCAAATGTAGTGGAGGCGGTCATATTCCCCCGAGAGTGAGACCGAATCATACATAAAACGTCTCACCTCGAAAATAAGTCACACAATAAAATACCAGGGGATATGACGTAGGGACTATACTCTCCCTGCATTCACTAGCCAGGGGATTCACCCACATCGCACAACCTCCGATGATAGCACTAGAGGGGTATGTTTTCACATAAAAGTTATGCACACCAATATTTATAAAGTACCCCCCATATATATATATATATATATATATATATATATATATATATATATATATATATATAAATTCGGCTAACCCATGCCTAACACCTGTAGCACTAGACCATAATCCTCGAGTTTATTTCATGACTCTTAATTTATTTAATTTCACACCCATTAAATATTTAACTTAGCTTCACCTTGCTAAAATATCCGGATTCATCTAATCGGCCCGTATTTAAATATTCATGAATTTCTTTCACATTATTTGTTTCTTAGGTTACTCACCATTTCTCACTTTTCTAAACCCAAATACATTCACCCCTAATCATTAGGTAATAGGCCCCCTCTTTATTTTTGACTAAGTAAATAATCCTAGAACAACCCAAAGAAATTAGGGCCTAAAAATAAAAATAGCAAACCTGTCTGGAAACCGGCATTATCGATCGATCGATCGATGCTACTCCGAGATCCCTTCTTTCGCAATCATTTTCTTCCATTTTTGTTCACTCAAACCTCCATGGATTCTTCCCAAATCTCACCCCAAGCACACCCAATGTTTATTACACATCTAAATGGGTTCTAATCACGATTTAAACAATTAATCGTCACCGATGTCTATTAAGATCCATTATTTCACGAATTGGGTTTTCTCAAATTCATTCAATCCTCTCATTCAATTCGATTCTACAATCCAAATTAAATGAAATTAACTCCTAGGTTTTGACTATAAATCAGATTCCAACACCATTAGATAGCATCTCATCATTAATTGAACATTTATTCTACACATAAATGCCCAAATCATTAAAAACCCATTTTCATGTGACAACCCTCCCCCAAAACGGATTTGTGAACACGAGTTTTTGCAATATAAATCAGAAGAAAATTAATTACTTGCCGTTTTAGGTCCGTAGGGTCTGATTACGCATTGTAGAAGATGAATTGATGAAAGCACACCCAATTCTTCTTTGAATTTGGCTCATAAAGCTCTTCTATTTTCTTCCTTTTCTATTCTCTCAATTTACAGGGTTTAGAATATAAACCGTGTCTGCCTCAAACTCTTAAACCTAGGATTTTAATCCCGAATCCCCAAATTATGCTGACGGGCCAAGCCCAATTGACCCGAATACCCTCGTGTGGGCTCGGCTATATCTAAAAAGGTCTTAGGACTCAACTATTATGCCCGGGTACACAATTTTGACTATGTCGACACTTCCGGAACCAACCGTGACCTCAAAATCGCCACTCGAGTTACTCTACAATAATTTTCTATCTCAACTTTATATAGTCTACACGCGAGTCCCGGTTGAGATATAATATAGTCACGACGATATCACTCGCTATGACATAAAATGATTATTTGCTACTCACTTAGTGAATTTATTCCATATATATTAATCTTTATCTCTCCCGAATAATATTTTAATTAACACATAATATTTAATTCAATTAAATTACGTCACACGTGTAATTTGAAATAACCGAATTAATTAAATTTTAAATACTCAGAAATACGGAGTGTTACATACTTCCCCCCTTACAAAGAAATTTCGTCCTCAAAATTGGGATATACCTGCGGTGAATAACTCTGGATACTGATCATGCATGTCATTCTCCCGCTCCCACGTCGACTCGTCAACATTGTGGTGTGCCCCCATTGAACTCGAACAAAGGGTAACACCTTAGACCTCAACTTACACTCACTACGATCAAGTATCGCCACCGGTCTCTTTTCGTACGAGATATCTGGATGCAAGTCTATCTCCTCTAATAGAACATGCCACTCTCGCTCCTTTGGTACCTCTTCAGCAATGACCCGTGGAACACATCGTGAATCCGCTGTAAGTGATCCGGTAGTCCCAAAATATATGCCACTGGTCCCACCCTCTCGATAATCGAAAACAGTCCCACATATCTCGACGCTAGCTTACCTTTCTTACTGAACCTCATAACCCCCTTCACAGGATACCCCCATACCAAAACCTGGTCACCAACCTCTAGCTCTATGTACCTCCTATCTGCATCGACATAGCTCTTCTGCTTGCCCTGAGCTATACGGATGCGTCCTCGAATAAACTCAATCTTGGTAGTAGTGTCCTGAATCATCTCTGGAACCAATAGTTTATCGTCGCCTACCTCTAACCAGCAAGCGGGAGAATAGAAAGACCGTCCATATAGTGCCTCAAATGGTTCCATGCCGATAGTGAACTGGTCGGAGTTGTTATACGCAAACTCCACTAATGGAAGATACTGATCATATCCTCCATTGAAGTCAAGTACGCACATCCTCTAACATTTGATTAACTCACTCCGTCTGTCCATCTATATGTGAGTGATATGCTGTACTCAAACATAAATCCGTGCCCATAGCCTCCTGAAAACTCTGCCAGAAGTGGTACACACAAATCTTGTCCTGATCCGACACAATATTAATCGAAACTCCGTGCAGCCTCACTACCTCAGCAATAAACAACTGCGCATACTGTCTCGTCTCAAAATCCATACGAACCGGTAGAAAATGGTCCACCTTAGTCAACCGATCTACTATCACCCAGATGGAGTCATGACCTCGCTACGATATCGGTAACCCGATAATGAAATCTATGGAGATACTCTCCCACTTTCACACTGGAATCTTTAGTGACTACAACATCCCGTCGGTCTTTGGTGGTCTACCTTCACTAGCTGGAAGGTGGCACACTTCGAGACAAACTTTGCTATGTTCCGCTTCATCCCTGACCATCAATACTGACTACGCATATCTTGCTACATCTTATCCACACTGAGATGTACCACAAACCTCAACCCGTGAGACTCTGACATCAATGCATGTCTCAAATTCACATCCGTTGAAACCACGAGTCTCCCATTGAAGCATAAGCCCCCCTCAGAACTAATCGAATAAAACTCCCCCCATCAGTTAACAACTAGCGAACTCTGTCGTGACAATATTGATCCCCTGCCTGTGCTTTCACCACACTCATGAGAATCTCGGGCGTGACAACCAATACGGACATACAAGCTCTGATAATCTCGTCGTCGTGTCGAAGTTCTCTCCATTTCGCCTTCCAAACCTCTGCTATCTCCCCAACAGGCCATCGACTTGACGCGTCTGTGACCATATTAGCCTTCCCAAGATTATATTGAATATCAAACTGGTAATCCTTCACAAACTCTAATAATCTTGTCTGCCTCATATTTAGATCTTTTTGTGTGAATAAATACTAAAGTGATTTATGGTCCGTGAACAAGGTAAACTACTCCCCCAAAAGATAATGCCTCCAAATCCTCAAGGCAAACACAACCGCTGCTAATTCCAAGTCATGCGTGGGGTAATTCCTCTCGTGGGGCTTAATCTTGAGAGATGCATAAGTTATAGCCCTCTCCTCCCGCTGTAGTACACCCTAAGTCCCTATAAGCATGCATATGTATAAACGCGATATTCCACTCCTACCCTAGGCAATACAAGGACATGTGCTGAGGTCAATTTGTCCTTTAGCTCATCGAAAGCTAACTGACAATGGTTATTCCAAACAAACAACACTCTTTTGTGAGCCAGGTTCGTCAACAGACCCGCAATATTCGAGAACCCTATGATGAATGGACGATAGCACCCGACTAACCCTAAGAAGCTGCGAACCTCGGTTGGTGTCGTGGGCTGTCCCCACTCCCTCACCGTCGGTACCTTACTCGGATCAACAACAATACCCCTATCAGACACAATGTGGCCCAAAAACTGCACCCCCCAAAGTCAAAATCCACACTTTTCGAATGTGGCGTACAAATGGTGATCCCATAACGTCTGTAGGACCATCTGCAAATGCTCGGCCTGCTCATCCTCAGAACGAGAGTAAACCAGAATATCGTCGATGAACACGATCACGAACTGGTTAAGGAACTCTCTGAAAATCCGGTTCATAAGATCCATAAACATCGCTGGCACATTGGTGATCCCAAATGGCATCATCCTAAACTCGTATGACCCATACGGTGTCAAAAAAGTAGTCTTAGGAACGTCCTCCTCTCTAACGCGCAACTAATAATATCCCGACCTCAAATCTATCTTGGAGGAATAAGCTTCTCCCATCAGCTGGTCGAATAGGTCATCGATCCGAGGCAGCGAATACTTATTCCGGATCGTGATCTTGTTCAAATCCCCGTAATCGATACATAGCCGAAGCAATCCATCCCTCTTCTTGATGAACAACACTGGCGTACCCCACGGTGATGTACTCCGTCTAATGAAACCCTGCCCCAGAAGCTGCTGAATCTGCTCCCTCAACTCCCGCATCTCTGAAGGGTCCATGCGATAAGGCGCTCGGGCGATCGGCCTCGCACCTGGCGCTAGGTCAATAATAAACTCAATTTCCCGGCTAGATGGGAACCCGGGTATATCCTGGACACATTCTCAAACTCCCTCACCACTGGAATCGAGTCTAAAGAGACAACCACCTCCTGTGAGGTCTCCTCCTTTATGTAATACAGATGTGTGCTCGACCCTCCCTCAGGAAGAGGCATCTCCATTAGAAACATCCCCTGCCCTGGCACAGCTAACACAATGGTCCTCCCAAAACAATCCACCATCGCCCGATATCCAGCTAACCAATCCATACCCAAAATAACGTCGTAACCCTCCATATCTAACACTCGAAGGTCGACGGCTAAACATAATCTTCCCACATCAATACCCACGCCCTTACAGATTGAGTATATAAGCGACCCATTACCCAAAGGTAACTCTACACACATAATGAGACTACCGACTATCTCTAATAAATCGATCGCACATGCAAATCTGGTGGCTATAAATGAGTGTGATGCCCTTATATCAAATAAAATCCTATCCTCAAGTCCATGAATAGAAAACGTACCTTCTACTGTAGGTGGCACCTATGGGTCCTGCTGTATGATTGCATCTCGGACATTATAGAGACGTTCGTACTGTAACTGCCCTTGCTGCGGTGGTGCTGGTGCTGCCGGGGGTAACTGTGCCTTCTGCTGTGGTCCCCTATCCCTCTATGGATACTCTCTTTTCATATAACCCGTATACCCGCACACAAAGCAACGCCCTAGAAAGTCCCCCACCTCTTGCCCTATCGAGACTGTCCCTACTGTTGGCCCTGGTGGCCTCGACCCTGTTGTCCTCCCCCATTGTTCCGTTAGCCTTGGAGGCCCTGAGGAACATGCTACTTCTACTGCTGAGGACCCTTTTGGCCTTACCTAAAGCCTCCCTCGGGTCAGTAACCGCTAGATCCAAACCTCTTGGCCGAATCCTCCTACTCGGAATCCTGCCCCTGTTTTCTACCTGACTACTGCTGCGGTGCTCCACTAGCACCATTCTCACCTCCCTTGCTCGGCTGGCTAGGCTCACTCCCTCTCTTGTTTCCTTTCAGATGAAAGCGATGATCATGAAAATGCAGAAGTACGGCATTGACGACATCAGTATAAGTACTTAATGCAGGGTTACCTATCAAGTATTATCTGATCCTCCAGGCTAGCCCATCCATAAACCTCAGTTTCTTCTTTTCTTCACTATTCACCTCGTCGGGCAGAAAATTAGCCAAACGTGTGAACTACTTCTCATACTCAGCTACGGAATGGTCGCCCTGAACCACCTCATTAAACCTCTTCCGCATCTTTGTCTCAAGGGTTGGTGAAAAGTACTTGCAGTCAAACCGTAACCAGAACTCAGTAATAGGCATAGTATCCCTCTCCTCGGCAGTGGTAACAGACTCCCACCACTGTAAAGATGCCCCAACAAGTCTAAAAGTGGGCAACATCTACTTCTGCACGTCGTTACACTCAACCATGTGCAGGTGGTGCCGAATATCCTTCTTCCACTGGCAAACCAAGATCACGTCAGAACTACCCTAAAACTTCGGTGGGTGGCCCTTTTGAAACGCCTCCCTCACTCTCTGCCAATCTGATGGCCCCGGGTGGGCCTGGACAACGGGTGCCACTAGCTGCTGTGGTGGCTGGGCCTGGGGAAAGTGGAGTGCCATGGCAGTCATAGCGGCGTTAACTACCTGTGCCATGATAGCGGCCACCTCTACTGCCATAACTATCCCTTGCCGTGCTTGTGGATCTTGCTGAGCCTCTCTCTCATCGGCTCTCGCCGCTGCCCTCACCGATCGTCCTCTCCTGGGTAGCATCTGAAATCAGATCGAATTGTATGAGTTCACAGTTAATATAGATATAATAGCAAAAAAATGTAATCTTTAATACATGATCATGAACGCAACAATCCTAATAATGAGGCTCTATATTAAAGAACGCTACGCTGAAATCGTAGTAAGCCGCATAGATCATATGGACACTAGGACCTAATGCTCTGATACCATCTGTGACACCCCATTTATTTTAATTACGGGTGATCGGTCCTTTATAAAAATAAACAGGAATCTCATTTGGATCATTCTTAGTATCACTGTCGAAAACCTTTTTAATTTACTAACCCTCTAAGTTAAATTAAGTCGGTGTCAATTTTATCATTCATTAACGTAACCACAAACAGAGAAATATAAATATAATAACTCATCCACAATAAATATAAGAGCCTGAATCATCACACAATAAATCAATAAATAATGAAATACCATATAAACCATCGGTTCCATAAATAGAATCCAAACCATAAGTGTACAGAAATAAAACTGAATCCAAGTACATCGTCTGGTAAATAAAACTAAAAGTATATCAATTGAAAGGGGCAACATGCCCAAATGAAGTACTGAATCAAAGTTCTAATCTAGGAATGAATAACTCAAGCGTCTACACAAAGTCCTACAAGCCTTCACAAATGCTGCAGCTACGCATCCCTGGAATGAGTCCTCAAGCTTGGCGTCCCTGTGGTTGGACACCTAAAATATTTTTGAAAATATTTTTAACACGGGTCCAAAACCTTTTGAAAAATAGTTAGCAAGTAATTAACATGCAACGATTAAATATGAATTAAAACTTTTCATATTTAAGAGGGTGTCACACTCTATTCAGATATTACTCATCCCTCAACTATTGTGTACACCTAACGCTTACCTCCTAACCCATCTAGTTATACTGCCCCACTTAACTAGACTTGTTATAAATCCTTTTGTCTCCCTACTCTATCCCGAGTACTTCCTCCCTTTGATTCATAAGTTATTTTACTCATTAACTTACTTAATCAATTCCACTTTAATTATAATCAAACATGTCTGGATACAGGCATCATCGATAGATCGATGAAATCTATCGATCGATCTATGCAGCTTTGGAAAACCCTTCTTCCCCATTCGTTTTCCTCCATTTTTGTTCACCCAAACCTCCATGGATTCTTCCCATATCTCACCTCAAGCATACCCAAGTTTATTACACATCTAAATGGGTTCTAATCACGATTTAAACTATTAATCATCACTGATTTCTATTAAGATCCATTATTTCATAAATTGGGCTTTCTCAAATTCATTCAATCCTCTCAGTCAATTCGATTCTACAATCCAAATTAAACGAAATTGACTATTGGGTTTCGACTATAAATCATATTCCACCTACATTAGATAGTATTTCATCGTTAATTGAACATTTATTCTACACATAATGCCCAAATCATCAAAAACCCATTTTCATGTGACAACCCTTCGCAAAAATGAATTTGTCTATACCTACCATGATATGAACATAAGTTTTTGCAATTTAAATCAGAAGCAAGTTAATTACTTGTCTTTCTAGTTTCGTCGGGTCTGATTACGTGTTTTAGAAGATGATTTGACGATAGCACACCCAACTCCTCTTTGAATTTGATGAATGGAATCCTTCTCAAGGAATTGCTTAATCTGATCTTTAAGCTCCCTCATCTCCAAAGGGGCCATATGATATTATGATCTAGCTATCAACTTCATGCCCGGTGCCAAGAATGTCACAAAGTCAATCTCCCTACTCGATGGTAAACCTATAATCTCATCGAATACATCGGTGAAATTCTGAATTACTTGAATAATATCCAGGTACACCATGATCTCCTCCCGAGTTTCCTCATCAATAAAATACAAGTGGGTATTAGTTCCACCCTCACGTATAGGCATAGCTGCCAAATATGTATCCTATCCCAGTATAGCAAATATAATCACCCTACCTACATAGTCAATCTGAGCCCCATATATATACAACCAATCCATCCCCCAAACCACATCGTATGTGTGGGTATTTACAACCAATAAATTAGCTACAAACGTAGCCTACCAATAACAATGCCTACCTCATCACAAGTTGCGATAATAATAGTGGATACATCTAATGGAGTAGCTATGGATAATATCCTAAAGCAAGGAGTCGAAATTATCCCCAATAAACCCACGAAGTGTCGAGCAATGAAAGAGTGCATAGTACCCGTTTCGAATAAAACCCTGGATAAAGTGCCATGAATAGAGAACATACTATGGAATGCCTGGATAAGTTCCCGATCATACTTAGGTCTCACCTAATAGACCTTGCCATGCTGTAACTGCGGCTGAGGTGCTACGACTTCTACTGGAATTACCGTGGGTGCTAACTTTCTCGGGGCTGGGAGAACTGGCACTGACTCCTGCCTCGGCTGTTGTTGATGATAATTGGGTCTTAAGCCCTACTACCACTGGACCTAACCTACTTTTCGATCACTTCTATATACTGACTTAGTCTTGGGCCCACATTCCTAGCCCCCTTTCCTAAACTTCCTCTTACATTCGATATGTTATTTACAAAGCGTAGGCATAACATCCACTATTTGTGTGTACGTAGTGTATGACTGGTTCGTCATTAGAATACATCGTATAGGGTAAATGAGACCCTTCACTAAACACTTGATTATCTTCTTTTTCTTATTTAATTTCTTCGAAGAAACCAATCACTACACCAAAATGGGAGATTTGCGAGTACTGTTAGCAGTCACAATTGACCTTTATAACTGCTATTTATCGTCATAATTTAGGGGGTGATAAAAGCAAAATAGTAACTCCTAACAGCAGTCACAAAATTTTATAACCCCTACGGAGTTATGACTGGTGACCCCAATTTGTAACTGCTATTTGTAACTTCTCTCAGCAGTTAGGAATATTAGATTCGTAACTGCTGACAGCAGTCACGAATATTAGATTCGTAACTACTCACAATAGTTACTAATGTTATATTTGTAGCTGCTAACAGCAGTTACGAATCTTATATTTGTGACTGCTGTTAGCAGTTACAAAATTGATAGTAGTGACAAATTTGTGACTTCCATTAGCGGTTACAAAATTGAATTTGTTAAATGTAGTAAAAGCTATTACAAATATCTTTATATTTTCAGAAAATGATGAAATAATGAAAGTAAAATAAATATCATGATAACAAGTCTAAAAATTTTGACAACATTTCATTTATATTTCTCATATTCCAAATATCCAGTACACATAAAATTTGTTTAAACTTAATTTAATATCAAACAACCCCTTTGTGGGCGCCAAGTACAAAATTAACGTAGAATAAAAAATAAACTAAAAAAAATAACGACACAACACTTTGATGACATGAAATGTCATGAACATGTAACAAATCATTCTAAATCTAGACCAGGAGTCACCATGCAATGGATACGCTTCATGAAGTCTAGGTATATCAGCTGTGGGGGGTATTGATGCGATGACATCCTCCCTCGTGTACTCGGAGTATGCCTGTTGAGCAAGTTCAATGGACTCAAATTTTGTGAATACGATGCCTCAGTATCCATTGACTTGTGCTTGTGTTGCTTGCCACGAAGTGTAAACACTTGAATTTAGACCTTTGAATACTACGTCTGCCGGGTATGCCATGTGTATGCCTGCAAATAATAAGATGAAATTAGCAACCAGGCAGGGTATGTGTGCCTTATAGAGAGGGAGGTAGGGAAGGTTTAGTAACAAGGATATACGATAATACAAATGCTTAAGATAGTTAGGTAGTAAATTTAGGAACTCTTTACCTATTTCAGTAATCTTTCGAATCTGAGTCATACATGTAATTAATTCAACTAATAATACAAATACTTAGTGTGTGTAAATCAGGGAAGAATTGAGGAAAATCCAAGCCCACTACACTCCTGACTCAAATTCATTAACCCATCTGAAGAATTATTGCATTATAGAACTTAGCTAGAAAGTTGGGAGGAAACTAAAGTCAAACAATCATTATGCAATTTCAATTAAATTCAAAAATTGGATTTAATCCTGGTAAAAAGTTTAAGCAAAATTCATGGTTTAAAATCAGGATTACGCATATATATATATTTATCATGTGGTAAGTTCTGCAATATACTAGATGATTTTTTACTAGAAACTTGACCCGACCTTTGATGGTTGTGGTAGTAAGTATAAACTTTCTTATTCTGGGGTATCGAATCAATTGGGGAAGGTGATAGATTTACAGCAGCCAGAAATTAAAGAGCCTCAGTCCTGTGGTGATAAGGATAACCAAATGGAGGAGCCTGTAAAGTCTAGTGCTCAAACCCAAGTTAGAATAAACCAAGAGCAGCAAAAGGAAAACATTAGGTTTCATTAGGTTTCAAATGATAAAATGTTGATTTTCAAACATTGGGTTTCAAATGATAAAACATTAGGTTTCAAATGTTGATTTTTAAGCCATCAATGTTGAAGATGAAGCTTTAATTAATAATGAAAGAAACAACCTCCAAATAAAGAGGAAATTAATATTGAAAAAGGTGAAATCCTAACCCAATTAAAGAAGAATGAGATCCTAAAAACATATCTCCTTAACCATCAAGATAAAAATCTCTACATAATATTCAATTCATAACCACTTCAATTCTACAAGAGCCACTTCAATTCTAAACTATGAAAAAAATCTCTGATGGGATTCCCAAAGGAATATGAAGACCAATCAGGCCAGCTGATCAACAAGGGTAAGAGTTACTTCTACACAATATCTAAAGCTATTCCCCAATTAATTACTTCTATTTATATTATCAATGGCTTCAGGTATTGTAAAGCTCCCATAAAATACTTGGTGGTCCCTCTTTTCAAAGTCAAAACCAAAGCCATCTACTTTTATATGATCTCTAGTAAAACCCCTACCTTCCAACCTGCTGACCTTGCATGATCCACAACAAACACTAGATCACTATCTGATGCAAGTACAACTTTGTCAAACTTCGAGTATCTGGACTCGAGAACATGAAAAATAATCAAGTCAATCAAGAGATAATTGTCAAATTTGGATGCAGAAAATATACAAACATTAAGTCTCTGTTTGGATTAAAGGCGGTGAGAGAAAAGGAGAAACAGAAAACAAAACGAATTTACAAGTTTTGATTTACTTTTCTTGTGAATTTTTCGCATTTCCTCACTGTTCTAAATTGACCTTTGGGTTTCTTAAACGGCTTGAAAAATTCTTAGTTTAAATACTAATTATTTCCTAATCTAAAACACCTAACTAAGCAGTAAATTAAGAATTTCCTACCAAGATTCTTCTACAGAACTGCAAAAACTGCATTGCAATCATCTACTTATAGAAACACTAGACTTATAGAAACACTAGATTAATTAGCAGTGGATACAGTCCAGATCTCACGATCCTATCCATTGGAGGCAAATCACCTTAATCAAGTCTGTGCTTAGTTCCATGCCTCTTTATACTCTCCTAGTCCTCAATCACCCCAAGTTAAACTTGAGCCTGATTGAAAAAAATTGTATCTCCTTCTTATGGGGTTCAAGTAAATAATTTGGAAAAAAACACAAATGGGTGAAATGGAGTGATCTTTGATTCCCAACTTTCGAAGGAGGGCTTAACTTCAGAACTATGGAATCAATTGTCAAAGCTATTAACTTGAAGATGGTTTGGAGATTAAAAATAAGTAATAGTATGTGGTCAAATTTCATGAGATAAAAATACCAAGCCATGCCTTTGAAAACCTTTTCCAAAGATACCAAGAGAATTAGTTAGGTCTGGGATTGTTTGGAAACGCATTCTTCTATGTCTAGGGTGAGCATGTGTGGATTCCTACCCAATGAGGAGAATTTTCTTTCTCTTTTTCTATGAATCTTGTCTTAAAAGCAAAGATCAATCTCCACTCAGAAGTTCATTTGGGACCCCAAAATTCCTATTAATGTCTCTGCCTTTGCTTGGAAACTCCTAAACAAAGCTATTCCTCTCGAAATGAACATAAGGTCAATGGGCATTAGTCTTGCCTCTAGATGCCACTCCTGCTCCTCCTCTGAGGAATTTCTTAATCATTTGTTTATCACTGGTCCTATTAGTCAACATGTTTGGCTCTATTATGGGAATATTTCGGGGCTTCATCAAAATCATTTCTCATCTCCTAACTCTCTTATTATGTATTGGTGGATCCAATCAGGGCATGATCAAAGTTCCAAATGGCTTCTTAAGGCCATCTTTTGTAGCTCTTTGTGGGAGATGTGGAGAAGCAGGAATCAATCTCTATTCGATGGGAAAAAAATGACAAGTAATATCATCATAAAAAACATCAATAGGAGGTTGCAAGAGATCCATCTTCTGTCAACCTTAAGACTAGCTCTAACTCAGCATGCATTGAGGCATGTAATATCCTCCTCCTTAAACCTCCTACTGTTCATCATCACATATTCATTGCTATTAATGGATTAAATTGTTCAATCCTCACATAACAACATTGAATGCTTTCTATAAGAGCAACTTCAATTCTAAACTATGAAAAAAATTCAGTAACAAGCAGTGCTCAATCATATATGAAGCAGTGCTCAATCAGGTTGGTTCGATTAGCAGATATATTTCATGGTATGCAATGCGAATTCTTAATTCAATTCAGTACTCAATTCAATTCAATCAGTGCTCAATTCAATCAGTGTTCACTTCAATCAGGGTTAAAAAGTTACGGGATCTGAGCTGTATTTGGAATATGTAAGCTGCTGAATGTAAGTTGCTGAATGACTCTTAACTCTATTCAACAATGAAATCCTCAAAATATGAGTACAACAGATCTTGGGAATATATAGCCATGGTTGATCTATTGAAGTGAATAATTTGAAATTAGAAAGTGAAGCGTAAGGCTAAGAGGAGCAACCCCACATAAAGACCATCCAACATTAAAGTAGATATTAATATTCAAAATAGAGTTCAAACACTACTAATATTCAAAACAGATAGACACTGGATACATTCAAAACAGATTACTAATATTCAAAACAGAGTTCAAACACTACTAATTGTTCACTTTGACAATTTGTTTAAATTTCTCAAGATAAATTACTCTGGATCACTTAAGGATAAGACAAAGCAACGACCAAACCACCCAAGATTTCTAGACATCCTTAATAGTGTCCGCCCCATGACTTCGACGATACAACGAATGATTCTCTTCTCCTGGCTCAACACTACTAACATAAACCTTACGTTTAAATATCAACAATTGATGGCCATGCACCACCGTTCCAGTAGCAGCTGAAGCAAGAACTTGTCCACTTGCAATCTTCCTCTGATTTGAAAAATCTAATAAATTGACATATGAATCATGTGGAGGATCAGTTAAATCTCCAAAGTTTGGCTCAGTTGAATCTCCAAAGTTTGGCTCAGTTGACGGGGGTAGAGTGTAATCGTGGGGGCTTGAATGCGGAACTGGAGTGTAATTACGAGGATTTGGATGTGGGATAGGAGTATAATTGCGAGGACTTGGCTGCGAGACAGGAGTGTAATTGTGAGGACTTGGATTTGGTATTTTCATTCCATTCGATTCAAAAGCACTTAAAAGCATGGTAACAGATGAGTTGAGAAATGCCATATCCTCATCATGTGTTTCTTCTCGTGTCTTTGCTCTAGTCAACCGTGATACTATAGGAGCAATTGCCTTAAGTTTACTTTTGGACATGGTTCCAACACCACGAGTCACCCCTAGTGTCTTTTCCTATAAAGGCAGTCAATGCATTTGTATCAATACTATTTTGGCTTGAAGAACCTTGACTACTTCTCAGTTCACTCAATTTTTGCTGCAAAATTATTTATGAATCGATTAAAACCATTGAACGACGAAACTTGAAGGAATTTAATTATTACAACTGAGATTACGAAACTCCCCAGTTTTTCGCCTATGACTTTCGAGATACACTTCCGAACGATCAACAGGTCGTTTATTTTTAAGCACCTATAAATTAATTTTCCATTAACTATTTGAGCAAGACATATAATATATATACACATTAAAATAAGAAAGGGTGTATACCATCTCCTCGGTTTTCTCAACATACGACATCCGACCAAGACAATAGACGTCAGTCTTTTTAGCCCTGTTCAGCCCACCTTGGTGTCGTTGTTTCAATTTTGCCTCAGATGCTTCGCGTAAGACGAATTCATTCTACTCATGGACAGGGATATGCTCTTTATCCGGTACTTGATCCTTTAGGGCCTTTATCCCATCACTGTCCAATCCCTTAAAATAAGTCGAGCGGAGGTTACTTCTAAAAGTCTTCAATTGAATACCAATGGCTTTCATGGACCCCTCCTTCTGGTCGGCTGAAAGATTGAACTCTTTCATGAGCGTATCCCACAATTCGTCCTTTTTTACTTGCTCAACCGTATCCCAACTCTCATATTTTAAGCCAATACAATATTTTAACAAAGACAAGGCTCGAGCTTTAAAATGATTCTTGCCACCTATTAGCAAACCAAATAGGTTAAGGGAAACGTCAGCACGAGAATCAATGGTAAAATGTTCATCAGGACTTGAACTTTCTGGCCTGGATGATGTAATTGTATTCTCGGACGTCATTTTCTGCATTTATATATTTGTGCATTAGTCCATATGTTAATACAAGAGTAAGGAAATAATATAAAAAAATATAATATAAGTTATACCTTTTCAACATATTCTAAAAGTTTTGATAATTCGACCATGTCATAAGTTTCATACTTCATCATTTCACGTAAAGTTTTTATTGGCCATGTCTGCGGAACTGTGTTGATAATTGCATTTCTGACACTAAACATATTAGGACGTATGCCTTCTCTCCTAAGCCGATAATAGATGTTAACTTTGTTATGCATATGTTTTCTCACAGTAGAGTCTGAACGCATCCTTATCCTCTTCAGTTCTATCCACAAAGGATGGATTTTTCTTTCTTCGAGTTCTAAAAACTCTACTAACTGCATCGCATTACTTGGATTGTGTTTTATGAAAACCCTTTCAACTGCTTCATCCCAACTTTGAGGTAGTATGCGTAGTATTGATTGAAATAAATATGCTTCAGGTATGTTCCACCCATGATCTCGTAAGTAATTTTATTGTTTGATTTTTTTATAGCCATGTCGATAAATTAACGTGTTCTCCATAAAAGACCTGTTTTGAAAATCGTTGCATGTATATACAATATATGACATCCTAGAAAAAGTAATAATAAACTTGTGAACAAAAGTCACTATGAATACATGCTACGAAATAATTGAAACATGCTATTATACATAATTTTCAAGTCAACATTTAAAACAACACAACACACTACAATTAAACATCTACTCCTCTAATGTGTTTAATAATTTCTTTAATTCTGGGTTGTCATCCAGAATAGACTGAATCTCGATAGGTGCCTCTATGTCGTCTACCGATGTAGTCAAGCGCTGATCAGAATGTAAAACAACAGACCATGGATCATTGTTGGGGCTCTTTGCATAAAACACTTGCTTTAAGTTTTGGAATGCACAAAAAGAATGGCTCATCATTCACATTATCTTTACTCTTTAACTTGGCCAAATCAACCTTCACCATGTGGGTGTCAGGGTCGACCATACATGCATTCTTGTCCTCCACTCTCACCCAATCATAGTAAAATACAGGTATGTTGAAAGATATATAATCTAATAAGACAATTTGTTTTATAATCCCATAATACGTCATCTCAGCTTCTATCAAGTTTTTTTCTTTCACGCTTGCCTTGAAATGAGTTAATGCTTTATATGAAATGCCGTTATTTTGTTTCCCAATGAGTTTTAACTCGTGTGTGCTTGAAGAGAACACGAGACCATTGACACGATATTGTCCAAACTCCCTGGCTACAAAACTAGGCCCATTTGCTAGACGTGCAAGCCTCGTCGATACTTCACCAGCTTTCAATAACTGAAACCAAGAAAGTATTTGCATTGTGAATATGTTGCAAAGACAATAAATAAAAGTGAGGTATTACTATAGTCACCTCGGAAGCTACCCAATGCCTAAAGTCATTGTCTGCGCTCGCGCCTCCCTTCCCCCTCTTGGCATGCCCGCACTCATTATATTGCCTAGGTTAAAACACTAAAAATAATAATTTCTAATGAATATAACATCGAAAGTATTACATTATTTTACAAAACATTTTAAATAAACTCACATTTTCCATTTATCTATGTCTTTATGCGTCTCGAATACATATCGAGCCACCTGGTTATATTGTGTACTTGTTAGCTTCACTACCTTACCTTTCCCCAGGGCCTCTGTAATACCCCATATTTCTGAATATTTATATTTAATTAAATTGGAGAATTAAATGATAAAATACGGTTTAATTTAAATTACATAAGAGAAGTAATTTAATGATATTTATTAAAAATTATGATTATGGAATATTAATCGAGAGATAGATACCGATTAATATTGCCTCATTCTATTTACTTAGTGCGAGTAGTAAATAGTTACTTAACGCGTGTAGACCGTTTTGGGGTGAGAATGAGTAATATATTTTTAAGTGACTCAAATGACAATTTAGAGGTCACGGTTAACCCCAAAAGGGTCGAAATAGTCAAAATAGTATACCCAGGGGTACTAGTTAGGTTCCGGGACGTTTTTGGGCTAAGCCGGGACCGTTCAGGGGCGTTTTAGTCTTTTAAAATGTAGGAGTGAGAAGACCTACGAATTTAATAGCTCTAAGTCAGATTATAAGAGTTGGAGGCTAGGGTTAGAGAGAAAAAAAACACACCATAGCCATTAGAGAGAAGAGAGAAACAATTCTCAAGGCAAAAGGAAGAATTGGGAAGGATTCAAAGGAGACTTTTACCACAAACTTGTGGGGAAGGAAGATTGAAGGAGAAAAACAATCAATCATAAAAAAAAATCACAAAATCAGAACCCCTCTATCAAGGCAAGTGTTTATTACAAATCAAATTCAAGTTATAATACCCATGTGTAGGGAGTTTTAAGAATTGGTTGATTCTATTGAAAAATCTTGAATTAAATGTATGAATTGATCACATGTTTGGGTAGGATTGCATGTAGAATGAATCCCTAAGTAAAGATGAAACAAAATTTGAATATATTCGATGATTAACATAGAATCTTTATGAGTTCTTGATTAAAGAACATGAATCTTGAATGACTTAGGGTTTAATTGATGATCACAAGATGTCAATGTGCCAGAATTTTTGACATAATTTTAAACGTATGCCATTTGAATTTTACTTCGAATTAGAGTGTGAACCATACATTTCTGGAAATTTCTATCTCTTAGCTATCAAATGAAGTTGGAATCAGGTCAATCGGAGTTCTGTAGAGGGAGTAATCGACATGTTACTACAGGGTGTTTGATCTGCCAGCATAGTAATCTGCCAGAATTTTGACGTGACTTTAAACGTGTACGATTTGATTTGTACTTCGAATTAGAGTGTGAATAATATATGTATGGAAAGGTCTATCTCTTATCTTTCCAATGAACTTGGAATCAGGTCAATCGGAGTTCTGTAGAGAGAGAAATCGAAATTTTACTAGAGGGTGTTTAATCTGCCAAAAAATTTACGATTCGTTTCGGCTGCGAGAAAATGTAAGATCTTTCTTTTTAAGACTCAAATGCCTAAAATTTTATCGGGGGAAGTGTTTGAGACCTTGATGAAATAAAGATATGGAATTAGGTCTATGATTGAGTGGTGGACTTTAATTTTGTGAGAGAATTAAAGTGGAGATTCATAGGCTTGATTGTGACGTATTCTAATTCGAGATGATAAGAATATAATTACGAAAAAGCATGAGCGAGCTTAAATTTATTGAGTCAGTAGGTTAACAAGGGAAACTACTTAATTGATATAACAAGGGGTAACTAGGACCCTTAGAGTTGTGTGAATACTCGAATTAATATGAAAGTGAAATAAATTTGTAAAGCAAACAATTATGGTTAATATAAGAGAATACTATATTACGTACAAGTATGATTGATAGGTCGGGTGTGCACCTACTAAATTGTATAAACTAGTAGGTTGAGATGTGTATACCTAAATTAACTACGTTAGGTCGATGAAGTATTCCGAACTAACGTAGGGTTATTATATGTTAGGGTCGATAGAGTATTCCGAACTAACATAGGATTAATATATGTTTGGGATCGATGTAAAATGCCGAACCAAACCTTTGAACTGGTGGCATGATGAAAGAGTCCGAGCCAGAATTTGTGTATATAAATAATTGGGGTCGATGTATCATTCCGAACCAATTCTTACTTGGGGTCGATGAATCATTCCGAACCAAGAGTCCTTTACGTGTGTAAAAAGGACAAACTAGTAATGATTGATATTTAGTATATATTGTGTGTGAAATATATATACTTAATGATATTCTACTTCTGTGTATTAGTAGATTGATATATATCATGTATTTAAAGATACATATCAAACTGGTAAGTTAAGTAGTGAAACTTAATTACGAAACGTAACGTTAGATAGAGAATATCTATTTAGTAATTTAAGTAGTGAAACTTAATTACAAAAGTGGGAAGATAGAAATTGTAAGAATTGTAATAATTTTAGTAGTGAAACTAAATGAGAAGTCTTGAAGTATAACATAGGTGAAATGATACTTGATAGTTAATTAACATACGCGAGATGTTAGTGAAATGGATTTGTATTGTATGGGCGGTACGAGAACTTAGTTACAGATAAGTTCAGTTGATTACCTTAGTTAGTTAGCTTGAGAAGTATGGATAGGTAAGCTAAGTGTAGAACATTAGGTGTGCACAATAGATGAGGAGTGAGTAAACTCAAGAGAGTGTACGAGAACCTAACATGTGTAGTCAATAACCGCATTTTTTAATGTGATAAACGCTTGCTAAATATTTTCAAAATGTTTTGAGTACTAACTCTTGCTATAAAATATTTTCAAAACCTTTTAGGTGTCCAGCCACAGGGACGCCATGGATGGTGATTCTATTCCAGGGACTCGAAGTTGTAGCACAGTGGATGCTTACAGGATTTTGACTAGACGATATCTCTCATTCAGATCTAGTACAGGATCTCACACTATTCTATGTATGGACTTGTAGTCCGGTATCAGTCTAAGATGTCAGTTTCAGACTAGTAGTTGTTCTATTGTTGTTTGGGATTTTTAGCCAATGTTTTATTCGGTAATACTTTTGTTCTGTTGTACTTATACTTTGTTGGCTTGGGTTTTAGTACATGGTAATTGTTTTACTTTTTTCTCATGGTTGATTTTTCTGTTTAAGAAATATAAAATTTTGGCACCGGTCTAATTTCCACTTAGGTGATTAGTAATTAAAAAGTTTTCGACAGTGATGCTAAGAATGAACCATTTAAGAAACCTGTTTTAATTTAATAAAGGCCTGATCACCCGATGTTTAATTAGGCGGGGTGTCACAGATGGTATCAGAGCATCAGGTTCTTGTGTCCATAGGATCTGTACAGCTTACTACGTTTTCAGCGTATCGTTTGATTGATATAGAGCCCTATATTAGGATTGTTGTACTCCTCTACGTACGTGGTTTATGTTCTCCTGCTATTTAGTCGATGAAGTGTAGTGATACGAGTTCGATTGGGTATGATACGTCGAACATGGCGGTAAAACTAGCGGAGGTGTTGGAAGAACTGCAGGAGGAAGCGGCTCAGCATGAGGCATGGAGTGTTCGAGGATGGTAATCGTAGAAGAGATGACCATTGTCGAGGTCTCTCCAAGTGTGAAATTGTACGTAGATGCTGCAAGGGCTATTGAGGCATAGTAGGCATTTTACAAGTGTCGCGACGGCAAAGGGGGATGCTAATCTAGACCCGCCCAATCCAGTGATAGTGGGAGGAGGTCTGGAGGATTTTTGATGAGAACGAACCGTAAAAATGTGATAAAATGGCGACTGTGCATGTTAACCCATGGAAGTTGAATGCCTAGAGATCTTGGCATTTAGGATATAGTAGGAATACCCCGAAGTGAAAATTTGGGTAAAGATTTTTATTAAGGCAACGT
This sequence comes from Sambucus nigra, assembly GCA_949130495.1. Lineage (NCBI taxonomy): Eukaryota > Viridiplantae > Streptophyta > Magnoliopsida > Dipsacales > Adoxaceae > Sambucus > Sambucus nigra. The sequence continues at coordinate 215,940,573 of OX422213.1, forward strand.
GGTGGGGATACCAGGCACCACATCCGGACCCAGGATCAGTATACAGTTAGAGGGATCTTAAGTATAGTTTAACCGCAAATTACTCCAATGATGGCTCACTTTCGAAGTAAATGGAAATCTCTAAACCCATCACATGAAAACCTGGTAGAGGCCAATTGTGAGGAAGAAATTTATCTATTGGAGTGAACTTGTACCCGATGAAATAGATACAAGGGAAAAGAGCCCTTGAGAGAATGGACTCTCGAGTTGTCGCCCACAATCTTGGGAAAATTCTGCTTGGACGACTTATGTGTATGATGTGAGTATTGTGCATTATACAAGGTTGATGATATGATCCTAATTAAGCGGAGCTAAAAGAGTTTAGGGATTTAGTCTAAGAGTAAGATTGAATGTAAAGAGGCTAGTGCAAACCATAAGTGGAAATCCACTAGGGAATTCATTGATTTGATTCTAAGTCGGGACTGTTAAGTCCAATAATGCATTCCTCTGGGTCAGCAGAACTAAGGGAACCATGATGATAGTGTTCAGAATCGAGGCTGCCAAGTCCGATAGGAGGGATACCCAAATCGGTCAGTGTGGCCTGGAGTAAGAGGATTTTTGAAAAGATGTCTTGTGTGGGTTGTAGGACCACGCGTTTTATTTATAGCTTGAAATTATTTCAGGAAATAATGACTCAAATAAGTTTTGCATTCCGGAAAGGACAAGCGTGTTATGTCCGGGAACCAATTGAACCACCAGAGCGATGGGCAAGGAAGTATATGAGTTTTAGCCTCGAGTGAATGGGGTATATGACGATGCCTCACCTGAAAGAGGGTCGAGCTGTCATTATTCATTAATATGTGGGAGACTCCAGAGATTATGGATGTCTCATGGTGATTGATTCCGGTGTGTAGGAACCTTAATGATGTGATTCAAGGTATATCGTATGACTGATGGGCGGAGAGATCGAGCTCGTTATTGTAATAAGAGCTAAGGATTTAGTGATAGTATTAGCGCAGTGCCACTTGACTCCTTTAGAGATGATGGAGTATGGTTGTACCTATTGTTGGGGGATAGAATTTGAGTATCTCGATTATGTGTTGTTCCGACAATGCTCAGTAAAAATGCATTGGGAGAATTCCCTTGTTTAAGTTCGGTTGCAAAAGGGGATACAACTAAATTATTATGCACGTCAGGAGAAAAGACGTTAGATGTTAGGGCATCAGTGGATCCGGTAGTATTGTGGGGAAACACTAAAAAGCTTATCTCACCACGAAGGGATAAGTGGGACTTTGTGGGCAAGAATTTTATTTTTGGTCTATAGGGGATTGAGAATACCCGCAAGATTGTAGTCACGCCGTGAAGACAAGGAGAGAGTTGAGGAAAAGCATGTCACTAGTGCGACATTTGCAATGTTTTTGCAAATGTGCACGGAGAAAAGGGTGTATGGGCTCCCTAGTTAATTGGATTTCTTATACAACCACTCATTTATCAAATTAGTATTAGAGCTGGTTGCACTGAATTATTATGTGATCCTGATTTTATTTAAGTTTTTTTTTGGATACCAATTTTTCAAAACGGTATTAGAGCCGGTTACACTAATTTATTGGGTGACCGAGATTATATGGATAATTTGTATAATAGACTTCCTATTTTTGATGGGTCAAGTTATGCATATTGGAAAGCTAGAATAAGGACTTCTTTAAAATCATTTGAAGAAAGGGTTTAGTTTGTGTGTGAAAGAGGGTGGATACCACCCATCGTGACTAATGGTGATGTCATAAGTCTTAAAGTCGTCACGATTTGTACAAATGATGAATTTAAATGGAGTAATTTTAACACCCGTGGCTTGTGCTCAATTTCTGGTGCATTCACTCCCAATGAATTTCGTTGGATTATGACGTGTACCATGTCTAAGGAAGCATCGGATATCCTTCAACTCACTCATGAGGGAACCAATGCTCTGAAACGTTCTAAGCTTAAGAATCTCACCACTCAGTTTGAGACCATTACTATGTTAGAGACTGAGATTTGATGAGTTCTATGCACGATTGTCTTATATGGTTAATTCTAGTTTTAAATTTGGGTGAGAGAACTCGTAAGACGAGAGTTATGGAAAATAGTTTTAGATCCCTTCTGTCTCATTTTATCTCTAAAGTCACGGTCCTTAATTCATTGGAAATTTTAGATACTCTTAGGTTAGAAGAACTCATAGGAGACCTTCAAACTTTCTAAATCAATATGTTCCCAAAAATTCAAAATAAAAAGGAAATAGGGATTTCTTTGAAAGCTCATTCTAATAAGAAAAAGAAAAAGATTTATGACCCTGAGTCTGAGTTTGATTTTGAGCTTGATGATCTTGCCTTGTTTGTGAAAAATTTTAATTTTTTTTTCAAAATTTAACAAAGAAAATTCTTCAAAGAAAACAAAAGTTTTGAGAAAAATAAATATGTTTATGAGGGAAAGAATGTTTGTGAGAATGATTAAATAAGATGCTATGAGTGTGAGGGCAAGGGTCATAAAGCACACATGTGAGACACTAGGCTAAAGAGATAGGGTAAAGGTAAGTTGCGTATGAATCCACTCTTAGCGATAGTGATGTCGAGTCGGTGAATTTTGGGGATGAATCACCAGAAGAACCTAATTTATGTGCATTCATGACTAGTCACGGTAGAAATTCAATTTCTTCCGACGCCGACGAGGAAATTTCTAAATGTGATATCCTCGATTATTTGTCGAACCATTTTGGAGAAAGTGAAGATGATGATGAGATTTTGTGTGAGGGAGAAATTGGCCTTCAAAAAGCGTACACCAAACTTTACAAAGAGTCTTTAAGAACCAAAAGCAAAATAAAAGTTTGGCTCTTAGGATGTTTGATTTAGAGAAGGCGGTGATAGCTTTGAGAGAGTGTGAGGCAATAGTGAGTCAAATCAAAAAGTTGAAAGTGTAATGTGAGCAATTGATTGTGGTTAGTAGGGAGAATACGGATTTAACTAATACCATGGCTACTCTTACGAAAGCTGTTCATGCTTGATTAGAGACTCGTGAGAAACTTGATGCCCATGTATCCTTACTCGAGAAAGATCTCAAACGTACCCAAGAGGTCAATGTAACTTTAGAGGACACGTCTTAAAATATTGGAAGTATGTTGTTTTGTCTCGCGCTAGGTTTCAACGGGAGGCAATGAATAGGTTATGACGATACATCTACTTCCAATGCCGCGCCCAAGCCAGTTCCCAAGTATGTGATGTATCCTTATGGCCCTCGACCTAACCCTCCTAGGAGATCGAACCCACCAAGGAGAGCACGTCCTAGGTATTTTAACCAAGGTAAACATAATTCGGTTTATGTTTGTTCCCATTGCAAACAAATAGGTCACCTTAGGAAGTTTTACATTAAGCTAGGGAGAGTTTCTCTCATGCGTGCTACATGTTCATGCATGAGCCCCCACACGTGTCCCTACTCATGCTCCCCACATACGATCGTAGAGATTTGGAGAGTCTTCGAGAGCAAGTAGAGTTTTTGGTAAAAACTTCACAAAGTTTGATGGAGGAATTTCAAAGGATGCTTATTCCTGTTAAGAACACCTTCCAGACCAATGATTGAGTTTGGGCACTTTTTCTAGTGTGTGGCGATTATCATATTCATATCATTTGTCCCTATTGCTAGATTATATTTATACGTATTTCTATGCTTTTATTTTTAAAAATCTTGAAAAATGCAAAGAGATTTTTGTTTTTTTTAAAGTTTGAAAAATTACAAAAAGATTTTTATAAAAGTTTTTGAAAAAGATAAAAAGATTTTCGTATTTTAGTTTTTCACCATATATGGATGTGCATTTAAGATGTTCGAATCAACACAACATTCCATCCTTTCATGTGACTTTTTCACGGTGTTTTGAGACATGGATTCATTTCTTTAGTGTGCTTAATAATCTGTGGCTAGCATTTTGTTGTTCATTAATGATTACTTTCTTCACGCTAGACTCTTTATCACCTTTATTGCATATGTGCAGACTTAATGAACATTGCACTTTCTAATCATCTTTGAATATGGTGTTCTCATCTCAATAATGTTTAATAACGAACTAAATGTACTAGAGATAAGTTGTGCTTGTAAGAACCATTGTCCGGATTTCGTTTTTCGAAAAATTGTTATATGTTAAGTAATGGAAAGGGACTATGAAAGAGCAACATTCTCTTTGCGTTAAAATCTATCATTTGCAAAAAGAGCCTTAAAGATTAACGACACACAAAACAGAATTGCCAAGGCCATTTTATTTCATTAATGATTCGATATATATGAGCATTATGATATGTTCAACAATTTGAAAGGGAATTCCTAAATATGTGAGATTTTGAGAGTGTTATCAATGGATTTGCATAAGGGACTCTCTGGAAAATAATTAAATAGTTTGGCATTATTTATTTGAGAAGTATTTAAATTCCTCGCATATTGCATAAGTGGAGTCAATTTCATCTTGTTCAACATTCTTATACCTAAGGTTTAAATTGACTTTTTTCTTTATAAGTATCTCATTGACTTTGTGCACCTATGTTATGAATGCCTATGTTGATTTGCCTATGGAAAATATTCACACAATTACATTCCGTTTTTATGATTAAGATATTTCAGTTTTATTTCTTGGTGTGATGTAATTTTGTACCTATATGTACTTTTTATACATATTCCAATTTTTATAATTAAAAATTTGAAAATCTAAAAAATAGTTGGTTTTCTTCTTCGAAATTTCATCGTATGTGCTTTGTTGATTATCTTTATGATGATTATTTCTTTTGGATTCGCGTGATGTTAACATTTCAGGATTAGTTTCTAACCCTTTATCTATTACTGACAAAAAAAGGGGAGAACAAATTAAGGGGGAGTTTATTTCTTTTTTAAACTCGTACGCATCACGATATTTCTTTTGTCTCATGTGTGTAGGTCATTCCACCTTGATGATGGTTTCATGGACCACACAAGATGAAGACTTTCCAATTGAAGACTCATACATTTATGCGATTATATTTATTGTTTTGGAAGGGCATTAGTCTTAGGGATAAATTTTGGCTTAGGTTTGTGTTTTGTACCAGAATAGCCAAAGGGGGAGATTTTTAAGATTAAGTTTTATAATTGCTCATTTTATTTTTATTTGGCTTATCCCGTTACACCCCACTGCACCTTCATGTCTGTTCTTAAGTCTTCGAAGAGAAGAAACATCGGTGAAATTTGAAAAGATTGAAGAATGTTCATCACAACTTTATTCGAGAAGAGATATGATGTGCTTTGATAAAGACCTTATTTATCCAGTGGTCATTTTAAAAGAGTTTGCGTTCAGAACTTTTCAAAATGTTTTAAAAATTATTTTTAAAGATTTATTTGAAAAACTCACAAACTCGTTAGAACGAGATTGTCGTTCAAACGACTTACATAGGGTCGTTAGAACGAGATTCCTTCATTCGAACGAGATCTGGGACGTCGCCTTTTGGGTACACCCTGGAATGTCATTCGAACTTTCATTGGAAACTATTTGAACGAGAAATGGTTCATCATTCAAATGAGATGTCAGTTCATTTGAACGAGTACGCGTGTTTTTATTTATTTTTAAAAAAATCTTTTCTAATCTTTATTTCCTATCTCTTTGCAACAATTTTCCCTGTAAATAAAGATGCGGGATTAGATTTTTCTCAAATCTATTTTAGAGTTCCTTCTGTGATCAAAATCTCTATTTTTTCGTCCAAACCCCTTGGAATTTTGTAGATCATTTTTCCAAATCAAGAAGTCCACATTCAAAGTTCAAATATCCTTTTAGGGATTTTTATTATTGCTGAATTGTGGAGTCAAGGCTCTACTGTATTTCAAATACTTATCGATAAATACCGAGGCAAGAGCTTATTGCTGTAGGCAGTGCTTGACTATACCGTTTTCTATTATAGATTTGAATACATCTTCGCAATATACTTAGTGGATTTCTAAGTAGTCTATAAGTCGTCAAGTGTCTTGTCAATCCCGATACAGTGCTGAATTAAAAGTTTGCCCGAAAGGGATTTTTCCTTAAATTTTTCTTCTTCTTATTTGGTTTGGAATTTGGATTCATAAATTTATTGCATGTTCAATTTAAATTAAATCAAGATAAAATTGGGTAAAAAGTGAATTTGTATGTTTGACCTAAAATACCAGTAATTCCATACAACCCCTTATTTCTCTGTTTGAAATGGCTAGGGCGCGTAGAAGCGAAGATGTAACTAAAATTGTTGGGGAAATTGGCTCAACCAACCATTATATTACCACTTCAGAGAAAATATTGGTTGAAACAACTCATGAGTTGGGACAAAATGCTCAGTTAAAATTTAAATATGCCAACGGTTCCAAGAGCTAATAATATTTATAAGACACCCATTATTGGTGCACCCACAAATGCCCAAGACCAATTGATCAACTAACTAAACCCAGTTGTTGACCATCTTGGGACTATGGTGCACAATATTAACACCATGATCACCACAATGATAAGCATGTTTTCTACACCTACTAATGCAGCATTTAATGGTTTGAGATATGCACCACAGTTTGGTGTAAACCCTATAACTCAACCCAATCCTTACTACCCTGTCTATTGTAGACCTAATACTTCCCTCTTTCTCTTCTTATACTTCCAAAATGAATGTTATCTAGAGGCTTAGTTTGAAAATCAACAAGTTACTTTTCAGTGCAAACTTATTCAATTAAGAGTTCTTTAGATTCTACTAAGTCTTTAATAAAATGATGATGAATTTTTATGTGTTTTGTTTGAGAATGCTAAACGAGTTTTTTTGTTATGTTTGTAGCGCTCTTGTTATCACACAATAAAATTGCTTGAGTTTATATGATTCCATAATCACTTAACATTTTTTTGATCCACATTAATTGGGCATAACAACTTTCCACTGCAATATATTCTGTCTCAGCAGTAGATAAAGAAATACAATTATGTTTTTTGCATCCCTAACCAACCAAGTTGTTTACAACATAATAACAAGCATAAGAGGTACTCTTACTATCATCATAATAACTTGTCCAGTCGGTATCGGTGCATCCTCAAATACTATTAATTGTGTCTTCTGTGTACAAGAATCCTAACTCTAAAGTCACTTTAACATATTTCAGAATTCTCTTAACACTTTTAAGGTCTCTAGGAGTGGACTGATAATAGGCGCACACACATAAAAAAAACATGATATTGGGGGAAGAAACAGTTAAATACAATACACTTCCAATCATTCTTCTATATAAAGTAGAATCTATGATTTTACCATTTTCTTCTTTAGTTAATTTCATGGTTGTGCTCATAGGTGCACATACTATTTTGGCATCATTCAAATCTAACTTCTTTATTAAGTCTTTAGCATATTTGGTTTGACATATAAATAAGCCATCATCAATTGTTTCACTTGAAGTCTGAAGAAATATTGCAACTCCCCCATAAGTGACATATGGAACTCCCCATTCATAAAATTTAAAAACATTTTGACTTCTTGAGGGGAAGTTGAACCAAAAATAATATCATCTACAAATACTTGTGCAATTAAATTATCATTTTTAATATTTCGGACAAATAATGTCTAGCCACTGCCACCGCGATCGAACATTTTATTGAGTAAAAAGGCCGAAAGGTGATCGTACCAGGCCTTGGAGGCTTGCTTTAAACCATATAAAGCCTTTTTAAGTCTAAAGACATGTTCAGGGTACTTTGGACTAACAAAAATTTTTGACTTCTCCACACAAACTTCCTCAGATAAAATACCATTAAAATGTGTATTTAACATCCATTTGAAAAAGTGTAAACTATAAATGACAAGCAAAATCTAATAAAAGATGGACAGACTTTATCCGTGTAACCGAGGCGAATATCTCATCTACATCTATCCCTTCTATCTGGTTATATCCCCAATCAAAAGCCTAGATTTATTTCTAATTATCCCCCTTGTTTTATTATTTTTTTTCAAAATCCACTTATTCCAATTACTTTAGTATTAGATGGCCTAGGAACGAGATACCAAACATCGTGTGTCTTAAATTGTGCTAAATCTTCTTGCATAGCTTCTATTTAAAAGGAATCTTGCAGAGCTTCAATTTTTTTTTCTGTTCCACCAAAACAGGCAAAGTTTGCAAAATTACAAAGTTGTGATCTCGTTCTAATTGGCTCTAATACTACACCAACTATGTTAGTGGTAGAATGATCCTTATAAATCCAGTTAGGCACTGCTGGAGTTTTAACAGGTAAATTTTCAATTTCAATTGGTGAGTCTGGGCTTTTAAAATTTTCTAACTCATCATTAGAAATCGGAATTTACTAATAAAAATGATTGAAGTGCTGACTAGAATTTCATTGACTGACTCCATAATTGGCACGACTGTTTTTAGAATAGCCTGGGAAAATGCCTTTATCACCTCAAGATTCATATTTTGAACGATTTTCTCTATCATGAAAAACATAACAAATGCTCCCAAAGGTTCTATAGTATTTAACATTAGACTTTTTATCATACCAAAGTTCATATGGAGTCTTTTTGGTATATTTATGAAGGTTAATTCTATTAATAGTACGACAAGTTGTTCAAATTTCTTCAACCCAAAAATATTTTGGAAGATTTTTTGCATGAATTAATACCCCGGACATTTCTTGAAGTGTTCTATTATTACGTTGAGCTATTCCATTCTGCTGGGTGGTCTTAGGAGCACTAAATTCATGTAAATACCTATTTTCAGAGCAGTATTCAACAACGCAATATCTTTAAATTCACCTATATCACTTCTTATTCGTAATACTTGGGTATCATTTGCATTTTCAATTTTCAAAAGGGTTTTCAGAAACTCTTTAAAAGTATCTGATTTTTGTTTCATGAAATCTACCCTTGTAAAATGTGAGAAGTCATCCTCAACGACTAAGATATAACTATTACAACAAAGGCTAACAGTACGAGAAGGACTCATTGAGTCCATGTGGATGGGGTCGAGAGGTTTTAAAGTTAAAATATGAGGTACTTTTTTATGAGGCACTTAGTTATTTTTCCCACTTGACGAGGTCCACAAGCAACATTATGACTCTTTTAATTTTAGGTTAACCCTTAACAATCTCTTGGGTGCTCAATCTACTCAGGTTTTCAAAATTAGTGTGACCTAACATATTGTGCCAAAGATCAGTATTATAGAGTCTATTCAAACGACAACAAGCAGGAACAAGGATAACTATATAACAATTCTCCTTATTTATATTTCCGACTAGGACGCAATTGCCAATTTTGTTAAAAACTTTGCACTCATTTTTTTAAAAATTACCAGAGTAATTTGCAACACAGAATTGAATTATAGTTAGCAGATTCCCTTTCAACCCTTTAACTAAGAAAACATCATCAATCAGAGGCAACCCTTCCTTAAAGAGTGTTCTTTTGCATATGATTTTGGACGAAACTTCTTCTACAAAATATGACTTTCTCACCAAGGTAGTTAATCAGGTTTTTCAACTTGGTTTAGTCACTTGTCATATGCCTAGAACACCCTGCATCTAAATACCATCTAGCTGAGTTTCTTTCAACTTTGAATGCAGAAATCACAATGATGCATCTCAACTGGGGTAATAGATCATCTTTCCTAACCTAAATAGGCCTAGTTTTAAAAGTCCTTTTGCCTTTTGAGCGATTGGAAGGTTGGAGAGTTCTACGAGGTGCTTTTTTCTTAGTTAGAGATTTATTCTTATATTTGCCTCCAAAATGGTTTTGAGTTTATCTAAGAAGAAAATAACTAATGCGCTTTATACGAGAGTAATTAGAATTTTAAAAATAGATGTATAAATCAGTTTATAAAAATAGTTATCTAAGATGTGCCCATAGATATCACAGTAGGAACAATATTTAGCCGACGCTGGTTTGATCCTACTATTTAGTCCTTGAAAGATAGGTTTGGACTGATCTGATTTCTTGATTTTTCTTGAATAAACCGATCATTTCTTTGCATCTAACAGGGGGACAAACAGACTTAGGTTTAGGTTCAGCCTTTAGTTAGGGAATTCACGAGTTCTTGGTCACATGTGAGACTGAAGTTTTTTTCTTCGACAAAAGTGGGTTGTTTCAATTTAATAGAGTTTTTTGTTTTCAATAAAATAAATTCCACTTTTGTCATTTTCTAGTCTCATTTCACTCAACACGTGTTCTTGTTGTTTTGTCGAGTTTTCAAAATCTTGCCACTTTCTGTGATACGACGCAAATATTGCGTATTTCACCCGTTAACCTACGCGTTATTAGCCCCCTCTGGTATCTTAATCCCTATATTTATACTCGTTAACCAGACAACCTCGTATTTCTATGTTAACATGTTTTGCAGGGGTTAATTGAGCTTTTATAGGTATTTGGGTACTTAGTATGAAGTTTGGATGCATTCCGACGAAGTTCCGTACACAATCACACGTGCAAAGGAATTTTAGTCATTTCACAATTTGGGCACCTGGCGCAATGTCTTCACAGAAATTGAATCCCTCTGAAAAAGATTCACGTGGCCGCAAACGGTGGGCGATTTCGAGTCCGAACGAAGAAGTTATGGCCTTTTTAGCGGAAGGGAATTTCAACACACCAAAAACAGGGGAAGGATTCAAGACCTGTAGGTTCGAATCGATTCAGACCAAATTTGAATCGATTCGGGTTAAGAAAAGTGATAGTTCTTCCATTACGAATCAATTTGGATTTCAACCGAATCGATTCGCCCCCCTTTGCGAATCAATTAGGATTTCAGCCGAATCGATTCGCCCCTTATGCCGCCTCGAGATATTTTCATCCGAATCGATTCGGCCCTGCAAATTTTTGTTTTTCTTCTCTTTATTTACAAGTTTTCCATGGGATATTTTGTATATAACTCATTTCTCTCATTTGGGAGACAAACCGCTCTCTTTCATTTTAGTTTAGTTTAGGGTTTGGGTTTGGAGAGCTTTTCTTCATTCCTCTTTAGGATGATAACCATTTAGGGTTTGTAAGTTTAACTTTTCATTTCCTTTACCATTAATATAGTTGTCCTTGTTTATTTCTTGCTTTGTAGATAAATTTCATGCTTTGTTAATTAGTTGTAGTTAATTATTTCTTGCTTAATTAGTTTATTGATTTGTTAATAAGTTTCATTTATGTCTTGCCCTTTGATAAATAGGGTTGGGGTTGTGTTCCGCCATTAACGGGCCTCGAGCTCCGAAAATTAGGTTTTGTGTAAAATTGTGTTTAATTGAAATCGCGTGTGTTAAAGTTGGATTTTTATGCGTTTATCTTCCTTTGTCACGCAACGTTAGAGTTTATAGCGATAATCCGAATTTAACCCGCGTGTGACCATTTTCCGTTAAATGTTTAATCTCGCAACTTTGGATTGAATTACTTATTGTGTGATGTTTATGATTAATTGATTATGTCGGTTAAATAGCTTTCGAGCCGGAATCTTGATTAGTAGTTGTTTCGATTCGTGCGGTAGGATGCGATACTTTTGTGTAGTGTAACTTATTATTTTCTTTTGTCACCTTTCCCAACCATCACCTTTTCTTTTATTTATTTTACACTTTTATTCCTTAAGTAATTAAAGCAATTAAAATCTAAAATTCAATCACTCCCTGTGGATTTCTTACGATACCCGACTTACCGTTGTGCTTGCCTCACAAGTGTAGTAGTAGTTTAGGTTTTTTCATTGAGTCGCCGAACCGATAACAACGATTTGCGTATTTCACGACGCAAGGTTCGCGCTCGATCACTAAAAACTTTTGAACATTTTGTCTTGGATTTCTCCAATTCAACTATAGTGGCCTTGTATTTTTGTTCTAAACATAATTGTTTTATGAAAGTTCTATTATTTTTTATTTAAAACCTTTAATCTCAGTCTCATATGTTAAGCATTTACTTGTGTATTGTTTAGCATTTAGCTTAATAATATTCCTCAGATTCTCAACTTAGTTTGACTGTTTTTCACCAGTTTTTCAAATTTAGCGAATTTCTTCAATGTTATAGCATATAGGTCTTGAAAAATTGGTAAAACATCATTGTCATCGCTATCACTAAGTGATGTGTGTGTTATGACCCCTAAAGATTTAGTTTTATACGTGGAACTCACACACACATTCAATTCATCAGTAATAGCGTCACTTTGACTCACACTCACGAGTATCTAACTTAGCATCATCATTATCATGAGATATACAAGAAATAGTATTAGCAATATTATCATCATTTGTGTTACTAGCATATCGTAGGAGTAGAAAATTTATCACAAGCAGGTATAGAATCATCATCAAATGGGCAAGAATCACAATCATATTCAATAACTTTAGCATAAAGGTCATATAAGATTCATCTACGTTCGATGATCCTGAATAAACATCATCAGAATCACTTGAATCATCCCATGTTTTGGTAATGTGAGCCTTAGGTGTGATTTAATTTTTACTATAATACCTATTAGTATAATGTCCCATTTCCCACATTTATGACATTGTAAATAGGACTTATCCTGTTGAGGTCTGTCTTTGTGTCAGTTTGTGAGTCTATTATTATTTGACTATGTGGGTATGTGAAACTTTCTGTCATGTGGTCTAGATACTTAAAGCCCCTGATACCGAGGTTATCCTTTACGAGCAATAACAATATATTTTAAAATTTTCTTAAACTGTTTCTTGAAAATAACACTTTTGGGAATAATATGAATTTAATAAGCATATAAAATGCAATAATCATATGAAATAACATTTCATGAAAATAAGCATATAAAATATGAAAACAACATATCACAATATTCATCAATTAATAAACAAAAAAAATGTAATACTAACTCTATTCTCTTAGATTATGTTTAAAATTCAAGTACCAACACCTGTTTTGCACCTAAAGATTTTATCTTTTGGGACCCAATATGTATGCGGTTGATTAGGGTTAGCGTGTATAATAGTTTCTTCGGGAACCAAGCTACATTAGTGTTATTATACATCCATCTTTGAGTACCTTGTAACATATCCAAAATTTTCTTTTCGTTTACAAATTTCTCAAGACTACTTGTCAAAACCTCAACTTTGAATTTCAGTTTATTATTTTCAGATTCAAGTTTTTCAAGAGACATTCTACTAGTATTTTCTATTTTAAAAATTTCAACTTCTTTTCTGAAGGAATTTTTTTCTAATTTGAAATCATTGATTTCTTTTAAGTACAAATCACATTTAGTAGAAAGTAATGAATGAGACTTTTTAAGTTCTACATCTTAATTTTTAAGTTCTTCAAAACTATCACATAACTCATCAAAAATATTTTGCAATGCCTCAAAATCATCAACATTATCATTATAACTATCATGTAAATCCCCGTATTTTTATGATATCAAATAAGTATGAGATTAATTATTATTGTTGGATTAATTAGATTAAAAGGTGAGAAATTAACTTGTTAATTAATTAATCAGGATTGAAATAATTATTAACTAGCGTGCCAAGGGTTAATACTTATTGACGAAAATTATTGAATATTACTGTGTGGATATGTAATATGTAATTATGAATTTATAAATTGTCGAGAGTGTGAAACGTGACAGTTTGGTATATCAAGTCGGGACGCGCATGTGAGTCATGTCAGGACTAATTTAATGAATTATACAATTAAATTATTTGTAAGTAACTCGTATGACATTTTTGAGTGCACTATTGAGTACGAAAGGGTTGAGATAGTCATAATAGTGTACCCGGGGGTTTAGTTTGGGTCCCGGGGCAATTTTAGGCCTAACCGGCATCCCGGGAGGGCGTTTTGGTAAATTGTACTTTTGGGGTTTAATTAATGACGAAATATAGAGAAGGTTAATATCAGTTACGTAAAGGAAAAGTTAGGGTATTATGCATAAGCTTCAAGGGAGATCCACAAAGGGTGAGAGAGAACAAGCCCCAAGAGATTGAGGCCAAAAACCCATCGTCTTCCACCACAGTGACCACCTTTTTGTGGATCGTAAGATAAGGAACAAGTCTACACCAATTTCATCAGCGAAACAGAGCATCATAATCGAGGGAAATATTTATTACTTGCTTTCCTTAGCAATATTTGTGTTCATGTTAGACTAGGTAAATTCCCTTTGTTATAGAGATTAAATTTGGTAAAAATTTGGGAGAATTAGTCATAAAGTGGGTTTGATTTGAATAAAGTTTGATTCCCTTATGTAGATAGGATTATGTCCATGAATTTATGATAATTTTCGGATTGAATCTGGGTTTAATTTAGAGTTTTGCATGTAACTTTTATAACTAGGGTTCTTGATATTTAAATTTGGGGATTTCGAATTTCGATGATGATTAGTGATGATTTAATGATGTTATATTATTGGAAATCATATATAGATGTTAGTTAGTTGATTGGAATTGAATGATTGGTGTTTGGGTTGATTATTTTAGAGGTTTTAGGTTTAAAAAATGTGGAAAACGAAACTGTTAAAGGCTATAGAACGTAACAGGTTTGGAGGGGGAAGAATACTGTTCAATCTCGTTCGAATGAGATTGGGCTTCGTTCGAACGAGAAAATATCTCGCAAGATGTCGTTCAAACGACATATAAACTCATTCGAATGACAGGTCCAAAAACATGGAAAATTCCAATTTTTGGCCAATTAAGTTTATACAATTATTTTGAGATAGGAAACTGTCATTTACTGTTTGTAAGATAGTGCAGAATTGCTGGGGAATATTCTTAGAAGTATTAGTTTAAATATTTGGAAAGGTGAATTAACCTTGAAAATTTTGAGAGAGTGAATAACGAAAATAACTATGTTATAAGTAGTAATGAGAGAATACTACGTATGAAAAATATATGTTTGGGTTGGGTTAATACCTTGATTATAATATGATGTGTGTATGCCTATTATATGAATATTATTATTGTGTGTATAGCATACCTACGTTGCTTGTTATCGGGAGGAGGTTTTCACGCAGTGGACAGTCTTGTCCTGGGTGACCCAATGGAGGGATATTTGACTTTTACCCAGAGTATATTAACTTGGTTACATGCTATCTGAGATGTAGGATAGGTTCGACGGTTGAATGGGAGCGTAGGTATTTGCGTGACCCATTTGGTTGGGGAATATACTAGCCTCCAACAATTATGATTTGAATCCTATGGTTCGTGAGAGATTGAACCAGTTGTCCTTCATGCAGTGAGTGATTCACCGGGACATGATATCAGAGTATGCATTGCGCTAAGTGGTCTTAACCTAAGGGTGCACGATGTATATATATATATATATATATATATATATATATATATATATATATATATATATATATATATATATATATATATATATAGAGAGAGAGAGAGAGAGAGAGAGAGAGAGAGAGAGACAGAGAGAGAGAGATGTTATGACTACATGTATATATGTGCTTGTGAGTATTTCTACTCTATGAAACTAGTAGATATGGTAATAACAATAAATGCATTACGCCAAGTGGTTTAAACCAAGGGGTGTAAGATTAGTATATATATATATAGAAATGAGGTGACTATATATATATGAATATACTTGGAGAAAATTATACTATGGGAAATTAGTAGATATAGTAATACGGAGAGATAAAATAATCTTAGTGGGTAAAATATGCTACTAACTCTTTTATGGAACTTAAAAGTTTAAGCATGGCTATTAATTTATGTCAGCAAAGGAATATTACGGAGATTGATATTGAATCTGATTCTTTATTTGCGGTGAAGTTGATTAACAGAGAATGGAGACCTCCTTGGCGTCTTAAATCTTTCACCGACAAAATTATTTTGGATTTGTCTAAATTTAATTATTCAATAGGCCATTGTTATAGGGAATCAAACATGGTTGCTGACGGCCTTGCCAATGTTGGAGTTAATTTGAAAGGGATTCAAATTTATGAAGAGGTGCAGGATCTTCTAAAGATGGTCAGAGGTGCTTTCAAGTTAGATAAAATCAATTGCTTTTATATTAGATCTGTTAATATTTGATTTCTTTTGTAATGGAGTTATTATAAAACCCCAAATTATCTTTCTTCAGCTTTTGGTTATTGGCTCCCCCAAAGTTCCCTTGAGCTTGTTATGCCACTTGGAGAGGTTTTTTCTCTGATAATTAATAATATGAGTGGGGGTTCTATCCCTCATCTCTAAAAAAAAGAAAAAAAAAAGAAATTTAGTTATGTGGGATAAAATATTTTAATAACGTATTGTATGGGCGATACGGGATACTCCTTCGAGATATAGTTAGAAGTGTCAGTCTATGGCCTAGTTGGGTGTGTTGTAAGATAACTAGGTTAGGATAGATGTTCGTTAGGCGTGCACATTAGTGGAGAGGTGAGAATCTTATGTGAGCTCGAAACTAACATGCGCATAATACTTGCTTCATTGCAGTTTTAAATACTAGCTAAAATAAATATTTTTACAACTCGGGCTGTGACCCATTTCTTGATATTCTTCTCTTTTTTGCTATATATATGTATTATATTAGGTACCCAATCACAGGGTTACTAGGCTTAGATGCGTGGATCATTTAGCGCGATGCAGCGATTGTGGGAGTTGCAGGTCATTGCATTTAGACGCCTCTATTATTTCCTTCAATTCTATTTAGACATTTCATTTAGGGCACATTTCATTTAGGGCACATTTCGCCCATTCTCAGTCGTTTTATTAGAGATTGTACTTAGTTTACTTTAGTAGTTTATTCTATTGTATTTTGAGGATTTTATGGTTTGTTGGTTAAGACTTTGAACTGGAATGTTTTATCCAGTCTTATTTATTTCAGTATTTGATTCATGTCCGATATTCATTATATTTATGTGGAATGTAAATAGCTTATATCTTAAAGAATGGAAATTTATTAATGGATTATTGGAGTATAATTAAAATTAAATGTTTCGACACTTATCTTAATTATTTATTAGGTGATAAATGAAGAAAAAATATTTTTCGACAGTGATGCTAAGAATGAACCAACCGATCACTTCGGTTTAATTTAATAAAGGACTGATCACCAGGTATTTAATTAGGTGGGGTGTCACAGGTGGTATCAGAGCATCAGGTTCTAGTGCCCTTAGGATCTGTACGGCTTTCTACGCTTTAGTGTAGCGTCCTTTTGTGTAGAGCCTTATTATAGGATTATTGTCTTCCCTTATGTATGCGAGTTACGTTCTCCTGCTATGAATTATAACAGATGTGTATCATCATACGAAATCATTTGTACTTCGAGCACTGGACATTATAGGACGATCAGCGAGGGCCGTAAGAAGGATTACAGGAAAAGAAGACCGGTAGAAGACATAGAGTAATCTGAGAATGGTGGTGGTGAAAAAAGTCACCACGAGTATTATTTAAGCAAGTGATAATTGAACCATCACTCGGGAACAAAATGGTTCCCCAGGCACAGTCGTAGGTAACGGTGGAGAGATTTCAGGATCATCTAGCGTAGTCGACAAGGTGGAAATCAGAGGGAATCTTTTGAAAAATCATCGGTGAAGATGTGAAGAAGAAAGAGAGAAAGTGTAACAGGACAATGGAAGTAGAAAGTCCAAAGGAAATTGTGTAGAGTGGAGTGCAACGACACTAAAAAAAAACTTAAAATTGGAGTTAAAGTTATAGCTCTTAGGAGTGACATAAAGTGTTTAGAGTCAATCACTACATATAAAGGAGTGTGTTTGAAATATAAAGAGACATTTTGGTACGATTTGACCGTGAGGTTTTCCTTTCGATGTTATAACAGAGATGCAAGTGAAAATTTGAAAATTAGCACAAGGGTAAGCTAGAGATCGATCGTGAGAGAAAGGTTAAATTGCATAATAAACTTCGTACCTGGAAAATGGGCATATAATTTGAAAAGGTTTATAGTTGATAAAGGACCGTGTATAGAATACGAGGATGGATGAGAAATCTAATTAGGATAACTAATGTTGATGTCGTCAATGTTATACGTTTGCAAGTTATATCAGGACTTCTAGAAGAAGTGAGCTAGTAGGGTTAAAGAGTTTAACCGAAAAGTAAAACTGAACTTAGCGATGTTAGTAAAATACCATATGAGAGTATGCCCAATAGGGAACTCATTTAGCTAATTTTGATTGATTAACTTACTACAAAGTGGTGATGAAGTCAATCGGGGATGTAGAGGCCAATAATAAATCCTAAAGACTCGCATAGCCAAAGGGACAACGGGAGAACAATTGGGAGCTAAGACTGCCAGTCCGAGGGAAGAACATTCCAAATTGGTCAGTGGGACTAGTGACGGGAAATGGCTCGAGAAGTTTCCCTATGTGTTGAGAGTGGGACTATTATTGTTGAATGTGTCCATGTTGAGAAGTGCAACCGATAAGATTTGAGAATGGTAAACCATGTCAATTAGGCATAACAACTGGAGGAGTGGGATTTTCAGAGGAGGAGTTGGGTCAAGAGAATTGATCCCAAGAAGTTACAACCCGAGAGTGGTGGGTTAAGGAAGGACCAGTAGAGTCCTCGAAAACCGTAGCATACCGTATTCCAGGGTCGATGGGGCCCAGGATGAAATAGGGTGGCCAATAAGGCCATAATTGATGTCTCGAGATTTAGGCTAATGTTTCAAAGATGGGTGTGTAAGCCGCATAACATAATAATTTTCCCACAGCGAGGAGGGGGCAGCTATGGGGTGAAATACTAGATGTATAAAGATTGCAGATACTCATGGGTTATGTTGGCAACTACGTGTTGGTATCCAGCGATCAGGTGAGCCTGATGAAGTTTTGTTTCATCCTTGTGAGAAAATGATTAGGTCAAGTGACATGGGTGCATCACAATACATATATGAATTGTTAACACTAAAGTTTGTGTGCGAGTCGAGTTTAGTGGGTACGTTAGCTTTAACAGTTTTCTGATGTCACCCGTGAGTGAGCCGGATGGGCCCTAAAAGTATATTTTATTGCTATAATTTACTATTGCATTGAGTTGGCAAGGTGGAGCTTATTATGGTAATGTGTAGTGATAATTACCGAATGTTTGAACGATGGTAGATTAAGTGATAAGACTATCGTGCTGGATACTCCGGGTGAATAAAATTACTTTTTTGAAGTGCCACCTGAAATAGGGTGATGCATATATATATATATATATATCTGAAAATTTCATGATATCGTCGACTTACGTGAGCATGTTGTCTCGTTAGATGTGATTCCGGTGCGTAGGGATTTATTTACTGACGTGACTCAGGATGCATTGTGTTCTTTATCAAGCATCGAGATGTAGCTTGTTATATATAGCGCCGAAACTTGGGATGGTGAGAGCGCCATGTTTCATGCTATTTTTACAGACATACTGATCGAATGGAAAATCGAGCGTCTGTGTAATATGCTAATCGTTGTTATCGGCTTCCGACCACAATATTAAAATACCTAAACTTTAACTACACTCTTAGGGAGTATAGCGGCGAGTCTGGGTATCGAATTCACAGGGAATGTTTGATAGATTTTAATTGATTTATTACTTCAAAAATAAAGTGTAAAATATGATGATGGGGTGAGAAAGTAAAAAGGGGAAAAATAAAGAAATTAACTAAAACTAATTGGAAAATTAAGGTAGGGACACAATCCCCCAACTCCTAGTATGTTGCCCAGTACAAAACTAGTCGTAAATTAATTAATTGATTAAACTCGGTCTTTAGTACACCCAAGCATTACATATATGAGGGATCGTAGCCCGCACTATGTATAATCAAGAGATGAGTAAAGTAGTGTCGTATTAGCTACACGCACGTTGCATTCTTAAGCATCCCGATTACCTAGGGCAAACGAGATCAAAAGTATGGTGAATAGATCTCATCATCGAAATAAGATTATTGGAAAACGGGAAACATCGCCTCTTATACACACCAGTCAGTCTCTTATATTATCTTTTGATATTTTATCTCTCCACGCGGTAATTGATTTCGTAATTCGGGCTCGGTTATGACTTTTTTAGGTTATATGGTGTATTGGGTAAAATTGGGAAAGGCTAAGAATTTTAAAATTGAAATTTTTTGCTTATGATGTCCGTTAGTGCTTTTTCGGGCTCTTGCTCATTTTTCTCTCCTGCTGGCTCAAATTCGTTAGCAAAAGGAACATTTTTCACGACTTTTTCTGGCCAATATTTTTGGGTAACAAACGAGGGCCTACTTTATTGTCTAAATGCAAGTTGTTTTACGATATGCGTCTCGAGATTAATTAAGTTTAGAGATATGTTAGTGCTCTTTTCGAGACAACACCTCAAGGGTCACAAGTGCGTCTTTCTAAAACTTCACAAATTTTCAAAAATGCCCAGAATTTCAAAAAAAAAATTGAAAATTTTTGAAAAATCCAAAAATATTTTTCTTCAAAATAAATAAAAATCGGAATTTAAAAGCTTAAAAAATGTCACAAATATTTTGTCTCCAGTTGTAAAAAATCAAATGCACAAAGCCAAAATTGACCAAAGATGGAAATTGAAAGAAAATTGACGACTTTACGAATAAGTGCGGAGATTGACAAACCCGGTGAGATTTCGAGCCTATCACTTTTTATGAGTTTATAAATCAATCCGAGTTAATGGTTAACTAAAAGTTCTTTTTAGCGCATGAAAAAAGAGATTAAACATGAGAAATAGTAATAAAAGTGCTGGAAATAAAGGTTACCAAGATCGAAGAATACAACCATGCAAAAAGAAATCAAAGATTGAAGAAAAACTGGAAAAGCTCTTGAATTAAAGGTGAGGTGTTGTCTCAAAAAGCGCATTAACATATCTCTAAACTTAATTAATCTTGAGACGCAAATATTAAAACAACTCGCATTTGGACAATGAAGTACCGAGAAAAATAGCCACAATCCGAGTGATTCGCTTGTGAGTGAATCTGTGAGAAATTGAATGAAAACGAATTTTCAAAAAAGTAACGTAATGATCAATCGGTGAAAATTGGAGGTTTAATTTTTGGCTTCGCACACACACACACACACATACACACTATGATTTGAGACTCTTTTGAATATGAATTTATGGTGATTATTTTTTGAAAAGTTTAAATTGAACATTTTTTTAGTATTTTATTTTTTTCTTAGAGTCTAAGTCCAATTTTGTGGGTATATTCACTGCAAATCCTCACGAGACACCACTCGTCCTACTAGGGTAACCTAGGGATGTAACGACTTGTTTCATACGCTAAATGCAATCGCTTTCTCGCGAAAATGGTATTGATCGAGGTGGAAACCGAACGTTCGTGTAAATACGCTAGTCGTTATTATCGGCGTCCAACCGTAATACAAAAACCTAAACTTTAACTACACTCTGAGGGAGTATAGCGGTGAGTTTGGGTATCGAATCCACAGGGAATGTTTGATATATTTTAATTGATTTATTACTTCAAAAATAAAGTGTAAAAGATGATAATGGGGTGAGAAAGGAAAAAGGGAAAAAATAAAGAAGTTAACTAAAACTAATTGGAAAATTAAGGTAGGTACACAATCCCCCAACTCCCGGCGAGTCTGGGTATCGAATCCACAGGGAATGTTTGATATATTTTAATTGATTTATTACTTCAAAAATAAAGTTAAAAAGATGATGATGGGGTGAGAAAGAAAAAAGGGGAAAAATAAAGAAGTTAACTAAAACTAATTGGAAAATAAAGGTAGGGACACAATCCCCCAACTCCTAGTATTTTTCTCAGTACAAAACTAGTCGTAAATTAATTAATTGATCAAACTCGGTCTTTAGTACTCCCAAACATTACATATATGAGGGATCGTAACCCGCACCATATTTAATCAAGAGATGAGTAAATCAGTGTCGTATTAGCTACATGCGCGTTGTGGCTATTTCTCTCGGTATGCGTGATATAAGGAGTAAATATAATGGACGAAAATTCAAACATAAAAAATTAAAAAGATGAAAATATATGGTGAATAGATCTCATCATGCTTTAAGAGTGCAACGCACGTGTAGCTAATACGACACTGCTTTACTCATATCTTGATTATATATGGTGCGGGCTACGATCCCTCATATATGTAATGCTTGGGAGCATTAAAGACCGAGTTTGATCAATTAATTAATTTACGACTAGTTTTATACTGGGCAACATACTAGGAGTTGGGGGATTGTGTCATAACTTTTCTCATCTTCAAAACTTCACAACTTCTTCATCGTAGCTCGGATTGAGGTGAAATTTTTTCTTGTGTTCTTGTAATTGAAATATCTTAAACGTTCCCGCTGGCCCCACCTCCGAAATATGACTGTAAAATTATGAAAATGCCCTTGAACTCCCCATTTCTTGCTTTCTTTCACTGTTTTGCGTTTCCTTTCGCACTAATTTGCATGAAATACCTATAAAACACATAAGAGATACCAAAAATATGAAATACTTGCCAAAAAGTCTTAGTAGCATATATATGAGACAAATTCAAGCTATTTACAATGCACAGGATCATAAAAAGACCGAAATTAAGGGGATAAATATGAAGAATTTATGCCTAATCACATACGTAGATTAATATGTCAATGAACGGAGATTGTGGGAAGGTACATGTTATGGACTAGGAGTCTTACAGATCTGGACGATTGACAATGTTAGGTAGTAGTGTATCGGGGGGTGGGGGGTTCCTCATTTGGATTTCTCTTTGCGAGACATTCCACGCATGAAACTAACGAATGTCGGGAGTTGGAGAGAAGTTTTGCTGATAGTACATGTGATTCGTACCTTAGTAATTGTACATATATGAGAGTATAATTGAGAGTGGATAGTTTCACTATAATGTGAGAATATATTTTACTTGTGCATAAAATGGGCAAGGCATAGGGTGTATGGGCACCCTAGGTAATTGAATCTTGATTTTGTTTTCGTTCGGAACGTATGGGATAAGGTAAATGAAGATAGAAGTGGGGATATCAGGACTTGATTGTATGCTCATGAGAAGGGTATTGTATTAGGAAGTAGATTGTGAGTGTCTTGTGAATTCGACAACATTTATCCTGGGGAGTTGAAGTTTATTCCATAATATTTGTTAGAGGCTTACGTTTCTTGAGAAACTGATTATTAGAGACGGGGAAGGACCTGGGACACGCGGTGAGGCAAAGTCATATGGATAACGGTTAGAGGTAAATTTGAGAGAGTATAAGATATATCATGTTATAAATGACAATGGTGATGGGATTTAATAAAGAGAAATATTGATAAATTCGTTTTGTAATGGGTCACCTGTCTGTTGGGAAAGGGTGGACCATCCGAAACCAGTAGGGGTTTTTTCAACCGTTAGGGATTCCTAAGTAGTAAGTAGAGAGTATTCCCGAGGATTTTATCGTGAAGGGGGTTACAATCCTATATGGATGATATAGATTAGTTAACCGAAGTAGCTCACGTTATGCCAGTTAGGACTGGTCATACTATAGGACCGTATGCCCAGATCTTTATAATCGAGATAGTGAGGTTATGTGGGATATCGCTTGATATCGAGTCCGATTGGGATAAGATCTTTATCTTTCGATTATGGAAAAGTGTTCACGAGGCTTTGGATACCGAGTTGTGTTTGAGTACAACCTATCATCCACAGATGAATGGGCAGAACAAGCGGACTAGTCAGATATTGGAGAATAAATTATATGTGTGCCCTTGAATCTCAGGGGAGGACGAGAGTAGTTCCTTCCACTAGTGGACTTTGTGTACAATAACTCATATAGTTCACTTTGGGGCATGGTGCCAGTTGAGGTATAACACAATAAGCCTTGTTGTCATCTTGCTTGTTAGTTAAAGATAGGGGACCAGGTACTATTGTAAAGATTAGAGATGAATTGGTACTTAATATATCACGTGCGCAAAATATATACTGCGCAAATAACCTACTTGCGTGCGATCATCGCGAGACGAGATTGTATGTATCTTAAAAATTCTTAATCTACTAAGGTGCGAATAGTAGAAGGCTAGATAGAGAATATCTAAAATAAAGTTTAAGTAGTGTAACTTAAACGATATGGCTTGGGTAAGAACCTAAGTGACAGGGTAACCTGGAGTTTAAAAACGAACATATGTGGGGTGTTCATTATTAAGGGTATACAATAGCATACTATATGGGTGGTACGGAGTACTTTGCTTGGGAGCGCAACGATGCGATGCACAACTTATATACAACATTGTTTGTACCTGGTATACTTTTTTTGAATTTCAGGAGGAAATTCTGTTGTAAGGGGGGGGGGGGGGGGGAGTGTGTAAGACCCCGTATTTTATGATATTAAATAAGTATGAGATTAATTATTATTGTTGGATTAATTAAATTAAAAGGTGAGAAATTAACTTGTTAATTAATTAATCCGGATTAAAATAATTATTAACTAGCGTGCCAAGGGTTAATACTTATTGATGAAAATTATTGAATATTACTGTGTGGATATGTAATATGGAATTATGAATTTTATAAATTGTCGAGAGTGTGAAACGTGACAATTTGGTATATTAAGGCGGGACGCGCGTGTGAGTCGTGTCGGGACTAATTTAATGGATTATAGAAGTAAATTATTTGTAAGTAACTCGTATGACCATTTTGAGTGCACTATTGAGTACGAAAGGGTTGAGATAGTCATAGTGTACCCGGGGGTTTAGTTTGGGTCCCGGGGCAATTTTAGGCCTAACCGGCATCCCGGGAGGGCGTTTTGGTAAATTGTATTTTTGGGGTTTAATTAATGAAGAAATATAAAGAAGGTTAATATCAGTTACGTAAAGGAAAAGTTAGGGTATTATGCATAAGCTTCAAGGGAGATCCACAAAGGGTGAGAGAGAACAAGCCCCAAGAGATTGAGGCCAAAAACCCATCGTCTTCCACCACAGTGACCACCTTTTTGTGGATCGTAAGATGAGGAACAAGTCTATACCAATTTCATCAGCGAAACAGAGCATCATAATCGAGGGAAATATTTATTACTTGCTTTCCTTAGCAATATTTTTGTTCATGTTAGACTAGGTAAATTCCCTTTGTTATAGAGATTAGATTTGGTGAAAAATTTGGAAGAATTAGTCATAAATTGAGTCTGATTTGAATAAACTTTGATTCCATTATGTAGATAGGATTATATCCATGAATTTATGATAATTTTTGGATTGAATCTGGGTTTAACTTAGAGTTTTGCATGTAACTTTTATAACTAGGGTTCTTGACATTTAAATTTGGGGATTTCGAATTTTGATGATGATTAGTGATGATTTAATGAAGTTATATTGTTGGAAATCATATATAGATGTTAGGTAGTTGATTGGGATTGAATGATCGGTGTTTGTGCTGATTATTTTAGAGGTTTTAGGCTTAAAAATGGTGGAAAACGGAAGTGTTAAGGATGTAAAACGTAACAGGTTTGGTGGGGAAGAATACTGTTCAATATCATTCAAACGAGATTGGGCTTCGTTTGAACGAGAAAGGATCTTGCGAGATGTCATTCAAACAACATCTGACCTCGTTAGAACGACGGGTCCAAAAACATGGCAAATTCCAATTTTTGCCCAATTAAGTTTATACATATATTTTGAGATAGGAAACTGTCATTTGGTGTTTAAAGGATAGTGCAAAATTACTGGGGAATATTCGTAGAAGTAATACTTTAAATACTTTGAAAGGTGAATTAACCTTGAAAATTTTGAGAGAGTGAATAACGGAAATAACTATATTATAAGTAGTAATGAGAGAATATTACGTATATAAATTATATGTTTGGGTTGGGTGAGTACGTTGATTCTAATAGGATGTGTGTATGCCTATTATAAGAATATTATTATTGTGTGTATGGCATACCTACACTGCTTGCTATCGGGAGGAGGTTTTCGCGCAGTGGACAATCTTATCCTGGGTGACCCAATGGGGGGATATTTGATTTGTACCCAGAGTATATTAACTTGGTTATGTGCTATCTGAGATCGAGGATAGTTTCGACGGTTGAATGGGAGCGTAGGTATGTGCGTGACCCATTTGGCTGGGGAATATACTCGCCTCTAATAATTGTGATTTGACTCTTATGGTTCGTGAGAGATTTAACCAATAGTCCTTCATGAAGTGAGTGATGCACCGGGACGCGATAGCAGTGTATGCATTGGGCCAAGTGGTCTTAACCTAAGGGTATTGGATATATATATATATATATATATATATATATATATATATATTTATGTATAAAGATGTTATGACTACATGTATATATGTGCTTGTGAGTATTCCCATTATGTGAAACTAGTAGATATGGTAATAACAATAAATGCATTGCACCAAGTGGTCTTAACCAAGGGGTGCAAGATTAGTGTATATATATAGAAATGATGTGACTATATATATATGATTATACTTGGGGAAAATTCTACCATGGAAAATTAGTAGATATAGTAATAAGGAGAGATAAAATAATCTTAGTGGGTAAAAGATTAACCATTCGAACGGGGAATATAATGAAATTTAGTTAAGTGGGATAAACTATTTTAATAACGTATTGTATGCGCGATACAGGATACTCCTTCGAGACATAGTTAGAAGTGTCAGTCTATGGCCTAATTAGGAGTGTTATAGATAACTAGGTTGGGATAAATGTACGTTAGGCGTGCACAATAGTGGAGAGGTAGGAATCTTAAGTGAGAGTTCAAAACTAACATGCACATAGTACTTGCTTCATTGCAATTTTAAATACTTGCTAAAACAAATATTTTTACAACTCGGGCTCTAACCCGTTTCTTGCTATTCTTCTCTCTTTTGCTATATATATGTATTATATTAGGTGCCCAACCACAGGGTTACCAGGCTTAACGCGTGGATCATTTAGTGAGCTGCATCGGTTGTGGGAGTTGCAGGTCCTTGCATTTAGACGCCTCTATTATTTTCTTTTGTTCTATTCAGACATTTCATTTAGGGCATGTTTCGCCCATTCTCAGTCGTTTTATTAGAGATTGTACTCAGTTTACTTTAGTAGTTTATTTCTATTGCACTTGAGGATTTTATGGTTTGTTGGTTGAGACTTTGAACTAGAATGTTTTATCCAGTCTTATTTATTTCAGTATTTGATTCATGTCCAATATTCATTATATTTATGTGGAATGTAAATAGCTTATATATTAAAGAATGGAAATTTATTAATGGATTATTGGAGTATAATTAAAATTAAATGTTTTGACACTTAGCTTAATTATTTATTAGGTGATAAATGAAGAAAAATTATTTTTCGATAGTGATGCTAAGAATGAACCAACCGGTCACTTCGGTTTAATTTAATAAAGGACTGATCACCCAGTATTTAATTAGGCGGGGTGTCACATATCATTATAGGAATCAAGGTTAGAGTATACCCCATCTTCCATAGCCGTTGAACAAAAGTTTGTAGCATCATCATATTGGCTTGAAGATTCATTAATAGATTCATTCTCATTTGAATTCTCCACTTCTTCATGCTCATCCATACCTATATCATAAATAGCTTGTAATCTATCACAAATATCTTTTGCATATTGAAAAGATGAAATTTTGTTGTATACATCAATATCTATTGAACAATATAAATTATTTAAAGCTTTAGAATTTAATTGAATTTTCTTAATATCTAATTCACTTAAATTTTTTTCATTTTGATAAAAATGTGACTCGTTTATAATTAATCTCAAAATTTCATAATCATAAGATTGAAAAAATATTTCGTCAAAATTTTTCCAATATGAATAATTATTTTCAGAAAGTAAAGGAGGTCTAGAAATTGATTTCCCTTCACTAAAAAAGTTTTCCATGATCTTTAAGTCAAGGATTATTATATTCAAAAATAATTAGAGCGCTAGCACTGATATCAATTGTTTCCCAGAAAAATATCCAGGGGGGTTGAATTAGAATTTTGTAAACTTTTCGAGTCAAATTAAAATTTCAAAATATATTTAATTTGAACAATTAATCCAAATTTCAGATTGATAAATATTAAATGATTAAACCAATGAATATTAAATAAATGCTACCAATTAATTTAAAAAATTTAAAATTTCAGATTTTAATTCCCAATAAATATTCAAATAAATTTCGTATTTAATCAAAATAAACATTCTGAATTAATTAGTTACTTTAAAAAATAATTATTTTTATCTCAAACCAATTTTACCAAATTTTGGAATTAAATTATTCGAAAAATATAAAAATAAACTAGCACAAGCAAATAAATGAAAATAAGTGCGAAAAATAAATGATGCCGTAATTTTAACGTGGTTCGACCAAATTCCGTCCTACGTCCATGCTCCTAGTGCTTCCGACTCCTTTACTCTTCACTACCGTGATCCACTCGAAGGGTATGATCAAATGACCGCATACAACCGTTTGTAACATAATACCGAGCTTCAAACCCTGTGGTCCAATTTTGCGGGTAGGAACCAATCACTGCCAACAACCGAAGCTTTAACAAAGCTTCGAAATCAATCTGGATTTTTAGTACAAAGATTAGATTGTTGAAACTCTAAAAATACAAATTGAGTCCGAGTTTCTTCTTCAAAGAGACTTCACAATATTTCTGATTTTGGCTCTAGTCTGCACTTGAAGTTGTAGATGAATAAGATTTCTTGGGCTCTTGATTTTCTTCTTAAAAAATCGCTGAGTATTAATTTGTTATTGTCTCAAACTTTGAATATAGATGAGTGTCAACTTTAGTTGCTATTATTGAATGTATGTATGAGCTGATTGAAGATTTTCGATTGCTCTTTACTTGGTGTATGACAAAATATTTTCTTATATTTTCAGTGTCTCATTTTTGTTGACTTTTGTAAGGACTGTCCATCACATTCAGTTTGTCATACACCGCTACAAGTTTGTCGAAGAATTGGGAAGCTTACACCTACAATCGACAATTCGAATTTCAAGACGACTTCAACAATCATGCCCAATAAGGATGGATTTGGTAATTGTGTTTAAGTTCCATTTACATTTTACATAAACAGTGTTAGGATATTTTTTATGAAAAACAAAATATTTTTCGATTTATGAAAAATGATTTTTGAAATGAATTTGAACGTTTTTTAATTTTTCAAAAAACATTTTATCATAAAATTTTTTGGATAACTCTTCTCAGATTTGTAAGAGTTGTGGTTTCAAGGATTCCAAAGGTTTTAAAACTTTGTTAATCGAATCTTGAGATTTGTGCTTGGTCGTTCAAATGACAACCTATCTCGTTCGAACGAGACCAGAGGTCGTTCGAACGACAGGACAGTTCGTTCGAAGGAGAAGACTTTTACTCTGACACATCACCGCCTTAGATTTTGTATAAATAAGGGTGTAAGTCTACTGGTTTTCGTGTGGAGAAAAACTAGGTTTTGACAGAATACATTTTTCTACTCTCTAACACATTTGAGGGTTCAATTTTTTTTTTACAATTCACAAAATCCCAAGTACTTTGTGTGAGTTATTTTGTGGAACCAAAAGAAAAATTTTGCTACTGTTCGTACTTTGTGGGGAGATATCTACAACCGAGAGCTGCGTGCTGTTGTGGAGTGAGTCTCTACAAGGTTTATGACTGAGTGTCATTAAGGATCTTCTGCGTGTTGATTCTTTACTGAAGACTGCGTGTCTGGACTGCGTGTCCATTGTGGTATAACTGCGCGTGAACCATTGCTGATCTGTTTTTGATTATAATTCGATGTAAGTTGCGATTTACAATTATAGTGAAATAAAAAGGTTTTGCCCTGCGGGAATTTTTCCTGAACTATTGTGTTACATATTTTGTTTATATTGGTTTGACACTTGCACGCACGTTGCTGTTTGAATTTAAGGGTTGAATTGACTTGATATATAAATTGACTCTAATTAAATAAGTTCGTGATTGTAAATTGCGAATCAATATTGCATAAGAATTATCAAATTGGTATTAAAGCAGGTTACTCTAATTTATCACGTATTCATATTTTCTGCAAAATTGTGTGATATTGATTTTTTTTGAAAAATCTGATTTTTGAAAGTTTGTCGCAATGTTTCCAAACGAAAACTTATATAGTCGGTTGCCAATTTTTGACGGGTCTAATTATGCTTACTGGAAAGTCTGTATGAGATTCCATTTAAAAGCAATTGATTAGAGAGTTTGGGTAATTTGTGAATGAGGTTGGAACCCCCCAACTGTCACCGCAAATAATGTCACAAATTTAAAACCTGTGTCAGACTGGACTAAGGATGGGTTTAGGTGGAGCACTTATAATTGACGTGGGCTTAGTTCAATTTTCAGACACGCCACCCCTGATGACTTTCGACGTATTATGACGTGCACCACGTCTAAACAAGCACGGGAGGTTTTGCAACTCACCCACGAGGCACTAACGCGGTCAAAGAGTGGAAAATTCAAAATTTGACCACTCAATTTGAAACCAGCACCATGCTTGATACCGAGGGTTTTGATGACTTTTATGCACATTTGTCCGATATTGTCAACACTAGTTTTAATCTTAGTGAGCCGATTCCCGATGCACGAGTGGTTAAAAAGATTTTAAGATCGCTACCTAAACGTTTTATCCCTAAACTAATTATTTTGAATACCTTAGGCAATTTGAATCATCTGAAATTAGAAGAGTTGGTAGGTGACCTACATACGTACGGAATTGACATGGTTCTTAACACTGTCAAACCTAAGGATAAAGGGATAGCACTTAAAGCCCAATTGAAAAAGAAAAAGAAAGTGAGTTTTTGTGAGTCCGAGTATGAGGACGAGTCTGATTTTGACATGGCCCTGGTTGCAAAGAATTTTAAAAAGTTTCTCCAGTTTTCGAAACAAAATTCTTGCAATAAAAAGTTTTCGAAGAAAAACAAAAACAAAAGACAAGGCTAAAGAAAGCGGTGAGAAAGAAAAAGATTGTGAAGAAAATTTTGAAATGTTTTGAGTGTGAGGTAAAAGGTCATAAGTCTTTTGAGTGTCCCACTAGATTTAGGAGAGAGGGCAAGAAAGTTTCCATGCCAGTGACCCTGAGTGATAGTGAGGAAGGTGTGAATGATTCCGAGGATGAGCCTTCACAAGGTAAGTGTACTACCTTTTTAGCAAATAACGTAAGCATACCCACTTTATCTCACAACGATGAGGACACTTGTGCACGTGATACCCCCAAGGAGGTTTTTAGTGTTTCTAGCGAGTCTGAGAGCGAGTGTGCTAGTGATGATGAGAGTGATTGTGTTTCGAGAGTTGTACGCCGAGACCTTAAAAACTAAAAAATTGAATAACAAGTTGGGTCTCAAGGTGAAAGATTTGGAGGGTGAGATTGAGAGTTTGAGTCAGAAGCAAGTCAACTCGAGAAAGTAAAGGTATCTTTGAGTAAGCAGTTGATAGATTTAAATAGGGAAAAGAGTGAGCTTATCGTCCGCATGTCACAATTAGAGACAGATCTTAAGCACGCCCTGGAGGCTAAAGTCAATTTAGATAACGCATATAAGAAGGTGGGGAAGATGATTCTCAATCTTGTTTTAGGTGGCGGTGAGAGTTTAGAAAAAGGCCATGATGATGCTTCCACTTCTTTTGTTGCACCCGAGCCGGTTCTCACTTTAGTGAGAGATTCACATGGTTCTCATCCCTACCCACCTAAGCGTCCCATTCCTGTTATGAGAACACTCCCTAGAATTTTTGAAAAATTAATTCCTAGGACGGTTTATGTTTGCTCCCATTGCAAAAAGAGAGGACACCTTAGGGAATTTTGCTATAAGTTGGGTTATGTGTCACGTTTTTCTCCTACACATGTTCGTGCACATGCACCCACCCATGATACTTTGCTTGCGCATAATGATAGAGATTTTGCACATATTCGAGAGCAAGTAAAGTTTTTGGTCAAGACTTCTCATGATTCGATGAAGTTGTTTCAAAATATGTCACCATCTCTGGAAAACTCCACCGCACTTCCCGGATGAGGTCTAGACATGTTTACTAGCATAGGGTGATTTACATGATGACACTTTTGCCTATTTCTAGTACGTACCATTCGTACCTAGTTTTTCTTTTTTTGGGGGTACTATTTTAGCACTGTTTGGATCTGTTTTGCCCATTTCAGGACCGTTTTTATGAAATTTTCCCTTTGGACAAAACTGCATGACTGTCTGAACGATCTGGGAATTTTATTTTTCTCATTTGAACGAGATTACATCTCACGTGAAGTGCCTGTCATTCTAACGACACGACATTTCGTTCGAACGACCCCTGGAATTTTGTTTGTAGTCCCCTGTTTCATCCTGTTATATGTTATTGGTACTGCTGGGTTGTTTCTGAACTGTGTTCGAAAAATACAAAAAGATTTTCTTTTTTTTGAAAAAATTGAAAAATCCAAAAAGAGTTTTGTAGTTTATTTTGCACCTTATATGAATGCACATTTACCAAGTCACAACTTCGTGCCATATCCATGTGACTATTTGATAGTGTTTTGAGACAAAATATTGTGCCATTCATGTGCTTTACAAAGTTTGGAGTCTTTGAGATGCTATACTGTTACTACCTACATGTTTGACTCCGTTCGTCCTTTATTGCACATGAGCACAAATTTGTTTGTATATTGATCTTGTCGAATCACATGTTGGTTACGTATTTTCATCTCAATTCTGTCTATTAAAATGAACCAAATGTGATAAAACAAGATAATAAAAGGTGTGCATGCTTTTACCGTTTGCCATAAGTTTGTGTGAATTTTATAAATGGTTAAGGGCTACGAAAGCTACACATTTATCCTTTGCGATTAAGCCACCGTTTAAATTGGACCTAAAAATTTGAGGAATTTTAATTATCCGGGATCCAAAGAGGTTTAAAAGAGCCCGGAAAAATTTAAAGGCAATAAAAAGAAATTTATGCCAAAAAGGGGCCACTAGGTTTATTCACCAATTCTCCAATGTTTGAGAATTTAGATCACCTCAAAAAGAAAATATATACGAGGGAGTTTGGTTGGAGACGTAAAATGGCTTTGGACGTCCTTAAAAAGTCTTGAAAAAGCATGAAAAAGTTTTAAGATGTTATTGGTGTGAAAATCATGTAGACTTTGATTTTTTGATTTTGATTTAAGATGATGTCATCTAAATTCAACATTTTTACACCTAAGGACGATTTTTTATGTTCATTCATTAGGAGTACATTTATGCATCGTGCACGTATGATATGATTGAGTTTTATTTCCTATCGAATTTTGTCACACACATTCATTCCATTTTCACGATTTGGTTATCTTAGTGTAAATTTATGGTGTGTGATTTTTGTAACATTTTTTTTGTATTTTTGTATGAAAAATTAAAAACATAAAAAATAAGTTGTTTGCTTTGTTTCCGGTGACACCCCGATTTACTTTATGAGATTTATTCTTTTCCTTGTCTATTTCGGATATATTAAAAGGGGGATAACGAATTATGATATTATGGGGGAGTTTAGTATGAGGGAGATTTGATTATGCCTACATGTTTTATGTTTATATCATTTCAAAATCGACACGTCACATGGTTTTTACTTTATCTCATGTGTGTAGGTACAATTGAAGATCATTATGTTGCACACCCTGATGAGAAAAGCTTGGAGTTTAAAAAGTTGATTGTTGAAGCATCATTTGAAATTTTGAAGACTTATTCGGTGTATCTTTCCACATTTTGTTTTTGGAGGGTAGATTTGTATAGGTCATTTTTTAAATTGATAATTCGGAAGTTTTTATTTTGTATCAGCATAGACATAGGGGGATATTTGTAAGGACATTGTCCATCACATTTATTATGTCATATACCGCTACAAGTTTGTTGAAGAAATGAGAATCTTACATCTACAATCGATAATCCGAATTTCAAGACGACTTCAACAATCATTTCATGCCCAACAAGGACGGATTTGGTAAATGTGTTTAAGTTCCATTTACATTTTACATACAAAGTGTTGGGATATTTTTTATGAAAAAGAAAATATTTTTTCATTTATGAAAAATGATTTTTGAAATGATTTTAAATGGTTTTTAATTTTTCAAAAAACATTTTATCATAAAAATTTTGGATAACCGTTCTCAGATTCGTAAGAGTTGTGGTTTCAAGGTTTCTAAAGTTTTTAAAACTTTGTTAATCGAATCTCGAGATTTGTGCCTAGTCGTTCAATCGAGAGCCTATCTTGTTCAAAGGAGACCAGAGGTCATTCAAACGACATGACAGTTCATTCGAACGAGAAGACTTTTACTTTGACACGTCACCACCTTAGATTTTGTATAAATAAGGGTGTCAGGCTACTTCTTTTCGTGTGGAGAAAAACTTGGTTTTGACAGAATACATTTTTCTATTCTCCAACACATTTGAGGGTTCAAATTTTGTTTTATAATTCACAAAATACCAAGTACTTTGTATGAGTTATTTTGTGGAACCAAAGGCAAAGTTTTGCTACTATTCGTACTTTGTGGGGAGATCTCTACAATCGAGAGCTACAT
Organism: Sambucus nigra; assembly: GCA_949130495.1. NCBI lineage: Eukaryota > Viridiplantae > Streptophyta > Magnoliopsida > Dipsacales > Adoxaceae > Sambucus > Sambucus nigra. The sequence continues at coordinate 215,974,919 of OX422213.1, forward strand.
TTTATTATGGAGGGAGTCGCTATATATAAGGTTTATGACTGAATGTCATTGAGGATCTTCAGCGTGTTGATTCTTTGCTGAAGACTGCGTATCCGTTATGGTATAGCTGCGTGTGAACCATTGCTGATCTGTATTTCATTGTAATCCGATGTAAGTTGCAATTTATAATTATAGTGAAATAAAAAGGTTTTGCCCTGCGGGGATTTTTTCCTGAACTATTGTGTCGCATATTTTATTTATATTGGTTTGATACTTGCACGCACGTTGCTGTTTGAGTTTAAGGGCTGAATTGACTTGATTTATAAATTGACTCTAATTAAATAAGTTTGTGATTGGAAATTACGAATAAATATTGCACAAGCATTCTAAAGTTCTTTTGGCTTCACACACTTTGAGCTTTGAAACAAATATAACTTAAAAATATGAACGTTGGAGAGCATCTTCTTCAACTTGGAGAAAGGAGACCGAGAGAGCATTAAATGCTCAAAATCTTGGAAACTAAAATCGTATCTGATGAAAACCATCCTCCATAATTATTTGATGTCTAAGATATTATATGCCGAGTCTGCAAGTGATATCAGTAACATGAGAAAAAAGAAAATATACAATTGATCGAGTGCGAAAACTAGCGCGTGTAAAGACGCTAATCGTTGTTTCCTGTTTTGCCAACTCAATACAAACAAACCTAAATTACGACTACATTTGCGGGGCAAGTCTAGTGGTAAGTCGGGTATCGAAAATCCACTGGGACGAGATGCTAGAATTTGTATGATTTAGTATTCCGAAATAAAAGTGTAAAAGGTGAGTTACAAACTAAAAAGTAGAAGATGCATAAAGGAAAATGTTTATCTAGGCAAGGGAAAATGAATTTAGTTTAACAAAGAGAGTAAAACTATAGGTTGCGTCGAATATCCCTCACCCGGAATAATTTGTATAAAATGGTTACATGGGTCGACGATTTATTACAAATGCGTCTCGTTTCGACAGTTAATTAAACCAACGGTTGCCACGCCCCTAAAGCCGCATAAAAGCCTAATAAGATTTTGGCGTCAACAAATATCCTGGAAATTACGTGCGAAAGGTCGTAAGCACGGGACATACATGATGTGCCTCATCAAATCCCCTAGGCGTAATAACTAGGACAACGCACCCGAAATAGACCCGTAAACACTATCACCAAGCAAAGCAACGCGTTAACCCGAGTGAGTTCCATTCAAACACAACCTAATTTCTATTACCTAGAAAGCATATTAAAAACACGGTAAATAAATGCAATAAATAAACGCACTAAATTTACACTAGAAAGCAAGGAAATAAAAGCATGTAAACTATTTAACAAAGCATGTAAACCTAATTAACAAAGCAAGAAACAATGAAATACAACTATATTAAATGGTAGGGAAGATGAATAGTACAAATTACAAACCCAATTGTTGTCACACCAAATGAGGAAGACAGATGAACTCTCCAACAACCCAAACCATAACCTACGACTCTATAAAACCTATTCTAACTAAGTATAGCTGAAATAGAAACCAAAATTTGGTTTATAAAGTAAGTGGGAAAGAAAATAAAGGAAAAAGAAAAGAAATGAAAATATCCCAAAATATCTGCAATCACCGGTCGACCGGTCGCAGGGGCGCGGTCGATCAGTACTTCTTGTATAAGTGAACTATCTCCTTCCCACGACAAAAACCCAAATCCCGGTCGATCGACCCCCTAGGCGTGGTCGACCGGTACTCTTTTTTCTGCACTTGTTTGGTCCATGGTGAGGGGGAAAAGGTCCAAAACGAAAACGGGCTTAGCTTCTTCGTCCGAACTCCAAATGACTCACCGTTTGCGGCCACGCGATGATAACTCAATGAACTACGCATTCGTGGAATTTTCATGAGCCGAAAAAGAAATATGAATTGACTAAAATCCCTTGAAGTAGCATCCGACGACGGAACTTCTCCGAAATGCATCGGATCCTCACTTTTAGCGTTCCAAAACCTACAAAAGCACAATTAACCCCTGAAAAATATGTATCTATCCAAATACGAGGTTGTATGGTTAATAAGCATAAATATAGGCATTAAGGACCGTAAAAGCGCTAGAATGCATAAAGATATAGGGGAGAAATATGCAATATTTGATACGAATCAACAATGTATCTACAAATCGTTTGGTGTATGTTAGCAGACTGAAAATATAAAATAAGTCTTCCATCAGATATATTATTTGTACAAAATCATCAAACAGTTATCTGTTTAAAATCGACTGTAAGATATAGTGACAAGATATTAGAACTCTGCATGACAATGACATTTGGTGTAAATCAAAGGGGCCCACTGGCTTTGTGTATATATATAAAGAAATGTTCATATAGCCTTAGCTATCTACAACTTTTCTCAAAAGCAAAAATATTTACGTTTATGTATTATATTATAAGTTGTGATAGTAAGACTTATAAGAGCATCCACAATGGTGGAGGGTTTGGACAAAAAAAATGGTAAAATTACAAATTTGTAAACGTACAATGGTGATAGGAAGTTGCCAAAATCGGAGAGAGGAATGGTAAGCGATTTGCAAAGTTACCGGTTGGTTTCTGATTCAGTAAAAACTTCTTACGATCTTCTGAAGTTCGTAGGAACTTCCTACGAAGAAAAGAAGTTCGCTGGAAACCCTTTTTACCCCCAGTAAAATCTAACACTGTTTGACAGAATTCTTTATAAATAGGACGACATTTCGTCCAATTTCTTATTGTGTCCCTCTATAAATTTTTAGACTCTTCCAATTTCTCTTCCATTTTCTTATTTTTATTTTAAATATATTATATTTCTATAAAAAAATATGTCTTCTTCTCAACCAATTATTTCTGGTACATCTCGACAACCTAATATGACTCCTTTTGAGGATGAAGTATTATGTACTATTTATGCAAAATATACAGCTCGAAGTATTGAAGGAAGCTCAATATCATCGAGTACATTTTGGGACACTGTGAAAGATGAGTATAACGTCACGCATGACATTACAATTACTCATACGAGATCCATGCTATCAACACGTTATAATCATATATCGCATCAAATAATGCTATATATTGCAAAGCTTTCTCACCAAATGAATAATATGGGAAGCGGGACGAACGAATTCCAAGCGGTTACTAATGCACGCGACGCGTACCGCGCTGAAACCAACAAACATTTTACGTTCGATAACTGCTATCAAATTTTAAAAGATTTATCAAAGTTTGACTTGAAAAATACAGCGGGGAACAACGACAACCCTACACCTGTACGCGAAGATGATACTCCGGGGGTACGAGACGTACCGGATAGACCCCCAGGCAGGAAGGGTGAGAAACAACGTGCACGTCAACGAGCGCGTTCTGACAGCTTGGATTGTAACACGACAGTACTCAAACATTGTGAAGACTTCAATGCAATGTTTAAAATCAAGAAAGAGTGGAAGAATGATCGTGCCCTTAAATTTGACTCTCAAATGGATGCGTTCATTCAGATGAAGCAAGCTGATCAACTCACCAAAAAGCAGGATCAACTCGTGTGCCTAGGACGAGGGCAATCATACATCATGGAGCTGGATATGACCCATATGAATGAAATACAAAATCAGTTTCATTTTAAAAGGTTCAATGACCTAACAACGATGGTTGTTGCGACCGAAGCTGCGATATCTGAGTTGCAATCGAACTCTGTCGGGTCGTCTGGTCCAAGCGGTTCAATTAATGATTAGCAGTGTTTTTAAATGATGTATTGAACCCTCATAATTATATTTCATTTTTTTTCGGTATATGGAGAGTGATTCACTATCCATCTTAATAAATGAAATGCCACCCTTAAATAGATGAGATGTGAGTATTGTTTATTAATTTTCCGCTTATATAATATTGTCGGTTAAACCATTATTTTATATAGAATAACTGGTATATGATCACTATAGCAATCCTACAAATACAAATTGAAAATGGAACAAACATAACATTTAACCACGGTTAAAATAAAAAATACAATAAATTCATCAACCAACCATTTCATCACCGTGGGTGTTCCAAATGTGCTCTACCAAATCATTCCGTAACTGTTGATGTTTAGTTACGTCTCTTATCTTAGCATCCCGTATGAGGTAGTCGTAGAAATTAGTTTGGCCCCTCATAATTACAGGTGTTTCATCATTCTATTAGTACTCATTTTGCCATGGACAATCTCTACGTTCATCGTCAATAATCATATTATGCATTATAATTTACGATTTCATAATGGTTGATAGTGACACCCTATTCCATAATTTACAAGGTTCCCGAACAAAAGCGAATCGAGCTTGTAATACACCAAACGCACGTTTAACATCTTTTCTGCACGCTTCTTGGTACTTGCAAAATAATTTCTGTTTTTGTGTAATACCATTTTGGTTCCTAAATTTTTTTAGTATTGAAGCGTACGGAGGGTAAATTCCATCTCCAAGGTAGTAGCCCATGTCGTAAGAATTTTCGTTAATATTGTAATTAACGGGAGCTGTCGTCCCATTGCGTAATTCTTGAAAGACATTAGATCGGTGCAAGACATTCAAATCATTGCAAGAACCAGGCACCCCAAAGAATGATTTCCAAATCCAAAGATCGTAGGAGGCAACCGCTTCAAGGATTATAGTTGGTGACTCTTTACGACCACTATATTGAGCGTGCCATGCTGTTGGACAATTTTTCCAACGCCAATGCATGCAATCTATGCTCCCTAGCATTCCTGGGAAACCTCTATTTGCATTTTGTTCGAGTAACCTTGTAACGTCGCCTTGTGTCGGATTTCTGTCGTACTGGAGACCGAAAATTCGTATAATTGCCTCTGTAAATCTAATAACAGTTTCTAATAGAGTGGTTTCACTCATAGCATACTGCTCAGACCACACGTCATGGGAACCCCCATTAGCTAACAGTCGAATTGCCCCCAACACTTTCTGATGAGAGCTTAAACCTTGACGACCGCAAGCATCATTCTTCTGAACAAAGTAGTTATCATAAAGGCAAACAGATTCAAGGATGCGATTGAAAACACTATACCGCATCCTGAATCTCCTTCGGAAAAAATACTCGTTGTATACCTTATCTTCCCCAAAGTAATCTTCCCATAGTGTTGCATGTCCCATTTCTCTCCTACGATTCACTCGACGTCTCGTTTCGAGTTCTTTCCCATCGCAAATTATATTTTTTTCAGCACACCACCACGTAATCTCCATCATAATTATCATCTCCTCGTCTGAATCATCAGATGATCCACCTTCATTAAATTGAGCATATTGTAGCATAAGATTTCGGCCCTCATCGCTAGAACTGGAAGAGTCCATGATTTGTTTTGCTTTGAAGTTTAATAATTTAAGTTGTATTATAATCTATCAAGATTTACCGATCTATTTATAAATTTCTTGGGATCTGTTTATTTCGTGTCATCATAATTACAAAGGTTTGCCATGGTACTTGGGATGTGTACCAGGTAAATAAATGCCAACGTAAGAATCGGTGAAAATTGGGATGTGTACCTCCTGTGTATTTGTGGAAGTTGGGATGTGTAACTCTTGTGTATCTGTCGTAATAATTACAGAGCACTCTCTGGAAGTTGGGATGCTGAAAATTGGGATGTGTACCTCCTGTGTATTTGGGAAGTTGGGATGCAGAAATTACAGGGGTATCTCTGAAACTTGGGAAGTGTACCCAGTGTCAATTGGGATGTGTACCTACTGTATATGTTTTTACTATTTATAATTACCACTATATATTAACTAGTACCAAATTAATACGTCAATATATAGTTACTAGTACAGTTACCACTGTATATTTAATTACTATATGGATTTACCACTGTATATTAATACGTCAATATATAATTACTATATGGATTTACAATTACCACTGTATATTTACTAGTACCAAATTAATACGTCAAAATATATTTACTAGTATAATTATTTTTAATTACTATAAATAAATTACAATTACCACTGTATATTACTAAATAAATTTCGTCAATATATATTTACTAGTACATTTATATAATATAACTGTATGTATTTACTACTATCACTTTATATTAACTAGTACCAAATTAATACGTCAATATATAGTTACCAGTACAGTTATATATAATTACTATAAGGATTTACAATTACAGAGTTACTATAAGTATTTACAATTACTATGTGATAATTTATCAGCTTTATGGTATGTGTGCCTTTGTATAATTTATCTTTTCCATTGGTATGTGTGCCTTTGTATTATTATACATATTTTTTTATCATTGTAAAATAAATTACCTATAAATATATTATAAGGATTGCTACAGTTTTTTATCTACCATTGTCTTATATTTCAAAAATGGCTTCATCTCCCTACTATTCATCCATTTACAATGGCTCTTACACAGATATTGTTGGTAACGATTGGTATGGGAAAAAAATAATTTTCCAAACATATCCAATTGATACTTATCGACGTTTTCTCAATGACTTTGGTCATATATTCATAATCTCTCCCAATTCGGAACCTGAAGACGGAGTTGTGTATCCTTGGGAACACCTCACATGGCCAGATAAATATGATGAAAGGTGTGACCTGGAGGTGCTTTGCCATTACCATCACATATCCGTGCCAAAAAATCGGGCTGCCACACTTTAGCCAATATCGTATCCCGAAGAAGAAGATATGTTTTGTCTTGATTTATTGGAGGAAGAGATATGGCAGATGGAGAGGCGCCTACAACTTTATCACAAAGCACAACGAGCGATGCTATCAGGTCGTCACATTCAAGAACAATTAATTAACATATATAACGACTCTACGTTGACATCAGATAACGATATTTCAGACTACACCAATTCCGGCTATGATTACTTTTCAGAATGCATATATGAAAATGATGGGGAAGAGTACGAACCAAATATATCAAACTAAAACGAAGAATATGTTGATTCATATACGCAATGATCTTACTTACCTAAATGTTTAGTGCGCAATGGGAAACCATATTGTTGTACTTCTACTAGGTTCGACCTAAGCGTTTGAACACATACTCCTAATAATCATTTTCATCGTGTATTATTGTTCTTACTACTTAAGTCAATAATAAAAAATTATATCAGAGCAATCGCAATAATTGTTTGTCATTATATCATATCAGAGCAATCGCAATAATTGTTTGTCATCATATCATAACATTTTTCAGAGCAATCGCAATAATTCTATGTGTAATAAATGAAAATAAATATGAGACATTATATCATAACATATTTCATAAATATGAGAAATTATACATCATAACATTTATCATCACAATTACATTGAGACAACAATAAGAAAATTTATTCTTAACATTTTTCAATTGTACATTATACATCACTTGCGCCCCGGGCCGAACTCAAAATCAGCACCTAAATCTGCATGTGAACCCGTGTAAGGGTCAGACCCAAATAAATTACCCCAATCTTGTTGGGCCTCATATGTCGGGACTGGGTCAGAGGGTGGGGCTAGGTGTGGTCTGTAAACGCTCGAACGACTTGAACTAGTACCACCCTACTCAAACCCTCGACTAGGCATAGTAAAACGTGCTAGTCTACGCTCCAACTCATCAATGCGATCATCACGTGCTTTAAGTTGATCCTCTCGCTGACATGTCTCGTGTAATATTAAATGACGTAGACCTCGAATGTTATCTGCTGCCTCGACATAGGACTGACGCCATTCTAACTGTGTCAAAGATTGAGATGGAGGTGCGTTGGTTGCAAACTCAGGTCTCGGCACATCTATAGTATATGAAGCCCCCTCCGGTAGGCCTATGTCAACCGTCCAATTCTGTCTCGGTGGTTGGATGTGCGTAGAACCACCCACAGAGAACTGTGTCTCATACACATGCGGATTATTTATCGGTGCTGGTGCTTGAGGGATTCGCAACGTCGAAGGTGCCACTGAACCAACTCCAATCAAATCTACATTAACATATCTGGCAATCGGAGGTAGTATTGGCCCGAGTGCTACTGCCTTCGAATATGCATTATACTCTTCTTGTGACACATCTCATACGTATTGATTTGCGATAGGCCAATTTTGGGCGGCAGCTTCTTAGAAATCATGTTCTGAGGCACAACACAAACTTGATGGTGGGTTGTCTGCGATACATATCCTCCCAGTCAATTGCCGGATGGCCCGATCACCCAAGTACCAAAAACCCTTAAATAGGGGATCCCAAAAATCATCCGTAACCCCGATATCTCTCGAGCATATAAGATGACACCAGAGTCACGGTAGGCAGAAGTATCGTATGGCTGCCATATAATGGACTCGGGTGACCGCATCTCAAGCTGATGTTGACTGCTTGAGATGTTAAACCGTTGTGCTCCCTTTACTTTCTTTCTGTTCTCCCTCGACCAACGAAATATGCGGGGCCATGCATCGATAGACGGATCGACGAGAATAGGACATGCCGTGGCCATGTACTCGTGATGTAAATACTGTAAATTTTTTCAATAAATTTAATTCATTAGAATAAGTTGACGTATATTGTAATGAAACATAAATTTTAATAAATAAGATGAAATGATAATATACCTCGAGTATTTTCCACATGCATTCAACGCTAGTCAAGGATCGTCGACTCGCTTTGTCCAAAGACCATAAAATACGGGGATAAATAGTCGAACCCCAGTCGTATGTGCCGATGGCAGGAATATCCTCAAGATAATGTAAATAACCGAGGTCGGCAGTGGAGTGAGCATTTGGAAAAAATACACTCCCCAATACATAAAACCAAAATGCCCGAACTATGATTGGGGACATATAATCTGGTAACGGTTCAACCTTGACAAAATTTTCAATGTATTTTTTTAGGTCAGAAACTGGAATTCCCGCACCAGTACATCTCTGTATATGAATTTCTGGGAAAAATTCATTTATGGTATTAACAAAATTTGTATATTGTTCAGTTCGTAGATTTTCAATCCGTCGCCCTTGTCCAATTGGAATGCCTGCACGAAGGTTAAAATTTTGTCATATATTTAAATAACTATGAATATGAAAACCATAATATATATTTCAAACAATCATTTATGAATTTAAGTATAACTATTTATTTTCACATATTGAAACATTAAGTATATATAAATAATTATTTTCATATATTGACATTATCGGAATGCGGGTACATTTTTCAATTTTTTTGTCGTATATTGAAATAATTATGAATATAATTACCTAAAAATATATTTCAAACATTTAATTATGAATTTAAGTACAACATATTATTTTCACATTTTGAAACGATTATGATGCCGATACATTTATTTAAATTTTTTTCATATATTTAAATAACTATGAATATGAAAATCATAATATATATTTCAAACAATCAATTATGAATTTAAGTACAACTATTTATTTTCACATATTGAAACATTAAGTGAATATGAATAATTATTTTCATAATTTGACACAATCGGAATGCGGGTACATTTTCATAATTTTTTTATCGTATATTGAAATAATTATGAATATAATTACCTAAAAATATATTTCAAATATTTAATTATGAATTTAAGTGCAACATATTATTTTCACATTTTTAAACGATTATGATGCCGGTACATTTATTTAAAATTTTATCATATATTTAAATAACTATGAATATGAAAATCATAATATATATTTCAAACAATCAATTATGAATTTAAGTACGACTATTTATTTTCACATATTGAAACATTAAGTGAATATGAATAATTATTTTCATATATTGACACAATCGGAATGCGGGTACATTTTCATAATTTTTTTGCCGTATATTGAAATAATTATGAATGTAATTACTTAAAAATATATTTCAAACATTTAATTATGAATTTAAGTACAACATATTATTTTCACATTTTTAAACGATTATGATGCCGTTAAATATATTTAAAATTTTGTTATATATTTAAATAACTAAGAATACGAAAATCATAATATATATTTCAAACAATCAATTATGAATTTAAGTACAACTATTTATTTTCACATATTGAAACATTAAGTATATATAAATAATTATTTTCATATATTGACATAATTGAAATGCGGGTACATTTTTCAATTTTTTTGTCGTATATTGAAATAATTATGAATATAATTACCTAAAAATATATTTCAAACATTTAATTATGAATTTAAGTACAACATATTATTTTCACATTTTTAAACAATTATGAATATAAGTAGAACGAAATAATCCATAAATTATTACCGGAAAATATTGTGAAGTCCAGCGGAGTGAATGCAAGCTCGACATATGGTAGTTGGAAGGTATGCGTTGTGTCCCACCAACGTTCTATCATCGCCGTCACAATACATTGATCGGAATTGAGCATCACCATAGAAAAGAAATTCGACATAAAACCGACACTGTCGATAATTATTTTGATATCGGGCTTTCTCTCTTGAATCAATTTGTACAATTTCATTGGCCCCGCCCAATTCCCCCGAAATTCGAATTTGTTTCCGTTTATTATCGGAGTTTCGCCGTCCGACGCGTGTGATACTCCGTCGTAAATACGGGTATAGTTGTCAATTACGGGATTCGACGATTGAATCGGCGCGGAAGAATCGGGAATTGTCGTTGAAGTCGACCCGTGTTTTTTCGATTTCCCGATATTAATATATTTCTTCCATTTTCTACCTAATTCCATCGTGTTGAGAAGATCTGATTTTGAGGATTCTCTATATCTAATTTGGGAGTGATTTGAAATTATTTTTGGGATTATATGGAATGATTTTTGAGAGTATATGAATAAACTTAGGGAAAATATATAAAAAGTTTGGGGCTGAATTATATGGGACTGATACACCAAAATTTTGAGAAAATAAGTACTGATGATGATGGAGAAGAAGATGCAGAATGAATATGGAGAAGATGAAGAATATAAAAGGGTTGATAAATTTCGTGAAGCTTCCTGAATAAATACACGGAGGAATGTTACCGTTTAATTATGACCGTTAAGTTCCTACGAACTTCTTATAGTTCGTAAGAACTTCCTACGGACTTCATTTGTCCGTAAGAAGTTCCTACGAAATATAGAAGTTCGTTGGAATCCCCCCACTACTTGCTGTCCATTTGAACGAAAGGTAAAAAAGACACACGCGCCACACACGTTACTTAACTTACCTTTCGCCGATGTTCACCGGTGCAGATGCTCTAAGAGCATCCACAATGGTGGAAGGTTAGGACAAAAAAAATGGTAAAGTTACAAATTTGTAGGCGTGCAGTGGGGATTGGTAAGTAACAAAAGAGGAGAGAGGAATGGTAAGGGGTTTGTAAATTTACCGGATGGCTACTGAATCAGTAAAACCTTCTTACGAACTTCTGAAGTTCGTAGGACCTTCCTACGAGCTTCTTTTGTTCGTAGGAAGTTCCTACGAACTTCAGAAGTTCGTAAGAATTCCCACGAACAAAAGAAGTTCGTAGGAAACCCTTTTTACCACAGTGAAAACTAACACCGTTTGGGAGGGATTTCTTTATAAATAGCACACTTCCTTCTTCCATTTCTTTATCAGACCCTATATCCTTCTTCCATTTTGTTATTTTCATTATAAATATATTATATTTTTATAAAAAAATATGTCTTCTTCTCAACCAATTATTTCTGCTACATCTCGACAACCTAATATGACTCCTTTTGAGGATGAAATATTATGTACTATTTATGCAAAATATACAGCTCGAAGTATTGAAGGAAACTCAATATCATCGGGCACATTTTGGGACACTGTGAAAGATGAGTATAACGTCACGCATGGAATTATAATTACTCGTACGAGATCCATGCTATCAACACGTTATAATCATATATCGCATCAAATAATGCTATATATTGCAAAGCTTTCTCACCAAAAGAATAATATGGGAAGCGGGATGAACGAATTCCAAGCGGTTACTAATGCACGCGACGCGTACCGCGCCGAAACCAACAAACATTTTACGTTCGATAACTGCTATAATATTTTAAAAGATTTGCCAAAATTTGACTTGGAAAATACAGCGGGGAACAACGACAACCCTACACCTGTTCGCGAAGATGATACTCCGGGGGTACGAGACATACCGGATAGACCCCCAGGTAGGAAGGGTGAGAAACAACGTGCACGTCAACGAGCGCGTTCTGACAGCTTGAATTGCAACACGACAGTACTCAAACATTGCGAAGACTTCAATGCAATGTTTAAAATCAAGCAAGATTGGAAGAATAATCGTGCCCTTAAATTTGACTCTCAAATGGATGCGTTCATTCAGATGAAGCGAGCTGATCAACTCACCAAAAAGCAGGATCAACTCGTGCGCCTAGGTCGAGAGCAATCGTACATCATGGAGCTGGATATGACCCATATGAATGAAATACAAAAGCAGTTTCATTTTAAAAGGTTCAATGACCTAACAACGATGGTTGTTGCGACCGAAGCTGCGATATCTGAGTTGCAATCGAACTCCGCCGGGTCGTCTGGTCCAAGCGGTTCAATTAATGATTAGTAGTGTTTTTAAATGATGTATTGAGCCCTCATGATTGTAATTCGTTTTTTTTCGGTATATGGAGAGTGATTCACTATCCATCTTTATAAATGAAATGCCACCCTTAAATAGATGAAATGTGATTATTGTTTAATAATTTTCCTCTTATATAATATTGTCGGTTAAACCATTATTTTATATAAAATAACAGGTATATGATCACTACGACAATCCTACAAATACAAATTGAAAATGGAACAAACATAACATTTAACCACGGTTAAAATAAAAAATACAATAAATTCATCAACAGACCATTTCATCACCGTGGGTGTTCCAAATGTGCTCTACCAAATCATTCTGTAACTGTTGATGTTTAGTTACGTCTCTTATCTTAGCATCCCGTATGAAGTAGTCGTAGAAATTAGTTTGGCCCCTCATAATTACAGGTGTTTCATCATTGTGTTCGTACTCATTTTTCCATGGACAATCTCTGCGTTCATCGTCAATAATCATATTATGCATTATAATGCACGATTTCATAATGGTTGATAGTGACGCCCTATTCCATAATTTACAAGGTTCCCGAACAAAAGCGAATCGAGCTTGTAATACACCAAACGCACGTTCTACATCTTTTCTGCACGCTTCTTGGTACTTGCAAAAAAAAATTTGTGTTTGTGTAATACCATTTTGGTTCCTAAAAGTTTTTACTATTGAAGCGTACGGAGGGTAAATGCCATCTCCAAGGTAGTAGTCCATGTCGTAAGAATTTCCGTTAACATTGTAATTAACGTGAGCTGCCGTCCCATTGCGTAATTCTTGAAAGACATTAGATCGGTGCAAGACATTCAAATCATTGCAAGAACCAGGCACCCCAAAGAATGATTTCCAAATCCAAAGATGGTAGGAGGCAACCGCTTTAAGGATTATAGTTGGTGACGCTTTACGACCACTATATTGAGCGTGCCATGCTGTTGGACAATTTTTCCAATGCCAATGCATGCAATCTATGCTCCCTAGCATTCCTGGGAAACCTCTATTTGCATTTTTTTCGAGTAACCTTGTAAACAGATTCAAGGATGCGATTGAAAACACTATACCGCATCCTGAATCTCCTTCGGAAAAAATACTCATTGTATACCTTATCTTCCCCAAAATAATCTTCCCATAGTGTTGCATGTCCCCTTTCTCTCCTACGATTCACTCGACGCCTCGTTTCGAGTTCTTTCCCATCGCGAATTATATTTTTTTCAGCACACCACCGGGTAATCTCCATCATAATAATCATTTCCTCGTCTGAATCATCGGATGATCCACCGTCATTTAATTGTGCATATTGTAGCATAAGATTTCGGCCCTCATCGCTAGAACTGGAGGAGTCCATGATATAATATGGTTACAAATTAATTTAGGTGTAGATGAAAAATTATACTCTACCTGTATAGTTTTACGATACACAGGTATTTATAAGTTTAGATGTAGACGAGTAAATTATACTCTACCTGTATGATATGTGTCCCTTAACAATTATTATAAATATTTTTTATCATTGTAAAATAAATATCTCTGTCCTTCCGTAAAAATTATACTGTATGATATTGGTAAGTGTGCTCATGATTGATATTGGTATGTGTGTTAATTTAGAAAGTTACCTTGTACAGGTTCTTCAGGCAATCAATAAGTGACAATTGAAAAAGTTACCTTATACAGCTTTATGTGTGGCTTGGTATGTGTGCCTTTATATAGTTTTACTTCTACATTGGATATGTCTGCCTTAACAATTATTATAAATATTTTTTATCATTGTAAAATAAATATCTCTGTCCTTTCGTAAAAATTATATTGTATGATATTGGTAAGTGTGCTAGTGATTTATATTGGTATGTGTGTTAATTTATAAAGTTACCTTGTAGAGGTTCTTCAGGCAATCAATAAGTGACAATTTAGAAAGTTACCTTGTACAACTTTATGTGTGGCTTGGTATGTGTGCCTTTATATAGTTTTACTTCTACATTGGATATGTCTGCCTTAACAATTATTATAAAAAAAAATTATCATTGTAAAATAAATATATCTGTCCTTCCGTAAAAATTATACTGTATGATATTGGTAAGTGTGCTCATGATTGATATTGGTATGTGTGTTAATTTAGAAAGTTACCTTGTACAGGTTCTTCAGGCAATCAATAAGTGACAATTGAAAAAGTTACCTTATACAGCTTTATGTGTGGCTTGGTATGTGTGCCTTTATATAGTTTTACTTCTACATTGGATATGTCTGCCTTAACAATTATTATAAATATTTTTTATCATTGTAAAATAAATATCTCTATCCTTTCATAAAAATTATATTGTATGATATTGGTAAGTGTGCTACTGATTTATATTGGTATGTGTGTTAATTTATAAAGTTACCTTGTAGAGGTTCTTCAGGCAATCAATAAGTGACAATTTAGAAAGTTACCTTATACAGCTTTATGTGTGGCTTGGTATGTGTGCCTTTATATAGTTTTACTTCTACATTGGATATGTCTGCCTTAACAATTATTATAAATATTTTTTATCTCTGACCTTCCGTAAAAATAAATATCTCTAACCTTCTGTAAAATAAATATCTCCGACCTTCCGTAAAAATTATCATCGCATGATATTGGTAAGTGTGCTACTGATTGATATTGGTATGTGTGCCTTTAAAATTACCTATAAATAATTTAGAAGGATTTCAACAATTATTTATCTACCATTATCTTATATTTCAAAAATGGCTTCATCTCCCTACTATTCATCCATTTACAATGGCTCTTACACAGATATTGTTGGTAACGTTTGGTATGGGAAAAAAATAATTTTCCAAACATATCCAATTGATACTTCTCGACGTTTTCTCAATGAATTTGGTCATATATTCATAATCTCTCCCAATTCGGAACCTGAAGACGGAGTTGTGTATCCGTGGGACACCTCACATGGCCAGATAAATATAATGAAAGGTGTGACCTGGAGGTGCTTTGCCATTACCATCACATATCCGTGCCAAAAAATCGAGCTGCCGCACTTTGGCCAATATCGTATCGCGAAGAAGCGGATATGTATTGTCTTGATTTATTGGAGGAAGACATATGGCAGATGGAGAGGTGCCTACAACGTTATCACAAATCACAACGCACGATGCTATCAGGTCGTCACATTCAAGAACAATTAATTAACATATATAACGACTCTACGTTGGCATCAGATAACGATATTTCAGATTACACGAATTCCGGTTATGATTACTTTTCGGAATGCATATATGAAAATGATGGGGCAAAGTACGAACCAAATATATCAAACTACAACGAAAAATATGTTGATTCAGATACGCAACGATCTTTCTTACCTAAATGTTTAGTGCGCAATGGGAAACCATATTGTTGTACTTCTACTAGGTTCGACCTAAGCGTTTGAATCATATTGTTGTACTTCTCCTATTAATCATTTTGATCGTGTATTAGTGTTTTTACTACTTAAGTCAATAATAAAAAATGATATCAGAGCAATGGCAATAAATATGAGACATCATAACATTTATCATCACAATTACATTGAGACAACAATAAGAAAATTTATTCTTAACATTTTTCAATTGTACATTATACATCACTGGCGCCCCGGGCCGAACTCAAAATCAGCACCTAAATCTGCATGTGAACCCGTGTAAGGGTCAGACCCAAATAAATTACCCCAACCTTGTTGGGCCTCATATGTCGGGACCGGGTCAGAGGGTGGGGATGGTCTGTAAATGCTCGGACAACTAAAACTAGTACCACCCTCCTCAAACCCTCGACTAGGCATAGTAAAACGTGCTAGTTTATGCTCCAACTCTTCAATGCGATCATCACGTGCTTTGAGTTGATCCTCTCGCTGACGTGTCTCGTGTAATATTAAATGGCGTAGACCTCGAATGTTATCTGCTGCCTCGACGTAGGATTGACGCCATTCTAACTGCGTCAAAGATTGAGCTGGAGGTGCGTTGGTTGAAAATTCAGGTCTCGGCACATCTATAGTATATGAAGCCCCCTCCGGTAGGCCTACGTCAACCGTCCAATTCTTCCTCGGTGGTTGGATGTGCGTAGAACCACCCACAGAGAACTGTGTCTCATACACATGCGGATCATTAGTCGGTGCTGGTGCTTGCGGGATTCGCAACGTCGAAGGTGCCACTGAACCAACTCCAATCAAATCTACATTAACATATCTGGCAATCGGCGGTAGTATTGGCCCGAGTGCTACTGCCTTCCAATATGCATTATACTCTTCTTGTGACACGTCTCTTACGTATTGATTTGCGATAGGCCAATTTTGGGCGGCAGCTGCTTGGAAATCATTTTATGAGGCAGAACACAAACTTGATGCTGGGTTGTCTGCGATACATATCCTCCCAGTCAATTGCCGGATGGCCCGATCACCCAAGTACCAAAAACCCTTAAATAGGGGATCCCAAAAAATAATCCGTAACCCCGATATCTCTCGAGCATATAACATGACATCAGAGTCACGGTAGGCAGAAGTCTCGTATGGCTGCCATATAATGGACTCGGGTGACCGCATCTCAAGCTGATGTTGACTGCTTGAGATGTTAAATCGCTGTGCTCCCTTTACTTTCTTTCTATTCCCCCTCGACCAACGAAAAATGCGGGGCACACATCAATAGACGGATCAACGAGAATAGGACATGCCGTGGCCATGTACTCGTGATGTAAATATTGCAAAATTTTTCAATAAATTTAATTCGTTAGAATAAGTTGAACGTATATTATAATGAAACATAAATTTTAATAAATAAGATGAAACGATAATATACCTCGAGTATTTGCCACATGCATTCAACGCTAGTCAACGATCGTCGACTGGCTTTGTCCAAAGACCATAAAATACGGGCATAAATAGCCGAACCCCAGTCGTATGTGCCTATGGCATGAATATCCTCAAGATAATGTAAATAACCGAGGTCGGCAGTGGAGTGAGCATTTGGAAAAAATACACTCCCCAATACATAAAACCAAAATGCCCGAGCTATGATTGGGGACATATAATCTGGTAACGGTTCAACCTT
This sequence comes from Sambucus nigra, assembly GCA_949130495.1. NCBI lineage: Eukaryota > Viridiplantae > Streptophyta > Magnoliopsida > Dipsacales > Adoxaceae > Sambucus > Sambucus nigra. The sequence continues at coordinate 215,992,534 of OX422213.1, forward strand.
GACAAAATTTTCTATGTATTTTTTTAGGTTAGAAACTGGAATTCCCGCACCAGTAAATCTCTGTATATGAATTTCTGGAAAAAATTCATTTATGGTATTAACAAAATTTGTATATTGTTCAATTCGTACATTTTCAATCCGTCGTCCTTGTCCAATTGGAATGCCTGCACGAAGGTTAAAATTTTGTCATATATTTAAATAACTATGAATATGAAAACCATAATAAATATTTCAAATAATCATTTATGAATTTAAGTACAACTATTTATTTTCACATATTGAAACATTAAGTGAATATGAATAATTATTTTCATATATTGACACAATCGGAATGCGGGAACATTTTCATCATTTTTTTGTCGTATATTGAAATAATTATGAATATAATTACCTAAAAGTATAATTACCTAAAAATATAATTATGAATATAATTACCTAAAAATATATTTCAAACATTTAATTATGACTTTAAGTACAACATATTATTTTCACATTTTGAAACGATTATGATGCCGGTACACGAAGGTTAAAATTTTGTCATATATTTAAATAACTATGAAAATGAAAACCATAATATATATTTCAAACAATCATTTATGAATTTAAGTACAACTATTTATTTTCACATATTGAAACATTAAGTGAATATGAATAATTATTTTCATATATTGACATATTCGGAATGCGAGTACATTTTTCAATTTATTTGTCGTATATTGAAATAATTATGAATATAATTACCTAAAAACATATTTCAAACATTTAATTATGAATTTAATTACAACATATTATTTTCACATTTTTAAACAATTATGAATATAAGTAGAACGAAATAAGCCATAAAATATTACCGGAAAGCATTGTGAAGTCCAGCGGAGTGAACGCAACCTCGACATATGGTAGCTGGAAGGTATGCGTTGTGTCCCACCAACGTTCGATCATCGCCGTGACAATACATTGATCGGAATTGGGCATCACCGCAGAAAAGAAATTCGACATAAAACCGACACTGTCGATAATTGTTTTGATATCGGGCTTTCTCTCTTGAATCAATTTGTACAATTTCATTGGCCCCGCCCAATTCCCCCGAAATTCGAATTTGTTTCCGTTTATTATCGGAGTTTCGCCGTCCGACGTGTGTGATACTCCGTCGTAAATACGGGTATAGTTGTCAATTGCGGGATTCGACGGTTGAGTCGGCGCGAAAGAATCGGGAATTGCCGTTGAAGTCGACCCGTGTTTTTTCGATTTCCCGATATTAATATATTTCTTCCATTTTTTTCCTAATTCCATCGTGTTGACAAGATCTGATTTGGAGGATTTTCTATATCTGGATTGGGTATCTAGATTGGAATTGATTTGGATTAAATTGGGATTGATTTGGATTAAATTGGGACTGATTTGGACTAAATTGGGATTGATTTGGATTAAATTGGGACTGATTTTTTTACAAACAAATTGGACTGAATTATGAATACTAGACTGGTGAGTATGAAAATGGGGAGACAGAAAAAATAAATGAAGATGAAGAAGGAAAGAAAGAAGATCAAGAGGTTAAATACAGTGATGATGCAGAAGAAATGAGAAGAATGAAGAATACTGGAGATGAATGAAGAACGAAGAAGAAGCTTTATAAACGGAGGAATGTTACCGTTTAAATTAGACCGTTAGGTTCTTACGAACTTCTATACCTCGTAAGAACTTCTTACGGACTTTAGATGTTCGTAAGAAGTTCCTACGAACTATAGAAGTTCGTAGGAACTGCCCCACTGTTTGTTGCCCATTTGAGCGAAAGGTAAATCCCAGCCACGCGCCTTACCCCTACCTTTCGCCGTATCACACCATTACGGATACTCTAACAATCTACTTCTACCAACTGCAAAAGCTATGCCTAAGATGGGACAGACTTACAAGGCTTCTATCACTTCAAATATCTAAAATGGAAAGACCATAGATTTTTTTTATTTGAATTATTAGCGTGGGACCAACAACCAATAGAAGCTGATCATACATGGTCCAAGGAACTAAAAACTATTTCAGTTATGTACATTGTATATCATTTAGTGGGTTCATAAGAAAAGATAAAAACATATTATATATAACTAAAAGAATAAAACAAATGTTAACAACGATTAAAAAATATAGAAAGAACGTTAAAAAAATATGCGAATGTAAAATTAGAATATTAACGTATATAAATAGAATTAAAAAAATTTACACAAATATAATAAACATAACGCTAATACCATTAATTAGGAAACCCTTATAACAAAATGTTATATATATATATACACACACGTAAATAAATGTACATAAATAAATATTGGGGATCAAGATTGAAAGAGAGTAGGTAATGTGCTTGTATATGTTGGATGGGATTGATCAAAATAAGCAGGTAATAAATCTGTCAAAAAAGAAGAAAAGGGATAACATAATTTTCTTAATATCTTTTATCACTGTCAAAAGATTTTGTAGGAACCTAGAGATAGAAATAATATATATGTTTAATAAAATATCTTATAACAAATCTAATCTCTATTACATAAAAAGATAACACACATACCAAAACTATCCAAGGCAATGAGTACTATGCCTGGCAGGGACGGAGGGCTACAACTACTGCCTGTAGGTAATGTATATAGGTAACCTTTCAATATATATATATACTAGGGTGTACCCGTGCCGATGGCACGATAATAAATTTTTCCCGTGATATTTTGTACCCGTGTCGATGGCACGGTGATGAATTTGTTTTCGTGATATTTGTACTCTAAACGTGCCGCCAATAATGCAAATATAAAACGTGTCGCCAATTTGTTCGTCATGGCTAGCTGTATCCCATGGTGATGGTAGGGGTAGCATATTGATCCGTTGCTTGTGGCGTGGCTTTTATTTTTAATACGATGCATTTGTGTTTAAATAAATCTAGTTTAGATTTGCAATTAGTATTTTTTTTTATTATAACAATTCAAATTTTATTGAAACAAATTTTATAAACTTTACTAACATTGTGAGTTTCCCTTGTATTCTGATAATATATTAAACTTTACTGAACTAAATTTTATAAAGAGATTTGAATTCCGAGTACACACTTTTGGTATGGTATTTTGCACTTTAACAAAGACATGATTTTATTAACACTTCCTTTTAATAATAATAAAAAACAACAAAAGAAAATAATTGAAATCTTAGACTTCATCACCGACTATTCAAACTTATATTCAGTCAATGTCCTCTGTCTGAACCCCCGTGTAATTTATTTTTGGTTAGATTCGTCTTCAGTTTAAAATTATATATTTTGTAATGTACTGCTTTTCCTTGAATAGTGTTCGTGAGTGAGTGGTAATAAATTTTCATGTCGTGCCATGTTTATTTTAGTCAAGTTCGTTTTTGGTTAAAAAAAATAGTGTTATGTTGCTTTTACTTTGTCATGTTCGAGATAAGCAAACAATAACAATTCATATCGTGTTTATTTTAATCTTTTTTTTTTGTAAAAAAAACATTGTAGTTGTGATACTTTCAGTTGAGTAGTACTCGTGATTGATAAAAAAATATTATTTCATGTCGTATTGCACCATGTTTATTTTGATCGGATTCGTTTTTAGGTAAAAAAATATTTTGTATTATTCCCCTTTTATTTGGATTCAATTCATTTTTAGCTAAGAATAAATATTTTGTATTGTGTCATAAATTAAAAACTAATAAAAAAACATTGATTTTGAAACAATGACTACGAATAAAAAATTCAAAGAGAAAAACAAAGAAAATTGTATAAAGTGAAGTCAATGACTCCGAAATTTTAAAACTTCAATGACTACGAAATTTAAAAACTTTTAATCTATATGTTTAAAATTTTTAAAATATATGCTTAAAAATTTTGTTAGTTCCACCTTGATTAAACTAAGACATGTATCTATTGACAATGACATATCTTAATACTGAACCAATTTTAAAAAGGACAGATGAAGAAATTTAAAAGAAATTATTTCAAACATTACATAACCAACTTTAAAAAGTTTAAAGAATATCATTCAAACCCTTTTAAGAATTTCAAAAATCAAGTAATATCATTTCTAGCAAACTACTATGAAAATCAAGATATTAATAAATCATTAGCACATCAAAAAAAGTAAAGAACATTGACCTTCAAATAATATTTCATGTTGTATCATGTTGTGTCATTTTTATTTGGTCGGAATCGTCTTTTGTTTAAAGAAAACATTATGTTGTGATGCTTTTACTTGGCTAGTGCTCATGATTGGTAAAAAAAAAATCATGTTGTGTTGTCTGGTGTTATCGTGGCCGGGTACATTTTTTGTTTGAAAATAAAAATAAAATAAATGCTTTCAATGCCGAAACACACATGTCCATCTATCAAAACCCACATATATAGAGTAGTAACATAAGTTCTAAAAAAAATTGTCAGGATAATAACAAAAGCAAATGCAAACATTAAGGAAGTATGTCACACTGTAACATTGTAATTGTATTATGAAGTTGAAAAGATAATTTGAAATCAGAAATAATTTGAAAATCACCTCCCGAGAAGTAGCTAAAAAATGAACAAACATTGAATAATAAAATTATGAAATATTAATTAAAATAATACAAAATGGATAAAAAACAACAAAATACAATTGTTTAGAGGACAACACAGCTCCACCTGCTGCTACCAACACCTTACCGCCTCCGACAGCCCAGTGTCGCCCCATCAAACCCTAAAAAAATCAAGAATCGGTTAGATGAACATAACCAAAACATAATATATCAATCCAACCTCGGACATGGTCAAAACTAAAAATGATAAAAGAATAAAAAGAGAGAAAATTTTGGAAGATGTTAGTAACAGGAGCCTGATTCAATCAACCATGTACCACCCAACCTCGGACACAGTGCTGAACAAAGAATGCAAAAGATGGTATTAGCATCGTTGAACAAAGAATGCAAAAGATGGTATTCCCAATCTCGGGTATTAGAAATTGAAATTAACCAGGGACAACAGTCAAGATTACCTTCATATATCTCCAAAATTCTGATCGTGAAATCATTGTAAGGGATACAAATCCCAGATTCGAAAGCCTTGGGTTAAAAATAGAGTAATATGATTTGAACCACAAAAGAAAAAAAGAAAAAGAAGAGTAATATGTTTAAAGTGAGTGAACCTGATGTAATGAGATCTTCAAAACCATATTAGAGTTTCAAAAATCAAAGAAATCATAAGGGCAGGAAATAAACCACGCCAAAGGATACTCATAACCTATATATGCTCATTTATCCGAGTTTATGTGTGTGTGTTTATCATGGTTAGATATGTAAAAAAAAAAGAGGCCCAAAATCAAAATTTAGAGAAAACCCAAATACCTGTTTAAGGATTGAATCTGTAAAAATATCAAAGAAAATTTGTCAGCCTGAATGAAATTCAAGGAAAAAAAACTGACCGCAAGGTTATATAACCCAAACCCTTATTCATTTGGCAAAAACCCAGAACTCGAAAGTAAATATATGAAAAAACCATTTTTGAAAACCTCGTAACTCATACACTCTACATTAAAGCAAATGGCACAGGCACGCCCTAAAGACCATCGGCCTGATAAAAAAAAGCATAGGAACTACAGTTATTTTTTGTCCCAATTCGAGGAGCACATAAAAGCCAGAGGATCAACCTGTGATTTAACAGCTAAATAGGAAGTTGTTAATGTAGTATGTTGACAGATGGGGAAAAAAGGGGGGCGGAGGTAACTGATTTTAGAGGAGCGGAGGTAACTGATTTGAGATAACATACATGGAAATGGGGAAAAAATAATTTGAGAGAGGGGCAGAGGTAACTGATTTGAGAATCAACCAATCTACATCTACAAAATAAAAAGGAGAAAAGGTTTATTTTACAATCATACATGGGAAGAGGCTTGAAGATGGTGAAGAGAGTACTTACCGAAGCTAGAGAGAGTCTGAGTGTAAGGCTTTGGACATTTTGAAAAAGGTGATAGAGAAGAACTGAGATGACAGAGGGAGAAAGAGAAAAGTTGTGTTTTCTCGAGTCTTGCGCTGCCTCTACATTTGAGAGGCTCGAGGTAATCTTTAGATTCATACGCCATCCACCAACAGCTTTTTTTGAATCAAATCTCAGCCATGTGGCTTCATGTGAGACATTAGATTCAATCTCAGCCGTCAATTAGTTTATACAATAGATAGATACAAAAGTTATTTATATAGGTTTTGTGTATAAATTTATATGATGTGGCAATAATAAAGGAGGAGGGCAAAAGTTGTATGACGTGGCTATATGATGTGGCAAAACTTGTATGATGTGGCAAAACACCCTCCTGCTTTATTATATAGATATATATATATATATATATATATATATATATATATATATATATATATATATAAGTTTTTGGTTCTATGTTTTTAAACACTTTAAGTATTAATTAATATAATAATTATTTTTATAAAAAGAAACATTATCTGTTAAATAAATAAATATAGAATATTATATATTATATATAAATATATATATAAACATTAAAAATAAATTTAATCTAATATCTAAATAATATGAATCATGCGTGGCCAACAATTATCAATTGTTAAAGACTCTAATGATCGGATGGGACAAATTTGGTGAAGATAAAATTTGTTCAAAGATACGTAACATTTTCAACACTAATTGTCATATGGTACGACCTAAAGAAAGTGATTTGACAAAAGTCACTATCACTAGTCTTGCTACACACGTTTTTGGCCATGGATTTTCTAATATCTTTCAACAAAAAAAATACAACATGTAACTTTGTTAACTATGTAACTTTGTGTACTTATATGTAAATATGTATATAAACAGAATATAAACGTTAATATATATAAAAAAAATGACGTATATAAATAATATATGTATATAATATGCGACTATATAGGCAGGGACGTAGTCAGGAATTATTTGATGTGGGGGCTTCAAAAATTCTATCACAAAAAATAATGAGCATAACACAAAAAAAAGTCTTAATATTCGATTGAAATGCTTTGGCACGGTTATAATTACAATTGACCACGACGACTTTTCATTTTTTGAAAACGTTGAATGTTAAGATCATCATCTATTTCAGCAAAAACATTTTTTTCGACACATATAATCATGGTATCATTCATCCATTGATCTTCCATCCTATTGTGCAACGAAGTCTTTATGATATTCATAGTCGAAAATTCTCTCTCCACAGATGCCGTAGCTATGGGTAAGATCAATGCCAAGGTCATAAGTAAATACACCAATGGAAACACTTCATTTTTCTTTGTCTCGACCATTTTTTTTGCGAGAGAAGAAATTCCGTTCAATCCTTTAAAGGCCAGACTAGATTGCAAATCAAGAATATAAGTTCCAAGTTACATATCAAGTTCAATGAGTTTGTAGCTTGAAAATTCATTTGGATATAACCGGGCAAGACGAATCAACTTTTCCTTATCAAAAGCAACGAATGCATCATCGGGACAAAGAAATGCCACACAAAGAAGTAATTCAGAATTCACCTCATTGAAATGACCATTTAGCTCTTGAAGTTGCAAATCGATGACCGAACAAAATAATTCAACACGATAACGATGCAAGTTAGTCTTCTTTGTCGCTTTACGTTGTGATCGTTTTCTGGCAAAGAATGCATAAGTCATATTGGGCACTTCAATTACATGTTTCTCACAAAAGGACGATACTTCATCAAGCAATAAGTCCCATTCATCATCCCTCATCATTTGTAGTCGTTGTTTACATACCCGAACTAAAGACATGGCATTCACAATATCTTGATCTTTCCTTTGCAATGCCTTTGATAATTCATTTGCAAATCCCAACACATTTTTCATAAAAAACATACTAAAAACAGAGTCAAAAGTATGCATCGAATCCATAGCTACCCTTGCCTCATATCTATGCTCTTGCTTAATTGCATCCACTTCTACAATCTCAAGAACACCAATTACAGAGGAGAACATGGTAATCAAGCTAACTAAAGTGCCATAATGTGAGCCCCAACGAGTGTCACCGGGACGTTGTAGAGAAGTACTTTGATTTTTTCCTTTCACACTTTGAATCTCACCGTTGTCAATTGCACTACTAATATTTTCAAGCTGTTGCTCACGAAGAATATCACGACGTTTACACGAGGCTCCAACTAGATTGACAACACTTGAAACCAACATAAAAAGAGTCACAGTATCATCGTCTTTCTTTGCCACTGCAACAAGAGACAATTGTAATTGGTGAGCAAAACAATGAACATAAAAAGCTCAGTTATTCTCCCGTAAAATATGTGTTTTGAGACCATTAAATTCTCCTCGCATATTACTTGCCCCATCATAACCTTGCCCACGTAGTCTCGAAATACTCAAACAAAGTCTTGCAAATAAACTATCTATCGACAACTTAAGTGACATAGCCTTTGTATCCCCAACATGTTCTACACTGATCAAACGCTCCATAACTTGACCACTCTTATCTACATATCGTAAAACAACGGCCATTTGCTCCTTTACCGATACATCACGTGACTCGTCAATTAAAATTGCAAAAAATGAATCTCCTATATCTTTGATGATAAAGTCAATAATCTCACTTGCAATTGAATTAACAATATCCTTTTTAATATCCGGTGATGTCAATCTTAGGTTTGAAGGAGCATTCTTCATTGCAACGGCTCTAATATCCTCATTTAGATTGCATGAAAATTTCTTAAGTTCAAGAAAGTTCCCTCTATTTTTGGACACTTTCGATTCGTCACTACCACGAAAAGCAAGTCCTTGACGTAAAAGAAATTGAATAGAATTGATTGAGGCACTTAGACGTGTTCGGTAATCACTTTTAGTTTTTTGTGATTGCTTGAAGAAAATTGTCTCAATGTGTTGATTTTGGTTCATTAAATCTTGACATGCTCTCAAAGATTGATTATGAGTACTACCGGGACTTCCAATGTGAACATTAAATCTTTTTTTTCCAATTTGAAAACCCTTCACCCACAAAGGTGTCTGCTTTGTCACTCAATTTGAAAAGATAGCAACATAGACAGTATGCAGCATTAGTAGTAACACTATATTCTAGCCAAGGAGAGAATTCATTGAACCAAGCGGGGTTGAAACGCCTCAATTGTTTTCCCATAGTTTTATATGGAAAGTCGTGACCACGAGGCAAACAAGGACCTTTCTGTAAATAGGCTCTATGAATTTTGTCCTCCAATTTAGGATTTCCACTAGAAATTGGAGTTCGTAATGATGGACCATCCTGAATATCCTCCAAAATAGATTCATATGCTCATTGCTCTCAATTTCAATAGGTGATGATGTAGATGTTGACACAGATTTTCTTTTCTCCATGAGTTAACTGTTAACACACAAAATTAAACCATAAAATTTCAGCAATAAATTTCAGCCCTAAATTTTAGTCCTAAATTTCAACAATCAATCATAGAATAAATTTCAGCAATTATTATGGAGAATTTCAGCAATTAGATTTCAACAACTTTTAACACACATTAATTTCAGCAATAAATTTGAGCCCTAAATTTCAACAATCAATAATAGAATAAATTTCAACATTTATTATGGAGAATTTCAGCAATTAGATTTCAGCAATTAGATTTCAGCAACTGTTAACACACATTAATTTTAGCAATAAATTTTAGTCCTAAATTTCAACAATCAATCATAGAATAAATTTCAGCAATTATTATGGAGAATTTCAGTAATTAAATTCCAGCAATTAATGAATTCCCTCAATTAATAATAGAATTAATTTAAGCCATTAATAGAGAAGAGTTACCTGCTTGTAAATTTCAGCAATTAATACGTATTCCCTAGTTGCTCTCTTGTTGTGAGTTGTAAAGTTTGTTGGAAGAATCATTTGGGAGAGAGAGGCATGGAATGAGAGAGGAAGAATGAAGTTAGATGAGGAATGAAGAAGCGACTGCAGTGCTGTGTCAAATAGGTTTAACCTTTAAAGTGTAAGATATTTCAGTTTTACCCCAAATTTTATACACAAATCAGTTTTGACCACTAAAAAGTCTTTTACCAATTTTTTTTAAAAAACGTGGGGGCTCAAGCCCCCACCCGCCTTCGTCATTGCATATAGGCATAAATTTATATATATTATTACAAACTTTACGAGACAGATCTTCATAATTTTTTTTATTAAACATGAATATATATAAATATACAAATGTTTGTCATAGTTAACTAAACCAGTTTTCTATATATAACAAATATAAGTATGGGTTTAGTAATATAATAAATTGTAACACCTCGTATTTTTGGGAGTTTATTAATTAATTAATTCGGCTAATTTTAAATTACTTGTGTCGTAATTTAATTTAATTAATTATTAATAATATTTATTTAAATATTAATCCGGTGTGTAAATGTTTAATATTTATGGGATTTAAATTTACTAAGTGAATAGTAAAAATTTAATTACGTCATAACGAGCGATAGTGACTTGGTATTTATTTATCTCAATCGGGAGTCGAGCATAGACTATATTGGGGTCGAGATAAGAATTTTTAGTAAAATAATTCAGATGGAAATTCTGAGTGTACGGTTGAGTCCGGATGGGTCAAAATAGTCAAAAAAGAGTACCCAGGGGTAGTAAATAGGTCTCAAGGTATTTTTAGGTATAACTAAGCCCACACGGGAGTGTTTGTTCCCTTTTTATAAAGTCTACAAGCCTAAAAATGGGATTGACATAATAAACCCTAAAAGTGAGAGGTGTGACAACCATAACTCATTTTTAGAAAACCTAAATAAGTAGAGAAGAAAAGAGGGAACAATTGAAGATACCTCGGGAGCCAAAATCAAGAACATGTATGGGCAATCTTCATCAAATCATCATCATCTACACTAAAGGATTCAGACCCTATGAACCCTAAGGCAAGTGGTTAAACTTACTCTTAAATTAATTGCAGATTTTAATTCATATCATAGTAGGTGTGATAAGATTATATCATTTTTATGTTGGGTTGATATTTAAATTGGGTTTTGATGTGTAGGATTAAATTGTAGAAGAACTTCTCGAATTTGAAGAAGTCTATGAAATTGGGTAAATTAAACCGTCATTTTAGAAACTGTTTTACGAGGCATCGCGGACAGAATAGCCTATGAAATTGGTTTCGAACATGGCTATTCTGTCCGCGATGCCTCGTAAAAAATCATGTTTTCTGCATTCTGTTCTAGGATATGTTTGCTCCAAAAACGGCTGCGAAATGCCTCAAAATTGCGTTTTAAAAATATGGACAGATTCGTGGGACAAATTTTAAGAAATGTTATATTTAATTGTTATTCCGTTGGAGGTTGTCTAGATTGATTGATTGTGATTTTTGTTCTATAATAAAGACATTAGGCCTAAACTGGAGATTAGGTTTACATAAAGTGAGACAAGTAAATATTGAGATAATTGAGAAAATATCCGTAATTGATAAATGAATGAAAGTCTAGAAGGGTGACGTAGTGATGAGTGAACATATGTTTATGACCAGTAGTGATGACGAGAATAACTACTGAAAAATAATGAAGGGTTAACTAAGGTCCTTAGAGTTGTGTGGAAATTCATGTCAATATGATAGTGAGTAAAAATCACAAGTAATAAGTACGGTAAGTATTCGAGACAAACATACTACATACAAATCATAATTTGGAATTTGAGGAATAAGTTATACAAGATAAAATTTCGAACCGAAGGAATGAGGCTTGGTAATTTAGTTGGGTGACACAACTCGAGTCATAAATAAATAAATTTGAGAATTATTTAAATTACAAGTCGGTATATAGACTTGAAAATGTTAGGTTAATGTTATTGTAAATTGTGCATAGAGTAGATTGGATTATATATATATATATGTGTGTGTGTGTGTGTGTGCTTTATAAATATTGTGTGAATAATATTTATAGGAATACATAGCCCTCTAGTGCTATCATAGGAGGTTGCGCGATGTGGGTGAATCCCTTGACTTGAGGAGCAGGGTGAGTATAGTCCTCAGGTCATAGCGTCCGTAGTTAGGGGAGAGACGTCTTGGGTATGATTCAGTCTCATTTTTGGAGGTAACTATGATCGCCTCCGCTGCGTTTATTTTGTCTCACTAATTCAGGGAGCTAATCGTGTCGGGGTGGATGAGTATACCTGGAATGATAGCATTGTAGAGAACATCCAGTGAGTGTCTACTTGAAAGGATGGTTATATATCTACGACATGTGTGTGAATGTTGTAATATAATAATACATATTTATGGTGCCGATATTTATATACGAAAAAAATACATATTGTGAATTGCATTGATTATATATATAACATGTGAAAATGTTATATGGTCCCAAATGAGAAATAATTAATTAAGTTAATGTGATATATAACTTATAAATCATATATTAAACATACTCGGGCTAGAGTAGTGTGCCAGGAAGGATATTATCGTGAACTCGTCACGGGGTAGAGAACTAGGTCGGTTATGTAGAAAATATTAGGTGTGCATAATAGTTGAGGGGTGAGCCGATCCTCAAGGGAGTGCGACACTAACTTAAATATGAAGAGAATTCATGCATTTTGATTTACGGTAATTTAATTCACTTGCTAAATATTTTCAAAATATTTTGGGTTCTAACCCTTGCTATAAAATATTTTCAAAACCTTTTAGGTATCCGATCATAGGGATGTCAGACTTGATTCTATTCCAGGTTAACGCACCTGCGACATATGTAGGTGCTGCAGGAGTTTGGATTAGACGCCTTTTTCATTCATTCCTAGTTTAGGAATTTTATTCTCAGTTGTATATTCGAGCATGTTGCTCAATACAGTTATTCAATTCATTTCAATTTAGATTGTATGGGATTTATTTTCTACATGTCAAATTATTTTGGTTTGAATGTTTATTTTTGTCGATGTTTATTCGTTTAGCATTTGATTTAGATATTTGTGGATTGCTTAGACTCTATTACATTATGATGATTCTATTTAGTCTCTTGTTGCACTTCATATTTTGGTTAATTCAAAAGATAAAATTTGGCATCATTTATTTTTTAATACTAGGTGGTTAGTAAGTAGTAAAAAAGGTTTTCGACAGTGATGCTGAGAATGAACCAAATGAGGTTCCTATTTAAAGATACAAAAATATTGACAAAAAATATTTCTGGAAATCTCAGATATGATATAAAGATATGAAACAGAAACGAAAAATTTCAAAGTTTGGTTTTATAAAAACATAAAGGGTAAAACAAAAAAACAAAACACCTAGAAATATAAAAACGTGAAGTATTTATTGTAGGTTAATTAATTGGTTTCAATTAACATGAAACGAGTATGAAAACCCAGAAATGAAACATTCAAAATCCTCTAATTTTTGTCTTCTCTCTCTCTAGTTTTCTCTAGAACTTTCCTCTTGTAGACACCCCATTCTAATACCCCCAAATCTCTCCTTAGGTCCCTAAATCCTCCTTTCATCATTAGAAACCTAAGTCACCCCCGGGTACAGACCTAAAGGCCATCAGGCACTCCCAGGCTCCGTTTGACCAAAATTCATACTCTTCAGATCAATCGATACTTAATGAATCTTTGAAGGGCACTAAAACCCCTTTCCAACGGTCCACCCCATGCGCGATTTTGACTTACGATCCAAACGAATGATCCGTTTACTCCGAAAGGTCACCGAGCGCTTCCAGGCACGAGTTGACCAAAGTCAACTCTCCAAACCAAGTCAAACTCTTTGGAATGTTGAATTACATCTCCTAACCTTTCCAATGGTCCGCCCCGTGCGCGATTCTAACTTACCATGCAGACGAACGATCTGTTTGCGTCCGACAAATCCCCATCTAAAGGACCCACGAATGCTTCCGAGCCACATTTGACCCAAAGTCAACTCCTGGACCCGGGAGCAGTCCAAAATACTTTCAAAGGTATCCGAATTAAATTTTTAACGGTTCACCCCGTGCACAATTCGGATCAACGGTTTGTGCTCTACGATCGATTTTCTGAAGGAACTTGAAAGAGACTGCCAAACGGCAGGTTCCAAACCCTACCTATCGACAATGTGCTTAAACACACCTGCCGATTAGCAGGACCAGGGCTATGCCGATCGGTAATGCCCTAGTCCTATAAAAAGGAGGGCCTAACCTCATTTCAAAGAGGGGAAGATCTGAAACCTTTCACTCTCAACAAGCTTAGAAAACCCCTCTCGATGTCAGCGTGATTTCCATATTCAAATCCCTTTCCAACCTTGACCTTTCATCACCTTTTTCATCAAACTTGGTGAATTAAGTACCCTCCATCACCACCCAAGTGCAAGGGTTGTTCTCTAACATCCAAGATGAAGCTCAACATCTTCAAGAAGGTCCAACATTCTCAACTCTCTCTTTAAATTCCCCTAAATTCGCATTAATTTGTTTTATTACTTAGCACTTTTATTCTCTCATCTCACATATCCTAATATACTTTTTATTTAGTATTATTGCACATCTCTTATTTTCATATAAATAAAAACCAAAAAACAAGACAAAGAGGATTTGCTCGTAAATTCCAAACGAGAATTCTCACTCTTTTCTCACACCTTTCTCACGACTAAAACACTTTTTTACACACACACACACACACACACACACATATAAGAGAAGTCCCCGATTGGGTTTATGAGATAAATTACACCCCTAATTTTGCATACGAACTACGTGGACTTTGATGCCTCTATAGGCTACGTAGGCGTCTCGGGGTAAAACTCGAGACTCGAGTCCTTTTTCCAACTTTTTTCTTATTTTTTCTATATTCTTTAAACTTAACTCTCTTAAAATCTCTCTCTCTATATATTTGTTCTTAGCGGCGTATTATCCCGCATGCATTATCATTCCCTTATAATGATCAACGCTAGGATAATTGCGTAAATCCTATTTTCTAATAATACTTTTAGGAACATTACTACGGATGACTCGCTTTATCTCTTCCATGATACAAGTTGATGATTCCTATCTCCGCTACATATATAAAGGAAAATAGCAATAACCTATGAGAGACCGTAAGGACGGAATGGGTGCCTAACACCTTCCCATTTTGTAACTTAGCCTCCGGACCCTTTTCGAATCATTTTAGTTTCGTATGTATCAGTATGTCTTTGAATGCTGTCCTTTGGGATGACTCCCTTTTCTTTTGTTTGTTTTGAGTAAAATAGACTGGAGACTCCATATCTCTACATTTTTTACCTCATCACCGACGTCGATCGAAGTGCTCCCGATAGGGATACGCGGGACCAAGATCCTCTGGAGACGAAGGGGAACCCCTTTTTCTTCTTCGTCTCTCCCGCCACGAGGATCGGAGGGGATGGCCACAGTGGCGACTCCGCTGGGGACTTTTTATTTTGAGGGCTAGACTCTATTTACATGGGTGTTATATTTGTTTATATTTTCCCCTATTTTGCATGTTCCCCTTTACCATTTATGTGTACCTCATGCTTATGCTTATATTCACACACTTATAGAAAATTATCCATGTACACTTCACATCACGTGCACCTAGGATCACATATATCCCCATGTTGCACGCATCACCCATCCATACTTGGTATACCATTGGTACTCATACTTTGCTCCCTGTTTGACATGATCAAGAAAGATACTCTCATAAGATACTAATAAGAGAATCATGCATGATTCACACGATATCACCAAAGAGCATTGTGATTGACCAAATTTTGTCCAGTAACTGGACGGTCACTTCGTGATGGTCGTTGGTCCGGCAGGGAGAAGTTAGCCTAAGCGATATGACCCTCACCTTCCATTGGCCAAGTACCTTTGATGTATATAGAACGGTTCCTTCGCATTGTACCGCTTGACCAAAGTTATGACGGGAGGTATATCTCAGGGAACTCGTTCACATACGCCAAGTATATCAAATTCGCTCTCACACGTACCGTCCCCACGAGGTATATAGTAAGGCAATTCACGTACACTCAGGTATATCAAATGGCTTGACCACACGTACCGATTTCCCTCAAAATCAAGACGTATATCGTGGAAGCCACACCAAAGGGGGGGAACCCTTTCCGATTCACCGAACCAACTGTATACCCGCATATAGGTGTCAAGCCTAGGACACACATGTTAGACTGCCTATTTCAACCCGAAACTCTGTCGAATTTTGGGGTCGGCCTGTCGTCCAAATTTTCGCGCATTTTTAAAATGGGACCCTTCCCGTGAGCCTGGTCACAAGTCCAGCCATATCTTTACGTATGCTACAAACCCAACTTTTCCAGGCTCGGGTCCCGTCCGGCATTTCATTTTGCATTTAGGAGAATTTAATACAAGTGAGAACGTAATAATAATAATCATACTGAGACCCGTCTCCCAAATATTTCTCCTTTCTTTATCAAAAATCCAAAAACATTTCTCCCTTCTTTATCAAAAATCCAAAAATATTTCTCTTTTCTTTATCAAAAATCCAAAAACATTTATCCCTTCTTTATCAAAAATCCAAAAACATTTATCCCTTCTTTATCAAAAATCCAAAAATATTTCTCTTGTTTTTATCAAAAACCCAAAAATATTTTGTCTTTCAATCTCAAAAAGAAAAAAATGTTAAAAATACTTTCCTTATTTCTTTTCAAAAATAAATCCCATTTTACGCCTTCTCAGGTCGATCGCACGCCCTTGGCCTAGCCCCTTATTGGATTCGGTCTTCAGTTAAATTACCCCAGAGTTCCGTCTGTTCCCCTGCTACTTCTTACGAGTCCAATATCCATCCACTTTCCATGTAGAACACATATCTAGTACCAGTTGCGCAGCCAGATCTGATGGAAGTTTTAGCTCAACTCGTGTCCAAGATTGACAACCTCTAAACTGAGGTCCGAGAGATGCAACGAAACTAGGTTCATGTTCCTCTAGAGCTCGAGGCCCTATTCCCTCATTCTATGGGTCCACCTGAGCCTATCTGGGTTCTCGAAGAGTATCAGCACGCTCCACGTTCCCCTCCTGCTAAGGGGCCGCCGCCTGCCCATTTTCCTATGCCAAACCTTGCCCAGCCGGGGGCTAACTTGCCTATGATCATTGATCCAAAAGAGAAAGAGTTGAATAAGGTCAAAGAAGATCTCAAGATGCTAACTAAGAAGTTCGACCAAGCCAGAATCTTTGGAAATTACATGAACTACACCCACATGTCCCCTTATCCAAAGGCAAGGTTACTCGAGAAGTTCAAGATGCCAAATATCAATAAATTCGAAGAAAGTGGACCCCCGATTGTACATCTTCGCAGTTATCACCGTTCCATGACTCTCCTAGGGTATTATGAAGAAGTGATGGCCCAATTGTTTCAGCAAACTTTGAAGGATAACGCCCTCTGATAGTTTTTATCTCTCGAGGAGTCCAAAATTCGTAGCTGGGAGGATGTAGCCTAAGAATTCATGTCGCAGTACAGATATAAAGAAGAGATTGAGGTCACCCGCCGTGATTTGGAACTACTCAAATAGAACTCTGGGGAATTAGTTAGTAACTTCATAGCCCGATGGAGGGAAAAGGCGACCACTATGACCAATCGGCCATCCGAGGAAGAACAAGTCAATATAGTGAAGAAGAACTTCTTACCCCATGTTCGAGCAATAATGGGAGGACAATACTATCCCCACTTCCGAGCTCTCACAGAAGCAGGAGTAGAAATCGAGGAAGGCCTTGCTAAAACAGAGGTTGATCCAAAGAAAGTGTTCGGACAGTTCACTCCCAGAAAATATGACAAACCTGCCAGCGCTGCAATCTCAACCGTCAATAACATCTCTTAACCAACCACTTCGTGGGAACCAGAAAGCCTCCCTGTCCCAGTCCAAAAGGAATCCATCGAGCTCCATGCTCCCCTCTCCAAAGTTTATCAAGCCCTGCTAAGACGAAACCTTATCAAACCCTTGGATCCCCGTCCATTACCAAATCCACTCCCAAGAAACTTCAAGCCAGATGCCCATTGCTCCTTTCACCAAACTGCTGGCCATACCACCGACCAATGCTTTCACCTTTGAAAAATAATCCAAGGTCTAATTGACCGGGGTACCATTGCCCCACCAGCCAATCCTAAGCCAAACACCACTCACAACCCACTCCCAAATCATGCCAATGCTATCTTCCTAGAAATAAATCCAAAATTTAATCCCTCAACTCAAATCACACCCATACACTCTCCCAAGCCTCTCCAAACTTGCCCATATTTCCTCCTACACCCTATTAGCCTCACTAATCAGGCACGGTCGCTCCTTACCAGAGCATGCATCGTTGTCCGTACCTGTTCTGAAGATGGAAGTATGGAGTTATCAGAAGTGTTAAACCAACTCCTAGAGTTCGGGTTGAAATTACCCTCATAGATGATCATTGATTGCTAGAGGTTCAGTACGCTATTCTTAGAAGCATAAAAATGGGCTCGAGAGTCAGACAGTTGGGTGGTACCAATGGATGAAGTCAGCCTAGATTATGTTGTCCAGATCATGGCAGAATTATTCAGGTAAACTAATGATATTTGTAGTATGATCGAGTTACTTGATACTCTGAAGCTATAAGGGCGCCTGGTACCTTCACCCTTACGTATCCCCATAGAATGGGAAGAACTGTATGAAGAAGCCATTAAAGTTGTGTAATGCATTGACTTTACATGGAAAGACAAAATTGTTGCCACCGGATGGGGGGAAGAATTCGAATTCAAATAAGGGCAAGCTTCAGAAAAAATTATCCCGATAGACGACATGTGTAGGATGATATCATTTGAGAAGATCCTTGAAGAAATAAACAAGATGGAAGTATAACCCGAGATTGACGAAGAAACAGGGTTCATGTTCTTCCCTTCTTCAGTAAATCATATGACCAGATCAGGAAGGCTTTACCAGATCTCAAGCCCACTACCAGCCAATGACAAGGGGAAGGGCGTTGAAAACCTTCCTATGCTAGAAATGACCCTTAAGGAGAGCAAGATCCTCGAACAACTAAAGAAAACTCAAGTTAACATCACTCTATGGGGGCTTTTCATGTCTTCCCAACTGCACAGAAATGCTTTGATCAAATTGCTCAATGAACCCACAGTTCCTCCTTCTACCACACCAGAAAAAGCGGTAAATTTAGTCGAATCCTTGACCTCTACCCGAATGATATCCTTTTTCGAAGAAGAAATCCTCAGAATTGGGACAAACCACAATCATGCACTCAACATCTCCGTCGAAGTTATGGGGAAGATCGTACCACTCTTTCTTGTTGATAATGGATCCGCCTTGAATGTCTGCCCACTAAGAACCTTCAAATGCTTAGGATTGAAAGAAAGTGACCTCGCTCCAACTTCCACTGCTGTACGCGCCTACGATAATACTCGTCGAGAAGTAATGGGATCCATAAAACTTGTAACAGGGGCTGGTCCTATAAACCCTGTCGTTGAATTCCAAGTTATTGACATCCAAATTATTTTAACCTGTTACTCAGACGGCCTTGGCTCCATAATATTAAGGGTGTGTCTTCATCACTCCATTAGAAATTGAAGTTCTTCGCCGACGAACGCGTCATCATTATTTTATGCGACGACGATAATATCGAGGGTGCAAGTACTAGCAATCCAATCCTTGAGATATATCATGGGTCAAATGATATGCTCCTATCAGTATTCCGAGTTGAGCCACTTTTACTCCCGGCAGGGGACGATTTCAAAGAAAAGGGTTTATCCGGAATACGACCCGCATGGCAACGTTAATATGATTCAGATGTTCAGAAACATGCATTTCATGCCCGGACTGGGGCTAGGATAAAGACAACAAGGGATACTTGAGCCCATTGAACTAAAGAAAACTTTCCCTCCTTGTGGTTTGGGGTATCAACTATCAGAACATGAGCTCAAAATGATCAGCCAGTCTCGACTAAAGAGAAGACTAGACTACATCCCGACCATCCCAGGTGACTCCTTGAATGGATGATTCATCAAAGAGGGTGAGGACTTCCCCTTTTGTGTATTTTTGCAACCCTAGTATAACCATATAGACAAAAAGATAAAGCCTGGAATGGAGATCTTTTTCCAGGACAGCTACCCATGGGCCGAGAGTTCCCAACACCTCGTACAACCAGTCATCAAAGATACCGAAGAGACTGAGGAAAGTGACTCCGAAGATTCCTTCAACCTATAAACACTAGAGCTAACACTCTGCATGATTCATTTAGGCACTACATCACTGGATCCACCCCACCTGATTAAAGCTGCCGATACACATCTCGTCAACTGGTATGCTGCGCCAGTTCTACCTGTGGAAATCCCACCTAACCCCAATGTTTACCCCATTTCTTCTTATGTTGTCTATCCTTGCTCAAATGTAATCGAGACCTCCTTTTACGAGGTTCTTAATGCTATTTTTCCTATCAATGAAATAAACGAAGATTTTGAGTATCTTGTTGTACCTTACATTAATTGTTTAGATTCTAATCAAACTTTTGATGATGATAATTTTGCAAATGAACAATTCTTAACTGATCTAAATAAGGTTAATAACAAACAAAATAACCGCATTTAAGTTAATGAAGAAGAGATTGTTATTATTAACCTCAGTTCTAGTAGCTAACTGCATAAGATTAGGATAGGGGCTACCCTCAACGAGCATAAGTGCACATAACTCGAAGAATTATTAAAGGAATTCGTGGATGTCTTCGCATGGTCCTATGACGATATGCCCGACATTAATCCTGAAATTGCTCAACATGAGATCCCCACTCTTCCAAATTGCAAGCCAATTAAACAAAAGTTGAGAAAGCTCCGCATTAAATGGTCGCTCAAAGTCAAAGAAGAGGTGGTCAAACAACTAAACGCGAGTTTCATTCGTGTGATCGAATATCTCACATGGCTAGCTAATCTAGTGCTTGTGCCGAAATCAGGAGGGAAAGTTCGAATGTGTGTAAACTACCGGGACTTGAACAAAGCCTCTCCAAAGGATGACTACCCGCTACGTAATATCAACATGATTGTGGACAACACAACCAGTCATGCTCTCAAGTCATTTATCGACGAGTTTTTCGGATATAACCAAATCAAAATGCACCCAGATCATCAAGAATGCTGGGGCTACCTACTAGAGGGCTGCCATAACCATCCTACACGATCTGATTCACAAAGAAGTCGAGGTCTATGTGGATGATATGATTATCAAATCCAAAACTAGATAAGGTTATGTTCTCGCTCTCCGAAAGTTCTTCAAATGAATGCGACAATATCAGATGAGACTCAATTCGCAGAATTGTGTCTTCGGTGTTACAAAAGGAAAACTCTTAGGATTCATGGTCACTAAGCAAGGGATAGAAGTAGACCATGCCAAGCTAAAAGCCATACTTGAGATGCCACCTCCCCGAACGGAGAAAGAAGTCCGTGGTTTCCTTGGGAAATTCCAATACATCAGCCAACTAACCTCCATCTGCGAACCTATCTTCAAATTCCTCCGAAAGGATTCAACCACAGTTTGGAATGAGTCCCGCTAGAAGCTTTTGACCGAATTAAATAATATTTGACCTAACCTCCGATACTCATGCCACCACAGCCTGGTCTCCCCTTACTCATATACCTAACCACAACTGACACTGCAGTTGGGGCTTTAGTAGCCCAATACCTTAAAGATTCCCGCAAAGAAAGAGCCATCTATTAAGCCAGTTATAAATTGGTTGGGTACGAAGTCAACTATACTTATTTGGAAAAGTATGCGTTGCGCTTTTCCAAAAGTTATGACACTACATGATCGCCTTCCCCATGAAACTTGTATCCCGAATGAACCCCATCAAGTACCTAGTTGACAAACCCGCCTTATCTAGCCGAATGGATCGATGGTTGATGCTCCTAGCTGAGTTTGATACCATGTACTTTACACAAAAAGCCATGAAAGGGAGATCCATCTCTGATTACCTCTCTGACTACCCCATGGAAGAAGCTGATGTCTGGATCTCTGAATTCCTAGATGAAAACATCCTTTACACTGATCAAGTTGACCTTCGATGGCAAATTTTCTTTGATGGCACAACCAATAAAAAGGGATATGGATATGGGATACTTCTGATCGCCCCAGATGACTCCCACACTCCCATCGCCATCAAGTTGTATTTCCACTGCACCAACAACAAGACTGAATACGAGGCGTGTACAGTAGGCCTCAAAGTTTCTCTCAAGAAAGGTATTCAATGCCTATATGTCTATAGGGATTCTTCCCTCATCATTGATCAAGTGCTCAGAAAATGGAAAGTCAAGGACGAGAAACTCCAACCCTTCTATGCCCACCTAGAAGAACTAGCCTCCTAATTGCAAGACATCACCTTCCCTTACTTACCTCGAGCAAAAAATAACCTAGCCGATGCCCTTGCTACCCTAGCATCTATGGTCAACATGCCCGAAGGAATAATAATGACCCCCTTCCTACTCCAAAAGCAAGACAAACAAACCCATTGCTACCACATTGAGATCATCACCAAAGAAGATCCTGAGCTAGTCAATTGTTGGTATTATGATATCTGGAACCTTCTCAAGCATGGTAGGTATCCCGAGGGTTCCAACAAGAAAGATCGAGTAAACCTCCAAAGACTGGCTGCCCAATACATCATCTATCATAAAGCACCGTTCAAGAGGAACTTCGATGGAACCCATCTACATTGCATCGCAGGGGCTGACATTGAAGAGGTAATGTAGAGAATCCACAGCAGGGAATGCGAACCCCACATGAACGGCCACATTCTTGCCAAGAAGATCATACGACAAGTATACTACTGGACCACCATGATACAGGATTGCACCGCCTATGTCCAGAGATGCCTCAAATGCCAACAGTTCTCCAACCATCAACACCTGCCTCCGCAAGAATTATATAACATGACTTCTCCCTGACTATTCTCCACTTGGGGAATCGATATCATAGGAAAAGTTACACCTAAGGTTTCCAACGGGCATGAATTCATTCTAGTTTCCATTGATTACTTCACCAAATGGGTCGAAGCTGAGTCATACGCAATTCTGAACGCCAAGAAGGTGGCCAAATTCATCAAGAAAAACATCATCTATCGATATGGGATCCCACACGAGCGAGTGTCAGATAACAGGTTGCATTTCGAGGAAGAAGTCATATAAGTGGTGAACGAGTATGGGATTCAAAGACACAAATATTCTCCCTACCGACCTCAAACAAATGGTGCAGTCGAAGCCGCCAACAAGAACCTCAAAGCCATCATTAGCAAGATGATCGAAAGCGGTCGAGATTGGGCCGATCGAATTCCATACGCTCTCTGGGGCTACCGATCCTCAATCTGAACCTTTACTGGGCTACCCATTACTCTCTAGTCTATGACATGGAAGCAGCCCTACCCGTGGAGATGGAAATACCCTCGTTACACATCATTCTTGAATGCAAGGTCAGTGAGGAGGACTGACATAAAAGCCGCCTCGACGAGCTGTCACTCTTGGACGAAAGGAGACTTAAGGCGTTTTATCACATACAAGGGTACCACCGCCGCATAGCGCATTCATTTAATAAGAGAGTTAAGGACCGCAGTGTTCGAGAAGGGGATTTAGCCCTCAAAGAAATAGTATAGCCCATCTGGGACCCCAGAGGGATATTCAAGCCCAGTTGGAGTGGCCCATACATTGTCAAGAAGATCTTATCCGGCGGTGCCGCCATGCTCACCGACTTAGCTGGAGAAGAGATGGCTCATTCAGTTAACCTCGACCGCTCAAGAAATTCCACCCCTAGTCCAAAATCTCGGCGCGCTACGACTCTTCTCATCTCCCTTCTATTCTAAAAAAAATCTCTTCATTTTCCTCTACTCCAAACTACGTGGGCCTGATCCTCTACAAAAATCATTCTCGAAAAAATTAAAATTTTCAAAAACCTCCAGAGGTACGTAGGCAGCTCATACATCTTACATGAGCACGACCCTTTCTTTTTCATAAAAAACTATTATTTTCTTACCTCCGAGAACGACAGTTCATTCTAACATATATTTGAATAAAAGGATTATGCATGCCTTAGCGATCGGTATAGATAATTCAAAATATAAAATTCATCAAAAGGCACAGTTGGATGATAAAAAACTTGTTTATTTCATTAATAAGAAATTAAAGTGCAATTACATAAAGTAACGAATAACTCCCTCCCCCCTACCTTCCTAAAAAAGCCAAATAAATTCCCAAACTTATTCCCCAGTACAAAATAAACTCCCCCAAGAGCCCTACCCACATCTACCAGAGGAGCCCGCTGCATCATCGTCATCTACATCCTGGGGTCCCCAAGCTTCCCCTGCCTGAATGGAGTGCCACAGACGCTCCATGGACTGATAAACTCGAACTAACCTTTTCAAAACTACCACACCCCCTCCATGGTATCAGATAAGGCAAGCCACCTTTGTCCAGTCTCCACCACCAACATCTTGATAACTACTTTTCTCCATAACCACTTCATATAATCCCCCGGGATGTACCAAACTCTACCAGAAGAATGAGAGGGACGGGTCGATGGACACCGACTCTCCCATAAAGATCCAAGACGCATGCGCAGACGCTCTGTCAGATCTTCTACCGGAAAAAAGTCTAGTGTCTGAGGTGGCACAATCCGCTCCCAGCCAAATTAGCACAGAAGTTGCCAAGGGAAATAGAAAGAGGTCTGTCTGAGACCAACCAACCGGACATCTAGGTATTCTCCCAGTTCCAGAATAGGTAGAAACTGTCCCCACCAAGGCACTGACTAGTATAGATTTTGAGCACCATACTCCACGAACCACTTCTCCCAGCTCTGAATATCCCGACCTACACTGATGAAATGGCGTGAAAAGAAGTTGGGTACAACCGATAAAGGGTATTCTAGAGGAGTCACCAGGCATAATCTTTCAGACAATCACATGAACATCATCACAGGGCTACCTCTCAGAAAGTCAGAAAGACCTTCTCCCCAGGCATCCAGGCCGTTTAGAGTCTCCGCCAGTATCACCGCCACATGATTGCGACGGTAGGGCATCCATGAAGTAATAGCTGCAAGTTGTGGATCCACCAGAAGTTCTCCGGTCACCAGTAGCAATTTCGAAATCAAGCCCAGAACGATAGCTCCGGCATATCCAACATCACCAACCTCCTATAAATGCACGGACTCGCCGTAAGGGAGATTAGACCTCCAACCACCAGTGATCTGGCTGTCGAGGATGAAATACAAAGAAACTCGGCCAATAAATCCCTAGGAGAATGGGAAAACTCAGGTAGAGCCGCAACAACACTGAGATTTATCCCCATCATGGAAGAAAATTCCTCGTAGGTAGGACAAATCTCCTCTAACCCGAAGCGGAAGCCATGATCCCCGGGATACCAAAACTCGACAACTGCCATCAGCATATTCCACTCTATGGGATAATTACGCCATAAAGAAACTCGACGCATATTGAAAGCATCGTAGTCAACATTGTAGGAGAACATCGCCTCCAAATTCTTGAGGTAGTTGGCAAACTCAACGCTAACAAGGAGAGCCATCTCACAGAATAAGAAAGCCAGGATATGAAGGTGTGATGAAAACACTCCACCGTTACCCCTCTTTTATACTTGAAAACCCCCACACAAGACATAACCTCTACAGAAATTGGAAGAAATACTGCCCCACAAGGTACCAAAGGCTGAAGAGGGTACCAATCAAAGCTTTGATTTATGGGACTGGACTGACCTGCCGATAGGCAGGACAAGGTACTTGCCGATCGGTAACCCCCTAATTTTGGAAATTTTCCTTTTTCCTCTTTTGTCAACATTCAGAAAACTCAAAATAAATTGATATTGTCAACAGAATTTCAAAAATCCCCTTTTCATCTTTATATAAATCCTCATTGTGGATATAACTTTCTTTCAAAATCCCAAAAATATTTCTTTTTACAGTCTCAGCAGCAAAGTAAAAAACGCATGTGCATGCATTCATTCATTCATCATTAACGGAAGATAATAAAAAATTCCATTGCATTGCATAGATATATGTTTCTGTGTTACATCATTTTTGCAGGAAAAGCAAAAAACCACGAGACTCACCCAAACCCACATTCATTCTCTCTCTTCCTCTCTCTCTCTCTCTCTCTCTCTCTCTCTTGACCTTTCCCCTCTCTCTCCTAATAGCTTCCATCCCTGCGAAGCGCTCTCTTTCCCCTACGGCGAGATGACGCACCACCGCTACCTGAACTAGACACCTCCTCGAATGAGGCAGATGACACCAATCAAGAAGGTAAAGGATCTGCGTCCCAAAAATGGGCAGTCGCTGAAGATATCCAGTCCCTAATGTCCCTCATCCAAGTGGTGGACACCCGGACTTGCTGCAAGAAAAGGAAGAATCAGTATCAACTAGAGAAGATCAAAAGAAATAAAAAGAAACCAAGAAAAGAACAAAAAGATATACCAAAGGATGAAGAACCTCCTTTGTCAAGCCCAACTCCTCCGGGTCCATCCCATGAGGACGATGCAATATAGGCACCATCCCTCCATCAGCCTACCGGCTATTGTATGAAGGAGTATGCAATCGCACAAAGGGGACCTCCGAAGTAGCCACCACTGCAGATGTCGATGGACCTCTACCGCTGTGGGAGGACCCCACTGCAGACTCGAACCCGTAGGAGGGAAGGGCAGTGCATCATATATGCTGAGAGCCATCAGGCAGCTCATCACAAAGTCCATATAATCATATGGCACAATCGTATCGGTGTACGACAGATAGGACTCGCCAATTATCACCGCGATGATTGCATCCTCTGGTAATAGCCGCTCCCGCCTCATAGACATGGGGGGCGTCATAGGTGGAACCACCACCTCCTCCTCAGCAATCTGTCAGACCACCCTCTCCCTGAGATACCAAAAGTGTCCAAACTCATGCGCCAATAAATGCTTCATCTACGGATTCACCCCAGTCGTCCCCATGTCCTGAATAGCCGTCCCCCAAGGGTAAAAGGTCACCTGAAAAATCCCCAGCAGATATAAGCCAATATAGAGTCAGAGCACCCAAAGGTCTTAGACTGAAGAAGAAAAAAAGTCTTACCCTATCACTGGTCAGGCCATTCAAGAACTGACGCACCGCCTCCAGAGAGAGAGAGATCCTCGACTGCCGATTAGCCTTCTGCCACCGATGCAATTGACAAAAGTCCCCAACGGTCTCGTCCTTCAAAGTGACCAGCTGGGTGTTACACCCAATAACCTCATAGAACCACGTCTGCCAAAGATAAGAGACCATAAACAAAAAAGAGGCGTATAAGGAAAATGCGCAAATTAAAGAATACCTCAAGAAGATACATGGCTCCAATGAAAGTCTGCCGACAGCACCGACCGAATGCATCCAGCGAAAAATAAAGGGTAGCCAAAGTCACGCTCCCCCAATCATAGAGAGGTATATTCAAAAACATCCTCAGATATGGTAAAAACCATAAGTGGACAACGTCGCCGCTCGACGCCACCGGAAATCCCCCCAGCACCAGCAAAATAAACAATCAAGCCATCTGCCCACCAGCAACCCGTCGTCCACATCAATCACCCTACCCAATAAAACATCCTTTAGCAGTGACAGACGAATGGAATCCCCAGATACTATCCTCCACACATCATCAAGCGCCGCTCGCACCGCCTCCGACCTCACCCGTAAGGAGCAATCCACCTCTATCTTCTCTCCATCACAATCCAGCCCCAGCAGCTGCTTCACATCTATGGGAGTCACAGTCATCTCCCTGAAACTAAAGTAGAAGGTGTGGGTAGTGTCCCACCACCTCTCCCTCAGAGCGCATAAGACCACCGTCGAACGAGGCGTCTCATCCAGCACAGACGCCAACCTCCCAAAGCCTGCTGAGGATTCCGCCCAATGCACCGTAGGTAGAAGATGCTCCCAGACATCCTTAAGCCCCGTCGTCCCGCAGGCACGTATATTCGACGAAGAAGCATTAGACTGCCAAACGAGAAAAACCTTATAAAAATCTAAGAAAAAAGGAAAACCACAAAAAAGGGAATGCCAAAAGTCATTTTACTTACATAACCTCCAGGGTTCACCACCCTCGAAGAGCGATGACACGACGACTCTCACAGTAAGGTCCGCTCATCCGTAACCGGATCGAATGCGTCAAAAGAGTTCTCGCTCCCCAAAGCAAGAGGAGCCCTGGCCCTCCACTCCACGTTTTCCCAGTCATCAACAGCCAACCACTCCCGGTGTACTGGAGTGCTCACAAAAAGTGGCCATTTTTTAGATTACAGAATGCTAAAACGATTTGCAGAAGAAAATTGCAGAAAAACAGAAGGCAAGAAGTTGTGAAAAATGAGGGGAACCAGCCCCTTTATATAGGATGCCATGGGTCATGTCGATTGACGCTGCACCCCCACCTACCAATCGAAATTGACCTTTTTCTTTCTCGAGGCAGCTCAAAAGTCCATGCCACTTCCGAATGGCACCCCCCTTCAATTTTAGTACAGAAATTGCCAGAAAATACTAGAAAACCCTGAAAAAACCTCAGAAAATTTCTAAAAATCCTGGAAAGGATTTAGAACATTTTCACCAAGAAAATTTTGCACTCCCTCAAGCAAAATCCCTATTTCCCCAGCAAAACTCTCAAAAGCCAAGTGAATCTCCTCCCGGTAACGTCCCCAGAGGACCTCTAAAGTATCCCAAACTTCAGGATCATCTCCTATTCCCCAAAAGTCTCAAATTTCCCCGAGAAATACGTCCAAACCCTGGACCACCTAATCACTTCCCCAACATTAAATTGTCTATTTCCCCAGTAAAGTACCCAAAGACACAAGGATTTCCCCAGTAATCAGCACCCCAACTCGAATTAAAATCACGAGGTAATTTTCCCGATAAAGTTCCCCTAGAACATCTCAACTTAAGCCCGCATAATTGACTTCGACCCGTAGAATTGGTCATCTCAATTTAAGCCTCCAGAATTAGCTTCGACCCTCAGAATTGGTCATCTCAACTTAAGCTCGCAGAATTGGCTTCGACCCGCAGAATCGATCACTTCAAACTCAAGCCCTCAGAATTGGCTTCAACCCGCAGAATTGGTCATCTCAACTTAAGCTCGTAGAATTGGCTTTGACCTGCAGAATTTGTCATCTCAACTTATGCTCGCATAATTGGCTTCGACTCATAGAATTGGTCATTTTAAACTTAATCCCTCAGAATCGGCTTTGACCCGATGAATAGGTCATCACAACTTAAGCCCGCAGAATTGGCTTCGACCTACAGAATTGGTCGCTCTCATCCCTAAGCCCGCAGAATTGCCTTTGACCCGCAGAATTGGTCGCTCTTATCCCTAAGCCCACAGAATTGCCTTCTACCTGCAGAATTGGTCATCTCAACTTAAGCCCTCAGAATTGGCTTCTACCCACAGAATCGGTCATCCTCACCTTCAAGCCCTCAGAATTGTCTTAGACCCGTAAAATCGGTCACCCTCATCCCTAAGCCCTCAGAATTGGCTTCGACCCGCAGAATTGGTCACCCTCATTAAGCCCTTAGAATTGGCTTCGACCCGCAGAATCGGTCATCCTCATCCTTAAGTCCTCATAATCGGCCTTGACCCTCTGGTCATCCTCTTTCAAAAGCATTATATGGTGTCTATTCGATGGCTATCGTTTATTCCAAACTCACCCGTCGAGGGGCTCTGTAGACACCCCTTTCTAATACCACTTAATCTCTCCTTAGGTCCCTAGCACCTCCCTTCATTATTATAAACCTAAGTCACCCTATGAGTACTGACCTAAAGGCCATTGGTCACTCCTAGGATCCGTTTGACCAAAAGTTAAACTCTTCAGCTCGAATGAGACTGGATGAATCTTCAAAGGACATTAAACTCCTTTTCTAACGGTCCACCCCGTACGCGATTCTGACTTATAGTACAAACGAACAATCCGTTTTACTTTAAAACTCGATTAAGAGGTCACCGGATGCTCTTAGACTCCATTTGACCAAAGTCAACTCTTCAGCTCAACAGATATTGAATGAATCTTCTAAGGGCACTGAAACCTCTTTCAAATGGTCCACCCCGTGTGCGATTCTGACTTATGGTACGGATGAACGATCCGTTTTACTCCAAAAGGTCACCAAGCGCTTCTATGCCTCGGTTGACCAAAGTCAGCTCCCCAAATGAAGTCAAACTCTTTATAATGTCTAAGTACATCTCCTAACCTTTCCAACGGTCCACCCCGTGCACGATTCTGACTTACCATGCGGACGAACGATCCGTTTGCATCTGATAAATCCCCATGCAAAGGACTGACGACCACTTCCGAGCCACATTTGACCCAAAGTCAACTTCCAAACTCTGGAGTAATCCAAATACTTTCAAATTTATCTGAAATACCTTTCCAACGGTTTGCCCCGTGCACAATTTGGATCAACGGTTTGCGCTCTATGATCGATTTTTCAAAGGAACCTGAAAGAGACTGCCAAATGACAGGTTCTAAACCCTGCCTATCGGCAGTGTGCCTAAACACACTTGTTGATTGGTAGGACCAGGGCTATGCCGATCGGCAATGCCCTGAGCCTATAAAAAAGAGGGCCTAATCTCATTTCAAAGAGGGGAAGATCTGAAACCTATCACTCTCAGCAAGCTCAGAAAACCCCTCTCAAAGTCAGCGTGATTTCCATATTCAAATCCTTTCCAACCTTCACCTTTTATCACCTTTTTCATCAAACTTGGTGAATTAAGTACCCTCCATCATCACCCCAGTGCAAGGGCTGCTCTTCAATATCCAAGATCAAGCTCAAGATCTTCAAGAAGGCCCAACTTTCTCAACTCTCGCCTAAATTCGCATTAATTTGTTTTATTAATTAGCACTTTTATTCTCTCATCTCTCATCTCACATATCCTAATATACTTTTTATTTAGTATTATTGCACATCTCTTATTTTCATAGAAATAAAACCCAAAAAACAAGAAAAAGAGAATTTGCTCGTAAATTCCAAATGGGAATTCTCACACTTTTCTCACACTTTTCTCACACCTTTCTCATGACTAAAACACTTTTTTACACACACACAGGCATATAAGAGAAGTCCCCGATTGTATTTATGGGATAAATTCCACCCCTCATTTTGCATACGAACTACGTGGACCTGTGATGCCTCTATAGGCTACGTAAGCGTCTCGGGATAAAACCCGAGACTCGAGTCCTTTTTACTACTTTTACCTTATTTTTGTTATATATTCTTTAAACTTAACTCTCTTAAACTCTCTCTATATGTATATTTGTTCTTAGCGGCGTATTATCCCGCATGCATTATCATTCCCTTATAATGATCAACGCTAGGATAATTGCGTAAATCCTATTTTCTAATATTACTTTTAGGAACATTACTACGGATGACTCGCTTTATCTCTTCCATGATACAAGTTGATGATTCCGATCTCCGCTACATATGCATATGCACACATATCACGGGGAAATAAAGGAAAATAATAATAACCCATGAGAGACCGTAAGGGCGGAATGGGTGCCTAACACCTTCCCATTTCGTAACTTAGCCTTCGGACCCTTTTCGAATCATTTTGGTTTCGTATGTATCAGTATGTCTTTGGATGTTGTCCTTCGGGATGGCTCCCTTTTCTTTTGTCTATTTTGAATAAAATAGCATGACGACTCCATCTCTATACATTTTTCACCTCATCACCGACGTCGGTCGAAGCGCTCCCGAGAGCGATGCGCGGGATCAAGATCCTCTCGAGACGAAGGGGACCCCCCTTTTTCTTCTTCGTCTCACCCACAGCGAGGATCAGAGGGGATGCCCACACCTCCCTCGCTCTTTTTTTTTATCTATACTCTTTCCTCTCTCTCTCTCTCTCTCTCTCTTCATCCCACTTAAAAACCCTAACTCGTATGACCCAAAAAACTAAACAATGATGAAGTATGGCTTTATATTGGTACCGTTAAGAGACAGTCTCAACCGACTGAAATTCACGGCTTAGATTGAAAGTTTATATCGATGTAAATCCAACGATCAATAATGGTGGGTACTAAGTAAGCCAAACCTAGTGACCATGTATCGGTAAAAACCAACGGTCTTTAATCTGTATAAAACCCTAACTATTCTTAGCCTTAGATAAACAACCGTTGGTCAATGTAGACACAGAAGAAACACAAGTTAAGGGCACGTTAAACAACCAAACACTGCGTTAGAAATTAAAATGTTAAAAATATTATTTTAAATGAATTAATAATGTTCAAAAATTCAATTAAAAATTGTTTTAAATTTAGGAAAAAATTTATAAAATATTTTCATACAAAATTTTATCAAAAAATCATTTCCCCACAATTTTAGCATTATTAAGCATAAAATTAAAAATTGATTAATTCTAAAATTAATTTCAATTAAATTGAATTAAATCAATTTTAATTCTGAAAAAATTCTAATTAATGCATATGTGTGAATGCAATATAGTGTAGTGATCTTTCACTATTCTCTATTGTCTTCATTACATATATGGCTTGATGTAGATAGGTTTCCCTTTAGGATATTCAATATTTAATGAAATTTGAGAGAGATCTCTTCTAAAATAATTGTTTTGGCGCAATATCCAAACTAGTTTAATACTTGATAGTCTAAACTCAACAAACCCTAAGAAGTCTTCTGTAAGAGTCCGAGCCAATCGTTTAAACTAGAATCTTATTCCTCCATCCCAATAAATGAATTTCTGTTAAGTATCTTATAAAAAATATAGATAAACTAGGAATTGATACCTTAGTTATTACTTGATTAAACACTAAAGTAACCCTTAAACTTTTCAAAGCTTCTTTAAACCTCATAAATGAACCACGGACCCAAAAATTTTATTGCATTTAACCTCATATATATGTCAAATTACAACCCATGCTTTAAAAATACCAAGACAAGTTAAAAAATTACACTTTAGCACCTAAAACATTCAAAAACTATAGAAATTGGACCATATACTTGAAATAAAACTAGTAAGGATAATAAACTAAACTCTAAAGATCTTGCACATAGGTCCTACTGACTAGACGACACCTATGCTCTCATCTAACATCCAACATACATGTTTCCATGTGAAAAGACATTCCCCCTCCTTATCCCAAAACTCAAAACCAGCTTAAACTCCTCTGAAATCCACATTTAAACCCACCAGTCAACTGGCATTCACCTCCCATATAAAACGCCCACAACCCCTCTTCAAAACCATACAAGTTAGTAAAAAAAACAAAGCTTAAATTTGGAGAAATTTTGGTATTACTATATTTTAGGCATTAATTTTATTTTTATCAATCCTAGATGGTTTTCGTACTTGTTTAGGATTAATTTATGCATTTACATGTGAAAATTCACGTCGAATAGCATTGAAAAAGATCAAAAATCAGAAAACATCATTAAATCTTGACCTTCAATGTTAAATTTTGTATTCCTGGCCTTGAACCAATTTCATTGTGGAAATATTTGTTCTTAGACTTAAGGACTCTAGATGAAAATTTTAATTTAACGACAATATAATTTAGAGGCTTGAAAGGAGAAATTTTCATTTACGGCATTAAAATTTTCGGAAACCAAATTCTTCTTCGTACTATGAATTAAATTTTAAATCTAAAACATTTTGTTCTAAAAACACCCAAGAACAAAACCATATCCCTGCCATAATTTGAATTTTCCTCAAAAATCACGAATATCAAACTCAAATTTGTAGAAATTTTTGGAAACTAGATAGGAGGCGAATGTTGAATGAAGTCAAAATTGCGAATGTTGAATGAAGATGAATGGTCAACACGCGCGTGATTCGGGTCAAAACCAACGCATGAAAGTTTGACCTAACACATGAGAGCACATGTCAAATCAAAATTTATGTTTTTTTTCAAAAAATATTTTATTTTATGGTCAAAATGGTATATTTCATCACCCTATTTGGTCAACCAGAAACAAAATACGAAGAAACCTCAAAATTTGAATTTAAAATATAAATTTCTTTTGCACATAAATCCCTAAGCCTTTTCAACTTATGAATTTCAACCCCAAACTTCACACAACGAACATCAATGACATTAGGGACACACACATTTTTTCATCTAAACTCAAAAGTGTTTGAAAGTATATGTAATTAAACAAAAAAAGAATTTATAAATAAACCCCCAAAAGTTATTTTAGTACGAAAAATGTTTTTATACACTGTAGTATTTTCAAAATGAAGAACTTTAATTAGTTCTTTTTAAAATTTCAGACAATCTTGGATCCCAATTTTAATACCTCAACTTGAATTAAAATCTCAAAAGTCCATAAATAAGTAGGCGATACTTATTCATTATTATTTCATACAATGCTCTTGATTACATCAATTGCTTATATCACTATGTGATAGCACCAATTATCTTATTCTCATTTCTGAACTCACTTGTGTAGTTCAGAATACGTTACACTTGATTCAATTTAAAATAAAGCCTATATTGATTTTTGAACCAATGATTTCAATTTAATCTGATTTCATTGAAACTTTTCTATTATAGAATATATTATAACAAGAGTATAAACTACCATTATACCCATGACAATATTATTTGGCCTATAGGACTTAGGGTATTGAGTGCCTAGTTTATGCTTACCATATGGATGCCTCTCTTCGGAGTTCTGACTCAGCATTGTTACTTTATCTCCAAAGATTTTGAATTCATTTGTTATTTGTAGGGCTATTAACCTTAAGCCTCTTTAATAGATAATTATGGATTATCTTATTTTAGAAACCATCCGCAACCTTAATCGTTATAAACTTGATATTTATAATTGTAGTGATATCATCATATTGAATATTGTACAACGTTTTAGATAAACTATTGAATCCAACTATTTATATGGATATTGTGGCCAATATCAATCATCCTCTCTCTATATCCTCCTCCAAACGGGGTGGGGGAAAAAGGGGTGAAAAAGGTCTCGTACCCTTTCTGATCTAGGAACGCTTCGACCGTCGTCGGTGTGGGGTGAATGTAAAGAGATGGATTAGCCAACCTATTTTGCACAAAATAGGCAAATGAACATGTCGCCTCTACAAAACCAATAGTTCAAAGGTTCAGGGGCTAAGTTATAGAATGGGAAGGTGTTAGGCACCCATCCTGTCCTTTCGATTTCTCATGGGCCTATGCTATTATTGTTCTTTATTTCTCTGTGAAGTGTGTGTGAGTGTATATATGAAAATGGAGATCGGTATCGCCCAACTCATACCATGGAGAGATAGAGTGAGGTCATCCATAGGAACGCTCCCAAAATAATATTAAAATTATGATTTACGTATTTATTGCAATATTGATCGATATAATAAAACGATAATATATGTTGGATAAAAAGCTAATAAGGATCACAAACATAATATGTATTAAAATAATTTAACAGTATGAAAAATGCGGAAATGGGTAATTTGAAAATTTTAAAATTTTAAAAATTGGAAAATTGGAAACGAGTCTCGAGTTTTAACCCGAAATGCCTACGTAGCCTATAAAGGCATCAAAGTCCATGTAGTTCAAATATGGCAAAAGGGTGGGGGTTATCCCATAGATTCGAACGGGATTTCATTATATGTGTGTGTGTGTAGAAAATGTGTTTTAGTTTTGAAAAAGTGTGATGGATAATCCTATTGGAATTTAAAGGCATAACCCTCTTTTTGTTTGTTTTGGGTTTTTTATAGAAAAATAAAGTATGTGCAATATAACTATATAAAAAGGTGAGATGTTAATGTGTATGAACTAAAGTCAAAACAAGATTATGAATTTATATAATTAATGAAAAAACAAGAAATTTAAAGAGAGAGAGAAGTTTCGAACCTTCTTTGGAGAAGTGAAGCTTGATCTTGATCTTGCATGAACTCCCTTGAATGCTGAGATGAATGTTGGATGTGAGAGAATGACATTTTACCAAATTGGGTATGAAAAGGATGGTGATGTAAGATAGGACGAAATTTCACATAAGGAAACTTCGCTGATTGTAAGAGAATGTTGTTGACATCACTGATGCCTTCTATTTATAGGGTAAGAGGGTGCCGATCAGCATGACTCCAACCCTGCCAATCGACATGTAACCCTTGACACACTGACGATAGGCAGGAAAATGGACCTGCCAATCGGTAGTCTCGTGCAGATTTTTTTCAAAAAAATGATCGTAGAACGCAATCCGTTGATTCAAATTTCACAAGGGGAATACCATTATAAAGGTAATTCGGAGACCTTTAGGAGTCCTTTAGGCCGATCTCGGGCCCGGTGGCCTCCGGATCAATTTTTAGGGGAAAACTGATCGTTCATCCAAATGGTTATGCCGTTTCATGCACGGGGCAGACCGTTGGAAAGGGATCTTAGTGTCCTTCAGATATTTAAAGAGCTTTCGCTCTGACGATGAAGTTGACTGGGGTCAAATTGGGTCTCGGGAGTACCCAGTGGCCTCTAAATCGATTTTTGGTGGTAAAATGGTCCATTCGTTCGAACTATTATGCTGATTCGCCCACGGGATGGACCTTTGGAGAGGGGATTAAGATCCCTTTGAATATTCATCAAAATTTTGCTCTGACGATAGAGTTGTCCGGAGTCAAAAGGGGCTCGGGAGCCCCCGATGGACTCTAAATCGGTACTCGGAGTATGACCTGAGGTTTGTAGTGAAATGGGGAGGTTTTAGGGACCTAAAGAGAGACTTAGGGGGTCCTATAATGGGGTGTCTATAGATCCCCTCGTCGGGTCATCTTGGAACAAATGAAAGCACTCGAATAGACACAACATAATATTTTGGAAGAGGTCGATTTTGCAGCCCTAAAGGACGATGATGACCAATTTAGAGGGTCGAGGCCGATTCTGAGGCCCTAAGGAAACACTGAGGATGGTCGATTTTGTGAGACGAGGTCAATTCTGAGGACCCTAAGTTGGGGTGATCAATTTTGAGGGTCAAAGTCAATTTTGAGGGCTTGAGTAGAAGCGACCAATTATGAAGCCAATTCTAAGGGATTAAGTAAAAGTGACCAATTCTAAGGGATTAAGTAGAGGTGACCAGTTCTGAGGGTTGAAGCCAATTCTGAGGGCTTAAGATTGTAGCGACCAATTCAGAGGGTTAAAGTAGAAGTGACAGATTTTGCGGGTCAAAGCCAATTCTAAGGGCTTAAGTAGAAGCGATCGATTCTGTGGGACGAGGTCAATTATGAGTACCTAAGTAGAAGAAACCAATTATGTGGGTCAAAGCCAATTCTAAGAGCTTAAGATTGTAGAGATTAATTCTTCGGGCCGAGGTCAATTTTTAGGACCTAAGTAGAGCCGACCAATTCTGTGGGTCGAAGCCAATTCTGAGGGCTTAAGTAGAAGCGACCGATTCTGTGGGTCGAGGTCAATTATGAGGACCTTAAGTTGTAGTTTTCTTGGGGAAATTTGGAGACTCCACTGGGGAAATTATCTTGGGGGTGCAGGTGAACTTGTGGTTCCGCTTGGGATTTTGGGAGAGCATTTGATTTTGAGTTTGCTGGGGAAGAGTATTTAATCCGAGGATTGGATGTTACCTTGTTGGGGAATTTTTTAATTTTTATGGTGTCCTTGGAGATGTTGCTGGGGAGATATCCAATTGATTTTGGGAATTCCTATGGGGAAGAAAGTGTTCCGCTGGGGAAGTAAGTGTGAAAAAAAATAAATTCTTGGTGAAAAAGATTCTGAAATTCATTTGGTAAGTTTAGGAATTTTTTGAGATTGGTTGGGATTTTTGGGGGAATTTTTGTACAAAATTTTGGGGAGGGTGCCGACCGGCATGGTATAGGTGGTTCCAAATGGTAGTGGCATGGTTATTGGGGGGCTTCTTTCGGATGTACCAGTGGCAGAAGTCCAATCAGCAGTCGAGGCGGTTCCTCTCTTTAGGGGCGGTGAATCTGGTCTTGAACAGCCTAACGAGTGATCCGGTAAACCTTCTTTATTTTAGAGACCTTTTTTCCTTGATGATCATTTCAGATACTGATTTTATGGTGGGAAGTTTACAGGTGATGTTCTATCCCTGGGGTACGGCCATCCAGCACACAGGGGTGATCGGGGAGAATGCGCAGCTGCAACGTCTGCTGGCGGATGAGTTTGGGTATGTCAGATAGGGTGACATCCAATTTAGGTATATTGAGGAGAGAGTATTCTGACAAGTGGTGGAGGATGAGGTGATGGTGCCACTTGAGAGCCCCCCGATGTTTATGAGGCGATAGCGTGAGATTTCAGAGGATGCGAGGGTGGCGGCGATAATCGGTGAGCCCTATTTATCATATGCCAACACAGTGCCAACTTATGATTACTGGGACTTCATGTTGAGCTGAATGATGCCGCCCAGTATATATGACATTATGCCTCTCCCCCATGCGAGCTCGAGTCAACCAGTGGGGGTTTCCCACAGTGGAGGTGGTGGGTCGACGACCTCAGAGGTTCCCTTTGTACGGTTGGCTCCTCCTTCCTATAACATTAGAAGAATCAGATGGAGGGTCGGTGCTTATTCTGCACCGTCCCAACGTGATGGACCTGGAGGAGATAGGGATGATAGTGGACATTCTTCAGCCAGGGGTATATCTTTCATTTCTTTGTCTTTTGATTTTCTGGTTTTCTTTCTTTTCCTCAGACTGACTGATTTTCTCTTTTCTATTTTTTTCTTGATGCACATTAGGGGTGTCAACCAACTGGTTGAGGAATATTCGGAATTGGGTGGCTTATATGACGATTCAGATTCGGGAGTCGATCTCAGTTCCGTCTTGCTTGGTGTCGTCTTCCTCATAGGGGTCTAGCTCGGGGAGCGAAGGTACATAACCTCGTAGCCAGGGAAAGCGCGTGGGTCGCAGGGACATAGGTTCTGAGAGAGAGAGAAATAAAAGAGAGAGAAAGAGGAAGTGATAGAGAGAGATAATGTAGGTGCAGGTGAGAGAGAGATATATTTTGGGGGGTTTGGGCAGAGGCCCCTTATTTTTGTGTTTTTCCTTGTAATAAGGCAATATCTATGCAATGACATGAAGTTTTTGGTATTTTTTTTGCTTTAGTGACATAATGCATCACTCTTTTTACTTTGTTTCTGAGACCGTAAAAAGAATTTAAAATTATTTGAGATAAAATTTATTTAAAATAGGATAAGTAAAAATATAGGGAGAAGGAAATTCAGAATTCCTTGGAATAAAAATTATTTTTATTGAATTTTTTTATTTTGACAAAAAAGGAAAAATAAGAATTTTCCAAAAATAGGGGGTTGCCGATCGATATGTCCCTTGTCCTGTCTATCGGTAGGTCAGTCCATTCTAATCAATCTTAGGCTTTGATTTCACTTTCTTCAATCACTTGGTACTTGGTGGGGTAGGTTTTCCTCTGGGATTTGCAGGATTTTTGTCTTTGGGTAGGTTTTCCAAGTATAAAAGGGGGTAATGGTGGAGTATTTTCTTCACCCCTCCACATTCCTTTTCTTTAGCATTCTTCTTACTTTTTATCTCATCATTTTGCGATATGGCTCTCCTCGAAAGTATTGAATTTGATACTTACCTAGAAAATTTAGAGGCGATGTGCTCATATAATGTTGATTACGATGCTTTCAACATGCATCGGGTTTCATTATGGAGCAATCGGTCTATTGAATGGAACATGCTGATGACAGCGGTATAATTCTGGTACCCTGAAGACCATGTCTTTCGCTTTGTCTTGGACGAAGCCTGTCTGACTTATGTATAGTTCTCTTCCATGCTGGGGATAAATACCAGTGTTGCAGCATCCATGCCTGAATTTTCTCGGTCTCCTTGAAGTTGTGAGTAGGATTTCTCCATGTCTCAACATTAGTGACTTGGTCCTAGTTACGGGATGAATGATCTCTCTCCATGCTGTGATGTATTTGTAAGATGTTGGTGATGCGGGCTATGCTGGAGCCGTTATCCTTGGCCTGATTTCAAAATTACTATTGGTGACTCGGGAACTGTTGGTGGACCCACAACTCGCAACCATTGCTTCATGGATGTCGTACCGTCGCAATCCTGCGACGGTGATACTGGCAGAGACTTTGAAGGGTCCGGATGCCTGGAGAGAAGTCCGTTCCAACTTCCTGAGGGGTAGCCCCATAATGTTGTTCATGTGTTGTCAGAGAGATTTCGCATGGCGGTGTATCCTGAAAATCCCTTGGTAGCTGTGCCAAACTTTTTTTCTCGCTAGTTTATCAGCATGGGCTTGGACATTGAGAGCTAGGAAAACTGGTTTGTGAAGCATGGGGCTCAAGGTTTGCTTTGGTAAGTGACTTGGTGGGGAGAGTTGCAACCCATTCTAGAACTAGGGGAATACCAGTATGTTCGATTATTCGGTCTCCAGTATACTTTTTTCTACTTTCCCTGGTGGCTCTTGTGTTAATTTGGTTGGGGGAAGAATGTTCCCGCTCGAACACTAGACTTTTATCCTGTGGAGGATTTGACAGAGCATCTACATATGCGACTAGACTCTCCGTGGGAGAATTATCGACCGTTGATCCGTCCTTCCCAGTCTGTTGGTAGAGTCTGACACATTTTTGGGGACTACATGAAGTGGTTATGGAGGAGAGTACTTGCCAAGATGCTGGATATGGAGACCAAACAAATGTGGTTTTCTATATCTGACACCATGAAGGGAGGTGTTGTTATTTTCCCTAGGATGGTCCAGTCTTACCACTCCATAGAGCCCCTACGACATTCTATTCAGGTAAGGGAGGTTTAGGGACCCCAGGATATAGATGATGATGGTTCTGGTTCCTCCGGCAGCAACGGGTAGGATTCGTAGGGAGTTTATTTATGACTCTTTTGTGATGTCTTTGGTTATGATTTCGGTTACTTTCTGGTAGGAATAACTTTGTGAAGGTTGTTTTAGGATTACTTTGGCTTCTGTCTGTTCTTGTTTTGTTTTAGGAAAGTAGGGATAGGTTGGCAAGGGAAGTTATTTAACTCCCTATGCTGATGTAATTGTAAGTGAATTTTGTAAGTGAATTTTCATCAATAAAATAAAGAAAATTTTAATTATATTGTTGTGCCTCTTGATGAGTTTTTGAGTTTCGGTTATCTATACCAATCTCTAAGGCATACATAATCCTTTTGTGCATGTAAATGATAAAAATGAACTGTCGTTCTCGAAGACAAGAAAATAATAGCATTTTGTGAGAAATAAGGGGGGCGTGCTCATGTAAAGTGTATGAGCTGCCTACGTTCCTCTGGGGGTTTTGAAAATTTTCTGAGTTTTTTGAAAGTAAAAATATTTTTTAGAGGATCAAGCCCCACATAGTTTTGAGTAGAGGGAAATGA
Organism: Sambucus nigra; assembly: GCA_949130495.1. NCBI lineage: Eukaryota > Viridiplantae > Streptophyta > Magnoliopsida > Dipsacales > Adoxaceae > Sambucus > Sambucus nigra. The sequence goes on from OX422213.1 coordinate 216,033,757, forward strand.
AGATTTTTTTTGCAGAATAGAAGAGAGATGAAAAGAGTTGTAGCGCGTCGAGATTAAGGGTATAATTTCTTAAGATGGTCCACGTTGACTGGATGAGAAATCTCTTTCCCATCAAGGTCGGTGAGCATAGCGGCGCCTCTATTCTTATTTATAATTTAGGGGTTACTCCAATTGGGCTTGGATATGCCTCCGGGGTCCCAAATGGGATCTACTATTTTTTTAGGGCTAAATCCCCTAATCTGACACCACGGTCCTTGACTCTCTTGTTGAATGATCGCGCTATCCGGCGATGGTATCCTTATATTTGATATAGAGCCTTCAGCCTCATTTCTTCCAAAAATGACAAATCGTCAAGGCGACTTTGATGTCAATCTTCCTTGTTGACTTTGCTTTCAAGCATGATGCATAATGAAGGAATTTCTAGCTCCACGGGTAGGACTATTTCCATGACCTATACCAGAGAGTGAGTGGCCACCCAAGTAGAGGTTCGAACTGAAGTGAGGTAGCCCCAAAGGGCATAAGGGATCCGGTTGGACCAATCTAGACAACTTTCGATCATCTTACTAATGATGGATTTGAGGTTTTTATCAGTATCTTCAACTGATCTATTAGTTTGAGGTCGGTAGGGAAAACATTTGTGTCTTTGAATTCCATACTCTTGTCCACTTCGATGATATCTGCTTCGAAATGCAACCCGTTGTCTGACTTCAGCTCATGCGGGACCCCATATCGGCAGATGATATTTTTCTGGATGAACTTATCCACCTTCTTGTTATTTAGAACTACGTATGACTCAACTTTGACCCATTTAGTAAAGTAGTCAATGGAAACCAAGATAAATTCAATCCCGTTGGAGGCCTTGGGCATAACTTTCCCTATGATGTCGATGACCCATGTGGAGAACGGCTAGGGAAAAGTCATGTTGTATAATCCTCATGGAGGCAAGTATTGGAGGTTGGAAAATTGCTGACATTTAAGGCATCTGCGAACATAGGGAGTGCAATCCTGAACCATGGTAGTTCAGTAGTAACCCTATCCGATGATTTTCTTGGTGAGAATATAGCCATTCATGTGGGGTTCGCATTCCCTACTATGGATTTTTTGCATCATTTCTTCAATATCAGTCCCTGCGATGTAGTGTAAATGGGTTCCATCGAAGATTTTCTCGAACAATGATTTATCACAGACAATGTATTGGGCTGCCAATTTATGGAGGGTTTCTCTGTCTTTCTTATCTTAATTTTAGGGATACCTACCATGCTTGAGGAGATGCCAAATATCGTAGTACCAGCAATCAGATATATCAGGATCTTCTTATGTGATGAGCTCAATGTGGTAGCAATGGGTAGGTTTATCTTTCTTTTGGATTAGGAAGGGGGCATTATTATTCCTTCGAGCATGTCAACTATGGAGGCTAAGGTAGCATGAGCATCGTCTAGGTTGTTCTTTGCTTGGGGAAGGTAGTGGAAGGTGATATCTTGGAATTCGGAGGCCAACTCTTCTAAATGGTCATGAAAGGGTAAGAGTTTCTTGTCCTTGACTTTCCATCTTCTGAGTACTTAACTGATGATGAAGGATGAATCCCCGTAGACATCTAGGTATCAAATTCTTTTCTTAAGAGAAACTTTAAGGCCTACCATGCATGACTCATATTTTAATCATGTTATTGGTGCAGGGAAAATCCAGCTTAATGGCAATGGGAGTGTGTGAGTCGTCAGGGGCAATTAGGAGTATGCGAATGCCATATCCTTTCTTATTGGAGGATCCAACAAAGAACATTTTCTATCGGAGGTCTTTTTAGGAGGTATAAAGGATATTCTCATCCGAGAATTCAGAAATCCAAACATCGGTTTCTTCCCTAGGGTAGTCAGCGAGGTAGTCAGAGATGGCTCTTCCTTTCATGAATTTTGTGTGATATGCACAATATCAAATTTGGATATAAGCATCAACCATAGGGCCATTCAGTTAGACAGGGCAGGTTTCTCAAGTAGGTATTTGATGGGATCTAGTTGGGACAAAATTTAATGGGAAAAGTGAGCATGTAGTGCCGTAATTTTTGGGTGACCCAAATAAGGGTGACACATGCTGTCTCCTAGGCAGTGTAGTTAACTTCGTACCCAACCAACTTGCGATTAGCATAGTAGATGGCTATCTCTTTATTGGATTCTTTAAGGTATTAAACTGGCAAAGCCCCAGCTGCAGTATTTATTACGGTCAGGTATAAGAGTAGGGGAAGACTAGGCTGTGGTGGCATGAGTACCGGAGGTCAGGTTAGATTTTGCTTGATTCGGTGAATGGTTTCTTGGAAAGCTTTGTTCCAAACCTTAGTGGAATCCTTTTATAGGATTTTGAAGATGGTTTCACAGATATAAGTCAACTGGTTAATGAACTGGCTCATATACTGCAATTTTCCAAGGAATCCCCGAACTTCCTTCTCCATTTGGGGTGGTGGACTTTCGAGTATGGATTTCAGTTTGGAAGGATCTGCTCCAATCCCTTTCTCACTAACCATGGATCCCAAGATCTTTCCTTTGGTAACATTAAAAACATAATTTTATGGGTTAAGCCGCATCCGATATTGTCGTAGTCGCTCAAAGAACTTCTGAAGAGCGGGAACATGACCTTCCATAGTCTTTGACTTGATAATCGTATCATCCAGGTAGAACTTGACTTATTTGTGTATCAGATCTTGCAAGATGGTTATGACAGCCCTTTAGTAGGTAGCCCTTGACTTTTTTTTATACCAAATGGCATAATGGTGTAGCAAAAGGTTCCCTAAGGGGTGATGATTGTGATTTTTTCTTGATGATCCGGGTGAATCTTGATCTGATTATATCCAAAAAATCATTAATGAGTGACTTAAGAGCATGACTGGCTATGTTATCCACAATCATGTTGATATTGGATAACGACTAATCATCCTTACAGATAGGCTTTGTTCAAATCATGGTAGTTAACACACATGCGAACCTTCCCTCCTGATTTCAAAATGAGTACGATGTTGGCTAACCATGTTGGATATTTTATCACAGGAATGAAACCCATGTTCAATTGTTTGACCACTTCCTCCTTAACTTTAAGAGACCATTTGGTGCGGAGCTTTCATAATTATTATTTGATCGGTTTGCATTCTGGGAGAGTTAGAATCTCGTGCTGAGCTATGTTAGGATCAATGCCGTGCATGTCGTCATTGTAACATGCGAAGACTTCCATAAATTCATTCAATAATTCTTCGAGTTGCACGCACTCATGCTCGTTAGGGCAAACCCTATCCTAATCTCACACATTTGGCTACTAGAATCGATATTAATAATAACAATTTCATCTTCATTAACTTGAACACGGTTATGTGGTTTGTGATTATCCTTATTAAGAGCAGTTAAGAATTGTTTATTTAAAAAATCATCATGATCCAGAGTTCGATTATAATCAAGACAATTAATGTAAGGCACAACGAGATACTCAAAATCTTCATCTATTTTATTATTGGGAAAAATAGCGTTGAGAACCTCATCAAAGGAGGTCTCAATTACATCAAAATAGGGAGGAACAGTAAAACAAGAGTAAATGGGACAAACACTAGAGTTGGGTTGCATTTCAATAGGCAAAAACGATATAGCATGCCAGTTGAGGAGAGGTGTATCAACAACTTTGATCAGGTGGGATAGATCTGACGACGTAGAGCTTGAGTGGGCCATGCAGAGTGTCATCCCCTGTGTCTAAAAATTGAACGAGTCCTTGGAGTCACTTCCCTTGAAATCTTTGGTAGCAGTTATAGTCTTCTCTATGAATGGTTTCACATGATGCTGGGAACTTTCGGTCCATGAGTAGCTGTCTTGGAAAACGATCTCCATTCATGGTTTCGTATTATTATCCACGTGATCATACGCAGTTCAGGAAAGCCACAAAATGGGAAATCTTCACCCTCTTTGATGAAGCTTCCATTTAAGGAATCCCCTAAGACAGTATTGGCATTTTTTAGCCTTCTCTTCAACCGAGGTTGGCGATCATTTTGAGTTCCTCTGTTCATGTTTGAAAACCCAAACTGTAAGGAAGAAAGGCTTTCTTCAGTACTATGGATTCTAGTATTCCATGTTGTCAACGACCCAACCCCAGTCCGAGTATAAAGTGCATGAACATCTTAATCACATTGATGTTACCATGAGGGTTGTGTTATGGGCATACCCTATCTTTAAAATCGTCCCTTGCTGGGAGCGAAAATGGTTTAATTCGAAAACCTAACAGAAGCATATCATTTACCCCATGTAGTATCTCTAGTACCGGATTACTGGTGCTTGCATTCCTAGTATTATCATCATCGCCCAAGATGGTGATGACCTGCCCATTGGCAAAGAACTTCAGTTTCTAATGTAGGCAAGAAGATACACCCTTGATATTATGGAGCCATGGTCATCCGAGAAACAAATTGAAACAAGCCGGGATATCTATGACTTGAAACTCAGTAAAAGGATTTATAAGGCCATCCTCTATTGTAAGCCTTATGGATCCCATCACTTCTCGAAGTATTATCATAAGCGCGTACTGCGGCAGAGGTTGGAGTAAGGTCGCTCAGTTTCAGTCCCAAGCAATTGAGGGTTCTTAACGGGCAAACATTAAGAGACGATCCATTATTGATAAACAAAAGTGGGACAGTTTTTCCCATAACTTCAACAAAGATATTGAGAGAGTAGTTGTTATATGGACCAATCTTAGGGATTTCTTCTTCAGAGAAGGAGAGCATTCCAGTAGCAGTTAGGGATCCGACCAGATTTACTACTTCTTCTGGCGTGGTGAAAGGAGGGACAGTGGGCCCAGTAATTAGTTTGATCAAGTCATTCTGGTGTAGCTGAAAAGACGTTTGGAACTTGGTAATGCCTCTCTGATCTAGTCGTATGATTCAAAAAATAAAGGGAAAATATAAAACCGGTTTCCTCATCTATCTCGGGTTGTTCAGTCACCTTGTTGATTTATCCTAGCAGCTCCCCAAACGATATTATTCCACGTATACTGACTATCGGTCTAATCTTTTTTAGGCTTTGCTCTTCATCTAAACTATCGAATTCGTCCCCCATTCAATAGCAACAATATCATCTTTCCATAAAAATCAATGCACTCCACAACCTCAACGACCTCTTCGTATAGATACTCCCATTCGATGGGGAAATGTAGAAGTGAATGGACCAGGACCCCTTGTATTTTTAAAGCATCAAGTAGCTCGAACATACTGCAAATTTAATCGATTTGTTGAAATAAGTCTGCCATGATCTGGATGACATTATCTAAGCTGACTTTATCGATAAGTACAACCCAACAATATGACTCTCGATTCCATTTTCGAGCTTCCAAGAATAATATGCTGAATCTTTGGCAGTCAATGGTCATTTCCGAGTCCAATTTTAGCCCGAATTCTAAAAGATGGTTCAATACAGCAGAAAATTATATATCTTTCCCTCCGGAATGAGTACGAATAGCAATGCATGATCTTGTAAGAAATGACAGGGCCTGATCATCAAAACAAATAGGATGTAAGAGAAAATATGGGCAAACTTTGAGGGGTTTATGGGAATATATGGGTATAATGGGAGATTTACTGGGTACAATCTGGGTAGAATGATCAAACACGAGATCTTATTCTAGGAAGATGGAATTTGTATGATTTTCGAGTGGATTATGGGTAGTGTTTGGTTTAGGATTGGATGGTTAGGAGATGATACCCCAATCAAGCAGACCTTGGATTATATTTCAGAGGTTGAAACACTGATCAGTGGTATGGTCGAAATTTTGGTGAAAGTCACAATGGGCATCTGGTTTGAAATTTTTAGGAAGTGGGCTTGGTAATGGACTATGGTCCAATGGCTTGATAAGATTTCGGCTTAAAAGGGTTTGGTAAACTTTAGATAAGGGAGCATAAAGCTTGGTGTATTCCATTTTAACGGGGTTTGGGTGACTTTTTGGTTCCCATAAAGTGGCAAGCTGAGAGATGTTATTGATGGTTTAAACTGTGGTATTAGCGAGCTTCTCATACTTTCTAGGAGTGAACTGTCTAGATACTTTCTTCGGCTTAACTTCTGTCTTGGAGAGACTTTCTTCGATCTCTACTCCTGCTTATCATAGGGCGTGAAAATAAGGGTAGTAATGTCCTCCCATCGTCGCATGGACATAGGGTAAGAAATTCTTCTTCACGACACTAACTTGCTCCTTTTTGAAAGGCCGATTGGTCATGGTGGTTGCTTGCTCTCTCCCTCTTGCTATGAAGTTATTGACTGATTCCCTAGGGTTCTGCTTGAAAAGTTTTAAATAACGGTGGGTAACCTCTAATTCTTCGTTATACTTGTACTGTGACATGAATTTGTGGACAAGATCCTCCAAACTATGGATTTTTTTATTCTTTGAGAGATAAATACTAGCGAAGAGCACTGTCCTTCATAGTCTGTTGGAACATTTGGGCCATTATTTCCTCGGAGGCACCCAGGAGGTCGTGGCTCGATGGTAACTTCGAAGATGAATAATTGGAGGTCCACTACCTCTGAACTTCTCGATGTTGGACAGCTTGAACTTTTCTGGCAGCCTTGCTTTAGGATAAGGAGACATATGGGTATAATCCATGTAGTTCCCAAAGATCCGGACTTGGTTAACTTCTTGAGGTCTTCTTTAACCTTGCTTGATTCTTCCTCCTTCGAATCAAAGGTCACGGATAAGTTTGCCCCTGGATGGGTAAGATTCTGCATAGGGAGATGGGCTGGCGATGGCCCATTAGCAGGAGGAGCACGTAGAGCGTGATGATATTCCTCGAGGAACCAAATAGGCTCAGTTGCGAGCGAACCCATAGCATAAGGGAATAGGACCTCAGGCTCTTCGATAACAGGGACCAAATTTTATTGTATATCATGAACCTTGGTTTGAAGGTTATTTATCTTGGCAGTGAGTTGGGCTAGGACCGTTATCAAATCTGGATGCACATTCGGTACTTGGTCTGTGTTCTCCATGGAAAGCAGATGAAGATGAATTTCAGTCTCGGAGGAAGTAGCTAGGGAACAGATAGAGCCTTAGGGCAGTTCGATCGAAGATCGAAGCCAATAGGAAGTCAAGCCAAGGGTCGGGTATTCGATCGACCTGAGAAGGAGAACAAGTCGAATTTATTTTTGAAAGAGAAGGGGGAAAATTGTTATATTTTTTGGAAAGGGAGGAAAATGTTTTTGGAATTTTTGGAAAAGATGAGGACAAAATGTTTTTGGGTAAAAGGGAGAAAAAATCTTTTGCGTAAAGGGAAAAAAAATGCTTTTAGCATTTTTGATAAAAGTAAGGGAAAAAATTATTTTCAACACTTTTGGTAAAAAAAAGGAAAAAATGAGAGGCGGGTCTCAACATGATTATTGTTATGTTTATTATGTTCACATTTGTATTACGTTTACCTAAATGTAAAAAGAAATGCCGGATAGGACCCGAACCTGGGAAAATTGGGTTTGAAAAATATATGCAAAATCATGATTGGACTTTTTGCCAGGCTCATGGACAGGGTCCCATTTAAAAAAATACAAAATTGCATGAAAATTTAGGCGGCATGCCGACCCATCAATTCGGCAGAGTTTCGGGTAGAAATCGGCAAACTTGATATGAGTACCCTAGGTTTAACACCTATATGAGGGTATGCAATTGTTGGGTTAATTGTAAGGTTTCCCACCTTTGGCATGATTTCCACTATATACATCTTGCTTTTGAGTACAATCAGTAGGTGTGGACATGCCATTTGATATACCTAAGTGTACATGAATTGCCTCACTATATACCTCATGGAGACAATACGTGTGAGAGCGAAATCGATATACTCAATATACATGAATGAGTTCCCTATAATGTACCTCCTGTCATGACTTCGATCAAGCGGTACAATACGGGGGGAACTGTTCGATATACGTTGAAGGCACTTGGCCAATGGAAGGTGAGAGTCATATCGCTTAGGCTTACTGCGACCTACCGAACCAGCGTCCATCACAAAGTGACCCCCCAGTTACGGGATAAATTAGTATATTATGGAAAGAATATCTTTATGATGAGCACCATACTAATTGGGGGGGGGGGGGGGGGGAATTTACAAGTATAAAAAGTAAATATAACATGGAGCCTGAAGATTATACTAAGCATGGATATGTGAGAGTGAGTGATATGTAGCTATATACAAGTGAGTGTGTGGTAGTGAACATAAGAATGGATCAACTACAAGTGATGTGTGATAAGTGTGACTGAGCATGGATATATACAAGTATGATAAGTTGAGGTGTGTGTTAGTAACACCTAAGCATGGATATTCTAAGTGGTGTGTGCAACATATGGATATAAGTGATCCTAGGTGCACGTAGTGTGAGGTGTACATGGAGAGTATCTACAAGTGTGTGAGTGAGTAGTGATATAAGAATGAGGTATATATGTACAAGATAAATAGAGGAGAAAAAAGGGAACATGAAGGTAGGTACATATCCACACAAGCAGAAAATAATAACACCCATGAAAATAAAGTTTATCCTTCTTATGATAAAATCCCCGACGGAGTCGCCACTGTGGTCATCCCGATCATCCTCTCTCTCTCTCTCTCTCTCCCCTCATCCAAAGGGGGTGGGGGAAAAGGGTGTGAAAAAGGTCTCGCGCCCTCTTGGAGCTAGGAATGCTTCGGCCGTTGTAGGTGTGGGGTGAATGTAAAGAGATGGAGTTGCCAGCCTATTTTGTACAAAACAGGCATAAGAACATGTCACCGCCTCGAGAGAGCAGCATTAAGGACAACATGATGCTTACCAAACCAATAGTTCAAAGGTTCAGGGGCTAAATTACGGAATGGGAAGGTGTTAGACACCCATCCCGCCCTTTCGGTTTCTCATGGGCTTGTGTTATTATTTTCCTTTATTTCTTCGTGAAGTGTGTGCGCGTGTATATATGTAAATGGAAATCAGAATCGCCCAACTCAGACCATGGAAAAGATAGAGTGAGGTCATTCATATGAATGTTTCTAAAATAATATTAAAAATATGATTTATGCGTTTATCGCGATATTGATCGTTATAATGAAACGATAATATATGTTGGGTAAAATGCTAATAAGGATCACAAACATAATATGTATTAAAATAATGCAAGAGTATGACAAATACAGAAATGGGGAATTTGGAAATTTGGAAATTTGAAAAATTAGAAAATTAGAATTTTGGAAAATTGGAAATGGGTATGAGAAGGACGGTAATGTAAGATGAGATGGGATGGAATTTCACATAAGGAAACTTTGCTGATTGGAAGATAAGGTTGTTGAGATCACTGATGATGATGGATATGAGGTGTGCCTTGGGAGTGAGTTCATACCCTCTATTTATAGGGTAAGGGGGTCCCAATCGGCATGGCCCCATCCCTACCAATCGATAGGAGATCCTTGACACACTACCGATAGGCAGGGAAATGGACCTGCCGATCGGTAGTCTCATGCATATTTTTTTTAAAAAATGCTCGTAGAATGCAATCCATTGATCCAAATTATGCACGGGGCATATCGATAGAAAGGTAATTTAGATAGCTTTAAGCGTCCTTTGGGCCTCTACCAGGTTTGGGAGTTAACTTTAGGTCAAACGTGGATTGGAAGCGTTCGTCGGTCCTTTTTACGGGAGATCGCCAGACGAAAATGAATCGTTCGTCCGAACGGTAAGTCAGAATCGCGGATGGGGTGGACTGTTGTAAAGGTTATATGAGGTACTATATTTTTTACAAATAGCTTTTCTTGGTTCGAAAAGTTAACTTAGGTCAATCGGGTCCTGGAAGCTCCCGATGACTTTTCAGAGTAAAATGAATTATTCGTCCGTACCGTAAGGTTGATTCATGCACGCGACGGACCATTGGAAAGGGTATTCAGTTACCTTCAAAGATTCATTCAGCCTTATTTGAGATGAAGAGTTGATTTTGTTCAAACGAAGCCCTGGAGCGCCCGGTGGCCTCCGGCTTAATTTTTTTAGGGAAAACGGATCATTTGTCCGAACGGTTATGCTATTTCGCACACGGGGAGAACCGTTGGAAAGGGGTTTCAGTGCCCTAAGAAAATTCAAAGATCTTTTGCACTGACGATGAAGTTAACTGGGGTCAAATCGTGGCCCGTGAGTGCTCGATGGCCTCCAGATCAATTTTTGGTGGTAAAATGGTCCGTTTGTCTGAACTGTTATGTCGATTTGTACACGAGGTGGACTGATTGAAAGAGGTTTTAGATCCCTTCGAAGATTCATCGAGCTTTCACTCTGACGATAGAGTTTACTGGAGTCAAACGGGGCTCAGGAGCTCCCGATGGCCTCTAGATCGATTCTCGGAGTATGACCTAGGGTCTGTTGTGAAATGGGGAGGTACCAGGGACCTAAGGAGAGACTAAGGGGGTCCTAGAATGTGGTGTCTACACATATGATTATACTAATATTTAAATATTATTTGACAAATCGTTATAGAATCTAAATTATCTACTAGGCAAACTTTTGCTTATTCTTTTAAAAGTCCAGATTGATCCTGAGTGTTAGGAAGGCAATATTCCCCCAACCTTGTGAATTTTTGTGCATCATCACATGTGTCTTTATCTTTAAAAAACATTAGCAATACTGGTGAAATCACCATGATCATATACACTACTATTTATCAGTTGATGTAGTAACCTTATGTACCTTTTTTTTCTTTTCTTTTCTTTTTCTTTTCTTTTCTTTTTTTATCTTTTTACGTTGTCCGCACAGACCATGATTGTGATAATAAAGTTTCTTGCCACTACACTTAAAAACCGTTGGATGTAATAAAACCTTTGTTATATATATATATATATATATATATATATATATATATATGTGTGTGTGTGTGTGTGTGTGTGGTGAATTATTATGGTATTATAAAAAAATTTATGTGTTATGTGGAAAGGTTGGGATGTGACAAGTTGGTATCAGAGCGAGCATCAAGTTTATCACTCATGTACAAGACTTTTAGGATATATAGTTATTTTAAGTTCGTAACTTTTTTTTACTCTATCACATTACTAAAAATCTGCCTTGTAGCCATGAATGTGTGGGATAATATCTACCTCAATACCCACGACATCGATCAGACCCAGTTTAGCAAAACCATTATAACACCCCATATTTCAAGGTATTTATGATTTAATTCATTCGGGTACGTTTAAATTATATGTGTGCCATAATTTAATTGAATTAAATATTATGTGTTTATTAAAATATTAATCGGGAGAGGTAATGGTTAATACTTATGGGATAAAATTACTAAGTAAACACTGACTGATTAGTGCCTGATGATTTTACGTCATAGCGAGTAATAGTGACGTGACAATATTATATCTCAACTGGGAGACGCATGTAAACTATATGAAGTCGATATCAGAAATTATTGTAGGGTGACTGGGATGGCAATTTTAAGGTTACGATTGGTTCTGGAAGGATTGAGATTGTCAAAATAGTGTACTTGGGGGTAGTAATTGGGTCCCGACCCCTTTTTAGTCATAATCGAGACCACACGGCGGTGTTTGGGTCATTTGAGCTTAGCCCGTTAGCCTGATTTCGGGATTTTAGTTATTTAACATAAGTTAAAGAGCTTGGGGCAGCATCTAAACACATTCTAAACCCTTGAATTGGAGAGAGGGAAGAAGGAAGAAAAGGGAGAAGCCTTAGGAGTCAAAATCAAAGGAGATTGAAGAGTTCGATCCCCGAATTCATCACCTACTATGTGTAATCAGACTCTACGAACATAGAAAGGCAAGTGGTTATCTTGATTCTGATTTTAATCGTAAAACTCATGTTCATATCATGGTAAGTGTAGACAAATCTATTTTTGGGAGGGTTATCACATGTTAAAATGTTTTTTCGGGGATTTAGGCTTTAGATGTAAAATTAATGCTAAATTAATGATGAAATCATATCATATGTTGTTGGAATCTGGATTTGAGTAAAAAATAGTAGCTAATATCATATAATTTAGAGTACAGGATTGAATAGAATGATGAATTTGAACAAAAGTGAAAAAACCCAATTCGTGGAAAAATTGATTAAAGTAGAAATCGTAAATGTGTAATGATGTATTTGATGATTAGAAACTATTGGGAGCATATATTAAACGTTGGGTATACTTTGGTTGAGGTTTGGGTTGGACTTATAGAGCTTGGATGCATAATAATGGCGAAAAACAGTGTTGGGGAAGAACCTGGCTCGTCCAGGGATCGATCGAATCCATTGAACGATTGATGGTAGCTGCTTTCATGAAATTTTTCCTATTTGAATTTTAGGCCCAAATTCCTTTGGGGTTCTACTCTATGATTATTTATTTGGTGAAAAATAAAGAGGAGGCCTATTACCTAGTGATTATAGGTGGATATAATTGGGATTAGAAAAGTGAGAAAAGGTGAGAAACTAAAATAATGAATTGAGTGAGAAAAAATTATAAATGTTTAAATACGGGCCGATTGGGTGAGTCCGGGTATCTTAGAAAGTGAAGCTATATTAATTTATTTAATGGATGTGAAATTAAATAAAGCAAGAGTTGGGGAAATAGACTGGGGTATTATGGGCTAGTGCCATGGGAGTTAGGCACAGGATAGCTGGATTTAATTTAATTATATATATACAGAGATGTGATAGTATATATAAACTTGTTTTCTTTATAAATATCAGTGTTATATACCCCTTTAGTGTTATCATAGGAGGTTGCGCGATGTGGGTGAATGCAGGGAGAGTATAGTCTTCAGGTCATATCGTTCGGTATTTTTATTATGTGATTTATTTTCGAGCTGGGACGCTTTGGGTATGATTCGGTATCACTCTCGGGGAAATATGAACGCCTTCACTACGTTTGTGATTTATTTACCAATTTTGGTGTGAGTTAAACGATTTGTGGTAACCGAGTTAGAGTGATCACACATGGGACGATAGCATTGTAGAGACAAAGCATCTAGTGAGCTAGTGCTCAGAAGGATGGGTATTATACGCGACATGTGTGTGATTGTTGTAGTGTATTCATACGTATATAATAGTGTAGACAAATTATATATAGGTTATAACTATGAGGTTTGAAGGTAGCATTTATATACTAGTACGCATGATATATAAAATTAAGTGGAAAATATTAAGTAAGTTAGAGGGTAAAATGACTTAGGAAATAAAAGAAGGAATACTCGGTTTAGAGTAAAGTGATAGAAAGGTTGCAATAGGACTAGTTAGGTGGGGTAGTATAACTAGTTGGGTTAGAATGTAAGCGTTAGGTGTGCACAATAGATGAGGGGTGATTAATATCTCAAGAGAGTGAGACACCCGCTTAAATATGAAAAGTGTTCATGCATATTTATCTGCTGCACTTTAATTACTTACAAGATATTTTCGAATGGTTTTGGAATCTGACCCGTGTCAAAATAATGTCCAAAAAATTTTTAGGTGTCTATCCACAATGGTGCTCACCTTGAGGATTCATATCAGGGATGCATAGCTACAACATTGTGGATGCTTGCAGGACTTTAAGTAGATGCCTCAGTTATTCATTCCTAGACTAGGTTGATGATTCAGTAGATTTTTTTGGGCATGTCACCTCTTTTAGTTTGATCCATTGGAGTTTTATTTATCAGATGATGTACCTGGATTTATTTTATTGGTCTAGACTTGTGATTTGGATTTATTGGGAACCGATGGTTTATTCGGTATTATTATATTTATATATTTGTCGTGTGATTTTTTAGACTTGTGTGGATGGTTTGGTCATTTTAGTTTTATTTCTGCATGTTGTTAAGTTAATGAAAAAAATAAAATTTGGCACTGGCTTAATTTAACATAGGTGTTTAGTAATTCAAATGGTTTTCGACAGTGATGCTAAGAATGAACTAATTGCGATTCTCGTTTATTTTGATAAAGGACTGATCACCCTTGATTAATGTAGGAGGGGTATCACAGATGGTATCAGAGCATCAGGTTCTAGTGTCTATAGGATCTATGCGGCTTACTACGTTTTCAGAGCTTCTTTTCTTTGGTATAGATCACTATTCTTAGGACTATTGATTCATAATGAGATTTTCGTTCTCCTGCTATTAAGAATATATGATAAGAATCATATACGAGTTTATTTGGGTTTCGTACACCGAACAATATAGGACGACCAATGAGGTCCGTTAGGAGGAATATAGGAGGAGAGGCTCAATAGAAACCATAAAGCATTCTAGGAACGGTGACCACAATAGAAGACAACATGATTTTTATTCAGATAGAAGATGATAGGATAATCACTAGGTAATGGTAGCTTCCCCAAGAACCGTTGTAGATAATGGTAGTGCAAATTTAGACTTACCCAACGTTGTCGATAAAGGGGGAGTCAAAGGGACACTTTCGAAGAGCCATCTGTAAGGGTTCGTTGAAGAAAGGGAGTGTGATGGGCCAATAGAAGGAGATAATGCAAATTCAATTGTGTAGGGTGGAGTGCAGTGACACCCAGGATTAAATTTCGAGCAAAAGTTTTGTTCTCATTGGACCAGCGTTGTAGTGATGGGAGTCAATCACCAGAACTATGGAGAGATACCATTAATAGCGAGAAATTTGGGGTGCGGTTTGACCACAAATCCTCTCATCGGTTGTTTAAATATAGAGGAAAGGAGATGACAATACTTGTTTCAGAAAGGCCGAATAATGGTCGAATATAAAGGATAGCTTACTTATTTAGTGAACTTCGTACCCGATGAGATGTTGAAAATGGACTCGTGGGTAGAATACCGAGGTGTGGATGGGGAAATCCAAATAGAATGACTAGCGTCGATGTCGTCAATGATGTACTTTTACAATGCTTATATCAACGCTTCCATGAGAATGGAGCCAACAGAGTTGGAGAATCTAGCTGAAGGGAAAGACTAGATTTAACGGTGCTAGTGAGGCACCACAGGGGGATACCCGGTAGAGGAAATGTTTAAAGAATTCATATTAATGAAATTCCTACCAAGTAATGGTGGCTTCATCTAGGACCTTCAGAGCCAGGAATATGTTCCACTAGATGGCAGAGATGAATGAATCATGGGGGTAGCAATTGGATCCAAGACTACAAGGTCCAGGAGAAGGATAACCCCGATATGGTCAGTGGGGCCAGAGAAAAAGGAATGACATAAAAAAGGGTCTTATATGTAAAAAGTAGTACCACATTTGTTGATCTTGTCCATAGCGAGCTAATGAGACCAGTCAAACTAGGAAGGTAGATTGGAGTAATGCCTGTGAGGCATAACAATAACATGAGCGAGATTTCCAGTAGGGGGATATAGCTAAAGAATTTAGGCCCGGAGGTTGCCAAATCGAGAGTGGTGGATTCAAGCAGAACCAGTGGGGTCCTCAACAACAGTATTATGTCCCTTATGGCCTCCAGGGCTAAGGGAATAGCGGGGGAGGCCAAACGGGCCAGGGCCAGAGGCAAGAAGGTTTCTCTGGCAGGTTTTTCAATTATGGAGAGACGGGCCACAGAAAGAAGGATTTCCCAAAGTGAAGCAGGGGACGAATACATAATGAGTTCCTAGATAGATGTACAACCATTGCAGTGGATCATGGGTCAGTTCTGATGCGAGAATTACGTTTAGGAAATTATTGACTAGGCAAGGCAGAAGGAAAATGGAGGTAAAATTTTTATTTTATCCTTATGAGTTTGAGGTAGATTTTGGGTGACATGTGTAAGGACCAAATTTGAAATTGAGTCTTAATGTAGTTTTGACTTATTCTCGGAACAAAACATGTTTGAGTCATAGATAGATTTTCTATTGTCTGATCCCACGAGTCTATGACGTATCAAAGATTTATTGAAGACATTGCGGCAAAGCTACAAAAATTTAATCGTGCCGAAGTTTAATTGGTGAAATTTTGCATATTTAAGGTTAAATTGCATCCCTAGATAACACAGGTATGAATGCATAATGTTAATGAAACTCAATATTCATTTTATAAAAATAAGGATGTTTTTTTTAAAGGAAAATGTTTAAATGTTTACACATCGGATAAAGGACGGATTTGTGTCAGATTAGAGTTGGTTTTAAATAAAACTCCTTTATTAAAGTTGGAACAGTTTGGAACTCTATCTGACAATGTCGTTCAAACGACTTTAGATGTCGTTCGAACGAGTTGCACTATCATTCGAACGACGTGTCATGTCGCTCGAACGAGATTTGCACCGACTTAAAAATTCTATTTAAGTCAGGTCCTAGTCCTTTTCTCGGTGTGCATGCAAAACGAATTCACTTCTCAAACATTACATTTTTCTGCACATGTTTTCTAAGGTTTGAAAAGCTTAAACACATCCTTAGAGTTTTCAAAGATCCAAGCTTTCATTATCTAATGTTTATGTGATCCTTGCTGCACCAAGTTGAGTTTGTTCATCATTGAACACTTGTGATTTCTGGTTTTGCATTGGAGAAGCGACGGACATCATGTTCAACATCGTAGACAACTCAAGCCTTATCGGTGGACACCGAGACATTAATGGAGTTGAGTGTTATGGACGAGCATCGTGGAAGATAGAATTTCTACATAGGCACTATTGAAGAACGGTAGAAGATCAGAAGGAGCATCAAGACCTGTGGGGATAGAGTCATTGAGTAAGGCTAATTGTCTTTGTAAAACCATTGTTCATAGTGATAGTCTGGCTTGGGCCGTTCGAGATTTTTTTTCGTTTTGGGTTTTTCCTCGTACATACGGCGTTGTGAGTATCTTTACTTTATTTTACTTTCCTATCACCTAGATTCATGTTTAGGACTTGAAAAATATAAAATTTGCATAGTAAACTTGTTCACAACTTGGTTTGATAAAATTGAAAGGGAGTTTTTTAAAAAGAGAAAGTTGATTTGCATTCATCCTTAACTTAATTCAGCGCAAGCAAAAAATGTTTTGTTGAAAGTTATATTTTGGGGACCTACAATTGGTATCAGATCTAGAAATACATTTTCATTGTGTTTGATCCCTTTTTCCTTGCAAGGATGAATTTTGAAAATTTTGACTGTTTTTGCACTCCTATTTTTTATGGCACTAATTATGCTTACAGGAAAATGCGAATGAGAAGTTATTTCAAATCTATTGATGAGCGTGTCTGGTTAGCTGTTGAAAAAGGTTGGTCACCACCTATCACACGAGAATGTGAGGTCACTAGTTTGAAACTCATTAAGTCATGGACTAAGACTGAACATAGCCTTGCACAGTAAAACTCTAAAGGTCTGCACGTAATTTTCTCACATGTCACACCTGAAGTATATAATCATATCATGACTTGTGAAACTTTGAAAGAACCTTGGGATACACTTTCACTCACTCACGAAGACACGAGCACGATTAGGGCGTCTAAGTTGTAAAATCTCACTACATAGTTTGAGACGATTAAGATGTTAGAGATTGAAACGTTTGATGAGTTTTACACTAGGTTTTCCACTATTCACTACACCAAATCTGCCCATTTGTCAAGGTCATTGACCTTGACAAATCCAACTTGTCAAGGTCAATGACCGTGACATTTCGAGGCGAGACAACTTTTTTTGTCACGGTCGTGTCAAGGTCAATGACCGTGACACGTTTGTCATGGTTTATAACCGTGACAAAGCCGTGACCCCTCTTACCCAGAATTGTCACGGTCATTGACCGTGACACGCCCGTGAAAATTTTGTCACGGGCGTGTCACGGTCAATGACCGTGACAATTCTGGGCAGAATTTAAAAAAAATCTGCTGGGCAGTATGGCCACTGCCACTGCCCAGCAGTATATTTGTACCTGTTATAGCAACGTTGTACCTGTTCCAAACATCATATATCCAACACAAACTAAAGATAATGCAAATATATATTCATGACGATATAATCCAAATATTCAAAGTAAAAATAATATACATGACGATATAATCCAAATATAATTAAAAGGGACAAACTTAAAAATAATGTTACTACACGTCTTGGATAAAACTGAGGAGGTGAGTAGGCCACACGACATACGAATTGACGCACCCACTAATATACGTCTTGCCGCATTGTTCGCGCAACCATAATAGGGAGTTCTCTTTCCCGGGTATGACATGCGTGACGAGCACCCTGGACTCCATCTCTTGAAGTACATGTCCATGGACTATTTCACCCTCGACGATATTCGGGTCCCTCAACCCCCGCCCTATCCACTGGCCATCAAATACGTCCAATATGAACACGCTCGGCCAACCAAGTTTCGAAAATGGTCTTTTGAAGGGCGGAAAATAGGGAAGTGGATCATCGAAGTACGAACGTGTCGGTGATGAAGCAGCGAGGTCCACATCCTCGTCATCCTACGCCTCGTCATCCCTCACCTCCTCCTCCACCTCCTTCTCCTTCTCCTTCCCTTTCCCTTTCCCTTTACGGTCTCCACCCAACGTACGCTTCATGAATGCGTACATATCTTGGACCGTCGCCTCCAAACGGGACAGCTTCGCGTCGTGTGAATTCACCGTTCGAGCCAACCCGGTGTCGCTCGTCTCCAATCCGATGATCCTAGATTTGGCCACCCGCGAGCTCACTCACCTTGTCCTCCCCTTGCGATCAGAGCCAAGCACTTGGCTGAGTGCGTCTGTGGAAAAAGATGCCTTGTCGGCATCAGACTGCGACTCATGCACTTCCTTAAGCTTTGCCTGAAACGACAAAAAGCACATGATTAGTAAAATAAGTAAACTAAAAAATTATAACGTAATTAACAATAATTAAACTGTCGGATTACTTACAATCGTGGCCGCGATGCTCGGAGACACCTCCTTGTCCTTACCCTTCTTCGTCCGAAGAGCCACATAAGTATCGAGCCTATGTGGCTTACCCCCTGGCCCACTCCCTACCCCCTGAAATAAAATAAAGTAAAGTAAAATTAGTATCGGCCCCGCAAAGTAAAATAATATCCAATAATATATTTCTGTAGTTATAGATAAATTAAATCTTACCTGCATCCTATGCTCCACCTCAGCGTAAGAGGTCCGGCCGGAGTAGTGCACGTCCGTCTTTTTAGCCCGATTTTCCCTCCCCGATTGGCGAGATGCCAATTGTCGATCCTCGATCTCATTGTCAATGAACTTTTGCCATTGTGCCAATGAGATCGGCTCCTTGGGCGGGACGGATCCGCGCCATTGTAAAATGGACTCTCGTGTTTTTCCAAAGTACCGTGTCTACATATTTTTCTTCCACGTCTTGTGTTGCTCCCTCAACTGCTCCAAGACGGAATCGCGTAGCTTTGGATCCAAGTTGAATTGTTCCTGTCCAAAAAATACAATGTTAGTTGCGAATAAATATAAATATAAATATAAATATAAATATAAATACAAATATGAAATTGAAATTGAAATTAAAATATTCATATAAATATTACCTGTAGTGCCGCCCAAACAGCTAACTTGAGCTCATATGGCACCTCCTTCCAACTCATAAACCCCGGGCCGATGACCATCTTTAGCAGCTCGAGGGATCTCGCTAATAGCTCCGACTTGTTCTCGACGGTAATCCCAAATTTTCCATATTTGGGGAGCCTAGGGGCGGAGGAGCCCTCGTCGCCTCCGCTACTACCGATCCCAGACGACATCATCATAAACAGCATCATCATCTTCGCCTTAACATCCGAAGGAGACATTTTTGCTGTAAAAAAAATATTATTAGTATAGATAAAAAAAATGTTAATAGTACAATTATCTACGGTTAAAAAATTATCTAGGGTTTTACCTAATTGAATTAATTTCATGAATAAAATTATTATCAATTTAAATGAAAATATCAATTATTATCCAATTATTATCCAACTATTATCAATTATTTATTTTGAATGTATATAATATCCAAAAATATAAATGTAAATAATATTCAAAACCCCACCCACCTCCACCCCCACCCCCACCCCCACCCCCTCCCGATGTTTATTATCCAATTATTATCCAACTATTATCAATTATTTATAAAATTGATGTCTACTTTTAGTGTTGTGTACATATGTTAGTTGATGCCATTATATTTTTAGCCTAATTAGATTCTAAGGTTATCTCAATTTATATTTTTCTTTTTCTATCTAATAATTTTCAACGTAAGAGCACAGTACATAACGTATGTGTAAGTTCCGTCAATACCATTTCGTTTCAATTTTGTAATATTTTGTTTTTTCCAAATATTTTAAAAGTTATTAAATGGGTGCCCCACCCCCACCCCCTGCCCCCCTCCCCCCGCCACACACACGCACACCTACGCACACACACACACACACACACCACCCCCTCCCCCCACCACGACCGTGACAACTACATATATTGTTTATCAATAAAATTATGACATGAGATAATTATAATTGGAGCATAAATTTCATTATCATAAAGGGATAAATCCAACCAAGTACAGAGATTCTACAAATTAAAGTGAGAATTAAATTTAAGACTTTCTAACAACATGCATGTATATGGATTCTAATTAATGATATTCCTAAAAACATACAATTGGCAACATTTTGTGAATTTACTAAACTTTATATAATATTATCAAATTCTGTTAAAAAATTATCTAGGGTTTTACCTAATTGAATTAATTTCATGAATAAAATTATTATCAATTTAAATGAAAATATCAATTATTATCCAATATTTTTGAATGAAATATTTATTTTGAATGAAAATTTCAATTATTATCCAATTATTATCCAACTATTATCAATTATTTATTTTGAATGTATATAATATCCAAAAATATAAATGTAAATAATATTCAAAATCCCACCCACCCCTTCTCGATGTTTATTATCCAATTATTATCCAACTATTATCAATTATTTATAAAATTGATGTCTACTTTTAGTGTTGTGTATATATGTTAGTTGATGCCATTATATTTTTAGCCTAATTAGATTCTAAGGTTATCTCAATTTATATATATATTTTTTTATCTAATAATTTTCAACGTAAGAGCACAGTACATAACGTATGTGTAAGTTCCGTCAATACCATTTCGTTTCAATTTTGTAATATTATGTTTTTTCCAAATATTTTAAAAGTTATTAAATGGGTGCCCCACCCCCACCCCCTGCCCCCTCCCCCCGCCACACACACACGCACACCTACGCACCTACGCGCACACACACACACACACACACACACGCACACACACACCCCACCCCCTCCACCACCCCCTCCCCCACCACACACCACACACACACACACCCCACCCCCTGCCCCCCTCCACCACCCCCTCCCCCACCACACACCACACACACACACACACACACACATACACACACACACCACCCCACCCGCTGCCCCCCTCCCCCACCACACACCACCACACACACACACACACACCCCACCCCACCCCACCTCCTGCCCCCCTCCACCACCCCCTCCTCCACCACACACCACCATACACACACATTTATACAGACATATACACATACATACACATACATATACACACGCACACACCCCGCCCTGCCCCCACCCCGCCCCACCCCCTACCCCCACCCTGCCCCACCCCCCACACATGCACACACATGCACATATATACACACATACACACATATATATACACACAAACATATATATAAATGGAAGAGAGAGAGAGAGCAGCGTCGAGAGAGAGAGAGAGGGAGGGAACGGCGCGGGAGGGAAAAAAGAAGGGGGAAAGGGTTTTTGCTGTTAACATTGTCACGGTCGTGTCAAGGTCATTGAACGTGATAATTATTTAAAGAATTGTCACGGTCAATGACCGTGACAAGTCCGTGACAAGTAAATTTATCACGGTCTTGTCACGGTCAATGACCGTGACAATTAGTTATCACGGTCGTGTCAAGGTCAATGACCGTGACAAAAAATGCGTGTTTTTTGTCACGGTGAATGACCTTGACAAGGCTGGCCGACTGAAAGGTGACAATTTGGCCATTTTGGTGTAGTGATTGTTAATGCGACGCTTAACCTAGGTTAGAAGATTCCCAATAACCGAGTGATTAAGAAAATTTTGCGATTGCTGCCGAGTAGGTTTGATGCTAAAGTGACCGTTATGAATTCCCTTGGTATGCTTAACTCATCGAAACTAGAAGAGGTTGTAGGTGACTTACAAACCTATGAACTCGATATGTTTACCTCCAAGCAAGTTCCAAAGAAAGAAAAGGGCATTGCTTTGAAAGCCCTGAAGGAGGAAACTAAAGTTTCGAATGACGATTATAATTCTGACTTTGAGGATATCGTCTTGTTGGCAAGAAATTTCAAGAAGTTTCTTTAAATTCATAAGCAATTGAAATATTCCAAGAAGTTTGAGAAATTCAAGAACAAGGGAGACTCCACACCTAAGGATAGTAATGAGAAACCTAAGAGAGATGAGTCTGATAGGGGTTTCAGGTGTGAGGGGTATGGTCACAAAGTTAAGGATTGTACCACTAGACTTAAGAAAAAAGGCAAGCAACCAATTGCATACAACACCACCTTAAGTGATAGTGAACCAGAAGAGGGAGATGATTCCCCCATTGAGCGTAACTTTGTTGCGTTTATGTCATGTCATGTGAGCGGCGACGATTAATCTTTCCACGAAGATACTCATGTGCATGACACTTCTGAGACTGCTGAGTGTGATTCCCGAGAGGGTGAGGGTGATGAGAGCGAGGATGAGGAGATCGACGTAGGAGAGTTGCAAGTTGAATTTCGAGAGTTGTTTGAGGAGACGGTGGAGGTCAAAAAGGCAAACTCAAAATTGCAAGATAAGTTGAAAGAGCGTGCCGTAGAAAATAATGATGTTTTGATTGAGGATCTTAGGGAACGGGAGAAGAAGCTTAGGGAGAAGCTAGAGTATGTTGAGAAAGAAAGAGACACCCTTAGAGGTTTGATGGAGGCTTTGAAAAAGGAGGTGCTAGAGTTTGAGGAGTCTAGGCGTCTACTTGAGTCTAGGATTAAGGAGTTGGAGGAGAGTTTGAAAGACTCGTCTAGAGTTACGTTTGACTTGGAGGATAGAAGTGAGAAGTTGGATAGGATTCTAGGAACCATCCAAATTAAGATATATAGGGGAGTTATTGTTTTTGATGATCGTGTCGTCCCCATTCCCCCCGCACGTGTGAGAGAGCCACATAGGAACATTAGAAAATGTCCACATGTAGGTCAATTGAAAGTTCTTCTATGACCTTAGGAATGATCCTCATAAGTTTAAGAAGTTTAGGAATAAAGTTGCCCCGATTCCCCCCACCCCCATGCGTCATTACACGCCTACTTGGGTTAGGAAGTCGGATTTGGTAGCTTTAGGACTAAAAATTCATGGTTCTCATTTGGTTGCACTTGATTCTTCCTATGCTAAATCTAAAGGTTGAGTGTGTTAACATGTTTATCTTTTGTATTATATTTCTTCATTTATTGCACCTTATTTGAAAAATACAAAAAGATTTTGTTTTTATTAAATTTTTTTTGAAAAATACAAAAAGATTTTTGGTTTTGTTTTTGAGTTAACATGTTTGATGTGGCATATTGGTGTGCTTGGACCCCATTCCTTCCATTATCCATGTGGCTAGGACATTTTGTCATTATTATCGATGCTTAGAATGATCTTAACCATTGTATTATGGGGTTGTTTCGAAGTTGATATGTGTTTTGATTCGACTTTGTATATATGACATATATGCACACATGCACGAGTTTATATGGATGTTTGACTACTCTTGCATATTTGAGTTTCGTGAGACGTTCTTATCTCAATTTTTTCATCTATGCGTAAGTAGACATAAGGAGGAGGTGGGCATGTAAAAATCATTTACCGTTAGGATTAATTGAAAATATGACGAGTGTATGGAAAAGGACTGCGATAGTGTAAAATTGACTCGTCGTGAAAGCCACCGTTTAAAAGATCCCAAAAAAAATCAAAAGAAAATAAAAAGAATCATATGCCAAAAATGGTCCAAATTAGCTTAGTTCATTCAAAAGAAAATATGATATATTTAAGGGAGTTTGGATGGATTACTATTTTAAACGGGTTGGCACAAAGAATCCTATAGTTGAAAATTCATGTCATGACACTATTGTTTGTGGAATCGTCACAATTTCAGATTCGTGTACATGATGTTTGTTTAGTTCATTAATCTCATTCTTTAATTGTCACATATGGATATGATAAAGTGTGACGATAGATTGCCATCAATTAGAGCTTCTTGATCCTTTCAATGTGTTGGAATTTTGATTCATCTATTTTAGTTCACGCCCATACATTCCATATTCATGTTGAGGCACATCGGTACTATCTTCTCATGTTACTCAAGTTTGTTTGTTTTTAAGGTTTCTTAAGTTATGCTACTATTTCGCATTTCTGAGCCCCTTCCAGTTAGAATTTTTCCACAATTTTTTCACTCGGTAACACTGTTTTAATTTTCTAGGGAGACTGTGAAAGTTTGATAATGTCGTTCTAACGACATCTGTCTTCGTTCGAGCGATGTCGCTTCTCATTCGAACGACATCCCTGGCTCGTTCGAACGACAACCTTGTTGACCAGTTTGACTTTTTCTGGTTGATTTCTGTTTCAGTACCCTACTGCATATTGATTCATATTTAGGTACTGAGTTTCTGTTTATGCAATCTATTTTGATCATTGACATATTTTGCTGCATTTGATTTGTCTAATCACACCTATTTTTATTGCTATATTCTTTGTGTGATTCATTGTTTACTAGCTACTGATTTGACATTGATTGATCATAATTAGTTGGTTGTTTCATGATTATCTAGCATATTATGAGTTAATATAATCAAATTTGTATTTTCACATGCTAGATTTGTTTATCTTTTCACTGGATTTTCTATTCGAGACAAAAAGGGGGAGAGATGTCTGTGATGTAGAGGGAGTTTTGTGAGTTTTATGTTCACATATTGGTATCATGTTTACTCACATAACAAATGATTTGGATTTAAAAGTTTCATATTAATTTACATCATTTGTTCATCCATACTTCACTGGGTATTTGTTGGTTTCATGTGTGTAGGTATGCTTAAAGAGATACGAGATTTCAAGTCTACATCACATTCAGACATTCGAGACAATTTCATGCCTACCAACCCATTGTTGAAGAACCTTATCCTATACTGATGATGTATTATTCATTTTGGGTTTTATGGGATGGGATTTATGTGTCATACGACTTGACGACCCGGCTTAGGCATTTCACTGTTGGTTTTGTGCCAGGATAGTGAAAGGGGGAGATTTGTAAGGACCAAATTTCCAATTGAGTCTTAATGTAGTTTTGACTTTTTCCCGGAACAAAACATATTTGAGTCATAAATAGATTTTCTATTGTCTGATCCCACGAGTCTATGACGTATCAAAGATTTATTGAAGATGTTGCGTCAAAGCTACAAAGATTCAATCATGCTGAAGTTTAATTGGTGCAATTTTGCATCTTCAAGATTTCATTGCATTCCGAGATCACACAGGTATGAATGCATAATGTTAATGAAACTCGAAATTAATTTTATAAAAATAAGGATGTCATTTTTTAAAGGAAAATATTTTTAAAATGTTTAAATGTTTACACATCAGATAAAGGACGAATTTGTGTTGGATTAGAGTTGGTTTTAAATAAAATCATTTATTAAAGTTGGAACAGTTTGGAACTTTATCTGACGATGTCATTCAAATGGCATTAGATGTCGTTCGAACGGCATGTCATCTCGCTCGAACGAGATTTTCACTGACTTAACAATTCTATTTAAGTCAGATCCTAGTCCTTTTCTCGTTGTGCGTGCAAAACGAATTCACTTTTCAAACATTATTCTTTTTTACACATGTTTTCTAAGGTTTCAAAAGATTAAACACATCCTTAGAGTTTCCAAAGATCCGAGCTTTCATTATCTAATGTTTATGTGATCCTTGCTACACCAAGTTGAGTTTGTTCATCATTTAACACTTGTGATTGTTGATTTTGTGGTGGAGAAGCGACGAACATCGTGTTCAACATCGTAGACAACTCAAGCCTTATCGGTGGACACCGAGACATTCATGGAGTCAAGTGTTGTGGACGAGCATCGTGGAAGACGAAATTTCTATGTGGGTACTATTGAAGAACATTAGAAGATCAGAAGGAGCATCAAGACCCGTGGGGATCGAGTCATTGAGTAAGGCTAATCTGTCTTTGTAAAACAATTATTCATAGTGATAGTCTGGCTTGGGCCGTCCAAGTGTTTTATCCGTTTTGGGTTTTTCCTCGTACATACGGCATTGTGAGTATCTTTACTTTATTTCTCTTTCCTATCACCTAGATGAATGTTTAGGACTTAAACAAGATAAAATTGGCATAGTAAATTTGTTCACAACTTGGTTAGATAAAATTGAAAAAGAGTTTTTTAAAAAGAGAAAGTTGATTTGCATTCATCCTTAACTTAATTCCGCTCAAGCAAAAAGTGTTTTGTTGAAAGTTATATTTTGGGATACATCACAATGTATCCTTGTCAACACTAATATTTGAGTGTGAGTCGAGTTTAGTGGGTGCATTGGCTGTATCAGCCTTTTTGCTATGAATATATTACAGTTGGGTAGCGGGGCTTGTCAGTACCACCTGCAGGGTAGTGGGTGTGGTTATTAAGAGGATGTTTGTATTATGTATTAATTTTTCTACTTTTGAAAGTTATTAGATTAGTTTATATTATGAACCTGAGTGGTGACTGGATAGCGAGGGTTGGAGCAGTAGTGGACTGGTATAGTAAGACTATCGTATTCACTGTTCCAGGGATAAATGTGTTATTTTGCAAGGTATCACCTGAAATAGGGTCGATCTTACATGTATACATTTATATAATATGTTTTAAAGGATATTTCGGAGAGAACATTTGTCTCGTTACATTTGATCCCGGTAGGTAAAAGATTTTACTAATGTGATTCAGGGTATATCGGGTTTACCGTTGAGCAGAGAGATTTAGCTCATTATTGTTTAAGCACTGAGAACTTAATGATAGTTAGAGCTCCTTATCATAATACACCTTGAGTGACATGGGCGTGAATGATTTGACTTAGGTGTCGAAAAATAGGATGTGAGGTGTCCTAGTTATGTGCTTTGGACCCATGGATCTTGATGATCGACAATGCTAGGAAGTAGTGTATCGAGGGGGGTCTCCTTATTTGGATTTTTCTTGCGAGACGTCCCATGCATGAACCTTAGCGAACGTTAGAAGTTGGGAGATGTGTGGTCTTTAGGACATGGATCTAGTACAGTAATTGTTGCACGAATATGTGGTTAAAATCGTGAGTTGAGAATTATTTTATGATGTAAGGCTAGTAAGAGCCGAGTAGTATTTGTGCAATTATGCGCGGTATATAGGGTGTATGGGCGCCCTAGTTAGTTGGATTTTTTTAGTATCGTCCGAAATCAGAAGACCTGGAAATGTATGTGTAACATAAGAGTAAACAAATAAGGGAATTGGCACATGGGGATGTTTGGACATTCCCCAATAGAGAAATAATTTTAGCCATTAGAAGATAGGCTCATCATAGTGAAAAATGTTGGACGATATTGTATAGTGTTGTGTAGTCGCCAAGGAGAAATGGTAGATAAATGATGAAGTATTTTGGTGTAAGGTGACTAAATCCTATTGGTCACTAGATCGAATGGTAGTGTATAGATCGTCAGACTGAAGAATACTATTAGTAGAGGTGTAATGGGAACAACAGGACGAAACTTTTGGAAGAGACGGATGTTGTGCGAGGTTATATCCGAAGCTGCTAGTACCAAACTTATCCTAATTTCGAGGTCAAAATTTCTTTGTAAGGGGGAAAGTATGCAACACCCCGTATTTCTAGGTATTTATGATTTAATTAATTCGGGTATGTTTAAATTACACGTGTGCCCTAATTTAATTAAATTAATTATTATGTGTTTATTAAAATATTAATCGGGAGAGATAATGTTTAATATATATGGAATAAAATTATTAAGTGAATAGTGACTGATTACTTTATGTTATAGCGAGTAATAGTGATGTGACAGTATTATATCTCAACCAGGAGTCGCGTATAGACTATATGAGGTCAAGATAGGAAATTACTGTAAGGTGACTTGGATGGAGATTTTGAGGTCACAGTTGGTTCCGAAAGGGTTAAGATAGTCAAAATTGTGTACCTGGGAGTAGTAATTGGCTCCCGGAGCCTTTTTAGTCATAACTGAGCCCACACGGGGGGGGGGGGGGGGGGGGGAGTGTTCGAGTCATTTGGGCTAGCCCGTTAACCTAATTTCGGGATTTGAGTTATTTAACCTAAGTTAGAGAGTTTGGGGAAGCAACTAAACACATTCTAAACCTTAGAATTAGAGAGAGGTAAGAAGGAAGAAAAGTGAGAAGTCTTAGGAGTCAAAATCAAAGGAGATTGAAGAGTTTGATCCCCGGGTTTGTCGTCTTCTATGTGTAATCAGGCTCTACGAATATAAAAAGGCAAGTGATTATCTTTGTTATGATTTTATTTGAAAAAAACTCAAGTCCATATCATGGTAGGTGTAGACAAATCCATTTTTGGGAGGGTTGTCACATGTTAAAATGGATTTTTGGGGATTTTGGCATTAGATGTGAAATTAATGCTAAATTAGTGATGAGATCATATCATATGTTGTTGGAATATGGATTTGACTAAAAACTAGTAGTTAATCTCATATAATTTAGAGTATAATATCGAATTGAATGTGGAATTTGAACCAAAGTGAGAAAACCCAATTCGTGGATAAATTGATTAAAGCAAAAATCGTAAATATGTAATGATGTATTTGAAGATTGAAAACTGCTGGGAACATGTATTAAACGTTGGGAATACTTTGGTTTAGGTTTGAGTTGGATTTATGGAGCTTGGATGGATAACAATGGAGGAAAATAGTGTTGGGGAAGAACCTGTCTCGTCCAAGGATGGATGGATGGATCGAATCCATCGGTTGATCGATGGTAACTAATTTCAGTCAATTTTGCCTATTTAAATTTTATGCTAAAATTTCTTTGGGGGATTATTCTAGGCTTACTTATTTAGGGAACAATAAAGAGGAGGCCTATTACGTAGTGATTATGGGTGGATATAATTTGGATTAGAAAGCTGAGAAAAGGTGAGAAACCTAAATAATGAATTGAGTGAAAAAAAATCATAAATGTTTAAATATGGGTCGATTGGGTGAGTCTGAGTATGTTAGCAAGTCAAGCTCTATTAATTTATTTAATGAATGTGAAATTAAATAAATCAAGAGTTGGGAAAATAGATTAGGGTATTATGGGCGGATGTTATGGGAGGTAGGCACAGGATAGCGAAATTTAATTTAAGTATATATATACGGAAGATGTGATAATATATATATATATATATATATATATATATATATATATATATATATATATATATATATATATATATATATATATATATATATATATATATATATACTTGTGTTGATTTATAAATATCGGTGTTAGATATTTATATGAATACATACCCCTATAGTGATATCATAGGAGGTTTCGCAATGTGGGTGAATCCTTTGGCTAGTGACTGCAGGGAGAGTATAGTCCCCAGGTCATAGCGTTCGGTATTTTTATTGTGTGATTTATTTTCAAGGTGGGACGCTTTGGGTATGATTCGATCTCACTCTCGAGGAAATATGACCGCCTCCACTATGTTTGCTATTTATTTACCAATTTTAGTTTGAGTTAACCAATTTATGGTAATCGGGTTAGAGTGAGAACATTTGGGATGATAGCATTGTAGAGACAGAGCATTAATGAGCTAGTGCTTAAAAGAATGGTTATTATACACGACATGTGTCTGATTGTTGTAGTGTATTCATATGTATATAATAGTGTAGACAAATTATATACGGGTTATAACTACAAGTTTTGAATGTATCATTTGTATACTAATGTACATGATATATAAAATTAAAGTGGAAAATATTAAGTAATTTAGAGAGTAAAATGACTTAGGAAATAAAAGAAGGAATACTCGGTTTAGAGTAAAGTGATAGAAAGGTTACAACAAGACTAGTTAAGTGGGGTTGTATAACTAGTTGGGTTAGAAGGTAAGCGTTAGGTGTGCACAATAGATGAGGGGTGAGTAATATCTCAAGAGAGTACGACACCCGCTTAAAAATGAAAAGTGTTAATGCATATTTATCTGTTGCACTTTAATTACTTGCAAGATTTTTTCAAATGGTTTTGGGCTCTGACCCGTGTTAAAATATTTTCCAAAATAATTTTAGGTGTCCATCCACAAGGGTGC
Organism: Sambucus nigra; assembly: GCA_949130495.1. NCBI lineage: Eukaryota > Viridiplantae > Streptophyta > Magnoliopsida > Dipsacales > Adoxaceae > Sambucus > Sambucus nigra. Next base: position 216,063,974 of record OX422213.1, read on the forward strand.
TCAGCTTGAGGATTCATATCAGGGATGCGTAGCAACAACATTGTGGACGCTTGCAGGACTTTGAGTAGACGCCTCAGTTATTCATTCCTTGACTATGTTGATGATTCAGTAGATTCTTTTGGGCATATATCCTCTTTTATTTGATACATTGGAGTTTTATTTATCAGATGATGTACCTGGATTTATTTTATTGCTCAAGACTTGTGATTTGGATTTGTTGGGAACCGATGGTTTATATATATATATATATATATATATATACTGTGATTTTTTAGACTTGTGTGGATGGTTTGGTTATTTTAGTTTTATTTCCGCATGTTGTTAAGTTAATGAAAAGATCAGATTTGGCACTGCCTTAATTTAACATAGGTGGTTAGTAATTTAAATGATTTTAAATAGTGATGCTAAGAATGAACCAATTGCGATTCTTGTTTATTTTGATAAAGGACTGATCACCCGTGATTAAATCAGGCGGGGTGTCACAACCATTAGAGATGAGAGTTTAACCAATTTGTGTATGACTATCCGAGAGGTAGATCGGGAATGGGAAATAACGACCCCAAGTATTAAGAATAATCTACTCATATGTCGATTAATGAGAGAAGAACAGGTAGCAAAGCAAGCCCATAGATTTTGTGAAGACCAGGAGTTTTTACAACAAGCTATCTATTTAGCATGGGATTTAGCTGCAGCCGAGGAATTGCACATGACACAATCTGTATCCCTGGACGATTACGAATAAAAAATACCTTACCTAAATACTACTTCCTCATCCGGATTAAGCACCAAAGGTTCAAGGACAAAGATGGATCACATAATACCTCAAATAAGGTTGAAATTATGAGTAGAAGAAAGCCTACCAAAAGGCTGTAAATGAATAACTCACGGAAGAAAGTGTGATGTCTTTCGTCTAATATGAGGTGGTGAACGAGCAAGAGAGAGTTACGTTATAGTTAGTAGCATAGAGTGGTGTGTTATGTAACCATAGTATAGTAACAAACTTATATAAGTGAGGATCTTAGTTCCTAAATTTTGTATCTTCTAGGAATTTGATTTACCTTCTCACAGCTTAATTAATTTAACAATTTTGGTTATGTATAATCCTTTTATTACTTTATTTTCTAAATTTTTCATCCTATAGGATGGTGAAAACATGCACTTTAAATGCATCCATAAGGAGGTAACCACAACAAGATCATACCTCACCAACTCCTCCCCCGGTTACTGAGAACAGAGCCCAATATTCACACAAATTCACGGCGTTAAACCAAGATGCAACAGGAGCGGTAATATATATCAAAGCTCTTAGGATGAATGCTTTAAAATAATTATTTTGTCAACGACCCCCAATATTCCACGGAAAGTCTGGAGCTTTTGAGGCAGTACAATGGTTTAGGCAGACTCTAAAAGCATTAAATTGAGTAGGTATACTATTAGAACTTAAGGTAGAATTAGCAAACTATCTTTTCGAGGGAGAAACAGATCACTGGTGGTAATCAGTAAGACATACCCAAAATACATAAGTAATAACTTGGGAACAATTTAAGGAAATGTTCTTCAAGAAGTACTTTTTTGAATCTGTATGAGGTGAATTGATAGTGGAGTTTCTAAGATTATAACAATAGTAAACTATCATAGCTCAGTATGAAGCATCTTTTATGGAACTATCTCGATACGCACAAGAATACGAAAACATGGATATTAAGAAATGCAAGCATTTTGAATGAGCTCTCTCATTCATCTACAAATTCACGATTTCAAAATATGATCGAGGTAGACAATCTCATTGAACACAATCCAGCATCTGGTGGTAGTTTTTGAAACATCGCACTAGTTCCTCGAAACAACTTAAATAATTTCTAGGCAAATACACAAGTCAGGGATCGCTTTAATTTCAAACCCAAATACAGTCGAATGTATGGCCAGATACATCACAAGAATTACAGAACCATAATCCGTTGTCATGAATGCAATGACCCAAACATATTAGACCCCAATGCCCCATATTTCATAAACTCAATCTTAACCCAAACCAATCATCTTTAGTAAACCTAGGTAAGACTCCTGAGTATCAAAGACACCCCTAGGAAAATTCCCAACTCTCAGATAAAGGATCATGTACCCGCGACCACCAGGAAATATACAAGGGAAGAAACTAACACCATGCAATAAAACGCAAGGTCTAACCTTTGACCTCTTGACTAAGTCAAATAATCATGATGTCATTGAAGGTAACGTTTCTTTTCAAAATATTACGTCACAAGTATTAATTAATTCTGGATCTTTTCACTCATTTATTAGTGCTAATTTTACGACATTAACAAAATTTATCCCCTCTCCTTTAGACTACTCTCTATCAATAGGTATACCCATTGGCAACATAGTAAGTGCTCATCAAGTTTGTAATCATTGTAAACATGGCACATGAGTTATTACCATTGATTTGGTAGTACTCACTATAATAAGATTTGATCTTATCATTAGGATAAATGCTCAAGGACAATGCTTAGGAAATTCATATGATATATCTTCCTACTCTCTTTAAGTTTTGGATATATATGAGGATTTTTTTCCAGAAGAACTACCTGCTATTCCCCCACCAAGAGAAATAGAATTCATAATCAACCTGATACCAAATACTCTTCTTATTTCTATACCACCGTATAAATGGCACCACTGGAATTACAAAAACTTAGGCTCCAATTAGACGAACTGTTAATAAAACGATTTGTTTGACAAAGTATGTCCCCTTGGGGAGAACCAGTACAAGTCATGAAGAAGAAAGATGGAACTCAACGATTATGTATCGATTATCACAAATTAAACCAAGTTACCAAAAAAACAAATACCCATTACCAAGGTCAGAAGATATATTTGATCAATTACGAGGCGCAAGGGTATTCGCAAAAAAATGATTTAAGATCTTGATATCATCAACTATGGGTAAGGGAAGAATATATACCGAAGATGACATTTAGAACCCATTGCGAACACTTTGAATTGTTCGTTATGTCCTTTTCATTAACTAATGTACCGATAACATTTATGGATTTAATGATCAAGTATTCCAACCAAACTTAGATTAATTTGTGATCTTATTCATAGATGATATTTTGGCATATTTAATAAATAAACAAGATCATGAACATCATCTACAAATTGTACTAGCTACATTACGACACCATTTCCTGTACACAAAGAAAAACAAGTGTGATTTTATAATGAAGGAAGTAAAGTTTTTAGGACATGCCATTACCAAATTGGCATAAAGGTTGATCCAAAAAAAATTGAAACAGTCATTGAATGGTCACTACTTACTACTGTTGAAAAGATACGCCGTTTCCTAGGATTAGCAGGCTATTACCAACGATTTGTGAAAGGATTTTCGACAATCGTGTTACCATTGAAGAAATTGACACGTAAATATGTATGATTTGAATGGACCAACGAATGTACACAAGCATTTTAGACTTAAAAATAACGATTAACTACTACCCGTGTACTTACAATACTTTCCAATGATGTTAATGATGAAGTATACATGGAGGCCTCCTTCTAAGGACTACGATGTGTACTTATGCAACAAGGAAAGGTAATAGAATATGGATCTCGCCAATTAAAAACTCATGAACGAAACTACACAGTCCATGATTTATAACTAGCAACGATAGTGTTAGCATTAAAATTTTGGCGATGTTACTTATATGGGGTCGAGTTTCAAGTATTTTTAGATCATAAGAGTCTTAGGTATATATTTACCCAGAAAGGCTTAAATCTAAAACAACGACGATGTATCGAATTTTGGAGGATTATAAATTTGGACTACAATATCACCCTGGTAAGGGCAACATGGTAGCTAATGCATTGAGTCGCAAAATCAAAGGAAGATTAGCATGAATATTTTCTTATGAAGTGATGACCACCCTAGAAGAATATAACTTACAAAGGGAAACCACTGCAATCCCCATTATTCTCCGGAACATTATAGCTTACTCTACACTTTAGAAGAAAATAATCGAGCAAAAATTCACTGATAATTTCCTTAGAACCCAACAACAAAACATAAAAAAATGGGAAGGGAAAGGAAGGTGGGCTTTTAAATAAGGAAGTTGATTACGCTATAGAAATCGGATATGCTTACCTTTTAATTCTGCATTGAAGGAGGAAGTATTACAGGAAGACCATTATTCTAAATTCATTATACATCCCGAGAATACAAAAATGTACCATGATGTGAAAATATAGTATTCGTGGACACGATTGAAACAAGATATTAAGACATTTGTTGCAAAATGTCTAACCTGTCAACAAGTTAAGATCGAACATCAACACACCCTGGTGGATTACTACAACCCATCCCCATCCCCGCATGGAAATGGGATCATGTCACTATGGACTTCGTTAGTTGATTCCCCCCCCCTAATAACTTAAGGTTATAGCTCAATATTGGTAATCATAGACTGACTAACCAAATCAGCACATTTTCTCCGAGTTCTCACTATAGACTCATTCCAAAAACTTAGTAAGTCGTACATTCAGGAAATCATCAGACTTCATAGACCACCCCTATCTATAGTATTCGATCGTGACCCTCGATTCGTAGGACGTTTCTAGCAAGCATTACAACATGCCATGGGTATCAAGTTACATATGATCACTACTTTTCATCCTTAAACGGATGGACAA